>CM035840.1:83802825-85290531 GCA_020510985.1 Pholidichthys leucotaenia | reverse complement strand
CGGCCCTGCAGCCACGTCGTGGACGGAGGAGAAGAGCGGACTGCGGCCCGGAGCCTGAGCCGACGATGAAGCGTCCCCGGGTCTCCTCGCCGGAGCGGTCCGAGCCAGTGGGTCAAGTGTCCTCTGCCCCCATGCCATATGGGTCATCGGCGTGGACAGCAGCGCGGGAGGAACCTCAGGCTGCAGACGACATCTTGCCAGCTGCGGAGCCCGACGCAGCTGAGTTGGAGCCTGCTGACGAGAGTCGCCACCCTGTACCTGGATCGTCGAAGTCCTGGGTGGCAACAGAACCCGAGTGCAGACAAGTGCTCCCTCTTGTGTCTCTGTCCCCTGTTTTGGAGCATTTTTGCCTGCCTCTCGGGGAGGCGAGTGAGGAGCAGCCGCCTGCTGCGTCCGAGCTCGTCTCGCTGGGTTCTGTTGCTACCGGTGATTCTGATCCCAGTTTTCTTGTTGTTTGTGAGCCTCGTTGCAGTGTCGCCAGCATGGAACCAGTCGGAGTCACTGGGTTGGAGGTCCCAGGTTCGGGGGTGGAGATTGTCAGCGGAGCTGCACCGACCCAGTCAGGGTCCATCGCGGGAGCTGCTTTGGCCCAATCGGGGTCCGACGTGGGTGCGCCAGGGGCCCAATCGGGGTCCACCGCAGGTGCGGTTCTGGCCCAATCGGGGTCCGACGTGGGTGCGCCAGAGGCTCAATCGGGGTCCACCGCGGGTGCGGTTCTGGCCCAATCAGGGCCCGACGTGGGTGCAGTTGGGACCCAATTGAGGTCCAGCGGAGGTGCAGCGCCGGTGTGGTCCGCGGACAGGGGAGGAACTGCAGACCTTTCGCCGTCGGACGGATTACGGGCTCATCCTTGCCTTCTTTCCCCTCTACTGAGTCACCGCCCCTGCGCATCATCGCCGGGGGCCGTGGGGGTTCCTGTTCGCTCGCCCCGGCTGTCCCGAGTTTTGTCCTCGTCAGTGAGGCCACCGCGGGCTGTTTTTCCCCGGGACTGGTGGCTGAGGGACACGGGTCGGCCGTCTGAGGGACTGCTTCGCCGGTCCGGCGCCCCGGGTCAGCCACCCAACGTGTTATGTGTTTCGTTGGGCGACCTGGTTCGGCCACCAGAGGAGCGGACGTGATGGGCGTTGGACTGTGGTGAGACGCCTGGTCATGTTCCGCCTCCCATGACCACCCGCCGGCCGTTGTACGTGGGGAGAAAACCTGAACTGTTCCTATGGCTCCTGGTCTCCGCCGGTCGGCATAAACTGTCGGGGGGGTAGTGGTCATTTTCTGGTGATGATCTGACCCAGTGATTGTTCTGGGGTTTTTTTCCCTTGCTATCCTGTGTGCTTTGTGTATGGCCATTTGGGTGTCAGCGGGTATTTGTTATGTCTTGCAGTTGCCCTAGTTTGTTTTGTGTGTAGTTAGGTATGAGCCAGTAATTGCTCTGTTTTTCTGTATTTGGTTATTTGAAAATTCACATGAGAATTCACACAGGTGGGAGGCCATTTTCTTGTGAAACATGTGGGCAAAGATTTAATTTTCTCTTGCTGTCCTGTGTTTTCTGTAACTGTTATTTGGGGATCCTTGGCAATTTGTGTTATGTCCTACAGTTGCCTTATTTTCCTCCATGTGCATTTTATCTGATTTGAATATTTGGTATTTTTTGTCATTGTACTGTGTTTAGTTTTTTTGCCTTGTCTGGTCTGGATTTTGTCTTTTTCCTGTACTGATTCTGTGTTGATCTTTTTCTCCCTCCGGACCTACCCCCATCCGCCCACCCTGGAGGGGGGGGGGGGGGGGCAGGGTGGTCTATGGGCGTTCTGGAAGCCCGCCCTCGGAGGGGGGGTACTGTTACGACCCGAGCGCCGGTCCTGTCCGCGCTCGGGCTATGTATATTCGCTGCCGGCTTTGACAGTTGTGGGTTATATTCTGGCTTCACCGGGCTCTTATTGTGAAGGCGCTCGGTGGGGTTTCCGGCTGTCAAAATCGGTCAGCTGTCTGTCATCACTGCTCATTAGTGTTCGCCTTTATAAGGCGGGCACTGACGGCAGCTAGATTGCAGGAGTATCGTCAAAAAATCCTTGTGAGGCCTCGTTAGACCTTCATGTCAGGTTCGTGTTCTTTCTTGTCTTGTCATAGTTTAGCTCGTAGTGGCTGGGGTTAGCCCTACGAGCCCTTGTATCGCTTAGTGTGTGTTTTTGCCCTTAGCGGCTCATAGCCTTGTGTCTTGTCTTGTTTTGTTAATAAATTACCATCATTGCAAAACTCATCGGTGGACTCTTGGCGTCTTATGGTGATCCGCGAGGGTCACCGCATGACAAATTTGCTTCCATGCAAGGTGTCGCCACAAATTTTCCTCCTCCGTTCCATTAACACTGAGCACCAAGCTGGATGGCAGGAAGTTCCACTTGTATATGGTCTTTAGCATGACCCGGCCGGGATTTGAACCCAGGCCTCACGGGTGTGGGGCGGATGTTCTACCAACTAGGCCACCACTCCGGTATAAATTACACCTACGAGACCAGGGCAATCACTGGTCAGCACCCTGCAGCCAGAAAACAGGCACAAATTTCCTGTGGGAGGGCTCCCTATGAGGAAATGCTGGAGCTTGGACAGGGTGATAAAAAATAAAATAATCACTAAGATAATTTGTTGGTAAAAAGACTGGACAGTGACGATAACTAAAAGAATAAAATAACACAATCAAACAGACATTAATTCAGATGCATTAATAATTAGTAGTAAAATAAATAAGTAATTGTAACCAGAGCGACATAAAGTAGGTTTAAATCATAAATTAAGACCATTAAAATGGGAAACTAATCAAAAGCTAAGTTAAAATAGTAGGTCTTGAGCCTGCTTTTAAAAATATGAAAATTCTTGGCAGCCCTGATGTTCTCCATCAGGCTGTTTCACAGACATGGGCCATAGCAACTAAAAGCAGCCTCACCGTGGGTGCATATTCTGACGATAGGGATAATTAAAAGACCAGTGTCAGAGGACCTCAGAGACCATGGGGGCTAATATGTTAAAAGTAGTTCTGATAAATAAGAAGGCCCAAGACTATACAGACATTTATAAACCGGTAAAAGAATTTTAAAATTGATCCTGAAGGACACAGTGAGCCAATGGAGTGATTTAAGCCAGCGTGATGTGAGCCTGTCGTCAGGTCTTCATCAGAACATGCGCAGCTGAATTATGTAATAACTGCAGATTTGAAATTGTCTTTTTGAGAAGCCCAGAGAGCAGGACATTACATTAATCAATATGACTGGCAATACATGAAGCCGGAAGCAGGGCGGCCGTACCAGCAGCAACTCTCTCATGTCTTTGTGTTTCTATCTGCTTATTCCTATATACTGTATAGTGTGTCTCTTATTAACCAGGGCTCGGTAGGAAGATTCGGATTAAGACTCGACCAAGTTTTTTTCTTTTTTAGCCCAGTCTTTCTCTTAGTTTTTTTTCTTCCTTGGGCAATGGAGATCACAGAGAGGGGGGCAGACGCATTGTTTACACACGTGACCAGCTGATTGCGCTGAGGAGGCCAGCACCGCTGCCTGGAGCGAAGCCCCTCATCCCAGATGACCTAAAGAGGAGACGCCACAGGCGAAGGGCTGTAGCTAAGGTGAGGAGGAGGAGGAGGAGGAAGCATAACGCCAGTTGTACCGATCAACAGGAACATGCAATTGCCCAAAAACAAAACAGATGAGCTTCCAGCACTGGTCAGGATGCAAAAGGAGTATTGTGAGTGTAGTATCACGTGTTTTACAGAGACGTGGTTATACTCACAGATCCCGGATGTTAACGTAGCAATACCTGGCTTCAAGACTATACGGGGGGACAGAGATGTGATAAGTAGCAGGAAAAAGAGGGGAGGAGGAGTGGCACTTCTTGTGAATGAAAGGTGGTGTAATCCTGGACACGTGAAGGAAAAGTGCTGCAGCCCAGACATTGAACTGCTGCTGGCTGTGAGTATGTGACCTTATTATATGCCACGAGAAATGAAGTGTGCCTTGATTATTATCGTCTACATCCCTCCATCGGCTGACGCAGCGGTGGCCTGTGATGTCATCAGCTCCTCTGCAGCCACAATACTGGAGAAGCACTCACACGCATTTATGGCCATCACGGGTGATTTTACTCATGTCTCACTGGGAAAAACCTTACCAAACTTTCACCAGTTTGTTGACTGTCCCACCAGAGAAAACAAAACACTGGAATGACTGTATGCCAATGTCAGAGATGCATATAGTGCAACAGCTCTAACCCCCACTGGCAAATCGGATCACTGCATGGTCATGTTTTCACCCAAGTACATTCCCCTTGTGCAAAGGCAGCCTGCTTATACACGGACTGTGAGGAGGTGGACACAGGAGGCTGCTGATGCACTGCAGGACTGCTTCGAGACGACAGACTGGGGCATATTCTGTGAATCACATGGGGTGGACATAGACAATATGACCGACTGCATCACAGAATACATTAGATTCTGTGAAGACACGACCATGCCAGCTCAGACTGTACACTACTTCTCTGACAACAGACCATGGGTCACGAGTGACCTGAAAGCACTTCTGAACAAAAAGAAGAGAGCTTTTAGGGTTGGAGACAAGGAGAAACTGAGGGGAGTGCAGCATGAGCTGAGAGAGATGCTGAGGAGGTGCAATGACAATTATAGGAGGAAGTTGGAAGATAAACTCAGGCAAAACAACGCTAAAGATGTGTGGGTGGGAATGAAACAAATAACTGGGTGCAAGGGGAGAGTCAAGCAGACATCTGCGATCCAAGACAGAGCTGATGAACTGAATCTGTTCTTTAATAGGTTCAACTCACAGTCTGTCACCCCAACAACACAGCCAGACCCCCACCCTCCTGTGCAGCACCTCTCTCCATCTCCCCCCCTCCCCTCCTCCTCCTCCTCGGGAGACACCAGAACCCTCCCTCACATCACATCACGGTGACTACAGACCAGGTTAAGAAAAAGCTGGAGAGACTCCGTCAGCAGAAGGCAGTAGGCCCTGACGGTATCTCCACCAGGATCCTGAGGACCTGTGTCAACCAGCTAGCTGCGGTACTGAAACACCTGTACAACCTGAGCCTAAGTCTGGAGAGAGTACTGGTGCTGTGGAAGACATCCTGCCTGGTTCCTGTCCCCAAGAAGTCATCTCCATCGGACCTGAATGACTATCGACCAGTTGCCCTCACATCTCATGTGATGAAGGTCCTGGAGAGACTGGTCTTAGCCCACCTAAGGCCGCAGGTGAAGACGTGGCTGGGCCCTCTGCAGTTTGCATATCAGCCCCATTTAGGAGTTGAACATGCTGTCATCTACCTGCTCCAAAGAGCCCATCTGCACCTGGATGGTGGAGGAGACACTATGAGAATCACATTTTTTAATTTCTCCAGTACTTTTAACAGCATCCAGCCCTTGCTGCTGGGTGACAAATTGCGAGTGATGGGGGTCAACAGCTCTGTGATCTCCTGGATTACTACCTGACAGGCATGCCACAGTTTGTCTGGCTGGGCAGTGTCTTGTCTGGCGTGGTGGTTAGTGATATGGGAGCTCCACAGGGGACAGTGCTCTCTCCTTTTCTCTTCACCTTATACACCACTGACTTTCAGTACAACATTGAGCCATGCCACCTGCAGAAATTCTCTGACGACTCAGCTGTTGTGGGGTGTATAGGAGGGGGAGAGGAGGGGGAGTACAGGGCACTGGTAGACAGATTTGTGGAACGGACAGAACAGAATCACCTGAAGCTGAATGTCACCAAGACCAGAGAGATGGTGACTGACTTCAGGAAGAAGAGGACGCCTTCTCAGTCATTGCAGATTAGGGGGGAGGATGTGGGGGTGGTTGAGGACTACAGATATCTGGGTGTCAGAATCAGCAACGAGTTGGACTGGAGGTCCAACACCGATGCTGCGCACAAGAAGGGGATGAGCAGACTCTACTTCCTGAGGAAGCTGAGATTCTTCAACGTGTGTAGCAGGATGCTGGAGCTTTTCTACCAGACCATTGTTGCCAGCGCCATCTTCTTTGCTGCTCTCTCCAGTAAACTACTACAGCCTCACTGTTGAATGGCCAGGTACAGGAAATCTTTCCTGCCGCATGCCATTTCACTGTACAATAACTCACTCTGATGTTGTATTCTGGTCATAATTATGCTGCCATACTGCACCTTACAGTTTAACTGGCACATCATATTTCACTCTGCTCCTGATAGTCCTGCATTGTGCAGCAAGTATGAGTCATGTGTTTATATGGGTCATCATATATTAAGCTAAGATGTATATAGGTTTTTACAGTTGTGTTAGTTTTACTTTCCATGGGTAATCCCTTTGTCTGTCATGCGTGTGTTTCTGTCGTTTGGTTGTCTACTGTCATGCTGCTGTTACACTGTAATTTCCCCAGTTTGAGATCAATAAAGTACATCTATCTATCTATAAAAGCATGCATCAGTATCTCCGTGTTTGCTCAAGAGAGAAATGGGCGGACTCTGGCTATGTTCTTTAGATGTTAAAATCCAGTTCGTGTTATATTTTCAATGTGTGGAGTAAAACCAAGCTCAGAGTGTAAAATGACACCCAAGTTCTTAATGTATTTGGGATGGAGGTAAAGACAACCTTCGTAGTTTTTGTAAAATTTTCTCTCTCTGAAGAGAGACACCCCAGTGTCTCCCTTCAGAGTCTCCATGAATGATGTTAATGGCGAAAGCCGTGCGTTTTCAGGATCTAAATTATTATTCTTCAGGTGGGGTCTCACCACTGTTGTTTTAAAGGTGAACTGAACTGAATGGCATTGAACGGCACTGGGTGATAGTACATACAATTATAAAGATAATTTATCATTGGCACCCCCTCCACAAATCCCAGAATCTTGGAGAAAATCGCGATTTTGAATTTCCCGCCCTGAAAAATCAGATGAATCCGCCGATTAACCGGAAGTGCAGCCGGAGTTCCGCGTGACGTCACGAGTGTGACCCAGTCCTCATGTTTACCATTGCGAGCACGTCGACACTGGTTGTTTTTGGTGCATTTTGTCGTGATAGTCGACTACAAAACACTTCCAACACCTGGGAAGATCTGTTCAGTGGCCAAGGAAAGCTGTCATGGCGACGAAAGAAAAGAAAGGGGAAGAAAAAGCGACCGGGAAACGATGCGTTTCTAGATCTACAGTGATCCCTCACTTATCACGTTTAATGGGGACCAGAACCGACCGCGAAAAGTGAAAAACCGCGAAGTAGAGTCACCCCCCCCCCAAGGGCGTCACAAGCACTATTTTGCACAAAAAGGCACAAGAGAACAGCGAAAAGTGCCACTAAGCAACACGAGCGATAAAGAACAATGAATGCGGTCTTCCTTCGCTGGGTATGGGCGCTCGGCAGGGAGAGAAGCTGGGTAAAACGTCTCGGCCAATCAGCTTGCGAGGTAAAACGTCTCGGCCAATCAGCTTGCGAGATTCCCGAGCGGTGAAGAGGTGGGCGGAGAGGAGTGGAGCGGTGGTCAGAGAGGTGGATTTTGAGTTGTGCGGGCTCTCCGTGTTGATACCTGATGTTCTAATGTAGTCTCCCTGCCTTCTCCCTGCCTTCTACAGGCATCCTCCTCTGTCTCGTCACCGATCCTGAATGCCTCTTCACTCTGAAAACTCTGGTGTTCTTGACTGCTGGAACTGCTATCATCTGCCATTGTTTTTTTGATAAGGGTCACACTCGTGACGTCACGCAGCGTCGTCTGCACTACTTCCGGTTTGTTTGGCACTGCCAGCCAGAGGCAAAAGTTTATCGGCTTATAGCTTGGCCATCGCACGGCCTAAAAATTTCTTTTATGTGTTGAAAAATACAATAGGTAATAAGGAATTAATCTGCTATTCTACTTTTTCGGCAAAAAGGTGGGTTCAGTTCACCTTTAAAGGCAGCAGGGAAAACACCCATCAGGAGAGAGTACAGTGATCCCTGACTTATCGCGGTTAATGGGTTCCAGAACCGACCGCGAAAAGTGAAAAACCGCAAAGTAGCGTCACCCCTAATGACGTCACCCATAAATAATACGTACGTTCATTCTCTCACTCTCTCTCTCATATGATACGTGTGTGTGTGTGTGTGTGTGTAAGTGTACATACATACGTAGATGTAAATAAAGTGTACATAAATATGTTTTTAGAACTCTTTTATTCTTATAACAAGATACGTAACTCAAGATGAAGATGATTTACTGCACAGGTTAATGAGAGCTTTACTGCTCCTCAGGTGACGCCTCATCGTCAGGTGCTAGAGGCGCAGGATCGTCGAGGGCAGCTTCCGATAGAGCTGGAGAAGCTGCAGGAGGCGGCGTAGTGGCTCGACGGGAAGACTATTTCGCACAAAAAGGCACAAGAGAACAGCGAAAAGTTCCACGCGGCGAGACTAAGCAACACGAGCAATAAAGAACAATGAATGCGGTCTTCCTTCGCTGGGTATGGGCGCTCGGCAGGGAGAGAAGCTGGGTAAAACGTCTTGGCCAATCAGCTTGCGAGATTCCCGAGCCGAGCTAACACGAGAACAGCGAACAGAGAGGTGGATTTTGAGTTGTGCGGGCTCTCCGTGTTGATACCTGATGTTCTAATGTAGTCTCCCTGCCTTCTGCTAGCGCCCGCTCATTTTTTCTCAATTTTGAATTTTTGATGAATATTTTTGAAAAGTCCGCAATTGCACTGAAGGCGCGAAAGGTGAGGCGCGAAGTAGCGAGGGATCACTGTAATTCACTATGTTCAAAAGTTCCTCCTGGAAAAATCCACAAATTTTTTTTTTAAAAGTGATGTGGGAATGTGGTCTAAAAGACAGGTAGTTGGATTTACTTGGGAGAAAACTAAAGAAAACCAAGAATTTCAGCATCAACCAGGGCAAAACTCTCCAGCCTTTCCTCAGATAAAAGCAAAGGTTCCACAGTACTAAAAACAGTGTCTTGTAATAAAATTTTGGATCTAATTACATCTATTTTACTTCTGAAGTGGTCTGCAAAGTCCTCACATAGTGTATCTTTTGGAATCCTGCTGGACTTCTTAAAATCAGGGTTGATCAAGTGATCAATGGGGGAGAAATGTATTATGAGGGGGAAAAAAGTGAGTTTCTTGAGTTTTCTGAGAAAAGTGGGAGTTTCTTGCTTGGTTGACCATGTTATTATATATTTCAGTTGTTCTCATAGAATTTGGTAGTGTAAAAACAAATTTTTGGAAAGTTAGCAGAATCTTTTCAGTTAACCAACCAATGATTACAGAAGAAATATTTTTTTTCTCAGCTTAACTTTTATTGAACCACCCAGGGAGTCAGAGTACATGGCCACGGATCCTCCCAGCTCTGTCTCCTGGAAAGGACCCCGCACAAAGGAATTCACAGCTACATATAGGCAAGTTAATGGGCTCTTGTTCCTGCCTTTATGCTTTATGGCTTCCTCTCAGTTCCCATATGTCTTCTCTTCAGCCCTACACATGCCCATATATGGAAACAGGAACAGAGACTTTCCTGTAGAGTTTGTATGTGTGTGTGCATGTGTGTATGTGTACAACTAAAGCACTTTGTGTGTGTGGGGGGGGGGGGGGTGTATGTGTGGATCTAAGAGATATGTGTATGCAAGCACTTTCTGTGCAATATGTAATTAACTAATCTTCACTATATATTTATTATAACAGTAGTGAACAGTTAGTTTTGTTTTTCTCCACCTTCTCTCTGCCACTCTGCATTTTCTTTTCTGTTTTACCTCCTCATTCCACCAGGGCAGAATAAGTTTAGTTTTTGTGTTTTTGGTCTTCAGTGGTGTAAGCAAGTCCAGTACTGATTTTAGTTTATGGTTAAAACTGTCAGTAATAAAATCACATGATGCAGGTAAAACCTCAGCAGGAGTATCATTTAAAATCCTGATAAAATTTGCAGTCACTTCAGAAGTTAGATGGCGTTTCCTCACAGTTCTCACCAGGGTCTCTCGTTGAATAAAACTGGTGGCATTAAAAAACACAGACTTCTGTGTTCTGTGTTTGAAACAGCCAAGTCTACAACAGAGGAGACACCAGTGGACAGGCTGTAGGTGATGACAAGGTCTAAGGTGTGTCCTCTGTTGTGAGCTGACTGTGTGATATGCTGTTTAAAATCTGTACAGTTAAGAAGGTTTAAAAATTTACTAGAAAAAGAGTTAGATACATCATCTATGTGAAGATTAAAATCACCAGCTATGACAACCTTGTTATAGGGCTGTGCGATATGACGATATACCGGCTATATCGGATGACAATATAAAAACATCTATCGTTTCTGTGATGAAGGGGTTAACAACAGGGAGCGGCGTGATGACGCAGCCGGCTGGTAACTTCATCACGCCAGCCCATATAAAGAGAGTTGGCCATTTCAGCTCTCTCTCGACTCATAGCGACCTAGGGACATTCAGTGTGCAGTAAGCCTGTGTTGTACTACTAACACAACATGTAATAGAGTTCAAGTTCCAACACAGCATCCTTGTCCGTCTTCTTTGCCAGGTTTGCGGATGTAACATTTGGCGATGAGAGTCTAAACTATGGAGGCGTGCGTGACACCACTGCAGCCTTTCTCGTGGCCATGGTGGCTGGATGCATTTGAGATCTATATTACTGTCATGGACAGCTTTTCCAATGCGCACGGTGAGGGGTGAAAGAATGAGGATTTATGTGCAGGGTTCCACCAACACACATTTATTAACATAAAGACTTACAAAAGGTTTGATGAAACACTAGTCTAGGCAAGTACTCTGTTCTGTTTTTACACCTGCAGATCTAGAGAAATCTTGTTTAGCTCGTGGTGGGGAGAATCGGGTGCAGACACCCTCTCCTCCTGAGTTCTTCTCGCCGGGCTCCACTGCTACCGGTAACTGTTTTCAGGTGCTTTTTTCTTCCTATTCATCCAAGGTGGCTGTGTCGGGGTTGGATTACGAGTGGATTCGGCATGCCCCAGCCTGGATCGTCGGATTCCTGGATGGTAGTGGAGCTCGAGCGAAGGCAAGTCCTCTTTTTTGTTTTCACTATGATAGTTTTAGAGAGATCTTGTTTAGCTCTTGGGGGGGAGAGCCAGTTGCAGCTGCCATCTGCATCTGAGCTTTCCTTGCCAGGCTCCACTGCTGCCAGTGATATTAACCTGGTGTTTGTCTCTGTTCTCTTGTCCGAGTCCTCATCTGGTTCCATCGAGGGTCCTCCATCTCTGCCTGAAGTCACCGAAGGTCATCCATCTCTGCCTGAAGTTGCCAAAGGTCCTCCATCTTCGTTTGGTTTCACCGAGGGTCATCGGTCCATTCCGCCCAGTTTCGCTGAGGGTCATCGGTCCATTCTGCCTGGTTTTGCTGTTGGTCATCAATCCATTCTGCCTGGTTTCGCTGTTGGTCATCAGTCCACTCTGCCTAGTTTCGCTGTTGGTCCTCAGTCCATTTCACCTGGCTTTGCTGTTGGTCATCGGTCCATTCCGTCTGGTTTTGCTAATGGTCGTCAGTCCACTTCATCTGGTTTCGCCGATGGTCTTCAGTCCATTCCACCTGGTTTCGCTGATGATCTTCAGTTCACTTTGTCTGGTTTCACTGATGGTCATCAGTACTCCTTGTTGCTTGATTCCTCTGCTGGTCAGCCATCATCGCCCCCTGGGGTCACCGTTGGTCAGCAGTGATTCTCATCTGTGTTTCCTTTGTCAGAAATTTCTGTATCCGAATGTTTAGAGCCTGCAGCTTTTGCATTTATATGTCATGAAACACAAATGTCTGCATCTGTACTCCCGGAGTCTATAGATTCTGTATTTGGGTCCCTTAAGTCTATGATCTCAGCCTCTGTATCATCTTTCCCCGAGTCTAGGGTTTTCATCCTACCCACTAAGGTTAATATGCACTGAGCAGTTAATGTGCACTGTGTGTGTTTATATATTTACATATTTATTCCATCTAGCTACAATGCTCTGCACTGGGTGTGTTTATATTTATATATCTATATATTTATTCCATCTAGCTACAATGCTCAGCACTGGGTGTGTTTATATTTATATATCTATATATTTATTCCATCTAGCTACAATGCTCCGCACTGTGTTTTTATATATCTACATATTATTCCATCTAGCTACATTGCTCCGCACTGTGTGTGTTTATATACTTGCATATTTATTCCACCTAGCTGCAATGCTCCGTACTGTGGGTGTTTATATATTTACATATTTATTCCATCCAGCTACAATGCTCTGCACTGTGTGTCTGTGTGTGTGTGTGTGTGTATATATATATTTTATAGTAATATGTACGTATGTATATTAGCTGCTCTTGCTTGCTTTTTTTTTTTTTTTTTTTTTTTCTTGCCTTCTGATTGTTGCTCTGAGTGTTGCTATCCCTGTGCTGTTGCAATCCTGGAATTTCCCCGTTGTGGGACTAATAAAGGCTTATCTTATCTTATCTTATCTTATCTTATATTCCTGAGTGTTTCACTGAATACAGTTTTCCTGAGTTGGCTTCTGAACATGGTGTCCCTATGTTATTGTTTGATCAAAATGTTTCTGTTACTATTTTCTGAGCTGAGAGTCCTTGTGTTTTCTCCCATCTGGCAACCCATGGACTCTGGGAGGCCTCCCGGGGTTCCTGTGTTTTTCCCATCTGGCAGCCTGTAGATTCTGGGAGGCCACCCGGCACATGGCCGCCTGTTTTGTCCTGTTTTGTGGGTCTTAGAGCACATTTTTTGCTTCTGTCCCTCTTAGTCTGGTTTCCCCCTCTGCCCTCCCAGGGTGGGTTATTGCCTGTTCCTGTTGGGGAGCTGGAGTTCTTTTTTTGATGTTACGTTGGGGTGTCTGGTACCCACCCCTGGAGAGTGTGTGTGTGGAGGGGGGGAGCTCTGTCATGACACTGAGCACGGTGTAAGAACCATGCTCATGCCTTTAGTTATTCCGGATTAATTTCTGTATTTTCCTTAACTCAGGGTTATTTTGTATTTGGGTTTGGTTTTGTCTGTATTTCGTTATATCAGTTGCCCTTTGAGTTTTCCCGTTACTGCATCTCAGTTTGGTTTAGTCGTGTGTGTTTATTTTATGTATTGCTGTATTCTCGGGTTATTTTGTATGAGTTTGATTCAACTGTATTTTGGTTATCTGAGTTTGCCCTTTGCCCCAGTTTATTTTGAGTTGTCCTGTTTTCTGAATTTTGGTTACTGTTATCCTGTATCGAACTTTATCTTGTATTTCAAATTATATTCTCTTGTATTTTACCATGAGCCTTCTCCGCCTTGCCTTCAGTAACTCGGACATTTTGCAGTTTTGTAGTCTTTGGTTTGTATCTTGTTTTTGTATCACATCTGATTATTCATTGGTTACTTCCTGTTCAAGTTCAGTTCGCGGTTTGACCCAGCTGTCATTATTTTGTATTGATTATTCCTCGCTCTGGTTTCCCACACCTGTCGTGATTTGTAATCAATTCCTCCTGACCTATTTAAGGGTGGCAGTGCCTCTAATTGGCACTGCATCCTAATCTAATCCAGACGTGAATCCCACATTCATCCTGCCTGTCTTCCTGCATCTCTTCATTTGTAAGTTTTTGTTCATGCATTGTTTGGACTTTGTGTTTTCATTAAACGTTTGGCAACTCACAGTTCAGCACCTGGGTCTTCGTTCATTGCCCAGAGGGCAATTTATGACAGACAGTTGGCTAGCATGTGCCGTTTTGGGCCGTTAGAAGATGAAATGGTGTGGGACCAGTTTGGCGGACACACATGCAATGCTGGGCTATGAGCTAGGTTGCTAACGGTGCCAAATGACTTGACACTAGCTAGAACGGTTGAGCTTCTGCTCCAGTTAGATGCAGCAGAGAAGTTAACCATGGAGCTAAATGGGCACCAAACACAGAAGCTACCCGGACAGTCGACCCTGGCTAACACGGTGGGATCGGAGGGCAAAGAGAACACAGCAGAAGAGTGCGAGACGAATGCAATGAGCCGAAGGTCCGAGAGGTCCTGTCTGCGGGGGCAGTGGGTTCCTGATGCACCAGGACAGTGCATGGTTTTGCCTGGTAAGAGGACAACAGTGTAACAAGTGTGGGCGCCTGAACGATTTCGCCAGAGTATTGTCAGTACCATGGGGCCCGCCAAGAAAGCCAGCCCACCCGCCAACAACAACCATTCATTTAGTAAGCCCTGACATCAATGGTTATTCGTACAGCATGGTTGAATTAGACAGAGTAGCCACACCAGTCCTGCTTGACATGGCGGTGGTGCGGTCGATATTAAACTGGGCTATGGTGAATAAGTTTTTCACCAACCACAAAATCAAGAAGAACCCGACGCCACTGCACGGATGTGGTGGTCTCAGACTGTGCATTGTCGGAACAATGGAACTGACTGTTTGCTGCAAGCCCAAAATTGTGTACAATTTCACGTTACAGGTGACAGTGCACAGTGACAACATTATGGGATGTGACCTTTTCTACAGACTGGGCTTTGCTATCAGAGACAGCACTGGGTTTGAGTGGTCCAGATGTGGCAGTTGGAGCACAGTGGACCTTGATGACGAGATTAAGACTGGTACCACACCAGCCACCCCACGCTCTCAGGAGGAGAGACACCCGGTGGGGGAGCAGCTGGACTTGCCTCCGTTTTCCCCTCAGCCAGAATTGGAGCCACGGGAGAGGGAGCCCGAGCATGCAGAGAGCCCCGAAGCACAGCAACACCAAACAAGCATAAACACAACACATGACACGACACAGCAGAGCTCTTCAGACAGAAGAGAGGAGGAACAGGACTGCCCCTGTGCCCTCACTCAACAAGCTACAGAGGTTATAACTGAGCTGATAGGTTAAGAGTCCGCTTCAATGAGCAACACCGAAGAGGCACCGGACACCTTCTGCACCCACAACGAGTCTCAACCGATGACGGAGACAGCGGGTAAAGGGTCTGCAATGAACACGGTGACTACGGAGCCGCCACAGCACGACGGAGGTCCCGGGCCGGACAAGCACATAGAGCCACCGGGAGCACAACAACAACACATAAAACCAAGTAAGGTGCCACTCCAAGTCAGGGACTGGGTTCGGGTTTGCACCAGTGAGAGACAAGGATGGTGACTGACCAGGCCGCAGCCACCAAAATAGCGGGTACCGCTGAGGGTTGTGCAAGCTGGGAACAATATGCTTTTGGCTGACAGATGGTTTGGTTCGACACGCAAACCAACTATGGCGTGTCCGGGTGGCAGCTCCAGATGCGAGGCTCCAAGGGAGTTGGCTACCGCAGTGTGGGACCTGGGCCCCAGCATCATGAAGATTGGCCCTGGGGGTCTGACAGCTCCAGGGAGGTGGCTGCCACAGGCCTGCTTCAAAGCTCCAGAGGTGAGGCCTTCATGGGCTTGCCACAAAACTCCTCAGGCAGAATTGTTCCTTCCATGGAAGACAAAAAAAAATGAATGACTGTTTAAGTAGGAGCGCGGCTAAACAAGTGGCAGAATAATCTACTTAGCCACGTTGGGTCTAGCGGCGGTCTACCCGCAGACCCTAGTTCCAGGTTTTATTTAAAGTTCTTAAAAATGTCAAATGGTTTTGAATAAAAGTGATGTTGAAGTGTGTTTAAATGAGAATGTTAATAATGTGGGCTCATAAGTGTACTAAATTGGGGAAGGCCAACTAGCCAATTAATTGATTAGAGTTTATTCTGTGTTTTGCAGGGGGGGTAAGAATGTGATGAAGGGGTTAACAACAGGGAGCTGCGTGATGACACAGGTAATAATAATAATAATAAGTTTATTTATAGAGCACCTTTCACAGAGTCACAAAAGTGCTTAACATGGTAAAAAACAAAATAAAAACACAGGCACATAAAACAGTAAAACAAAGTAGACAATAAAAGCACATAAAAATACAATCGGTACATAGTTAAAAAGCCAGGCTAAAAAGGTGGGTCTTTAGTTGCTTCTTAAAAACACCAATGGAAGGTGCAGATCTAAGTTCAAAAGGTAAGGAGTTCCACAGTCTGGGAGCAACAGCAGCAAAGGCTCTATCGCCTTTGGTTTTGAGCCTAGTGCTAGGAACTACCAATAGATTCTGATGAGAAGACCTGAGAGACCTGCTGGGCTGGTGTAGAGAGAGCAGGTCACTAATATAAAAAGGTGCCTCTTCATGAATGGCTTTGTAAGTAAGAACAAGAACTTTAAAATCAATTCTATAATTTACAGGAAGCCAATGCAAGGAGGCCAAAACAGGAGTGATATGACAGAATCTACTGGACCTAGTTAGTAATCTTGCAGCAGCGTTCTGGACTAACTGTAGGCGGTGTAAAGAGGATTTACTAAGACATGTAAAAAGAGCATTACAATAGTCCAAATGTGAAGAAACAAAGGCATGAATAATGATTTCTAATTGAGTGTAGGAAACCAATGACCTAATTTTGGATATATTCCTAAGGTGGAAAAAACAACTCCGGGTCAGAGATTTGACATGCTGAACAAAACTCATTGATTGATCCAGGTGGCTGGTAAAGTCTTGATGCCAGCCCATATAGAGAGAGAGTCTGCCATTTCAGCTCTCTCTTGACTCATAAGATGCTTTTCCACTAAGGTCAGTACAGTACGGTTCAGTATGGGACGGGACGGGACGGGACGGTACAGTTGGACACGCTTTGTGTTTCTACTGCACTAGGTCCCACTTGATGTGGGTGGAAATAGTTACGCGGAGGTGGCGCAACCCTCTCCCTCCCGTTATGTAAAACAAGCGTAACTTGCGTAAAACAAGCGTAACGGTACGCAAAACACAAGCTGGCAGGATACGAGGCGTCTGCGTTCTCTGGCTTTTTTTGCCAGAATAAAGGCAAAAACAGAACAGAAGGCAAAGGCAGCAATATGACACACTCTGGAAAAGTACTGGAGCATTTAGGAAACCATAAAGCAGTATAAAGGGGAAAACATGAAGATACAAACTACATCAAATATGACAGTAAGCTAATGATTGCTAATGCTACTTTGCTTTTAAGTCCGCCGTACAACATTGTAATGTCGGCAAGTTATCAGCATTAGGTACTAAAATATGTATTCTCTGTGTGTGTGTTTCAGATGGCTGTCTTGTGGTAAAAATATCGCTTCAAACGGTCGGTCTGAACGTTCAACACAGTGATGTCACCCCAGCTTCACGAACGCCAAGTGGTTACAGAACTGCAGAATGTCTGCAGGAATATTTAGCTTCCTGTGCAACAAATTGCTCTGATCTGTGTCAAAATCATGGAGAGACTGTTGAGACATCATGGGATTTACCTGCTCCAGCCAGTAGTGTCATGGCAAAACATGGATCAGCTAAGTGCCATATTGTAGTATATGAGCTGTAAAATATATATTTCAACAGGTAAAGAGTACTGAGTTAGGCATAAGATATATTTAACAATTATGCATTTTAAGCCAAATGGATCTAGGATTAAAAGTAATTAAAATAATGCAGTCACAAGGTTACATGGAGAAATACATGGATTAACTGGAAATATATCATACTGAGTATTGCTGACTACATGTAGATACTGTATAAATATATATTCTCTTCATCAACAGTGAACTATACATGTATTCATGTAGTATTGCTCTGGGAATTTTGACAATAAACCTTTGTACTTTTGCAGATGTCTCTACTTTTTGTCACGGGTGGCCCTCGCGAGCCACCATAAGACGCCACAAGTCACCGGTGAGCTTGCAATGATGTTTATAAAAGGAACAAAAGGGGATAACACAAAGTGATAAAGTAATAAGCCACGATGGGCTAAAACACACTACAACTTAGGAACAGAGACTGTAAGGCTGAGCAAGCACACTTACAATAAAGGGTTTGGATGAGGGATGATCGTAGCCGAGGGAACAACGAGGAATACTGACGTCTGAGACGAGGTACGCTTGCTCAACGTCTAAACCCAGGGATGCTCGACGACTCACAAAGGAATGTTTGACGAGGCTGCTGCATTGGGCTGCATTCAGGGTCCGCTTAAAAGCCGGCCACTAATGAGCCCTGAATGCTGCACAGCTGGCAGGCTTTGACAGCAGGAAGCTCCTCCGTGCACTGTCATAATAAGAGCCCGGGGATCCAGAAGGTAACACTGCTGTCAAGCCTGCAGGAGATGATGTATGACCCAAGCACGGATGAGTCCTTCAGGATCATCGGTTGGATGATGTTGAAAGCACTGGAGAAGTCAAAGAACATGATCCTCACCGCATTCCCGGGGTTCTCCAGGTGGGACAGGGAACGGTGAAGGAGGAAGATCACTGCATCATCCACCTCAATGCCATGCTGGTAGGCGAACTGGAGTGGATCCATCGCTGGTCCCACCAGAGGACGGAGGTGAGCATGTGCTAGGTAATTTAGTTGTTGCTTGTGACAGAAGGACTTGATCGATTTTGTCCCAGTAATTTGGTGAAGATCTGTGTTTGATAGTTTAAATCTCCATTCATTGTTGTCATCATCCACTCTTTTGTTCAGCCCTGTCATCTCTCTGTCTTTTATCTCCAGAATTTTTCTTTCTCGTCTACCTAACATCCAACTTGTGGAGCATATGCACTGACAGCATTCAACATCAGACCTTCAACTTCTAGCTTCAAAGTTATGACCCTGTCTGACTCTCTCTTTACCTCCTGAACAGTCTTCACATACTCTTCCTTCAAGATTACACCTACTCCATTTCTCTTCCTATATACACCATGGTAGACCAGTGTAAATCCACCTCCAATGCTCCTAGCCTTGCTTCCCTTTCATCTGGTTTCTTGAACACACAGTATATCTACCTTTCTTCTCTCCATCATGTCAGCCAACTATCTGCCTTTACCAGTCATAGTCCCTACATTTAATGTCCCTACTCTCACCTCCACACTTCTATCTTTCCTTTTCTCTCAGTAGCCCAATTTCCACCGGCACCCTGTCGGTTAGCAGCCCTGTGGCAGTTGTTAACCTGGGCCTCGACCAATCCGGTATGAAAGCCTCATTCATCATGATCCGCATGTTTGATTTGGCAAAGGTTTTACATCGGATACCCTTCCTGACACACCCCTCCCCATTTACCCGGGCTTGGGATTGGCACTAGGAGTACACTGGCTTGTGCACCCCTTGCGGCTGGATTAGTTAACAGGCCTTAACTGAAAATTCTAAATTTCCCATAGGTATGAATGTGAGAATGAATGGTTGTCTGCATTGCTGTTGTGATGACCTAGTGAATTGTCCAGAGTCTACCTCACCTCTCATCCAAAGAAGCTGGGATGGGCTCCAGTATTTCCTTGAAATGATTGAAGATTTAAACCCGACTGTCAATGAAGGAGTAGCTCATTCCAGCCTGATGAAATCACCCGGAGAGTGCTCAGATCTCCTGTGACCTTAAGCACATCCTAGATGGAGATCCACCTAGGATGTGCTGAAAGTCGAGGTCATTGGCCTAGGAGGTGTAACGTTTTTCAGGAAATCATAAATGCCTAGATCTCCCGACCTTTGATATTGACATTGACCTTGACCTGGAGGCAGATCTACCTGAGGATCATTGTGAGTGAGTTTGGTGAGAGTAAAGGTAATTGCCGAGGAGGAGTCATTTTTCTAAAATCGTGTAAGTGCCCAGATCTCCTGAGCTTTATCCTTGACATTGATCTTAAGTACAACTTGGATGCAGATCTTCCCAAGGACCCTTGAGTGAGTTTGTTGACCACTGGTGCAATTACCTAGAAGGAGTAGCAATTTTCATGAAATCACCTACACACGTGGACAAAATTGTTGGTACCCCTCTGTTAATGAAAGAAAAACCCACAATGGTCACAGAAATAACTTGAATCTGACAAAAGTGGTAATAAATAAAAATTCTATGAAAATAAACCAATGAAAATCAGAAAATGTTTTTGAATTGTGGTTCAAAAGAATTATTTTAAAAAACAAACTCACGAAACAGGCCTGGACAAAAATGATGGTACCCCTAGAAAAGATTGAAAATAATGTGACCATAGGGACATGTTCAACCAAGATGTGTCCTCTAATTAACATCACAGGTGTCTATAAACTTGTAATCAGTCAGTCAGCCTATTTAAAGGGTGGCAAGTAGTCACTGTGCTGTTTGGTGACATGGTGTGTACCACACTAAACATGGACCAGAGGAAGCAAAGGAGAGAGTTGTCTCAGGAGATTAGAAAGAAAAATATAGACAAGCATGTTAAAGGTAAAGGCTATAAGACCATCTCCAAGCAGCATGATGTTCCTGTGACTACAGTTGCACATATTATTCAGAAATTTAAGATCCACGGGACTGTAGCCAACCTCCCTGGACGTGGCCGCAGGAGGAAAAATGGAAGAGACGGATAATACGAATGGTAACAAAAGAGCCCAGAACAACCTCGAAACACATTCATGGTGAACTCCAAGGTCAAGGTACATCAGTGTCAGATTGCACCATCCATCGTTGTTTGAGCCAAAGTGGACTTCATGGGAGACGACCAAGGAGAACACCACTGTTGAAAGCAAATCATAAAAAAGCCAGACTGGAATTTGCCAAACTGCATGTTGACAAGCTGCAAAGCTTCTGGGAGAATGTCCTATGGCCAGACGAGACAAAACTGGAACTTTTTGGCAAGGCACATCAACACTATGTTCACAGACGCAAAAATGAAGCATACCAAGAAAAGAACACTGTCCCTACTGTGAAACATGGAGGAGGTTCTGTTATGTTCTGGGGCTGCTTTGCTGCATCTGGCACAGGGTGTCTTGAATATGTGCAGGGTACAATGAAATCTCAAGACTATCAAGGTATTCTAGAGAGAAATGTGCTGCCCAGTGTCAGACAGCTTGGTCTCAGTCGCAGGTCATGGGTTTTGCAACAGGATAATGACCCAAAACACACAGCTAAAAACACCCAAGAATGGCTAAGAGCGAAACATTAGACTATTCTAAAGTGGCCTTCTATGAGCCCTGATCTAAATCCTATTGAGCATCTGTGGAAGGAGCTGAAACATGCCATCTGGAGAAGGCACCCTTCAAGCCTGAGACAACTGGAGCAGTTTGCTCATGAGGAGTGGGCCAAAATACCTGCTGAGAGGTGCAGAAGTCTCATTGACAGTTACAGAAATCATTTGATTGCAGTGATTGCCATTGCAAAACAAATCTACCTACGGGTACAAATAAAGTAACCTGAACCTGAACCTGAACCTGAAAAGGTTGTGCAACAAAATATTAAGTTAAGGGTACCATCATTTTTGTCCAGGCCTGTTTCATGAGTTTCTTTTTTTAAAATAATTCTGTTGAACCACAATTCAAAAGCATTGTCTGATTTTCATTGGTTAATTTTCATAGAATTTTTATTTATTACCACTTTTGTGAGATTCAAGTTATTTCTGTGACCATTGTGGGTTTTTCTTTCATTAACAGAGGGGTACCAACAATTTTGTCCACAGCTGCAAGTGCCCAGGTCTCTGCCGCAATTTATAAAAAGCAAAATCAGGAAAAACATCTGAGGGATAAATATTTTTTATAGTCTCTCTCTCTCTCTCTCTCTCTCTCTGTAAGCTCTGAATAGTACAGGATGTGGACGATAGTTACTTGCCTACATCCTTGATTGCCATCACCGTTTATCACCAATGCCAAGTTTAGCCCTTAGAGCACACAGCCTATTTTGGTATTATTCACAATGAATCCCACATCCGGCACTGATGTGTGCCGTGTGTGGTCTAAGGGTTATTAAACACAAAAGATTTAGCAATATGACAAGCTGAGTAATTATTCCAACTGTTTGACAAATGTATTACTGTATGACAGCTGTGTGCTGTCCCTATAGTATACATTTAACACATTTTTAAACAACTGCAAACACATCACCTACTCATCCCAAATTCTTGATTTTTTTAATATTAATGTCATAAGAGGAAATTCTTTTACCACATTACCTAGCATGACACCTTTTCCTGTTCCTTCCCTTATTTCTTTCCTGTATGAGCCTTTATAAAACTTGAGATTTTTTTTAATCCCACTCAGTAGGCAGAACAAACATTATTTATTGATTTATTTTTATATTTGGTTATGTCTGTTAGCAAACATAAAATAATTTTATACATTCTGACACCTTGTTAAACCCCTCCAGTGGCAGACAGTGCTTTGTACCACTCCTATACGAACAGGCCAAATAGGACAGCAGCCTGATGAGGAATCCCGATGGGTCATTCTGGACACTGTAAAAAACTAGAGGGCACTCAGAGAGTACATATCTCCACCAAGGCTCCATCCCTCCCTCCATCCATCCATCCTTCCGGCTCTTTGTCCATTTGTCTATACATTGCAAGACAGGGCCTTGGTGGAGGTATGTGGTCATGGATCATCTCCAAAATGTTATGCGTTCATTCATAGCCCAAGGGCCTCCTCTGGTTAAAATTTCATCAAAAGCTGTCCTACAGTTTTGGTGTAATCCTGCTAAAACATTGCAAGAATATAGGGCCATGGCAGAGGCATGCACTCCTGGATCATCTCCAAAATCTAATGGATTCATTTGTAGCCTAAGGACCACCTCTGGTGGTGTAATCCTGCTAAAAGACAAACAAACAGACAAATGCCAGCAAAAACATTGCGTCCTTGGCAGAGGTATATGAAATAGCAGGTAGAACAGTAGATAAAATTTCATATGGGGTGGAAGGAGGTCTTGGCAGGAATGGATTTGAGAACCTTATGTGGGAATTTTCATATTGCATGCCTATGAGAAGTATTCACCACCTTGGATGTTTTCCCCTTTTGTTACTTTTATAAGGGGAATCATGGACAATAAAAGTTGGATTTGACAAAAAGTCTTTAATGTAATTAATGTCAGTTAGTTTATTAATCAAAGTAATAACAACTGATTAACTATATTTAATGTACTGGGGGAGTTTGATGGAGAACCGACCACTGATGAACTGAGCGAGGCCCTTGACTCCCTTGTCACCGGCAAAGCCCCCGGGAAGGACGGCATCCCTGCCGAGGTTCTGAAGTGCTGCAAAGGGTCACTGATCACGGAGCTGCATGAAATCCTCTGTCTGTGCTGGAGAGAAGGCGAAGTGCCACAGGACATGAGGGACGCCAACATCGTCACACTATATAAGAACAAAGGTGACAGGAGCGACTGCAATAACTACCGTGGCATCTCTCTCCTCAGCATCATTGGGAAGCTGTTCGCTCGTGTTATCCTCAAGAGGCTTCAAGTTCTGACAGAGAGAGTCTACCCCAAATCGCAGTGCGGGTTCCGAGCCAACAGGTCTACAATCGACATGGTGTTCTCTCTCAGACAGCTGCAGGAGAAATGCAGGAAACAGAGGCAGCCACTCTTCGTAGCCTTCATTGACCTGACGAAGGCTTTCGACCTTGTTAGTAGGGATGGCCTCTTCAAAATCCTCTCCAAGATCAGATGTCCGCCCAAGCTGCTCAGCATCATCCGATCATTTCACGATGACATGAAGGGCACAGTCGTCTTTGACGGCTCAACTTCATCTGCCTTCGATATTAGAAGCAGAGTGAAACAGGGATGCGTTCTCGCACCAACTCTGTTCGGAATCTTCTTTGCCGTCATGCTGAAACACGCCTTTGGTTCTGCCAAAGAGGGCATCTACCTTGGAACCAGATCGGATGGAAAGCTCTTCAGCCTCTCCAGACTAAGAGCAAAGTCCAAGGTCCAGCTAAAATGTCTGCGTGACTTCCTCTTCGCAGATGATGCAGCAATCACCACCCACTCAGCCGAAAACCTTCAGCAGCTCATGACTCATTTTAGCGAGGCTTGTCGCGACTTCGAACTCACCATCAGCCTGAAGAAAACACAGGTCATGGGACAAGGCATGGATTCTCCACCCAGCATCAGTATCTTCAATCATGAACTAGATGTTGTTCATGACTTCGTCTACCTGGGATCCACTATCAATGACTCCCTCTCTCTCAACACGGAGCTCAATAAGCGCATCGGCAAAGCAGCTATGACCATGTCCAGACTGACAAAGAGAGCATGGACCAATGGCAAGCTGACAGAGCATACCAAAATCCCGGTCTACAGAGCTTGCGTCCTCAGCACCCTCCTGTATGGCAGCGAGACCTGGACCCTGCGAGCCCGACAGGAAAAGAAGTTCAACGCATTTCACATGCGCTGTCTCCGTTGCATCCTACACATCACCTGG
This sequence comes from Pholidichthys leucotaenia, assembly GCA_020510985.1. Lineage (NCBI taxonomy): Eukaryota > Metazoa > Chordata > Actinopteri > Cichliformes > Pholidichthyidae > Pholidichthys > Pholidichthys leucotaenia. The sequence goes on along the minus strand of CM035840.1, from coordinate 85,266,436 downwards.
CAGGACAAAGTCACAAACAACAGCATCCTGGAGAGAGCTGGAATCCCCAGCATGTACACACTGCTGAAGCAGAGACGCATGCGCTGGCTGGGGCATGTGATACGCATGGACGATGGCAGGATCCCCAAGGATCTCCTCTACGGTGTCCTAGCTCAAGGCAAACGTCCGTCAGGCAGACCCCAACTGCGTTACAAGGATGTCTGCAAAAGGGACTTGATGGCCATGGATGTCGACCTCACCAAGTGGGAAGCTGTAGCTTCAGACCGGACGGCCTGGAGGCAGATTGTGCAGAAAGGCCTGTCCAGCTTTGAACAGTCACTTATACAGCAAGCTGAGGCGAAGCGACAGAGGAGAAAGCCCCGAGGCCAGGCAGACCGACCAGCAACGGACTTCACCTGTGTCCAGTGCGGCAAGGATTGCCACTCCTGCATCGGACTTTTCAGTCACACCCGACACTGACGCTGCATCAAAACCACCCAGAGCGCAACTCCATAGTCTCCCGAGACTGACGGATGCCAGACAGACAATTGCATAAATATCTATCGGCTTTAAGTGAATGACCTTATTCAACAGAGGGAGGCCTAGCCAGTTGGTGCATTAGCCTTGCAGTTTGTGAAATGGAGGTCAGTTGAGTGCAGTGAACGCGTCTGTGATATCAACAATTTTGAATTCCCTATTGACACAATTTTGTTTCCAATCCAACACTTGTCTAAATGTTGCCAATGAATGGAGAATATATTACAGGAAATGTGTTAATGCAACTAAAACTCTGACCTTTATCTACATTAATTCAAAATTTCTGAGTATATTTCGTATTGTTAATTAAATTTATGCTGGTCGAAAATTTTACTATATTATATTCAAAATGAATTTATACCTTATAAAAAAGTTTTATTTGACAACAAATGAGTAATTTGGTATGCCGTTTTTAATATTTATTTATCATTTGTATTACATCGTCTGACATCATTTTAGTTAAATGTTAATGGCAACACCTTCCAGGTCTCCAATAATTTTCACGATCCATATAACATACGTAGAATACTCATGAATTAAAGTGTGTAATTTGAATTAAAAAAATTACTTAAAAAATGTTACGGTTCTAATAGCTCTGCTGTAAACTGTTTTATTAATTTTCCAAGTTCTCTACTTGTTCAAAGTATTGCACCACTTCATGCTTATTTATCCATGTATCAGCCCATAAATTATCCACACAGCCCTCAACTTAATATCTCCTGTTTTTTCTCAGTTTTTGCTCTGGGTTTTGTGAAATATGAACTTCTTTTTCTGTGACTTGTTGGCAGCTTAGAAACTCACTCAAGACACTGTCAGGGGGAAGTGGGGGAAGTGACCTTGTTACACCAGAAGTACTTGAAACTGTGCATTTATTAAATTGATTACCCTGATAAAAACTTTGTTGTTACTGCAGTTAAGTATTGTTTATATTTCACATTTAGTTTTTATTTGCTTCACTAAACATACGAAGAGCTTAGTTGGTACAAATGAAGACAGGTATTTTTAATTCTCTCAAAAATATTGTAGCCTTCTGGGTGAATGCAGCTGCAAAGGCTGATGGGAAATGATAAATATCAGAAAGTAAACACATTCTCGTAAGATTGTCAGTTTAATGTGTGTTAGTGCTGTGCATAAACAGCTGGAGACGAGACACTGAGGCAGAGCTGAAACAGCAGGGAATCAATTGGAGGGGAGTAGAGAGACCAGCCCAGAACCGAGTGCGATGGCGAGGGGTCGTTGATGGCCTATGCTCCATGGTGAGCTAAGGGCTTAAGCAAGTAGTGCTGTGCATATGTCAAAGCTGTTTCTGTTAGTATATCTGTGACTTTTATCTTTGTCACCACCATTAGTGTGCATATGCTGGAGATAGACCTCCCTTCGTGGTGCTGTGTGAAAAGCATGCTGCATCCTGGGGATGTGCATTCCCTGGTGGATCATAATAGGCAGTCTTTATGTTAAAAAACAAGTCAATGTATTGAGTTTCCAATGGCTGATATCATGTGTACTGTGTTTCATCTTATGGCTTGGGGGTGGGGGCATAGCATTTGTGTATATTGCCCTATGGAGGAAACAGATATGCTCCAATGTAAGGCGCTGACCTATTCCAGGTGGTGACTTTTTTGGCCAGTGTACTTTGACCAGGTACACAGGAAGTTGTTTTTATTTTATTTCTCTCTCTCTCTCTCTCTCTCTCTCTCTCTCTCTCTCTCTCTCTCGCTCTGTGTGTGTGTGTGTGTGTGTATTGCAGTTTGTAGAAACCATCTGGAAATTTCCAACTGAAGAAACATACATTGACATTCTAAATAAAGGTCAAGTTTAGAAGGAAATGCTATTATTCCCCAACAACATAGCCAGACCCCCCCCCCCCCCCCCCCTGTGCAGCACCTCTCTCCATCTCCCCCCTCACCCCCCTCCTTCTCCTCGGGGGACGCCAAGCTCCTCCCTCACATCACTGTGACTACAGACCAGGTTAAGAAAAAGCTGGAGAGACTCCGTCAGCGGAAGGTGGCAGGCCCTGATGGCATCTCCACCAGGATCCTGAGGACCTGTGTCAACCAGCTAGCTCCGGTACTGAAACACCTGTACAACCTGAGCCTGAGTCTGGAAAGAGTACCACTGCTGTGGAAGACATCCTGCCTGGTTCCTGCCCCCAAAAAGTCATCTCCATCGGACCTGAATGACTATCGACCAGTTGCCCTCACATCTCATGTGATGAAGGTCCTGGAGAGACTGGTCTTAGCCCACCTGAGGCGGCAGGTGAAGACGTGGCTGGGCCCTCTGCAGTTTGCATATCAGCCCCATTTAGGAGTTGAACATGCTGTCATCTATCTGCTGCAACGAGTCCATCTGCACCTGGATGGTGGAGGAGACACTGTGATAATCACATTTTTTGATTTCTCCAGTGCCTTTAACACCATCCAGCCACTGCTGCTGGGTGAGAAGCTGTGAGTGATGGGGGTCAACAGCTCTGTGATCTCCTGGATTGCTGACTACCTGACAGGCAGACCACAGTTTGTCCAGCTGGGCAGTGTCTTGTCTGACGTGGTGGTTAGTGATATGGGAGCTCCACAGGGGACTGTGCTCTCTCCTTTTCTCTTCACCTTATCCACCACTGACTTTCAGTATAATACTGAGTCATGCCACCTGAAGAAATCCTCTGATGACTCAGCTGTTGTGGGGAGTATAAGAAGGAGAGAGGAGGGGGAGTACAGAACACTGGTAGACAGATTTGTGAAGTGGACAGAGCGGAATCACCTGAAGCTGAATGTCACCAAGACCAGAGAGATGGTGATTAACCTCAGGAAGAAGAGGACACCTTCTCAGCCATTGCAGATTAGGGGGGAGGATGTGGGGGTGGGTGAGGACTACAAATATCTGGGTGTCAAGATCAGCAATGGAATGGACTGGAGATCCAACACCGATGCTGCGAACAAGAAGGAGATGAGCAGACTCTATTTCCTGAGGAAGCTGAGATCCTTCAACATGTGCAGCAGGATGCTGGAGCTTTTCTATCAGGCCATTGTTGCCAGCGCCATCTTCTTTGCTGCTGTCTGTTGAGGTAGCAGTATCAGGGCCAGCGACATTTATTTATTCCATCTAGCTACAATGCTCCGCACTGTGTGTTTATATATTCATATATTTATTCCATCCAGCTACAATGCTCTGCACTGTGTGTCTGTGTGTGTGTATATATATATATTTTATAGTAATATGTACATATGTATATTAGCTGCTCTTGCTTGCTTGTTTTTTTCTTGCCTTCTGATTGTTGCTCTGAGTGTTGCTATCCCTGTGCTGCTGCAATCCTGGAATTTCCCCATTGTGGGACTAATAAAGGCTTATCTTAACTTAACACCAACAGACTTGACACGATTATCAAGAGGGCTGGCTCTGTAATTGGTCTCAGGCCTGAGACCTTTGAGACAGTGGTGGAGAGGAGAACACTAAACTGTGATCCATCCTGATCACCCCCTCCACCACACACTGGACAGACAGCGGAGCACTTTCTCCAGAAGATTACTACAGCTTTGCTGTTGAACGGCCAAGTACAGGAAATCCTTCCTGCCGCATGCCATTTCATTGTACAATAACTCACTATGATGTTGTATTCTGGTCATAACTGCTGCCATACTGCACCTTACAGTCTAACTGGTACCTCACATTTCACTCTTCTCCTGATAGTCCTGCATTGCGCAGCGGGTATGATTCATGTGTTTATACGGGTCACCATATATTCAGCTATGATGTATATAGGTTTTTATAGTAGCGTTAGTTTTACTTTCCATATGTAATCCCTTTGTCTATCATGCGTGTGCTTCTGTCATTTGGTTGTCTACTGTCATGCTGCTGTTACACTGTATTTTCCAACGCTGGGATCAATAAAGTACATCTATCTATCTTATTTTACAATAAAAGCTGGCCAAACTGTAATCATCTTACTTTTTCACATTTCTGTATTCTATTAATTGTACCTGTGTATAAGTGTGTTTTGCCAAAAACAAAGACAAATCCTTTGTACACACTATGGGCTGGATTTACTGAGAAGATCCAAAGTAGTTGTCTACATGGTTGCTAGAACTGTATGTTTTCCTTTGTAAGCCCTTTGTGACTCACCAAGGAACTCTAACAAAGATTTCCTGTTTAATGACAAAAAGGAGGAGGCATCATGTTTAAATGAGAATTTAGCAAATTTCATTGTCACCATGTAAAGTTATATATTTTGACAGATTACAAGACCAAAAAGAGTAGCGGTTCTTGATACTCTTTGTGGAAGTAATTCCAAACCAGACTGTCAGCTCTCTAGGTGTCATGTGTCTGAGCTGTGCTCAGACTCTTTATGTATTTTTGAGTATTTTCCTGTCTGTTATTACTTTCTTGTTTGGTTCTGTTTATTTTGGTAGTATGAGCCTCTTCCTCTCCCAGGCACCCACTATTCACTTGCAGTCTGCCTCAGTTCTCAGCTGTGTATGATTGTTAATTAGGTCACCTTGCCTGCTCAGCCACACCTGCTGCTCATTTGTCTGCCCAGTATTTAAGCTCTGCTAGTTCATTGATTCACTGCGACAGCATTACATGGACTCTCTACTGGGACTATTCCTCTCTCCCCCAGAACAGGCCCTGCTCTGGATCGCCAACTTTGTAAGTTGCTTTTTGTTGCATTTTTATGGACAGCAGTGTTTTGAGTGCAATGTTTATTTTTTTGACTGCAAAGAACTTTGGACTAGGGCAGCGCGGTGGCGGAGTGGTTAGCACTGTGGCAGCACATCAACTCACCCTTGGCCAGGGGATCCTGGGTTTGATCCCAGCCCCCGACCAACAGTGATCTGTGTGGAGTTTGCATGTTCTCCCCGTGTCTGTGTGAGTTTACTCCAGGATTTCTCGGGTTTCCTCCCACATGCCAAAAACATGCAAGTTAGGATAATTGGCATCAACTGTGGATTCTAAATTGTCCCTAGGTATGACTGTGAGAGTGAATGGTTGTCTGTCTCTCTGTGTTGACCCTGCAATGGACTGGCGATCTGTCCAGGGTGTACCCTGCCTCTCGCCCAAAGATGCTGGGATAGGCTCCAGCCCCCACCCCCACCCCCCACGACCCTAAAAGGATTAAGCAGAAGAAGATGGATGGATGGATGGATGAACTTTGGACTATTCCTCTTTCCTCTCCCCCAGAGCTTTCCATGCTCTGGAGCGCCATTTATGTTAGTTGTTTTGTTTGTATTTTTATGTTGGTGCACTGTTTGGATTTTTGAGTTAATAAATGTCACTAAGCAATTCAGCGTTTGGATCTGCCTTTCTGTCCCGTAGGGGCCAGTTCATGACACTTAGGGTTTGTTTGGGTTTTTTTGCGTTTACGCTTAATATGGGTGCTGTTGCAAATACATTTATGCTAGACAATATAGAAGGGTTTATGCAGGCACATTTATGGGTTGCACACTGAATTGTCTTGAAAGATTACTATTTTCGATTTATGATCCTGTTGCTCTGTGGATCACCACCTTATCGTGGTGAAGTGGTTTGGATGTCCTAGTGATCCCAGGAGCTATGTTGTATGGGGCAACTTGCCCCTGGTGGGGTCAACCAAGGAAGATTGTTCCTGGGTGAAGGGCCAGACTGAGTGGACCAGTGGATCTCCATGAAGGTGTTACAAGGATCCAGTGTACCCATAGGAGCCACATGGGTCCACCCTCCAGTGAGCTCACCACCAACAGGAGGGATCATGGGGCTATGGGAACTGGGCGACAGTCTGGGGTTCTCTGGTTGGACTGCTGCCCCCACAACCCGGATCCCTAGATAAGCGGTAGAAGATAAATGGATTTATGATCCCTTTACAGCAGTATTACATTAGATTAGTTTACTTTATTCAACTGCCAACACTTCAACAAAAAAGACAAAAAAATAGATTTGTAACTGATAGATGGAACAGATTGATTTTCAGGTTGTTTTTTGTTGCAGCAGGGGATGAAAAAACCTTGCCAATTATTTTGCCAAAACTTGCTTTTTTTTGTCATTGTTCTGTCTTGTTCTGGCTGTTTGGCAGGATTTTAAACTGACAAGTTGCTTAAAAAAGATAGTGACTCACCTAATATTTTTACCAGCCCACCCTAATATGGTAAGCTAAAACTAGTCCTGTATTCTGTCATGTTTGAGTTTTCACAAACACCACAAACTTCATAAATGTAATTTGCAACAGGACAAAACGGATAATAACTTCCAATTAAATTCCAATTATTTTTTGTTAGCTGACAAGTTGACAGTATATTTTAAATATCTAGCATTTTTTTTAATATTGTTTCAAGGAAAAAACACAATGAAATGACAGCATTTGTAAAAGAATACCAAGTGCATAGAAAAAGAATAATGCAGAAAACTTATTCACTATTAATCTGTAGCATTTCACATTATATAGGAGATAAACTGAGACATTCATAATTTAAATGTCAATTAGTTTTCTAAGATAATCATCTGCTATTTCATTCATGTGGCGTTTATGTCCTGTGAGACATTGCTTTAGACTCTAAGCCATTGCTTAGTTCATAAAGGTGGTGTTAAATGGTACGCTATTATATAAATATTACTAATCAACCTAATTCAAACTGCCACAGGGTCTCATTGCAAACAGAATTTCCTTGCTAAATAAACACTGCATGCTGCTCCTAAAAACGCCCTCCTTTCTCATAAGCAGCACTCCTGTGGACTGGCTGAAGTCATATTTGCCCTTGGAGGAGCTCCCATCACACACAAAAAATGACTTTATCCTCTTTCCATTTTAAAGTTCAAGCTCTCTTTTCAGTGTTTTATAATAGTTTACCATGTTTCCATATAAAAACAGGCTCTATGTGGAAATATCACTGGATATAGCCTCCAAAAAAACTGCAGAGGGCTCTATGTAGCTTCCAAAGCAGGGCTGCAAGAAAATGTCTTTTTTTTTTTTCCCTCTCAGAGAGAGAACAAATTTCAGTGTTGTTGTGAAGTATGTACAGGCCTTAACAGTGTAACCTGGCTTCCCCAGTTTGACATTTTTAGTTACATGAGTACCGTGTTATGCCCCCGCCACACTTATTCAGAATCAGCAGGAATCAAGCAGAACTAGCGGGAATGAAGAATTTTCAAAATTCACACCACATTCGGAAGGGGCTGTGGACTCAGCTGATGTTGCAGCTGGCCATGTTTTTATGTGATTTGGCTCTTCCTGGAATGCAATTAGAATGTCTTGGATGCTGTTGGAATGCCGTAAGAATATTTAGAATGCTGTCATAGTGCCACTGGAATACACTTCAAATGCCGTTCGATATTTCCCCGCTTCAAATGCACCTGGAAAGTTTTGAGCATGAGCAAAGCATTCAGGCCAGCCACAAGAATGGGCCCGAATATTTGGGATACTCTCAGAATTTAGTCAGTATTTTTTTAATCCACTTTGAATATCCAGGAATATACAAGGAATTTTCATTGACATCATTCCGGCTCTAGTGTGGCTAGGGTTTTAGACTCTGATGTGAGAAGCTCTAAGTTTAATCCCTGTCAGATGCTACTAGTGTGGCCTCCCAACAGTCACATTCATATAAACAAGAGCCAGAGCTGTAAAAATATTTTTTTTTTTTATATGAAACTCTTAAGGGTGCAAACAAGACAATGAAAGAGAGGAGACATGGACTACCTTGCTTCATTTTATTTGATTAATTGATATACTCGCTTAACAATCACATTTATGAGAGATGTAATGATTTTTTTTTCAATAACAAGAAACCACCATTTGCACTCCACTTCCACACAGGGACTCTATTCTTATAGAAGTGAGAGGCTTCGCTTCTTGCGAGCAGGATGTCCTGCAGCTGCGGTGCAGTCTGTGAAACTACAGCCACACTCCTCCACGTGCATGTAAGTGTAAGGGACCCTCTCTCCATTCAGGCAGAGCAAATTAACAGTGCGATTGCTGAAGCGCATCTCCTTACAGCAGGAACAAGACTGCTGCATTGCAGCAGCTGCTTGAGAGTACCTGGAGAGGGCACGTTACTGTCAATACACACCAAATCTGTGCAAAACACAACCTGAGTAATTTGGGGACTTACTACAGGAATGCTTGTAACAGTGTCCTTACTTGGTGAAAGTGTTACAGGATCCTTCACAGTATGGCATCTCCACCTCGTGGTCAGACTGACATTGTTGGCTTGTAACAAGAGTTTTCATGGACACTAACTTGCAGGCCTTCTCTTTCTCCACACCTTTAATAAAGAATATACATTTAGCTTGTTTTCAGTGAAGTACCATCTACCCCAACTAAATGAAAATATCATACTCACAGGTTTTACAGCAACCATTAGCTGCAGTTTGAATTGTGTCCTGAGGAGGAAATTGTACACATTGATAAAATTATCTTTTAAGTTCAACAGGTTAATTTAAAAAATTCATACTTACTGGCTGGCAGTTGCTCTGCACGAATGGTGGGCATACAAAGTGCGATCTGACTGTTGTTAGAGTCTCACCAAGCTTAAGACAGGTGTAATATTCACATTTATTGTCAGGTGGTGACCAGACTTCACCTTGCTGGAGAGTGGCGAGGTGGATACAAAAAAATAGGAGAACACACAGGCATTAAACAGGGGAAGATTTACACTGACTGATTTTAACTTGTGGAGTCAAGGCCAATAAAAGTGAATCCAACTTACCGCCAAAACCTCTTTGGTTCCGTTAAGATTGAGGACGCATTGTGTTTGCACACACTTCCCACAGCATTCATCTGAATCAGTTTCCACATAGTCATATCCCTAAGGGGGCGGGAGCAATTATGTTGTCAAAATGTGTGTAGTATACAGTAGCACATTACATTTACACTGTAAAACATTTATGTTTATCAGTGTGTGTAACTTATATTACCATGTCACAATGTTTGTCACATTGCTGATACACACAGGTTATTTTAAATAATCCAGACTTGGGGTCAACTTCATTGGTACAGGTGCATTCCTGACATGGAGGCCCAGGAACTGGAGATCCAGGCTAGCAAAAATACAAAATTGGTTTATGCTTGTGCTTTTAGCTGTGCAGACCTACATGTAGCCAAAAAGGTGACATAATGGCAGACAAAAACTGTGTTTCCATCCAACTATGTTAATGCAAATTAATGATATGCACATTAAAAAAAACATCCTGGATGGAAATGCTTGATAATTGATTAGTCATAAATGCATGTTAAAAAGGGGAGAATTTAAGCTGGATTCGTAGTAGATTGTCTGCATCCTCATTTGTGCAACTGTACACAGTTTTTCTCATGTTTCAGCCCAGAAATGGTCCGTGCAGACTCCTCTGCAGACAATCACATGCAGCCCAAATTTTGTGACCTACAACAAGTACATAAGCTCCTCTTACATTCCTCATGCTCTTGTTCCTCTGCCACTGTTTACACTGAAATAAATGCCTTTGTGTTCCTCTTCCTTGTTTTGTTTGCTTATTCAGATCAGTTTGATGGTGCATTGCTGCCATTTACCGCGTGGGCATTTGAATGATAGATTATATTCAATGCACATTAATGAAACACATACGTGATGCAGATGCTCAATGCCTGAAAACTTGACTATGAACAGAGACATGCACATATCCACAGGGTGCGCATTCTTCAATCATGTGGACCCTTGGATCACTTCAGACTGAAGCAAAGGATGTCATAGCTGTGTGTGACAGGTTAACACCACCTCAATACAAAAACACAGCTACTGAAGAAAATGGCGGACAGTGGTTTGATCCATTGCGGGACACAACTCCTCAAAAGTGGTTCTTGACAGAAGGTGTTCTTTCACATCTAGGTTTTCATTTATTGTTTCATTTAGGCACTCTATCTTGTATTTTTCTGTTGACATTTAATTATGCAAAATGCTGCATTATATAACTTTATGTTGGAAGTAGTCCCCCTTCTGGATAATTCACTTAATGTGATTGATGGAAACAAGACATGTCTTTAGTGGAAATATCAGAAACGCACATTAACATTTTGAATAAGATGGATGGAGACCCAGTATATAATCATCTACTGTATTTCTTATTTACCTCATATTCAGTTTCTTTGTGAACACAAACTCTTTTAGGTTCTAGGAAAGAGTGGGACATTAACATTAAGGTAAACTGCATTAAAAAGTTTGCTGAAGTCATATTTTATGTGCTTTTTTTTTTCATGGGCTCACCACATGTATGTTCTGGACAGCATTTTCCGTCCGGAACACTGACAACTGGTTGATATCCAACTGGACAGCGCATTTCGTTGGCTGGGCATGTGCTGATTTTACATTCTGTTAGTAATATCAAACAACTATTACTACAAAAAGGCCATGAGCAACAAATAATGTGAAAACGTTCAAACACGTGCTTTAGTGCGACAAGTCTTACGGCAGACATAAGCAGAACAGCAGGGGTCTTTTGGATTTGTCTGGTTGACAAGGACAAACCCTGGACCAGAGCAGTTTGCAACAGGGGGTGGTGGGCACACCTTAGGTTTGCAAACCACAGCCTTTGTGGATTCTTCACAAATGCAGTCCTGGCATTTGTACTCAAACTCTTCATTAAACTGAAATAATAAATGGCGATGGGGAATAATTTATTTCTTGCAAGTAAACTTGAATTTATTTTTATTTCAAATGAATGTGAAATGGAAAATTGGCTCACCTCACGAGGAATGCCCTCAGGATCAAGACATCCTGAAGGGGAATTAAAAATCTAGTAGGACTTCATCATTGATAAAGTAGTTAAATGTAAACACTTGATAATCTACAACACACTCACCACACTTTTCCACACATATTCCAGATTCTTGATTAAAGAGTTTCATTCCATCAGGACAAAAGCAGCCCTCAGTCGTGAAGTTTATGGTTGGTTCATATGGACTAAATATTAATAATAAATAAGTAGAATTGAGTCAACTGCATTTGCAGCAGTTAAATTTGCAAGGTACTGTTCAAGTTGTCACTATTAACTTAGTGCCATGTTTCGATACAGACTAGAACGTGAGAGATGCTAACTTGCGCACAAACTAAAAGAAAATACTTTTTTTCTGGAAACTTACTTGTCCTCACAGGTTGGCTGTTCAGCGGGACCACATGGCTTATACACTTTATCTGATGGACAGTCACTGGCTGTTAAAAAAAAGAACACATTTTCATTGAATTTAAAATATCACTAAACTTCCCCTCTATATTCCCCCCAAAATGTCAGTGTTTACTTACCACACAGGGTGGTGTAGTTCCTCCAGTGGAGGCAAACTCCAGCCTGAGCACAAGCAGCAGCGTACGTTTGCAAGCTTGTGCACTCCACTGCTGGGTTGGAAACATGGCAGCTATCAAAAACACAACCTCTGTAGAAATTTGCTGGAGACACGGAAGGATGGCATGGTGCAAAGACACTGTAAAACAGAGGTGCGAAGAAGAACTGATGAGTTGTGCTTGAATGACAATGTGTCAATATTATGAGGATCAATTTCACCCTTGGCAGCAGATCAGAGAAGGTTTACCTGCTCAAAAGCATGTCACACATGGAGTCTGGGCTGCAAGGAGGTGAGGATGGAAGTGGTTCAGGTGCACTGGTAGGTAGTACAGGTGGTGTTGGGCAGTTAGGTTGGTAAATGTCTTCTGCAGGCCAATAGTCAGCCATAACAGCACAACTTTCTACCACCTTGCCTCCCGGCAACATGCAGTCATCATCCTGATTATTGTTGCATGTACCTGACAATGACAAAACCATAATATTGTATTCTACATTAAATAATAATTGAACAATGTGGATCTATAGTGATGTGAAAAAGGGTTTGCCCCCTTCCTGATTTCTCATTTTTTTATGTGTTTGTCACACTTAAATGATTCAGATCATTAAACAAATTTAAATACTGTATTAGCCAAAGATAACACAAATAAACACAAAATGCAGTTTTTAAATAAAGGTGTTTATTATTAAGGGTAAAAAAAAATCCAAATCAACATGGCCCTGTGTGAAAAAGTGATTGTCCCCTAAATCTATTAACTGGTTGGGCCACCCTTAGCAGCAACAACCGCAATCAAGCATTTGCGATAACTGGCAATGAGTCTTTTGCAGAGCTGTGGAGGAATTTTGGCCAACTCATCTTTGCAGAATTGTTGTAATTCAGTCGCATTGGAGGGTTTTCGAGCATGAACCGTCTTTTTAAGGTCATGCCACAGCATCTTAAACGGATTCAGGTCAGGATTTTGATTAGGCCACTCCACAGTCTTCATTTTGTTTTTCTTAAGCCATTCAGAGGTGGACTTGCTGGTGTGTTTTGGATCATTGTCCTGCTGCAGAACCCAAGTGCGCTTCAGGTTGAGCTCACAAACAGATGGCCAGACATTCTCCTTCAAAATTTTTTGGTAGATAGCAGAACTCATGGTTCCATTTACCACAGCAAGTCTTCCAGGCCTGAAGCAGCAAAACAGCCCCAGACCATCACACTGACACCACCATATTTTACTATTGGTATGATATTCCTTTTCTGAAATGCTGTGTTACTTATATGCCTGACGTAATGGGACACACACCTTCCAAAAAGTTAAACTTTTGTCTTGTCAGTCCACAGAGTATTTTCCCCAAAGTCTTGGGGATCATCAAGATGTTTTCTGGCAAAACTGAAACAAGCTTTTATGTTCTTTTTGCTCAGCACTGTTTTTTGTCTAGGAACTCTGCCATGCAAACCATTTTTGCCCAGTCTCTTTCTTAAGGTGCAGTCATGAACACTGACCTTAACTGAGGCAAGTGAGGTCTGCAGTTCTTTGGATGTTGTTGTGGGGTCTTTTGTGACCTTTTGGATGAGTCATCGTTGCGCTCTTTGGGTAATTTTGATTGGTCGGCCACTCCTGGGAAGGTTCACCACTGTTCCATGTTTTCGCCATTTGTGGATAGTGGCTCTCACTGTGGTTTGCTGGAGTCCCAAAGCTTTAGAAATGGCTTTATAGCCTTTTCCAGACTGATAGATCTCAATTACTTTGTTTCTCATTTGTTCCTGAATTTCTTTGGATTGCAGCATGATGTCTAGCTTTTGAGGATCTTTTGGTCTACTTCACTTTGTCAGGCAGGTCCAATTTAAGTGATTTCTTGATTGAGAACAGGTGTGACAGTAATCAGGCCTGGGTGTGGCTAGCGAAATTGAACTCCGCTTTCCAAAGATGTGATAAATCACAGTTAATTTATGTTTTAACAGGGGGGGGGGTCACTTTTTCACACAGGGCCATGTAGGTTTGGATTTTTTTTTTTACCCTTAATAATAAACACCTTCATTTAAAAACTGCATTTTGTGTTTACTTGTGTTGTCTTCGTCTAATATTTAAATTTATTTGATGATCTGAAACATTTAAGTGTGACAAACGTACCAAAAAATGAAAAATCACGAAGGGGCAAACACTTTCTCACAACACTGTAAGAGAGACATCTTACCACAATGGCCCAGCGTGTTGTTGCCAAAGTGCTTATATGGAAGGTTCACACTAAAACCAGTAATCCCAAAGGTAATGACCACTTCCAGGAGAGGGATCTCCAAAATCAAGTTTAGCCCAGTACTTACAATCTTAACACCAAATTGTGTGTAAGGCAGTTTTTGAGGTTGTCCATTTTGTAGTACCTACAGATGAAAAAACAATTTATCTATTGCTCAATATAACCCCCATCCCCACCCTCATCCCCGCATACTGTACACAGTGTTACCTCCAGCTCTGCTGCTCCAATAAGGTTATGATTAATGAGTGTGACTACAAATGATCCATATGATACTATTAGTGATCGTGGACAAGAAACATCCTCAGTGGGATCACAAAACACATTGTCAATATAAATCTTTAGGTTAAATCTCCGTGTCCTTTCTTCCATCAAAACATAAGTGCAGTTTCCTTGATAACTGTAGTATAATCCATCAAATGTGACATAATGAGGGTCTCCCCAACCTTCACATACACCTGAAAAGACATTTTGAAAAAGTTGAAAAAAGGATAATAAAGGGGACACCTAAGGACAACATAAAATGTCAAACATTATTTTCTAAAAGACAGAAAAACCTACAGTCACAAGCAGAATATTCACAGCAGTAGTACTCGTCATATACAGTAACTGGTTTCTTTCCATTCTGACAAGTTATGTCCTGAAGTGGTGGACATTCATATGGAACTATTTCAACTATGTTATCTTCAATGCACTTAGCCATGGTACAGTTGCACAACATGAAGGTCTCATTTTGCTGCAAGTAAAAACAAAAAATAATGAAAGGGCAGTATAATTCTAGGAAATATAAATGAAATAAAACGTTTACAGGAAGACACAGAGTCCAGTGTTAGCTTTGATTGAATATTGCATGTTTTCTGTGTTTAGGGAAAAATAAGTATTCTAAAAACATTAAGCTTCTTACTGTTACATTCCATTCAGGGCATATAGGAGGATAAATAGATGGTGTGGTTGAAGTTGTCGTGGGAGTTGTGGTTGTTGTAGGCGTAGTTGTTGTAGTGGGAGTTGTAGTTGTTGTAGGCGTAGTTGTAGTGGGAGTTGTTGTAGGTGTTGTAGTGGGAGTTGTGGTTGTTGTTGGTGTAGTTGTTGTAGTGGGAGTTGTAGTTGTGGTAGGTGTAGTTGTTGTAGTGGGAGTTGTAGGTGTTGTAGTAGGAGTTGTAGTTGTTGTAGGCGTAGTTGTTGTGGGAGTTGTAGTTGTTGTAGGTGTTGTAGTAGGAGTTGTAGTTGTAGGCGTAGTTGTTGTAGTGGGAGGTGTAGTTGTTGTAGTGGGAGTTGTGGTTGTTGTAGGTGTAGTTGTTGTAGTGGGAGTTGTAGTTGTTGCAGGTGTAGTAGTGGGAGTTGTGGTTGTTGTAGGTGTAGTTGTTGTAGTGGGAGTTGTAGTTGTGGTAGGTGTAGTTGTTGTAGTGGGAGTTGTAGTTGTTGTAGGTGTAGTTGTTGTAGTGGGAGTTGTAGTTGTAGGTGTAGTTGTTGTAGTTGGAGTTGTGGTTGTGGTAGGTGTGGTTGTTGTAGTGGGAGTTGTAGTTGTAGATGTAGTTGTTGTAGTGGGAGTTGTAGTTGTGGTAGGTGCAGTTGTTGTAGTGGGAGTTGTAGTTGTAGGTGTAGTTGTAGTGGGAGTTGTAGTTGTTGTAGGTGTAGTTGTTGTAGTGGGAGTTGTGGTTGTGGTAGGTGTGGTTGTTGTAGTGGGAGTTGTAGTTGTGGTAGGAGTAGTTGTTGTAGTGGGAGTTGTAGTTGTAGGTGTAGTTGTTGTAGTGGGAGTTGTTGTAGGCACAGTTGTAGTGGGAGTTGTAGTTGTGGTAGGTGTAGTTGTTGTAGTGGGAGTTGTAGTTGTAGATGTAGTTGTTGTAGTGGGAGTTGTAGTTGTGGTTGGTGTAGTTGTTGTAGGCGTAGTTGTTGTAGTGGGAGTTGTAGTTGTGGTTGGTGTAGTTGTTGTAGGCGTAGTTGTTGTAGTGGGAGTTGTAGTTGTGGTAGGTATAGTTGTTGTAGTGGGAGTTGTGGTTGTGGTAGGTGTAGTTGTTGTAGTGGGAGTTGTGGTTGTGGTAGGTGTGGTTGTTGTAGTGGGAGTTGTGGTAGGTGTGGTTGTTGTAGTGGGAGTTGTAGTTGTTGTAGGTGTGGTTGTTGTAGTGGGAGTTGTAGTTGTTGTTGGTGTAGTTGTTGTAGTGGGAGTTGTAGTTGTTGTAGGTGTAGTAGTGGGAGTTGTGGTTGTTGTAGGTGTAGTTGTAGTGGGAGTTGTAGTTGCCGTAGTTGTTGTAGGTGGGGTTGTGCTCCCACATGATACCAGACAACATACTCTGATCTCGTAATCTCTACAACGATAGGGTCGACTCATCTGATCCTCTTTCTTACAGATTAAACCATATGATATATTGCAAGAAACAACTTGCTTAGTTTCATCTATAACGTCATCAAAGTCTGTGTTTGGTTCCAATGCATCTCTGCAATCAAGATCAACAATATTTTCATAATTATTTTCACATAGTTCGATACCACTGTTTGTAATGTTCTCATATGTTTCCCAGTCACTACCATCTGTCTTTGGATTATGAACATTATACCAATCTGTCCAGTTACATGATGGAACACATGGAGTTGTAGTTGTTGTAGTGGGAGTTGTAGTTGTTGTAGGTGTAGTTGTTGTAGGGGGAGTTGTGGTTGTGGTAGGTGTGGTTGTTGTTGTGGGAGTTGTGGTTGTTGTAGGTGTAGTTGTTGTAGTGGGAGTTGTAGTTTGTCCAGGTGTAGGAGTGGGAGTTGTGGTTGTTGTAGGTGTAGTTGTTGTAGTGGGAGTTGTAGTTGTTGTAGGTGTAGTTGTTGTAGTGGGAGTTGTTGTAGGCGTAGTTGTTGTAGTGGGAGTTGTAGTTTGTCCAGGTGTAGTAGTGGGAGTTGTGGTTGTTGTAGGTGTAGTTGTTGTAGTGGGAGTTGTGGTTGTGGTAGGTGTAGTTGTTGTAGTGGGAGTTGTAGTTGTTGTAGGTGCAGTTGTTGTAGTGGGAGTTGTTGTAGGCGTAGTTGTTGTAGTGGGAGTTGTAGTTGTGGTTGGTGTAGTTGTTGTAGGCGTAGTTGTTGTGGTGGGAGTTGTAGTTGTGGTTGGTGTAGTTGTTGTAGGCGTAGTTGTTGTAGTGGGAGTTGTAGTTGTGGTAGGTGTAGTTGTTGTAGTGGGAGTTGTGGTTGTGGTAGGTGTAGTTGTTGTAGTGGGAGTTGTGGTTGTGGTAGGTGTGGTTGTTGTAGTCGGAGTTGTAGTTGTTGTAGGTGTGGTTGTTGTAGTGGGAGTTGTAGTTGTTGTTGGTGTAGTTGTTGTAGTGGGAGTTGTAGTTGTTGTAGGTGTAGTAGTGGGAGTTGTGGTTGTTGTAGGTGTAGTTGTAGTGGGAGTTGTAGTTGCCGTAGTTGTTGTAGGTGGGGTTGTGCTCCCACATGATACCAGACAACATACTCTGATCTCGTAATCTCTACAACGATAGGGTCGACTCATCTGATCCTCTTTCTTACAGATTAAACCATATGATATATTGCAAGAAACAACTTGCTTAGTTTCATCTATAACGTCATCAAAGTCTGTGTTTGGTTCCAATGCATCTCTGCAATCAAGATCAACAATATTTTCATAATTATTTTCACATAGTTCGATACCACTGTTTGTAATGTTCTCATATGTTTCCCAGTCACTACCATCTGTCTTTGGATTATGAACATTATACCAATCTGTCCAGTTACATGATGGAACACATGGAGTTGTAGTTGTTGTAGTGGGAGTTGTAGTTGTTGTAGGTGTAGTTGTTGTAGGGGGAGTTGTGGTTGTGGTAGGTGTGGTTGTTGTTGTGGGAGTTGTGGTTGTTGTAGGTGTAGTTGTTGTAGTGGGAGTTGTAGTTTGTCCAGGTGTAGGAGTGGGAGTTGTGGTTGTTGTAGGTGTAGTTGTTGTAGTGGGAGTTGTAGTTGTTGTAGGTGTAGTTGTTGTAGTGGGAGTTGTTGTAGGCGTAGGTGTTGTAGTGGGAGTTGTAGTTTGTCCAGGTGTAGTAGTGGGAGTTGTGGTTGTTGTAGGTGTAGTTGTTGTAGTGGGAGTTGTGGTTGTGGTAGGTGTAGTTGTTGTAGCGGGAGTTGTAGTTGTTGTAGGTGCAGTTGTTGTAGTGGGAGTTGTTGTAGGCGTAGTTGTTGTAGTGGGAGTTGTAGTTGTGGTTGGTGTAGTTGTTGTAGGCGTCGTTGTTGTAGTGGGAGTTGTAGTTGTGGTAGGTGTAGTTGTTGTAGTGGGAGTTGTGGTTGTGGTAGGTGTAGTTGTTGTAGTGGGAGTTGTGGTTGTGGTAGGTGTGGTTGTTGTAGTCGGAGTTGTAGTTGTTGTAGGTGTGGTTGTTGTAGTGGGAGTTGTGGTTGTTGTAGGTGTAGGTGTAGTTGTTGTAGTGGGAGTTGTAGTTGTTGTAGTGGGAGTTGTAGTTGCCGTAGTTGTTGTAGGTGGGGTTGTGCTCCCACATGATACCAGACAACATACTCTGATCTCGTAATCTCTACAACGATAGGGTCGACTCATCTGATCCTCTTTCTTACAGATTAAACCATATGATATATTGCAAGAAACAACTTGCTTAGTTTCATCTATAACGTCATCAAAGTCTGTGTTTGGTTCCAATGCGTCTCTACAATCAAGATCAACAATATTTTCATAATTATTTTCACATAGTTCGATACCACTGTTTGTAATGTTCTCATATGTTTCCCAGTCACTACCATCTGTCTTTGGATTATGAACATTATACCAATCTGTCCAGTTACATGATGGAACACACGGAGTTGTAGTTGTTGTAGTGGGAGTTGTAGTTGTTGTAGGTGAAGTTGTTGTAGTGGGAGTTGTGGTTGTGGTAGGTGTAGTTGTTGTTGTGGGAGTTGTGGTTGTTGTAGGTGTAGTTGTTGTGGGAGTTGTGGTTGTTGTAGGTGTAGTTGTAGTGGGAGTTGTGGTTGTTGTAGGCGTAGTTGTTGTAGGTGTAGTTGTTGTAGTTGGAGTTGTAGTGGAAGTTGTAGTTGACGTTGTAGTAGTTGAAGGTTCACATGTCTCCACACATATCTGATTCTCCTCATCAAATATAGGTTTGTCTTCTGGGCATACTGGGTAACATCCTGTAAAAACAGTTTCATGTAAGATCATATAACATTTTTAGTGTCATTTGCAACATCATAAAAATGTTCTTGCTATTAGGTGTTACCTTCAAGGTTGGGTAATGGATTGATGCAAATTCCATCTAGATTCAAACAGGTCTTGTAACAAGGTGTGTGGCAAGGACTGTAGTGCCACAGGCATTCCTCAGGGCCGTTGTGGTAGTCGCAGAAGACAGCTAGAAGAACAGATACCAAATACGTCATATTTAGCAAACGTAAACAAATTTTTTTTAAATGTAATGAGAACTCTGTCATGCCACATTACCAAAAGTTGTAAAAGCAGTGTTCAAGAAAATGGTCCTAAATAAAAGTATTACAGAATTAAAAATGAAATCTTGGACAAACTACATTAAAGTTACCATATTGCACCGATATTGAGAACTTGACCATCTTGAGTTGTACTAAGTTGGGTTTTTTTGTTTGTTTGTTTTGTTGGGGTTTTTTTTTATTTGTTTTGTTTTGGGGGGGTTTGCATCACTGAAGGATTTAAAGAAACCAGTGGGGAGAATTAATTTGATTTTCTTTTATTTGTCAGGGACCATGTACAAGAACATTAATCTCATAGGAGAAGAGAGGCACTGTACCAGATTCCACTGGCTAATGTTCATTTGTAGTCCCAGGGCAGGTAAACAAATGTAAACACAAATATTGTGCAAAACTTGGAACATACTGAATTCCTTCTTAATGTGTGAGCAGAATAAATTCTGTTTAAGTAAAAGTAAATGTACTTTAACTAGAACATGACCTGGGGTACAGCATGTTGAGGAATGTTATTCAGTTCCTTTCCTTTCTACCTTAAAATTTCCCCCAAATTAAATCACTCAGGTATCCCTTTTAGTGCTGTGTGTGCAGGAGACGGACATTAGGTGCCAGTTCCAGCCATAACCGGAAAGTCTGATCCATCACACCTCTTCATATTCAGTGTCAGAAAAGGTAGTAAACCTTAGTTAAATTCAAAAGTGTATTAATTTACTTACGACAGATCTCTGGAGTTCTCCATGCTACACAAACATCAGCCTCATTACAAGCTTGAGCATAAGCTGCAACAGCTGAACAGAAACACTCACAGTCGCCTCCTGTGTCACATGCACAAGAGTCCTTCACACAGTTATTATAGAATGGTGTTGGAGATACCTGTTAAGTCATTCAAAGTGGATTTTAGGTTCTTAATAATGTGTTGAATATTGTTATCAATAGATCTTTAACATATTAGAAATAATCATTACCTTGCTGTGGCATGCTTTGAATGTCTCTGCCAATATAATGCTGCACATCAATTTTGCCCAGTAATGTCTACCGGGTGCTGCTACACAAGGGTTAACATTTGCTTCCACATCCGGGCAATTGTTTGACACTTTCCAGCTGTTTGCAAATTCTATTGGATTGCTGACTACCAGTTCACCCTGGATGGTGAAGTCATTCTGTCCATCCCCATCAAAATTTCCACACAGCCCACATACCTCGCCCTGTATAGATGAGAGTTATTTAAACAGTTATTATTTACGTCACATTTCAAAAACATCCTTTAACATTTTTTTCAACAGTGTTAAATGGTAAATTGGTATGACTGTTTTCCCAACCGCTTATAAAAACCCTCATTACACACGTGGACAAAATTGTTGGTACCCCTCTGTTAATGAAAGAAAAACCCACAGTGGTCACAGAAATAACTTGAATCTCACAAAAGTGGTAATAAATAAAAATTCTATGAAAATTAACCAGTGAAAATCAGACAATACTTTTGAATTGTGGTTCAACAGAATTATTGTAAAAAAACAAACTCATGAAACAGGCCTGGACAAAAATGATGGTACCCTTAACTTAATATTTTGTTGCACAACCTTTTGAGGCAATCACTGCAATCAAATGATTTCTGTAACTGTCAATGAGACTTCTGCACCTCTCAGTAGGTATTTTGGCCCACTCCTCATGAGCAAACTGCTCCAGTTGTCTCAGGTTTGAAGGGTGCCTTCTCCAGATGGCATGTTTCAGCTCCTTCCACAGACGTTCAATAGGATTTAGATCAGGGCTCATAGAAGGCCACTTTTGAATAGTCTAATGTTTCGCTCAGCCATTCTTGGGTGTTTTTAGCTGTGTGTTTTGGGTCATTACCCTGTAGCAAGACCCATGACCTGCGACTGAGACCAAGCTGTCTGACACTGGGCAGCACATTTCTCTCTAGAATACCTTGACAGTCTTGAGATTTCATTGTACCCTGTACAGATTAAAGACACCCTGTGCCAGATGCAGCAAAGCAGCCCCAGAACATAACAGAACCTCCTCCATGTTTCACAGTAGGGACAGTGTTCTTTTTTTGGTATGCTTCATTTTTGCGTCTGTGAACATAGAGCTGATGTGCCTTGCCAAAAAGTTCCAGTTTTGTCTCGTCTGTCCATAGGACATTCTCCCAGAAGCTTTGTGTGATGGCCTGCTTGGATGTGATTATCCTCTCCAGCTGCGCACACACCTGTTTCTCATCACGGCCGGAGCTATATAATCCACACTACCCTGGAATCCGTGCGGCGGCGTCTGTCTTACTCCATGAAGACCACGCACACCCTCTTCTTTGATTCCGGAGACCATAGCCTCAGCCTGACTGCATTCCTGCTGTCTACCTACAACCCGCCTGCGCTTGGAAGGAAACTCTCCACCATGCAAGTAAGCCTCAGCCTTCCCTCACCTTCTCCATTTTAGTCCCCTGTGCACAGGTGGAGCTCCGTGGCGGCGGACTGAACCTCACCCTCTCACGGATTACACCTCCATCATCTATGCGCTGCAATGGGCTCTGTGGATGCTGTCCTCCTGGCCATAGGCGCCGTGCTAACCTGAGCATTGCTACATCTCAACAAACAGTAAGCTGCAGATTAACCAGCACATTCTCAGCTGTGAAGCCACTAACCATCCTGCCTCTGTTTGTCCCTAGGGTTGCCAGGTCGAACGGCGTTCTGCTCACCCCCAGCTGCAGCAAGAACACACACCCACACATTCACACACTCCACATTATTGTAATAAAGATAACTGTATCTACTCTGCTCTCCGAGTCTGCTCACTGGGTCAACAAACCATGTCAGTTTGACTCCGCCAAAGTGACCCAGCTGACAGCACGCTGACGCGCAACCTCGAGACCCGAGTAGATCAGTTAGCTTATCAACAGCAAATTATTTTGAATCAGTTAACCTGGTTAATGGACCGGTTGGATCATTTGGCTAGCCCGCAGACGTTTCCACCGGCTCTGTCGTTCCCTAGTAGCTCCTCGGCTCCCGCTAGCCACCCACCTGGGCACGGGTCTTCTCCTGAGCTAACTCCCGTCCCCACTCCCACCTGTTTTGGTGGAAAGCTGGGGGGGGGGGGGGGGGGGGGGTTCAATATGCAGTGTGAGATTGTATTTCAGCAGGTACCAGGGGATTTCACCACAGATCACAGCCAGATAGGCTATGTTATTAATTTGTTAGAGGGGCGGGCGCTAGCTTGGGCCTACGCCGTCATAGCTAGGGCGAATTATTCCAGCATGACTTATGCGCAGTTTGTTAGTGAGTTCAAGGAAGTATTTGACCACTGTGACCGTGATGGTGTGCTTACCTCCCGGCTGCTTAACCTTAGGCAGGGAACTCAGTCTGCGGCAGATTACGCTGTCCACTTCCGGGTGGTTGCTACAGAGGTTGGGTGGGAAGATGCTTCACTGTGCAGTATTTTCATTAAGAGTCTTACCCCTAGCCTACAGGACAAGTTGGCTTCCTTGGAGAAGCCGAGTAGGCTTACTGAATAAATCTCCTTAGCCATCAGTCTGGATAATAGATTAAGGGAGCGGGCAGCAGAACGTAGGTCCTCTGGTCATTCGAATGCCCAATCTCATCATTCCCCTCGGCCCTCTCTAATGGCCCTGCCTTCCTCAGATTCCCCGGAGGGTCCGGAACTCACGTCAGCTAGGCAACCCAAGCTTTCTTCGGAGGAGAAACAGCACCGCCGTGAGTTGGGGTTGTGTCTGTACTGTGGGAGCGAGGAGCATGAGGTAGTGTCATGTTCTGAGCGGCCAAAAGGGGGAGTTCATGCATCGCAGAAGGAGGACTCACGGACTCACCTTTAACTAATCCCCTATCTAGTTTACGTCTCCCTATTTGCTTCATTCACAAACATACTGAAATAGGGACGCATGCGCTGATAGATTCAGGGGCTGAGCAGAACTTTATCTCAGGGGAACTGGCAACCCAGTTGGGTCTCCCCTGCCTATCGCTCAAGGTTCCACTGAGACTTATCGCTCTGTCCAAAGCCCCCCTCTCTTTACCGTATCCCAGCAAACCCTCCCAGTGGCCGTCATTACATCTGGGAACCATTGGGAGGAACTGAAGTTCTTTGTGCTGCCGGTTTCCTCCTCCCCGGTTATTCTTGGGTATCCATGGTTACGGCTTCACAATCCCTCCATTGACTGGTGCTCTGGGAGTATATTATCGTGGAGTTTGTTCTGTCTCGGCGCTTGTCTACAATCGGCTGCTTGCTTGCCGTCATTGCCTCTGAATGATTCCACCATCCCTCCCCCCGATCTGTCCAAGGTGCCCCCGGAGTATTACGACCTTGGTACCGTGTTCAGCAAGACCCAGGCCCTTTCCCTTCCCCCTCACCGCCCTTATGATTGTGCCATTAACCTCCGTGCTGGAGCCCCGCTACCGTCAAGTCATCTCTACAGCCTGTCACCTCTGGAGTGGGAAGCCATGGAGGCTTATATTAAAGAATCATTGGCCTCCGGCATAATTCGTCCGTCATCCTCGGCGGTGGGGGCGGGGGGGGGTTTTTGTGGGAAAGAAGGACGTTTCACTAAGGCCGTGTATTGACTTCAGAGAACTGAATAACATCACTATCAAGGATAAATACACCCTGCCTCTTGTTAACTTGGCATTTGATTCCCTCCAGGGGGCCTCCTGCTTCACCAAGCTGGATCTGCGGAACGCTTACCATCTGGTTCGGATCCGGGAAGGTGATGAGTGGAAGACGGGTTTCGGACCCCCAGAGGTCACTTTGAGTATTTGGTCATGCCGTTCAGGCTGACCAACGCCCCCGCTGTGTTCCAGCAGTTAATCAATGATGCGCTGAGGGATTTTCTGGGTGTGTTCGTCTTTGTCTACCTTGATGACATCCTTATTTTTTCACAGTCTCTGGATTAACACTGTGTGCATGTTTTATATTTACATTATATTTCCGGTTCCGGCTCTGCCGGACCGGCGGCGCCACACGAGTCGGCTGCCTGTTGCAACAGCCTTTTTTTTTATCTTCCTTCTTCTTTCTACACCTTTCACTCTGTATATATATCACGGACGCACGGATCGCCCCGGGGGTCTCCCGGGTCGGCGGACGGAGCCACGGTTTGCAGCGGGAGACGTTACAGCGGGGAGGAGCTAGTGCTAGCTAGCACTTGGCCGCCGCCCGGTGCTAATGGGAAACTCGACATACCGGGAGCTGTAGCGAAAACGAAGCGGGTGCCGGGCTGGAGTTTAGGCGGCGTGAAAGAAATATAAGACAGATAAAGAGCGATGGCAAGAACCAAGCAGACCGCCCGTAAAATCTACTGGAGGAAGAAGCCCCCCAGGAGACAGCTAGCCACCAGGGCTGCTCGGAGAGGCGCTCTGGCCACCGGCAGAGTGAAGAGGCCTCGCCGTCACAGGTCCGTGGCTCTGAGAGAGATCCGTCGCTACCAGAAATCCACGGAGCTGCTCATCCGTAAGCTGCCCGTCCAGCGCCTGGTGAGGGAGATCGCTCAGGACTTCAAGACCGTCCTGCGTTTCCTGAGTTTCGCCGTCATGGCTCTGCAGGAGACCAGCGAGACCCACCTGGTGGTCTCTTCTTCGCTAAGGGGGTCACCATCATGCCCAAAGACTTCCAGCTGGCCCGCTGCATCCGCGGAGAGAGAGCTTAGACTTTATGCTGCACATTCACCAGCCATAATGCTCTGCACTGTGTGTCTATATATATATACATTTATAGTAATATGGACATATGTTTGCTAGATGTTGTTTTTTCTTGCCTTCTGATTGTTGCTCTGAGTGTTGCTATCCCTGTGCTGTTGCAATCCTGGAATTTCCCCATTGTGGGACTAATAAAGGCTTATCTTATCTTATCTTATCTTATCTTATGTGAGGCAAGTGTTGCAGCGACTCCTGGAGAATAAGTTATTTGTAAAAGCAGAGAAGTGCGAATTCCACGCATCCATGACGACCTTCCTGGGTTTTATCATCTCCCACAACGAGATCATCCCAGATCCCAGTAAGGTAAAAGCGGTGGTAGATTGGCCCACTCCCTCCTCTAGAAAACAGCTGCAGCAGTTCTTGGGGTTCGCCAACTTCTACCGCCACTTCATTAAAAATTATAGCGTCACTGCTCTCCCTCTGACCCGTCTGACTTCCTCCAAGGTACCCTTCAGGTGGTCTGAGGAGGCCGCCGCAGCCTTCGCTGGTCTTAAGAGGCAGTTTTCAGACTCTCCCATCCTGGTCCAGGTGGACCCTGCTCTGCAGTGCCTGGTGGAGGTGGACGCCTCGGATTCGGGGTTCGAGGCCGTTCTGTCCCAGCGTTCCCCAGCGGATGGCAAGGTTCGCCCCTGTGCGTTCTTCTCCCGATCACTGTCCCCTGCAGAATGTAATTATGACATTGGCGACAGAGAGTTCCTAGCGGTTAAGATGGCACTGGAGGAGTGGCGCCATTGGTTGGAGGGGGCTTCTCAGCTGTTTGAGGTCTGGACGGACCACAAGAACCTGAAGTACCTTAGGACAGCTAAGCGTCTGAACGCCCACCAGGCCTGCTGGTCCCTGTTCTTCGGCCATTTCGACTTCACCATCACGTATTGTCCCGGGTCCAAGAATACCAAACCTGATGCCCTGTCCAGGCAATTCTCCTCTGACGTCATGGAGAAGTCGGAGCACCCCATCCTTCCTCCTTCATGTGTCGTGGGCGCCCTGTTGTGGAGCATCAAGGAGAAGGTCTTAAAGGCGCTGGAGGTTGAACCGGACCCCGGGCGGGGGGCCAGCGGGGAAGCTGTTTGTTCCATCTGCCATCCGAGGTGAGGTCATTCGCTGGGCTTATGCCTCCAGGTTCGCGTGTCACCCAGGGAGGGGGCGCACGGTGGCCCTGTTGCAGAGGACATTTTGATGGTCGTCTATCCAGAGGGACGTTGGCGAATATATCCGCGCCTGCCCCCAGTGTGCCACGGGCAAGACGTCTTCCTCCTCTCCTGCCGGTCTGCTTCACCCTCTTCCAATCCCCGGCAGGCCGTGGTCCCATGTGGCACTGGACTTTGTCACCGGTCTTCCTTCCTCCAACCAGAATATTGTTATCCTCACCATTGTGGTTCTCCAAGGCCGCCCACTTCGTCCCCCTGCGAGGACTGCCTACGGCTAAAGAGACAGCAGATCTCCTTGTCCAACACGTGGTGAGGCTACATGGAATTACGCTGGACATCGTCTCCAATCGTGGATCCCAATTCATCTCTCAGGTTTGGAGGTCCTTCTGCAGCGCCCTTGAGGCTACTGTAAGCCTGTCATCTGGTTACCATCCACAGAGCAACAGGCAGTGTGAGAGGGCGAAACAGGAGCTGGAGGCTGCTCTGCAGTTGTGGCGACCACCAATCCGGCATCCTGGAGCATGCATCTTCCATGGATCGAATATGCTCACAACACCACAGTCTCATCAGCGATCGGTATGTCCCCATTCGAGGCTTCGTTGGGATACAATTCTCCACTATTCCCTGATGAAGAAGGGAACATTGCCGTTCCTTCGGTTCAAGATCATTTGAGGCGCTGTCACCGCCTGTGGAGGGCTACCCGGACCGCTCTACGGTGCACGGCGGAACGCAACTCTACGGTGGCCAATCGTCACAGGACTGAGGGTCCTGCTTACCAGATGGATCAGCAGGTATGGCTGTCAACAAAAAACACTAATCTGAAGGCTGAGCGTAAGAAGACGTTGCAATGGTTTATTGGGCCATTCACTATCACCCGCATCATCAACCCTGTCTCTGTGCGTCTAGCCCCCCCCCCTTCATATTTGCCCTACTTTCCATGTGTCTCAGGTCAAACCCTTCTATTCCAGCCCTCTGTGTCCTCCTCCCAGGTCTCCTCCCCCGCCGATGGTGATCGACGATGACCCGGCGTGGAGGGTCAATTCCATCCTGGACGTCCACCGCCGGGGTCATGGCCTGGTGGACTGGGAGGGGTACGGGCCAGAATGGAGGTCCTGGATGCACCCCTCCTTCGTGCTGGATAAAGATCTCATTCGGGACTTCCATCAGACGCACCCAGGTATGTTGGATCGACCCCCAAGAGGCGTTTCATAGGGGGGGGAGTACTGTGATGGCCTGTTTGAATGTGATCATCCTCTCCAGCTGCGCACACACCTGTTTCTCATCACGGCCGGAGCTATATAATCCACGCTACCCTGGAATCCGTGCGTCGTCGTCTGTCTTACTCCATGAAGACCACGCACACCCTCTTCTTTGATTCCGGAGACCATAGCCTCAGCCTGACTGCATTCCTGCTGTCTACCTACAACCCGCCTGCGCTTGGAAGGAAACTCTCCACCACGCAAGTAAGCCTCAGCCTTCCCTCACCTTCTCCGTTTTAGTCCCCTGTGAACAGATGGAGCTCCATGGCGGCGGACCCTGTCCCTCCTGGCGGCGGACTGAACCTCACCCTTTCACGGATTACACCTCCATCATCTACACGCTGTAACGGGCTCTGTGGATGCTGTCCTCCTGGCCATAGCCACCATGCTAACCTGAGCATCGCTACATCTCAACAAACAGTAAGCTACAGATTAACCAGCACATTCTCAGCTGTGAAGCCACTAACCATCCTGCCTCTGTTTGTCCCTAGGGTTGCCAGGTCGAACGGCGTTCTACTCACCCCCAGCTGCAGCAAGAACACACACCCACATATTCACACACTCCACATTATTGTAATAGAGATAATTGTACCTACTCTGGTCTCCGATTCTGCTCACTGGGTCAACAAACCATGTCACTTTGTGACTTGTCAACATGCAGTTTGGCAAATTCCAGTCTGGCTTTTTTATCATTTGTTTTCAACAGTGGTGTCCTCCTTGGTTGTCCCCCATGAAGTCCACTTTGGCTCAAACAACGACGAATGGTGCGATCTGACACTGATGTACCTTGACCTTGGAGTTCACCATGAATGTGTTTCGAGGTTGTTCTGGGCTCTTTTGTTACCATTCGTATTATCCGTCTCCTCCTGCGGCCACATCCAGCGAGGTTGGCTACAGTCCCGTGGATCTTAAATTTCTGAATAATATGTGCAACTGTAGTCACAGGAACATCAAGCTGCTTAGAGATGGTCTTATAGCCTTTTCCTTTAACATGCTTGTCTATAATTTTCTAATCTCCTGAGACAACTCTGTCCTTTGCTTCCTCTGGTCAGTGTTTAGTGTGGTACATACCATGTCACCAAACAGCACAGTGACTACTTGTCACCCTTTAAATAGGGCGACTGACTGTT
The DNA here is from genome assembly GCA_020510985.1 of Pholidichthys leucotaenia. NCBI lineage: Eukaryota > Metazoa > Chordata > Actinopteri > Cichliformes > Pholidichthyidae > Pholidichthys > Pholidichthys leucotaenia. The sequence goes on along the minus strand of CM035840.1, from coordinate 85,237,823 downwards.
TACAAGTTTGTAGACACCTGTGATGTTAATTAGAGGACACATCTTGGTTGAACATATCCCTATGGTCACATTATTTTCAATCTTTTCTAGGGGCACCATCATTTTTGTCCAGGGCTGTTTCATGAGTTTGTTTTTTAAAGTAATTCTGTTGAACCACAATTCAAAAGCACTGTCTGATTTTCATTGGTTAATTTTCATAAAATTTTTATTTATTACCACTTTTGTAAGATTCAAGTTATTTCTGCGACCATTGTGGGTTTTTCTTTCATTAACAGAGGGGTACAACAATTTTGTCCACTAACAATTTCCGTCAGAAAAAGTATTGCTCCTTGGCTTGCACTGGGCTTCACTCCTTTCTTCACTCTCAATGAAATATTTTTGCTGGTCATTAACATCTGTTTGTTCTCTCCTATAGACTGATTCCCCATCATGCTGTTTGCTCTCTACATGGCTCTTCTTTCCTTCCTCTTCTCTACCCCCCCCCCCCCCCCCAGCCAGTTGCAGCAGATGACTGCCCTTCCCTGAGCCTGGTTCTACTGGAGGTTTCTTCCTGTTTAAAGGGAGTTTTTCCTCTCCACAGTTGCCAAGTGCTTGCTCACAGGGGATTGCCTAATTGCTGGGGTCTTTCTGCAATTGTGGGGGTTTCCCCTACAGTTGAAAGTGCTATGAGATGACTGTTGTTGTGAAATGAAGCTATATAAACAAAGTTGAATTGAATTGAATTGAACTGGCTTGCCAAGTGGGCCAACCTTCTTGGACAATGTTTTCAACCAGGGTGCCACTGCACCTTAGGGTGCTATGAGAGATCATTTGGGGTGCCATGGGGAACTGTCTAATGCCACTTTCAAACTACAATTGGTGAGATGCAGGCACACATTCCATTGGCATAAATTAACACATCAACAACCCTCCGTGGCTTTTTCAAACTTCAAGGAGATGCGGGTCTGATTGGGTTTGTAACAGTGCATTTCTCTAGTATATCAAGTTTCATGTCTTCATATCGCTGATGTCACACGAACATCATGTCAGCCTGGAAATGGACCTGACATTTCATATAATTAGTCATTTTTTCCAAATTGACACTGAATAGCTTTCATATTTACAGGGCGCTAGACTCTGTGTGTGTGTGTGTGTGTGTGTGTGTGTGTGCGCGTGTGTGCGCGCGAGCGCACGCACACACATGCGTGTGTGTGTTTTATTTGGTGGGGTGATGTGTTGCATTTCGTGTTCAGTGCCACACAAAGTGGGATACATTTGTTTTTTGGAGTGGGCTGTCATGGAAAAGAAGAGCAGAGCATCACAGGAAAGTTAATGTGGGGCTGGGATGCATGAACGAGTGCAGAGTGGAGCTGAACAGGGAGTCTGCCCAGCACCAAACCAGGACAGGCAGGACAGGCAGGTGTGATGTTGGCTCCACAGCAGCTGGAGACGGACATGCTTACATGTCCACCAAGGCACCTAGTCCGCATCAAGGATTTGTCGGGAGCGTGAATGGGACGTAACCAGGCGAGAGTCATGGATCTCTAATGGCCAATCCGTCCATCTGCCCCTGGTAGTGCCTTGAGATGACTTTTGTTGTGATTAGGCGCTATACAAATAAAGTTGAATTGATAAATCTCATTTTCAAACTAATTTATTCTCCTGGTAATGGCAGAATATCATCTCTGATTTGTATGTAATTGCACCACGTTTCACACAGAGTTTAACCTCTTACCATTCCGGTGTCCTGCCCGTAGAACATTTTACATTCGCTGGAAATTGGCAGGAATCTCCTGGTTATGTTTCATGACAGCTGCACAATTTCAGAAAGCATTCTGGACTGAAGCTAAATGAGCGAGGAGAGCCCAGTAATGATAACAAGCAGGTATGTGGAGCAGCAGTGGCTCAGGAGGTAGAGCGGGTTGTCCAATAACCGGAGGGCTGGCAGTTTGAACCCTGCTCTCCTCAGCCATCCTGCCGTTGTGTCCTTGTCCAAGACACTTCACCAACCTTGCCTCCAGTGTCCATGACACTGGGTATGAATGTTCGAAATGTTCGGTAGTGGTCAGAGAGGCCGTTGGTGCAGATTGGCAGCCACATTTCTGTCAGTGTGCCCCAGGGCAGCTGTGGCTACAGTAGTAGCTTACCACTATTAGTGTCTGTCTTTGGAGTGAATGAGTAATGTATCCACTGTAAAGCATCTTTGAGTGTCCATGAAAAAGTGCTATATAAATCCAATGCATTATTATGTGGCCTACATTTCAAAACTCTTGTAATAAAAACTAAAAGAACTAGAAAAGCACTCGGAGAGCGCAGACCTCCGCCAAGCGCCACAGTTCCCCCCATACAGTGTTTTACATCATAAATATTAATCCTACATTTATTGTGTGTACGTTTTCAGATTCCTTGACCATGAAAACATATGAGCAGCAATTGGATTCACATGGATAGGATTAGTGGTTCAGTAGTTATTCAGGAAAATCGCATTTCGCATAATGGCGGTTTTCCAGATCACCACCAAAATGTAATCATCTGTAGGATACCCCATTTCTGACAATCTGTGAAAATTTCATGAAAATCCGTCCATAACTTTTTGAGTTATCTTGCTAACAAACAGACAGACAAACCAACGCCGATGAAAACATAACCTCCTTGGCGGAGGTAAAAAAAAAAAAAATAGCTGTCCCACTCAATTTTTAGCCTATTACAGTGTAATAGGCTACAGTGTGTCATTATATAACATTTTGGGTTGGTGGGGTGCCACAGTATTTTTACCTCCGCCAAGGAGGTTATGTGATCATCGGCGTTGGTTTGTCTGTTTGTTTGTTTGTTTGTTTAATAACTACTGAACCACTAATCCTATCATTGTCAATCCAATTGCTAGTCATATGTTTTCATGGTCAAGGAATCTGAAAACGTACACACAAACACTGTATGGGGGAACTGTGGCGCTTGGCGGAGGTCTGTGCTCTCCGAGTGCTTTTCTAGTTTTTAATGTAAGAAGGGTGTCTTGGCTCAAAAAAGGCTGAAAAACACTGCTCTTGGTCACACAAATACAGTGCAGCAAATTGTATGTTCGGTGTTTGGATCCCACCATTTGAGCTTTACTGCTCTCCCCTTGGTCACAGTTGGCATAATTGGCAGGGTGTACTGGTAAAATATCAGTCCTATTCCCCATATTCTGCCAGCTCATTGGTCCCAGGAGTGAGGCTTGGTCCACACCACAAGAAGTGCTGCAGGTAGGACTTGCTGGTGGTGACATAGTGGAAATCTTTAATGCTTAAATGCACCTCTGAGATTGAGATGATTTCAAATTCTGAAGGAAGAGTATGTGATGGAGGCAATGCAAGCATTCCTACTTGGTTTTCCAAATGGGTTGACCCTCTTGGTGATGCAAGTAAAGTGTCAGATTGTGAGGTGGGAGGTTGTGAGTTTGAACCAGCAGTTGGGCTTCACCAACCTCCTCTTGGTCACAAGGAGAAACATGTGTATTTCATAACTCATTGTGGGGTTTTAGAACTTCAACAGACCACAGATTAAAATTTTACTTTGAACAGGTAGGTGTCATGAATCTGGGTTTGGCTGTTCCAAACCCAGTTCTGACTTACTATATATTTGCCCTCTTTTTCCCCTGCCCCAAGCCTCGAATAGCAGGGGGGCTCCTGTTCCTGGGGTTGGCCACCGAAGTTCTTGAGTAGGCAGGCTGCCTCTCCGCCTTCCCCTCCGGTTCTGGTGGCTCCACCATGTTGGTCAGCTACCCGAAGGACTTGGTTTTCGGGCAGGGTGGTCCATCGGGCCGGGCAGGCCATTGGACGCCATTCTTTGGGCCACCTACTGGACATGGAACTTGGGCAGGCCACCCAATCAGTCACGCCTTGCCATGCTGGGACTTTGGTCGACCCCCTGAACTTTGGACTCCTGGGGAGGGGGGTTAGTCTCCTGGGTGGGGGCTCATCAGGAGGGTCATTGCTCATCATGTGATTTTTACTTGTTGTATTTTTCACTGGTTATTTCCTTCCTAACCGGTTTCCCCCACCTCCCGCCCTGGGTAACTGTTTGTTGCTGAGTGGGGGGTTCCCTTAAGGGTGTATTTTTCTTTTCTTGTCCTTTTGTTGTCGGCTGATGGTACTGGGATGTCTGGAATCCACCCCTGGGGAAGGGGGGGCTGTCATGAATCTGGGTTTGGCTGTTCCAAACCCAGTTCTGACTTATTATATATTTGCCCTCTTTTCCATCAGGCATGTCAGGGAGCCTTTGACCTTTGCTTCCTGACAGCTCGTGCACGCCCCCTTCTCCTGTCAAGTGCCAGCAGCTGTGCTCCGTTACTGGGTGTTTCACACACATACACACACACTCCATTCATTCTCATTCACACACGCACACACTCAATCATGCACACCTGGGGTTCATTTGTCCAGCCCACGTATTTCCACACCAGCAATCTCTTTCCTCATTAAGTTTATTATTATTTAAGCGAGGAGTTAGTAGGAAGAGATCATCGCAGCATTCGCCCTCATTTGTGACAGCGAGTTCTCCATGAGTGTTGTATCATTTCCTTCATGCATTCAGCCTGACATTTTCAGACGTTCAATCCCTGGATGTTCGCCGCTGACCCAGCTTGTCTCCCTCATCCGACAGACTACACGAGACGCTCCAGATCGCTCCAGTTCCGTAAGTCATTGCCTTTTTTCCCTGTGCCGACAGCTGTTCTGTGGCACTAGGCTTTCTCATCGCCAGGCTGTGGATCATCCGGGAGGCGCCCTGTATGTCTGGTGGCCATTTTCCTATCAGAACAATTTTCTGTATTTGTGGTTAAAACTGGACTTGTTATTTTCATGGGTTTTGTTAATAAAAGTGCACATTCTACTCTCGCTCTTGGGTTTCTCATTTCCTCCCTCGTGTGCCGCGTAATAGCGCACGAGGAATCATGACAGTAGGAAATTCCCCCTCTGCTTTTTTATTTTTAATTTCTGTTTGTATCTGACAGCTTGAGTTGTTTACTTCTACCAGGTCAATGCAACCTGTACCCCAGCTTTTCTAGGTTATGGGGTTAATTAATAATTATTTAGGACTGGAATAGCTGAACAGAAAAGAAGTCATCGGCCACCTCACATTACAATACCTTACAATCACTGCATTGCATTTCACTTTGGCTTTGGTGGTGTTGGCGGGGGGGCGTTATCATGATTATTTTGAAATGGAACTTTTCCAGCACCACTATTGTTACTGAAATGTTGGAAATAGATGCAAATCTTTGCTAAAATGTTGTGTGCAGCCATATGGGCAACAGCTTGTCAGCATGCTGTCTGTCTGTGCAAGATTCAAAACAGAGGTTAGCCTAATTTCCATAGTCTCCATGCTCTAGCGACATAGTAGAACAATTTAGATTGGTCATTCATTTTCCAGCCTCAGACATCACTCATAAAATCATCTTTGAGAAAATTTTATAAAACAGCTATCAAACAGTTTAAACAAGGCAGAGACAGCAGACTTCGAACACTACTGGGGACTTTTTTTAAACAGGTGCAGAAACACAAACTCACAGACACACTGACAGACTGATCACGGTACTTTGCAATCTGCTCCAACAAAAGTGTAGACTGGTGCACACATTATACCATGAAAATACTTTTCAAAGTAACTCTTAATGCAAAAAATTCCAGTCGTCATTTCAAAAATTGGGACTTACACTGTGCTCTGGTTCCAGTAGGATCCGAACAGTTGTCTTGCGATCCCACATCACTGCCAGACCAATTTCTGATTCTATGATGTGATATAAACCAACCGTCATGTTTCTGAATGGAATCAGAGGGCCATCTTCAGAAATTTCCTCCACTTCAATTGTTCCCTTTGATAGTGTTATTTCCCTTTTCTGTAAGGGTAAAAAGAATAAATAAATGCTATAGCTTGCATTTCCTTGTTAAAATCTGTTTATAAAGAATAAATTAATAAAACCTTTTTTGGAAATGGTTTTAGAAGCATTTCAAAATAATAATTTACCATCATACATAAATAATGCCTTAATTATACTGCTGCCAAAACCAGGTAAGCCCTCTAATAAATGTGAAAATATGAGACCAATAAGCCTATTAAACGCCGACCTTAAGATAATCTGTAAAATTTTAGCAAGACGAATACAAGAAATTTTACCAAATATTATTAATCGAGATCAGAATGGCTTTATAAAGGGTAGACAAGGCTTCCATAATGTAAGAAGACTATTTAATATTATTTATTTTAATAAAGAAGCACCGGATACAGCTCTCCTATCATTGGACGCCGAAAAGGCCTTTGATAGAGTTGAATGGCCCTTTCTTTTTGAAGTCCTACAAAGGTTTGGACTTGGAAATAATTTCATAAAATGGGTTCAAATAATATACAATAATGCTACAGCAGAAATCCTAACAAATAACAATATTTCAAAACCAATAAAAATCAATAGAGGATGTCGACAAGGCTGTCCACTTTCACCTTTACTGTTTACTATGGCAATTGAACCTTTAGCGATAGCGATACGTTTACATTCACAAATATATGGAATTAAAGTTGGACCAACAGAACATAAAATCTCCCTGTACGCCGATGATATAATTTTGTTTATGTCGAATCTAAAAAAATCAATTCCAACCTTGTTGAATTTAATAAAGAATTTTGGGGAAATATCAGGATATAAAATAAATAAAACTAAATCTTCAATATTAATGCTAAATGAGACCCAGAGAAATTACCCAGCCCCTGAGGTAAATCAATTCAATGTTGTAAATCAGTTTAAATATTTAGGAATCCAAATTATGCCTAAGCTAGAATCAGTCGCCAGTGTCAACTATGAAGCCTTAATGTCAGATATCAGTGAGTTAACTCAGAGATGGATGTCACTACCAATGTCGATGATCGGGAGAATCAATATACTTAAAAGTAATATTTTACCTAAAATACTTTATTTATTTCAATACATTCCCTTATCACCACCTTTAGATCTATTCTCAAGAATAAAAAAAAAGTTAGTGGAATTTATATGGAACAACAGGAGGGCTAGATTACGTTTGTCTTTATTATATTTACCATTTGATCGTGGAGGTCTGAAATGTCCAAATTTTATGTTGTATTATTGGTCGGCACAACTGAGGTCTATGACATATTATTTTTCATCAAATGATCTCCCTCACTGGACTGAAATGGAATCATACAATTTACCTTTACCTCTTCCCATATTCATATACTCAGATTCGGCAAAAAAATTACAAAAACAAGTTAAAAATCCATTTGTAAAGCATATGATCAAAATATGGTGTGAAGCTAAAAACTATTTAAAAGAACCACAGTTATTGTCACAATTTAGTCCAATATGGGGTAATCAATATTTTAAACCAGGGAGAGCGGACGCTGTATTTAAAGTATGGAATTTAAAAGGGATACAAAAGATTCAGGATTTATATTTGCCATGTGCAGACAACATAATGTCTTTTGAAGAGCTGAGGATCAAATTTAATCTCAATAGAACACATTTTTTTAAATATCTTCAACTTAGAAACTTTATTCGATCAAATCAAAATAAAGCTCTCACTCGACCTATTTATTCATCCTTGGAAAAAATGATGATGAAAGATAGTAAAAGAAAGGGTATTATTTCAGAGTTTTATAACTCATTGACACTATCTTCAAGTGAAAATTCACTGAAAAGATTAAACTACTGGAAAGAAGATCTGCAAATTGAAATTTCAGAGGAACAATGGGAATTGGCTTGTACAGAAGCCCAAACCAAATCAATAAATGCACGCCTTAAATTGATACATTTCAAATGGTTAATGCGGATGTATGTTACACCGGAGGAGTTAAATAGATATAACAAAAATATACCAGATACATGCACAAAATGCATGGAAAGTAAAGGAACCCTATTTCATTGTTTATGGGAATGTAGATTAATAAGAATGTTTTGGGAAGAGGTGAGGGTAACAATTGAAAAAATAATCCCAAAACAAATCATATTGAATCCTAAACTGTTTTTGTTGGGTCTGTACCCAGAAAAGCATAATTTTAATAAAAGTGAAAGAACATTCATAGACCTCAGTTTGCTTAATGCCAAAAAATGTATTGCACTATTATGGAAAAAGACTCATAGACCAGATGTGACTCAGTGGTTAAGACAGATGTTAACAAACCTTCCATTAGAAAGAATAACATATATACTAAAATCAAAGGAAATTGTGTTTGAGAATATATGGAGACCTTTTATTGATTATGTAAAAAATTTAAACATAACTCTTGAAGAAGAAGGTGAATGATGTGTGTGGACCTTGTAAATTCCAAACTGGTGAACATAATATGTATACTTATGTATTGGATTGTCTAGACTAAACAGAGGAGCATTGTTGAAGATTTGATTTTGTTGGTGGTTGTTGGTGTTTTTAGTGCATTTTTTTTTTCTTTTGTAGTACTTTAGTGTTAGTGTTTGATCGTTTGTATCATGTTTGTTAAAAAAAAAAAAAAAGTTCAATAAAGATATTGTGGAAAAAAAAAATCTGTTTATAAAGAATACTTGAAACTTGTCAGGCAGTTGGTTGTTTTTGGTCTTACCCCCAGCTGGATTCTGACAGTTTTGGAGCATGTGGCGCCTGTTGATCCACATGGAACATTTTCTGTGATAACTCCAAAGTTGTTCAGGACTGGTTTATTGCCACAGTTGTTCTTGAAAGAGAGAGATTCATTAAATGTTGTTCATGTTTATTCTGTTATAAAAATTATTATACTAAACTGCATTTCTAATTTTTACCATTTTGATATTTTTGTAAAACAGTAGAACACACTATGGGGCAGATTTACTAACATGCTGCACCATCGCAAAACCCTGTTTTGGCATTAAAAAATTACTGTCGAGATTTACTAAAGGGTGCAGGGCAAAGTTAGCGGTAGAAAGTAACTTCATCTGAAGTTACTCAGTTTTGAAAATAAAATGCTTTAGTAAGGAGTATTAGAGCCACATCATTAAAATTTTAAAATGAGTTTTAATGTTTTGCATTTTGATAATAAGATCAAAATTTCAAAGAAAAAAAGCTGAAATAACAGCGTAGAATAGCAAAAAATAAATATTTTGAAAAAAAAAGACCTTATTCTGGAAATTGCTTGATTTAAAAAGAAAGCCCATTTATTTATTTATGGCCGTAATCCTCCCTTTTAGATTCTGAAGTATGATTTCAGGAACTCCTCTTGCCAGGCATTTTCTAGCCCTGTACTAATGACAGGAACAATGAAAGGACACTTTCTCCACATTTTGACTTTTTTTTCAAAGTACTCTTTGTCATAATTTTGAGTTTATTCTCAAAATGCAAAATATAAAAAAATGTTTAATTTTATGAATGTGGCCGAAATGCTCCTTCATATAATCTTATCTTTTGCATTTTGAAAACAAAGCCAAAACTTTGAGGAAAAAACGTCAAAATTTATTTTTTTTAAATATTATTTTAATATCCCCCCCAAATACTATGCAGACCTTTTTCTCTAAATTTAAATTTTATTGTCAAAATGGAAAACATTTTAAAAATGTTTTTTAATACTTCATCATAGTAGCTTCTTCTGGAATGTCATGGAAATCTAAATTTACAGTTGTGACTCAATATACAGTACAGCTCTGGAAAAAATTGACCACTGCAAAAATATCACTTTATGTGATTTTACTATTTACACGTATGTGTTTGAGTAAAATGTACAATTTGGTTTTATTCTCTAAACTACTGAAAACTCACTCAAATTCCAAGTCAAAATATCATCAACAGCATATATTTACAGAAAATGACAGCAGACCAAAACAACAAAAAAGATGTTGCTTTTAGATGTGCTTTTAGATCAAATAAAGCAAAGAAAACAAGTTTATGTTCATTCTTAAACATTACAAATTTTTAAGTTTAAACTTAGGGAGAACTCAGAAATCTGTATTTGTGGAATAACTCGTATTTTTATTTACAGCTTTCATGCATCTTTCATGATCACCTAATCAGTACCTCCTTAAGTAGATTGAGGTGTCTTAGTATTAGAATTCAAAAGATACTCAAATAGAGAGCCTAAGTCATGCCCCCTCTACTTCAGCATATGGGACCTTACTTCAGGAAAAATTTCTGTTGAAATGAATGGCAAGAGAGAAATTATCTTTTGATCCCGATCAAATATTGCCACAAGTTACACATATGATGTCTGTCAATTTAAAATAGAATTTTCCATGTAAATAATGGTGTAGGTTAACCCTACACAGGGCAGTGATGACCTAATGGTTAGGGATGTGGACTGGTGAGTGAATGTCACTAGTTCAACCCCTGGACTGGCAGGATCAGATCTGGGTGGGACAGATAACATAGCAGTGTTTGCCCCAGCAAGGCCTCTAACCTCAACTGCTCCAGTGGAGCTACTCAGTGGCCACAGGTTAGTCTGCGGTTGTACTGAGCAGCTTCCAGGTGTGAATGTGTAACTGTGTGAATGTGAACAGCGCGTCCCTGAAAAAGAGAGGTTACCTCTCAATGGAACTTCTCCGTATAAATGAAGGTTAAATTAAAAAAAACTTTTAGTGCTCTAATTATAATAGTTTGCTTGGTGCTTTTGATCTTTTTTGTGAATAAATATGTCATAACATGTCCTTTGTGTGAAATATTTTGCCCTGTTTTTCAAGAGAAGTGGACATTTGCATGCAAATTTGACACATTTTAGAGATATTAGCAAACTACAACGTACTTACAGTAAATATTAAGTACTCATTTGAGGTCATTCGGACTATATTAAGTTATTAATTGTGCTACGTGGTTAGATAAACTTGGGAATTTTTAGAAGAGTTTACAAGTGTAAACTGTTATTGGAAGTGGTACATTTGTTCAACCTTTAGAATTAATTAGTTAAATAGCTAGATAACCCAGAAATGCTGAACGATACTGTGCTGGAAATCTGCTCCATTTAGTGAAGATGATAAATTGAAGGATGAGCAAGCAGACTGGCAGCCACTGGATTATGTGGACCAGTACATTGACTCAGAGCTGATGAGAAACTTCTTGCCAACTGCACAAATGCCATGTCACTGGCTAACAGTGTGAAATTTCTCAACATTTCAGTTAATGAGATGTACCACTTTTTTGGAGTAGCAATCTTGATGTCCTATGTGCATTACCCACAAATGAGGATGTTCTGGTCCAATGCCCTATGAATCCCTGACATTAGTCACACAATGTCACATGATTGGTTCTTCAAACTGAGGAGCCACCTGAAAGTAGTCATTGACAATGACGTTCCTGAAGACAAGTAGAAAACCCACAAATTCTGGAAGGTGAGGCCTTTTATGAATCATATACTCAACCAGAATGCATCTCAGTAGATGACCAGATGATCCCATTTACTGGAGCCTGTCCATTCCAACAGCATGTGCCACTAAAGCTCAATCCAGTGGGCATGAAGAACTTTGTGCTGGCATCAGTAGATGGAGTTGTACTGGACTTTGAAGTCTGTCAAGGTGCAAAGATGCTGGGTTTCCTGGTTGAGCACTCAGAAGGACTGGGTTTAGAAGTACTGGTCATCAAACATCTGTGTGAAACCCAGCATGCTGGTACAAAAATGTGCTGTGATTGGTTCTTCACAACCATACCAGCTGTGGATCACATGCTGAAGAAGCAGGTGTACCCTAGTGGTACAGTGATAAAGAGCTGGGTCCCCAAAGCAGTGGTGAAGCTACCAAGTGACCAAACCCTGAAACAGCAAGGAAGACGTACCACAGCCACAGTTACCAGGGCAGATGGGAAACTATGTGTAGCCAAGTGGTATGGCAACAAGCCAATTGTGATGCTTTCTGTCATTCATGCTGAACAGCCGGAAGACACCTGCCAGCAATAGTTCAAGAAAGACAAAAAATATGTAACTGTCACATGCCCAATCATTGTGCGGAAGTACAATACCAAGATGGGTGGAACTGACTTGTTAGACAAGATGATAAGCTACTACTGAATGAATGTCCAAACCAAAAAGTGGACCATTTGCATGCTGATGCACTTCACTGATCTTGCTCTAATCAACAGCTGGCTGCTGTATCACCGAGATAACCTAGAAAATGGTACCCCAAGAAAGGCTATCATAAAGTTTCTTGAGTTTTACATTTTAGTAGCTCAGGTATTCCTCAACAAGTGTGACGTTTTTGATGAAGATGCTCATGTCGCAGATACAGGGAAAGAGAATGCACACCTTCCACAAACAGACAAAAGATCTTGGGTCATTCCAGTCCCACATGTCTCAGTCCGCACATGTTCTGCTGCTCATCTCCCAGAGATGGCTGTCTTGAAAAACCTTATGCGTTGCAGAGGACAAGGCTATACTGGGAAATCTCGTGTGCAGTGCATGACATGCAGTGTGTTCCTTTGTTTGCAGAGTGAATGCAAACAAAGGCTAGCTGGGATGTTCTGAACAGACAGACAGGCTGCTTTCTGGAGAGGAGCTTGTTAGAGGAGGCTAGTTAGAGAAGGCTAAAGACAAAAGGCTGCTCAGTGAAAGTAATTACCATTACTTTGTTTCTTTTATTTCGTTATTTTGTTTCTATACAGATGTGTTCAGGCATAGAAATGGAAGATAAGTGAATCTGTAACTGTTTTGCAGCATTTTGCATGGGGAAAACAGCTAGTCATACAGCAGGTTTGCACATTTTTTGCACTTTTATTTTCGTATAGCCAAGTTTAAGGCTTGAAATGAACAGCTGTTTGCACTTTTGTTTAATACCCTAATATTCACAGTTTGAAATAAACAGGTTTATAATTTTTTAACCAATGGTGTCTTTTTTGTGTCATGAAAGTAAGACAGCCCCATTGTCCTCATATGTGGATATTGATTTTTGAGAGAACTAATTGCCGTAGAAAGCTGAAATCTTGTTGTTTTTTTTAAGAGTAATTGGGACCTTCTGATCCCAAACAGCAAACAAAAATTTTGAATGCAAAGATAAAACAACTGCCCCCATATAAGGACATCATTTTTTGCAAAACCTACTTCCTGTACAAAGACAAAGTTTAGTTATTATATTTATTAGGTCCTAGTAACCCCAGATAGCTAAGAGAAATAAAAAAAAATGCACACCAAACAAAAGCTCGGGTCTTAGGAGGTTAAGCGGTTTCAAAACAACTAAATATTACTCTTTTATTATACAACAACCAACAACTTTAATTACGTGGAAAATTATCTTTTAAATTGACAAACTTCATGTGTGTAACTTGTGGCAAAACGTGATCAGGATCAAAAGATAATTTTTCTCTTGACATTCATTCCAATGGAGACTTTTTCCAAAGTAAGATCCCATTCTTGGAAGTAGAGGGGGTGTGACTTAGGCTCTCTATTGAATGGCTGCCATACATGTAAAGATGGTAATTTAGGAAAGATTTTGTGGTGGTCTCTTATTTTTTTTCCAGAGCTGTATAAGTGATGTTGCAGTGACAATGGCAGTTACTAAGTGATCTTCAAAGTGTCCATTACAAAGATAGTGGAGGATGAGTGGACAAAGGGTTCATTTAAGCCACGAGCAGTCATTGAAATGATTTGAAATTAATTTTTTACCTTGACAGCGATATATTCACAGTCTCCTTGAAACGCATAAGTTTGCTGATCAAACGTACTGTAGTGGCCACTTCCATAAATAACACAGGTTCCTGGACATTTTTTCTTTGTGCACAACCATGTTCCACTATTGCAGGTACTAGAAGTGACAAAAATGGTTAAATACAAATATTTTTTAGTGAACTGAGGCCCACATGAACCTCATTCGAAAGACCGTCTGTGTCTGGATTAAATGTGTTTATACCAGGTGTTGCACTGGTCAGGAATTTCTGCTCTATGGGCATAGAGATAGCCATCATGCTGACATGGACATTGATCTTTTGTCACACAAGAACCTTTACCGTCATCAAGAAGGCCATCAGGACACCGACAACCAGACTCACACTCTGTGGAATCCTAGGAAGAAAGAAATAATACATTGACAGAAGAAGAAACATTACTGAAATTGTCATTAGAGCTGGGTGGCATTCAGAACCTCTAGCCAACATCATTTTGCCCATGTCTTTTTTTTTTTTATTTCTTTCATAATCATAATACTTTCCTCACTTTGTCTGCTCATGTACTGTCCTCTTATATACAGACGTGGACAAAATTGTTGGTACCCCTCTGTTAATGAAAGAAAAACCCACAGTGGTCACAGAAATAACTTGAATCTGACAAAAGTGGTAATAAATAAAAATTCTATGAAAATTAACCAATGCTTTTCAGACAGTGCTTTTGAATTGTGGTTCAACAGAATTATTCTAAAAAATAAACTCATGAAATAGGACTGGACAAAAATGATGGTACCCCTAGAAAAGATTGAAAATAATGTGACCATAGGGACATGTTCAACCAAGATGTGTCCACTAATTAACATCACAGGCGTCTACAAACTTGTAATCAGTCAGTCGGCCTATTTAAAGGGTGACAAGTAGTCACTGTGCTGTTTGTTGACATGGAGAGAGACAAGGAGTTGTCTCAGGAGATTAGAAAGAAAATTATAGACAAGCATGTTAAAGGTAAAGGCTATAAGACCATCTCCAAGCAGCTTGATGTTCCTGTGACTACAGTTGTACATATTATTCAGAAATTTAAGATCCACGGGACAGTAGCCAACCTCCCTGGACCTGGCCGCAGGAGGAGACGGATAATATGAATGGTAACAAAAGAGCCCAGAACAACCTCTAAACACATTCATGGTGAACTCCAAGGTCAAGGTACATCAGTGTCAGATCGCACCATCCGTCGTTGTTTGAGCCAAAGTGGACTTCATGGGAGACGACCAAGGAGGACACCACTGTTGAAAACCAAATCATAAAAATGCCAGACTGGAATTTGCCTAACTGCATGTTGACAAGCCACAAAGCTTCTGGGAGAATGTCCTGTGGCCAGACGAGACAAAACTGGAACTTTTTGGCAAAGCACATCAGCTCTATGTTCACAGACGCAAAAATGAAGCATACCAAGAAAAGAACACTGTCCCTACTGTGAAACATGGAGGAGGTTCTGTTATGTTCTGGGGCTGCTTTGCTGCATCTGGCACAGGGTGTCTTGAATCTGTGCAGGGTACAATGAAATCTTAAGACTATCAAGGTATTCTAGAGAGAAATGTGCTGCCCATTGTCAGACACCTTAGTCTCAGTCGCAGGTCATGGGTCTTGCAACAGGATAATGACCCAAAACACACAGCTAAAAACACCCAAGAATGGCTAAGAGCGAAACATTGGACTATTCTAAAGTGGCCTTCTATGAGCGCTGATCTAAATCCTATTGAACATCTGTGGAAGGAGCTGAAACATGCCGTCTAGAGAAGGCACCCTTCAAGCTTGAGACAACTGGAGCAGTTTGCTCATGAGGAGTGGGCCAAAATACCTGCTGAGAGGTGCAGAAGTCTCACTGACAGTTACAGAAATGGTTTGATTGCAGTGATTGCCTCAAAAGGTTGTGCAACAAAATATTAAGGGTACCATCATTTTTGTCCAGGCCTGTTTCATGAGTTTCTTTTTTAAAATAATTCTGTTGAACCACAATTCAAAAGCATTGTCTGATTTTCATTGGTTAATTTTCATAGAATTTTTATTTATTACCACTTTTGTGAGATTCAAGTTATTTCTGTGACCATTGTGGGGTTTTCTTTCATTAACAGAGGGGTACCAACAATTTTGTCCATGTCAGTATGTTTATGCTAGATAAATGATTGATTAAATTCAGTGTGCTTTTTGACAGTGACTAATGGAATAATAATCAGCTGGTATTGAAGTGAGCCTCTCCAGTCTCTCAGTGGAAAGGCTTCACCAACACATTTATTGTACTCTACAGCTGCGGCTGTGCTCTGTTCACTTCTTCTCTTGCTAGCAGCAGGTGAAAAACTATTCGGCTAAATTAATGCAGGAAGCAGGAAAGTCAGACAGCTGGAGAGATGTAGAGCTTCATTAATGTTAGCAGATGTTGCTTCAGCTTCCTGTTGTGAAGTTAATAAAATCATGAGCTGTTAAAAGCAGATGCAGTGTTGCCAACTGTTTTCAAAAAAAGCAGCTGAAAGCTGTGAGGAACATTGGCAAATGTTGCAAGATGACATCATACATTAATTTGCATGTTTGTGGCATCATATATGTATGTACTGTATATACATATGTGCTGTGCCTAATATTCACTTTTATTGCTGTCTGTTTTTCCTTTTTTCATTTTCTCTTTGCTTAAATATATGTTGTAAGATGTGCCTAATGCAGGTGTTTAGATAGGACAGCTCAGTGCGTGAACGTGAGTGAGTGCGTGTGCGCAGCCGAGGCACGCCCCAGAGGTGTGTAGAATGGCCCCGACGAGTGAACGGTGTGTGTGATTTTGGGCGGATGAGAGACAGAGAGCGAGGCGACCGGAGCAGGTAGAAATGGTTGTTAATAGCAGTGCAGTCGGTGAATAAAGCCCCAACGCTTCAGCAATACAGCCTGTGCCTCTGTGTACCACCATATCTCCTGCTTAACAAGAGTGAGGTTTTACTCGGGAGTTGACCCCAGAGGAAAAAGCTGCCTCCGGCCCTGGAGAAGACAGATCTCCCCTGCGTTCCCCAACCACGGTTAGGAGACGAGAAGCAGGAACGGTTAACATATACCATGTTTCAATCTAGCTAATCAGTAATCAAAACTAAGACAAAATGTTTAATCATTCATGATTCTGATTTCAAATCACATAGTCCATCCTTTTCTGTGTAAAAACTAAAGCAGGCTGATTTACTTGAGAGTTCCGCTGAAATAACTTACACAAACATCAGTGTCCTGATTTAAACAAGTTGGAGTACACTGCAGTCCAAGCTCTCCTGTCCCCTCGGCGGAACAGTTGATAAATACTTTAGGAGAAGAGCAGCCTGTGGCAATAGTTAAAAAGGCTTTAATATATAGTACAAATAATCAACTAATTATTTTTTGAGTGGAAAACAAAGATAATAGAAACTGACTTGTTGAGCGAGCTCTCCAAGAATGGCAGTGAAGCACTCCATTGGTGCACACACTAGAAAAATAAGATTTAGAAGAATAACACAGAGGCTTAAAAGGACAGCTCTGGAAATCCAGTTTTGGATTAAATGCAACATGCTCATTCTTATTTTAAAAAATGAATTTAAAGTCTTGAGCTGACTCACCAGTGATCATCTCTGATGCTGATGGATTTGCCTGACTTAATATACACTTCATTATGATAACAGGAACACTTGGCCATGGGGACGCAGATGCCATTTTCATTAAGATAGAGACCCTCAGAGCAGGAGCAGCCGTCCACAGGCAGAAAGTCAGAGGTGCAGCTCTGCTGATTTGATCCGAGTGACCTACAAGTCAGCTGGCATCTCTGGTGTTTGTAAGAAAAGGTCTGAGATGCCGGGCAGCTCTTTGTGTATTTATCTGTGTTATGGATAATATGAAGATTGTTTTTATTTTATTTTTTTTATAGAAGAGAGAACAGATGATCATTCACTTGTACCACAGCATAAATAATCTTACCGCACACATCCTCTCTCCAGGCTGTCAAAAACACTCCTTTCACCGCACAAGCTCGTGCGTAGGAGGAAAAGACGGCACACAAGCAGTCTTCGCTCTTCTCACAGTTACAGGTGGCATAAATGCATCGCTGCAGAAGACATTAAATTAGTTTAGAGACAGCGAGTCCCATCAAGTTCACAGAGGACACAGAAACAGGTTGCGGTACCTTGTAGTACAGCTCAGGATCCACCACTGAATGGCAGGGTGCAAAGTTGCCATCTGGACTTAACAGCAAGGCACACCAATGTTTAGCATACACCTCTGAGGAAAAAATAAACAACAATCCCTGTATTTAACATTGGAGCAGAAGGTACAGTTTACTTAGATGATATGCTTTAATATGATTTAGTGTCAAATCTGAAAACTTGACAAACCATTTTCCACACTGAGTGAGCAAGGGTCTTCAAGCCTTTCTTTTCTGTCAGGACACATGACGCTCCCCTTCCAGGAATTACCAAATGTTGCTGCAGTTCCTTCCACAATCCCCTGAGGAGTCTTCATGTCGTCGGATAAGACCATATTGTAGTTTCCACATAAACCTGAAGAAACCAAATACTGATTTGGACTTGTTTTTTTTTAATATTTTATTCATTGTGATTGTGCTTGTTTGTAAAAGATTATTATTTCTACATACATTCTGTTCTTGGATTCAAGACGGCACTGCGCATAGCAGGTAAGCTACCACAGAACATCTAATGTACATACAACGTCGGAGTCCTTAGTTGGACCGAAGTCATCTATATTCACACATACCAACCTCTCTTTCCTTATGACATTCACACTATTTGAATCTCCAGCTTAAAACTTCTGTTGTCCTTTCTCTCTCATAAATAGTCTCTGGACTAATTTGTCTTTAAAGACATTCTGTGGTGTCATGTACACTGCTTGTTGGTCCTTTTGCAAAAGCTTTATTGAATAGGATAAAAAAAACTTAGGTCTCAATCATTTTATTGGATTTCTACCACAGACTTAAGCTGGAGTTATGCACCCATATCACGCCAATGCGGGTGCACAACGTGTCCCTTGTACCACCTCTCTAGAGAAGGAGAGGTGCACATCGGTGACACAGACCATATATTCAAAGAAGTTATTTGTAACAGCAAGTTATATGAGCTGGGTAGTAATTACAGTAATGAATAATTCCTGTTATACCCCCTTTATACACACAGAGATTGTTGGCTGACCACTGAGCGATCAAAAATTGACCCAATCTCCCAATGGTCTTCCAATGATCTCCATCTGTGTAAAGGGGCCTTTAAAAAATGTTTCAAGTGACACTTAATTAAACAGTCCTCTTCCCATCAGCCATTCTAGGGCCTTAATGGGTTATCCTAAAATCCTTCATTTACACTCTGTATCTCTGCCCCCATTTTTATTATGAGAAATAATCAGTCAGCCTGATAAAAATCACACAGGATTTCGATTAGATGCTCCCACAACAGGGAAATAGTCACTGAGTCTGGGTTTCTCGTCACCTAACAGAAGAATGCCTTTCTGCTAACAACCAAAAGCGGCCCCTAATCTATGCACCCTTAAATAACATGAGCTATGTGACGTAGGTGTGCTGTCACAAACCAGATGCTTTGGGGAAAGAAAGGAGAACAAAACCTGCTTTATTTGTGAAACCGCCTTTGAAAAATACTCTCACAAAGTAACAACACTATAGTGCAGCTTTCATCTTTTTAGACATAAATAAATAAAAAAGAACTTTGTATTTTTACCCCAACATATAGTATTTCTGATGTTATTTCATTTCTCAAGTCCAATCTAAAACTCACCACGTGTCTTTTCCCTGTAGCTCTGGTCCATGCTGACATAAACTTGCATGAGCGGTACATGTTGGATCTGAATTTGCAAGCCAAAACTGGTCTGGAGCAAAATGTGGAAAGATGATGCATGGAATATGCTGATGTCTCCTGTAAATAAATAAAATAATAAACAACAAAGATAGTATGTTCATCTTCTGATGATGTGACAGCTTAAAGGGGTCATATTATGTCCTTTTCCCACATGCTAACACACTTCAGAAGTCTTAATGAAATGTATGTGATCTGATATACCTCAGGGGGTTAATTACTACAGTGCCACTTTCCACCAAGATTAAAGGGATCATTGACTGCACTTTTTCCACATTTTAACAACTCATGTGTTAATGAAATGTTCATCACATATTTTGATCAAGTTTTCTTTAGTTATTTAATTATTGCAGCATAGTCGTGATCTTTGGCAGCCTTTTTGAGAACGGCTGGTTTCAGTGCATGTCTCTTTAAATCTCTAAAGCTGTATTTAACGCCATACGCCAGTCCACCCTCTCTCTTATGTCACTATTGCTAATCTTAGCTGGCTAGATCCTAGCACTTAGCTTGGCGCCAACAAATGTAAATTTGTCTCAAAGAATGAATGAAATTGTCATGATTGCCTTGGTTTATGTTTTGAGGGTTTCTGTCATGATCAGGACATGAGCACAGCCCATGTTTTCACCTTGAGTTGTTTTGCTTTATTGGTTGTCTGGCTATGGTTATCTATTATATTATTGTCTTGATCTTGGTTTTGAGTGGGCTTTTGTTTTGACAGTATCTTTTGGTTATTTCTGGGTTTTGCGTAGTGGTCTTGTTAAGTGTTCACAGCTGTGTTTTATTTTGTTGATTACTGATTATTGACAGGTGAGCCTGATTGCATGGTGCACTATTTATACACGCCGAGTTGTAGGCAGGATGCAGTATTCTTGGCTTTGCAAGCTAGTCACCGGTTTTGTTGTCACGTTAAGAGTTTTTGCCAAGATTTCTGTTTTATTTTCCCAAGTCTGTGAGTATTTTGCCATTCTGGCAGTTTTGTTCATGCCTCCCTCAGACAGAGGTGACTTAAATAAACATCACAGACTTCAGTCCAGCATTTAGGTCCTGTCTTCATGCCCCGGAGGGGCATCCACCTTGACAGAGATAAGGTATCACTGGTGGACAGGGGTATGTGGTTTCAGTGGTGGATAGGATGTGACTAGTCCCTGGAATACAATAAGCATGACAACAAGTACAAGACTACTGGCTAAACTGCTAGTTTCAGCTAGCCACCTTGGTGGTGCTAACAGTTCAGTGCAGCGTCACAGCAAAAATATAACACAAGTTAAGCCAGAATGACATGAAATATATTATCAACTGTGGATTACTGAACCAGGTGGAAACAGTGATGAAATCCAAAGAAGATAGCAATATAAATGCAAGCTCCCTTGTACCACTGTTTGCTCTTAAGCGAATGCCTTTGGCTCCAGCCCATCTACATGACAGACAGCTAGACTGGCCAATAAAAGAGTAGAGGGCAGGTATCAACGCTAGTGACATTTAACTTTTAATAATGTTTCCCATTTCTTGATGTACAGAAAAACACCTGGAAGAGTTAAAATGGCTTTTTGGAGAGAAAAACGAGATGAAGGCTGCATGCTTTTTTAAAAGAATTGAGTGTTTTGATATTTTTTCAATAATCAGGTGACCAATAGATGCATTTCAGATGGTTAAAACCTACAAAACACAATTTTTTCAATCAATGTATCTTTTAAACTCCCTTTTTCACAGTGACTCGATTTGAACCCCAGTCCCCCATTTTTTGTCACTTCTGGTTGGGGCCAGTGTTAGCTGACTAGCTCCAGTTGTTGTGTACATGCTGAGCTAATCAACATAAAACTGGCTGAATGTGAGATTGTACAAGCCCAATAAAGCATCATTAGGGACAGGTGTGTGTGATGTGAGTGGTCAATGGGGGACTGGTCCCTGGGGTATAATAAGCACAGAAATGAGTTTGAATGGGGAAGTGGTTGGCCCTGTTAGCTGCAGTTAAATGCTGCTAGTGGGGGAGCACGATATACTGTAGTAAAATAAATAGTAGGGTAATAAAAGATAATAAAACTGGTGTCATTCTAATGAGGTCCACAAATCTGAATAGCTCACTGAATGAGACCTATTGAAAGCAAGGTCGATCCTTGTGAAGTGACAGAGTTGTATGTCTTTGGAGCTGTTGCATCGGTAGCCACTCAAGATGCGCAAAAGGACTGAAAAAGTAAAATTTTTGTATGTCCCCTTCAAAGCAAATTTACAAAATGTTTTATTGAGAGCTCCTTATGAACAGACCAACCTGAGTAATAAGGCAAACTGACAGTCTGCATGTTCTGCTTTACTGTGCCATCAGCGGTGAACATCAGCACCTGAAGACAAACATAGTTGGTCATTAATATTGCACACATCAAATTCTTATTTATATTATTTTGAAAAAGATGACAAATATATTTATCTCACGTTGTTTCTGTCATTGTTCAGCAGGATTTTAATGGTCTTCAGACAAGTGTCAAACTCTTCATTTGCACACGGCACCAACTGGACCAGGATGGTAAACCTGGGGCTTGAATCATCCTAAAGAAATACAAGTAAAAATAAATTACTATTTATTGCTCTCCCCCATGGATCACCACCTTATTGTGGTGGAGGGGTTTGTGTGCCCTAATGAGCTATGTTGTCAGGGGCAACTTGCCCCTGGTAGTCCTTCCCAAGGCAAACTGGTCCTGGGTGAAGGACCAGGCCAAGAGCGGTCAATTGAAACCCCATGAAAAAGCTAAAAACAAGGCTCTAGTGTGCCCCGCCTGGTATGGGGCTACTGGTGCCTCGCCCTGGAGCCAGATCAGGGGAGGGCCTCAATGGCAGGAGCCTGGCTGCTGGGTATAGCCAGGTTCAGCCGGAATGAGCCAAATGGGCTCCCCACCTGTAGGAGGAATCATTGGGATCATGACTGCTATGTGGATCAGTTGGCAGCCTTGGTTCTTCTGCTTAGACTGCCCCCGGTGTACGAATGTATGGATAGACATTATTATTCTCATATCAGCTTAATGTTTACCTCTTGCCACTTAATTTATCACAAAATTCACCTTGCTTTCTACTTTGGCCAGAGTGTAGTAACAGTCTCCATGGAAAGTGTAGGCTTTCCCATCAAAGGTGGTTATATGTGAACCTTCTTCAACGGCACATGTCGAAGGCGAATGAAGACTCTTACAAGCCCATCTACCTTCTAAACACGTACTGCAAAACAAAGCAAATAATTTAAAACACCAAAAGCTACTCAAGCAACACCAAATATATTTAGTTTAAACATCTTAACATACCATTCCTCTCGGTCCCCTCTGTACACCTCACTGGAGTTATAGATTTTCCCACGTTTGCACTGACAATCAGACCGAGCGATACAACCCCTCATGGAAATATCATCAAACACAGTTCCTGTAGTGGACAGTAAATATTTAAGTAAAATTATCTGTTAAATTGTAAAGTACAATGTAGATCTTTGAAGAGGACTAACCAGGAGGACAGAAGCAGCCGTCCATTTTGTGGTCTGCACACAGTGAACTCGTGTCCAGAAGTGAGCAAGTGTCCATGCAGGGAGAACCACTCTCTTCATAAACCATGTTGAATGGGCACTGTTTTTCTATGAAAATATAGTAGCGGAATAATATGCATTGATGTATGAGATGGGTATTTATGTAAAGAATTTGTAGCTAATCTTATTTGCACCTATGGCTTTTACTACATTAGTCACACTGAAATGTTGTAGGCTTACAAAAGTCAATTTTCCATTTAACTGTGCTGATTTCAGAGTATAACTATGATTACTTTCTTAACTCAATATTGCATAAAACACGAATAAAGAGAAGACAAAACGTTACCACAGAACTGAGGCGTCCTCCAGCTGGGAGGCTGTCCTCCTGCATGAGAACACTGTCGGGAGAACTCGGACAGGGTGCTGCAGACACAGAAATCACTTGAACTGTTGCCACAGCCACACATGTCCTGCACACAGGCCTGGATGTAAGGCTCAGGGTGGATCAGATTGGTGCAGGAGCTCCAGGATTCTGAATGCAGGAACTGTTCACAGGTCGTTTGCTAAAAGGGGGAAAACAGACTAGTAATAGAGGCATAGTCATAGAAGTCTATCTGGGTATTTATATTACTTCATTCCAATTGTTAAAGACTGTCAGATAATATACTCACAAACTCCTTGCAGGAATCAGGCACATTCATAACCTGCGATGATTCATCTTCCTCTTCATAGGGGTCCTCACAATCATCATTTGGACGATGGACTTTGTGTTTGTTACCAAATTCAATGGGGCTGATTTTGCGACCTGAATATGATTATGTCAACAGTGTGAAACGTCAAAGCTAGCTATTAATGATGAAAGTAAAAAACTAAAGCTCAGTAACTATAGACGCAGTATATACCAATATGAATGAACTCATCGTAGACTGGGACACCGTTGAAGTCACCACAAAGTCCACAGGTACGATTAACATAGTCATTTTCAAGTTCCACCTAAAACATGCAGTAAAAGGTCAAAACTGTTGCAACACATTATGAAACAGTATTTACTAATTATGTATCAAAACTGATACAGAAGTTATGGGATGTGGTAATTTAGTGATCTGACCTAATGTCCTAGAATGAAAATGGGGTATAACAACATATTAATAATCAACTTGTCAAAGTCTCTCTAGGCATCTTTTTGTTTTTTACCATGATTGCATCTTCTCTGTTCCACACGACTGTGACGCCAACTTTGGCATGGAGCTTGATGTAGACTGAATTTTGTTCCACCTGTACTCCAGCCTTGTAGTAAGGAATTTTGACTCTGGGAAAAATGAGAACAATTTCTTTTTGTAAAATCCAAAATATCAGTTAGTTTTGAATGATATGGGAAACTGCATGTTGATTCGTTACTCACGGTTCACCATCCACAGCAACCAGACCTTTGCTGATGTGGATCAAATGATCGTTGATGGTGACTGCCACATAGCTCACGGTAGGGATCCCATCATTCTCTTTCCTCTTCATGTGCACTGAGAACTCCTGGTAGGACTCATGGCAGTCAGAGACCAGGTTGTATTCACACATGCCAGGAAACTGGTACACATCACCATCAAATGTCTTGAAGTGCTCTCTGCCCCATGTGCTGCAGATGCTGCTGACATGGTTTCGAACTGGAAAAGATTTTCATACAGAAAAGTTTGAGTTCTCAGGTAAAGCTTAGAAAAGGTATTATGCATTTTCAACTGGCATGTGCAGAAATATGAATTTTTAAAAAATTTCAATTTTAAAAGGCATTCACTTATACCGAAACAGTCCAACCCTTACCCAGTCTGCTTTGGACTTGAATGAGATTGGCCAAAAAGCAAGTAAGGAAAAACAACCCCACAGACCTCCACCTCATCGTTGCCACTGTGGGCATGCTGTTGACCAAAGTTGGTACTGGTAAGGCTGCAGCTAAGAGCCCTTTATATTAAGATTCACACCCTCTCTCTGACCAGGATGTCAAAATTTTATTGCCAAACATTGGAAACATGTGTTGAACGGGTGTCCGACGCCTTTCACAAATCATATATGATCTAAAGTTGCATTTTCCTTTGGTCTTGATTGATCAAATATGTTTGTTCTTCATTTAAGAATATAGAAGATTTCAAAGAGGATGCATTTTTTTTTAAAGAATTCACCTGCACTGGAAAAAATTACAGTTTAAGAGGAAAAAAACTAGAATGTGCAAGTTATTCAAATAGAGGTATAGACTAATTTCTTAATTGCATGCCATTAAGCAGTACTTTAAACAAAGTGTGTGTCTGCCATCTGTTTTACAGTCAGTCCAATCATAAACAAACATCCTACAGCTGAGTTTACAGTAAAAACACTTATTTATCCTTCTCTTACTTTACAAATGCCAATTATTGTAGGGCTAGAGACAGTATCAATGTAATATCTAATATACTAATATAATGTATATATTTGCAAGCAAGTATGTACAGTGCATATGTATACTGTATGTTCCAAATCCACAAGTAGTGGATGTTTGTGGGATGTGTAAAAATGGATGTGTTATAATTCATATAACATATTAGATAACTACTTCATATGCTAATATGCATATCACACAATGTTTTAGATCTGAAAAATGTTGTCAGTTGGAGTGCAAATCTCTGTCCACCTCACAATTCAATTCATTTACGATGCTGAGGGCTATGATGCAATGATAAAATGATTCTCAGTGCATCAGGATACATCTTTTTTCTATTCAGGCTTTCTTTTTTTCTCACCTTGTGACTGCTTGATACTTTCAAAGCAAATAATTTGTAACTATAATTGCACTCAACAGAGATGCTGACCCACACCTTATAGCCCTATTGCTATTGGAATGTCATAGAGTTGGAAAAATCCCTTGTTGACTTTCTGCTTCAATTCTGATGGGACGCCATGACCTGTTTTCAGACCTTACTGATCTTCAAGGTCAACATCACTGGACAGTCAAAAGGAGTCCCAAACCGCATTCTAGGTTGTGTTAACATTTGGTGGTTCTATCTCTCATAATAAAGTCACTATAAGCCCAAGCTGACCTTTTATGACCCTGAGTCCTTGACCTTCGACCTTTTGATCCCAAGAGCATAGCCAAACCTGGCACTCCCGTGGTCAACCTGTGTGCAACGCTTGGGCACCCTTGCATCATTTCCTCTTGAACACGGATACACAGACAGACAGACAGACAGATACACAAACTCAGGCAAATGCCCTACCCACGTGGCTCTGTCGGTGTGGGTAATGACACATAAGTTTTACGCTAATACATATTACTATTAAAACAAATGGAAAAGGAATGTGGAAAGTCAGTTGAAACACTACATTTAATCAGCATACAGTGGATATAAAGTCTACACACCCCTGTTCAAATGCCAGGTTTTTGTGATGTAAAACAATGAGACCAAGATAGATCATTTCAAATTTTTTTCCACCATTAATATGACCTATAACCTGTACAACCCAATTGAAAAACAAACTGAAATCTTTTCAGGGGAAAAATAAAAAAAAACGTACAATAACCTGGTTGTATAAATCTGCACACCCTTAAACTAATACTTGGGTGCAGCACCTTTGGCTTTTATTGCAGCACTCAGTCTTTTTGGGTAGGAGTCTATCAGCGTGGTACATCTTGATGTGGCAATATTTGCCCACTCTTCTTTGCAAAAACGCTTCAAATCTGTCAGATTGCAAGGGCATCTCCTTTGCACAGCCTTCTTCAGATCATCCCACAGATGTTCAATCGGATTCAGGTCTGGACTCTAGCTGGGCCATTTCAAAATCTTAATCTTCTTCTGGTGAAGCCATTCTTTTGTTGATTTGGATGTGTGCTTTGGGTCATTGCTGTGCTGAAAGATGAAGTTCCTCTTCATCTTCAGCTTTCTGGCAGAAGTCTGAAGGTTTTGTGCCAGCACTGACTGTATTTAGAACTGTTCATAATTCCCTCCACCTTGACTATGGCCCCAGTTCCAGCTGAAGAAAAACAGCCCCAAAGCATGATGCTTCCACCACCATGCTTCACTGTAGGTATGGTGTTCTGGTGATGAGCAGTGTTTTGTCTGCGCCAAATATACCTTTTGGAATTATGGCCGAAAAGTTTAACCTTGGTATCATCGGACCATAACACATTTTCCCACATGCGTTTGGGAGATTTCAAACATGCTCTTGCAAAATATAGCCGGGCTTGGATGTTTTCTTCATAAGATAAGGCTTCCGTCTTGCCACCATAGCCCAGACATATGAAGAAATATAGAGTGAAGTTTATGGTGGTAATGCACCTGTAAGCTGGTTGCCAACCGCCAGTCAAATCTAAAAGAAGAAGAAGAAGAAGACGACAGGAGATTGTTGTGACAGGAGATTGTTGTCACATGTACTAAACAGACAGTATTTGCCAGAAATTCCTGCAGCTCCTTCAATGTTGCTGTTGGCCTCTTGGCAGTCTCCCTGACCAGTTTTCTTCTCGTATTTTCATCAGTTTTGGAGGGATGTCCAGTTTTTGGTAATGTCACTACTGTGCCATATTTTCTCCACTTGATGATAACCGTCTTCACTGTGTTCCATGGTAGATTTAATGCCTTGGAAATTCTTTTGTACTCTTCTCCTGACTGATACCTTTGAACAATGATATCCCTCTGATGCTTTGGAAGCTCTCTGCGGACCATGGCTTGTGTTGTAAGATGTGACTACAAAAATGTCAGGAAAAGCCTACTAGAACAGCTGAACTTTATTTGGGGTTAATCAGAGGCACTTTAAATGGTGGTGTAGAGACTTGGGTGAGTCATCTCAGACAGCGTCTCAGTCAGGATGCAGAGGGTAAACAGAGGACAGCAGTCAGGGAGATCATGGGGAGTTGGCAGGAAGAAGGAGTCGGGGGGTCAAGGGTGAATGTATTGTGATGTTAAATGTCATGCAATGTGATGTGAAATGTCGTGCAGATGTGAGATGAGCGGTTGGGATAAAAGGAGGAATCATGCTTGGTTGTATTATGCTTTTTCTGTGTATGACTGATGAGAGAGTGTAATAAAAGTCGTCTGTTTGTAAACCTGCCTCGTTATTCACACTCTCCACACTGGTGACCCCGGACGAATTATGGAACACGAGACAAGAACCCCGGAGTCGGCCCGGACGGGAACCCCCAGCAACGCGTGCGCTGTTTCAGTCTAACTACCGGACTTTTGGCAGCACAACCCGCGCTCTTGGTTCCACCACACCGAGGCTCAGTTCGCCCTCCGGGGAATAACGGCAGACGACACCAAGTATTACTTTGTGGTTGCAGCGCTGGACGCTCGCACAGCTCAGCAGGTAGCGAGCCTGCTCAACCAGCCCCCAGCCCACAACAGATACGAGGCTCTCAAGGCTGCACTGACCTGGCGCTACACACTCTCGGACTGTGAGAGAGCAGAGAGGCTCCTGAGGCGTTCTGAGTTAGGAGATGGTTCGGCCGTCGATCTGATGGAGAAGATCTTGGCGTTAATGGGCACGGACGACGGGCATTTTCTGTTTGCCCACCTTTTCCTCCGGAACCTCCCAACAGAGGCAAGAGCGGTTCTTGCCAATTCGCCATTGCTGGCCGCGCGTGACTACCGTGCGCTAGCCCAGGAGGCAGATCGAATCATCCTCACCACCAGAGTCCTCACAGTCAACGCGGCGGCGTCGGAACCCAGCGAGATGACCAGCGGAGGTGAGGAGCCACCGACGGTAGCGGCAGCGGGGCCCAGGGAGCGCCAGAGAGACATGCTCTGCTTCTACCACCGCCGCTTCGGAGAGAACGCACGCAGATGTGCGCCACCGTGCCAATTCAAGCGCTCGGGAAACACCAAGGCCGGCAGTCGGTAGCAGCTGCGACCGCCGGCAAAGAGAACAAGCTACTCTACGTGACGGACTCGCGCTCAGGGAGGCGTTTCCTCGTGGACACCGGAGCCCAGAAGAGCATCATCCTGCCGACCTACGCCGACCGGCTGGCAGGACCTAGCGGCCCCGGGCTGGTGGCAGTAAACGGCTCGGATATTAAGACCTTTGGTGAGAGAACACTGGCTTTATCTCTACACGGCCGTACATACTAATGGACTTTTGTCATAGCAGCACTGAGTTTCCCAATCCTGGGAGCTGATTTTCTGTGTACACATGGTTTACTAGTTGATGTTGCTAACAGTCGCCTGGTTAATGCACTGTCCTTTGACTCTCTCCCCTGTACAGCTCGAGGGGCCGGGCCAGTAACACAAGCCAACGTCACAGCTCCAGGCGGTAAGTTCCACACACGCTCACTCAGTTCCCAGCACTCACGATCCCGACGTTTTCGGCGGCCATCGCTAAACACGGGGTGGAACACTTTATAACCACCACCGGGCCGCCCGTTTTCGCACAACCTCGGCGCTTGGACGCAGCTAAACTGGCCATAGCGCGCGAGGAGTTTGCCAACCTGGAAAGGTTGGGCATCATCAGGTGTTTGAACAGCCCATGGGCATCCCCGCTACACATGGTCCCTAAGGCTGAGGGGTCGTGGCGACCGTGCGGTGATTTCCGCAGATTGAATAACGCCACAGCACACGACCGCTACCCGATTCCCCACATTCAGGATTTTTTCATTCACCTCGCCGGAGCACGCATTTTTTTCTAAAATAGACCTGGTCCGCGGTTACCACCAGGTCCCAGTGCGCATGGAGGACGTACCCAAAACAGCGGTAATAACTCCGTTCAGCTTGTTCGAGTTTCTGCGCATGCCATTCGGGTTAAAAGGAGCGGCACAGAAACATTCCTTTACCACCACCTTCAGATCTATTCTCAAGAATTAAAAAAAAGTTAGTGGAATCTGAAATGTCCAATGTTGTATTACTAGTCAGCACAACTGAGGTCTATGACATATTTTTCATCAAATGATCCTCCTCACCAAAAGCCAGTTTAGAAAGCTTGGGTACCGGCAGGCCAAGCGGAGTGCAGCTCGGGTGGTTGCTGAAGCAAAAACCCGGGTATGGGAGGAGTTCGGTGAGGCCATGGAACAAGACTTTCGGTCGGCTTTAAAGAGATTCTGGCAAACTGTTCGGCGGCTCAGGAGGGGAAAGCAGCTCCCCGTCCACACTGTGTATGGTGCGGATGGGACACTGTTGACTTCAACTGGGGATATTGTCGGGCGGTGGAAGGAATACTTCGAGGATCTCCTCAATCCCACTGACACGCCTTCCACAGAGGAAGCAGGGTTTGGGGACGAGGGGGATGACTCGCCTATCACAGGGGCTGAGGTCGCCAAGGTGGTTAAAAATCTCCTTGGTGGCCGGGCCCCGGGGGTGGACGAAATTCGCCCCGAGTACCTCAAGGCCCTGGATGTTGTTGGGTTGTCATGGTTGACACGCCTCTGCAACATTGCGTGGCGGTCGGGGGCAGTGCCTTTGGCATGGCAAACCGGGGTGGTGGTTCCTCTCTTCAAAAAAGGGGACCGGAGGGTGTGCTCCAACTTTAGAGGGATCACACTCCTCAGCCTCCCTGGGAAGGTTTATGCCAAGGTACTGGAGAGGAGAGTCCGGCCGTTGGTCGAACCTCGGATTCAGGAGGAGCAATGTGGTTTTCGTCCTGGCCGTGGCACATCGGACCAGCTCTTTACCCTCTCGAGAATTCTTGAGGGTTTGTGGGAGTTTGCCCAACCAGTTTACATGTGTTTTGTGGACTTGGAGAAGGCATTTGACCGCGTCCCTCGTGGATTTTTGTGGGGGGTTCTTCGGGAGTATGGGGTATCGGGCTTGTTGTTTCGAGCTATTCGGTCTCTGTACGACCGTTGTGAGAGTTTAGTTCGTATTGCCAACACTCAGTCGGAGTCATTCCCAGTGAGAGTTGGACTCCGCCAGGGCTGCCCTTTGTCACCGGTCCTGTTCATAATTTTTATGGACAGGATTTCTAGGCGCAGCCAGGGAATGGAGGGTGTCATGCTTGGTGACCACAGGATCTCATCTCTGTTGTTTGCAGATGATGTTGTCCTGTTGGCTTCATCCAGCAATGACCTACAGCTCTTGCTGGGACGGTTTGCCGCTGAGTGTGAAGCGGCTGGGATGAGAACCAGCACCTCCAAGTCCGAGTCCATGGTCCTCAGCCGGAAAAAGGTGGATTGTCCTCTCCGGGTTGGGGACAGGCTCCTGCCCCAAGTGGAGGAGTTTAAGTATCTTGGAGTCTTGTTCACGAGTGAGGGGAAAATGGAGCGAGAGATCGACAGACGGATTGGAGCAGCATCTGCAGTGATGCGGACGTTGTACCGGTCTGTTGTGGTGAAGAGGGAGCTTAGTTCTAAGGCAAAGCTGTCGATTTACCAGTCAATCTACGTTCCTACTCTCACCTATGGTCACGAGCTTTGGGTAATGACCGAAAGAACGAGATCGCGGATACAAGCGGCTGAAATGAGCTTTCTCCGTAGGATTGCTGGACTCACCCTCAGAGATAGGGTGAGGAGCTCAGTCATCCGGGAGAGGCTCAGAGTAGAACCGCTGCTCCTCCACATTGAAAGGAGTCAGTTGAGGTGGTATGGGCATCTGATTAGGATGCCTCCTGGACGCCTCCCACTTGAGGTGTTTCAGGCACGTCCCACTGGGAGGAGACCCCGGGGCAGACCCAGGACTCGGTGGAGAGACTATGTCTCCCAGCTGCTCTGGGAACGCCTTGGTATCCCCTCTGAAGAGCTGGAGCAGGTGGCTGGGGAGAGGGAAGTGTGGGCTTCTCTGCTTGAACTGCTGCCTCCGCAACCCGGACCTCCGGAAAAGCGGTAGAAGATGGATGGATGGATGGATCCTCCTCACTGGACTGAAATGGAATCATACAATTTACCTTTACCTCTTCCCTTATTCATATACTCAGATTCGGCTAAAAAATTACAGAAACAAGTTAAAAATCCAATTGTAAAGCACATGATCAAAATATGGTGTGAAACCAAAAAATATTTAAAAGAACCACACTTACTGTCACAATTTAGCCCAATATGGGGTAATCAATATTTTGCACCAGGGAGAGTGGATGCTGTATTTAAAGTATGTAATTTAAAAGGGATTCAAAAGACTCAAGACTTATATTTGTCATGTTCAGATAACATAATGTCTTTTGAAGAACTGAGGATTAAATTCAATCTTAATAGAACACATTTTTTTAAATATCTTCAGCTTAGAAATTTTATTCGATTAAATCAAAATAATGCTCTCACCCGACCTACTTATTCATCCTTGGAAAAAATTTTGACAAAAGATAGTAAGAGAAAGGGTATTATTTCAGAGTTTTATAACTCATTAACACTATTCTCAAGTGAAAACTCACAGAAAAGACTAAATTATTGGAAAGAAGACCTGCAAATTGAAATTTCAGAGGAACAATGGGAAATGGCTTGTGCAGAAGCTCAAACCAAATCAATAAATGTACGTCTTTAACTGATACATTTTAAATGGTTAATGCAGATGTATGTTACACCAGTGGAGTTAAATAGATATAACAAAAACATACCAGATACATGCACAAAATGTATGGAAAGTAAAGGAACCCTATTTCACTGTTTATGGGAATGTAGAAAAATCAGAATGTTTTGGGAAGAGGTGAGGGTAACAATTGAAAAAATAATTTCAAAACAAATCACATTGAACTCTAAACTGTTTCTGTTGGGTCTGTATCCAGAAAAACATAACTTTAATAAGAGTGAAAGAGCATTCATAGACCTCGGTTTGCTTAATGCCAAAAAATGTATTGCACTACTGTGGAAAAAGACTCATAGACCAGATGTGACTCAGTGGTTAAGACAGATGTTAACAAACCTTCCACTAGAAAGAATAACATACATACTGAAATCAAAGGAAAATGTGTTTGAGAATATATGGAGACCTTTCATTGATTATGTAAAGAAATTAAACATAACTTCTGAAGAAGAAGGTGAATGATATGTGTGGACCTTGCAAATTCCAAACTGGTGAATGTATATTATGTATTCTTATGTAATAGATTACCTAGACTAAACAGAGGAGCATTGTTGTTGACTTGCCTTTGTTAATGGTTGTTGTTGTTTTTAGTACATTTTTTTTGTTGTTGTTAGTGTTTTTTTTTTAATTTTTAAATTACTTTAGTGTTAGTGTTTGACTGTTTGTGCCATGTTTGTAAGAAAAGGTTCAATAAAAAATATTGTGGAAAAAAAAAGGAGCAGCACAGACGTTCCAGCGCATGATGGATGCGGTGCTGCACGATCTCCCGTTTGTGTTTGTCTATCTGGATGATATCCTGGTAGCCAGTGTGTCCGAGGACGAACACAGAACCCACCTCAAGATGGTTTTCCAGAGATTGGAGGAGCACAGGTTAATAATCAACCCGGCGAAGTGCCAGTTCGGCGTGACGGGGATTGATTTTTTGGGGCACTGCGTCTCACCGGAGGGAGCGATACCCCTGCCCGACAAAGTGCGCGCCGTGGCGAACTTTCCCCGGCCTCAGACGGTCAGGGCACTGCAAGAATTTTTGAGGATGGTTAACTTTTATAACCGGTTCCTCCCCCGCGCCAAGGTTTGGGAACCATGGTCGAGCCGGCAGCAGAGACAGCTGGCCGCGATCTCGGAGTTTACGACCGATATTCAGCATGTGTCGGGTAAACTGAACGTGGTGGCGGACTGCCTCTCGCACACGGTAGTGGCCCCGGTCTGCGTGGGGATAGATTATACAGCCATGGCCACAGAGCAGATTGGCGATACAGACGTGCGCGCGCTCCAGTCTGGACCAACAGGGTTATGGCTGGACAGCAGAGTACTGCAAGACAGCAAGCCCCCCCTAATCTGCGACATCTCCATGGGATGCCCGCACCCGGTGGTCCCGGTCGCGTGGCTCCGCCGCGTGTTTGAGTCAGTTCACGCTCTTCACGTGCTACAACAAAAGAAAGAAGCAACTGCAGCATCAAGAGAGGCAGCTATATTGGAAGAAGCTGCAGCAGCAGAGCTCGATCCAAGACACAGCGACTCTCCTGGTGAGCTACAGAATCTAGCCCTTGATGATCCAGTGAGACGCACACAACGCTACGTGGAAACACAGCCATTCGATGTACATGCACCACAGTTGCAACCAGGCCCAACTCCACAGCAACAAATTGATCATCAAGCACCGGTGAATCCACACCTCTCTAGCATTAAAGAACAAGATTCACTGTATGAGTCTTTCGTGGACAGAAATGAACACAAGCCCATGATGGTTGGACACAACGTTCCTCATTCTGCCCCAAAGCCATTTGTTCCAAAGCAGGAACATTCACCTGTTCTCCCTGACATTAAAAGGAAAGACACTACAGCTAACCCTCCAGCCTCTCATCCCAACCAGGGAAACAAATCCTCACCTCCATCAACACAAACCCATGTCTTGGCCCAGTATCTCATGAGAAAAGAGATGGTGAGCTCAGGACTCCTTACCTTTGACGACTGCCCAGAAAACTACTGGGCGTGGAAGGCCTCCTTCCTAGCAGCCACAAAGGAGCTTAACCTCTCGGAGCAAGAAGAGCTCAACCTACTGATCAAATGGTTGGGGCCCAAGTCGTCAGCTCAAGCCATGAGGATCAGGTCTGTGCATGTAAACAATCCTAGACTAGGTGTGTGGACGGTATCGGAGCGCTTGGAGGAAACTTATGGAAGCCCAGAGGTGATTGAAAGTGCCCTAATGAAAAAATTGGACGCCTTCCCAGTCATCTCTAACAAAGAGACACACAAGCTCAGAGAGTTAGGAGACTTGTTAAAAGAGCTACAAGCTGCTAAGTCAGAGGGATTCTTACCTGGGCTCATGTATCTTGATACAGCTCGAGGGGTAAATCCAATTGTGGAGAAGCTTCCATTCTCACTTCGTGAACGCTGGATGACACAGGGATCCAGGTACAAGGAAGTTTATCATGTGCCTTTCCCACCATTCAGCTACTTTGTGGAATTTGTATGTTCTCAAGCTAAGACTCGCAATGACCCCAGTTTCGCATTCAACCTTTCCTCTACTCCCAATCAGTCAAAAGGTGAGAAAGACCAAAAACACATCTACAAATCCGCTGTAACAGTGAGGAAAACTGATGTCACAGCCGCAGGTGGTGCATCTCAGGACAGCACATCTGTGAAGAAAACTGAACCGGACAAAGAATGTCCAATCCACAACAAACCACATCCGCTCACAAAATGCCGTGGGTTCCGAGGAAAGCACCTGGATGAGAGGAAAGCGTACTTAAAGGAGAACTCGATCTGCTTTAGATGTTGTGCCAGCACCAAGCACATTGCCAAAGACTGTAAGACCGCACTCAAATGCAGAGAGTGTGAGAGTGACAAGCACACTTCAGCGATGCATCCTGGTCCGGCACCATGGTCGCCTCATGGGCAGGCTGGGCACTCACCTGGGAATGACCAGAGCGGGGAGCAAGGAAGGGAGCAAAGCGGGGAGAGTGAAGTTGCAGCAACTCCTGTTGTCACTTCTAAGTGCACAGAGATATGTGGCGATGCACCCCAGCCTAGATCCTGTTCTAAAATCTGCTTGGTCAAGGTTTCCCATGCTGATAATCCAAGCAAGTCTCACAGAGTATATGCTGTACTCGATGACCAAAGCAATAGGTCTTTAGTGAAATCTGAGTTCTTCAGTCTGTTGGGTATTAACCGCAGGGCATCCCCCTACACGCTAAAAACATGCTCAGGCAGAGTGGAGACTGCAGGAAGGAAAGCAACCAACATCATTGTGGAATCTCTCGATGGGAAGACCAAGGTCACACTGCCCACATTGCTGGAGTGTGAATACTTACCTGGTGACCGGTCAGAGATCCCGACCCCTGAGTGCGCACAATATTTCCCTCACCTCAGACCAGTGGCTGACAAAATCCCTGCACTTGACAACAGTGCACCCATTCTTCTGCTACTAGGCCGAGATGTTTTGAACTTGCACAAGGTGCGAGAGCAGCGCAACGGACCACACAACTCGCCATACGCTCAGCGCCTTGATCTCGGCTGGGTCATAGTGGGAGAGCTGTGTCTGGGTGGCGCTCACAAGACTCAGGAAGTCAATGCTTATAAGACCCATGTCCTCCAAAATGGACGCCCTTCCTTCTTTAAGCCCTGCACTAACAGCATTCACATCAAGGAGAGACCCAGTGAACCGATTCAGTGCAGCCTTCAGTTCCCAGCTCGCAGTGAGGAAGCCATTCCAGAGACATGTAGGGATGGTCTTGGTGAAAGTGTGTTTCAGACAACACCAGCCGACAACAAACCAGCCATGTCAGTAGATGACAGTGAGTTTCTGAGAATAATGGAAGACGAGGTGTATATGGACAATGAAAACCACTGGGTGGCGCCACTACCCTTTCATACTCCTCGTAAGCGTCTTCCGTGCAACAGAGAGCAGGCGGCTGAAAGACTCCAATCCCTCCAACGCTCATTCAGGAAGAAACCTGACATGAAACAGCACTTCTTTGATTTTATGCAAAAGGTCATTGACAACCAACAGGCCGAGCCAGCTCCTCCACTACAGCTCGGGCAGGAGTGCTGGTATCTGCCGACATTTGGCGTATACCACCCCCAGAAGCCGGGGAAAATAAGAGTTGTATTTGACTCCAGCGCGGAGTACAAGGGGACATCATTGAATGATGTGCTTCTCAGTGGACCCAACCTGAACAACACACTAATAGGAGTCCTATTACGGTTCAGAAGAGAACAAATTGCTGCTACCGCCGACATAGAGCAAATGTTCTATGGGTTCAAGGTCAGAGAGGACCACCGCCACTTCCTCAGGTTTCTCTGGCACAAAGACAATGATCCAGACAAGGACATCATTGACTACTGGATGACTGTGCATGTATTCGGCAACAGCCCGTCTCCAGCAGTAGCGACTTATGGGCTGAGGAGAGCTGCAGAGCAAGGAGAAGCTGAGCATGGTAGTGATGCAAAGGAGTTCATCTTCAGGAACTTTTACGTCGACGATGGGCTCACGTCATTGGCCAAGGAGCATGAGGTGATCGATCTCCTGCAGCGAACCAAGGCTCTGCTAGCTGAGAGCAACTTAAAACTCCACAAGATCGCCTCAAACAGTCCGAGGGTCATGGAGGCTTTCCCAGTGGAGGAACGAGCAAGTGACCTGAAAGATCTCGATCTGGGAGCAGACCCATTGCCCCTTCAAAGGAGCTTAGGCCTGAACTGGGTGCTCCAGACTGACAGCTTCACATTCCGAGTCTCAAGAGACATTAAGCCATTTAGTCGGAGAGGCATGCTGTCCACCATAAACAGTCTTTATGATCCCCTTGGATTCGCTTCTCCCATCACTGTCCAGGGAAAGGCATTGGTGAGAGACATCTCCTCTGAACAGTATGAGTGGGACACGCCTCTCCCACCAGAGAAAGAGGCACACTGGAGAACATGGATCAACTCCTTAACAGACCTGGAGCAGCTTTGCATTAGCAGATCATACCTACCTACCTCCTTGTCATGCTGTAACAGGATAGAACTCTGTGTTTTCGCAGATGCTTCAACTCTAGCGATAGCTGCCGTAGCTTACCTGCGTGCCTTAGATTCTGAAGGAAGATGGCACGTAGGATTTGTTATGGGTAAATCAAAACTTGCACCTTACCCCATGCACACCATTCCACGCCTGGAGTTGTGTGCAGCTGTCTTGGCCGTTGAGCTGGCAGAAGTGATCCAGTCTGAGATAGACATAGAGCTACAGGCAGTCAAGTTCTTCACTGACAGCCGCATTGTGCTGGGCTACATTCACAACAGTTCACGAAAGTTCTACACCTACGTAACTAACCGAGTAGCTCGCATTCGTGGATCTACTGAACCAGAACAGTGGCAGTACATCTTGACAGACCAGAACCCTGCAGACCAGGGAACCAGACCACTTTCAGCAGCTCAACTTTCATCTTCCAGCTGGTTGCTCGGTCCCCAGTTTCTCAGGCAGTCAGCCACGGATAAGGTTGAGGAGGCTGAAACGTTTGAGCTTGTTGATGCAGACACAGACAAAGAAGTTAGGCCACAAGCCACCTGTCTACTTACCAAAGT
Source organism: Pholidichthys leucotaenia (assembly GCA_020510985.1). Classification (NCBI taxonomy): domain Eukaryota; kingdom Metazoa; phylum Chordata; class Actinopteri; order Cichliformes; family Pholidichthyidae; genus Pholidichthys; species Pholidichthys leucotaenia. Next base: position 85,199,914 of record CM035840.1, on the reverse strand, counting down.
CACAGAACAGCCTCTTGGCTCAGAAAGATTTGAACGCTTCTCTTCTTGGAGGAGCCTAGTAAGAGGTATGGCACTTCTTGTTCATGTAGCCAAGTCTTTCTCTGGAGAGAATAGTGATGGTTGCAAGGGATGGCATCAATGCAGCCAGCTTCTCGCCACAGAGCGGTCCCAAGCAAAGACAAAAATCTTCAAGGCTGTACAGGAGGATGTTTATGAAGAGGAGCTGAAATGCTTAATTCAGGGTTCCACAGTGCACTGTCAAAGCTCCCTTGCAAAGCTTGACCCCTTCCTCGATGAGAATGGATTGATCAGAGTCGGAGGTCGGATACGCAGGGCAGACTTGGGAGACCAAGAGAAACACCCACTCATCCTACCAGCCGGCCATCATGTGACCACTCTCCTGGTCCGACACTACCATGACAAAGTAGCCCACCAGGGTCGGCACTTCACAGAGGGTGCACTGCGTACCGCTGGTGTTTGGATAGTAGGAGGTAGGAAGCTCATCTCCAGCATCATTTTCAAATGTGTTACTTGTAGGAAGTTGAGAGGACGGAGAGATGTGCAGAAGATGTCAGATCTGCCGGCAGATAGGCTGGCAACGGATCCCCCCTTTACTCACGTAGGGCTCGACGTCTTTGGCCCATGGACTGTCACCACTCGGCGGACACGAGGTGGTGCCGCTGAGAGCAAAAGGCGGGCAGTCATCTTTACTTGCCTGAGCACCAGAGCGGTGCACCTTGAGGTTATTGAATCCATGTCGACCTCAAGCTTCATCAACGCCATGAGGCGTTTCCTATCCATCCGTGGACCTGTCAAGCACTTAAGGTCGGATAGAGGCACTAATTTCATTGGTGCATGCCGCAAGCTTCAAATCAACACTGACGATCCTGAGATCAAGAACTATCTGCAAGAGCAGGGATGTACATGGACCTTCAATGCTCCCCATTCTTCACACATGGGTGGAGCCTGGGAGAGGTTAATTGGAGTGGCAAGACGCATACTGGATGGACTGCTTGCGAAGGATGGTGCTACCCGACTGTCTCATGAAGTCCTTACAACCTTGATGGCTGAGGTTATGGCTATCGTGAATGCACGCCCGCTAGTCCCAGTCTCCAACGATGCAGAGGCACCTGAAATCCTCTCACCTGCCACTCTGCTCACCCAGAAGGCGAGTGTCAGTCCTGCACCCCTGGGAGACTTCGACCTGGATCACCTCAGCCAGGTCCAGTGGCGCCAGGTCCAGAGCTTGGCGGACTCCTTCTGGAAGAGGTGGCGGTCGGAGTACCTGGCCACACTTCAACCACGGAGGAAGTGGACCTCCGAGAAGTCCAGTCTCCAGGAAGGTGACATTGTTTTGATAAAGGACAATCAAGCAAAGCGCAACATGTGGCCTCTAGGGCGAATAGTTAAGGCCATTCCTAGTTCAGACAACAAGGTCCGTAAGGTCACAGTTAAGACCTCTAGCCAAGGGGTAGTTAAAGAGTACCTTAGACTCATCGCTGATGTTGTGCTATTGATGTCACTAGAGAAGAGTAAATAGTGATATACATGTATACCAAGCGGGGAGTGTGCTGACCTGTCAGATATTGGGTGGGGTTATGTTCCCTCTAGTGGTGGTTTGCGTTACTGCACCTTTAATTGTAGCTACTTCCTGTTTCCTGCATAAACCCTTTCTTTGTTCAATCTGCCATGATGAAAGCAATGTGAAAATGTGCTCGCCAGAAATTTGGTTGTACTAACCTAGGAGTGGAACCAACAGTAAGTTAATGCTGAAAATTGTTGTAATACTTGTTTAAGATGACCATAGTTGGCTTCCGGTTATGGCTGCCACGTAGGACGGACGTGTCTCGCTCTGCTCTGCTCCTGGAGAAAAAAATCGGCAAATAACTCTCTCATTTGGGACAGAACGTATCCCAGCATTTGGGCGAGGATATGTCGGCGAAGCCTAAGGCTGGAAAACCAGGAAAAGGAAAAAGCGAGCCGCCGAAACAGTCCAAATTAACGGACTTTCAGGTCTGTGACGCAGCAAACAAGGCTCCATATATGGCGGAGGAGGCTGGCGGCGGTGCGATTTCTGCGGGGAATGGCGCAGATGCGCTGATGGCTGCCATGAGTTCAATGAGAGCGGACTTTTCCTCTAGATCTGATGGGATTATGACAGCGCTGGAAGGAATAAGAAAGGAATTGGGTGACTGTGTAGAACGAACGGCGCAGATGGAGCTCCGTCTCGCTAGTGCTGAAGATGACGTCACCCGTCTTCAATTAAAGGTGCGCACTTTGGAAAAAAAAAATAAATCTCTGGAAGATAATATTTTGGATTTGGAATCTCGGTCGAGACAGAATAATTTGAGGCTGGTGGGTCTTCCAGAGGAATCAGAAGGTCGGGACGTATGTTCCTTTCTGGAAAAGTGGATTCCGGAGGTGCTGGGCAGCGAGGAGTTGCAATCAGCAGTGGTTCTGGAAAAAGCACATCGTATTGGCCCACGGAGAGATAAGGGACCGCCGAGGACCTTAATTATGAAGTTTCTAAGCAACAGAGACAGGATGAAGATCTTCAACGCTGCACGTGCTAAAGGAGAGATTAAACACCAGGACCAGCAGGTGCGGTTCTACCCAGATTTGGCCACAGGAATCCAGCAATTGAGGAAGCAGTTTGATCCCGTACGTAAGGAGCTGCGCAACCTTGGGATTCGTCATGGTGTAATCTATCCTGCGAGACTGCTGACCACGTATGAGGGCAGAACCCACATCTTCAAGACCCCAGAGGAGGCGCAGGAGTTCATCAAGAAGATCAAAGAAGAAGAAGAGACTGGTGGGAGCTAAGCATGAACAAAATATAAGGTAGAATAATTAAGCATTTGCACAGGCATCTGACTGACTTGAAGTAAATAGTAAGTTTACAAAATATAGATTGTATTATATATTAAAAAAAACAAAACAAAAACAAAACAAACAAAAAAAAAAAAAAAAAACTATGATGTACAAAGTTGTTAAAAATTTTGGAGTTAAGTTGGAAAACTACAGAGGAGAGTTAATGTTACGTCATTAAAAGCAGTAGAGTTAGGGTGATTGGGAGGATGAAGAAGGAGTGGCTTAGGCTGTTCCCCGGGGGTGTGGAACGGTCGATGGCTATATCGGGAGACAGAATTTTTCTTTTGATTTTGGGGGGTTTGCCACAAGTGTGGGAAGGGGAAATTTGTTTGTGTGTAGTTTGTAGGATGAATGTTCAACCACTCATGTTTTTGCTTCTCTGTATGAGCATGTTTACACTGCAAGGTAATCCCAAACTCTCTATTGATCATGGACCAAAGTGTTAATCTTAATTTAACTTCATGGAATTGCAGAGGTCTACAAAATTTAAAAAAACTTAAACAAGTTATGAATAAAATAAAGGACATGGGTTCAAGAATTGTGTTTTTACAAGAAACTCATCTGATAGAGGAGGATGTTAAAAGAATTAGGAGTAGATGGCAGGGAAGTGTATTCACCTCTTCATTTTCATCCCGAGCCAGGGGAGTTATGACTCTCATACATAAATCAGTTCCTTTTCAAGTGAAAAATGTAATTGGAGACAAATTTGGAAGATATGTAATCATTCAAGGTTCTTTGCTATTAGAAAATATAAATCTTGTGAACTTATATGGTCCCAATATAGATGACCAGAAGTTCTTTGCTAATTTATTTCTCATCTTATCATCACTTACAGGGCAACATATAATAGCAGGGGATTTTAATTGTACATTGAATCCAGGTGTGGATAGATCAACAGGACTGGATTGTACGCACATTGGATGTAGGATGACTATTAATCATTTTATGAAAGAATTGAGATTGTTAGATATATGGAGAGAAATGAAACCACAAGTTAAAGCCTATTCTTGTTATTCCAGTACCTACAAGACATTCTCACGTATTGATTATTTTTTGATTTCCACAGAATTAAGGTCCAAGATTCAAAACTGCTTTTATGATAACATCGTGATCTCTGATCATGCACCCTGTTGTCTAATATATGTAGATAAAAAATTGATAAAGGAATCAGGTAGATGGCAATTTCAGCATAAATGGCTTCAGGATGAGGAATTTGTCAAGTATATAGAAAAACAGATAGACGAGTTCTTTGACATCAATACTACACAAACATCAGCATGTGTAAAGTGGGAGGCTTTCAAAGCTTTTATTAGGGGACATATTATTAGTTATACAGGATCAAAATCTAAGAAGACTCGAGAGGAGAGAGCTAAATTGGAACATAAAATAAAAAATCTTCAGGAAAAAGTGTATGCAGGAAGTGACCCAAGGTTGGAGAATGAATTACTGATTTTGAGAGCTGAATACGACAAAAAATCAGCGAATAGAGCTGCCTCGAGTCTTCTAAGATTGAAACAATCTTTTTATGAACAAGGTGAAAAATCAGGAAAATTATTAGCATGGCAGATTAAACAATTGGAAATTAAAACACCAATTACCAGTATTATAAGTAATGGACAGGTAGTTATAGATCCTTTAGAAATTAATAGAGCCTTTAGAGATTACTATGAAAAATTATATGATACCAAAAATGAACCTGATTTAACAAAACTAAATGGGTTTTTGAACGAACTATCTATACCGTGTATTCCAAATGAAAACAGGGAGATATTGGAGTCTAAAATTAGTCAAGAAGAAGTTGGGCTAGCCATTGATAATATGAAATCAGGAAAAAGTGCAGGACCAGATGGTCTTCCAGTTGACCTTTATAAAAAATTTAAGAATAAATTAATAAAACCTTTTTTGGAAATGGTTTTAGAAGCATTTCAAAATAATAATTTACCATCATACATAAATAATGCCTTAATTATACTGCTGCCAAAACCAGGTAAGCCCTCTAATAAATGTGAAAATATGAGACCAATAAGCCTATTAAACGCCGACCTTAAGATAATCTGTAAAATTTTAGCAAGACGAATACAAGAAATTTTACCAAATATTATTAATCGAGATCAGAATGGCTTTATAAAGGGTAGACAAGGCTTCCATAATGTAAGAAGACTATTTAATATTATTTATTTTAATAAAGAAGCACCGGATACAGCTCTCCTATCATTGGACGCCGAAAAGGCCTTTGATAGAGTTGAATGGCCCTTTCTTTTTGAAGTCCTACAAAGGTTTGGACTTGGAAATAATTTCATAAAATGGGTTCAAATAATATACAATAATGCTACAGCAGAAATCCTAACAAATAACAATATTTCAAAACCAATAAAAATCAATAGAGGATGTCGACAAGGCTGTCCACTTTCACCTTTACTGTTTACTATGGCAATTGAACCTTTAGCGATAGCGATACGTTTACATTCACAAATATATGGAATTAAAGTTGGACCAACAGAACATAAAATCTCCCTGTACGCCGATGACATAATTTTGTTTATGTCGAATCTAAAAAAATCAATTCCAACCTTGTTGAATTTAATAAAGAATTTTGGGGAAATATCAGGATATAAAATAAATAAAACTAAATCTTCAATATTAATGCTAAATGAGACCCAGAGAAATTACCCAGCCCCTGAGGTAAATCAATTCAATGTTGTAAATCAGTTTAAATATTTAGGAATCCAAATTATGCCTAAGCTAGAATCAGTCGCCAGTGTCAACTATGAAGCCTTAATGTCAGATATCAATGAGTTAACTCAGAGATGGATGTCACTACCAATGTCGATGATCGGGAGAATCAATATACTTAAAAGTAATATTTTACCTAAAATACTTTATTTATTTCAATACATTCCCTTATCACCACCTTTAGATCTATTCTCAAGAATAAAAAAAAAGTTAGTGGAATTTATATGGAACAACAGGAGGGCTAGATTACGTTTGTCTTTATTATATTTACCATTTGATCGTGGAGGTCTGAAATGTCCAAATTTTATGTTGTATTATTGGTCGGCACAACTGAGGTCTATGACATATTATTTTTCATCAAATGATCTCCCTCACTGGACTGAAATGGAATCATACAATTTACCTTTACCTCTTCCCATATTCATATACTCAGATTCGGCAAAAAAATTACAAAAACAAGTTAAAAATCCATTTGTAAAGCATATGATCAAAATATGGTGTGAAGCTAAAAACTATTTAAAAGAACCACAGTTATTGTCACAATTTAGTCCAATATGGGGTAATCAATATTTTAAACCAGGGAGAGCGGACGCTGTATTTAAAGTATGGAATTTAAAAGGGATACAAAAGATTCAGGATTTATATTTGCCATGTGCAGACAACATAATGTCTTTTGAAGAGCTGTGGATCAAATTTAATCTCAATAGAACACATTTTTTTAAATATCTTCAACTTAGAAACTTTATTCGATCAAATCAAAATAAAGCTCTCACTCGACCTATTTATTCATCCTTGGAAAAAATGATGATGAAAGATAGTAAAAGAAAGGGTATTATTTCAGAGTTTTATAACTCACTGACACTATCTTCAAGTGAAAATTCACTGAAAAGATTAAACTACTGGAAAGAAGATCTGCAAATTGAAATTTCAGAGGAACAATGGGAATTGGCTTGTACAGAAGCTCAAACCAAATCAATAAATGCACGCCTTAAATTGATACATTTCAAATGGTTAATGCGGATGTATGTTACACCGGAGGAGTTAAATAGATATAACAAAAATATACCAGATACATGCACAAAATGCATGGAAAGTAAAGGAACCCTATTTCATTGTTTATGGGAATGTAGATTAATAAGAATGTTTTGGGAAGAGGTGAGGGTAACAATTGAAAAAATAATCTCAAAACAAATCATATTGAATCCTAAACTGTTTTTGTTGGGTCTGTACCCAGAAAAGCATAATTTTAATAAAAGTGAAAGAACATTCATAGACCTCAGTTTGCTTAATGCCCAAAAATGTATTGCACTATTATGGAAAAAGACTCATAGACCAGATGTGACTCAGTGGTTAAGACAGATGTTAACAAACCTTCCATTAGAAAGAATAACATATATACTAAAATCAAAGGAAATTGTGTTTGAGAATATATGGAGACCTTTTATTGATTATGTAAAAAATTTAAACATAACTCTTGAAGAAGAAGGTGAATGATGTGTGTGGACCTTGTAAATTCCAAACTGGTGAACATAATATGTATACTTATGTATTGGATTGTCTAGACTAAACAGAGGAGCATTGTTGAAGACTTGATTTTGTTGGTGGTTGTTGGTGTTTTTAGTGCATTTTTTTTTTTTTTTTTGTAGTACTTTAGTGTTAGTGTTTGATTGTTTGTATCATGTTTGTTAAAAAAAAAAAAAAAAAGGTTCAATAAAGATATTGTGGAAAAAAAGATGACCATAGTTTGGAATATGATGTTAAAAACGCTAAATTTAAGCTATAAAAAGATCGCGATTAAAAGGTGTTAATGGCTAATCATTTGCAATGGTACTTAGCTAACTGCTGAGTCATTTAGCCCTTTGTTAGCCCAAGTTATATTGTGTTGTAATGGTGCTTCGTGTGAAAGTTAGTTAGCTATTCATTTGGCTATGCTTACCTGCTTACTTAGCTGTGTAGCTGTCCTCTGTAAAATAAAAATGTATTATGTATATTTCATTGTGTTTCAGTTTTACAAAACAAACAAGACAAAAACGATTTCAGTAAATCAGTCAACCTGGAATCAGCCTGCTGTCTTTATTGTTCGCTATCTGTCTACAATACCCAGCCGTATTATCAGGACAGAATAGGGGGAGTGTAGAGACTTGGGTGCGTCATCTCAGACAGCGTCTCAGTCAGGATGCAGAGGGTAAATAAATAGAGGAGGACAATAGTCAGGGAGATCATGGGGAGTTGGCAGGAAGAAGGAGTCGGGGGGTTAAGGGTGAATGTATTATGATGTTAAATGTCATGCAATGTGATGTGAAATGTCGTGCAGATGTGAGATGAGCGGTTGGGATAAAAGGAGAAACCGTGCTTGGTTGTATTATGCTTTTTCTGTGTATGACTGATGAGAGAGTGTAATAATGTCATAGCCCGAGTGTTGGTTCCCTCCACACTTGGGTCTCGTATCATATTTCTCTGGCTTTGGCAGCAGAGGATTCCTTCTAGATCCTCGGGCTCTTATTGTGAAAGCACCCGGGGGAGCTCCCTGCTGTCAAAGTCAGCTGCTGCGCTGCTGTCATACTGAGCAGCTGTGCTGCATCGGGGTCATTAGCTGCCAGAGATAAAAGCAGGTGCTTAATGTTCCCCTATGCGGCAGTCTCTGTTTATCCCTGTTAACGCCTGTTAGTCTCTGTGGATCTCTGTTGTTTCCCGTTAACGGACTTGGGAATCCCATGTAACCCGCCTGTTAACGGTCCCGTTGTTAAGGTACGCTCTGTGTGTCTTTACCTTCACTATTGTTCGTCTGACGCATCGGGTGCTCCCCGGCTCAGACATACCCATTCCTTGTGTGTAATTCCTATGCCTGCCTAACCTTCACTGTTAATAAACATCACTGCAAAACTCACTGGTGACTGTGGCATCTTCTGGTGGTCCGTGAGGGCCACCGTGACAGTAGACTGCCACCAGAAACACCCGGAGAAGAGGCGTCGCACAGAGATGCCATTCACCGTGAGTTTTGCTGTATTGGACTGTTTGTTCCTACCTGTCTGAGTGTCTGCAGCTGGGAGAATGACGTCATCCAGGGGCCGCGGTCGGCGCCTGGGCAGGCAGTAGTGGAAGCTCTGGAGAATGTTGACAACACCATCTTTTCCGCTACGCTGTGGGACGCTCCCAGCGACATTCAAAGACATTTGGACTACGCTGAGGAATTTCTGCTCAATCTCCCCCTCAAGTTTGACGATCAACCGGAGGTGATAGCGAGGTGGGAGGAACTCGCCGCTCAACGCGAGTCACTTCGTGAGCTGGAGGAGAGGAGCAGGAAGCAGGGGAGAAAGCATCCTCGCTCCCTGCGTCGTTGTTCCGTTCCCGCCCCGGAGCAGAACCAGGAGTATGCGCCGTCTGGGGGCCGACGACGACGTCGGCGTAACGACGCGGGCTCTCCTCAGCAGAATCCTCGGCTAGAATCCCGTCTGGATCCAGTTCCGGGTCGCCGCAAGGGCTCAACCCCCCACACAGCTGTCACTCCTGCGCTTCGTCAGAGGGGAATCCCCGCAGCCTCATCTCTCCCCGGGCCTTCGCCTGCTGTCCCGTCAGCGCTCCATGCCCGGCTAACCTCGGCTGTCGCCCCCTCCTCCTCGTCGCCTATCCCGGCTGCTGTGTGTCTCGGGGTCTCCGTTTCGGTGAGTCCCATCCCGGAACCATCTCGAGTGGCCTCACCTCGTCTTCCCAGAGGGCCCTCTGTCACCATCCAGCGGGGAGAGGAAGGAACGACGTCCCCCACAGCAGGAACCATCTCAACCCCAGGAGAAAGGCAAGTGCACGATAATTTCTCTCACCTTGATATTGTTTTGCCTTGTCTGACTCCTGGGGGTGGAGTTCGGGGTATGCAGCCCCCCGAGCTCCCTCCACCTGCTGTGGATGAAAGAATTAACCCTGCTTCCTCTGTGTCTCCCTCCGCTGAACGGTCCTCGACGCCAGGCCAACGTCGCTGGATGAGGAGGGGGCCTGCGATTCTGGAGAGCCTGGTTCCGGTTCCGCAGCTACGCCGTGGGTGGAGGAGGAGAGCGGACTGCAGCGTGGAGCCTGCGCAGATGAAGAAGCGTCCCCGGGGTTCCACGGAGGAGCGGTCCGGTCCAGCGGGTCGAGGTTCTCCTGCCACCACGCCGTGTGGGCCATCGGCGTGGACATCGGTGCCGGAGGACTCTCAAGCTGCGCACACCATCACGCCAGCTGCGGAGCCCGACGCAGCTGAGTGGGAGCCTGAGGACGACCTCCTGACGTCTGAGCCCGGATCTTCGCAGTCCTGGACGGCGTCAGAACCCGAGTTCAGGCAAGTGCTCTGCTTTGTCTTTCTCTTTTACCTCTTAAAGCATTTTTGCCTGTCTCAAGGGGAGATGAGCCGGGTGCAGCCGCCCGCTGCGTCCGAGCTTATCTCGCCGGGTTCTGGCACTGCCGGTGATCCTGATCCCGGGTTTTCTCTCTCTCCTGAGCCTTCTCCCAGGGTCGCCGGCGAGGGGCTGCTCTTGCCTGCTGCGCCAGAGGTTTTGGTTTCGGGGTTGGAGGTCGAGTCTGGTGTGACGCCGACCCAGTCGGGGTCCGTTGCGGGTGCACCGGAGGCCCAATCGGGGTCCACCGTGGGTTCGGTTCCTGCCCAATCGGGGTCCACCGTGGGTTCGGTTCCGGCCCAGTCGGGGCCCGACGTGGGTGCAGCACCAGCAGGTTCTGGATTCGGTGAGGGAGCTGCAGATCCCCGGCCGCCGGATGCGGGACAGGCTCATTCCCTTCTTCACCCTCATCACCATCGTCATCCTCCTCGTCCCCCTGAGGAGCGCTACCCATCTTCACCTGGGGCCATTGGGGTTCCGATCGCTTCGCCCGGTTCTCCCTCGTCTCTCCCCTTTTCAGCGGGACCGTCGGCTACTTCGACCCAACGGTTCTGGTGGGCTAGCGATGCGAGGCGGCCGCCTGAAGGACTGTCTCGCCGGTTTGGCTCTCTGGGCCGGCCCCCCGACATTTTGGACTCCCTGTGTGGCGACCTGGTCCGGCCGCCTGAAACTCTCTGCTTCCGAGCATGGGACCAGGGTAGGCCGCCTGAACTGTCCTTTTTCCCCCTCCCTGTTCTGTGGCCACTTGATGCCGGACGACCCCCCGAACCTTTTGCCCCCATCCCTCAGGGTCAGGACTGCACCCTCCCCGGGGTTCTGATTATGTCTGTGAGACTGTTGGGGTGTGCGGGGGGGGGGGGGGGGGGGTGTTGATTTGTGATTTTTGTGGCTCACTCCTTTGTTGTTTCTGTGTTTGGTGGTTCTTTTCCCTCCACCTAATGTCAATTTGTTGTTTGCCAATATATGTACTGCCTATCTGATTCTGTTCTTGTCACCCACATTCAAGGGATTATGGGTTTTTTTTCTCTCTCTACTGCCTTGTTGGTCTTCTGTTACTTGCTTGTCCTTTTTTTTTTTTCTCTCTCTCCCTCCTGCCAGCGCCCCATCCGCCCACCCTAGGGGGGGTGGGGGGTGGGGGCTTGGGTGTTACTTGGGCCGCTCAGAGCTCGGCCTCGAGGGGGAGGTACTGTCATAGCCCGAGTGTCGGTTCCCTCCACACTCGGGTCTCGTATCATATTTCCCTGGCTTTGGCAGCAGAGGATTCCTTCTAGCTCCTCGGGCTCTTATTGTGAAAGCGCCCAGGGGAGCTCCCTGCTGTCAAAGTCAGCTGCTGCGCTGCTGTCATATTGCGCAGCTGTGCTGCATCGGGGTCATTAGCTGCCAGAGATAAAAGCAGGTGCTGAATGTTCCCCGATGCGGCAGTCTCTGTTTATCCCTGTTAACGCCTGTTAGTCTCTGTGGATCTCTGTTGTTTCCCGTTAACGGACTTGGGAATCCCATGTAACCCGCCTGTTAATGGTCCCGTTGTTAAGGTACGCTCTATGTGTCTTTACCTTCACTATTGTTTGTCTGACGCATCGGGTGCTTCCCGGCTCAGACATACCCATTCCTTGTGTGTAATTCCTATGCCTGCCTAACCTTCACTGTTAATAAACATCACTGCAAAACTCACTGGTGACTGTGGCGTCTTCTGGTGGTCCGTGAGGGCCACCGTGACAAATAAAAGTCGTCTGTTCGTAAACCTGCCTCGTTATTCACACTCTCCACAGTGGCAGGTGTGTGCTGACTCCCATTTAACATGCGTTTGAATGTGATTGGTTAATTCTGAGAATAGCCACATCCCCAGTTACGTCATGTGAAAAAATTAGAACACCCTGTATAAGTCTGTGTGTTTTTTAACATATTTGGACATCCATCCATCCATCCATCCATCTTCTACCGCTTTTCCGGAGGTCCAGGTCGTGGAGGCAGCAGTTCAAGCAGAGAAGCCCAGACTTCCCTCTCCCCAGCCACCTGCTCCAGCTCTTCAGAGGGGATACCAAGGCGTTCCCAGACCAGCTGGGAGACATAGTCTCTCCACCGAGTCCTGGGTCTGCCCCGGGGTCTTCTCCCAGTGGGACGTACCTGAAACACCTCAAGTGGGAGGCGTCCAGGAGGCATCCTAATCAGATGCCCATACTACCTCAACTGACTCCTTTCAATGTGGAGGAGCAGCGGTTCTACTCTGAGCCTCTCCTGGATGACTGAGCTCCTCACCCTATCTCTGAGGGTGAGTCCAGCAATCCTACGGCGAAAGCTCATTTCAGCCGCTTGTATCCGCGATCTCGTTCTTTCAGTCATTACCCAAAGCTCGTGACCATAGGTGAGAGTAGGAACTTAGATTGACCGGTAAATCGACAGCTTTGCCTTAGAACTAAGCTCCCTCTTCACCACAACAGACCGGTACAACGTCCGCATCACTGCAGATGCTGCTCCAATCCGTCTGTCGATCTCTCGCTCCATTTTCCCCTCACTCGTGAACAAGACCCCAAGATACTTAAACTCCTCCACTTGGGGCAGGAGCCTGTCCCCAACCCGGAGAGGACAATCCACCTTTTTCCGGCTGAGGACCATGGACTCGGACTTGGAGGTGCTGATTCTCATCCCAGCCGCTTCACACTCAGCGGCAAACCATCCCAGCAAGAGCTGTAGGTCATTGCTGGATGAAGCCAACAGGACAACATCATCTGCAAACAACAGAGATGAGATCCTGTGGTCACCAAGCATGACACCCTCCATTCCCTGGCTGCGCCTAGAAATCCTGTCCATAAAAATTATGAACAGGATCGGTGACAAAGGGCAGCCCTGGCGGAGTCCAACTCTCACTGGGAATGACTCCAACCGAGTGTTGGCAATACGAACCAAACTCTCACAACGGTCGTACAGAGACCGAATAGCTCGTAACAACAAGCCTGATACCCCATACTCCCGAAGCACCCCCCACAAAAATCCATGAGGTACACGGTCAAATGCCTTCTCCAAGTCCACAAAACACATGTAAACTGGTTGGGCAAACTCCCACGAACTCTCAAGAATTCTCGAGAGGGTAAAGAGCTGGTCCGATGTGTCATGGCCAGGACGAAAACCACATTGCTCCTCCTGAATCCGAGGTTCGACCAACGGCCGGACTCTCCTCTCCAGCACCTTGGCATAGAACTTCCCAGGGAGGCTGAGGAGTGTGATCCCTCTAAAGTTGGAGCACACCCTCCGGTCCCCTTTTTTGAAGAGAGGAACCACCACCCCGGTTTGCCATGCCAAAGGCACTGCCCCCGACCTCCACGCAATGTTGCAGAGGCGTGTCAACCATGACAATCCAACAACATCCAGGGCCTTGAGGTACTCAGGGCGAATCTCGTCCACCCCCGGGGCCCGGCCACCAAGGATATTTTTAACCACCTTGGCGACCTCAGCCCCTGTGATAGGCGAGTCATCCCCCTCGTCCCCAAACCCTGCTTCCTCTGTGGAAGTCGTATCAGTGGGATTGAGGAGATCCTCGAAGTATTCCTTCCACCGCCCGACGATATCCCCAGTTGAAGTCAACAGTGTCCCATCCGCACCATACACAGTGTGGACGGGGAGCTGCTTTACCCTCCTGAGCCGCCGAACAGTTTGCCAGAATCTCTTTGAAGCCGACCGAAAGCCTTGTTCCATGGCCTCACCGAACTCCTCCCATACCCACGTTTTTGCTTCAGCAACCACCCGAGCTGCACTCCGCTCGGCCTGCCGGTACCCCTCAGCTGCTTCGGGAGTCCCACAAGCCAACCAAGCTTGATAGGACTCCTTCTTCAGCTTAATGGCCCCCCTCACCACTGGTGTCCACCACTTGGTTCGGGGGTTGCCACCACGAGATGCACCGACCACCTTTCAGCCGCAGCTCTGGGCCGCCGCTTCAACAACAGAGGTGGAGAACATGGCCCATTCAGATTCCATGTCTCCAGACTCCCTCGGAATGTGGTTGAAGTTCTTCCGGAGGTGGGAGTTGAAGACCTCCTGGACAGGGGCCTCAGCCAGACGCTCCCAGCACACCCTCACTATACGTTTGGATCTACCAGGTCTGAATGGCTTCCTCCCCTGCCATCGGATCCAACTCACCTCCAGGTGGTGATCAGTTGACAGCTCTGCACCTCTCTTTACTCGGGTGTCCAAGACATACGGTCGCAGGTCTGATGATACGATAACAAAATCGATCATCGACCTGCGACCTAGGGTGTCCTGGTGCCAGGTGCACATATGGACACCCTTATGCTTGAACATGGTGTTCGTTATGGACAGACTGTGGTTAGCACAGAAGTCCAATAACTGAACACCACTCGGGTTCAGATCGGGCAGGCCGTTCCTCCCAATCACCCCCCTCCAGGTTTCACTGTCGTTGCCCACGCGTGCATTGAAGTCCCCCAGTAGAACAATGGAGTCTCCAGGAAGAGTACCCTCCAGCACCCCAGTCACAGACTCCAAAAAGGGTGGGTACTCTGAAACATCATTTGGTGCATAGGCACAAATGATGGTCAGGACCCGTTTCCCAACCCGAAGTCGCAGGGAAGCAACCCTTTCGTCCACCGGGGAAAACTCCAATATAGAGGTAGCAAAGTGGGGCGATACAAGAATACTCACCCCTGCTCGTCGCCTCTCGCCCGGGGCAACTCCAGAAAAGGCCAAGCTCCAGCCTCTCTCCAGGAGACTGGTTCCAGAACTGGAGCTGTGTGTTGAGGTGAGGCCAACTATATCTAGCCGGTATCGCTCAACCTCGTACACCAGCTCAGGCTCCTTCCCCACCAGAGAGGTGACATTCCACGTACCAAAAGCCAGTTTAGAAAGCTTGGGATCAGTCCGCCAAGGTCTCCGCCTTTGACCGCCATCTAATCCACATAGCACCGGACCCCCATGATATATTTGGACATATGGATATTTAACATCAATGTTAAAAATATTGGGAGATTCATGTAATACAACTAAACAATTAAAAATGAATTAAAGACTTTTTTCAAATTTTCTGTAAAATGCAATTCTAAACAAATAGTGAGGAATAAATTAGGACACCCCTCATCTTTTTTAGGACACCCCCACATTCATTCCCACTTAAAATGGCTAAAATAAATGTTAAAAATGCAAATAAAAACAAAAACAAGGTTAGACATTGATATGTGAACATTTATTAATAAAGAACTAAATATTTAATGAGGTGTCCTATTTTTTTTCACATGACTGTATAAGAGGGTGTGCATATTTATGCAACCAGGTTATTGCAAGTTGTTTTTTTTTTATTTTTCCCCTTAAAGGGCCTATATCATGCTATTTTAAGCCTTTCAGAGTAAACTATATGCATGTATGTGATAGTATATTACCTTTGGTACACTGGAGAATGAATTTCTTATGAAATATGAGTTATTTTCGTGAGCTACTTTTCCAACCCGGAAGTAAGATGCCTCGATCTCTTAGGCTCCGCCTCTCCTTCTTGTGGCTGCCGCCCATTTCATGACGTAACCCCTGAGCCGGCTGCTGCAGCGTGTCGCTGGATTCCACCCATGAAAATTTAGAAGACATTGTCTTACGTAAAAAAGCAAACAGTTGTTGTCACTGAGCAGATTAGGTGCGAGAGGAACTACTTCTTCACAGCGTCAATGCTAAAGTGAAAGAGTTTTGCCGATCACCGCTCCGTTAGCTGCGCAGAGAAAGTGGGTGTGTGCGTTAGCCTGGGGGTGGTGCTGGCAGCACAGGCACTTCCTGGAATGGGCGGCTCACCCACGTTCATACGTATGAACGTGGAGACCCAGTCATTATCAGGAACAGGGCGGAGCAGCAGCTCAGAGAGCAGGGTTGAGGAGGAATACTCAGAGATGCGTGAATGGAGCAAAATACCACTTTGGGGGTGTTTTTTGGTGAGGAATTAACATTATAACTTGCTCTCTTCCGGTTCCGCCAGACCGGCGGCGCCACATGAGTCGGCTGCCCATTGCAACAGCCTTTTTTTTATCTTCCTTCTTCTTTCTACACCTTTCACTCTATATATATATATCACGGACACACAGATCGCCCCAGGGGTCTCCCGAGTCGGCGGACGGAGCCACTGTTTACAGCGGGAGACGTTACAGCAGGGAGGAGCTAGTGCTAGCTAGCACTCGGCCGCCGCCCGGTGCTAATGGGAAACTCGACATACCGGGAGCTGTAGCGAAAACGACGCGGGTGCTGGGCTGGAGTTTAGGCGGCGTGCAAGAAATATAAGACAGAATAATAAAGAGCGATGGCAAGAACCAAGCAGACCGCCCGTAAAACCTACTGGAGAAAAAAGCCCCCCAGGAAGCAGCTAGCCACCAAGGCTGCTCGGAAAAGCACTCCGGCCACCGGCGGAGTGAAGAAGCCACACCGTCACAGGCCTGTGGCTCTGAGAGAGATCCGTCGCTACCAGAAATCCACGGAGCTGCTCATCCGTAAGCTGCCCGTCCAGCGCCTGGTGAGGGAGATCGCTCAGGACTTCAAGACCGACCTGCGCTTCCTGAGCTTCGCCGTCATGGCTCTGCAGGAGGCCAGCGAGGCCTACCTGGTGGGTCTGTTCTTTGCTAAGAGGGTCACCATCATGCCCAAAGACTTCCAGCTGGCCCGCCGCATCTGCAGAGAGAGAGCTTAGACTTTCTGCTGCACATTCACCAACCATAAT
Source organism: Pholidichthys leucotaenia (assembly GCA_020510985.1). NCBI lineage: Eukaryota > Metazoa > Chordata > Actinopteri > Cichliformes > Pholidichthyidae > Pholidichthys > Pholidichthys leucotaenia. The sequence continues at coordinate 85,183,252 of CM035840.1, read as the reverse complement.
GCTCCGCACTGTGTGTCTATAGATATATATATTTATAGTAATATGTACATATGTTTAGTAGATGTTCTTGTTTTTTCTTGCCTTCTGATTGTTGCTCTGAGTGTTGCTATCCCTGTGCTGTTGCAATCCTGGAATTTCCCCATTGTGGGACTAATAAAGGCATATCTCATCTTATCTTATCTTAAAAGCTCAAAAAAGTCGATTTTGCATGATATAGGCCCTTTAAAAGATTTCAGTTTGTTTTTCAATTGGGTTGTACAGGTTATGTCACATTAATGGTGGAGAACGTTTTGAAATGATTTATCTTGGTCTCATTTTTTTACATCATAAAATCCTGGCATTTGAACAGGGGTGTGTAGACTTTTTGTATCCACTGTATATCCCAACTACAGCTACTACTGCCCCTGGTTACTTCCTGTTCAGCACTGCCATGGACACATATGGATTTCTACCGGACTTTGGACATTTAAAAATTGATTATTTGACATGTGCACATACATTCAGAATCTTCAATGTAAGCCATGCCATGCATCTAGAAAATGATTATTGTCCTCACCACTAGTCTTTATATTCTTTGTAAGCTGATATCAGTTGTATATTCTGGAGAGATTGTGGTCTATATTAATCATATATCCCATAACCTGCATATGTATAAGCATGTGAGAATGTTTGGTGATTACATATGTAAAACGACTTCACACCTCAGAACAGGACAAAGGGTCTCAACCGCCAGTGAAGATCAAAGAGCATCCGAGGCACTGCGGTGGAGACCAGATAGGTCGCCCTGACCTCCCAGGGCCAGGTGGAGGGGTACGGAGACAAAGGAGGGTAATTAAGTTAATGGGGGATGTCAGCTTTGTTATACATGTCTTTTGCTGTGTGTGAGTATAAGTACACAGAGCTGAATGTGTTTGCTCTCTTACTTCTTCTGCTGCTGCACTAGATGAGACTTGTTAGAGGAGCAAAGCTGATAATAAACTTTGGTTTATAAGTCACATCGCCTCGTTATTCCGAGCTCTTCTACACTGGTGACCCTGACGCGAGGATGGACCAGAGGCGTTCCCCAGCGATCGACTCATCTGTGGCGACCCAGGCAGACGCCGGCGCCCATGCAGACAGGGGAACAGATGGACGACGTTCCCCCACGGCAGAAGTGATAGAGAGGGCTCAACCGAGCACCAGTGCCGCTGTGAGAGCCGAAAGAAGACACTCTCACCCTGCAGACACATCAGTGATGGTCCACACAAACGCCGTCACCGTCAACCTGCCGGACTTCTGGCAGGAAGACCCTGCCTCGTGGTTTCAGCAAGCTGAAGCCCAGTTTGCACTTGCGGGCATCACGGCTGACGATACAAAGTTCTATCACATCGTCGCCAAGCTCGACGCCGCCACTTCGAGATGTGCGCGGAGCATAATCCAGCGGCCGCCGGCCCAGGACAAATACAGAGAACTGAAAGCGACCATCGTGGCGAATTTCGTCCCCTCTGCCGAGGAGAGAGCCGAGAGGATCCTGGCGGTCTACGGCCACAGAGGATGCAGACCCAAGGCCCTCATGGAGGACTTGCTGCAGCTCAAACAAGAGGACAACGACAACTTCTTCTTCCAATTTATATTCCTCAGTACGCTGCCGCCACACATGAGAGGGACGCTTGCCAACATGCGATGCAGCACCCAGCAAGACTTCCGCACGCTGGCTCGCGAAGCGCAGTGACTCGTCAACGCCTGCAGGGAACAGACACCCACAGCAGCATCCGCAGACCTCAACGCCAATGTCCGGAGCCACGGGGAGCCCCAAACCACTGAGCAGAATCCACCCGCCATGGCAGCGACACGGCCAAGACGTAACAGACGGAGCGACGTCTGTTATTACCACCACCGCTTCGCCGAGAAGGCTTACAAATGCCTTCCCCCCTGCAAATTCACAATTTCGGGAAAACGCCAAAGCCGAGAACCGTTAACAGCGGCAGTTCTCGGCGAAAAAAGCAAGCTTCTATATGTGACGGACGGACACACCGGCAAGCAGTTCCTCATTGACACGGGAGCTCAACTGAGTTTTATCATGCCCTCCCAAGCAGACCGGGCCATGGGCCCCCGGGGCAATGGAGCGGTGGCAGCCAACGGCTCCATCATCGCACTTTTGGCGAAAAGAACCTGCCCCTCCGCATCCACGGCCGCAACTACAGATGGACATTTGTTGTAGCGGCGGTGAGTTTTAACTTGTTGGGCGCAGACTTTTTGTGTGCACATGGGTTATTAGTTGATCTAGCGAACAGACGCTTGGTTAATGCACTGTCCTTTGCTTCTATTCCCTGCTCAGCTCGAGTTTCTCCACCACCCGTGCAGGCCAGCATCACTACAGCAGGAGGTAAGTTTGATCAACTCCTCACCCAATTTCCAGCACTCACAATTCCCAAATTCTCAGCTATAGTGGCTAAGCACGGGGTCGAACACTTTATTCCCACAACGGGCCCACCCGTATTTGCCAAAGCTCGGTGCTTAGACGCGACCAAGCTCGCCATAGTTCGGGACGAGTTTACCACCCTTGAAAAACTAGGCATTATCAGGCGCTCAAAAAGCCCCTGGGCGTCACCGCTTCACATGGTCCCTAAATCCGATGGGTCTTGGAGACCGTGCGGTGATTACCGCAGATTAAACAGTGCAACAGCGCATGACCGCTACCCTATTCCTCACATCCAAGATTTTTCACTACATCTGGCGGGTGCGCGCATTTTTTCAAAAATAGACCTGGTCCGCGGCTATCATCAAGTCCCCGTTAGAGCGGAAGACATTCCTAAAACAGCTGTAATAACCCCCTTCGGTCTTTTTGAATTTTTGCGGATGCCTTTTGGCCTCAAAGGCGCTGCTCAAACCTTTCAGCGGATGATGAACGCAGTATTACGCGACCTCCCTTTCGTGTTCGTCTACCTCAACGATATGCTGGTAGCCAGCTCATCTGAGGAAGAACACGAACAGCACTTCACTATGGTTTTTCAGAGACTAGAAGAGCACGGGTTAATAATCAATCCAGCCAAATGCAAATTCGGCGTGTCACAAATTGATTTTTTGGGACACAGAGTTTCACCGAAGGGGGCAGTCCCACTGCCATACAAAGTTCACGCAGTAAAAAGTTTCCCACGGTCACAAACGGTCAAATCGCTGCAAGAATTTTTGGGAATGGTTAATTTTTACAACCGTTTCCTCCCCCGCGCAGCTCAGCTCATGCAGCCTCTATATGACGCGCTCAGAAAACAAAAACCTTCCAACGCGGTCGAATGGACCCCGGAGCGCGAACGCGCCTTCGCGAAAGTAAAAAGTGCCCTAGCTAATGCCACATTGTTGGTTCACCCTGATCCCTCGGCCTGCATTGCGCTAACCACAGATGCTTCAGACCTGGCCATAGGGGCGGTTGTAGAACAACACGTCGGCGGAACCTGGCAACCTTTGGCATTTTTCAGCAAATCGCTAAACCAAACTGAGCGTAAATACAGCACCTTTGACAGGGAGCTGCTAGCGCTTCATTTATCCATCCGCCACTTCCAGTTCTGGTTGGAGGGGTGGCGTTTCACGGCTTTTGTAGACCACAAACCGCTCACCTTTGCAATGGCTAAAATTTCCGAACCGTGGTCAGGCAGGCAACAAAGACAGCTAGCTGCGATTTCAGAGTTCACCACAGACATTCGACATGTGGTAGGTAAACTTAACGTGGTAGCAGACTGCCTCTCTCGCGCTGTGACATCGCCAGAGCGCGAGGAGACAGATTATACTACCTCAGCCGCAGAACTCTTCGCCAATGCGGACACATACGCAGCCCCAATCCACGTAGGGATAGATTATGCAGCCATGGCGGAGGAGCAAAGTAGTGACGCGGACGTGCGCGCACTCCTGTCTGGACCAACAGGGTTAAGGCTGGAGGAAAGGGGTTTACGCGATGGTGTGCCCCCCCTAATATGCGACATCTCAACCGGCTGACCTCGCCCGGTAGTCCCAGCTGCATGGCGCCGCCGTATTTTCGACTCAGTTCACTACCTCGCGCACCCAGGTGTGCGCGCTTCGGTTAAAATGGTCGCCGAAAAGTTTGTGTGGCCTGGCCTGCGCAAAAACGTAAAAGAATGGGCAAATACTTGCATTTCTTGTCAGCGCGCCAAAATACACAAACACACAAAAGCCCCTCTAGAGCCTTTTCGAATCCCTGCTAGAAGGTTCGACCACGTTCATGTCGACCTCGTGGGACCACTACCTTCCTCCCAAGGTTTCACACATCTGTTAACAATGATAGACCATACTACGCGCTGGCCAGAGGCGGTCCCTCTGGCGTCAACCACAGCGGAGGAAGTTGCTCGCGTTTTTTTGACAAACTGGGTGGCACGTTTCGGCGTCCCATCGGACATCACGTCCGATAGGGGGCCTCAATTTGTCTCGGAGCTTTGGTCAGCCATGGCCAGCAGCTTAGGAGCGACAATTCACCGCACCACCGCTTATCACCCTCAGGCTAATGGGTTATGCGAGCGTTTTCACAGGTCTTTAAAGGCCGCCCTCAGAGCCTCACTAACGGATACAAATTGGGTAAATAAACTTCCTTGGGTTTTATTGGGGTTGCGTGCTGCACCTAAAGAGGATCTAGACGCTTCCCCAGCAGAATTAGTTTTTGCACAACCTCTCAGGCTCCCAGGTGAACTTTTACCAGAGAACCCAGAGCCAGGGCATCTTCCAGCCCCGAGGTTTTTAGGCAGCAACGGACCGGACTCTCTCCCTGGACCGGCACATCACTCTTTTCCACGGGTTTTTGTCCCCCAAGCTTTAAAAAACGCTGAATTCGTTTTTGTTAGGCATGAAGCTTTAAAACCAGCCTTCCGCCCACTATACGATGGACCATTCAGAGTGCTGGAACCTGGTGATAAGCATTTTGTGCTTGATTTTGGGGACAGAAAAGAAACAGTCAGCATTGACAGACTTAAATCTGCCTTCTTGTTGAGAGACGAGCCTGCACGGTTGGCGAGAGCACCTCGGCGGGGTAGACCCCCCAAGAGAAAAGACTCAGCCCCCCTGCAGGGAACAAATAATCACTCTCCTTCCCAAGCTGCAGATTCCTTACAGGAAGGTCCCACCAGGACGCCCAAACGGACCCACAGCAGATTCGGAAGAAGATTAAAGCCCAGACGGCACAAGGACTGATGCAAACTTCTCAAAAGTTGTTCACTAATTGTGCTGTAACAGTTTAGGACTGACTTGTGATATTACTATGCTGTTATGATTACCACTGAATTCTCTACAGGAGCATAGCTGCTGGAAAGTTTCTTCTTTGTCAAGGGGTGTAGCAGTTAGTATGTCATAATAATTATCTTAAACTGTGAATTTTCCTATTGTCCTTTTCTTAGTCGTTTGGGGGGGGGGCTGTGGTCTATATTAATCATATATCCCATAACCTGCATATGTATAAGCATGTGAGAATGTTTGGTGATTACATATGTAAAACGACTTCACACCTCAGAACAGGACAAAGGGTCTCAAGAGCATCCGAGGCACTGCGGTGGAGACCAGATAGGTTGCCTTGACCTCCCAGGGCCAGGTGGAGGGGTACGGAGACAAAGGAGGGTAATTAAGTTAATGGGGGATGTCAGCTTTGTTATACATGTCTTTTGTTGTGTGTGAGTATAAGTACACAGAGCCGAATGTGTTCGCTCTCTTACTTCTTCTGCTGCTGCACTAGATGAGACTTGTTAGAGGAGCGAAGCTGATGATAAACTTTGGTTTATTAGTCACATCGCCTCGTTATTCCGAGCTCTTCTACAGAGATCACCGTTACACGGCCAACACACAACCACACAGTCTTTCATCCACTTTAGTATAGAATCACTAATTAACATAGAATGGATGCCTTGTTACTGTGTGGTGTAACCTGCCATATGTGCAGAAAGATGAAAGAAACCCCATACAGAAAAGACAGAATCAGGCAAGATTTTTTTTTAACCCCAAACCTTATAGCTGTGAGGAATAATTACCAACCATCACATGGCTGTGCCAATGATGTTTTTTTTTAATATCACATGAAAATCAAAGAAATACAATAAGACTATACAACTTTAAGTTGGTGTTTGTTTTAATGTGGTAAGAAACTGCATATATTCAGTTATCTAAATTGCATCTTGGCCATGAATAGCACAGGATGTGAACTGAAGTGACTGGTCTACATCCTTAATTATGTCATCCTGCCACACGTACCAAGTTTACACACACACAACATTTGGCAACATAAGAAGCTGGACACGTTCCAACTCTCTGACAAACTCATCGTGTACTATTCATGAGGTATCCATTTATCATTCAAAAGCACTTTTTAAACAACAACTGAAATCACATCATCCATACTGAAAGTCATTTTTAAATTCTGAATGATTAACTCATCCCAAATTGGGTGGTAAAAATCCCCTGAATTGTTCCTCTTTTGTGAGACAAAACATAAAATATTTTTCTGGTTTTTTTTCCTGTTTGTGCACTTTAGGAGTTTTATGAATATTTTGCATGCTAGGCAGAATAAACGTCATTCATTGATTTGTTGTATTTGTTATATGTTTGCAAACGTCAAATAATTTTGCTCATTCGGACATCCAGTTCAGCTCCTCCAAGGGCAAACAGTACTTTGCACCACTCCCATAAGAAGAACAGCTGCCTGATGTTTAAGGTGTGGATATTCTTGACTGAAACTCATACACTGTTAAATTATTGAGGGCAATAAACAGTAACAAATTATTATAAGGCATGAAATAACAGGCTGAATATTAAAACCGTGAATTTCTTGTTAACTTGATATTATTTAGGAGTTAATGCACCCAAAACAGTCAGCTATTTGACCCATTATCTACAATGACTAAACATTTCTGAATATATTTCATATTGTGAATTACTGTATATTATACTGGTGAAAAAATATTACTGCATATTTCTAATACACACCAAATAAACAATGTTGGTAAATGGAATTTATCACAATAAATATATATGTAAATAAAAAATATGGCTTGATTGCACACCTAATGAGTAATTTAGAATATTTTTAAATGTTTAGTTATTATTTGATGATGTGTTTTGAATTTAGAAGATACATTGAATTTCATTGTCCATATAATATACATAGAATACAGACATTTAACAGTGTAATATCAATGAATGATGACTGGTTGAAAAAAAAATGTTTTTAATTAATACAGTAGCAATGCAGCTTTTGCTAACGGTTTTCTTGATTTTCTAAGTTCCGTGTAGTTTGCAGTTCGGTCATTAAAATGTTGCCAGTGACCCCTGTCTCCCTTGGAAACACAATATTTTACCTTTACCGTGAATTAAAGTGAGATTCCTTTGAGGATGTGTACTATATGGAGGGTAGGAACAGAAATTCAAATTAGTTCTCTGTCTCACTTTCCTGAGACTATTATACTTTTAATTTCATATTTATGCTTTTAGTTCATTCAAGTTAATTTTATCAAGATGAATTCAAATGAACTGTCACTGATCCTGTTCATAATTTTTATGGACAGGATTTCTAGGCACAGCCAAGGGAACAGAGGGTGTCATGCTCAGTGACCACAGGATCTCATCTCTGCTGTTTGCAGATGATGTTGTCCTGCTGGCTTCATCGACCAATGACCTACAGGCCTTGCTGGGACAGTTTGCTACCGAGTGTGAAGCGGCTGGGATGAAAATCAGCACCTCCAAGTCCAAGTCCATGGTCCTCAGCCAGAAAAGGGTGTATTGTCCTCTCCAGGTTGGGGACAAGCTCCTGTCCCAAGTGGAGGAGTTTAAGTATCTCGGGGTCTTATTCATGAGTGAGGGGAGAATGGAGCGAGAGATTGATAGACAGATTGGAGCAGCATCTGCAGTGATACCAATGTTGTACTGGTCTGTTGTGGTGAAGAGGGAGCTGAGCTCTAAAGCAAAACTGTCAATTTACCGGTCAATCTACATTCCTACCCTCACCTATGGTCATGAGCTTTAGGTAATGACCGAAAGAATGAGATACAAGTGGCTGAAATGAGCTTTCTCCGTAGGATTGCTGGACTCACCCTCAGAGACAGGGTGAGGAACTCAGTCATCTGGGAGAGGCTCAGAGTAGAACTGCTGCTCCTCCACATCGAAATGAGCCAGTTGAGGTGATCTAGGCATCTGATCAAGAAGCCTCCTGGATGCCTCCCACTTGAGGTGTTTCAGGCACGTCCCACTGAGAAGAGACCCCGGAGCAGACCCAGGACTCGCTGGAGACACTACGTCTTCCAGCTGGCCTGGGAACATCTTGGTATCCTCCCTGAAGAGCTGAAGCAGGTGGCTGGGGAGAGGGAAGTCTGGGCTTCTCTGCTTGAACTGCTGCCTTCATAACCTGGACCTCCAGAAAAGCAGTAGAAAATGGATGGATGGATGGATGGATGGATTCAAATAGATGAAGAAATAATTTTGTATGTACTCACCATGGTGGAGCTATATTACTTCATTGTTTAATGCCCCAACAGTATAACCCCATGTGTAACATCTAAATAAAAAGAGAACGTAGCGATTCACTAATCTCCTAAACCACACACACATAAATGTTGAAAGTGAGACAGTTTACTATTTTATGAAAATATTAGCTCATCTTGAGTTTGATGGCAGCAACACCTCTCAAAAGAGTTGGGGCAAGGCCATATTTACTACTGTATATTCTCCCCTTTTCTTTTAACAACAGCCTGTAAATGTCTGGGAACTGAGAGGACCAGTTGCTGGACCTTTGTGAGACAAATGTCCCATTGTTGTCTGATACAGGATTCTAGCTGCTCACCAATCCTGGGTCTTCTTTTCTCATATTTTGAATTCAGGTTGCACCACCGTTTTAAACTAGAGAAAGGTGGGGACTATAAGCAGGTCAATTTAGGACATGGACTCTTCTGTTATGAAGCCATGCTGTTGTGATAGATGCAGTAGGAGTTTCAGCAGTGTTTTGCTAAAATATGCAAGACCTTCCATGAAAAAAGTCATCTGGATGAGAACATATGTTGCTCTAAAATCTGTATACAGCTTTCACCCAGTGGCGGTTTCAGATATGGGTGATGTGGGCAGGTGCTAAAGGTGGCATTCTTTTGAGAGTGCTACGAGAATCCGACAAATAAAAATAATAATAAAAGATTCATAATTATTTGTGCTGAGTGTGTATTTGTGGCAAATGTGTGCCCTCTACTGGCGGGATGCCGGCACCCTCTGTCTGCAGCTGGCAGACTCCGCAGGTCAAACTCCAGTACGGTGGACATTGGCAGCTCAGTGGTGCAGTGGTTAGCACTGTGGCAGCACAGTAAGAAGGTCACAGGCTCGATTCCATCCCTTCCCATTGTAGGTCCGATCCCACCCCCTGACCATCGGTGACCCTTCTGTGTGGAGTCTGCATGTTCTTCCCATGTCTGCATGGGTTTACCCCAAGTACGCCGGTTTCCTCCCACAGGCCAAAAACATGCAAGTTAGGTTAACTGGACACTCTAAAGTGGCCCTAGGTGTGAATGTGTGTGTGAATGGCGAAGGAATTGGTGCCGCACCGTGGCTGCCTCATCCATCCAGGTGGATGCCCTGAATTTCCCTCTGGAATTATTAAATTATACAAAATACAAAGCCGAGCAAAGGAGGAAAACAAAAAGTTAAATGTGTGTGTGTGTGTGTGGGGGGGGGGTGCTTAAATTATGCAGCAGTTTGAATTTTAAAACATTGAGCCCTAAAATGGCAACATTTGGTTATTACAGTTGATAATTTTTTTCCAATGTGTTGTAGTCGTCTTCAGTTCACTGGCCACATGAATTAAATTCAGGGCTCTGCAAAGACCAATTGAGGGGCATGGGTGCAAATTAATAATAAAAAAGGGCACATGGAATGAGATTTGGTATATGTCAACTTTATATCTTACTTAGTTGGTGTCTATTTTACTTTAATACCTATACACATACATCATGTCAGGTCAGGCACTGGTTTGCTTGCTACTGGATAATCATGAAAACAGGTACTACCTGTCTCATGGGTCGGGCTGTCGGCGACTCAACCGGCAACCCCGCCCTTCCGAGAGCGTGGAGGGTGAAACTGGGCATCCTGGCAGAACTAAAAACAATATCTGTCACAGGTCTGTGGTGGACCACTCCCAGTTACACGGGGTGAAACTGGACATCCTGGCAGAGAAGCACATCTGTCGCAAGGTCTGTGGTGGAGTTTTGCCAGTCGATGCATCGTGACATGCACTACACAAAGAGCAGAGATAAGCAAACCTATCATCTGGTCAGTCACTGCAACAGATACGATACTGGAGTCAGTTTGTCTTGGTCTGTCCTTGCTACTGATAATACCTCTATCTGCCAAGAATGTGCTGCTAGTCCAGCAAAAGCTAGCGGCACTTAAATACTTCACAAGCAGTTTCATGAAATGGTCAGTCAGAGAGCAACTCATACCGGCTCGGACCTCGCCTGGGTTAACAAGGTCAGGAGTTCCAGTCAGCGGAAGGTGAAGGACAGAGCTGCGTGGAGGAATCTGATCAGAGCTAAATGAAACAGTCATTGTCGCCCCCAGCAGACTGCTATGATGTGATGACCTATACACTCATGGGCATATTTAATACCCTATGCATTTTTACAAATTATCAATTCCCGCTGAGAGCATGGTCTTCATCATTAATTATGTAAAGGTCAGTGACCAAAAAAAATAGTCAGCTTCCATTGAAAAAAATAGTATCTCTTCAAAATAAAAACATCTTTGCAAAAATCTGAAAAAAGCTTTTCTTTCAATAAATAAATTATTAAAACTTAATTCAAATGAATAAATCTTTGCAAAAAAATTAAAAAGGCCATTCACCTAGTCAGCAAAATGAGCCAAAACCATCCTCTCTGTTGTATTACCCCCCGCTATCTCCACAAAGACTGCAAGGATAGTTTATACAGGTCATCGTAGTAGAGGTGCATCTCAGTAAATTAAAATGTCATTGAAAAGTTGATTTATTTCAGTAATTCAGTTAAGAAATGAAAGTCATATATTATGTAGATTCATTACACACAGTGATATATTTCAAGTGTTTATTTCTTTTAATTTTGATGATTATGGTTTACAGTTAATGAAAACCCCAAGTTCAGTTTCTCCAAAAAATAGATTATGTAAAATTAATTTCAAAAAATAGATTTTTAATAGAAATATTGGTCGACTGAAAAGTATGTCCATGTACGCGCTCAGTACTTGGTTGGGATTCCTTTTGCATGAATTACTGCATCAGTGCAGCATGGCATGTAGGTGATCAGCTTGTGGCACTGCTGAGGTGTTATGAAGGCCCATGCTGCTTTGATAGTGGCCTTCAGCTCGTCAGAATTGTTGGGTCTGGTGTCTCTCATCTTCCTCTTGACAATACTCCACAGGTTTAGGTCAGGAGAGTTTGCTGGCCAATCAAGCACAGTGATACCATGGTCATGAAACCAGGTTTTGGTACTTTTGGCAGTGTGGGCAGGTGCCAAGCCCTGCTGGAAAATGAAATCAGCTTCTCCATAAAGCTTGTCAGCAGAAGGAAGTGCTGTAGATGATAGACTATCCAAGGTCTTCACAACTTCACTTTGAGGAACATTATTCTGATATTGTTACTCTATTTGTAAATGCAGATTGCTGAACCTCTGCCTATCTTTACTTCTGACAGGCCTCTCAGTCTTCTTCCTTTTTTTTTTTTTTACTCTGTCATGTTACTGGCCTGTTGCCCATTAACTTAATTAGTTGCAACATGCTATTTCTTTTTAGTACCACTTTCTTTTCCGGTGTTTTGTTGCCCTGTCTCAACTCCTTTGAGAGGCATTGCTGTCATTAGATTACAGATGAGCTATTATTTTTTAATGAAATAATAAAACATTTCCCTTTCAGTGTCCAAACCTTTTTGGAATTGGGATTGTGAGTTCATTTAATTTTAACTGGTATTTCTAATGTCATCTACTTCATTTTCCCAGTTCACACGTTTTTACACGCTGCACTGGCTATGATAGTGCTGGTGAATTACGTCAAACATTTTCATGGCTTTGGCACTGAATGTTCATGTTTGCTTTCAGCTTGTGCAGTTAGTCAAGACATTAATAAATCTACCAATCTTTGCACTGTAGCTAATGACAGCTGTCATAGGGCGAGAGGTGGGGTATACTTTTACTGTGGGTCCGTTCAAGATCCACTGGAGACTTCAGGCTTGTTTTGTCGAGTACTTGCTATCTCTCAGGTACACTGCAGGGGGCGCTATAGTTATTATCAGGCGACAAGAAGCAAACATCCCCGGTTTGCGCATGCGCACTAAGGAACTTTAATTAAATGGAGGCTGTTTAAAATGTAGCTCTGCCGTATTTACTACAGTCAAAAAACGCTGGTCATATTGTTTTGATATCTATCTGCTCGAGGTGTTTCTGAATAGCGGACAGAATGGGTGAGTTAACAAGCTTATGTCTGACCCCTGAATGCTGTCTTAACGTGTCACTTATAGCGATTTATAACTGAGCTAAACTGGTTGTAGTTTATTGTCACAGTTTAGAAGGTTTTGTTGTTTGTTTAGGTTACATAAAGAGCACCTTGTATAATTCCTAAATATGCACAACGGAAGCTAAATTATGTTTGTTAGTGTAGCCCTCGTGAAAGTTAGCCTTACTGCAGATTATCATCTGCAGAAATAGCATGTTAAATAGCAGATTATCATCTGCAGTGCATCCGTTTAATCTTCCTGTAACGGACTCAAAACTAGATTGAAACCCTGTTGCAGTACTTAACGTGAAAATACGCTAAACACAAGTATAACTATAACACTTTTGTTTTTGCTCCATCTTTTACAAGAGAAAAAAAACCCGTGAAATGATAAGTATTTCCTTGCCAAGATGCACCTCGGTCTGATCACAATAAAAGAGACACTAAAGATGCGCGGTTTTGTCAGAGTACAATGATGTCACAAGTTTTGAGGGAGTGTCCAGTGGGCTTTCTTGTTGTAAAACTGTCATCCATACAAACTGTTCAATGCCCAATTAATCACATGTCAACATAACTTATTTTACTGTAAGTAGCCCAAGGCAGGGCTATGCAGATAATTATTAAAAAAAAATATATATCTATATTTTTCATTAAGACGCGAATGTGCATCGAGGAGAGGTGCTCATAAGCACAGATGTACAAATGTTCTCAGAAAAAAGTCTTGGATCATCAGTGAGCTTTTATTCCAACTCACAAAGCAATGGAAGTGAAAACAGAAGTGTTACATTTTTATTTTTGTTACTTATTGTCTTACACTGGAAAAAAAAAAAAGTCCAATAGCCCAGCTGGATGTCTGTCCTGCTGCTGGACAGGATGGGACAGGATAAAGGGGGAAAAGGAAATGGCCCAGTATCTGTGAAATTAAAGGGCCTTATTATGCGCTTTTTTCAAATGTTAACTCAGTTCCCAAAGATGTTAATGAAATGTCTGTGACATGCTTTGATCAAAACAGCTTAAGATTTAAGTATTATTGTGTCATTTTCCATACTTTAGAGGAAATTGTCTTCAAAACGGCTATTTTTAATGGTATATTGCTTAAAATTCTAATGAGCTTCAATTCACCCCACCCTCTATCATAAAACAGAGCCTAAGTCATACCCCCTTCTGCTTCAGCGTATTGGACCTTATACAACAGTTAGTTCCGACCAAACAGTTTGACTGGACAATAGGGATTCCAGGAGTTACTAAAATCCATGATAATTGCACTCCAACTTTCACTGGATATGTACTGTATCACTCCGCTTCAAAGGTGTCCTAGTAACCATTAATTACTAACTGTTATTTACTGTCACCTCCTAGTCGGCACTTTAAAAGCAACATTAATGGAATACGGCAAAACGATGGACATTTTTCTGAATATAACATTTGGGTTAAATTATGAATGGTCATCAGAAGAGAAGGAGGAGAAGGGAAGAAGCCAGGCTATTTCCATGGAAACCTCCAGGTGTGCAAAAATTTCATCAGTTGACCTGGACAATCTGGAGAAAAGCAAAAATGATAACACGGTAAAACCACAACACTTTTGTGGTGATGGACTCTGTATTTCATCTGAAAGTGCCAAGAAAAGTGAGCGAAGTGTGCCAAAGAAATCGCTAACATGCCAACTACTAGCCACCGGTGTAATGGCTGGGTTTTGATCTCAGGTCTTCTGCAGTACCGACTCAACAGGTATATGTTTTATAAACAATGGCTTTTGCATTTGACCGTATTTAATTTGTTTACATGTGTGTGAAATGACAATAGACGTTGAAATGCTGACTGAGATGTTTAGCAACAGTTACTGGCTACATTTAGACGAGACTATTTTTCTCAGCTGCACAAAATAACTGTTTGAACAAACAGAGCATAATACTTTGTCCGGTATTGCTGTCATTTAATAAATTGTGCTTGCCAGAACTGTTGTGTAAAAGCAATATTACACTCAAGGTCGTTACGGTATCATGAATATACTAACTGCGGCTGTGTTACTCTAATGCCCTCCGCGTCACACCCGCAGTTACTATATTCACTGATACCGTGCTCCCTCTCGTGTAATATTGCTTAATTAAATTGGAAAAAAAATCTCCATTGAAGTGAATGGCAAGAGAGAAATTATCTTTTGATCCCAATCAAATTTTGCCACGAGTTACACATATGATGTTTGTCAGTTTAAAAGATAATTTTCCACGTAATTAAAGTTGTCGGCTTCTGTATAATAAAAGAGTAATATTTAGATTTTGTGAAGCTGTTTAGGGGACTGCATTTCGTTGTCTCACACTATGCATATCACCAAACATAATTTTGATGGTTCCTTTCTCAAGGCTCACCTCCTGTTTTCTGACCGATGAACGAAGCATCCAAAGAGGAGAAAAACAACACAAAATGTGTTGTAGTATTTTGAAAGCTGTAGTTGAGTGGTGTGTGGTTTGAGCGGCTGATTAGCATGTGACTGGTCCCCGCTGTGTAATAAGTACAGAATGCACCCTGAATGAGTGAATGGTTAGTTATGCTACCAGCAGCTAATCGCTCTTGGGGAGGTCTCTGACTGTCCAGGCCACAGTAAACTAATCAAATAACGTCTATGAATGAATATGGCCAAAGGTTGGTAGATGATCCAGACGTGAACATGGATGTTGACTGCAGCTAGGCAAAAGGCTCAAGGCCTCAAGGCCAGTCAGAAATCCCAGCTGTGGTCGCTCAGCCCAGCTAATGTTAACAGCCCAGTCTACCCTATATATTAAAAAAAAGGCAATATATAAACAACTGTGAATTAATGAGTGAGTTGGTCTCGTACAGTGACTACAGTATACAACAAGGCTATGAAATCCCTGGTCACGTTGATTTGCCTCACTAAGATAGCCGTGCTAATGATCCTGGTATCCAGGTATGGCTGTCATGAATGAATTCTCCCTGCTGATATCTGCAGAAAGTGAAGGTGATGTTCCTGACCAAGTGGAGAAAGAGAGGTATGCATCTCCTGCTGGAGCTCATTCTCCCGTACTGGACCGTAATCCATCACCACCCCCAGATGCAGCTGATGGCGCTCGGGATGAAGCTGTAGATGCCATTGGAGACACCGTGTACAGCAAGCATTGGCTTTTCAGCACACTGACTCATCTCATCCATGTAGGCAGGCTGCTGTTTCTTATCAGACATATGATGCTCTTGAAGATATGTACAATTGTATAACAGTCTCTAGGTTGGGTTGCAAGTGGAAGCCAAGTAGTAGTTGAACTTTTTGGAGTGTGAAAGCTAAAATTTGGATCCCACAAATTAAGTCATGTTGAATGAAGTATCTTATGGGAGCCCCCCAGCTTCCGCAGTACTTTTACTGCTGCAAAGCTAATATTTCTTAATGTCTGTAACATTACATTTCAGATGGTTACGGAGCATTCAGAAGAAAACTCTGAAGGTCAGATGCAGCTCTCTGATGATGACGAGGAAGATCTGTGTAGAGTCTGGGACATGGCAATGGATAAGGTAGTTTCTCAGTTGGGATTGCATGTTGTCGGTTTATCCTGATTCTGATATTTAAACAAGCTAAAGGGGGTTGTTTCTATTGACTGAATGATGTGGTTTATGCTAGCTAATTATCATAACCAAAAATAAATATATTAAGGTGAATTTAAGCTTTGTGTGTCAGATCAACCGCAAGACTTATGTGATGTAAATTTTCTTATACCCTCCAGTTCGCTAGGGTGCAAGCGCAGCTTATAATTTTGTGACCACATGGATTGTGCACATAGAAGTGACTGTGTGGCTGTGGCGCAGGTGTAGTGTGGCCGACTACTGATTGGAGGGTCAGAGGTTCAATTCCCGCTTTGTCTGCAGTCTACATGTCGAAGTGTCCCTGAGCAAGACACTGAACCCCCAGTTGCTCCTGGTGGATCAGGCCAGCACCTGTATATGGCAGCTCTGCTGCCATCAGTGTCTGAATGTGTGGATAGCAGGATGGCGCTTTGGTCATCTAGAGATGAGCAAAAGCGCTATATAAGTGAACTTATATAGCGCTTATATAGCGCTTATATAGGACTCAACCTCGCATTACTTCCCATTCTCAAGGTGGCGTCTGGTTGAACTGTAGGTGCAGATGACGCAAATCAAGTTTGAACATAGCTATGTGTGCGTCAGCATGATTTCATGCAGTTAGTGTATGCAGTTGTGCACAACATGAACTCGGTGGCTGTTGAAAAATAATAAAATGGGCTTGTAAATAAAGTGTTGTTATTACTTGGTAAATAAATATTAAAAAAAAATATGTCAAGAAATTGAAAAATAAATATTATCCCAGCTGGAAATGTAATTGTTCCTACTGTGCAGTTAAGATATTTAACCACAAACTGGTCTGGGTACTGGTGTCTTATGGGTCGCACATTTGCATGACTTTACTTTTTTGAATAAATACTGTAGATATCATATTCAGTTACTGAACATTTACAATTTTACTGATTACTTACAAACTGTGTGCAGGATGTTGCTGGATTTCTTCAGGAATTCAAAGCTACAGATATCCTTCTTGGAGTTATAGCCAAATCTCGTTGTCCACGACTCACAGTGAGTTCATGTGTTCTGTGCCAGAAAATATTCCTGAACATTGTATTTAAATCGAGATGCAATATTTCTCTATAATGCTTAATAACTCATACACTCTTCTTTCTGTAGGAAATTAGTGTTGGAATCCTTGGGAACATTTCATGTTTTCCTGATACTTGTGTACCTCTCAGCCAAAATGAAGATTTAGGGTGGGTTGTTTTTGTTATTTGATGTTGCATGTCTTGATTTATTTTAATTGCTACTCCCCATGTGCCCACAGTGAGGTGCTGTTACTTCTTCTTGGAGATACAGACCCTCCAACGCTTCTAGAAACTAGCAGGTTTTTTATTTTTTTCATTTTCATGAGATGTGTGTGAGACAGACTCGTGAAGCAAAAATGTTCAGCTTCTCTGATGGTGTTTGCAGATTGCTGCTGACCTGTTTGTCTCATAAAGATGTCCGCTCTCTGTGGCTTCAGCGAATACGACAGCAGACGTCTGTGCGCTCCAACCTGTGTTTCATCATGTGCAGTTCCACCAACAGTACATTTATTCATTTCTTTCTGATAATATATTTATGTGTGTTTATTTAAAAATATGGATTGATTACCCAACTCCCTATGCAGCTTATTATAACCATGCATGCATGTGTCGGTAAATGGTTACTCTAAGTACACGTTTCACGTACTTTATAGCGGACCTGCTTGAGAAGGTGGGAGAGCTCACTGACAAACTGTTTGACCTTGATGAAGAGCTGATGAAGTCCTGGATCACAGCTCAGCCCAGCGGGGAGCAGGAGGATCAAGGAGAAAGCCATCTGGATGTCACCTTGTGTCTTCTTGAGGCAGCCAAACAGCTCAGGTTGGAGTCTGAAACTGAATGAGAGAGAAAAGCTTACAGACACTGTTGCTTTTGCAAGATTATTAACTACAAGATAATTTTTTCGAATAGTTCTTAAAGATGTGAACATTTAACTCATTTGTGTTAAATTGTTTTCACAGATCAGAGAGTCTGAAGGGTTTAGAGATTTACCTTCACATCCTCCAACTCTTCACCACTATAGATGAGGGCATTCAAATGTTTGGTAAGACCAGTTCTTACACATTCAGTTTTGGGTGTTACCGTGTAAGCCATCATTACTGTGCGCTTTTCAAATAAAGCCTGTTTCATTATTTTTGTGCATCTTTTATTTCTAGCTTCCCTTGATGGACCAGGCAAATCAGTGTGGGATTTTGTCTGCAGTGTTGTTTGTGAGGACCTTTGCAAGCCCAGTGATCTTCCAGTAGTCCTGCATGAGCAGAACAGCAGCTTGCTCATGGCATTTGCAGTGCTTCAGGCTCTTTATAGATGTCAGGATCAGTGGTGCAGCAGAAGTGAAACATGTACGTTTTTGAACACCTCCAAGTGTTTTTCCTGTTGTGTTTATCTGTCTCTGATCAGTCTTCACTACCCACCATGGAGTTCAAGCAGAATGTCTTGGTGTTTTAGCATTTTACGGAAACACAGCCACTTTTATTTATGTTGTCATTTTCAATTATTTTTTTTATTCTTGAACTCTTCGCAAGGAGCTTTATATGATTTGAGGTTCAGTCTTATATCCATCTATCCCTCCCTCCTTCCCTATAACGGTGTGTACATAGAAAATCACACTTTTAATGCCCTTTTATAACTAGAACTACTCTGAGAGCACAAATCTCTGCCAAGGTGGCTTATTTCCTCCTGAGCATGCGCAGAGAAGCACAGTTCTGTTTAGATCAGTGTTTCCCAAAGAATAAGAGTGCAGTTATGGTGGTTCCAAAGTATGTACACAGTTTTGACCTGGAAAAAAAATGAAAAGTTGACCATTTCTAAAAATCCTGCTGTCTGCTATAATTGAGCCATTTTGAGAAGATCACAGCACCCCAGTAACTGAAGCATACTGGGAGAAGGTTATGTGTTTTGCTTAAAAAGTATGTATAGTAAAAACTTCAGTAAATGCATTTGTTTAGAAACATGTGAGAGGCCATTCTGTCCCCCCCAGCACATGCCGTAATTTAGACATTGTATTTTGGGCTATCAGGTCCATCAGTCCAAGCCTTAATTTAGCCCTCAAATAGATGCTGAAAACTGGGCTTTGTTAGTCCATCTAATATGGACCATATTTTAACCCAGAAATGGACATTAAAAATTGGGTTGTGTTTAGGCCGTCCAATACGAACTATATTTAACCCAAAAATAGACGTTGAAAATTAGGTTGCATTTAGTCTGTCTAATATGGACCACATTTAACCTAAAAAATAGACGTCGAAAATTGGGCTGTGTTAAGTCCATCTACCACAGACCATATTTAATCAGAAAAAAAGTTGTTGAAAATTGTGCAAAAATAGTCCAATAATTGTGCTGTTTAGTCCACGGGATTTGGCCCAAATTTGAGCCCTATTTTGACTGTCATCCGTGCACTTTTCAGACAGACTTTCTGCTGTGCGCCAGTGTTTTTGTTAGTTTCTGTTGGCGCATTGTCTGTTTTTTATGGCTTGTGTCACACCATCAAATTACCAGTAGACGGTGCGCTCGGAGGAGGCGCCTCGTTTCAAAGCGGTGTGCAATCTAATGCATGTAGCTATTATAGTGCATTCCATGAGAATCTGCTTTTGATCAGGAAAAAGGAGGTCTATCGTCAGAAGCGCATTGTTCATTGATATTTCAGTGGCGTGTTTTGACATCGCGCAATTCCGGAGCTCAGGAAACAGCATGCACTGGGATCTTGTAACAGTCATAATCACCCGTCATTTTAATTATATGATGATCACACGTTATTTATTTTTTTTTCTTTTGTATTCCATCCGCACTCTTAATTGCGGACTTACCATTGGAGTCTATAGATTAGGCTCCAAGGTTGTCATAGCCAGGAGCGGCACTGGGGTTAAGCTCCCAGTGCTCATAAAATGCTCCTTATGGCGTGCGTCTCGAAAAGCCTCTGACAACTAAGTCCAACTCCTAGCCTGCCTGTGTGGTTTAGTCTCTAAGCCCGGCGGAACTGCTTTTACTAATAGGAGAAGGGGCGAAGGCGGATCTCTGGCGCCTTAAAACCAGATGCTTCGGGTAGATGGTGACTCGTCAACCTGGGAAGGTAGCCCATCTAGGGGAAGGTAAACCCTGATTTTAAACCTCCGCTGCCTTGCGGCACGCCCGGTCACGGGAAAGGCTTCGGGAGTCAACCCTGAGGAAAAATCCGGAGTCAGAGCCCCTAAGGCAGTTCTCTGTTGTGCTCAACATCGTTCTGGCAGCTCCTGCGACGGTGCTGGTGCCAAACTGTAGCAGCTCTGCTGTTCCTTTGGATTCATCAGTGACGTGGAGAGGGGGGACATGCTGCATGGGCAACATCTTGTCCTCCATATCTTCCTGCCCAGGCTTGAATCCTACCAACGCCCAACGCTGGAAGGTAGAACACCGGATCACTGGAGAGGACACTCCAGCTTCGCCATTTGGGTAGACAAAACACGGGGAATGACAGTTACCGGTTATAAGCCACCGCTCAATTGGCATAGAGCGCGGCGCCAGGGGTTGTTCCCAACGGGGGGAGGGATCATTGGATCTCACTGGACAGCTACCGCCCGCCTCAAGCTGGGCAGCCCCCAGCCAATAAGGTGTTGTCCCGCCACAGCTTGCTTTCCTCATTGGGTGCATGGGGATGAGGACAAGTCCGAACAGCAGGCTGAGAACCTTCGCACCAGGCAAGACAAAAAAACAAAAGAGACCAACTCTAAAACTGGGAACTTGGAATGTCCGCACTATGATGACAGGACTCGCTGCTAACCTCAAGGACATCAACGACATCAGGAAGACTGCCATCATCAATAATGAGCTGAAGAGACTGGGAGTGGATATCGCCACTCTCCAGGAAACACGGTTGGTTGACGCAGGCACACTGAGAGAGAAGGACTGCACGTTCTACTGGCAGGGAAAAGGCAGTGACGAACACAGGGAACACGGAGTAGGCTTCGCAGTGAAGAACACCTTGCTGAAGATGGTGGAACCGGGCAGCAATGGCTCTGCACGACTCCTCACCCTCCGCCTCAACACCACTCAATGCCCAGTCACCCTTGTCAGTGTGTATGCCCCTACACTGACAGCCACACCAGAGGCAAAAGACGAGTTCTACGAGAATCTCGCAACAACTGTCAGGATCATCCCCAACTCTGAACAACTCATTCTCCTTGGAGACTTCAATGCCAGAGTGGGTGCTGACCACGACTCCTGGCCCTCCTGTCTTGGACCATTTGGCGTGGGCAGAATGAACGACAACGGACAGCGGCTGCTCAAGTTCTGCACATATCCCGATCTGTGCATCACAAACTCGTTCTTCAAGACCAAGCCCCAACACAAGGTTTCCTGGTGACATCTGCGCTCAAAGCACTGGCACCAGCTGGACTTGATCCTGACCAGGCGCACCTCACTGAAGAACGTGCTAATCACCCGTTCGTTCCAGAGTGCAGATTGTGACACAGACCATTCATTGGTGTGTTGCAAGGTCAAGCTGCAGCTGAAGAAGTTCCATCGTGCTAGATAGCCTGGAAAGGCACGGATTGACACCAGCAAGATGGCCCAACCAGAACTTGTTGAGCAGTTTGCCTCCACCTTTGAGAAGGAACTTGGTGTACCACAAGAAGGAGAATCTGCAAAGCAGAAGT
Source organism: Pholidichthys leucotaenia (assembly GCA_020510985.1). NCBI lineage: Eukaryota > Metazoa > Chordata > Actinopteri > Cichliformes > Pholidichthyidae > Pholidichthys > Pholidichthys leucotaenia. The sequence continues at coordinate 85,161,555 of CM035840.1, read as the reverse complement.
GGGAAGAGCTGCGAAACACCATCCACCGCACAGCCTTGGCTACCTTTGGGAGGAAGACCTCGAAGTCACAGGACTGGTTTGATGCCAAGTTGACCGAGATGACCCCCGTCATTGAAGCCAAGCGCTCAGCACTTGCTGAGTACAAGAAGTACCCAAACGAGAAGAATCTCCAGATTCTCAGGGCTGCGAGAAGCAAAGTTCAGCAGACTGCTGGGCGCTGTGCCAACGAGTACTGGACTCAGCTCAGCCAAGACATTCAAACCGCTGCCATAACAGGGAACATCTGTGGTATGTACGATGGCATCAAGAAAGCACTTGGTCTGGCTCAGAGCAAGATGGCCCCCCTCAAATCCTCCACTGGGGAGATGATCACAGAAAAGAATAAGCAGATGGAGAAATGGGTGGAACACTACTCCGACCTCTACTCCAGACAGAACACCGTGACACCGTCAGCCCTTGATGCCATCGACTGCCTGCCATCCATGGACGAACTTGATGCCGAGCCAACCATCGATGAATTCAGCAAGGCCATTGATAGCTTGGCCGCTGGCAAGGCACCCAGCAACGACGGCATACCCCCCGACCTGATCAAGCACTGCAAGACCGCCCTACTGCTGCCATTGCATGACGTCCTCTGCCAGTGCTGGAAGGAAGGTGCTGTACCACAGGACATGAGGGATGCCAAGATCATCACCCTCTACAAAAACAAAGGGGAGAGAAGCGACTGCAACAACTACAGGGGCATCTCCCTCCTCAGCGTTGTTGGCAAAGTCTACGCACGAGTTGTTCTCGTTTGTCTACAGAAGCTTGCCGAACGTGTCTACCCCGAGTCTCAGTGTGGCTTCCGCGCTGAGCGATCGACGGTAGACATGATATTCTCCATCCGCCAACTCCAGGAGAAATGCAGAGAACAGAACATGCCCCTGTACGTCGCCTTCATCGACCTCACCAAAGCGTTTGATCTGGTTAGCAGAGAGGGCCTTTTCAAGATCCTACCAAAGATGGGATGCCCACCAAAGTTGCAAAGCCTCATCAAATCGTTTCACACCAACATGCAGGGGATAGTGCAGCATGACGGCAACGTCTCAGAGCCATTCAACATACGCAGCGGAGTGAAACAGGGCTGTGTACTTGCGCCAACCCTCTTTGGGATTTTCTTTACTATGCTCCTGAGGCATGCCTTCAGCACAGCAACAGAGAGAATCTACCTGCACACAAGATCTGACGGCAGGCTTTTCAACCTCACCCACCTGAAAGCCAGAACCAAAGTACATGAGGTTCTAATCAGAGACATGCTGTTCGCAGACGACGCTGCAGTCGCAACCCACACACAGCAGGAGCTTCAGACCCTGTTGGACCGCTTCTCCCAGGCATGCAAGGACTTCGGGCTTACCATCAGCCTGAAGAAGACTAAAGTCTTGGCACAAGGCACGGAAGCACCACCAACCATCACCATCAACGACTACGAGCTGGAGGTCGGGAATCAGTTCACGTACCTGGGGTCCACGATCAGCAACAACCTCTCCCTTGATACAGATATCGACAAGAGGATTGGAAAATCAGCCTTCACACTCGCTTGCCTCACCACATGAGTGTGGGAGAATCCCAAACTCTCTGTCAAGACGAAGATGGCAGTGTATAACGCCTGCGTCATCAGCACACTGCTCTATGGGAGTGACACGTGGACAACATACGCCCGGCAGGAAAAGAGACTGAACTCCTTCCACTTGCGCTGCATTCGCCACATCCTGGACATATCCTGGCAGGACAAAGTGCCCAACACAGAAGTTCTGTCCCACGCCGGCCTTCCCTCCATGTTCACTCTACTCAGGCAGCGCAGGCTCCACTGGCTAGGCCACGTTCACCGTATGGAGGATGGCAGAATCCCCAAAGACGTCCTCTATGGAGAACTGGCGACTGGCAGGAGAGACGTTGGCCGCCCACAGCTGCGCTTTAGAGACGTCTGCAAGAGAGACATGAAGGCCCTGGAGATCAACACAGAGCACTGGGAGGACCTTGCAACGGACCGCTCCAAATGGAGAGGCACCCTGACCAGACAGCTCAAGGCGGGTGAAGAGAGACTGACTGCTGCAGCAGATGAAAAAAGGACCCGCAGGAAGAACCGCCACAGACCCAGCAGCACGGAGACCACCCACAAGTGCGACCTGTGTGACAGGGACTGCCATTCGCGCATCGGCCTGTTCAGCCACAGGCGGTGCTGTTCCAGCAGAGTAGACGTTTAGGATTCTCTTCCATGGTCATCATAGACCGACGGAGGCTGACGAGGGGGATGATTTTTTTTGGGGGGGGGGGGGGGGTGGGGGGGGTGAATGAACATGGAGCATGTGTGCCAGTGTGTTCCAATGTGATCCATGGCGCACGAGGAGGGAGGGGCGGTTTGTTTTCATCATGGACTTATTAGGCATTAATGTGTTTATTTTGGGGGGAATAAATGAATGAACAAGGAGTGTGCAGCATTTTATGTTTCACTAACTCCCCCAGAGAGACAGGAGATAAATCCACATCTGCGACGGTTGTACGTCCTGGGTTTCCAGCCCAGCAAGCTCCTCAACAGCCACCCGTCAGCCCCCAGCAGAGGCTGCAGAGAGCGGGCTCGGTCCATGGCGGGGGCCGGAGGTGGATGGAAAGCCGCGCCAAATCACTTCCTTCCCTCTTACCCAGGACAGATAGGGGAAGACCCTCGGTTGGCGAAAGTAACAGGAGAGGGAGCACTCCATCTCCCCACAGCCGGGAGCGACTTCCACGCCATCGTTAATGAAAGTTTATGAAAGTTTGCACAGGCATCATCCTCTTTTCTTCATGTCTGTGTTGCATCTGTGCGCACATTAAACCATTAAGCTGATTTTTTTCAGCCCATTCTTCACCATTTGTTCTTTCTAAGATAACTGGGCATCAACTGTGATTGATGCCTTCTTTATTACCAAGCAGCATTACTATTGTGGGCATTTTGGCTCACACACATGGGCTTTGGTCAGCACAAAACCCATCTTAAACAGTCATGATCACAGTTCACTTTAGATAATGCACCTCTTTGCATTAAAGGGATGAGAAGGAGTGCTTTGCAGTGGATTATTCAAAACACACCTCTGATTGATTAGATCAGCCTCTTTGCTTCATGTGCCGTTGCAAAGTTCGTTTTTATGCCGTTGAGATAAGGAAATGAACTTGGAAACACCCATAAACACATACTGCGTCAGTGACAACTGATCAACCAACCCCATCGTTGTATGTATCCTCCAAATAGTTTTTGACATTTGGTGATGGTGGTGGGGGTCTGACTCTCAAAAGTCAAACATACTTTTACAACCACTTGGAGTTTTTGTTAAAAGTGATTTATAAAAATGCATAGTTTTTAACCCCTTTTTTTTTAAGTTCGACACGTTGCATAATGCTTGTTACATTATAGAACAATCTGAAACCAGTGCTAGTGTGATTGTGCTGTACGCTTAAAAAGCAGTATGTGATTACAAGTACATTCTACAAATTTCTCTCTATGTTGTGTCTTTTTATTGATGGCCATACCTTGGGCTCCAGGTGTCCCCCAACACTCCTGGTCTTGTCTGATCTTGAAAGCTAAGTAGGGTCTACCTTGGTTAGTACTTGGATGGAAGATTGCTTGGGAATACCAGGTCCTGTGATGGACTGGTGATCTGTCCAGGATGTACTCTGCCTCTTGCCCAGAGATGCTGGTGTAGGTGCCCCACCACACACAACTCAAAAAGGATCAGGATTTAAAGATTTTGTTTGTCAATACTATTGTACGTACAGGAGAATTGAAATGGCGTTTCTCTCTCTCTTCAGTGGTGTCCACAATGTAAAAAAAAAAAAAAGAGGAATATGGCTGGAAAAACAACAGCAGTCTATGTACAGTAATGCTGCCCATAGTACAAATGGCGACAAAAGATGAACCCAGACCTCCCATGGTGCAAATAAAGATAAACGATGAGACCCAGCAATCTTATATACAGAAAAGTAGAGCAGTAATATTCGTATCAAGTTCAATGTGATAGTGTAGGTGCAGACAGTGACAGATAGGACTGCACATGATCAATATTGCAGTGACAGATCAGGATCAGGATGTTGGTGACTATATACGCTACCGTTCAGAAGTTTGGGGTCACTTAGAAATTTCCTTATTTTTGAAAGAAAAGCACTTTTTTTCAGTGAAGATAACTTTAAACTAATCAGAAATACACTCTACATTGCTAATGTGGTAAATGACTATTCTAGCTGCAAATGTCTGGTTTTTGGTGCAATATCTGCATAGGTGTATAGAGGCTCATTTCCAGCAACTATCACTCCAGTGTTCTAATGGTACAGTGTGTTTGCTCATTGCGTCAGAAGGCTAATGGATGATTAGAAAACCCTTGTGCAATCATGTTAGGTCTGCAATGCTGTAATTGCTGCAAATGGAGGATTCTTTGACGAAAGCAAAGTTTGAAGGAAAAAATTATTATTTCAAATACAAATCATTATTTCTAACCTTGTCCATGTCTTGACTATATTTTCTATTCATTTTACAACTCATGGTGGTAAATAAAAGTGTGACTTTTTATGGAAAACACAAAATTGTCTGAGGTGACCTCAAACTTTTGAACGGTAGTGTATATATTTTTTAAACAACCTTACAAAGGTGGCTTTTCGTCTTCATTTTTCAAATTTAGACCATCCAGAGACGTCCATATGAAGACGCCTTTTGAACGGCCTTTAAAAGACGGCTTTTCATCTTTCACTTTTCAACCAAATCCGTATATTTTTAGATGGTTGGCAAAGCCGTCTTTTCAACGTTTTTTTCAATCAGTTTGTGTTGGGAGGGGTGCCTCTCCTACTTTGTAGTCTGTAAGGTCTGAATATTCCCTTCATTAAAGCCTATTGTAAATTCAACTTGAATTGTCCTCAAGATGCAGACCCACACCTCTCCTCTTCATTCTCTAGCAACAGCACCAAGCAGCTTCCCCACTTCTTCCTTGTCTTTCAAAAGATATGAGCAGACACACGATGCAAACATATGCATCAGTAGCACACTATATGACTTTGTGGCCTTCACCTTTTAACCCCAAAACCATAGCTGAAAGTGAAGGTCCCAAAGTCAACCTGTGTGCGAGGTTTGGTGACACTAGCTTCATTTGTTCTGAAGTTAGGTAGTGGATAACCTTGTACCTTTGACCTAAACAGTAGGTCAAGTTAAGTTCAGCCCCTGTACTGTTTGGTGACTTCATGCTAATAGTAATAAATATGAACTTCTACTAAGAAGCCATGTAACCTCGACCCCAAAATCTAGATCATGACCAGTATGCTTTCAGAGCAACCATTGCTGTAAATTAGATGATTGTGGCATTAATGCCAACAACATAATTGCAAAAAATGTGTGTGTGACTTTGGCCTTTTGACCTAATTAGTAGGTCAAGTCCAGGAAACCTCAAGTTCAATCCCTGTACCAAGTTTGATGATCCTAGTCCCTGTGGTTCTCAAGTTACAGCTGTGGACAGACAGACTGTCATAGCTGATCACTATAACTCTTCCTGACTTTGCTGATGTAGGTAAAAACAAGTTTTATATCCCATCTATTAAAAAAAGTCCTAGAGGCAATAATGATTCCATTCACCACCAAAATCTAGTGAATTGTTCCTTGCGCTACACTCCTCGCCCCCAATAAATAATTAAAATCCATTCAGTATTTTTCAAGTAAACCTAGTAACAAAGAAATGCAGAGGTTATGCAGTCGCCTGCATCACTGTCACCATCACCTACCAAGAGATGATGCTTAAATCAATAGAATGGTGACTAGTGCATCTTATAGATGTTTGTCAGAATTTTGCTGCTTATTTTAATATGGGGCGTGTGCAATAAGTGTGAACAAAATATTTGTTTTGATTATCCATAAATGATTAAAATAGCCAACTTTGACTTCCGGTTATGGCTGCCACGTAGGACGGACGTGTCTCGCTCTGCTCTGCTGCTGGAGAAAAAAAATCGGCAAATAACTCTCTCATTTGGGACAGAACGTATCTCAGCATTTGGGCGAGGATATGTCGGCGAAGCCTAAGGCTGGAAAACCAGGAAAAGGAAAAAGCGAGCCGCCGAAACAGTCCAAATTAACGGACTTTCAGGTCTGTGACGCAGCAAACAAAACTCCATATATGGCGGAGGAGGCTGGCAACGGTGCGATGTCTGCGCGGGGAGGCGCAGATGCGCTGATGGCTGCCATGAGTTCAATGAGAGCGGACTTTTCCTCTAGATTTGATGGGATTATGACAGCGTTGGAAGGAATAAGAAAGGAATTGGGTGACTGTGTAGAACGAACGGCGCAGATGGAGCTCCGTCTCGCTAGTGCTGAAGATGACGTCACCCGTCTTCAATTAAAGGTGCGCACTTTGGAAAAAAAAAAAAATCTCTGGAAGATAATATTTTGGATTTGGAATCTTGGTCGAGACAGAATAATTTGAGGCTGGTGGGTCTTCCAGAGGAATCAGAAGGTCGGGACGTATGTTCCTTTCTGGAAAAGTGGATTCCGGAGGTGCTGGGCAGCGAGGAGTTGCAATCAGCAGTGGTTCTGGAAAAAGCACATCGTATTGGCCCACGGAGAGATAAGGGACCGCCGAGGACCTTAATTATGAAGTTTCTTAGCAACAGAGACAGGATGAAGATCTTCAACGCTGCACGTGCTAAAGGAGAGATTAAACACCAGGACCAGCAGGTGCGGTTCTACCCAGATTTGGCCACAGGAATCCAGCAATTGAGGAAGCAGTTTGATCCCGTACGTAAGGAGCTGCGCAACCTTGGGATTCGTCATGGTGTAATCTATCCTGCGAGACTGCTGACCACGTATGAGGGCAGAACCCACATCTTCAAGACCCCAGAGGAGGCGCAGGAGTTCATCAAGAAGATCAAAGAAGAAGAAGAGACTGGTGGGAGCTAAGCATGAACAAAATATAAGGTAGAATAATTAAGCATTTGCACAGGCATCTGACTGACTTGAAGTAAATAGTAAGTTTACAAAATATAGATTGTATTATATATTAAAAAAACAAAACAAAAACAAAACAAACAAAAAAAAAAACTATGATGTACAAAGTTGTTAAAAATTTTGGAGTTAAGTTGGAAAACTACAGAGGAGAGTTAATGTTACGTCATTAAAAGCAGTAGAGTTAGGGTGATTGGGAGGATGAAGAAGGAGTGGCTTAGGCTGTTCCCCGTGGGTGTGGAACGGTCGATGGCTATATCGGGAGACAGAATTTTTCTTTTGATTTTGGGGGGTTTGCCACAAGTGTGGGAAGGGGAAATTTGTTTGTGTGTAGTTTGTAGGATGAATGTTCAACCACTCATGTTTTTGCTTCTCTGTATGAGCATGTTTACACTGCAAGGTAATCCCAAACTCTCTATTGATCATAAACCAAAGTGTTAATCTTAATTTAACTTCATGGAATTGCAGAGGTCTACAAAATTTAAAAAAACTTAAACAAGTTATGAATAAAATAAAGGACATGGGTTCAAGAATTGTGTTTTTACAAGAAACTCATCTGATAGAGGAGGATGTTAAAAGAATTAGGAGTAGATGGCAGGGAAGTGTATTCACCTCTTCATTTTCATCCCGAGCCAGGGGAGTTATGACTCTCATACATAAATCAGTTCCTTTTCAAGTGAAAAATGTAATTGGAGACAAATTTGGAAGATATGTAATCATTCAAGGTTCTTTGCTATTAGAAAATATAAATCTTGTGAACTTATATGGTCCCAATATAGATGATCAGAAGTTCTTTGCTAATTTATTTCTCATCTTATCATCACTTACAGGGCAACATATAATAGCAGGGGATTTTAATTGTACATTGAATCCAGGTGTGGATAGATCAACAGGACTGGATTGTACGCACATTGGATGTAGGATGACTATTAATCATTTTATGAAAGAATTGAGATTGTTAGATATATGGAGAGAAATGAAACCACAAGTTAAAGCCTATTCTTGTTATTCCAGTACCTACAAGACATTCTCACGTATTGATTATTTTTTGATTTCCACAGAATTAAGGTCCAAGATTCAAAACTGCTTTTATGATAACATCGTGATCTCTGATCATGCACCCTGTTGTCTAATATATGTAGATAAAAAATTGACAAAGGAATCAGGCAGATGGCAATTTCAGCATAAATGGCTTCAGGATGAGGAATTTGTCAAGTATATAGAAAAACAGATAGACGAGTTCTTTGACATCAATACTACACAAACATCAGCATGTGTAAAGTGGGAGGCTTTCAAAGCTTTTATTAGGGGACATATTATTAGTTATACAGGATCAAAATCTAAGAAGACTCGAGAGGAGAGAGCTAAATTGGAACATAAAATAAAAAGTCTTCAGGAAAAAGTGTATGCAGGAAGAGATCCAAGGTTGGAGAATGAATTACTGATTTTGAGAGCTGAATACGACAAAAAATCAGCGAATAGAGCTGCCTCGAGTCTTCTAAGATTGAAACAATCTTTTTATGAACAAGGTGAAAAATCAGGAAAATTATTAGCATGGCAGATTAAACAATTGGAAATTAAAACACCAATAACCAGTATTATAAGTAAGGGACAGGTAGTTATAGATCCTTTAGAAATTAATAGAGCCTTTAGAGATTACTATGAAAAATTATATGATACCAAAAATGAACCTGATTTAACAAAACTAAATGGGTTTTTGAACAAACTATCTATACCGTGTATTCCAAATGAAAACAGGGAGATATTGGAGTCTAAAATTAGTCAAGAAGAAGTTGGGCTAGCCATTGATAATATGAAATCAGGAAAAAGTGCAGGACCAGATGGTCTTCCAGTTGACCTTTATAAAAAATTTAAGAATAAATTAATAAAACCTTTTTTGGAAATGGTTTTAGAAGCATTTCAAAATAATAATTTACCATCATACATAAATAATGCCTTAATTATACTGCTGCCAAAACCAGGTAAGCCCTCTAATAAATGTGAAAATATGAGACCAATAAGCCTATTAAACGCCGACCTTAAGATAATCTGTAAAATTTTAGCAAGACGAATACAAGAAATTTTACCAAATATTATTAATCGAGATCAGAATGGCTTTATAAAGGGTAGACAAGGCTTCCATAATGTAAGAAGACTATTTAATATTATTTATTTTAATAAAGAAGCACCGGATACAGCTCTCCTATCATTGGACGCCGAAAAGGCCTTTGATAGAGTTGAATGGCCCTTTCTTTTTGAAGTCCTACAAAGGTTTGGACTTGGAAATAATTTCATAAAATGGGTTCAAATAATATACAATAATGCTACAGCAGAAATCCTAACAAATAACAATATTTCAAAACCAATAAAAATCAATAGAGGATGTCGACAAGGCTGTCCACTTTCACCTTTACTGTTTACTATGGCAATTGAACCTTTAGCGATAGCGATACGTTTACATTCACAAATATATGGAATTAAAGTTGGACCAACAGAACATAAAATCTCCCTGTACGCCGATGATATAATTTTGTTTATGTCGAATCTAAAAAAATCAATTCCAACCTTGTTGAATTTAATAAAGAATTTTGGGGAAATATCAGGATATAAAATAAATAAAACTAAATCTTCAATATTAATGCTAAATGAGACCCAGAGAAATTACCCAGCCCCTGAGGTAAATCAATTCAATGTTGTAAATCAGTTTAAATATTTAGGAATCCAAATTATGCCTAAGCTAGAATCAGTCGCCAGTGTCAACTATGAAGCCTTAATGTCAGATATCAATGAGTTAACTCAGAGATGGATGTCACTACCAATGTCGATGATCGGGAGAATCAATATACTTAAAAGTAATATTTTACCTAAAATACTTTATTTATTTCAATACATTCCCTTATCACCACCTTTAGATCTATTCTCAAGAATAAAAAAAAAGTTAGTGGAATTTATATGGAACAACAGGAGGGCTAGATTACGTTTGTCTTTATTATATTTACCATTTGATCGTGGAGGTCTGAAATGTCCAAATTTTATGTTGTATTATTGGTCGGCACAACTGAGGTCTATGACATATTATTTTTCATCAAATGATCTCCCTCACTGGACTGAAATGGAATCATACAATTTACCTTTACCTCTTCCCATATTCATATACTCAGATTCGGCAAAAAAATTACAAAAACAAGTTAAAAATCCATTTGTAAAGCATATGATCAAAATATGGTGTGAAGCTAAAAACTATTTAAAAGAACCACAGTTATTGTCACAATTTAGTCCAATATGGGGTAATCAATATTTTAAACCAGGGAGAGCGGACGCTGTATTTAAAGTATGGAATTTAAAAGGGATACAAAAGATTCAGGATTTATATTTGCCATGTGCAGACAACATAATGTCTTTTGAAGAGCTGAGGATCAAATTTAATCTCAATAGAACACATTTTTTTAAATATCTTCAACTTAGAAACTTTATTCGATCAAATCAAAATAAAGCTCTCACTCGACCTATTTATTCATCCTTGGAAAAAATGATGATGAAAGATAGTAAAAAGGGTATTATTTCAGAGTTTTATAACTCATTGACACTATCTTCAAGTGAAAATTCACTGAAAAGATTAAACTACTGGAAAGAAGATCTGCAAATTGAAATTTCAGAGGAACAATGGGAATTGGCTTGTACAGAAGCTCAAACCAAATCAATAAATGCACGCCTTAAATTGATACATTTCAAATGGTTAATGCGGATGTATGTTACACCGGAGGAGTTAAATAGATACAACAAAAATATACCAGATACATGCACAAAATGCATGGAAAGTAAAGGAACCCTATTTCATTGTTTATGGGAATGTAGATTAATAAGAATGTTTTGGGAAGAGGTGAGGGTAACAATTGAAAAAATAATCTCAAAACAAATCATATTGAATCCTAAACTGTTTTTGTTGGGTCTGTACCCAGAAAAGCATAATTTTAATAAAAGTGAAAGAACATTCATAGACCTCAGTTTGCTTAATGCCAAAAAATGTATTGCACTATTATGGAAAAAGACTCATAGACCAGATGTGACTCAGTGGTTAAGACAGATGTTAACAAACCTTCCATTAGAAAGAATAACATATATACTGAAATCAAAGGAAATTATGTTTGAGAATATATGGAGACCTTTTATTGATTATGTAAAAAATTTAAACATAACTCTTGAAGAAGAAGGTGAATGATGTGTGTGGACCTTGTAAATTCCAAACTGGTGAACATAATATGTATACTTATGTATTGGATTGTCTAGACTAAACAGAGGAGCATTGTTGAAGATTTGATTTTGTTGGTGGTTGTTGGTGTTTTTAGTGCATTTTTTTTTTTTGTAGTACTTTAGTGTTAGTGTTTGTTTGTTTGTATCATGTTTGTTAAAAAAAAAAAAAAAAAAAAGGTTCAATAAAGATATTGTGGAAAAAAAAAATAGCCAACTTTATTTTCAGTGTAGCCATTTTTGAATAATTGTCTGCCTTCTCTGCTAAAACATTGAATGGTATTTTCTAGGTCTTCCCCTTATTGGGACCGTCCTGCGTGTGTGTCAGTACTACAGTGAGAAGAATGACGAAAGTGCAAACAAAGAAGATCCAAAAGATGAACAACTTCAGACTCTAGCTGAGATCACAGTAGAGTTTTTAGCTGACCTTTGTGGTAACATTTCCAAGGTGTGTTTATTAAGAGTTGCTTTGCTCCTTTTTGTGTTTTGTCATTTCATGAGCTATTTATCAGTGTCTGTTTGTTGAATAAATTACTGTACGGATGTGTGTGAGAATGAAGGAATGGATTCAGTGGCATAAAATTGGTATGAGGAGTTGTCAACACTAAATAAAGCAAAGGTTAAATTTCATTTCATTTGAGAGATTTTTTTAAATGTTTTACAAGTTTCTGTTTTGTTGGTTCATTGCAGGACACAGTGCCAGATTTGGTAAATAAAGGTTACCTGACAGAGACGACTATCCTCACAGCTGCAACCTGTTTACATCCCAAGTTTGAGTCTTCTGTAAGTGCCTCTCAATATACTTTTCATTACTATTAGTATTGTCTATCTGTTTAATTTAATTCAGCTTTATTTATATAGTGCCATTTCACAACAAGTCATTTCATAGCACTGTCAAACTGTAGGGGAAACCCCCACAATTGCAGAAAGACCCCAGCAATCAGGCGATCCCCTGAGAGCAAGCACTTGACCTCGGTAGAGAGGAAAAACTCCCTTTTAGCAGAAAGAAACCTCCAGCAGAACCAGGCCCAGGGAGGGGCAGTCGTTGCTGTTTTTATTGCAAATTGCTGTTTTTAAGGACAGTGCAAATTGATGAACATTGATATCAATCAATGTAAACTTGCCAGATTGTAGCCAGTGGCTAAACTCCATCTGTTGTCCGTGGGTTGCAATTTTTCCTTCCCCCATTCTATTACGCTGAGCACCAAGCCAGAGGGCAGGAAGTACCATTTTTATATGATCTTTGGTATGACCCGGCCAGGGCTTGAACCCATGACCTCCCGGCTGAGGGGCGGGTACACTACCACAAGGCCACCACTCCGGTCATCTGCTGTGACTGGCTGGGGGGGTGAGGGGATAGAGAAGAAGAAGAAGAAAAGAACAGACATGTAGAGAGCAAACGGCACGACTGGGACTCAATCTAAGGGAGAGAACAAACAGATGTTAATGACCAGCAAAAAATATTACATTGAGAGTGAAGAAAGGAGTGAAGCCTAGTGCATCACTGGAGGTCCCCCGGCTGTCTAAACCTTTTAGCAGCATAACTAAGGGAGGGTTCAGGGTCACCTGATCCCACCCTAACTATATAAAAGCCAAAGTGTAGTTTAGCAGTTTAAGAATATATCCCATCTACTTAAAGGTCCTATGTTGTGCAAAATGGGATTGTCTTGTGTTTTGACCTTATAGAATATAGCAAGAAGTCACATGTATACTGTTAATAAATGAATGAATGAATCTTTATTTCGAATAGATTAGATTAAAAGATTAAAAGAAAGGAACAGAATAATATAACAAAGGGAAAAAAAATCCAACAAGGTCAAATTAAACAATAACTCCTTGAATTGTACAATTCAACATAAGTTATCTGAAATGGGTGATGGCTGAAGCCGCAGCTTATATTGCCCACCCATGTTCCATCTAAGAATTCAAAAGGAAAATAAAATAAAAGTGATTACAAATCAGAACAAAGCCAAGACAAAACGTGACAAAAAAACTAAGCAACAGCACAACACAGACTGGATAGGATAATCCTTATGTGATTTTACATGTCGTTTTATATATACAGTATGTATGGAGTATTTCTTCCTTTAGTTTTTGTTTAAATTGTCTAAGCGTTGTACATGATTTTAATTCAGGTCCACTGGCCTGAATTAAAACGCTCACTTCACAAAGAAATAAACACTGCCTTTATTTGGGTAAACTCTCTAAGAAAGGATTGAATTGCACTTCCTGGGCTTTATGTCACGAGCCAACAAGCTCAGAGCACAGTTCTCTAAAACAAATGCACCCTGACTGCCTCATTGCTTGTAATTGGCCCACTCAAAAAACTTTTACTCCAAAACTTTAAGGGCTCATTAATATTAATGAGCACATGAAAATGAACTTTTTCAGACTGAACATTACAGACCGCTTAAGTGCTGTCATAACTTTCATCATAAAAACTAATTCTGTCAAAATAGCCTTCAGTCTAGTGTTAAATATTATTTTTTTTAGTTAATAATATCACTCATTTAATTTAAATGTTTATTTTTATACCGTTCTTGTGTCTAAAATAATCAGGTTTCCAGGGTGGGAATCTACTGGGTTACATCATCTTTAAATTTATATCTCTGGGTCAGACTAACAAGTGATTCTATATAGAGTACTTGGATTTAAAAATTTGTTCAAAGCTTTGCAACTTTTTATATACTGTACATACTTTAGCAGACAGATTAATTACAGTGCATCCGGAAAGTATTCACAGTGCTTCACTTTTTCCACATTTGTGACTCGTAAACGTTACCTCAGTTTTGATCAATTTCTCAAAGTGACTCATTTTGCCAGCACGGGTCACATTTTGTTATGTTACAGCTACAGCTGTCATGGTAGAGGAATTTCCCCTGCGGTGATGGTGGATGGCTCAACACCGTGGTATTATTGCAAATGTTTTTAGGACCCTGTGGTCTCATAATTTAAAGAGGGTTTATAACTTATGTGGCACACGATGGAAGCTGTGAGAAACTCACTGCAGCTCCACGCTCAACTTTATGTGCGTGTGTGACAATCGTGCAAAGCTCCGCTCTTTCTACAGGCATGAATTGCTGATTCTATTAAAAAAAAGATCATTTTCATGAAGCAGTGGCGGGAACTATGGGGTGTGTGGACTGGAGACTACAGTGATATTCAGCTTATTCAAGCAGGACAGTCTCCATACAGGACCCTGCGTGGCTCTTGTCTCCGTGATTTTTGCCACTGTGATTTTTGCCACTGTCCAAAAAATCACATTCAAACAAACTTTGGCTCTCGAAGCTCATACACAGGAACATACATAGTCAGGACTATACATACTCCGCTCAGAAGGAAATAACACGCTTTGTGCCCTTTCAGTGCTCACTGTCACGGCTGTATTTAACAAGGAGTCCAAACGCTTTCACCACTAACTGCCTGCTGGAGTCCATCTGGAGAGAAACCCACATGGTGCTGCCACCGTCAGCACTCAGTGCTGCTGCCGCTGGGTGCTGTGGAAGCTTCTAGAGTACCGGGTGCAAACATGCTATTGGCAATAAAAATACAGTTCATGAACAATTTATTTAATCATCAATGGGGGCACATAAGTGAACAATGAGATATAGCCACACACACAAAAAAATGAACACCGCGGTTGTTGCAGTTGGTCATTTTCCTCCGTGGTAGGCGTGTCCATAGCGCGGCATTACATAATTGCAGTTATCACGACAGCCGTAGTTACAGCCTTACTCCAAAATGGAATAAATTAATTTTTTTCCTTAAAATTCTATGCACAATACCCCATAATGACGTGAAAAAGTTGTTGTTTAATTTTTGCAAATTTATTAAAAATAAAAACCTAAGAAATCACATGTACATAAGTATTCACAGCCTTTGCTCAATACTTAGTTGATGCACCTGGCAGCAATTACAGCCTCAAGTCTTTTTGAATATGATGCCACAAGCTTGGCACACCTATCTTTGGGCAGTTTCGCCCATTCTTCTTTGCAGCACCTCTCAAGCTCCATCAGGTTGGATGGGAAATGTCGGTGCACAGCCATTTTCAGATCTCTCCAGAGATGTTCAATTGGATTCAAGTCTGGGCTCTGGCTGGGCCACTCAAGGACATTCACAGAGTTGTCCCAAAGCCACTCCTTTGATATCTTGGTTGTGTGCGTCAAGTCGTTGTCCTGCTGAAAGATGAACTGTCCCCCCAGTCTGAGGTCAAAAGCGCTCTGGAGCAGGCTTTCATCCAGGATGTTTCTGTACATTGCTGCATTCATCTTTCCCTCTATCCTGACTAGTCTCCCAGTCCATGCTGCTGAAAATCATCCCCACAGCATGATGCTGCCACCACTATGCTTCACTGTAGGGATGGTATTGGCCTGGTGATGAGCGGTGCCTGGTTTCCTCCAAACATGACGCCTGGCATTCACACCAAAGAGTTCAATCTTTGTCTCATCAGACCAGAGAATTTTGTTTCTCATGGTCTGAGAATCCTTCAGGTGCCTTTTAGCAAACTCTAGGTGGTCTGCCATGTGCCTTTTTCTAAGGAGTGGCTTCCGTCTGGCCACTCTACCATACAGGCCTAATTGGTGGATTGCTGCAGAGACGGTTGTCCTTCTGGAAGGTTCTCCTCTGTCTACAGAGGAACCCTGGAGCTCTGACAGAGTGACCATGGGGTTCTTGGTCACCTCCCTGATTAAGGCCCTTCTCCCCCCATCGCTCAGTTTAGACGGATGGCCAGCTCTAGGAAGAGTCCTGGTGGTTTTGAACTTCTTCCAGTTACAGATGATTGAGGCCACTGTGCTCATTGGGACCTTCAAAGCAGCAGAAATTTTTCTGTACCCTTCCCCAGATTTGTGCCTCGAGACAATCCTGTCTTGGAGGTCTACAGACAGTTCCTTTGACTTCATGCTTGGTTTGTGCTCTGACATGCACTGTTAACTGCGGGACCTTATATAGACAGGTGTGTGCCTTTCCAAATCATGTCCAATCAACTGATTGGACATGATTTGGACTGAATGTACCACAGGTGGACTCCAATTAAGCTTTAGAAACATCTCAAGGATGATCAGTGGAAACAGGATGCACCTGAGCTTAATTTTGAGCTTCATGGCAAAGATTGTGAATACTTATGTACATGTAATTTCTTAGTTTTTCATTTTTAATAAATTTGCAAAAATCTAAAAAAAAAAACCCTTTTTATTCACATTGTCATTATGAGGTATTGTGTGTAGAATTTTGAGGGGGAAAAAAATGAATTTAATCCATTTCAGAATAAGGCTGTAACATAACGAAATGTGGAAAAAGTGAAGAACTGTGAATACTTTCCGGATGCACTGTAATTTAAAATTAGATTTTCTTTTGATTTCATGTTACGTTTTCTATCCTTTATAGTAGCTGCAGCCTGTAAAGCTATTAATAAAGATTTATTTTAGAGCTTGTGTCTGATGAGGATGTCTGATGGATTGCTGCCATGCATCATCATCTTCTGTGGAAAATAAACATCATGTTTCCATCCTAACCTTCTTCCTCTTGTGTAGTTTCAGCACCTGCATTCCATGTTGTCAGAGGCTTATCCCCAGTTGGCAGATGTGATGAGGACGCGGTATTCTGTCTGAAGCACCACACAGATCAGTGTTCAGCACTCACTCAGACTCTCACAATTGCTTTTTATAGCAACCTGAATTTCCTCTCTGATGATCCTACTTAAAGCCAGACTATTTGCATTTCCACTGGAAAACGGCTGTGCTTTTAATGGTTCCCAGAATACTATTTTTGCATTCGGTGATTGATGGTCTTATATTAAAAACACTTTTTCCAAATAAGCTTTGACTGATTGAATTATTAATATTACAGCTCGATGTATACATTTAGAGTTCACATAGGAGAACAGTCTGTCAAAAGGTTGTTCAAGAAAATTCTACCAAAAAGGCCTGAGCACAACTTAGAATACAATATCCAATTCCAAACTACATCTTTGGAGCAATGGATGATGAGACTAAAGTTGAACTGTATGGAAAATACACTGCCTGGCCAAAAAAAAAGTCTCCACCTGGATTTAACTAAGCAAATATTAGATAAGAGCCTCCCATTGGTCAGGTCTAGGTTCAGCAATGTTATGTGCCCAAAGAATGAGGTCAGCTGACTACCTGAATATACTGAATGACCAGGTTATTCCATCAATGGATTTTTTCTTCCCTGATGGTATGGGCATACTCCAAGATGACAATGCCAGGATTCATCAGGCTTGAATTGTGAAAGACTGGCTCAGGGAGCATGAGGCATCATTTTCACACACGGATTGGCCACCACAGAGTCCAGACCTGAATCCCATTGAGAATCTTTGGGATGTGCAGGAGAAGACTTTGCACAGTAGTCCGACTCGCCCATCATCAATATAAGATCTTTGCAAAGAAATTAATGCATGGACGGAAATAAATGTGACATTGCAGAAGCTTATCAAAACAATACCACAGTGAATGCGTGCTGTAATCAAAGCTAAAGGCAGTCCAACAAAATATTAGTGTGTGTGACTTTTTTAGGGGGCCAGGCAGTGTACAGTGCATCTGGAAAGTATTCACAGCGCTTCACTTTTTCCACATTTTATTTTACAGTCTAATTCCAAAAAGGTTTAAATTAATTATTTTCCTCAAAATTCTACACACAACACCCCATAATGACAACATGAAAGTTTTGGGGGGGTTTTGCGATTTTTGCAAATTTATTAAAAAATAAAAAAAACTAAGAAATTACATGTACATAAGTATTCACAGCCTTTGCCATGAAGCTCAAAATTAAGCTCAGGTGCATCCTGTTTCCACTGATCATCCTTGAGATGTTTCTACAGCTTAATTGGAGTCCACCTGTGGTAAATTCAGTTGATTGGACATGATTTGGAAAGGCACGCACCTGTCTATATAAGGTCCCACGGTTGACAGTGCATGTCGGAGCACAAACCAAGCATGAAGTCAAAGGAATTGTCTGTAGACCTCCAAGACAAGATTGTCTCGAGGCATAAATCTGAAGAATGGTACAGAAAAATTTCTGCTGCTTTGAAGGTCCCAATGAGCACAGTGGCCTCAATCATCCGTAAATGGAAGAAGCTTGGAATCACCAGGACTTTTCCTAGAGCTGGCCATCCGTCTAAACTGAGTGATCGGGGGAGAAGGGACTTAGTCAGGGAGGTGACCAAGAACCCCATGGTCACTCTGTCAGAGCTCAAGCGTTCCTCTGTAGACAGAGGAGAACCTTCCAGAAGGATAACCATCTCTGCAGCAATCCACCAATCAGACCTGTATGGTAAAGTGGCCAGACGGAAGCCACTCCTTAGTAAAAGGCACATGGCAACCCACCTAGAGTTTGCTAAAAAGCTCCTGAAGGACTCTCAGACCATGAGAAACAAAATTCTCTGGTCTGATGAGACAAAGATTGAACTCTTTGGTGTGAATGCCAGGCGTCATGTTTGGAGGAAACCAGGCACCTCTCAACACCAGGCCAATACAATCCCTACAGTGAAG
This sequence comes from Pholidichthys leucotaenia, assembly GCA_020510985.1. Taxonomy (NCBI): domain Eukaryota; kingdom Metazoa; phylum Chordata; class Actinopteri; order Cichliformes; family Pholidichthyidae; genus Pholidichthys; species Pholidichthys leucotaenia. The sequence goes on along the minus strand of CM035840.1, from coordinate 85,142,814 downwards.
CATAGTGGTGGCAACATCATCCTGTGGGGATGATTTTCAACAGCAGGAACTGGGAGACTAGTCAGCATAGAGGGAAAGATGAATGCAGCAATGTACAGAGACATCCTGGATGAAAACCTGCTCCAGAGCGCTCTTGACCTCAGACTGGGGTGACCGTTCACCTTTCAGCAGGACAATGACCCAAAGCACACAGCCAAGATATCAAAGAAGTGGCTTCGGGACAACTCTGTGAATGTCCTTGAGTGGCCCAGCCAGAGCCCAGACTTGAATCCAATTGAACATCTCTGGAGAGATCTGAAAAATGGCTGTGCACCTACGCTTCCCATCCAATCTGATGGCGCTTGAGAGGTGCTGCAAAGAGGATTGGGTGAAACTGCCCGAAGATAGGTGTGCCAAGCTTGTGGCATCATATTCAAAAAGACTTGAGGCTGTAATTGCTGCCAAAGGTGCATCAACAAAGTATTGAGCAAAGGCTGTGAATACTTTCAGTATCTCACAAAATTGAGTACACCCCTCACATTTTTGTAATATTTTATTATATCTTTTCATGGAACAACGCTGAAGATATGACAGATATGACATGAAGATATAACAAATCTACCTACGGGTACAAATAAAGTAACCTGAACCTGAACTTTGATACAATGCAAAGTAGTCAGTGTAGAGCTTGTATAACATTGTAAATTTGCTGTCCCCTCAAAATAACACACAGTCATTACTGTGTAAACCACTGAGTTTACACAAGTGAGTGCACCCCTAGTGAAAATGTCCAAATTATGCCCAATTAGCCATTTTCCCTCCCTGGTGTCATGTGACTCGTTAGTATTACAAGGTCTCAGGTGTGAATGGGGAGCAGATGTGTTAAATTTGGTGTTACCGCTCTCACACTCTCTCATACTGGTCACTGGAAGTTCAGCATGGCACCTCATGGCAAAGAACTCTCTGAGGATCTGAAAAAAAGAATTGTTGCTCTACATAAAGATGGCCTAGGCTATAAGAAGATTTCCATCACCCTGAAACTGAGCTGCAGCACGGTGGCCAAGACCATACAACAGAACAGGTTCCACTCAGAACAGGCCTCGCCATGGTTGACCAAAGAAGTTGAGTGCATGTGCTCAGCATCATATCCAGAGGTTGTCTTTTTGAAAAATAGATGTATGAGTGCTGCCAGCATTGCTGCAGAGGCTGAAGGGGTGGGGGGGACAGCCTGTCAGTGCTCAGACCATATGCCACACACTACATCAAATTGGTCTACATGCAGAAGGAAGCCCACAAAGACTGCTGAAGACAAGCAGACTAAGGACATGGATTACTGGAACCATGTCCTGTGGTCTGATGAGACAAAGATAAACTTATTTGACTCAGATGGTGTCAAGTGTGTGTGGCAGCAACCAGGTGAGGAGTACAAAGACCAGTGTGTCTTGCCTACATTCAAGCATGGTGGTGGAAGTGCCATGGTTTGGGGCTGCATGAGTGCTGCTGGCACTGGGGAGCTACAGTTCATTGAGGGAACCATGAATGTCAACATGTACTGTGACATACTGAAGCAAAGCATGATCGGAAACTGGGCCGCAGGGCAGTATTCCAACATAACCACCCCAAACACATCTCCAAGACGACCACTGCCTTGCTGAAGAAACTGAGGGTAAAGGTGATGGACTGGCCAAGCATGTCTCCACACCTAAACCCTATTGAGCATCTGTGGGGCATCCTTATCCTAATCCGGACGATTTCACCGCCCCTGGCCGGCACTTACTACCCCCCACCCCCCTCCATCTCCTCCTGCACAGAGCTTTTCCTGCTCGCTGCCAAAGCTGCACTATCGAGATCTCGACCACCTGCCAAGCCCTCTGGGGGGGAGCAGTGTGGCAGGTTTGGAATAACCCCCACAACAGACTAAGGACAGACAGCTCACCACTCCTGGTTTTTTCCACAGCACTACTGATGTAATGTGCCTTTCATGCATTGTGATGTTAATGTGCCATTCATGCATTGTGTTCATACGTCCTGTCCTTACTGTGACCTAGAGACAGATCAATATGTAGATGTGCCTTGTAACCTCTTTGTCCTGCAGCTGGAGCAGAGGCCAGCAATCTACCTATTGTTATGTATGTCTCTCACATGCAAATGCCCATGCCAACTGCTGTGAATGCTCTTTCATGTATTGTTGTAACTGGGTATATATGCTGCACGATTCTGTCTCTCTTCCTCTCTCTTCAACTGCTGCTGCTGGACACGCACACACTCTGTGTCCCTTTGCAGGAGAGCCTCCGGGCACGCTCCCAGCGCGCATGCACAGCGCCGGGGCGGGCTTCGTGACGGCGGTATGATTTAATAAACCTGCTTAAAACCTTCACCACGCTGCTTTATTTCATGCCGCCGCAGTGGCCACACAAAATATTGACACTTTGGGCACAATTTGGACATTTTAACTAGGGATGTACTCACTTTTGTTGCCAATGGTTTAGACATTAATGGCTGTGTTGAGTTATTTTGAGGGGACAGCAAATTTACACTGTTATACAACCTGTACACTCACTACTTTACATTGTATCAAAGTGTCATATCTTCAGTGTTGTCCCATGAAAAGATATAATAAAATATTTACAAAAACGTGAGGGGTGTACTCACTTTTGAGATACTGTATCTACATGCGATTTCTTGGGTTTTTATTTTTAATAAATTTGCAAAAATCTCAAAAAAAAACTTTTTTCATGTTGTCATTATAGGGTATTGTGCATAGAATTTTGAGGGAAAAATGAATTTATTCCATTTTGGAATAAGGCTGTAACATAAAATGTGGAAAAAGTGAAACACTGTAAATACTTTCCGGATGCACTGTATATTCAGGTAGTCAGCTGACCTCAATCTTTGGGCACATAATGTCGCTGAACCTAGACCTGACCAACTGCAGCAACCCCATATATTCTCCAAATGATTTTATATACAAGGTACGCATGAAGTTAACATTTACACAGGATTACTAAATCAATAGTTGACAATATGAATGCATGAACCCCTTAGCTTCTTTTAAATGTATAATTTTTTGTAATTATTTTTACAAGCATCATCTTTTTACTATTTACTGTTTACGTGACAAAATACCCATCCGCTGTGTATGCTGTAATTTAACAAACCAAATTCCTCCTAAAATGAAAAAAACAAACTTCTATTAGACAAACCTGCATTGAATGTATAGTGAGTCACCTTTCCAAGCATATGAGTAATCAATCCAATGCAGATGACACCATCAAGTGTTTACCAGAGGGTGACAGTCACTCTCTAAGGACAATAAAATTAGATGAAAGGCTTGAGCCCAGCAACAATAAACTCATTTGGTTTCCAAATGCACCATTTTCGCCCACTCACAGAGAAGAGCGGGACAACCTGCGCATTTCCAGCAAGCTTACGAAGGCTCTGTGAATATAGCAGCTTTTTAATTAAAGCTTGGATTGATATGTAGAACACTCTTTCTAATGGAAATCCTGACATGTTCAGAGAGTAAGCAACACAGAGGTTACCCTACGGGGGATAAACAGCCTTTGCTATATCTAGAAACACTTTGAGTTTTAAACTACGTCATAATACACATTGGTGAGGTAACCAATGCCTTGATGTGTGGTTTGTGACCCGTTTGTGTTGTAAATAACAAGAATGGCCTCATGCTTGTCCTTTAGGGACTGCTTCTGGCCAATGACATGCACTCTACCGGCTGCTCTGTCTACAGGCCTCGCTCCCAGCCGAGTTGTGTCACAGAGATCAGGTTGAAGCCCAGATGTTTCCTGCTGCTCTGCCAAACTTAATTGTCAGCCTGCCAGTCTTCACAGCAGTTTGATATGATCCGACTCCATGAACACAACACGGCAGTTCAGAGAGGGTGGTGCGTTGCACACATCACTAGAGCTGAGGCATGTCGGCTCCATCTCATTCAGATTCTTTTCTGCATTACCCTTTGCACCCTGACGTCTTCACTGTGTAACTTTTTTTTGTTTGTTTCACCATTTCGTTCACATAAATCTCCCAAATTTGAACATTTACAGAAACTGCAAACCCACTATCTTTCTAAACGTTCCCCTGCACTCTTTCACATAGTCTCATTCCTCATCCTGGATAAAATCTTCATAATGTTGGATTTTGTCAAGTTTGGTCTATCATTATTAGGCTGTCGTGAGTGTGGAAAATGCCTCAGATGCTGCTGTATATGGCTGTTGCTGGGTGAGCCCAAGTGATAATGAAGGGATGAAGAATGCATGTGCATGTGCCGTGTCACGTCCTCCCTCCTTTGATTGCAAGACCCGGCCTATTCACAACCACCTGGTCAAGGCGTGTTAATAAAGACACACAGTGCTAGTGGGTGCAATCAAAGCCTCTTCAGCTCATTTCCTGAGTTCCCTGGCTTTCTATCTCTTGTCAACAGAATGACAATGAAAAGGTTTCATCTACGTGATCCTCAGAACATCAAAGACACTGACCTTTCCTGTTCACAAAAGCCGATGTGCATGCATTTATATTTGCATTTCCTCTGTCTCTTCAATTGACTTATCAGTCGGGATATTGCAATTAAGAAAAGTCAAAGGTAAGGAAATCCCTGTGTGATCAACAAACTAATATACGCAAAGATAGAAAGGTGGTGAATCACCAAGACGTATGCTCAGTGTAAATTCAGAAAGGTTAAATATGTTTTTAAATAAACAAACCCCTAACCCTTAGGAAAGCAATGTTTTATTTGAACACTGTCAAGAAAGTTGGAAAACTAAAAATAGTATCACATGCAGTTAGAGTAGGAGCTATTCAACTCCCAGTGCAAATTGTTTATTTTCACAATTTACAAATGTTCATTTATTTTATTTATGTGTCATGCTCAAAGGTCCACCCCACAAAGGTGTACAACACACTGTATTCAATCATCACATCTGGTTCCAGACATTAATTTATAGACATAGACAAAAGAAAATCCATAACTTACATAACTTGTTTCCTTTTCAACTTTCATCTCAACTGTTCAGCTGTTTAAATATTTGTTGCTGAGTTTTGTGCAAACAGCTTAGATTTAGTACATTTTAAAAGCAAGCAATTTGCTCTGTGGATTAAATAAAGTGCAATTGTATTTGTGATTTATGGTAATGAATGAATATATATTAATATCTGCATATTATGTTTCATGCAAAAATATATATATTTTTTATTGAATTTTAATTGATAAGATGCATTAGAAACAAACCCCGTTAATGAGGTCATGTAATGCACTAAAATAAATTTTAAAACAGCAACTTTAAATACTTTCCTTAATTTGTTTGTTTTCTGTTTTTTTGTGTTTGTAGGGGGTAATATCTGGTGTATAAAGGCACTATTTGCAAAATGTGCAACATTTTTAATTATTATGAAAGCCAATAATTAAATTTTTACAGATTAACCGCCCAATACTTTCAGTGATGCTTTTTAAAATCTCTATCATGTTTGCATGTAAAACACGTCTATTAAATGCGGCAGGTGTTAACGGGTGCAGCTCCCTCCTGCTCTCCAATACACTGAGGCCTGTCACCACCAGGCATATGCTGTTGTTTGCGCTGCATTGAAAGAAATGGAACTAATTAAAGAGATGTAGTCGTGCCACAGGAAGTACACGTAAGCAGTCTATTCACCATTCTGACTGGTTAGTTGTTCAAACAAGACTCGGGATCAGGGAAAAGACTGGAATTCTATTGATGAAGTGAAATTAGAGGACCTTGGATTTCTGGAAATTCAAACACTGGCATTCAAATAAAGGATTAAAATTAATGTCAGACCTCCTACTGAAGGAAAATATTAATTTACAGAAGAAATTAAATCTGAACTCAGAACTGCTTCAGATAAACTGACAGAAAATTTGATTTTTCAAATAAAAAAAGCTACAGTGTGGGACACATATATGCACATATGTATATCACTGTATGATTCATACGTATACCACCTTAGGCTTCACATCTGAGACGGAACAAAGGACTGAGCTGCTCTGGAGATAACACGAGGATGTGAAAGTTTAGTCTTTGGCATGCAAAGAGACAGCCTTGGGGGATTTCGCCCAGCGGCCAGAGACTGGAGGTGGGGGGTGTTAAGATCGGGAGGAAGTTACATTGTTACTGGGGATTAAGTGCCATGTGACTGTGTGTTTTGATGTCCTGGGTATAAAAAGGACAGATGTTGGGGGATTCGTTCTCTTTCTGTTTTTGGATGATGTTGGAGAATGTGAATAAACCTGACTTGTGAAATAAACTCAGCCTCGTCCTTCCACATTTTCCACACTGGTGACCCCGACGTGATGGAAGACATGCTGAGGCTGAGGGGCTCAGACGGCGACAACTTCCTCTTCACCCACATTTTCCTGAGAACCCTACCGTCGGCCACGAGAGCGACCCTGGCCAGTTCACCGTTGATGGCCCAGCGGGACTTCCGCGCGCTGGCCCAGGAGGCACAACGGATTCTCAACGCCAGCAGACAGCGCGTGGCCACCGCAGCAGCGACGGAGCTCGGCGCGACGGCCGGAGATGGCAGGGGGCCAGAGGCGGCGGTAGCAGACCCACCGACAACGGCGGCGGCGAGGGCCAGGGATTGCGGAGGAGACGACCTCTGTTTCTACCATCGCCGCTTTGCAGAGAGGGCACTCAAATGTATACCACCGTGCCAGTTCAAGAGCTCGGGAAACGCCAAGGCCGGGGGTCGGTAGCAGCCGCGGCCCTCGGGGAAGAGAACAAGCTGCTCTACTTGACGGATGCGTGTTCGGGGAGGCAATTCCTCGTGGACACAGGCTCCCAAGTGAGTTTCATCACGCCTACCTATGCTGACCGGCTGGCGGGTCCCGGAGGTCACGGAGCGTCAGCAGCGAACGGCTCGAGGATTAAGACCTTTGGTGAGAGGACTCTGCTTCTGTCCCTACACGGCCGTACATTTGAGTGGACTTTTGTTATAGCTGCAGTGAGCTTCAATATGTTAGGGGCCGATTTTCTGTGCTCACATGGTTTGTTGGTTGATCTTGCTAATAGGCGCCTGGTTAATGCACTTTCTTTTTATTCTATTCCCTGTGCAGCCTGAGTGACCCCGCCCACAGCACAAGCCAACGTCGCAACGGCAGGTGGTAAGTTCCACACACTACTCACTCAGTTCCCAGCACTCACGGTTCCCACATTTTCAGCAGCTGTCTCTAAGCACGGAGTGGAGCATTTTATTACTACCACTGGACCGCCCGTTTTTGCAAAAGCTCGGCGCTTGGATGCAGCTAAACTGTCCATAGCGCGCGAGGAGTTCGCCAACCTGGAAAAGTTGGGCATCATCAGGCGTTCGAAAAGCCCATGGGTGACATAATGTCCGGCTCAGGAAACACGCACGCAGGCTCAGGATAGATTTAACAGCTTTATTCAACAAGCAGGTGTGTCTGGATGGATGTGTGAGATAGGTGTTTGTGATGAGGGTGAACGCTGATGCACAGGAAGCAGAGCAGTGCGCCGTACAGCCAGACAACCCTATGGAGAGAGCAAAGGACAGGGGTAAAGGGCACCACACCTGAACAGGAATAATGAGCTGTGTGCTGCTTACTTGTGGGTGGCAGGTGGCTGGCGTTGGCCAAGGGAGAAGCCCGGAAGACAGCGTCCTGCAGAGTCTGTGACGATGGTGAGGATTGGGTGGCGATGACGGGGTATCCGCCGCCAGGGAATCCACCTGTGCACAGGGGAGAAGACTTGGAAAAGGTAAGGAATGCTTACGTTGAAGCATAGTTTCGCTGATGATCAGGAGATGATCCAAACGCAAAGAAGTGCCGATGTGAACAGACGGCTCCAGACCGCTGCACAGGGCTGAGTGGGCTAAATAGCCCACGGCTGACGAGGCACAGGTGTACGCGCAGCTGAGGCAAATGATGAGCGACGAGTCGTGACAGTACTCCCCCCCCCCCCCCCAGCAGCGCCTCCTGGCGCTGGTTTGTCCGGATGCGCCCGGTGGAACTCCGTGATGAGACTGCTGTCCAACACCAAGGAAGAGCGCACCCAGGACCTCCATTCAGGGCCGAATCCCTCCCAGTCCACCAAGTACTGCAGCCCGCGACCTTGGCGCCAGGAGTCCATGATGGAAGCGACTCTCCAGGCCAGGTGGCCGTCGATCATCAAAGGCGCGGGCGGGGGACAGAGGGGATCGGAGACCACGGGCTTGATTTTGGACACGTGGAAGGTGGGACATATGCGGAGGGAGGGGGGAGGGCCAGACGCACAGCCACCGGGTTAATAATTTTCGAAATAGTGAAGGGACCAATGAAGCGTGGAGCCAACTTCCTCTTCTCAGCCTTGAGGTGAATGTCCTGAAAGGCCAACCAGACTCGTTGGCCCACCTGGTAGGCAGGGGCCGGTCTCCTGTGGCGATTCGCCGTGGTGCTGTTGCTCGTCGCCGTGCGTAAAAGCGCATCGCGCGCCTTGGTCCACAGACTCCGACAACGTCTCAGGTGCGCCTGGATGGATGGAACGGCCAGCTCACCCTCCTGCTCTGAGAACAATGGTGGGTCATATCCCAAGGACGCCTTGAAGGGGGACATCCCTGTGGCAGAAGACCGTGCCGTGTTGTGGGCGTACTCTACCCAGGCCAGGTGCGTGCTCCAGGAAGACGAATTGGAGGAAGTGACGCAGCGTAGGGCAGCTTCCAGCTCCTGGTTGGCCCGTTCGCACTGCCCATTGGATTGTGGGTGGTGGCCGGAGGAGAGGCTTACTGTGGCCCCCAAGGCGTTGCAGAAGCACTTCCAAACCTCTGAGACAAACTGGGGCCCCCGATCAGAGACGACGTCCACCGGTATCCCGTGCAGCCTGACCACGTGTTGAACCAGAAGGTCCGCTGTCTCCCGTGCCGTTGGGAGGCCCCAAAGTGGCACGAAGTGGGCAGCCTTGGAGAAACGATCCACGATGGTCAGCACAGCATCATAGGTGTTGGAGGTCGGGAGACCGGTGACGAAGTCGAGGGCTATGTGGGACCAGGGCCTGCCCAGGATCGGCAGGGGCTGAAGCAGGCCCGCGGGGGGAGAATTTCCTGACTTGCCGGTGGCACACACAGGGCACGCCCGGACGTAGTTGGTGGCGTCCCTCTGAAGACCTGGCCACCAGAAGGAACGCTGGAGGAGATCCACTAGCCGGGAAACACCAGGGTGACAGGCGAGTTTGGAGGTGTGAACCCAATGGATGACCTCCCCCCGGACAGTCGATGGAACAAACAGCCTTCCCTCCGGCCCGCTGCCAGGGTCCGGTTCGGTCTCCTGCGCCCTCCGGATCTTGTCCCTGATGGACCAGGAAATCGCCCCTACCACACACGAGCTGGGCAGGATGGTATGACCCGGCTCCACTGACGTCTCGGGGGCAAACTGCCTAGACAGGGAATCGGGCAGGCCGTTCTTAGAGCCAGGGCGGTAGGTGATGGTGAAGCGGAACCGGGCGAAGAACAAGCACCAGCGTGCCTGGCGGGCATTCAGACGTCTGGCAGATCTAAGGTATTCCAGGTTCTTGTGGTCCGTCAGCACCACGAACGGCAACGCAGCCCCCTCCAGCCAGTGGTGCCACTCCTGCAGGGCGAGCTTGATGGCGAGAAGCTCCCTGTCCCCGACGTCGTAGTTCCGCTCGGCCGGAGACAGACGCCATGAGAAGAAGGCGCAGGGTTGCTTGACCCCGTCGGTGGGTGATCGCTGGGATAGCACCACCCCCACTCCCGTATCAGACGCGTCGACTTCCACCAAACACTGCAGCGCGGGGTCAACCTGGGTCAGGTCTCGGGAGGAGGAGAACTCCGTCTTCAACGCCTGGAACGCCGCTGCGACCTCTTCGGTCCACCAGAAGGGGTTCTTGGGGGAAGTGAGACGGGTCAACGGGGCAACGATGGCACCGAAATTGGGCACAAAACGGCGGTAGAAGTTGGCAAACCCAATGAACTGTTGGACCTGCTTCCTGGAGGTCGTCTTGGGCCACTCAACCACCGCTTTGACCTTCGCGGGGTCAGGCAGGACCTGGTTGTGTGAGATTACGAATCCTAAAAAGGAGGTGGTCTTGGCGTAAAACTCACATTTTTCGGCCTTGACGTACAGCCTGTTCTCCAGCAGCCGTTGTAAGACCCGCCTCACGTGAACCTGGTGTTCCTCCCGTGACCTGGAGAAGATGAGGATGTCATCCAGGTACCCGAACACGAAGAGGCCAAGGAAATCACGCAGGACGTCGTTGATTAGGCGTTGAAATACAGTGGGGGCGTTGGTCAGTCCAAACGGCATCACCAGATACTCGAAGTGACCACTAGGCGTTCGAAAGGCCGTCTTCCACTCATCCCCCTCCTGGATCCGGACGAGGTGATATGCGCTGCAGAGATCCAACTTGGTGAACCAGGTCGCCCCCTGGAGGGAGTGGAAGGCAGTGTCCATTAACGGCAGGGTGTAACGGTCCTTCTCTGTGATGTCATTCAGGGCCCGAAAGTCGATACAGGGGCGGAGTGACCCATCCTTCTTAGACACGAAGAAGAACCCTGCGTCGAGCAGAGACGAGGAGGGACGGATGATTCCCGCGTTGAGTGACTCTTTGATGTAACTATCCATTGCCTCTCGCTCCGGCGCCGACAGGCTGTAGAGGCGTCCAGATGGCAGGGGCGCCCCCGGGTGGATGTTGATGGCACAGTCGTAGGGCTGGTGAGGAGGAAGAGACATCGCCCTGGACTTACTAAATACGAGACCCAGGTCATGGAACTCCGAGGGCACCAGAGAGAGATCCGGGGGCGCGGCGTCCTTGGCCAGAGGGGGAGAGGACGGGGCGCAGGCTGCGGACTGTAGGCAGGTACCCATACAGAAGGAACTCCAGGCGGTGATTCTTCCTGTCTGCCAATCCAGCACGGGGTTGTGCAGACGCAACCAGGGGTACCCTAGGATGACAGGCGACACAGAGGAGGACAGAACGTACAGGGTGAGATCCTCCCGGTGGTTACCTGAGATAATAACAGGGACCGGCTGGGTGCGATGAGTCACTTGTCCAAGGGGCACACGGGAGAGGGTGATTAGGCTGAGAGGAGCGGCCAGAGGGTGGCAGGGGATGCCCAATTGGGTTGCCAGGCTCTTTGAAATAAAGCTCTGCTCTGCTCCTGAGTCCACCAGTGCGTGTGTGAGGTGCCCCGTGGCATTGTGACAAAAATGAATGGGCAGTGTAAGACTAGTGAGGGGATTTGACCGGTTAGAGTCCGCTAGGCCCCCTACAGTGACTTGCGGACCTCCCCGTTTGGCTTCTCCGGGCAATGCTCCACGGTATGTTGATTGCCTCCGCAATACATGCAGAGGCCCAACTCCCGGCGGCGCTGTTTCTCCGCTAGGGGGAGCTTTGACCGACCAACCACCATCGCCTCCGATTCCTTGAAAGACTCCGGAGGAGGTAACGCCAGGGGGCGGCCTTGAGGCGTGTGGACGGAGCCTCCACGCGAGCGGCTGATTAACTTCCGCTCGGTGGACCGTTCACGCAGCCTGTTATCCAAACTAATAGTTACGGAGATTAGCTCCGAGAGCGTCTCCGGAAGGTCTCGACCGGCCAACTCATCCCTCAGACCAAAGTTGAGGCTGCGGAGGAAGATGCCACAGAGTGACGCCTCACCCCAGCCTACCTCCTCCGCTGCAACCCGGAAGTCGATAGCGTAGTCCGCCGCTGACCGGCTTCCCTGTTGGAGGCCAAGGAGACGGTCAGAGAGGACGCTATCACGCCGGGAATGGTCGAACACCTCGAGAAAACTCTGCACGAACTGGCTGTAGGAGAGGTTTGCGTAACTGGGCTTCGCCATAACGGCGTAAGCCCAAGTTAACACTCGCCCCTCCAGAAGATTACCAATATAGCCAATTCGGCTGTGGTCCAAGGGAAAATCCCCGGGAACGCGCAGAAACACCGACTCACACTGCATGATGAACCCCCGCGCTCTGCCGAGCTTCCCGCTGAAGCGGGCGGGGGTTGGGATAGGTGTGAGTCGGGTTGGCATTCCCGCGGCAGACTGGCCGGCCACCGGAGCGACAGGAGCTACCCCTCCCTGACGAGCCGAGGGGAACGCCTGCTGGGGGTCCAAGCGGTCTAACCGGTGAGTGATGTTTACCAACTGGTTCAATATCACCTGCTGTTGGTGGGCTATTAAATCCACCCGAGCCTCGAGGGTGGAAAGACGGCGTGCGAGCCCGCTGTCTGCTGAGCCGCTCTGCTGGAGCCGTACTTACATAATGTCCGGCTCAGGAAACACACACACAGGCTCAGGATAGATTTAACAGCTTTATTCAACAAGCAGGTGTGTCTGGATGTATGTGTGAGATAGGTGTATGTGATGAGGGTGAACGCTGATGCACAGGAAGCACAGCAGTGCGCCGTACAGCCGGACAACCCTATGGAGAGAGCAAAGGACAGGGGTAAAGGGCACCACACCTGAACAGGAATAATGAGCTGTGTGCTGCTTACTTGTGGGTGGCAGGTGGCTGGCGTTGGCCAAGGGAGAAGCCCGGAAGACAGCGTCCTGCAGAGCCTGTGACAATGGTGAGGATTGGGTGGCGATGACGGGGTATCCACCGCCAGGGAATCCACCTGTGCACAGGGGAGAAGACTTGGAAAAGGTAAGGAATGCTTACGTTGAAGCGTAGTTTCGCTGATGATCAGGAGATGATCCAAACGCGAAGAAGTGCCGATGCGAACAGACGGCTCCAAACCGCTGCACAGGGCTGAGTGGGCTAAATAGCCCGCGGCTGACGAGGCGCAGGTGTGCGCGCAGCTGAGGCAGATGATGAGCAGCGAGTCGTGACAATGGGCTTCCCCGCTTCACATGGTCCCTAAAGCTGACGGCTCGTGGCGTCCCTGCGGAGATTTCCGCAGGTTGAACAACGCTACAGCACACGACCGCTACCCAATCCCGCATATCCAAGATTTTTCCGTTCATTTGGCGGGGGCGCGCATTTTTTCTAAGATAGACTTGGTCCGCGGGTACCATCAAGTCCCAGTACGCGCTGAGGACATACCCAAAACAGCGGTAATAACTCCGTTTGGCCTTTTCGAGTTTTTCTTTCTTTCAAAGGTCTTTTTATTATTATTAATTGAAGTATCAATACAATACAAAGTATTAGAAATTTTCATTTTTGTTTCAACCAAACAGTGAAAAACTAGAACTTAAAGCCAACAAATGTAAATGCTTCAAAGCACAAAAACCTTTAAATAAACAATAATTAAAAAAAAAAAAAATACAAAGAAAAATTGTATGTGTGAAGTGGGGGTGGGGTAAAGGGGATATGAGCTACTCAGAAACTATAATCGTGGGTCTTTCAAAGAAATCAAGAAACGGGCGCCATAATTTATAGAATTTGTTTTCAGAGCCACAGACTGTATATCTGATTTTTTCTAAATCCAAACAGGACATTATATCTTTTATCCACTGTAAATGTGAAGGGGGCGAAGAGTCTTTCCACTTCAGTAATACAGCACGTCTGGCCAATAATAATGAAAATTTGAATACTTTTAATTTGGAACTTGGCAAGACAAGTTCTGGAGCCACACCAAAAATGGCGCATAATGGATCAGGTTTAATTTGATATTGCAGGACTTCAGACATAGTGATAAAAACAGAATGCCAAAAATTCATCAATGCAGGGCAGGACCAATACATGTGAAGCAAAGTGCCAGGAGCGCTACCACACTTTTCACAAGTTGGGTCTATATCCGAGTAAATACGTGCTAACTTAACCTTGGACAGGTGCATCCGGTGTACAATCTTAAATTGAATAAGAGCGTGACGAGCACACATTGATACAGTGTGAACCTGGCCAAGAATAGAGTCCCACAGTTCATCAGTAAAAGTAAAATTAAGATCTTGTTCCCAGTTCAATTTGATAGCGACCAGAGAAGAAGATTGTAAATTTGAAATTAAATTATATAAAACTGACATTACCCCCTTAGAAGTTGGTTTAACTAATAAAAAATCATCTAGAGGATTATCAGAAGGTTTTTGAGGGAATTGTTTTGTCATGGTTTGCACATAATGTCTGACCTGGAGGAAGCGGAAAAAATGTGTAGAAGTGATGTCGAATTTGGTGGAAAGTTGAGAAAAACTTGCAAATTGACCATCAAAATATAAATCCGCAAAAGATTTTAAACCTTTTCTGTGCCATATATGAAATGCACTATCAATAGTTGATGGGGTAAATAAATGATTTGCGGCAATTGGACTTCTAATGGAAAAAAACTGAAGACCGAAATTTTTCCTGAATTGAGACCAAATTCTAAGAGACTGACGAACTACTTTATTATTACCCAGTGTAGACAAAGCAAGGGGAAGTGGTGAACCTAAAATTGCCGGTAGGGAGGTTTGATTGTCCACATGTGACTCCATAAGGATCCAAATAGGTGATTTGGGTTCCAGATAAAAATGTTTCCAATATAACATGCACCTGATATTTGCTGCCCAGTAGTAATATTGAAAGTTAGGCAGAGCCATGCCACCTACTGATTTGGGTCTTTGAAGAAAAACTTTCCTCAATCTCGGATGTTTACCATTCCAAATAAATGAGGTAATCAGAGAGTCCAAAGACTTAAAAAAGGATTTAGGAATAAAAATGGGGAGACATTGAAACAAATATAAAAACTTTGGAAGTAACATCATTTTTACAGAATTGATTCTGCCAATTAAAGACAAGGATAATGGGGACCATTTGGAAAGTATTAGCTTGCACTGGTCAAGTAAGGGGAGAAAATTATTTTTAAACAAGTAATTAAATTGTTTAGTGACACATATCCCAAGATAATTAAAATGATCAATAACAACCTTGAAAGGAAAATTTTCAAAATCCTGAACTTGAATCTTTTCATTAATCAGAAACAGTTCACTCTTATTAAGATTAATTTTATAACCAGAAAACCTACTAAAACTATCCAAAATATTGAGTATAGCGGGTAATGAAGTAAGTGGGTTGGAGAGAAATAATAAAAGATTGTCAGCATAGAGTGAAACCCTATGCTCAATGCCACCCCTACGAATGCCTAGAAAGTCCCGGCTCCCATGGATTGCAATAGCTAACGGCTCAACTGCCAAGGCAAAGAGCAACGGGCTCAAAGGACAGCCTTGCCTCGTACCACGGTAAAGTCTAAAATAGTCAGAATAGCGACAATTAGTTAACACTGAAGCTAAAGGACTAGCATAGAGAAGTTTAATCCAGGAACAGAAGGAAGGACCAAAACCGAACCTCTCCAAAGTAAAAAACAAATACTCCCACTCAACCCTATCGAATGCCTTTTCAGCGTCCAAACTAATAAGACATTCAGGTATGTTGTGGTGAGGAGTATAAATAATATTAAACAACCGCCGCAAGTTAAAAAAAGAATGGCGATTTTTAATGAAACCGGTTTGGTCCTGTGAAATTATAAAAGGAAGAATCTTTTCCAACCTTGAAGCTAACAACTTTGACAAAATTTTAACATCGGTATTTAACAAGGAAATAGGTCTGTAAGAAGCACAATCAACAGGATCCTTATCCTTTTTAAGCAACACAGTGATACAGGCCTGATAGCATGAAGGAGGAAGTGTACCAGAGTCAAGCGACTCTGTAAAAACTTGACAAAGGAAAGGGGCGAGGTCGTCAGAGAATTTTTTGAAAAAATCAGCGGAAAACCCATCAGGTCCTGGAGATTTTCCTGATTGCATGGATGATATTGCCAGCTGAATTTCTTCTTTTGTGATGGGAGCTTCTAAAATTTGCCGAGATTCTGAAGAAATCGAAGGAATATCAATAGAATCAAAAAAAATTTCCAAATCCTTTAAGTTTGTTGTATATTCTGAGGTATATAATTTGGAATAAAATGACCTGAAAATATCATTAATCACTTGTTGGTCAGATGTCACCTCTCCTTTATCTGTCCTAACTCCAGTAATAATTTGCTTAGCTCTAATACCACGTAGTTGATTAGCTAGAAGTTTACTGTTTTTTTCGCCATGTTCATAAAATTCACTCTTGTTCCTTATTAAACAACCTTCAATTTGTCGAGTAGAAAGTAAATTAAGTTTAGTTTGTAATGTCATACGTTCCTTGTACAGAGCGGGTGATGGAGATTGAGCATATTGTCTGTCAATGTCCAGGATTTGATCTAAAATAGCCTTCTGTTCCTGTATTAAGGATCGTCTTTTAAATGCTGCCAATGAAATAAATTCCCCCCTAAGAAATGCCTTCATGGCCTCCCATATCGTTTTATTTGACATACCAGGAGTTTTATTTTCTTTCAAAAAAAAATTAATTTTAGAAGAAATATTCGCAACCAATTTTTCATCTGTAAGTAATAATGGATCCAATCTCCAATGCTTTCTCATGGAGTCACATCCATGGAGGATCATTTTAAGTACAAGAGGGGCATGATCAGAAACCGAGATGCTATCATAACTGCAAGAGCAAAGGTTATTAATTAATAAATTGTCAACAAAAAAATAATCTATTCTGGTATAAGTATGGTGTACGTGAGAGAAAAAAGAATAGTCCCTGCCGTTAGGATGTAAAAAACGCCAAGGATCTGTAAGGCTATATTCCTCAAGAAAAGACTTAACATAAGTTGCAGATTTATTAAGACTAGCAGGTTTTGAAGATGAGCGATCTAAGATCGGATCCATATACAAATTGAAGTCACCCCCAAGAATTAGAGAATGAATATTTAAATCTAGAAGTTGCGAAAAAAGGTTGCGAAAAAAGTGCACATCATCAAAATTCGGTGCATACAGATTAGCCAAAGTGACATGTTTATCGCCAAGTTTACCTGATACTATTACAAATCGTCCATTTTTATCTGATACAACATTAGAGGGAATAAATGGGATATTTCGATCAATAAGAATAGCAGCGCCCCTGGCCTTAGCTTTAAAATTTGAATGAAAAAATTGTCCTGACCAACATTTTGACAAACGCAAGTGGTCGGAATCCTGCAAATGGGTTTCCTGCAAAAACAATACCCCAGGCTTAAACTGCTTTAGACGTGACATGACTCTCTTTCGTTTAATTGGATGGTTCAACCCCTTCACATTCCAGCTTACCAAAGTAAGATTACTATTCATTCAGAGAGTAAAATTTATATATTATGTTGTGTAGCCCAAAGAAGAGTAAAGTGAGGTACGGGTAATAAAAAAAAAAGAAAAAAAAAAAAAAAGGAGGGGGTAAGGGGGGTGTAAATAAAACCATAACAAAAAACAAAACAAAACAAAACAAAAATTTAAAAAAAAAAAATTAAAAATTAAAAAATTAAAAAATCCAACAACCAAACCTATAACAACACTCCAGCCGGTTGCAAAAAAACAGCAACCGCTCCATCTCCAGCTCTATTTTCATCCTAACAGAATGCTCCCATACAACTGGCTTCAATCCTGCATAATATGAACGTTTTACCCTAAAAAAAAATAAATAAATAAATAAGATAAAATTAAAAAAAGAATTAAGTAAACAACAACGTATAGGGAGCCAATTTTACCTTGTTTTTAAACATCTGAAAATGCATCAATGTCCAGTCAGTGCAGCTTCAATGAAGTAACAAGCAGTCCAGCGCGGCAGCTGGTCAACCCAGAAATGTCCAGTTCAAGGCGAAAATTGCTGGTTTCTCTCCATGGTTTGCATGAAGCAGGTGGCCTCCGAGACGGACGCCAGCCACTGGTTTTTGCCGTCTGGAAGAGTTATCCGGAGCCTGGCGGGGAAAAGAAGAGAAGGACGAAAACCTCTCTTGTACAACTCGGACATAACCTCCTTATATTCGGCTCGTTGCTTCTGAACGTCGGCGTTATAATCCTCGTAGAACTGAAGTTTATGCCCACGATATTCCAAAGTCCCACGGCGTCTCCGCGCTTCTCTCATCACCAAGTCTTTGGTCCGAAACCGGTGGAAACAAATAATGACAGCGCGCGGCTTCCCATTCGGACTCGGCTTGGGCATGAGGCTGCGGTGGGCTCTATCCAGCTCTGGGGGAGATGGCAAAGTTTGTGCGCCAAAGACGTCCACCAACAGCCGAGAAAAAAATTCAGATGGCCGTGGACCCACATCAAAGGACTCCGGCAGACCCACCAGACGAATATTCAGCCTCCTGCTTCTTCCCTCCAGGTCAGAAAGTTTGTTTTTCAAAAGTTTGTTCTCCTCCTGCATTGACTCGCATGTAACTTCAAGCGCCGCTAGGCGCTGGCTGACGTCCTCCGCGTTGTTTTCAAGGTCGCCAATGCGTTGCTCCTGGTTCGCCACATCTGCTTGAATTTTGTCCAGCTTACCATTAATAAGTTCAAATGAAGCTTTGAAGTCAGCAGCTATGGACATTCTGTGTTGCTCAAGCAAGGCAACAAGTGCAGGGTTAAGGCTGATATTAGCATCCTCAGCTAAGCTGGTGTTAATATTGTTCCCTGCTGCCTCCTTTTCAGTCTGCTTTCTTGTTTTGGACATATTTCACAACTCAAAACAGATTCTGCACGTATTAAATGTCCAAAACATTAACAGCTTACAGCAAAATAGGGTTTAAAAAGTAAAGAAAAAAATATAGCAGGAGCCAGCAACGCACACACCTACTCCATTGCCAGCACACCTCCTTTTCGAGTTTTTGCGCATGCCGTTTGGGCTTAAAGGCGCTGCGCAGACGTTCCAACGCATGATGGACGCGGTGTTGCGCAATCTCCCCTTCGTGTTCGTCTACCTGGACGACATCTTGGTAGCCAGCGCGTCCGAAGACGAACACGAAAATCACCTCACGGCAGTTTTCCGAAGGTTGGGAGAGCACGGGTTAATAATCAACCCAGCGAAGTGTCAGTTCGGGGTGACGCAGATTGATTTTTTGGGGCATCGCTTCTCTCCAGAAGGAGCGGTTCCTCTGCCTGACAAAGTGCGCGCAGTAACAAATTTTCCCCAGCCACAAACGGTCAAAGCGTTACAGGAGTTTTTGGGAATGGTGAATTTTTATAACCGTTTCCTCCCCCGCGCAGCGCAGCTCATGCAACCATTGTATGCTGCGCTATAAAAACAAAAACCCACAAGCAAAATCGAATGGTCTCCTGAGCGAGAGCGAGCATTCGCAGAGGTCAAAACAGCCCTGGCAAACGCATTGTTAGCACATGCAGACCCAACGGCCCGCATAGCGCTCACTACTGATGAGTCAGATGTGGCCATAGGGGCGGTCGTGGAGCAGCATGTAGCCGGGGCTTGGCAGCCACTCGCCTTTTTCAGCAGGACGTTGCGCGATAGTGAGCGAAAATACAGCGCATTCGACAGGGAGTTGTTAGCTCTCCACTTGGCCATTCGCCACTTCCAGTTCTGGCTGGAGGGACGCCGTTTCACCGCGTTCGTTGACCACAAGCCGCTGACTTTCACGATGGCCAAGGTTTCAGAACCGTGGTCGGGCCGGCAGCAGAGGCAGCTGGCTGCAATCTCAGAGTTTACTACCGATATTCAGCACATAGCGGGTAAACTTAATGTAGTGGCAGACTGTCTCTCGCGCGCCGTAGCGGCCCCAGTCCGCGTAGGGATAGATTATGCAACCATGGCCGCGGCTCAGGTTAGCGACGCGGACGTGCGCGCTGCCGCAGTCCGCACAGGGATAGATTATGCAGCCATGGCCGCGGATCAGGTTAGCGACGCGGACGTGCGCGCGCTCCAGTCTGGACCAACAGGGTTAAGGCTGGAGAACAGGGTGCTGCAAGATGGTATGCCCCCCCAATCTGCGATGTCTCCACGGGACGACCGTGCCCGGTGGTACCGACCGCGTGGCGCCGCCGCGTTTTTGACTTGATTCATTCTCTGGCGCACCCGGGGGTGCGCGCGTCGGTCAAAATGGTAGGAGAGAAATTTGTATGGCCGAGCCTGCGCAAGCAAGTTAGAGAGTGGGCAGCAGCCTGCATGGCTTGCCAACGAGCCAAGGTTCACAAGCACACGAGAGCTCCCTTGGAGCCGTTTCACATCCCGGCTAAGAGGTTCGATCACGTTCACGTGGACCTCGTAGGCCCCCTCCCGCCATCACAGGGGTGCACACACCTTCTGACAATGGTAGACCGCACCATGCGCTGGCCGGAAGTGGTCCCACTGTCATCAACCACAGCCGAGGAGGTGGCGCGCGCGTTTTTAATGGCATGGGTAGTGCGCTTTGGAGTTCCGTCGGACATTACGTCCGACAGACATCCTCAATTTGTTTCCGAGCTTTGGTCAGCGATGGCCCGCAGCCTGGGGGTAACGATTCACCGCACTACCGCGTACAACCCGCAGGCTAATGGGTTATGCGAACGTTTCCATAGGTCATTGAAGGCAGCCCTCAGAGCGTCGCTTACGGATGCAAATTGGGTGGACAGGCTACCATGGGTTTTATTGGGATTGCGTTCTACACCTAAAGAGGATTTAGAAGCCTCCCCGGCTGAGTTAGTTTTTGCGCAGCCACTCCGGCTACCCGGGGAATTTCTCCCAGATAATCCTGCGCCAGAATGCTTCCCAGCTCAGCGGTTGCAGAGTGACGCGGAGGCTCACCACAGTTTTCCGCGCGTTTTTGTGCCTAAGGCTCTAAAAAATGCGGAGTTTGTTTTTGTCAGACACGATGCGCATCACCCACCGTTGCGACCACCTTATGATGGACCATTTAGAGTGCTGGAAACAGGGGATAAGCATTTTTTGCTAGATTTGGGGGGCAGGGAAGAAAAGATTGGCATAAACAGACTCAAACCCGCCTTTGTGTTGGCCGACGAGGATGTGCTGTTGGCTACGGCTCCTCGGCGTGGCAGACCCCCTAAGGAGCATTCATCAGAACACCCACAGGGATTGACTAACAGTTCTCATCCTCAGACAGCAGCTCCCCAGCAGGAAGGCGCCGCGAAAGTGGTTAAGCCCGCTTACAGCAGATATGGGAGGCGACTGAGGCCCAAGCGACACGTGGACTGATGTGTAATAATTTTACCATGACTTGCAGACTGTTATTACGTTGTTCCATCTTAGACGTTTGGGGGGGGGGGTCATGTGGGACACATATATGCACATATGTATATCACTGTATGATTCATACGTATACCACCTTAGGCTTCACATCTGAGATGGAACAAAGGACTGAGCCGCTCTGGAGATAACACGAGGATGTGAAAGTTTAGTCTTTGGCATGCAAAGAGACAGCCTTGGGGGATTTCGCCCAGCGGCCAGAGACTGGAGGTGGGGGGTGTTAAAATCGGGAGGAAGTTACATTGTTACTGGGGATTAAGTGCCATGTGACTGTGTGTTTTGATGTCCTGGGTATAAAAGGGACAGATGTTGGGGGATTCGTTCTCTTTCTGTTTTTGGATGATGTTGGAGAATGTGAATAAACCTGACTTGTGAAATAAACTCAGCCTCGTCCTTTCACATTCTCCACAACAGTTTGATTCTTCAATCAATTCACAAAAATTATGGTGAAAGATATTCTCTAAATTTATATTTTCTCTTTTATCACTATCTAAGTGGGTTACTTCACTTCAACTTTATTTAAATGTTCCCACTCACATCACAAAGTCATGTCACTTTCACTTTTTAAGCATCTATATAAATTATAAAGCTCATAAGCATTTGAAGCTAAAATGTTTACAATTGCTCTACTGTTTTTATTTCTACTTCTACTGTAACTGCAAAGATTTATACATTAAAGTATTAGTATGTTAATATAAACTATACTATAAACTATAAATTATTAATATATGTCTAAATTTGATATCAGTTAATTTATATACCATGATCGATAATCTTTATGCATGTACGGCTAACATGAAAAACATAAAAGAATAGGTAAAACATATGTAATATACTGTACGTGTCTAATGTATTTGGGGAACTGTTGCATGGCATATTAAACATGATTTTAATTGACCAAATTCCAGCACAGTGTCATATGTCATCTCCTAGACCAATGGATCTCTGAATCAACTCAAATAGAAGGACATACTATAGTGGATGTTTGTATTTATGCTTCAATTAGTGCATTATTTTCACATAAAAGTTGGATAAGTGTTTTTTAAGTTATTTAATATACAGTATATGTTTAATACATATTTAATATAACTTAATATGTATGTGTTTTGTGGCATTTTCCAGCTGACTTAGGCAAGAGGTGGGGTACACCCTGGCCAGTTTGTGAGTCCATCACAGGGCCAACACTGTCAAAAAGGCAACCATTTACTCTCACATTCATACCTATGGCCAGTTTGGAGTCCCAGTTATTGCTACTTAACCGAATGTGCACGTCATTGAACTGTGTCGGGAACAGGGCTTGACATTAACTTTTTTCCTCACCAGCCACTGTGGCTAGTGATTTTCCAAAGTTACTAGCCACTCAGCCTTTTCACTAGCCACAATTTTGTGATTGGGAAAATATGTTTAATATGATCAAATTGGACTATGGAATGCTAAAATTTACTTGAACTAAATTTGCAACCTTTTTCTATGTAGATTACCCTTGTACATACATAAAAAGTAACAAGAGAAACACTCTATTTATGAAGAGCTGTAAATACTGTAAAATGGTAGATAAAAATATTTGCAATATGAGAATGAAGTGCTAGTAGATTTGGCTCCGTCCCAATTCTCATTTGTACCCCTTTGCCTACCCCTATGAATTGGGACACCCTTTCATGGCTGCATGATGTCGCTGGCAGTTGCTGATGGATTTTACCTGAAGAGATGCTACCTGTTTTCACCAGAAAAAAGAAGAGAAAGAAAAAGAAAACTGATTAGAAAAAACACAGTACTTATGGGAGTTCTAGTATTGTAGTCTCACATTGCAATAGGTTTATTATTTTAGATGACATTTGAGAAAACTACAGTACAACTGGCCAAAGTGGCTAGTGGGAGTGGCTGTCTTACCGGCCACGGCTGAAATCCGCCGGTTGGCTGGTGTTAATTGCCAAGCCCTGGTCAGGAACCCTGAGTACCTGGAGAGATCCCACACGTACAGAGAGAGAACATGCAAACTCCACACAGATAGGTCCCCACTGGTCAGAACATGGATTTGAACCTTCTTGCTGTGAGACAAGAGTCTGCATGTTCTCCCTGTGCTCTGGTTTACTCCAGGGGCTTAGGTTTCCTCCAACAATCCAAAGACATGCATGTTAGGTTAATGACTGAATTGTCCCTAGGTGTTTCTGACAGGCCCTTAGAATAGAGGGTTAGTGTAGCTACTAGTTAAGCACTTTGAATGGTCTTTGTGACTAGAAAAAGCACTATATAAGTAGAGACCCTTACAGGTGCCTAACCGATGCACGGCCATGCTATTGAAGAAAAGCAACCTCTAGTGGTTGAGAAAAGAACTACATGAAGTGACATGGTGGTGACATGTTTGGTTGACCCAGAACCAGATGCGGACTCGAAATAAACACAATTATTTTTTTAATATAGAGAGTGTGAGTGTGAATGTGTGCATGCGTGCAGGAGTGAGGCAGCTGGGCAAGCAGAGCACAGTTCAGACTGGCAACCCTAGGAGAGAGCACAGACAGGCGGATGAGTGAACTGAGGTTAGGAGGGATGAACCAGTTAATGTACAGTCTTACGGGTTGGCTGGAGGGCTGAAGCGCTGAAGAACTCCCAAGGTCTCCGGGCCAGCTGCTCCATGACTAGGCTGCCACTGCTGACAAGGTGAAGCAGTGCAGGTGAGTTTAGAGTGCTGGTGGAGTGTGGCTGCACCCAGGTCCGCCGCCAGGAGGTTTACACCTGTGCACAGGGGAGAAGGAGGAGAGCGTAGAGGTGAAGGAATCACGAAGGCTTACTTGTCGGTGGGGGCGCTGACTCCCAGGAGAATTGACGGGCAGGAAAAAGCTGAGGAGACGGAACTCCAGAGCAGGATGAGCAGAGTTGGCGAGGCGGTCTTACCAGACTGTTGGAGCATTGACGTCTCCTTGCAGACCAGAGGGCAGCGTGGCTTAAGTAGGCTGCTTGATGAGGTGATCAGGTGTGCGCGCAGCTGTGGAGGTAATTAAGGCAGCAGGCACGCAGAGCGGATCATAACAGGCGGAAGGATAATGGCGTAAAGTGTTTAAAGTAGACCTTCACCCTACCCTAACTCTAGCCATTACCACTAACTGAGACCACTTAAAAATGTGTATTTAATATATAATGTAAGTGAAACACAAAGATAGAAATGGAAATTAAAAGACACGCATATTACTTGGAAGATTTTTTTAATGATGTTTACTAGATTATAGTAGAACAGTAAAATTGGCCAAATAGCAACTCAGCTGTTAGAGTATAATTAATTATAAAATAAGAAATATATAATCATACAAAGTATAATTCTATATTATAATAATTATATCAAGAGCAAAAGAAGTTAAAATATTTAAATCACAAGTTTCCTGCTAAAACATGCTGTATGAAAGCCAAAAACATGCCACATGTATTTTATAGTATGCTGATCATATTTGCATTTGCAGGGTATACATTACAGGAATACATCCGAACATGGTTGAAGCCGTTTATCTTTTAAACTATAGTGGCATATACACTACCGTTCAAAAGTTTGGGGTCACCCAGACAATTTTGTGTTTTCCATGAAAAGTCACACTTTTATTTACCACCATGAGTTGTAAAATGAATAGAAAATATAGTCAAGACATTGACAAGGTTAGAAATAATGATTTGTATTTGAAATAATTTTTTCCTTCAAACTTTGCTTTCGTCAAAGAATCCTCCATTTGCAGCAATTACAGCATTGCAGACCTTTGGCATTCTAGCTGTTAATTTGTTGAGGTAATCTGGAGAATTCTGATGAGTAAACACATTGTACCATTAGAACACTGGAGTGATAGTTGCTGGAAATGGGCCTCTATACACCTATGTAGATATTGCACCAAAAACCAGACATTTGCAGCTAGAATAGTCATTTACCACATTAGCAATGTATAGAGTGTATTTCTGATTAGTTTAAAGTTATCTTCATTGAAAAAAACAGTGCTTTTCTTTCAAAAATAAGGAAATTTCTAAGTGACCCCAAACTTTTGAACGGTAGTGTATATTCCCTGCAGAATCACCAAAATCACATCAATCATATCAAAATCATTATCACCATTATACCTGGAAAATCCAGCAAAAAAATACATGAAATATGATTGTAATAAGTTAGTATTATTTATTATGTGTGAACTGTGGTACACTTTTACATTCTAGTGCATGTAATATACTTATTACTCAGTTTGTTAGACACCGAGCCAAGATTAGCCAGAGAGATCTCTTGCAGGTAGATGCTCAGACAGTGTGAGTAAATCCCTCTGATTAGAGAGAACAGAACTGGGACAGACGGGCCTCCTTGCAGCTTTACCATACTCAGAGAGGTCTAACACAAATCTGTGAAATGGCAAATTGAGCAGTCACCTCTTAGATTTAATGTTGTACTTTAAAGTGTGAATTGAGTATTGGCGGATGTTTGCTTGCCATTTCAGAGGCTTCCCATGGCCGGTTTGTTTTAAGGTAGTTTTTTTTTTTTTTTTTTTTTTTGGGGGGGGGGTGTAATCCGACACATGAATGTGTTGAATAGTGTAATTATCTGAGCCCAGAAGAGCCCAGAGAGTCTCATCAGGAGCTGCAAGAAATTATTGTTAATGAGTCTGACTGAAATAAAGTTCAGGAAATTTCAGATGAAGTATTGTTCCATACATATGTACTGTATTTCAATTAATATCCAACACATAAAAAGTCACATAGTGTGAACAGTATAAAATGGAAGAAAGAAATAAGCTCTGTCTATAATAAATGCTGATCTATAGGATTTTATTCTAATTATCCAGATATGTGTTGCCAGGAAAGAAAAAAAACACAGTTATCTTATTCACATTGAACTTTTGACCCTTATACAATAAACTCCTGACAAAAAGGGATGTTTTTTAAGAGTCACTTTATTCATGTTTTTTGCATAAGTTTATAGATATTAAAAAAAAACATGCTTGCTGAACAGAACAGCATCTAATGAGATAATGAACCTCCATAAATGTAACCTAGTCCAGGAGCTGTCAAGATACAAAGCGATAAAAGAACACGGCCAGTGTCTGCAGCATGAAATGAGAAATGGATTTTTAAATGAATTTGGACATGCACAGCCCTACTGTATTAGGACCAACACATCTTTTGTTGTTGTTTATTATTAAGGGTACAAGCTCATTAGGGACTCCTGAAAAATACTGTGACCAGATCATTCATTGGGTTGTTTTTCTGCCACAGTTCTTATTGTTGAAAAAAAGCAGGTCCTATACATTAGTCATTGGGTCAGCGCACCAATAAGGTCCAAGAGGTCAGTGACTTTGTGTTTGCAGCAGCATGACACATGACGCTGATGGTGTCACTGATGGAGAGCTTCAGAATAACAGCAACATTCTCAAACATGTGAGCTGCAATTTAGACAACCAAGATTACTCTCAATAAAATGTATACAATAATTACTTTAGATTTGATTATATGTTGTTTGAACCTATGTAGATTTATTAAAAGATCACATTGAAAAAAAGTTTATGAAACACCTGATTCTGTAAAGAGTGATGAAGACATGGTTTCTGAGCAATAGATCATTTTTTGTCAAGGAGTACAATAATTTGCACTGCCACTGCCAGTGTCTGTAATCATCAGATTAAAAGCATATTTAATTTTACAGTTGCAG
The DNA here is from genome assembly GCA_020510985.1 of Pholidichthys leucotaenia. NCBI lineage: Eukaryota > Metazoa > Chordata > Actinopteri > Cichliformes > Pholidichthyidae > Pholidichthys > Pholidichthys leucotaenia. Next base: position 85,116,199 of record CM035840.1, on the reverse strand, counting down.
AATGTTCAGAAATATTAAGTCTGAAACCCAGTGCCATTTAACCTGACATTACTTTGAAAATGTACACTACCGTTCAAAAGTTTGGGGTCACTTAGAAATTTCCTTATTTTTGAAAGAAAAGCACTTTTTTTCAATGAAGATAACTTTAAACTAATCAGAAATACACTCTATGCATTGCTAATGTGGTAAATGACTATTCTAGCTGCAAATGTCTGGTTTTTGGTGCAATATCTAGATAGGTGTATAGAGGCCCATTTCCAGCAACTATCACTCCAGTGTTCTAATGGCACAGTGTGTTTGCTCATTGCATCAGAAGGCTAATGGATGATTAGAAAACCCTTGTGCAATCATGTTAGGTCTGCAATGCTGTAATTGCTGCAAATGGAGGATTCTTTGACGAAAGCAAAGTTTGAAGGAATAAATTATTATTTCAGATACAAATCATTATTTCTAGCCTTGTCAATGTCTTGACTATATTTTCTATTCATTTTACAACTCATGGTGGTAAGTAAGTGTGACTTTTCATGGAAAACACAAAATAATTGTCTGGGTGACCCCAAACTTTTGAACGGTAGTGTATGTAATGGTTTTCTAGGGTAGACGGTTTCAGGAAAGTATGCTATAGAAAGAATGCCCCTCCATGTAGCCTTTGTAAAAAGCAGTTAAACTGGGCTTTTAATCTATGAAAGAGTAAAACGTTGCCATGGTACTGTGGCCACACCTTTCAGCTTTTGCGAGACTTTTATACAACTTTTAATGGCCCATTCCTATAGATGCTGCCATGCAAAAATGAGATCAATCGGAGTAGGCCCCTAGGAGGAGTTCGTTCAAGTGCAAGGTGTGGTTTTTTGGCAAAATTGGAGGTGGGGCAGCTTTGAGGCAATATGGCGGACTTCCTGTTGGCTATGGGTTAGGGTCACAATTATGTACAATGATGATGCTGATGCTGATGATGTTGATGATGATGTTGTTGATGATATTGTTGATGGTGATGCTGATGATGTTGATGTTGTTACTGTTGATGATGTTGTTGTTCTTCTTCTTCTTTTAGATTTGATTGGTGGTTGGCAACCAGCTTACAGGTGCATTACCGCCACTGACTTGATGTATAAGGTGTTCTTATAAGGAGGCCCCCCCTCCTCCCCCCTGCCCTTGTCATCAGTGAGCAGGACGTTCACAGACAGTTCTCCAGACTGAATCCGCGCAAGGCCCCCGGCCCGGATGGCGTGTCTCCCTCCACCCTGAGACACTGTGCGGAAGAGCTGGCTCCTGTCTTCACAGACATTTTTAACACCTCCCTGAAGTTATGCCACATGCCGACCTGCCTCAAAACCTCCACCATCATCCCTGTCCCCAAGAAGCCATGGATCACTGGACTTAACGACTACAGACCTGTAGCGCTCACCTCTGTCGTCATGAAGTCCTTTGAGCGCCTGGTCCTGCCCCACCTCAAGACCATCACCACTCCTCTCCTGGACCCACTGCAGTTTGCCTACCGAGCCAACAGGTCTGTGGACGACGCAGTCAACCTGGCCCTCCACTCCATCCTGCAGTACCTGGACTCCCCGGGAACCTACGCCAGGATCCTGCTTGTGGACTTCAGCTCTACATTCAACACCATCCGCCCCGCTCTGCTCCAGGACAAGCTGTCCCTGCTCAATGTGCCTGACTCCCTCTGCAGGTGGATCACCGACTTCCTAACGGACCGGAGGCAGCATGTGTGGCTGGGAAAGACTGTCTCAGACTCCGTCAGCATCAGCACTGGATCACCCCAGGGCTGTGTACTTTCCCCCCCTACTCTTCTCCCTGTATACCAACTCCTGCTCCTCCAGCCACCAGTCTGTCAAGCTGATCAAGTTTGCGGACGACACCACCCTCATCGGGCTCATCTCCAACGGCGACGAGTCTGTCTACAGGAGAGAGGTGGCCCAGCTGGCGTCCTGGTGCAGCCACAACAACCTGCAGCTGAACGCTCTGAAGACAGTGGAGATGATCGTGGACTTCAGGAAAGTCACAACCCCCCTGCCCCCCCTTACCCTCACAGGCTCTCCCATCACCACTGCAGATTCCTTCCGCTTCCTGGGCACCATCATCACCCGAGACCTCAAGTGGGAGCCAACCATCAGCTCCCTCATCAAAAAGGCCCAGCAGAGGATGTTCTTCCTGTGGCAGCTGAGGAAGCTCAAGCTACCCACCAAGATGTTGGTGCAGTTCTACATGGCCATCATCGAGTCCATCCTCACCACCTCCATAACCGTGTGGTACGCAGGAGCCACTGCCAGGGACAGACTAAGGCTGCAGCGCGTCGTGCGCACTGCTGAGAAGGTGATCGGCTGCAAGCTCCCATCCCTCCAGGACCTGTACATCTCCAGGACCCGGAGGCGTGCAGGCCGGATCATATCCGATCCTTCACACCCTGGTCACATACTGTTTGCCCCCCTCCCCTCAGGTAGAAGACTTCGGTCCATTCAGACTAAAACCTCCCGTCACATGAACAGCTTCTTCCCCTCTGCCATCAGACTGCTGAACACTAAGTGACTTATTAGACTCTCGTGCACTACATACAGCAGCTCAACCGGTCTCATGTCAATCATCACTGTTTTCTTTTTGCATTACCGACTGCACTATGTGGTACTCCACAATATATGCTACTCGCTAATATATTTAAAATTGCTTTGACTAGTATTACTCATTCATATTCTACATTTTATTGCATGTATAGTTTTATTTCTATCTTTTATTTTTTCATGTTTAATGTTGCAGCATCGCACCGAGACAAATTCCTAGTTTGTGTACTACATGAACAATGGCAATAAATCTGATTCTGATTCTGATTCTGATTCTTGATTCTGAGTTCTGAACAACTCCCCATGTGCGAAAAAAAACATCTGTCCTTCAGAGGAGCCGGCCATGCCCTTTATGTTGTTGTTGTTGTTGATGATGATGATGATGATGATGATGATGATGATGATGATTGTAATGTTTTAGGAAACAGGACGTGCCAGATCCTTCATTTTGAAGAATTTATCTCGATATGATTTTAAATTAATCTGAGCCAGCTGATTTAAATTTTTAAATCACTTACTTGAACCCCAGATTGACAGTTTTAGATCATGTCAATATAATATCATTGTAATGCACAAGCTTTTTTGTTGTTCTACCATGCTATATTGTGTTTCCATGGTGTTACTTGCCATAAGGAGCTTAAGCCACCACTCATGTAAACTTATTCAGTTGCGCTTTCTGTGCTAAGAAGGGAGTTCAGACTTTATGACTATGGAAAACTGGTGCTTGTAGTCTGGGCTGAAAAGGCTCTTTGTGTGGCAATGCATTTTTTCTTTCAATTATAACTGTTAGATCCTTTTGATAGACTGAACACCAGACTGGACTCCCTACATAATCAGTATATTGTCTTCTGTCAGTGCTTCTATATTCTACCTCATCCTGGGCAGTGATTTTTACACAACATCAAGGAGGACCTCTGGGTTCAGGGCATGAGGAAGTTCCCTTCACCGACTCCCGGGGTTGTGTAAAGCATCCCTCCATGTCACGGGTGACACAGGCCAGAACCACCTGAGACAAACAGCATGTGCATCAGCCACATGTATCAACATCTGAGGCTGTGAGGGGCTAAAAGCATGGTCTGATTGACAGGCATCTCCACCATCCAATGTGTGAGGCAGCTAAAGAAGAGCAGTGCTATCTGTTAATTAACAAAGCCCATTGTTCCTAAAGGTTTCTGGCTGCAGAGACCTCTGGACCTTTTTTTCCACTTACCGTGTTGATCGTATTAAAAGGTTCATTGTGTTTAAGAATGGAAAACATGCAGCTTATGTTTGTTATATACTCAGGGACCCAGAGGAGCTTATGGTGCAGATAAATGGATTTTAAAGGGGGGGGGGGGAGAGGAGGGGGAGGGAGCCGGGTGGGCTGCACTTGAGTCAGACCTTGACCTATTCTTGGTCTTAAGGTGTCAACAAACAACTAATTAACTACTTGGGCCTCCATGGGGAGGTCTGAGTCCACGCCATAGCGGCTGGAATGAATGCGTTTACCTCTGACAGCACTGATACATTTCCTCATATTTGGTAGGCTTACATGTTAGATCTTTTACATCTTCTGAAATTGCGCGGTGTTATTAATGTCTAAGGAAAATCTGAGTGTGGGCGGAGCCTCTGTGGCCTTTATGCGCAGTGAAAATATTGGTGGGCGGAGCTGCTGTGTTTCCATTCGCTGCTGTGGGGGAGATCACCCCCCACCCCACACACACACACACACACACATTTCCCTCTGTGGTTAAATAGCAAAGCGGCGCAGCTTCTCCACATCAGAAACCCCACTTTGGCAAGAGGCCGGTATTTAGATATAATCCACCGGTAAGAGCATCACAAAACGGCTATAAAAACGGCAGCACTTTAACATGTACTCAAACAAAAGCGAAGGACCACGTAGAGGAAGATCGTTTGACTCCATGAACATCGGCTTTGAGGAAAAGTTGTTGAACAATGAGGTAAGAACTTAAGCTGCAGATAGGTTATAAAAGACAAAAAAAAGGCAAGATTAGTAGGCCTATTTATTATTATTTTTATTATTATTATAACTTTAAATGGTTTATCTCGTGGCTGATATTTCGTGAGCACCTCAGCGGCTGCAGCCAAAAAGGTTTTCTTGTGTGTGATATTTCAGTTTTACTTGAGTACTTTTTTGACAGATCATCCAGGATCATCTTAACGAATAAGCTTCCACTTTAACGTCAGCGCAGATTAATTTAAGACGTATTGCTATACTGTAATTTACGTCAAAGGGTTAAGAGGGTTAAAAGGGAGATGCCTCCGAATTTGGTGCGATAAAAGGCTCTTTGTTACCCCGCCTGCTGCATGTTTCACTGTCGGTGGATCGATGATAAAGTAGATGGAAAACTGCTTAAGAAAGAACCGGCTCCCTTTAAAAATCACTGAAATGTAGAGAAACCATTTATAGTCAGAGGCAATTTTGAAATAACCCTATGTTAAAATAATACAGGCAACATGTCATCCATTAATTTCTTCAAGCTGAAATGCAAATAATAACTAGAGGGCACCTAGGGAGTGCATACCTCCTCCCAGGCCGTTAAAAAGTGTAAAAAGTAATCCAGAATCCACTTACTGATCTGCATCTGGACCAAAATGGGTTCATATTGGACATAATAAGAAAATAAAAAATAGCACAATGCAGTGTTTTTTTCAGCTGGGGGTCCCTGGAATGTTCAGGTTTCCATAGGAAATTTTCTAATTTCTAATAATTCAAATTTCTAATTTCCCTTCTTAATTGGTCCCAAAAAATTGCAAAATAATTTAATAATTTCTGTCAGCACGCATGCACTACAATGGCATATTATTTGCAATTTTTTTGGACCAAGAAGTGAAAATTTCCCATGGAACCCTGAACATTCTAGGGACCCCTGGTTGAAAAACACTGGATAATGTACAAGTCAGTGATGTAAGACTGTTTCTATTAGCTCAAAACTGTATTATTTTAAATGCATTTTATGTCAATTTCCCCACTATTGTTAAAAATGATATAAACTAGTGGATCTCTGTAGATTAGAAAATCATAATTTGTAATTTAATAATTAGAAAAGCTACAAGCATAATCATTAACATGAAATCAAGGAGGGTTGAAATATTTCACTGAGCATATCATGACTGAAATTATCTTTTTGAATTATATTGCAAAAAAAAAAAATCCACAATATTCTAATTTAGTGTAAGAACCCCTTTTGAGAATTTGCTTGCACGCCAAATTATATATTTCATGTTATTCTAATAAAGTTTCCAATTTAAAAACTATACATTAGTTATGGGTCCTGTCATGAGCACTAATTTCCCCTCTGAGCTCAGACTCAATTTATTTTCTGAGTTCTGTATGTCTGTTAGTGTTATGTTGTCAGTCCTTTGTATATATTTTGGGATTTTTTTTACATTCAGAGCCCCCCCCCCTTTGCCCAGACACTCCCACCAACTACTCTCGCTGTCTCCCTGCCATCTCAAGTTGTGAGTAGTTGATTAATCAGGTCACCTGCTCACTCAGCTCCTTGCACCTGCCGCTGATCTGCTGCCCACTATTTAAGGACTGCTGGTTACTCTCTCTGTGCGGTAGCATTGTTTGAAGTCCAGTATCTAAGGACTGCTCCTGGTGTTATTTGGACTCTCTTCTCGTCTTTCATCCCCTCCAGAGCGATCTTAGCTCTGGAGTGCCATCTCTATAAGTTACTTTGTATTTTTGTGTTGGAGCACTGTTTTGGATTTATTTTTTCTTTCTCTTTTGTAATTAAATGTCACTAAGACACAGTTCAGTGTGTGAATCTGTCTCTCTCTGCCCCGAGGGGCGTTCATGACAGGTCCTGCAAAATCAGCGCTCCTTGCAGCCGACACGCACGTGATTAGAGGCTGCCTAACGTCGGCTGAGATTTGGCCACACAGGGGGACTAATAATAGGCTCCCCCCGCTCTCCAAATGGGATTGGTGTAAGGCGATTTTTTTGAGACGGAGACAAGTTCATCTTCGTTAAACCGAGACGCAGCGAGTTGACCTCAGCCAGCGTCCTGGTCCAGTCTAGATGCACTAATGCTTTCAGGGATTCTACCGCCACGGGCACATGGGAAGCTGGTCTGTCGCGCTGTCTACACCATGTTTGAAGGGATAAATATGGTAGGAAGGTTTTCAACAGTTTTTTTTTTAATTAATTATATTACTCCATCTACAAGTTTGACTTTTTAGACCGTGCAGAAAGTTGCCCCCCAGAAAACTAAATGTGCTAACCTACTGTAAAGGGAACAACCAAAGCAGTGCAGTCAGTCAAATCTGATTAGTTTTCTGTGTTCAGGGCACGCTGCTGTCCCTCCTCTGAAGCGCGCTGCGGGATTATTTTATTTTCCCCTGGCGTGTGCAGCGCGCGTCAACGTGAGTGCGCTGTCCGAGGTGCTGAAATGGGTCGGGGAGCTACTAATCTCAGCGGTGTTCCACATGTACTGCACATGAAGTGCTTGATCTCTGTGAATGAAAATGAACGACGGGAGTTTCCGTGTATTACTATAGCAATATCTGACTCACTGAGGTACAGAGTCTGACTGCTTTCTCTGGATTCTTTCTTTTGCTGTGCACCGACTGTGTTATTAATGGAAATCCTCATAATAGCATGTTCATATGATTGTTTCTTTTTTTTAAATTGTTTAATAGAGGGGTCTGTAACCACGTGGCTCCCTGTGGCTTTGATTTAAAAAAAAAAAAACTCAAATTCAATGTAAAAAATAAAGTTGCATACTGTATTTGGATTTGTCAATACTTGCACTCTACACAGTGATTATGAAACTGAATCTAAGCTAAAAAAAAAAAAAAAGTATAGGAACAACTGAAAAATTACAAGAAAACACTCACATACTGTATTTACAAGTAAAAACAGCAAATATACCAGTAACAGAGTTGACAATATCAAAGAAAAAAGTGTCAACCTTACAAAAAAGTTGCAAATTAATGAGGGAAAAAAATCTTAAGAAATTTACAAGAAAGCATTTTTTGATAAGAATAAAGTTACAAATAAAAAAAGTTTGTTTTACCTGCACTTGCAGGTTCAAATATGTCTTGGCATTCAAAAAAATTCACAAAATATATATAAATACATTTTTAATTCTTCATTCAGTAAAAATGTCAAAATTACCCTAAAACTCTATTAATGAGGTTGTTGAATCTCAGAACAAAATAAAAACGTAAAGCTGCAGGGCATAAGTTACATTTTTATGCAGCTTTTTCAAACTTACTTTTGCTCTTGAATCTGGCATGGTTTTATAAATTTGAAAAAAAAATATTTGCAACAGAAGTTTCTGAGGGGCCACAGCTATAAAAGATTTTTTTTTTTTTTAAAAAGGGTCCTCAGCATTATAAAGTCAGATCTTTTTTTTAAACAAAACTTGCCTAGAATGACTCTTGTTACAGTAGACACTGCCAATCTCTGGCGATGTAGATGAGTTAAATTATAAGTTCTGCATTTAGTATGAATTTATTTATTTAAGAATAAATCAAAGGATTGATGATAAAAACAATTTCTACAGGAGTTTTTTTAATGGTGTCTTCCTACTGGACATATTCAAATCAATCTTTTATTACTATTTCCAGATAAACAAATCAACCTTCACAAAAATTGAAGAAAATACTGAAAAGAAGAACACATCAGAGAAAGGCAGAGCAACAATCATATTTTCCCTCAAGAATGAAGTGGGAGGACTTGTAAAGGCACTCAAACTCTTCCAAGTATGGAACCCAGCTCTTCCCATTTATTAAAATAACTTCATAGGATCTTTTTTATCCTCTGTTGTTTACACAGTTAGAAATATTTCCCCTCAATGTATCCCGTCATCACACAGGTCTTTATCTTGTCTTGCAGGAGAACCATGTGAACCTTGTGCACATAGAGTCCAGGAAATCTAAAAGACGCAACTCCGAGTTTGAAATATTCGTGGACTGCGACAGCAACCACGAGCAACTGAACGAAATCATCCACCTGCTTCGGAAGCATGTGAACGTGGTGGACATGGACCCTCCAGATAACTCCTGCATACAAGAAGATGGTGAGCCGGCAGCGAATGAAATGCCCCTGATACAGACATTACAAACACCACGTTACACCTGACACATTTCCTTTTCATCTCAGAGATGTATGACGTACCCTGGTTCCCAAAGAAAATTTCAGACTTGGACAAGTGTGCGAACCGTGTCCTCATGTATGGCTCTGAGTTGGATGCTGACCACCCGGTACAGTATCAGTTTTTCATAGTTGATCTTAAAAATGCAAAACCACTCTGAACTGAAGCATTCTCATTATTTGGTGTGTGGCATTTTTTTTTTTTTTTTGTCAGGGCTTCAAAGACAACGTGTACCGGAAAAGGCGAAAGTACTTTGCTGACCTTGCCATGGCCTACAAACAGTAGGTTTTTCAATATCTAAGGGCTGTATCTAAATATTGAATTATCTAGATAGTAGTTTGTTAGATTGGTATTCAGTATTGAAATCTGGGATTCCACTAATCACCTTTGTTTCTAGCTGTGTGAGCTTTACTAAACATAAATTATCAATGCCAACTATTTTGTCTGTAAATTATTTTAGTTTTAATAGCACTATAAAATATTGAAGATGTGTGATGCTCCCTAATATTCATTCACAACAGCCCCACTTTTTTGATTTTCTTTTTAAATTTGATACTTAAAACATCCTTTTCTTTCTTCCTCCAGTGGAGACCCCATTCCTCGTATCGAGTTCACAGAGGAGGAAGTGAAAACTTGGGGTGTGGTGTACAGGGAGCTCAACAAGCTGTACCCCACCCACGCCTGCCGGGAGTACCTGAAGAACCTGCCGCTGTTGTCCAAATACTGTGAATGTCAGGAGGACAACATCCCTCAGCTGGAAGATGTCTCACGGTTCCTTAGAGGTAGGGTTTCACTTCCTCAGTACAACTTTTTAAAATTTCTCCTTTGTAGATCTAACTGCTCATATATGCGTCATACACTTTGTCAGAGCGTACCGGATTTACCATCAGGCCTGTGGCCGGCTACCTCTCCCCACGTGACTTCCTTGCTGGTTTGGCCTTCCGTGTTTTCCACTGCACCCAGTATGTGCGACACAGCTCTGACCCCTTATACACCCCAGAACCGTGAGTAATACCTTACACATGGCGACAACACGTGCGGTGTTAACACTCACAAGAAACTAACACACTGCCATCTTTCACCATCTAGGGACACATGCCACGAGCTGCTGGGACACGTCCCCCTGCTGGCAGAGCCCAGCTTCGCCCAGTTTTCTCAGGAGATTGGTCTCGCTTCACTTGGAGCCTCTGATGACTCAGTTCAGAAATTAGCCACAGTAGGTGTTGCTTCTACAGTCAAATTTTAATCTAATCACACACACACACACACACACACACACACACACACACACACAGTATCTCACAAAAGTGAGTACGCCCCTCACATTTTTGCAAATATTTTATATCTTCATGGGACAACACTGAAGATATGACACTTTGATACAATGTAAAGTAGTCAGTGTACAGCTTGTATAACAGTGTAAATTTGCTGTCCCCTCAAAATAACTCAACACGCAGCCATTAATGTCTAAGCCGCTGGCAACAAAAATGAGTACACCCCTAGTGAAAATGTCCAAACTGTGCCCAAAGTGTCAATATTTTGTGTGTCCACCATTATTTTCCAGCACTGCCTTAACTCTCTTGGGCATGGAGTTCACTAGAGCTTCACAGGTTGCCACTGGAATCCTCTTCCACTCCTCCATGACAACATCACGGAGCTGGTGGATGTTAGAGACCTTGTGCTTCTCCACCTTCTGTTTGAGGATGCCCCACAGATGCTCAGTAGGGTTTAGGTCTGGAGACATGCTTGGCCAGTCCATCACCTTCACCCTCAGTTTCTTTAGCAAGGCAGTGGTCGACTTGGAGGTGTGTTTGGGGTGGTTATCATGTTGGAATACTGCGCTGCAGATCATGCTTTGCTTCAGTATGTCACAGTACATGTTGGTATTCATGGTTCCCTCAGTGAACTGTAGCTCCCCAGTGCTGGCAGCACTCATGCAGCCCCAAACCATGACACTCCCCCCATCATGCTTGACTGTAGGCAAGGCACACTTGCATACCTGCCAACTACTCCGGTTTTGCCGTAATGGTTCCGGTTTTCAAGACCCCGTTCCGGGTTCTGGTTTTATTATTCAAAATTACGGTTTTTCACTAAAAAATTCAGTCAAAAATTTTAAATCGTAAAAAAACACGGAAAACACGAAAGCAATTCCAAACACGCTGTCGCTTGGAATCGTATTTAAATTTAGAACAAAGGCAATCGGCACTGCTTCATGTAGGTGTATTGCGCATGTGCGAGAGGTCTGAGCCAATTTTCCATGTGCAGTCGCGAGGCAATCAGGTAAGAATTATACGTCTTCATCATGGAGTCTGCCGGAGAAAAATCACTAACGAGCGTGAAACACAAACGAAAATTACGGTCTTTTCGTGAGGAATACAGCAAAGCATTTCCGGGAGTTATTATTCGCTCAAGAAGGGATGAAAATTACGCGAATTGCACTTTGTGTAGACAAGACTTTTTGATTGGACATGACGGAATCAGCGATGTGAAAGACCATGTAAGAACGAAAAAACACAAGGCCAGTGCCAGTGACGCTAGCGGCAAACTTGAAGAACATGTGCTGTGTAATTGCAAGCCTTGTCATGCTTGGTGTATCATGTAAACACATAAAATATCAGAGCGATTTTGCCGTCATTTACACACGTGTCTGTTAAACAGTGCTAGTATACCCTGCTGATATTTCTAGTCTTCTAGTTACCTCCGCCAAGGAGGTTATGTGATCATCAGCATTGGTTTGTCTGTTTCTTTGTTAGCAAGATAACTCAAAAAGTTATGGACGGATTTTCATGAAGTTTTCACAGATTGTCAGAAATGGGGTATCCTACAGATGATTAGATTTTGGTGGTGATCCGGATCACCGTCTGGATCCAGGAATTTTTTAAAGGATTCTTTTTTTTTTTTTTATGTAACATTGCGAGATAGGGCCATTTTCAGTATTTTATTTATGATGTTAAACACTGTATGGGGGGAACTGTGGCGCTTGGCGGAGGTCTGCGCTCTCCGAGTGCTTTTCTAGTATTCATAATACATCACATCTGGCCTATTCGAAGTTCTATGCAGTGTTAAGATAGTCTTTTGAATGCAAATTTAATGAATGAATGAATCTTTATTTCGGATAGATTAAAAGTAAAGATTAAAAAGAAACAGAATAATATAACAAAGGGGGAAAGAAAATGCAACAAGGTCAAATTAGATAATAACTCCTCTGATTATACAGTTCAACATAAGTTATCTGAAATGGGTGATGGCTGAAGCTGCAGCTTATATTGCCCACCCATATTCCATCCAAGAATTCAAAAGAAAAACAAAACAAGAGCGATTACAATTCAGAACAAAGCAAAGACAAAATGTGACAAAAAACTAAGCTACAACACAACACAGACTGGATATGACAATCCTGATATGATTTTATATGTCATCTTGTATATATGTTTGGAGTATTTCTTCCTTTAGTTTTTGGTTAAATTGTCCAAGCGTTGTGCATGATTTTAATTCAGGTCCAAAATCGTTCCATAATCTGACTCCTTGCACTGAAACACAGTGTTGCTTGGTGGTAGTTCTCACTGAAGGTTTTTGAAATATACATGTTCCTCTGAAATGATATTGTTTCTCCCTTATTTGGAACAACTTTTGGATATTTGCGGGCAGTGATAGATTCTTAGCTTTAAACATTATTACTGCAGTTTTAAAGTCAACCAGATCTTTCAACTTGAGAGCTTTTAATTTAAGAAAAAGTGGGTTTGTTGGTTCCCTGTAAGCAGCTTTGTTTATTATTCTAATAGCTCTCTTCTGAAGCATAAAGACTGGATATATGTTTGTTTTATATGTATTTCCCCATACTTCAGTACAATATGTCATGTATGGGAGTATTAATGAATGATACAAAGTATATAATGTGGGTTGTTGATTCAGCAAATATTTTGCTCTGTGTAGTATTGCAATTGATTTAGATATTTTACCTTTAATATAATTAATATGTGACTTCTATGTCAAATGCTAATATTTGTGTGACACTGCGGCCCCCTGGACCCCGGCTAGCTACTAGGCTTTTCAGGTTTGAAAGCTGAAGAAATATGAGGTTGTTAGCTACATTCTAACTTGATTTAATGCTAATATTTGTTTGGCGTCGGGGGGCTTTGCCCCCCTGAATCCCCTACCAGGACTTTGTCCTGGACCTACCGGGGCCTGCGGCCCCTGGACCACGGCTAGCTACTAGGCTTTTCAGGTTTGAAAGTTGAAGAAATATGAGGTTGTTAGCTACATTTAACTAGATTTAATGCTAATATTTGTTTGGCAAATATTAGCATTATTAGCATTAGCATTATTAGCATTAGCATCGGCCCCTGAACCCCGGCTAGCTACTAGGCTTTTCAGGTTTGAAAAGTTGGCAGGTATGCACTTGTCTTTGTACTCCTCACCTACTTGCCGCCACACACGCTTGACACCATCTGACCCAAATAAGTTTATCTTAGTCTCATCATACCACAGGTCATTGTTCCAGTAATCCATGTCCTTAGTCTGCTTGTCTTCAGCAAACCGTTTGCAGGCTTTCTTGTGCATCATCTTTAAAAGGGGTTTCCTTCTGGGACAACAGCCATGCAGACTAATTTGAGGCAGTGTGCGGCATATGGTCTGAGCACTGACAGGCTGACCCCCCACCCCTTCAACCTCTGCAGCAATGCTGGCAGCACTCGTACATCTGTTTTCAAAAGACAACCTCTGGGTATGACACTGAGCACGTGCACTCAACTTCTTTGGTCGACCATGGCGAGGCCTGCTCTGAGTGGAACCTGTCCTGTTAAACCACTGTATGGTCTTGGTCACCGTGCTGCAGCTCAGTTTCAGGGTGTTGGCAATCTTCTTATAGCCTAGGCCACCTTTATGTAGCGCAACAATTATTTTTTTTCATATCCTCAGAATTCTTTGCCATGAGGTGCCATGTTGAACTTCCAGTGACCAGTATGAGAGAGTGTGAGAGTGATAACACCAAATTTAACACACCTGCTCCCTATTCACACCTGAGACCTTGTAACACTAACGAGTCACATGACAGCGGGAGGGAAAATAACTAATTGGGCACAATTTGGCCATTTTCACTTAGGGGTGTACTCATTTTTATTGCCGGCGGTTTAGACATTAATGGTGGCGTATGGAGTTATTTTGAGGGGACAGCAAATTTACACCGTTATGCAAGCGGTACACTGACTACATTGTATCAAAGTGTCATATCTTCAGTGTTGTCCCATGAAAAGATATAATATTTACAAAAATGTGAGGGGTGTACTCACTTTTGTGAGATACTGTATATACACGTATATTATCACCTATGTTGCATTATCTAAACTTCTGTATTCCAGTGCTACTTCTTCACAGTGGAGTTTGGCCTATGCAAACAAGAAGGGCAGCTGAGAGCATATGGAGCTGGCCTGTTATCATCTATCAGTGAGCTTAAGGTAGAGACATTTACACACATCTTTTAGTAAACATATTCACAAAAAGCTGTAAAACCCTTTATTTATATTCAATTTGAGCTGAAAAAATTGTCTTATGAGTAAAATCATTTGAACTGTTTCTTTCCTGCAGCATGCACTCTCTGGTAATGCAAGGATAATGCCTTTTGACCCAAAAGTTACATCCAAGCAGGAATGCATCATCACAACATTTCAGGATGTCTACTTTGTGTCAGACAGCTTTGAGGAGGCCAAAGTAAAGATGAGGTGTGTTAAACAACTTTATAACACCACTGATCTAGGCGGTTTTGCGTGTAACCAAAAAGGCACAGCTTGCAATTTTTTACCATTTTCTTCATTTCAGGGAGTTTGCCAAAACCATCAAGCGTCCCTTCACAGTCCGATACAACCCTTACACCCAGAGCGTGGACGTACTAAAAGACACTCCCAGCATCAACAGTGTGGTGGAGGAACTGCGGCACGAGCTTGACATTGTGGGTGATGCACTGAGCCGGCTGAACAAACACCTGGGAGTGTGAGCGCCCACAGTTCAGCTGTAGTCCCATCCACGGTCTGTCAGCGCTTACTGTCATCCCCAGCCCCGCTGTAAAGATGTTGCTTGTGTAATGCTCCTTTTGTTAGTAGAATGAATGCGCATCACTTTGTGGCTAAACACTCTGTTGTCATCACTGCATGGTACATGGCTTAGACGTATTTCAATGCCTCTGATTTCAGTAAACGTTACAAACCCAAAGAGCCTTTACTTCAGGCAATGTCTTGGATATTATGGCATAAACAATACACTTTCATGGTATTTTAGTACAATTTAAACGCTGCCAGCTGTTACAAACTCTTCCTATTTGTAACTTTGCTGTTGTACATGATCATGTGATTCTTTTTTGTAATTCATTTTATTCATGTTTAATATATTTCTCACTTCAGTAATGTGTATGAAATGTGTCTTGTTTGTATTCTTTTTGCATATGTTTTATGTTCCTTTTTGTGTGCTGTCAAAGGAAGTTATGAAAGTGAAAACTTAAAAATACTGGTGTTATGACAGTGCTTTCATGATTGATTATGACAGATTTGGCCCATGTCCACATTTTATTTTGCAGTGATGATTTTTTTTGAATATCTCCTTGGTGAATACAATTGTAGTACACTGGAAATAAAAACATTATTTTTCTACTGTATAGAACCATATATATTAGGAGTAGAGTATGTATTAAACTAAAGAAGTAATAAAAAATGTCTATTGTGTGCTGTGTCAAATTGTTGCTTTATTTGTTGATTTGCTGCTTTTCCTTTTTATGGGCTGTGATTTGGTCAGTGCTGTCAATGACAGATGTACAGTAGAATGGTGATAACAAAGACAAAGTGATATAAACAGCAATACTCAAGCTGGAGATGGTGTAGTCTCAAATACTGTAGGAACAAGTATTCCTATAATCTTAGCCTTGGTACATTAAATGCTTGCTGCAAAAAGTCAATCCTGAAGAAGAGCAGGTGGAAAATGAGTGACTGTTGAAGCCATTTCATGGACAGGGATCAGTGGCTTCATGCTCTCATAAAATTTACATTCTGGATGTAGCATCTCAAAGTATTATTTAAATGGCTCGAAGAATGGAAAATTACAGCTCAGGAAATGGAGCTCTGTGCCACATATAGATTCCGAAGGAAACACCTGATAAAATTAACACATTGTCATGGTGGTGTAGTGGTTAGCACTATTGCTTCACAGTAAGTATTGGTTGTGGGTTCAAAGCCAGCAGGGCCTATCTGTGTGGAGTTTGCATGTTCTTCCCATACATGTGTGGGTTTACTCTGGGTGCCCTGGTTTCCTCCCACATTCCAGAAACGTACCAGTTAGGTTAACTGGAGACTCCAAAGTGACCCTGTGTGTGAAAGGATTGGCACTGCCTCATTCAAGTGGATGTCCTCGACTTAAAAAAAAACAAACAAAAAACTAATGCTTTAGCTGATAAACTGATTGTTTAACAAAATCTTGAGAGAGTGAGAGGATGCCTGAGGAGTGGAGAAGAAGTATTTTGGTACCAGTTTTCAAGAACAAGGGTGATGCTCAGAGCTGTAGTAACTACAGAGGCATAAAGTTGAGCAGCCACACTATGAAGACATGGGAAAGAGTTGTTGAAGCCAGGTTAGGAAGAGAGGTGACCAAGCAGCAGCACAGTTTCATGCCAACAAAGAGTACTGCAGATGCAATGTTTGCTTTAATAGTGCTGATGGAGAAGTATAGAGAAGGTCAGAAGGAGCTGCACTGTGTCTTTGTGGATCTGGAGAAAGCATATGATAGGGTGTCGAGAGGAAGTGTGGTACTGTATGAGAAAGTCAGGAGTAGCAGAGAAGTATGTGAGGGTGGTGCAGGACATGTACGAAGACAGTGAGACAGTGGTGAGGTGTGCTGTAGGAGTGACAGATGGATTCAAGGTGGGAGTGGGATTAAATAGGGGTCAGCTCTGAACCGTTTCTTGTTTGCCATGGTGATGGACAGGCTGACAGATGAGGTCATGCGGGATTCTTTGTGGACTATGATGTTTTTTTAATTAATTAATTTATTTAACCTTTATTTAACCAGGCAGGACAGATTAAGAACACATTCTTATTTACAGCTGTGGCCTGAGGGGGAAAGGGGCAAGGGACAACTTACATTCATACCTCCCCAGTTGATGCCAGTTAACCTAACCTACATGTTTTTTTGGCCCCTGTGGGAGGAAACTGGAGAAATCCCAGAGTAAAGCCACGCAGACATGGGGAGAACATGCAAACTTCACACAGAAAGATCACTGTTGGTCAAGGGGTGGGATCGAACCCGAGATCCCATGGCCAAGGGTGAGTTGCTGTGGTGCCACAGTGGTGACCACTGCGCCACCGTGCTGCCCTGTTTGCTGACAACATAGTAAGAGTGGGAAGCAGGCGGAAGAGAACCTTGAGAGGTGAAGGTATGCACTGGAGAGAAGAGGAATGAAAGTCAGTAGAAGTCAGACAGAATACATGTGTGTAAATGAGAGGGAGGCAGGTGTGACCATGAAGATGCAAGGAGTAGAGGTAGAGAAGGTAGATGAGTTTAAATAGTTAGGGTCAATCATTCAGTGCACAAGAGAGGTGAAGAAGAGAGTCCAGGAAGGCTGGAGTGGGTAGAGACGAGTGTCACGGGTGATTTATGACAGAAGCATAGCAGCTAGAGTTAAAGGAAAGACTTACAAGACAGTAGTGAGACCTGCTATGATGTAAGGCTTGGCGATAGTGGCACTGACAAAAAGACAGGAGGTGGAGCTGGAGGTGGCAGAGTTGAAGATGCTAAGATTCTCGTTGGGAGTGACTAGGAGGGACAGGATTAGGAATGAGTATATCAGCGGGACAGCTCAGGTTGAGCAGTTTGGAGACAAAGTCAAAGTCAAAGTCAAAGTGCCTTTATTGTCATTCCATTGTTAATGAACAATGCAACGAAATTGAGATGCTGCTCCCTAAAAACAAACTATAAACAAACTATCACACTCACAGTTCACTCATGCATTTAACATTCTTATAATTACAACAATAAATAATGCTTGAAACAAAATTGCCTAAAAGTTGAATACAATATGTATGTAGCAATAATGAAAAACACACTGAGCGATAAATACAAAAGACCAGCTTATGCACACAGGGTTGTTGCTACAAAATAACCTAAAATAACAAAAAATATCAGCAGTCTGTGCGTGTTACATAAATCCGTTCAAAATATGTACTGTTGCTGGGAAAAAACTACGATTAAACCTGGTAGTCTGGGTTTTATGGGCTCTGTACCGCTTTCAGGGAGGGGAGCAAGTGAAAGAAATCGTGGCCTGGATGAGCACAGTCTTTAATGATGGCAGTAGCTCTGTTGAGGTACCGAGACCTGGAAATCTCTTCCAGAGAAGGGAAAGAACAGCCAGTGATTTTTTGCACAGTCTCGATCACTCTCCGGAAGGCTTTGCGGTCTGCGGCTGAACAGCCCTCATACCAAACCGTGATGCCATATGACAGAATGCTCTCAATAGCAGAGCGATAAAATAAAACCAGCAACTGTGCATTCAGGCCATTCTTCTTGAGGAGCCTCAGAAAGTGTAGACGTTGTTGAGCCTTTTTTTATCGTAGCTATGGTGTTAACTGCCCAGGTAAGGTTGTGAGAAATATGAACACCCAAAAACTTAAAAGCCTCCACCCTCTCCACACGCTCCTTGCCTATATATAGAGGAGGCGGTTCACTGCTATGCTTCCTAAAATCAATAATGAGTTCTTTTGTTTTTTTTGTATTCAATAGCAG
Organism: Pholidichthys leucotaenia; assembly: GCA_020510985.1. Classification (NCBI taxonomy): domain Eukaryota; kingdom Metazoa; phylum Chordata; class Actinopteri; order Cichliformes; family Pholidichthyidae; genus Pholidichthys; species Pholidichthys leucotaenia. Next base: position 85,097,766 of record CM035840.1, on the reverse strand, counting down.
ATTATTATCTGAGCACCATCCCACCAGTTTCTGGACCTCATCTCTGTATGCGGACTCATCTCCTCCTGATATGAGCCCCACTACTGTTGTGTCATCTGCAAACTTCACTATAATGTTTGTGGGATGAACAGGTATGCAGTCATATGTGTACAATGAATACAAAGTGGGGCTCAACACATAGCCCTGTGGCGAGCCTGTGTTAAGCATGACTGTAGAGGAGAAATGGGGTCCGAGTCTAACAGTCTGTGTTCTGTTTGTTAGGAAGTCCTTAATCCAGCTGCAAGTGTGAGCAGGCAGACCAAGCTGAAGCAATTTGGTGATGAGAATGTTGGGAATAATTGTATTAAATGCCGAGCTATAGTCAACAAACAACATTCTTACATAGCTCCCCTTGTCTTCTAAATGGCTGAATGCCGAGTGGAGAGCTATAGCAATAGCATCTTCAGTGGATCTGCTCTGCCTGTAGGCAAACTGGTACCAATCAAAGTTTGGGGGGAGACTAGGCAAAAGATGTTTCAATACCATTTTCTCAAAGCACTTCATAACAATGGGTGTTAATGCTACTGGTCGATAGTCATTCAGACTGCTAATAGTATGTTTTTTTGTTACAGGAATAATGACTGCAGATTTTAAACACTGTGGAACAACGGCTGCCTTGAGAGACAAGTTAAAAATGTCAGTCAAAACAGAGCATAGCTGATCTGCACATGCTCTGAGCACCTTTCCTGGCACTCCATCGGGACCAGTAGCCTTTCTCGGGTGATCTGCTCTCAGTGTCTGTCTCACCTCATGATCCTGCAGGATAAGCACATCAGAGCTGGCATTCAATAACATCTGTGGGTCTGGGCAAGGTGTATTTGCCTCAAACCGTGCGAAAAAGACAAAGTAAGAGAGGCAAGGCTGAGATGGTTTGGACGTGCAGAGGAGGGATAGTGGATATACTGGACAAAGGATGATGAAGATGGAGCTGCCAGGCAGGAGGAAAAGAGGAAGACCACAGAGAAGATTCATGGATGTAGTGAAGGAGGGATAGGGTGAGATGGACGCAGATGATCCACTATGGCATGGCAACCCCTAAAGGGAGCAGCCAAAAGAAGAAGAAGAAGAAGAAGAAGAAGAAGAAGAAGAAGAAGAAGAAGAAGAAGAAGAAGAAGAGGAAGAAGAAGAAGAAGAAGAAGAAGAAGAAGAAGAAGAAGAAGAAGAAGAAGAAGAAGAAGAAGAAGAAGACTGTTTTGGGTGCAAGTTTTAGAGTTTCTTATAATTATGGTAACTTTGGAAGCAGTGATATTAAGCACAAAAGTGCCATGCTCCACCTCAGAATATTCCTTCTTAAGAAGGAACAGGTTGTAGTAGTATTATGGTGTAGCATTATTCACAACAAAGCTTTCTTTGGGACCCGGTCGGGCTCAGCCCGAAGGAGTTACATGGGTCCGCCCTCCAGTGGGCTCACCACCTGCAGGAGGGATCATGGGGGTCTGGTGCTATGTGGATTAGGTGGCGGTCAAAGGCGGAGACCTTGGTGGACTGATCCAAAGCTTTCTAAACTGGCTTTTGGTACGTGGAATGTCACCTCTCTGGTGGGGAAGGAGCCTGAGCTGGTGTACGAGGTTGAGAGATACCGGCTAGATATAGTCGGCCTCACCTCAACACACAGCTCCGGTTCCGGAACCAGTCTCCTGGAGAGGGGCTGGAGCTTGGCCTTTTCTGGAGTTGCCCCGGGCGAGAGGCGACGAGCAGGGGTGGGTATTCTTGTATCGCCCCACCTTGCTGCCTCTATATTGGAGTTTTCCCCGGTGGACGAAAGGGTTGCTTCCCTGCGCCTTCGGGTTGGGAAACGGGTCCTGACCATCATTTGTGCCTATGCACCAAATGATATTTCAGAGTACCCACCCTTTTTGGAGTCTGTGACTGGGGTGCTGGAGGGTGCTCCTCTTGGAGACTCCATTGTCCTACTGGGGGACTTCAATGCGCACGTGGGCAACGACAGTGAAACCTGGAGGGGGGTGATTGGGAGGAACGGCCTGCCCGATCTGAACCCGAGTGGTGTTCAGTTATTGGACTTCTGTGCTAACCACAGTTTGTCCATAATGAACACCATGTTCAAGCATAAGGGTGTCCATATGTGCACCTGGCACCAGGACACCCTAGGTCGCAGGTCGATGATTGATTTTGTTATCGTATCATCAGACCTGCGACCGTATGTCTTGGACACCCGAGTAAAGAGAGGTGCAGAGCTGTCAACTGATCACCACCTGGTGGTGAGTTGGATCCGATGGCAGGGGAGGAAGCCATTCAGACCTGGTAGACCCAAACGTATAGTGAGGGTGTGCTGGGAGCGTCTGGCTGAGGCCCCTGTCCGGGAGGTCTTCAACTCCCACCTCCGGAAGAACTTCAACCACATTCCGAGGGAGTCTGGAGACATGGAGTCTGAATGGGCCATGTTCTCCACCTCTGTTGTTGAAGCGGCGGCCCAGAGCTGCGGCCGCAAGGTGGTCGGTGCATCTCGTGGTGGCAACCTCCGAACCAGGTGGTGGACACCAGTGGTGAGGGGGGCCATTAAGCTGAAGAGGGAGTCCTATCAAGCTTGGTTGGCTTGTGGGACTCCCGAAGCAGCTGAGGTGTACCGGCAGGCCAAGCGGAGTGCAGCTCGGGTGGTTGCTGAAGCAAAAACCCGGGTATGGGAGGAGTTCGGTGAGGCCATGGAACAAGACTTTCGGTCGGCCTCAAAGAGATTCTGGCAAACTGTCCGGCGGCTCAGGAGGGGAAAGCAGCTCCCCGTCCACACTGTGTATGGTGCGGATGGGACACTGTTGACTTCGACTGGGGATATCGTCGGGCGGTGGAAGGAATACTTTGAGGATCTCCTCAATCCCACTGATACGCCTTCCACAGAGGAAGCAGGGTTTGGGGACGAGGGGGATGACTCGCCTATCACAGGGGCTGAGGTCGCCAAGGTGGTTAAAAATCTCCTTGGTGGCCGGGCCCCGGGGGTGGACGAAATTCGCCCTGAGTACCTCAAGGCCCTGGATGTTGTTGGGCTGTCATGGTTGACACGCCTCTGCCACATTGCGTGGAGGTCGGGGGCAGTGCCTTTGGCATGGCAAACCGGGGTGGTGGTTCCTCTCTTCAAAAAAGGGGACCGGAGGGTGTGCTCCAACTTTAGAGGGATCACACTCCTCAGCCTCCCTGGGAAGGTCTATGCCAAGGTACCGGAGAGGAGAGTCCGGCCGTTGGTCGAACCTCGGATCCAGGAGGAGCAATGTGGTTTTCATCCTGGCCGTGGCACATCGGACCAGCTCTTTACCCTCTCGAGAATTCTTGAGGGTTCATGTGAGTTTGCCCAACCAGTTTACATGTGTTTTGTGGAATTGGAGAAGGCATTTGACCGCGTCACTCGTGGATTTTTGTGGGGGGTGCTTCGGGAGTATGGGGTATCGGGCTTGTTGTTATGAGCTATTCGGTCTCTGTACGACCGTTGTGAGAGTTTGGTTCGTATTGCCAACACTCGGTCGGAGTCATTCCCAGTGAGAGTTGGACTCCGCCAGGGCTGCCCTTTGTCACCTATCCTGTTCATAAATTTTATGGACAGGATTTCTAGGCGCAGCCAGGGAATGGAGGGTGTCATGCTTGGTGACCACAGGATCTCATCTCTGTTGTTTGCAGATGATGTTGTCCTGCTGGCTTCGTCCAGCAATGACCTACAGCTCTTGCTGGGACGGTTTGCCGCTGAGTGTGAAGCGGCTGGGATGAGAATCAGCACCTCCAAGTCCGAGTCCATGGTCCTCAGCCGGAAAAAGGTGGATTGTCCTCTCCGGGTTGGGGACAGGCTCCTGCCCCAAGTGGAGGAGTTTAAGTATCTTGGGGTCTTATTCATGAGTGAGGGGAAAATGGAGTGAGAGATTGACAGACGGTTTGGAGCAGCATCTGCAGTGATGCGGACGTTGTACCGGTCTGTTGTGGTGAAGAGGGAGCTGAGTTCTAAGGCAAAGCTGTTGATTTACCAGTCAATCTACGGTCCTACTCTCACCTATGGTCACGAGCTTTGGGTAAAGACTGAAAGAACGAGATCGCGGATACAAGCGGCTGAAATGAGCTTTCTCCGTAGGATTGCTGGACTCACCCTCAGAGATAGGGTGAGGAGCTCAGTCATCCGGGAGAGGCTCAGAGTAGAACCGCTGCTCCTCCACATTGAAAGAAGTCAGTTGAGGTGGTATGGGCATCTGATTAGGATGCCTCCTGGACGCCTCCCACTTGAGGTGTTTCAGGCACGTCCCACTGGGAGGAGACCCCGGGGCAGACCCAGGACTCGGTGGAGAGACTATGTCTCCCAGCTGGTCTGGGAACGCCTTGGTACCCCCTCTGAAGAGCTGGAGCAGGTGGCTGGGGAGAGGGAAGTCTGGGCTTCTCTGCTTGAACTGCTGCCTCCGCGACCCGGACCTCCGGAAAAGCGGTAGAAGATGGATGGATGGATGGATGAAGCTTTCTTATTTTCTGATGTGTCAAGAGTTTTTAGTTATTGAAAATAGCACTGACATTCAAACCGACTCTCACACCATGTACAAGAGATTTTTTTCACGAGGTACCAAATGTTTAAAAACGCATTTTCTTTTGAATACGTACACCTTGTTGGGGTAAGTTGTAAAATAAGGCACATAGATAACACGTAACAGATTTAAATTGTTAATTAGCTTTGATAAATATTCTCCTAACAATTCCCATTGATTCATATCAAAGAAAACCGCAAATATTAATTAAAATTATACCTTACTCTTTAGGTAAACACCTATGAACAACGGTAGTTTGCTTTACGACAGTGTCGCAAACCAGACCGGACTACCCATCAGCTAAAGTGGCACCATGGAAACACGCTCACAACCGGAGTTTTGTTTACATGCCTGGGTAAATTTATCTAATCGTTAAATGGTTCATTTATGAATGGCTGACCATGTGGTTTAATGGCTGTGTAAATACTGCCAACAAGTGACTATTTAGCGGGGAACGTTAACGTAGCATTGATGCTAATGCTAGCTTATCCGGAGAAGCATAAAACAAACTGTGGAGTTTTATTGCGTTATTGCCATCAGGTACCTGAGTACAGAGAGGGTTCGGTCTGTCCTTTTTAGTTCAATTTAGTGACTCTTGTTGTTTGTTTTGGGTTTTTGTTTTTGTTTGTTTTTTCATTTGTCAGGGAGCCAACAGTTACGGTCAGCTGGGACAGGGACACGTGGAGGACCAGTCTTCACCGCTGCTCTGTGCCACCGAGGCGCTGCTGAGCAGAGCCGTCCGGACTGTGAGTGGCGGCGGGGGCCACTCTGTGATCATCACCGGTACATCCTTGTCGCTCACCACCCGAACTTCTAACTGCAAGCTTGGGTCCAGGTTGAGGTGCTTTGCTGCGCAGCTGAACAGTTTGTGTTCCTAGGTCATGCGGCGCCGCCCTCTGGCCAAATGAGTTTGTTGAAATTTGTATGTTAAACTTTCTTTTTTTTTCCAAGTGTCCATTTTGGACAAATGATGAAAGCTGCTGTATAGTCCATTTTCATAGTAGCTGCTTGAGAGGTTTCTACAGGTGTCGGCAGCCATTGCTGCTGAGCTAAATTTCTGTCACTTCAGTTGCGTCACAGTTTATAACTCTTATAATTTATAAGTGTAAGCTGGCCTGCTAACGTCAATAAACATTTTTTTCTGTTAAATCCGTTACTTTTTTTTTTTTTTTTACCAAGGAGTCCTCACAAATATGCAACCCTTTACTTATAAATTTTTTCTTCTTAAACTTTTTTGTGAATATATTTTTTTTCTTTTAAATGTAAATTATTTTCTTAAAATGTTGGCACTTTTTCTTGTAAATTAGTAAGATTTTATTCTTGAATTTGCAACGTTTTAAACATCAATTTGCACCTTTTTGCTCATAAATTTCTAAAATAATTATGGGTGAAAGAGACACTTGTGGCTTTGAAAGTGCAGGTTATCCGGCCTCAGCAGATCAGCAGGTGAAGCGGAGCGCTATAGGATGACACCTGAACATGCTGGGCAAGCTAGAGCAGCCCTTTAGCCCCTCAGCCTGGATAAAAATAAAGCTGTCGGCAGGGTTTTGCATAGGGCTGCAGCAGGCAGTTATTTTCATTACTGATTAATCTGTCTTTTTTTCTTTTTTGATTAGTGGACTAATCATTTGGTGTATAATATATTTCAAAAATAGTCAACAGTGTGTATTACAATATGAAGAGCTCAAGGTGACCATCAGATGTCTTGGCTTGTCCAACAAACAGCACAAAAGCAAAAAGTATTCAACTTCTAATGCAAAAACAAGAGAAGTGGCAAATTTTCATGTATGAGAACCTGAAACTATCTTTTTTTTTTTTTTTTCCTGGAAAAGGGTACACGGACAATTAGTTGGCTATCAAATTAATTGTTGATTAATTTTCTGTTAGTAATGTCTGTCACAGGTCTGTGGTGGACCACTCCCAGTTACATGGGGTGAGACTGGAAATCCTGGCAGAGAAGCACATCTGTCGCAAGGTCTGTGGCGGACTTTTGCCAGTCGGTGCATTGTGACATGCACTACACAAAGAGCAGAGATAAACAAACCTATCATCTGGTCAGTCACTGCAACAGATACTGGAGTCAGTTTGTCTTGGCCTGTCCTTGCTACTGATAATACCTCTGTCTGCCAAGAATGTGCCGCTAGTCCTGCAAAAGCTAGCGGTACTCAAATACTTTGCAAGTAGTTTCATGAAATGGTCAGTCAGAAAGCAACTCATACCGTCTCAGACGTTGCCCGGGTTTGCAGGGTCAGGAGTTCCTGGCAGCGGAGGGCGGGGGACAGAGCTGCATGGAGGAATCTGACCAGACCTAAATGAAACAGTCATTGTCGCCCGCGACAGACTGCTATGATACTGATAATGAGTTGATTAGTCGACTAATCGTTGCAGCACTGTTACTGGATAATGTCTGTGGCAGAAGTAAATCCTGGTCACTGCTGCACTGATAAGATGCCGTACAAATGAAACTGCACCATCGACAGCTGACTTGTAGGCAGCTCTTACATCAGCCTTCACTGTTGCACACTGTGCACCCCCAGCTCAGGTGTGTCAGCCCAGAGAGAAGGATTGGTGAGAATGCTGTCCTGCTGAACTGCTATTGTAAATACTGTGCTCAACTGTGGAATCTGGAGAGCTTGAAAAACCTCGTGAACAGTTGATGAGTAGATGTACACGGGTGCTAGTAATGAAATCAGTAAAAGTTCTGCTGTAATTAAGTGCAGAAGCTTAATTAATACACGATTAATATTATCTGTGTTAGCATCTATCTTCTCATTTATCAAAATCAATGCTGTGACGCAGATACTTTAAATACTGAAAATTTTTGACGAATAGATTGAAAATGATACATTTCACCACTTTCTTTTTACCTGTGCAAAACAGAAGAGCTTTGACTTTTTTATTTACTCATAATAAATATACAGTAGAATATATGATAGTTTAACTTTTTGAATTAAATTATGAAAAAATGAACTTTTCACAGTATTCCAGTTGTTTGAGATGCACTCGTATCAATAGACAGCATGTCTGAAGTCCCTGTGTAGGTGTTGCTATCTCGTCTGAGTTAAGCCCCCTCTAAATTTTTTGTGCTGAACAGAGAGCGGCGAGGTGTTGGTGTGTGGACAGAATCACAGAGGTCAGCTTGGACTTGGCCACACTGGAGACATCTCAACTTTTCAGCGATGCCCCGTCCTAAACCAGCAAATCACAGACTTGGCATGCGGTTGGGACTTTACACTTCTTCTCACTGGTGAGCTCTGAGCATCATTTTACACTGTTTATTACTTGTAGTAATAATGATGATAATAATGATGATAGTAATGATGATTTATTCCCTGTGGCATACAGGACATGACAAAAATTTTCCTCAGGTGTTTTTTTCTTTGGCAGAGATGATATAGATGGATAGGATGAAGATTGCTGTATCTTAGATGGGGCACTTTGAATGTTCCCACATCAGTAGAGCAGACAAAAGTAAAATGATGAGTGATGAAACTGTGAACTTACTGTAATTAGTATGCATACAATAAATGTGATTTCATTATGGCAGATGGCTGACAGTAGACCAGAGCAGGTCTCACAGACCCTCAGTCTGCCTTCAACTTTCAGCGTTCGTTCTCATTCTCATGTCAAGTAATAAACTAGCATGTTATGAATGCATAAAGCTATGCTGTCATACGCTGTTTTATCACAACCAACCTGCAGTCATACAACCCTGTGGTGTTGACTGATGACATTAAGGCTGGTATGTCATAAAACAGGGGAGCTTTTCGCATCAGACTCACATTCCAATGACGTATTGTATGCTGTCTTAAAACCAGGAAAGGCTACAGGGACAGTATGTTATACATTGTTTATGTCGCTCATTCCACAAGTTGGCAGGCTTGATTGTCGGAATTTAATATCTTAAGGCCGTGAGGTTTTCTCACCTCAATAGACATGCCCCCCAAAAACAGTTCTCAAAAGTTTGACTGTTGACTGTACCATGTGATTCTTTGGTGCATGATTGCTGTGAGCATTACATGAGCTGGTTGGCTCAGACTTTGCAATGCTTGGTGTCATTGTTGTAAAGGTACCCAACATGTTGTGATGTAATGAGTGGCTGTGGTGTATTTTAAACCTTTTATTTCTCATCTCTATGATAATATGATGACTTTAAAAAAATTTGCAAAAACATTGCAGTGCTAACCAAACAAATGTCTTTTTGACTTCGGAGGTGGTTTGGGGAACATTAGATCACCCTCTTTCTGAAATTTGAAAAGAAACCCCACCCCCAACATTTATGTACTTTGGTGCATAAATGGTAATGGGTCCATTAGATTCAGGGATTTAAGGAAGGTAGAAATATTATAAATGGTGATAACATCATCCACTCGTCTGAAAGTTGAACCCTTCAGTCTTTTTTATTTACATATTTTTGACAGATTGTGGACAGCTTCTAGTATGTGGCTCCAATTCATTTGGACAACTAGGTGTTGGACAGTCAGTCACACATTCTGCAGATCTGCTGCTTTTGGAGGTGGGTGCACAACGAGAGTGTAGTTTATTTGCCATAAAGTCTCATTCTTGATGGTTTTTCTTATGTCTATCAAGAACATTATGAAAGAAATAAACATATGCAAATTCTTTCACCTAGTGGCCAGTTTTATCAGTGCTGATAAGGTAAAACAAAGCGTTGTTTATTTTCAGACTCTGAAGGAGAAAATAGTAAGTGTAGCAGCAGGACTTCGACATTCACTGGCTGTTACAGGTAAGGTGGCACTATAATTTATTTATTTTTTTGTAGACACGCCATATATTGTAATTCTCTGTTTTGACTTACAGACTCAGGCAGTGTCTATCAGTGGGGGACTGGTCTTTTTAGTCATGCTAGGAGAGTTCTTAGTCCACGTCCTGTCCCATCACACCTCACCTCTAAGGTCCCCTGTCCTGTCCCAGGTGAGGAAAAGTGTCGTGAGCAAAAATAAAACAAATTCATTTAAGACTTACTACTGCCGATGTATAGATGTGGCAGATATTTTTGTGTCTATGTTGTAGGTCTGGATCACGAGACATCATGGAAGGCAACAGCAGGGTCTGTCCACTGTGGGGTCCTGACAGGTATGAAAACACAAGACAATATCCAAACTAACTGGGCAACTAACTGAAATAGATGCAACAATGAAGTCCCTTCTTATGAAACATTTTTCTGAGTAGTTGAGAAGTAGGGCTTTCACAGTGTCAGGTTTTTACTTCACAATTTACATGGATATAGCAGTTTACATAACAATATTATTGTAAAATGCACTGTATGGGATTTTGCATGTTCTCCCCGTGTCTGCGTGGGTTTACTCCGGGATTTCTCCGGTTTCCTCCCACATGCCAAAAACATTCAAGTTAGGTTAATTGGCATCAAACTGGGGATTCTAAATTGTCCTTAGGTATGACTGTGAGAGTGAATGGTTGTCTGTCTCTCTGTGTTGGCCTTGCGATGGACTGGTGTTCTGTCCAGGGTGTACCCTGCCTCTCGCCCAAAGATGCTGGGATAGGCTCCAGCCCCACCGTGACCCGAAAAGGATTAAGCGGAAGAAGATGGATGGGATTTTTAATACACTGCCTGTCCAAAATAAAGTCACCAACTGGATAAGTGACTAAGTGGATATGTAAGAACCTTACAGTTACTGCAGTGAGTAAAGGTACAAGCATATGTAACCCTAACTGATGGAGTGATTAACTTACGGTATTTCTTAAACAGCCGTGTCAGAAGATGTGTCCCACGTAGAGGCTGTGCTCGACTTTTTTGTTATCTGTCATTCTGACAGTTGTAAAAATTCTGTCATAATCGATTATTACCTGTCACTTTAATTGATTTTAATTAGATCACCCTCAGTGTAATCTGTCAAAGTCACAGTCAGCTTTCAGATTTTTCAGTCACTACTGAAAAAACTTGTCAATGAAGGACCATTTTCAGTTAGCGCACCCTCTGGTCCCATGTCTTTACTTTCTTTCAGAAGGTTCAGATTGTCGGCCTACATCTAGCAAAAAAGCAACCGAGAAAATTATTGAAACTATACAGTTCATCAGTTTTGAACCATCATCTTCATCATCAGCTCTACCATCATACAGAATATTGGCAAAAAATTTATGAACTGTGGATACTGAATGCTGTACATGCTGTGACATTACATAATGTCACAGCATAATGGATGCGGTTACTCTTTCTCTTAATAGCTCTGTGAGGAACCTTGGAGTTATTTTTGATCAGGATTTGTCCTTCAATTCACATATTAAATTTGTTTCTAAGACTGCCTTCTATCATTTGCGTAATATTGCCAAGATTAGGAGCATCTTGTCTCAGAGTGATGCTGAGAAAGTGATCCACACTTTTGTTAGCTCGAGATTAGATTATTGTAATTCTTTATTATCAGGCTGTCCCAAAACATCTTTAAAAAGTCTTCAGCTGATCCAAAATGCTGCAGCAAGAGTTTTAACAGGTACTAGAAAGAGAAATCATATCTCTCCGGTTCTGGCCTCCCTTCATTGGCTTCCCATAGAGTTTAGAATTAAGTTTAAAATCCTTCTTCTTACTTACAAAGCTCTAAACAATCAGGCTCCTTTTTATTTAAAAGATCTGATACTACCGTATTATCCTAACAGAGCACTACGCTCTCAAAATGCAGGATTACTTGTAATACCTAGAATCTCCAAAAGTACAATGGGAGGCAGAGCCTTCAGTTATCAAGCTCCTCTCCTGTGGAATCAGCTGCCAATCTGGATTCGGGAGTCAGACTCGATCTCTGTTTTTAAGAATAGGGCTAAAACCTACCTTTTTGATATAGCCTACAATTAGGGAGGGATCATGTGTTTCTGAACCCTCCCTTAGTTATGCTGCTAATAGGTTTAGTCAGCCGGGGGACCTCCAGTAATGCACTGGGCCTCACTCCTTTTCTCACTCTCAATGAAATATTTTTTTTTGCTGGTCATTAACATTTGTTTGTTCTCTCCCATAGATTGAGTCCCCATCGTGCTGTTTGTTCTCTACATGTCTGTTCTTTTCTTCTTCTCTATCCCCTCACCCCCCAGCCAGTCGTAGCAGATGACTGCCCCTCCCTGAGCCTGGTTCTGCTGGAGGTTTCTTCCTGTTAAAAGGGAGTTTTTCCTCTCCACCGTCGCCAAGTGCTTGCTCACAGGGGATCGCCTGATTGCTGGGGTCTTTCTGCAACTGTGGGGGTCCCCCCTACAGTTGATAGTGCTATGAGATGACTGTTGTTGTGAAATGGCGCTATATAAATAAAGTTGAATTGAATTGAATTGAATAATCTTCCTTAATGGTGCCACAGCAAATGCATGCAGTAGTCAGAGCTAAAGCTAAAGGATATGTTAGTGTGTGCAACTTTTTTTGGAGGAGCAGTGTGGACGTATTTACCTGTTTATGTAAGTTGTACCCAGTGTAACAGTTTGACAGCACAGTTGTGTCAGGATGTCTAATCTGTTGTAAGGTCGTTGAATAACACATTTTCCTGTAGCATAGAAGCTAGCTCGCATTGCTTAAAACATGTTTTGCACTTACCACAACTTAAGGACAGAAACATCTTAAAATCTGTTTTATTTCCATTACAGACGTGTATGTAATTTAACAATGGACTCATGGTTGAAAAGGAGCTAACCAACAGTGAATACTGTGTGAACAATCGTAATAATTAAGGTTACGTGCCACAATTACTGGTCTGCAGACATCAAAATTAGCCAGTGTTTTCAGCAGAGTGCTGCAAGATCATTCAGTGTGAGATTGGTAACAATAACAGTGCAGAAGCATGCAGAAATTACAATTATGCAATTATTTACTTGATGTATTGAAACTCTCCGCTAAACAGTGTGAGTCAGTGAACAGAGCTTGTGATGTAACTGTGTTCTACATTTCTCTTTGAAAGGGAGGCTTTACATCGAGTTGATGTGGACTTCATGCTCACTTTTGATTCTCGCTCACTGTTCTACCTTTCTGCTGCTGCCTCTGGTAGATATTGAGTAAAGCCACTCCTGTCTTCTGTGCAGAAGGTGGCGATTTGTTTCTCTGGGGAAGCAACAAGCATGGCCAACTGACCACCGCGGACCCCTTCCTGTGCTCTCCAACTCTTTTGAAGCGGTCTCTGTTGAATGGAGAAAAGGTTCTTAATGTTTGGAGTGGCTGGACTCACATTGTTGCCCAAACAGGTACTTGAATATGACATGACATGCTAATATGTTTGAATCTCACCACTTTTAACAGCATCAGACAGATGAATATGAACAAAACGATTGTCTGTTTCAGAAAGTAGTCAAGTGTTCACATGGGGCAGAGGAGATTATGGACAGTTGGGCTGGAAAATATCAACGGGCCAGGACACGGAGCAGCAGTCAGCTGAGTCTGCAGCAGAAGGCGACGGCCAGGGGGCATGCCTTCCTGCAGAGGTTAAAGACCTCCGTGGAGCAACACAGGTAAAACATCCCCGCGTTTAGCACTTCACCAGATGGGGTAACCTCAGGCATCTTACAAATGATAACAGTGAAAATGACTGTGCTTTTACAGATTTAGGGCGTATCTCCACCTCTGTGTGCCCCAGAGTCTAATTTCAAATCTCAGACTAACTCTGCAAATTCATGCATACTCCCTCTATTTGGACTTTTTGCACATATAAGAAAAACTGCTTCTCCATGGTAACTACAGAGGACCATGTCAGGAATTGACTGTAACCTTGGCAATATTTCTGCACATTTTACTTAAATTTGAACATGTCCAGCAGGAGGCAGCAGACCTGCACAGGTAAACCAGTTAAAGCTTGCTTAGTCTGAAGAGGGAAATGTGCTCCCCCTGAAGAATAGCTTCTTAATTATTTGCATCGTTGTTTCTTGCATAAAATGTAACCATCAGCATCTGTTTGCCAGAGAGCCACATATGATAAGTGATCTCCTGTAGGGCAATGCATACTTATATGCAAGTATTATTGGACTGCACCAGTTAACCTATAGTGTCAACGGCAACTCTAGAGTGCCTGTCAATAAAGTGGATGTCAGGGACAGGCAAGGGCAAGTGCTGGATTGTCCTTTTGCTGTGCACGGATTATTGCAGCAGTGCGGCTATATGTCAAAGCATAGTTGTAAGGCAAGAAGCGAGATGAAGTAGCTGAGTAGACAATGAATCACTGAGCTCACTCCACTGTGTTGGTCCTTCAAACACTGTGCATATACACCCACTGAGGAAATATTTAGTAAACTGTCACACTTTTATGAGTCACATAAACCCGGCTGTCCACTTATCCTTACAAATTATTACAATTGTTTCTCCAAATTTAAGGCCTTAATTATCCTTAAAAGGACAAATAGCCCTTAAATCTGTCTTTCAGCGGTGTTAAAATACCTCAGATATGAGGTAAGAAAACCATAGCTGTCTTTTTTGAAATGTGGGTAAATCTTTGTATTCAGTTTTGGGAATTTGGAGTTGTTGGTTTTGCCTTTTAGCATTAATGAAAAGTGAAATAAGTGTAATCTTTTTTTTGGGGGGGGGGTAAATTTGAATTTTTTTCTCATAAATTTGCTATTTTTTTCTTGTAAATTTGAGACTTTTTTCTTAGAAAGTTACAACTTTATTCTCATTTGCAAGCTTTTTTTCCTTGAAAACGCTTGCTATTTGTGAGCTCTTGTAAATTTTTTACTCATTTGTTACATTGTGACGTTTGGTTGTCTGTTATTTCATTTCATTTATTTATAAGGACAGTGTACAGGGGCATTCGTCATACATACATGCATAAAAGATGGCTGTACCAGATTTAGCGAGACACTAATTTCCATCTGTAGTCCTATTAAACACATAGGGGACATACAGAAGCCACTCAGTCATACCAAACACAGATACAGAGTAAAAACAATTAAAATCTTCAGCTGTGTCACTTTGATAACTTAGTTATCTAGCAAAGTCCAAATTTATTGAGAGTTGGTTTGATGACCTAAATTTCCATCCATCCATCTATCTTCTACCGCTTTTCCGGAGGTCTGGGTCGCAGAGGCAGCAGTTCAAGCAGAGAAGCCCAGACTTCCCTCTCCCCAGCCACCTGCTCCAGCTCTTCAGAGAGGATGCCAAGGCGTTCTCAGACCAGCTGGGAGACATAGTCTCTCCAGCGAGTCCAGGGTCTGCCCCGGGGTCTCCTCCCAGAGGGACATGCCCGAAACACCTCAAATGGGAGGCGTCCAGGAGGCATCCTGATCAGATGCCCATACCACCTCAACTGGCTCCTTAAATTTGCAATAATTTTAATTCAATAAATAATTGAACGGTCATATCTGTTTAATGTCACCCACTGTCCCGCGGGTGTGATGCCACATGGCTATGTTCAGTTTCCTTCTCCAGATCACTTGATCCATCGCATCCCCAGTGTTAAGACCATGGACGACACCCCTGTTGCTAGAGGTCCCAGACTCACTACCACTACTGGAGACAACAACCATGACTGACTAAGTGAAGCAAAAGGTTTTAGTTTCTTGCACTATCCAGGAGACTTGGCTCTGAGGGCTGCCATCAGCCAGAGTGTGAGACATATGCCAAAGATGTTAAAAAGAACTGCGACACTAAGAATAAAAGATGTAAAGAACCAAACCATGGAAAGCCATAGCAGCAATCGGTTTTAAGGTGCCAGTGACCCGCCTTTCACCCCTTCTCCTGTTGGAATGGAACAGTTGTGCCACGTGAAGGCCAGGTGCTGGACTTGGTTGTCAGAGGCTATATTTTGTGCTGAGCCACTGAAGCATTTTATAGGCTGAGAGGGCAAGAACCTCAACAGCTACCCTGGGGATGACAACCCTCACAGCACGGCTACTTATATTGTGTTCAGATACTTTTTTTTGTGAATGTAGGGACTTAAATTTGATCAAGTGGCCTTAAAAAGGCTTACATTGAACTTCGTTATACATAGCTGCAGATACCATGGGGAACATTATTGGAAGATGAACAGCCCTTGAGTGGTTAATCTGTGTATTCTTTGGGAGTACAAGGGATCTGATTTCATAATTTTTATCCCGCTTTGGTTCAGTTCCGATTTTGTTTTGACAAGGCCAAAACAATATAACAGCTGTTTCCGGTTGTTCTGTTTTCGTTTTGGAAATGAAACATTGAAAGAAAAAAAGAGTACACGAGTTAACCACTCAGGGGTTGTCCATCTTCATCTTCAGATAATGTTCCCCATGGTATCTGTAGCTAGAATGAAGAGTACACAGACTGTGGTTCAAGAATCTGTTTGTATTCTTCTAAGGGCGTCTAGAACTTATGAGAAATGTTGCATCTTTATCAAACTGTGAGGCAACCTCTGAAAAGCTTTGTCTTGTGGTCTGCATTCATTTAATTATAGGATGTGTGTTCAGTTTTTGTCATTATTATAAAAAGTGAGAAAACAAGGCGACTGACTTCCTAAAGGCTTGGGTTGCCAAAGAATGAAACGGTAATGCCAAGAGGAAATGACGCCATTATCTTCTCCAGTAAGCCCACCTGTCTGTGCATTTCAGCTTTCATCAGTGAGGAAGCTTCTCTGCTTTACATCATGGAAGGAAATATTGTTTACTGTGTAAAGTGTATTCAAGACAAAGTAATCTGTAAAACTTTGCATTTTGACTTTTTATTTTTTTACAGGGCTTTTTTTAATGTCATATCAGTATTGACATATCAATTATTGGATATTACGGAGTTGCTTTCCTAGCATGTGTTTTGAACCCTTTTCAAATATTTTTCTCACCAGATTGCTTGTGGATCAGAACACAACCTTGCCATTGTAGGTGAGTTTTTTTTCTTCCAAAAAATATTCTTATTTTTTTCTTTTTTTGCCCTATATATTATACTTTAGCATTAGCATTTGTTTTTAGCAGGATAAATCTGAAGGAAAAGAGAGGTGAGCTGTTACATGTTTCCTCCTGAATTAATAAAGTATTGAATTAGGTCCACTGACAGTGCTGTGAAAAAGTGTCTGCCCCTTCCTTATTTCTTATAATTTTGGATATTTGTCACACTTAAGGGAAAAAAGCTATTCAAGCCTACCTGGCCCTATGTGAACCCCCCCCCCCCTCCTCCCGTTACATTATGAATTAACTGTGATTAACTACATTTTTTGTAAAACTGAGGTCAGTGTCACTAGCCACACCCAGGCCTGATTACTGCCAGACCTGTTGAATCAAGAAATCATTTAAATAGAACCTGTTTGACAAAGTGAAGTAGGCTAAAAGATCTCGAAAAGCAACACATCATGCCACAAGCTAAAGAAATTTAAGAACAGATAAGAAACAAAATCCCAGAACAACATCTAAAGAATTGCAGGCCTCACTTGCTTCAGTTTAGACACTGGTCCATGATTCAACAGTAAGAAAGAGACTGGGCAAAAATGGCATCCATGGGAGAGTTCCAAGGTGAAAACCACTGCTGACCCAAAGAAACACAAACATTTGTCTCACATTTGCCAAAGACTTTTTGATTATCCCCAAGACTTTTGGGAAAATATTCAGTGAACTGATGAAACAAAAGTTGAACTTTTGGAAGGCGTGCATCCCGTTACATATGGCGTAAAACTAACACAGCATTTCATAAAAAGAATATCATACCAACAGTCAAATGTGGTGGTAGTGTGATGGCCTGGGGCTGCTTTGCTGTTTCAGGACCTGGATGACTTGCTGTAATTGACGAAACGATTAATTCTGCTCTCTACCAGAAAATCCTGAAGGAGAATGTCCTGTTATCAGTCTATGATTTCAAGCTCAAGCCCTCCAATATGGCTGAGTTAAAGCAATTTTGTAAAGAAGACTGGGCCAAAATTCCTCAACAGCGAAGTAAAAGACTCATTGCCAGTTATAACACTTGATTGCAGCTGTTGCTGCCAAAGGTGACACAACCGGTTATAAGGTTTAGTTTACTTTTTCACATCCTGCCAGGTAGGCTTGGATAGTTATTTTCTCCTAACAAATGAAATCACTTCAAAACAACATTTTCTATTTACTTGGGTTATCTTTGTCTAATATTAAAATTTGTTTGATGATCTGAAACATTTATAAGTGTGACAGATATGCAGAAATATAAGAAATCAGGAAGTGGGCAAATACTTTTTCACAGCACTGTATAAGACAGTAGTGCATGAGCACACACAGGAATGAAAGTATTAACAGAGGGAGAAAAAACTAAATAACCGACAGTGGGCAAAATTATGTCAGTTAGAGGATCTGTATGTCGTTTTTGATTAATCGCCCAGCCCTGGAATACACTTAGGAGGGGATAAACTATTTCAAGCCTTGCTTCTCTATTTCTAAAGAATTAGTATGAGAACAGTCTAATGCATTACAGTGTGAAGAAAAAATAATCTTGGTAATGCTGCAGAGGATTTCTGAGGTCAGCTCAGTGATCTGTGGCCTTTGTACCAGGATGTAATTACAGCATGGAAAGATGGGTATCATTGACAGAAGCAATTACCCAAACAGGCCTTTAAAGGAGCTGAATTAACCACACATACATTTATGGCCATGTTTCAGTACTCTCCCTTCATCCACATAACCACTGAATATAGAAACTGCTGTAGGACACAGACAATCCTGAAAGAGTACCAAGCAAAGCTAAACACATCTGAGTGTTTGTGATACTTTATCAGAGTGACAAAGTGCCTTTTCCAGGCTTGCCACATTTCTCCATGCTAGCTTCGTAAAACATTTTGGAAGCAAAGTCTTTTACATTAACATTTTTGACCACTGACCTAGTTTTTTTTTTTTTTAACATCCTTCTTCTTCTTTCGGCTGCTCCCTTTAGGGGTCACCACAGTGGATCGTCTGCCTCCATCTCACCATATCCCTTGCATCTTGCTCTGTAAGACCAACCCTCTCCATGTCCTCCTTCACTATATCCATGAATCTTCTCTGTGGTCTTCCTCTTTTCCTCCTGCCTGGCAGCTCCATCTTCAACACCCTTTGTCCAGTATACCCACTATCCCTCCTCTGCACATGTCCAAACCATCTCAGCCTTGCCTCTCTTACTTTGTCTTCAAACTGCTCAACGTGAGCTGTCCCTCTGATATATTCATTTCTAATCCTGTCCCTCCTAGTCACTCCCAATGAAAATCTTAGCATCTTCAACTCTGCCACCTCCAGCTCCACCTCCTGTCTTTTTGTAAGCACCACCGTCTCCAAACCACACATCATAGCTGGTCTTACTACCGTCTTGTAAATCTTCCCTTTCACTCTTGCTGCTACCTTTCTGTCACAAATCACCCCTGACACTCATCTCCACCCACTCCACCCTGCTTGCACTCTCTTCTTCACCTCTCGTGCATTTTCCATTGCTTTGGATGGTTGACCCCAGGTATTTAAATTCATCTACTTTCACTACCGCTACTCCTTCCATCTTCACCGTTGCACCTGCCTCCCTCTCATTCACACTCGTGTATTCTGTTTTGCTTATACTGACTTTCATTCCTCTTCGCTCCAGAGCATACCTCCACCTCTCCAGGTTCTCTTCCACCTGCGCCCTACTCCCATCACCATGGTAAACAAGAAGGGGCTCAAAGCCGAGCCCTGATGTAATCCCATCCCCGCCTTGAATTTATCCATCACTCCTACAGCGCACTTCACCACCATCTCACTGTCCTCATACATGTCCTGCACCACCCTAACATACTTCTCTGTCACTCCTGACTTTCTCATACAGTACCACACTTCCTCTCTTGCTTTCACTAGATCCACAAAGACACAGTGCAACTCCTTCTGACCTTCTCTATACTTCTCCATCAGCACTCTTAGAGCAAACATTGCATCTGTAGTATTCTTTCTTGGCATGAAACCGTACTGCTGTTCACTGATTGTCACCTCTTCTCTTAAGCTGGCTTCAACAACTCTTTCCCATATTTTCGTAGTGTGGCTGATCAGCTTTATGCCTCTGTAGTTACTACAGCTCTGAGCATCACCTTTGTTCTTGAAAATTGATACCAGAACACTTCTTCTCCACTCCTGTGGCATCTTCTCACTCTCCAAGATTGTGTTAAACAATCTGGTTAAAAAGTTCACTGCCATCTCTCCTAAACATGTCCATACCTCCACAGGTACAGTGATGTGAAAAGTGTTTGCCCCCTTCCTGATTTTTCATTTTTTGTATGTTTGTCACACTTAAATGTTTCAGATCATCAAAGAGATTTAAATATTAGACAAAGATAACACATGTAAACACAAAATGCAGTTTTTAAATGAAGGTGTTTACCATTAAGGGTAAAAAACAATCCAAACCTGCATGGCCCTGTGTGGAAACAGTAAGACAAAGTGAAGTAGACCAAAAGATCCTCAAAAGCTAGACATCATGCTGCGATCCAAAGAAATTCAGGAACAAATGAGAAACAAAGTAATTGAGATCTATCAGTCTGGAAAAGGTTATAAAGCTTTGGGACTCCAGCCAACCACAGTGAGAGCCATTATCCACAAATGGTGAAAACATGGAACAGTGATGAACCTTCCCAGGAGCGGCCAGCCAACCAAAATTACTCCCAAGAGCACAGCAACAACTCATCCAAGAGGTCACAAAAGACTCCACAGCAACATCCAAAGAACTGAAGACCTCACTTGCCTCAGTTAAGGTCAGTGTTCATGACTCCACTATAAGAAAGAGACTGGGCAAAAATGGCCTGCATGGCATAGTTCCAAGATGAAAACCACATGCTGAGCAAAAAACATAAAGGCTCGTTTCAGTTTTGCCTGAAAATATCTTGATGATCCCCAAGACTTTTAGGAAAATACTCTGTGGACTGACGAGACAAAAGTTGAACTTTTTGGAAGGGGTGTGTCCCTTTACATCTGGCATAAAAGTAACACAGCATTTCAGAAAAGGAGCATCATGCCAACAGTTAAATATGGTGGTGGTAGTGTGATGGTCTGGGGCTGTTTTGCTGCTTCAGGACCTGGAAGACTTGCTGTGTTAAATGGAACCATGAATTCTGCTGTCTGCCAAAAAGTGCTTAAGGAGAATGTCCGGCCATCTGTTCGTGACCTCAAGCTGAAGTGCACTTGAGTTCTGCAGCAGGACAATGATCCAGAACATACCAGTAAGTCCACCTCTGAATGGCTTAAGAAAAACAAAATGAAGACTTTGGAGTGGCCTAGTCAAAGTCCTGACCTGAATCCGATTGAGATGCTGTGGCATGACCTTGAAAAGGCGGTTCATGCTCGAAAACCCTCCAATGTGGCTGAATTACAACAATTCTGCAAAGATGAGTGAGACAAAATCCCTTGACAGCGCTGTAAAAGACTCATTGCCAGTTATTGGAAACGCTTGATTGTAGTTGTTGCTGCTAAGGGTGGCCCAACCAGTTATTAGGTTTAGGGGTTAATCACTTTTTCACACAGGGCCATGTAGGTTTGTCCCCCCCCCCCCCCCAAATAATAAACACCTTCATTTAAAAACTGCATTTTGTGTTTACTTGTGTTATCTTTGTCCAATATTTAAATTTGTTTGATTATCTGAAACACTTAAGTGCGACAAACATAGAAAAAAATGAGAAATCAGGAAGGGGGCAAACACTTTTTACACCACTATATGTCATCTGGACCAATTGCCTTTCTATTCTTCATCGTCTTCAAAGCTGCCCTCACTTCCGCCTTGCTGATCCTAGGACTTGTTCACCATCTTTCCTTTATCCGTCCTCCTGTCTCTCTCATTTTCTTTATTCATCAGCTCTTCAAAGTACTCCTTCCACCTTCTCAACACACTCTCGTCATTTGTTAGTACATTATCATTTCTGTCCTTAATCACCCTAACCTGTATACATCCTTTCCAGTTCGATCTCTCTGTCTAGCCAGTCGACACAACTCCTTTACTCCTTCCTTAGTGTCCAGCCTCTCATACATATATTTTTTATACATCCACATGAATAGAAATATCACATATGAAGACTGAAAAATGAATCCAGGGTTCCATTAGAGAAGAAATATGTCTACAAGTTTTCAAGCATTCCACCTTTAATATTCTGAATAGCCATCTGTAAAAGAATGTGGACATAATGGATATGACCGTATGTTTTGTACGTTTTAACAATTGTCCATCTTTCCAAGAGTTCTCGCATGACACTGCTTTATACACTCAAAAGTTCAGTTAAGGTAGAAACAGTAATGGGGGAGATCATCTGGACCTCCAGCACCTCCTCTGCCATGGTCTCCTCTTTTCCTGTCTCAAGTCTGGTGGCAGGAGCAATGAAATAGCAAAACAGGATTGGAAGCAGAGACCTGAGTGCTGCTATTTCTGGTGCTGAAGTAGGTCAGGCGGAAAGGAACGGAGAGCATTGCATGCTGCTTATGATATCTGCTGCCTTCTCATCTATTGCTCATTTGCACCTGAAAAATTGGTCCTAACATTTGAATTTACTCATCGGTGGTCAGAGGTGGGAGGTGGTTCAAAGATGGGGTGGACACAGCTCAACCAAGCTGAGGAAAGATTTTTTTGTGAACATTTTAAACTTAATGGACCTGTAGACACAAACACCTTTTGGATCTTTATTATTATTATTATTATTATTATTATTATACAGTTTGTGCTATGATAAAGTCATGCTGAAAAAAAATGTGCCCGGCCCCCAAGGTGTGAATGATTAATTTGTCAGTTGTAAAAACAATTGATTGAATTTCTTTACAAAGAAAATGGCCTTTGGTTAGTGTTTTGGGATTTTTTTTTTTTTCTTTTTGTTGTGGAGAATATTATGCAGGCACTTTGTTGCTATGGAAACACTGATGTGCTCTACTCCAGTCAGTGAGTCCATGAATTAAGCAGGGCTCCAAAATGAGTCTTTTTCTCCTCCCTGTGAATAAACCGTTTCACACATTACGTTCGGCAATCCAGGATGACTATGGAACAACTTTAGTTAATCATGCTGACTAATTCTAAATGCATATGGCTTCTTAAAGACGGGGCTACTTGTGTTTGTAATGCATTAGCCATATTTGGCAGAGTGCCATGTTGACATAAGCTGCTGGCATGATATCCTGGTCTGTTAACTGGCGAAAGCACGTGTCAAGTTGGTGAATCCAGACCTGGTGCTGCTGAGAAAAAAAAAACACGGAAAGACACAGAGAAGTCGATGAAGTAAATGAAAAGACGGCATGAAAGACACTCAACTGCAGAACGGGTAAAGCTGGAAGATGTGCTACCCTTGAGAAAGCAAGCTCGGCTTCTGTTGCCATGGCAATGGAGCCTATTAGGTAACAGTGTTGCCATGGCACGTGGCTCCTCGGTGATGCAGACCTGACCACACCCACCAACATGCTCCCTTGCTGTGAAGAGCAGGGAGGCTTTATTACTGTCCTCATGTCAGTGTTGGGGACAGAGAAGCTCTGTTTGTGTGCTCCTGGTCTTTGTGTCTTTTTTCCTCTCAGGTTGCTGTTATAGGAAACACTGTGTACACAGCGCTGCAGCCCTGTCTCTCTCTCTCCTGCCAGCTTCACTGACCCATGAACCCTTTCCTTTTCAGGGGGGTGTCTCCTGTCATGGGGCTGGAATGAACATGGGATGTGTGGGGACGGTTCGCAGGCCAACATCGTCAGTCCACAGCTCGTCCCAGGTCTGAGACCTCTTCTCATTGGCTGTGGTGCTGGACACTCTATGGCAATGTGTGCTGCGACAACTGACTTAACACAAAACCCTGCACCAACTCCATTTGAGTAACACGGGAGCCAGGACATTAATTCTTCATGACAATCAGAGACTGTAGACACTTATTTTGGTGGCTTGTTGGTTCTCTTTAAATCCTTGACCAAAGCACTGCTACTGAGCAGCCATCCTTAAGTGCCTTGGACAGTTATTTTCAACTATTATCTGCTTTAATTTCAATTGTCAGTACAACATAAAATGCTTAATACAGTGGTGTGAAAAAGTGTTTGCCCCCTTCCTGATTTCTCATTTTTTTGCGTGTTTGTTACACTTAAATGTTTCAAATCATCAAACAAATTTAAATATTAGGCTGTGGTGACACCAGGACACGGTGGATGGACATTATCTCGCACCCAGAAGCAGACAGAGGGGCTGAACAATGGACTGAGGGAGGTAGCCCCCCACAGGAGTAATTACACTGGAATTTAAGGTGCCTTCGCCTCCTGCTGCTCTAGGCTACAGCACAGGGAGGTGAATGTTTTGTAGGAAGGTAACATGTGTTATGTTAATTGTGCCACACAGTGCTTTTGTATGTGGCATGTGTTATTATAATCTTGCCACTCATGGCCTTTGTCAGACCTCATTAATATGCGCCAGCCTCAGTTTCTACGCGCAGGTCAATAAAGCTTTATAAGAGAGTGCAGAGAAACTGAGGCATGCCTTTCCAGATGAGGCTCTTCACGGCCCCAGCGTGACGCTGGGGTCACAGGCTGTACATATGATAGAGGGTTCAATAAAGAATCTGTGTCGACCTACGCTCGTGCCTCACCTCCACATCCTTTCCATTTCACCCTCTACACTGGTGACCCTTGACGGAAATGGACTGTCTCTCCCTCCCGCCGCGCCGTGGACTCCTTTTTCTCCACATTGGTGACCTGACATGTAACGGACAGTCTACTCCCTCTCACCGCACTGTGGACTCCGGAGTATCAGGAGCATCTTCTTCATCCACACTGTAGCACGCGCGCCTCTGACTCTGTCCGCAATGGCAATCTCAACGGCCAGAGAGAGAGTGCGGCGCGGGGACCGAGACGCACGAGGATCAACAAGATGAGCACCGCACAGAGACAGCCTGAACTGGGAAGATCGGCGCTGTCTGCGTTAATTTCCATCAAGCTCCCCAACCCTGACTCACCTCCCGACAGCGGAGTTTCAGCGCACAGAAGCCCCGTGTGCACACCGCAGGATTATGAGGACAGTGCAACTTGAAGCTACGTGGCCACAGCGCGTGCCACGCACCAGGGACAAACCGGCTACATAGACTTATACTGTACGTCGTCCTCCGCCGTTGCACATTCCCGGGATACACGGCCAACCGCCATCCTTGGAACCTTTAGGGCTGCCCTTGCACCTAAAGCAGCTGTGCAGCCCACACACAGGACAAGTTTTCGTTTCTCAGCCGCTGCGCACCAATGGGGATGGAGCCGATTGCTTTGCCCGATGTCTTTAGGGCTGCTCCCGCACCTAATGCAAAACTGCCAAGTTCCCTGACACAGCTTCAGGTTTTTTCACAGCCACTACGCATCCTCGGGGAATTTGGCCGTTTGCCTTCCCCACATCCTCACAGGACTGAGCCCGCATGAGGAGTCAAGAGACTCAGTTTTTTTTCACAGCTGCTGCGCATCACCGTAAGGTTCACCGGGAAAGTCCCTCACACATGGCTGATCCACATACAATTTTTGCGCGGCCCAGACACTTTTGACGTCCCGGGCCGGCACTCCATTGCTTCCCACCCACCTCCCCCTCGTCCTCCACATTGCTGCGCCTGCACCTCTGTCCCAGAGACCTGCCAATCGCCAGCTTTGTTCCTTCAGCATGACGTGCACCGGCCCCATGCGCCCACGATCCACGGCTGTTCAACGTGTTGCAACTCTGAGCGGAGCAGACTGTGTTTTTCACCCCTCCCCCATTCCCCTCACGGACTGACATGCCCTCTTACACTCCTCTACAGCAGGACACTTCTACTGGAGCGGCAACCCCCACTGCAGCCTCCACGGGCGCTGACTTCAGCCCAAATGACCGGGGAGTCACAGCACCTTCTGGGTGTTTGGTGCGGGGGTGGGGTGGGGGGGGGTTGACGCTGGGTTTCACAGGCTGTACATATGATAGAGGGTTCAATAAAGAATCTGTGTTGACCTGCGCTCGTGCCTCGCCTCCACATCCTTTCCCTTTCACCCTCTACAAGACAAAGATAACACAAGTGAACACAAAATGCAGTTTTTAAATGAAGGTGTTTATTATTAAGGGAAAAATAATCCAAACCTACATGGCCCTGTGTGAAAAAGTGATTGCCCCCTAAACTTAATAACTGGTTGGGCCACCCATAGCAGCAACAACTGCAATCAAGTGTTTGCAATAACTGGCAATGAGTCTTTTACAGCGCTGTGGAGGAATTTTGGCCAACTCATCTTTGCAGAATTGTTGTAATTCAGCCACATTGGAGGGTTTTCGAGCATGAACCACCTTTTTAAGGTCATGCCACAGCATCTCAATCGAATTCAGGTCAGGACTGTTTTTCTTAAGCCATTCAGAGGTGGACTTGCCGGTGTGTTTTGGATCATTGTCCTGCTGCAGAACCCAAGTGTGCTTTAGCTTGAGGTCACAAACAGATGGCCGGACATTCTCCTTCAGGATTTTTTGGTAGACAGCAGAATTCATGGTTTCATTTACCACAGCAAGTCTTCCAGATCCTGAAGCAGTAAAACAGCCCCAGACCATCACACTACCATATTTTACTGATGGTATGATATTCCTTTTCTGAAATGCTGTGTTACTTTTACACCGGATGTAATGGGACACACACCTTCCAAAAAGTTCAACTTTTGTCTCATCAGTCCACATTTTCCCAAAAGTCTTGGGGATCATCAAGGTGTTTTCTGTCAAAACTGAGACGAGCCTTTATGCTTTTTGCTCAGCAGTGGTTTTCGTCTTGGAACTCTGTCATGCAGGCCATTTTTGCCCAGTCTCTTTCTTATGGTGGAGTCATGAACACTGACCTTAACTGAGGCAAGTGAGGCCTGCAGTTCTTTGGATGTTGTTGTGGGGTCTTTTGTGACCTCTTTGATGAGTCGTTGCTGCACTCTTGGGGTAATTTTGGTTAGCCAGCCACTCCTGGGAAGGTTCATCACTGTTTCATGTTTTTGCCATTTGTGGATAATGGCTTGCACTGTGGTTTGCTGGAGTCCCAAAGCTTTAGAAATGGCTTTATAACCCTTTCCAGACTGATAGATCTCTTTGTTTCTCATTTGTTCCTGAATTTCTTTGGATCGCAGCATAATGTCTAGCTTTTGAGGATCTTTTGGTCTACTTCACTTTGTCAGGCAGGTCCTATTTAAGTGATTTCTTTAATGAAAACAGGTGTGGCAGTAATCGGGCCATGGTGTGGCTAGAGAAATTGAACTCAGCTTTCCAAAGATGTGATAAACCACAGTTAATTTATGTTTTAGCGGGGGGGGGGGGGTAATCACTTTTTCGCACAGAGCCATGTGGGTTTGGATTTTTTTTTACCCTGACTGATAAACACCTTCATTTAAAAACTGCATTTTGTGTTTACTTGTGTTATTTTTGTCTAATATTTAAATTTGTTTGATGATCTGAAACATTTAAGTGTGACAAACATACAAAAAATGAGAAATCAGGAAGGGGGCAAACACTTTCACATCACTGTATTTAAAATAAAATTATATCTGGTAGAAAAAAACATACATTTGTATTGACTATATATCTTTTTTATAGACTTTTTTGAGGTTATACTTCTGTTGCCTTTGCTCTCACAGAATTAATTGTTATATGTCTATTCAGGATTCTTTGAATTTCATCTCTTTTATGGTACATTTTTTCTGCCTTGACTCTACAGCAGCGTTCATATTTTCAGTAACTTTCAATGAACTTCAACAGGCTTCAGGCTGCACTTGTGGGCTTGGACTGGGGTTGAATTCTGTTTCATATAACAGAGGTCATCATTATACGACAAGGTCCATCATGTTGATGGACAATGATATGGGAATGTTTTTTCAGAACATTGAAGTACGTACGGCCGCTGATCCCCCTGACCTGGTTGTTACTCTGAATGAAGCTGTTACAGTTCTTGTGAGTGATGGTCTGGGCTGTTGAGATCCCTCCGTCTTCTTGTGTCAGTAGTTTTATTGCAATGATCTTGAGTGTCAAGAGACTGTCAGTCCCTTCACTTGATGCTGAAAATCTGTCATCTTTTGATTTATCCCTCAGGCATGCAGGGCTATCTAAATCTCACATCATAATATAAATGCAGCACTTTTTGCACTGCTTTTTACACATTTAAGTGAAATAATATATTTATTTTCCTGTACACACAAAATGCAAATTCTCATCAAATGTTGAGCACTTAAAACGTGAAAGAAAAGAGCACTTTAACTGCATTTCTTTGCCAAGTTAATCTGTCCAC
This sequence comes from Pholidichthys leucotaenia, assembly GCA_020510985.1. Taxonomy (NCBI): domain Eukaryota; kingdom Metazoa; phylum Chordata; class Actinopteri; order Cichliformes; family Pholidichthyidae; genus Pholidichthys; species Pholidichthys leucotaenia. The sequence continues at coordinate 85,070,153 of CM035840.1, read as the reverse complement.
TGGACAGGTGTGCCTTGGGCTGGTTACATCGTAAGGCCATTCTAAAATGTGCAGTTTTATCACAAAACATGGTGCAACAGATTTTAGAAGTTATTGCTGACTGGTTATGTGAAGTCTGTTGTTACGTACTCAATAAGTGTTGTCTGTATAAATAAAACTGCACATTTTAAAGTGGCATTTTATTGTAACTAATCCAACATACAGTAGTGTGAAAAAGTGTTTTCCCCTTTCCTGATTTCTCATTTTTTGTATGTTTGTCACACTTAAATGTTTCAGATCATCAAACAAATTTAAACACTAGACAAAAATAACACAAGTAAACACAAAATGCAGTTTTTAAATGAAGGTGTTTATTATTAAGGGAAAAATAATCCAAACCTACATGGCCCTGTGTGAAAAAGTGATTACCCCTTAAACCTAATAAATGGTTGGGCCACCCTTAGCAGCAACAACTGCAATCCAGTGTTTGAGATAACTGGCAATGAGTCTTTTACAGCGCTGTGGAGGAATTTTGGCCCACTCATCTTTGCAGAATTGTAATTGAGCCGCATTGGAGAGTTTTCAAGCATGAACTCCCTTTCTAAGGTCATGCCACAGCATCTCAATCATATTCAGGTCAGGACTTTGACTAGGCCACTCCAAAGTCTTCATTTTGTTTTTCTTAAGCCTTTCAGAGGTGGACTTGCCGGTGTGTTTTGGATCATTGTCCTGCTGCAGAACCCAAGTGCTCTTCAGCTTGAGGTCATGAACAGATGGCCGGACATTCTTCTTCAGGATTTTTTGTTAGACAGCAGAATTCATGCTTCCATTTACCACAGCAAGTCTTCCAGATTCTGAAGCAGCAAAACAGCCCCAGACTATCACACTACCACCACCATATTTTACTGTTGGCATGATGTTCCTTTTCTGAAATGCTGTGTTACTTTTACGCCAGATGTAATGGGACACACACACCTTCCAAAAAGTTCAACTTTTGTCTCGTCAATCCACATTTTCCCAAAAGTTTTGGGGATCATCAAGATGTTTTCTCACAAAACTGAGACAAGCCTTTATGTCCTTTTTGCTCAGCACTGGTTTTCATCCTGGAACACTGCCATGCAGGCCATTTTTGCCCAGTCTCTTTCTCATGGTGGAGTCATGAACACTGACCTTAACTGAGGCAAGTGAGGCCTGCAGTTCTTTGAATGTTGTTGTGGGGTCTTTTGTGACCTCTTTGATGAGTCGTCGCTGCGCTCTTGGGGTAACTTTGGTTAGCCGGCCCTCCTGGGAAGGTTCATCACTGTTCCATGTTTTCGCCATTTGTGGATAATGGCTCTCGCTGTGGTTTGCTGGAGTCCCAAAGCTTTAGAAATGGCTTTATAACCTTTTTCAAACTGATAGATCTCATTTACTTTCTCATTTGTTCCTGAATTTCTTTGGATCGCAGCGTAATGTCTAGCTTTTGAGGATCTTTTGGTCTACTTCACTTTGTCAGGCAGGTCCTATTTAAGTGATTTCTTGATTGAGAACAGGTGTGGCAGTAATCAGGCCGTGGTGTGGCTAGAGAAATTGAACTCAGCTTTCCAAAGATGTGATAAACCACAGTTAATTTATGATGTGGGTTTTTTTGTTTTTTTTGGGGGGGGGGTCACTTTTTCACACAGGGCCATATAGGTTTGGATTTTTTTTCTTTTTTTTAACCTTAATAATAAACACCTGCATTTAAAAACTGCATTTTGTGTGTACTTGTGTTATCTTTGTCTAATATTTAAATTTGTTTGATGATCTGAAACATTTAAGGGTGACAAACATACAAAAAAATGAGAAATCAGGACGAGGGCAAACACTTTTTCACACCACTGTACTCTTGTGCAACAATCACATTGTTTAATCAGCATCTTGAAATGCCACACCTGTTAGGTGGATGATCTGCACAAAGATGTGCTCCTTAATTAAGGGTGTGTTCTCACTTGTGCCATTTGACTTGTTCTATGCAAAGTGAAATAGCTCTCTGTTCCTCAGCAGGGGGCTCACTGTTCCCCTCCAGTACTGACAGCTACTGTCAGCTCCACTCATGGACACGTGGGTGGAGCACAGGCTTGAAACGATATCCCCTGATCAGGCTTGTGTTTTCACTACAGGGTATGTGGGTGGATGGTGGTGGCTGTCATTCCGCTGAGCAGGCTCCGTGCATTTTCAAAAATAATTAATTTGTAGTTAATAGTTCCAGAGTAGCAACAAAATATGTATAGAAATAGTTCATTGATTACATTACATTTAGGATTTTTTCCTGTTGGAATAGTTGAAGCCACTGAACCCACACTCTGACGAAGATCGGGCTCCATTGTTGGAAGCCAGGGCAGACGGGCTGTTTCACTTCCAAATGTGCGGCAAAGAGAAAAGAAAAAATTCTCACTATTCAGCTCCATGTGGAGCCAATCAGAGCAGGTTGTGGCAGTGATTACCCGTCAGTATGGAGGAGAAAAAAGTGATGAGACCTGGGAAACACCCTCCACCTTCTTAAGTTCATATTTATGTGCCTGCATTTTAAATAAATGATCAAATACAAAAAGTTGGTAGAGTTTTGTTTTGGGGTTTTTTTTCCAAGCAAACAGACAGTTGGATCCTATCAACTCCTCAACCTGCTTTTCCTCAACCAGCTCTCCCTGACACAGCCGGCAGGAGGCTGAGAGCCATTTGAGAAAAATCGGTGGAGCAGTTGGTACAAACCAGCCGTTTCCATTTGCTTGAAAAAAAAAAAAAAAAAATTCTGCCAACTCTTTTAGTTGTAAATGTGGAAAAATAAAAAAGGTGACCATTGCAGTTGCTCGGCAAACTCCGCAGTCGGCTTGTCAATAGAGAGAGAGGTATTATAACAATGTGGTGGTTATAGTGACAGCCTTATATATATATACAGTGGGGCAAAAAAGTATTTAGTCAGCCACCAATTGTGCAAGTTCTCCAACTTAAAAGATGAGAGAGGTCTCCAATTTTCATCATAGGTGTACCTCAACTATGAGAGACAAAATGAGAAAAAAAAAATCCAGAAAATCACATTGAAGGATTTTTAATGAATTAATTGGTAAATTCCTCAGTAAAATAAGTATTTGGTCACCTACAAACAAGCAAGATTTCTGGCTCTCACAGACCTGTAACTTCTTCTTTAAGAGGCTCCTCTGTCCTCCACTCATTACCTGTATTAATGGCACCTGTTTGAACTCGTTATCAGTATAAAAGACGCCTGTCCACAACCTCAAACAGTCAGACTCCAAACTCCATTATGGCCAAGACCAAAGAGCTGTCAAAGGACACCAGAAACAAAATTGTAGACCTGCACCAGGCTGGGAAGACTGAATCTGCAATAGGTAAGCAGCTTGGTGTGAAGAAATCAACTGTGGGAGCAATTATTAGAAAATGGAAGACATACAAGACCACTGATAATCTCCCTCGATCTGGGGCTCCACGCAAGATCTCACCCCGTGGGGTCAAAATTATCACGAGAACGGTGAGCAAAATTCCCAGAACCACATGGGGAGACCTAGTGAATGACCTGCAGAGAGCTGGGACCAAAGTAACAAAGGCTACATAAGAAACGCACTATGCCGCCATGGACTCAAATCTTGCAGTGCCAGACGTGTCCCCCTGCTTAAGCCAGTACATGTCCAGGCCCGTCTGAAGTTTGCTAGAGAGCATTTGGATGATCCAGAAGAGGACTGGGAGAATGTCATATGGTCAGATGAAACCAAAATAGAACTTTTTGGTAAAAACTCAACTTGTCGTGTTTGGAGGAGAAAGAACACCATACCTACTGTGAAGTATGGGGGTGGAAACATCATACTTTGGGGCTGTTTTTCAGCAAAGGGACCAGGACGACTGATCCGTGTAAAGGAAAGAATGAATGGGGCCATGTATCGTGAGATTTTGAGTGAAAACCTCCTTCCACCAGCAAGGGCATTGAAGATGAAACGTGGCTGGATCTTTCAGCATGACAATGATCCCAAACACACCACCTGGGCAACGAAGGAGTGGCTTCATAAGAAGTATTTCAAGGTCCTGGAGTGGCCTAGCCAGTCTCCAGATCTCAACCCCATAGAAAATCTTTGGGGGGAGTTGAAAGTCTGTGTTGCCCAGCGACAGCCCCAAAATATCACTGCTCTAGAGGAGATCTGCATGGAGGAATGGGCCAAAATACCAGCAACAGTGTGTGAAAACTTACAGAAAACGTTTGACCTCTGTCATTGCCAACAAAGGGTATATAACAAAGTATTGAGATGAACTTTTGTTATTGACCAAATACTTATTTTACCGAGGAATTTACCAATTCATTCATTAAAAATCCTTCAATGTGATTTTGTGGATTTTTTTTTTCTTATTTTGTCTCTCATAGTTGAGGTATACCTATGATGAAAATTGGAGACCTCTCTCATCTTTTAAGTGGGAGAACTTGCACAATTGGTGACTGACTAAATACTTTTTTACCCCACTGTATACATCAAATGCATGTAACATGCGAGCAAACGTTTGCATTGGTTTTCTTCCACAGACTACCTCTTCCAACCATTCCAAAGCTGGGGAAATGTTGCCTTCTGCAGAACAGTAGGGAGCAGTCACACTGTCAAAGGTTCTAGTAATTAGGGGTCAGCACAGAACAGGCACTGCAGTGTGAGCACACCCTAAGATATTTTAAAAATTGTGTGCACAAGGAGAAAGTCTTTAGACCTTTAATTTCAGCTGGTAAAACAAGTAGGATCAAAAACAAAAGTATTATGCTTATATTTTTGTTGAGTATATGCATGCAGTATGGATACATATTTTCTTTCTTTCCCAGTAGTCTATCATTGCTTTATTTCAATGCTCCTTTTGTTTCACTGCTTTCACACTTCATTAATTCATATTGAAAAAACCTCCTCCAGCTGCGTTTGAACCAGCTTACATATTTATAAGCAGTGCCCCTCTGCAGTGCAGCACCTGAGTACCCACTGCAGCACTGAGCCACTGTCAAATCATAAACGCTGACTCTGCATTTCATTTGTTTATTTAAAAGATTTTACTTCATAATTTTTTTTGTTTAGGGTTGACAAATGAGGAAGCCTTATGGGTAACTTAAAAGTATGTATCACTGAAATTGCTTTAACTAGGAATTGTTTAAAGAAATGATAAATAAATCAACACTCATTGAAAACTGATAATTTCTGTATTTTTTGTTTTTTATTATTTTGCACTATTGTACAAGTCTGAACTGTATCGGTCAGAAAAGACACAAAAAAATCCCTAAACAACAAACCAATCAAAAACGATCACTGAACACCTTATTTAGATAACTAACCACAAAATGCACGGTGTTCCAAGCACACACTCTGGAGTCTCACCAAATGGCACACATTAGTTGCCTCTTATTTGCGTTGCTGTTTCGTAATAACAGCCGCTGTAATTTTTGTGTGTTATTTAATAACTCCATGTAGGACGATGACCAGCACTCTGTCCCCACACTTATGCTCGGCTCTGTTGGCAGATTGGTACCTGCTCTACCTGACTGCACGCAGATCTCAGCAAGTTGTTGGCAGTGTGTTTGCAGTTGTTTGGTAAAAAGTTGGTCCCATCTCACTAACTTTTCCACACAAACAATTGAAGCTGGTCTATATGGGGGTCCTTGTTGTGTCTGTGTGCTTTGATTACTGAGCTGATGTTTTTTTAATGGCTGGTGATGTTTAAGATGGTAAATTTGAAACAAAATGGGCTGTAAATCATCATCATGTTGTCTAAACCGTACTCGTGAATGGGAAGAATTCACATAACAGAGGCACTTGTCCAGTATGATGAGCTGAATACTGTGGCATTATTTAGTATTACATACCAATATAGCGATTTGCATGTGTGCAGAAAAAGAGAAATAACCCAATTCAACATGATTGTCACAAGAACTACACATAACCTGCATTTGATATTCAAATCACAGCTATATGTAAAGATACAGTGCTGTGAAAAAGTATTTGCCCCCTTCCTGTTTTTTTTTTTTTGCATTTTTGTCTCATTTAAATGTTTCAGATCATCAAATAAATTTTAGTATTAGACAAAGATAACCAAAGTAAATACAGAATGCTGTTTTTTTCCATACCTGCTGCTGTCTGTCTGTTATTGAAATATTGATCACATGCAGTCCAATCTGTCACTGTCTGCACCTCCACTACTGCATTGAACTTGCAATTACGGGTATTACAGCTCCACTTTTTCTGTATATAGGATTGCTGGGTTTTATCGTTTATTTGCACTACAGATAGCATTACTGTACATAGACTGCTGTTGTTGTTTTTCATCCTTATTCCTTCTTTTCTTATATATTGTGCACACCACTAAGAGAGAGAGAAATGGCATTTCAGTTCTCCTGTATGTCCTCTATGTATAGAAGTATTGACAAATAAAAATCTTTGAATCTTTAAATGATGAGTTCATTTATTAAGGGAAAAAAACTATCCAAACCTACCTGGCCCTATGTGAAAAAAGTAATTGTCCCCTAAACCTAATAACTGGTTGTGCAATCCCTTGGCGGCAACAACTGCAATCAAACGTTTGCGATAACTGGCGATGAGTCTTTTGCATTGCTGATGAGGAATTTTGGCCCACTCTTCTTTGCAGAATTCAGGTTATGAACTGATGGCCAGACAAAATCCTTCAGGATTTTTTTAGTAGAGTGCAGAACTCATGGTTCCATCAATAACTGCAAGTCGTTCCAAGTCCTGAAGCAGCAAAGCAGCCCCAGACCATCACACTACCACCACTATGTCTGACTCTTGGTATAACGCTCTTTTTATGAAATGCTGTTAGTTTTATGCCAGATGTAACGGGATGCATGCCTTCCGAACAGTTCAATTTTTGTCTCCTCAGTTCACTGAATAGTTTCCCAAAAGTCTTGGGGATCATCAAGTGCTTTTTTTTGACAAATGTGAGACAAGCTTTTGTGTTCTTTTTGGTCAGCAGTGATTTTCACCATCCCATGGATGCCATTTTTGCCCAGTCTTTTTCTTACTGTGGAATCATGGATCAGTATCCAACCTGAGGCAATTGAGGCCTGCAGTTCTTTAGATGTTCTGGATTTTTGTTTCTCATCTGTTCTTGAATTTCTTTAGATCACAGCATGCTGTGTTGCTTTTTGAGATCTTTTAATCTATTTCACTTTGTCACACTGGTTGTATTTAAGAGATTTCTTTATTCAACAGGTCTGGCAGTTATCAGGCTGAGTTGTGGCTAGTGAAAACAAGAGCACTCTAAGGTGAGTGCAATATCCACCGCCTCAGTTTTCTTTGAAGATTCCAGTACTTACTGACAGAGAGCAGTTTTCAACTTTTCAATATAATTACTGTGGCAGAACAAAATTATGATAAGCCCATCATCCACAAATATACAACAAAGTATACAACCCATAGCTGTAGGTCAGGATCCAGAGGTGAACCTGTGTAGCAAGTTTGGTGACCCTAGAGAACTATATACGTTCTATAATAAAAGGGTATAGGGAGTGTCAACCTTGACCTTTGACCTTTTGATCCCAAACCTGTAGTCAGAGGTCATGGTCTCAGAGTGAACCTGTGTACCAGGTTTGGTGATCCTAGCTTTTTTTGTTGCGGAGATATAGTTTATAAGCCATTTTGATGTTGACCTTTGACCTTGCAATCCCAAAACCAGTCACACTTCAGGATCACAGGGTGAACCTGTGTACCAAGTTTGGTGACCCTAACTTTAGTTGTTGTACAGTAATAAGGCATAGGTAATGTTAACCTTGACCTTTGACCTTTTGACCCAAAACCCATAGTCAGAGGTTAGTATCCCAAGGTGAACTTGTGTACTAGGTTTGGTGGCCCGAGTTAGGGCTGGGCGATATGAAAAAATTCCAGTCACGATAAATTTTTTCCATATTGCCCAATATATATTGTGATATGAATCGAATCACTATTTCTGTCAATCTTAAAGGTTCCTTTTTACTCCTGAGATGTGAAGCTATAACAAGATTAATTTTCATTTTCTGTCAGAAGTTGAACTTGACAAATGCAGTGTAGAACATTATACAACTGTATTTCAAATAATTATAAAACCTGCCACGCCGGCAGCCTGGCAGACTGACCTCCCTTAATCGTCCCTCCGGGGGCAGATGCCTGGCTTTCCTGGGGTTTGCTGACCTAGGGCATTTGTGCCCTGTGGGGGTTGGCAGCGCTGCCTTGCTTGCTTGGGGTTCCGGGGGGGATGGGGGGGGTTGCTGCGACCGGCCCCCCTCTTCGTATGTTTCCTGACAAACTACTCACATGCACACACTTATTTTGTGCGCGCTCTCGTATATGCGCACACGGACGCACACGCACAAATGTCTCTCCTTTAACAGGTGCAGATACCAGACTCGTGTTGAGACATCTTCGGTGGAAGAAGCAGTTTGTCTTCTGTTTGTTTTAGTTGTTGATTTGTTTGTCTTTTTGTCTGTTCCCCGCCCTTTTCTTTTCCCCTCTACACACTTCCTTTCCGTATTCCCCATCATGTCGGGTCCTCCATGGGTAAAATAATTTAAATAAAGTATTAAAAGTTATTACAGGAGGAGTTTACAACAATATACAGCACATAGATAGGTACTGTATAAAGCTCATTTTAGCAAAATCTGTTTTGGCACAATTAGGGTAACAGATCTCTGTTCTGCTTACCTAGCTGCCTGACAGAACAAGAGAAAAAAAAACCTGTAAATTTGCTGTCCCCTCAAAATAACTCAACACACAGCCATTAATGTCTAAACCGCTGGCAACAAAAGTGAGTACACCCCTAGTGAAAATGTCCAAATTGTGCCCAAAGTGTCAATATTTTGTGTGGCTACCATTATTTTCCAGCACTGCCTTAACTTTCTTGGGCATGGAGTTCACTAGAGCTTCACAGGTTGCCACTGGAATCCTCTTCCACTCCTCCATGACGACATCAGGGAGCTGGTGGATGTTAGAGATCTTGCACTCCTCCACCTTCCATTTGAGGATGCCCCACAGATGCTCAATAGGGTTTAGGTCTGGAGACATGCTTGGCCAGTCCATCACCTTTACCCTCAGTTTCTTTAGCAAGGCAGTGGTAATCTTGGAGGTGTGTTTGGGGTCGTTATTGTGTTGGAATATTGCCCTGTGGCCCAGTTTCCAAAGGGAGGGGATCATGCTCTGCTTCAGTATGTCACAGTACATGTTGGCATTCATGGTTCTCTCAATGAACTGTAGCTCCCCAGTGCCAGCAGCACTCATGCAGCCCCAAACCATGACACTTCCACCACCATGCTTGACTGTAGGCAAAACATGCTTGTCTTTGTACTCTTCACCTGGTTACCACCACACATGCTTGACACCATTCGAATCAAATAAGTTCATCTTGGTCTCATCAGACCACAGGACGTGGTTCCAGTAATCCCTGTCCTTAGTCTGCTTGTCTTCAGCAGTCTTTGCGGGCTTTCTACCTACGGGTACAAATAAAGTAACCTGAACCTTTCTTGTGCATTATCTTTAAAAGGGGCTTCCTTCTGGGACGACAGACATGCAGACCACTTTGATGCAGTGTGCAGCATATAGTCGGAGCACTGACAGGCTGACCTCCAACCCCTTCAGCAATGCTGGCAGCACTCATATGTCTATTTTCAAAAGACAATCTCTGGATATGACGCTGAACACGTGCACTCAGCTTCTTTGGTTGACCATGGCGATGCCTGTTCTGAGTGGAACCTGTCCTGTTAAACCGCTGTATGGTCTTGGCCACCATGCTGCAGCTCAGTTTCAGGGTGTTGGCAATCTTCTTATAGCCTAGGCCATCTTTATGTAGAGAAACAATTCTTTTTTCAGCTCCTTGGATAGTTCTTTGCCATGAGGTGCCATGTTGAACTTCCAGTGAGGTGCCATGTTGAACTTCCAGTGACCAGTATGAGAGAGTGTGAGAGCACCAAATTTAACACACCTGCTCCTCATTCATACCTGAGACCTTGTAACAATAATGAGTCACATGACACCAGGGAGGGAAAGTGGCTAATTGGGCACAATTTGGACATTTTCACTTAGGGGTGTACTCACTTTTGTTGCCAGCGGTTTAGACATTAATGGCTGTGTGCTGAGTTATTTTAAGGGGACAGCAAATTTACACTGTTATACAAGCTGTACACTGACTACTTTACATTGTATCAAAGTGTCATATCTTCAGTGTTGTCCCATGAAAAGATATAATAAACTATTTACAAAAATGTGAGGGGTGTACTCACTTTTGTGAGATACTGTATGTTACAGCCTTATTCCAAAATGGATTAAATTAGTTTTTTCCTCAAAATTCTACACACAATACTCCATAATGACAATGTGAAATTTTTTTATTTTTTTTTTTTAGATTTTTGCAAATTTATTAAAATATAAATTCTCTCTGACTATCTTAAACCAAATTTTTAGCGGGGTCTCTATCCACGGGTTAGTGTTATTCAAAAGTTTAGGTAAGGCATTGTTCCCTATTATCGCCTGTAGGGGAATGTCACTTGTTATTTGGCATTCTGTCTCCTTCCATTGTGCAGTGTAGACTGGGTTACATATCTCTACTAAAGTTTTAATTTGTGCGGCTTTAAAATAGTCCCTGATATCTGGCAGCGCGAGCCCACCTTTGTCTTTGTTACAATACCGGTAGAACCTCTCAAAAAAACATGGCAAGAACTGGACAGAAGGATCTCAAGATTCATATGGCAGGGCAAGAGACCTAGAATCAGATATAGAACCCTACAGCTAAACAAAGACAAAGGTGGGCTCACGCTGCCAAATATCAGGGACTATTTTAAAGCCGCACAAATTAAAACTTTAGTAGAGATATGTAACCCAGTCTACACTGCACAATGGAAGGAGATGGAATGCCAAATAACAAGTGATATTCCCCTACAGGCGATAATAGGGAACAATGCCTTACCTAAACTTTTTGAATAACACTAACCCGTGGATAGAGACCCCGCTAAAAATTTGGTTTAAGATAGTCAGAGAGAATCAAACTAAAGAACCCTATCGATTACTGCAATGGATTGCCTATGATCAAGACTTTACTCCTAATAAAACAAGACACTAGATTTAAAAAGTGGAAAGAGAACGGACTGATAAAATATTACGATTTTTTTAAAGGGCAAACTTTAAGAAGTTTTGAAGATTTGAAAAAACAAGGTCTAATAAATCAAGACCTTTACAGGTTCTTTCAGCTTAGACACCACATAAACAAAATACTTAAAAAGGAGGATTTGGAAAGGGCCCAGTCAGGTGTTCTGAAGGTCTTCTTAATGGCATATAAAGGGATCCCAGGGATCAGATACATTTCTAAAATATACCAAGGTCTTCAAGACTTAAAAGGAGACAACACATCATATATAAAAGAGAGATGGGAAAAAGAGGGGAATTTCACTTTACAACTGGAAATATGGGAAAAGCTAAATAACAATGGAAAAGTACCTCATCCCTGCAGTGGAGAGAATTTGGATGGAAAAATTTGTAAGATTTTTCAGAACACCTGCACAAAACAAATTTACTCTTAAGGGGTTGAATTGTTCGCGCTTGTGTGGTGAAGAGACTGCAAATCATTTTCATGTGTTTTGGTCATGTCCAGTTATCCACCAATATTGGACCAATGTACAGACAATATTGGGGAAAATATTCAAAGTAACAGTTCCCTTTTCTTTTGTAACTTTGTATTTGGGTTTACTACCGGACTCACTGGAAAGACAAGGAGAAAAATACTTATTCACTGTTTTAATACTGGCAAGTGAAAAAGCTCTAACAAAAAAATGGATGTTGAAGGATTGTCCTACACCTGAAGATTGGATTAACGTGATTCAAGACATTTATTCGATGGAAAAGTTGGCATTCGCACTGAGACAGGACATGGATGGGTTCTTGAACTTTGGCAACCCTGGATCGCATATGTGTCTTCTATTAGATCTAATCTTTGACAAATACCATTTCAATAATGGCACCTCTCTTTGTTCCAACGCTACTCAGATACAATTATTTTTTTTTTCACTTTTGTTTTGTTTTTGTTTTTTTTTCTTGTTTTGTTTTTTTGTTTTTTGTTTTTTGTTCTTTCTTTAATTTCTCTTTTTCTTTCACTTAAAAAAGGGTGTTGTAATAATTATTTTTCCAATGTTGTCAAAAAACAAAAAAAGGGAACATGATGAAAATGTAAACAATGCATTGCTGCAATGACATATATACCCTTTACAAAAACTTAAATTAAAAAAAATGTATGTAAAATATAAAACAAAGAAATCACATGTACGTAAGTATTCACAGCCTTTGCTCAGTACTTTGTTGATGCACCTTTGGCAGCAATTACAGCCTCAAGTCGTTTTGAATATGATGCCACAAGCTTGGTACACCTGTCTTTGGGCAGTTTCACCCATTCCTCTTTGCAGCATCTCTCAAACTCCATCAGGTTGGACAGTCATTTTCGGCTCTCTCCAGAGATGTTCAATTGGATTCAAGTCTGGGCTCTAGCTGGGCCACTCAAGGACATTCACAGAGTTCTCCTGAAGTCACTCCTTTGATATAGATAGATAGATGTACTTTACTGATCCCAAACTGGGAAATTACATCAAATTACAATTACCTTGGCTGTGTGTGTAGAGTCGTTGTCCTGCTGAAAGATGAACCATCGCCCCAGTCTGAGGTCAAGAGCGCTCTGGAGCAGGTTTTCATCAAGGATGTCTCTGTACATTGCTGCACTCATCTTTCTCTCTATCCTGACTAGTCTTCCAGTTCCTGCTGCTGAAAAACATCCCCACAGCATGATGCCGCCATCACCATGCTTCACTGTAGGGATGGTGTTGGTCTGGTGATGAGCGGTGCCTGGTTTCCTCCAAACACGGAGCCTGGCATTCATGCCAAAGAGTTCAATCTTTGTCTCATCAGACCAGAGAATTTTGTTTCTCATGGTCTGAGAGTCCTTCAGGTGCCTTTTGGCAAACTCCAGGTGGGCTGTCATGTGCCTTTTACTAAGGAGTGGCTTTCATCTGGCCACTCTACCATACAGGCCTAATTGGTGGATTGCTGCAGAGACAGTTGTCCTTCTTGAAGGTTCTCCTCTCTCTCAGAGGAATGCTGGAGCTCTGACAGAGTGACCATCAGGTTCTTGGTCACCTCCATGACTAAGGTCCTTCTCCCCCGATCGCTCAGTTTAGACGGTCAGCCAGCTTTAGGAAGAGTCCCGGTGGTTCTGAACTTCTTCCATTTATGGATTATGGAGGCCACTGTGCTCATTGGGACCTTCAAAGCAGCAGAAATTTTTCTGTACCCTTCCCCAGATTTGTGCCTCGAGACAATCCTATCTCGGAGGTCTACAGACAATTCCTTTGACTTGATGCTTGGTTTGTGCTCTGACATGCACTGTCAACTGTAGGACCTTATATAGACAGGTGTGACCTTTCCAAATCATGTCCAATCAACTGAATTTACCACAGATGGACTCCAATTAAGCTGTCGAAACATCTCAAGGATGATCAGTGGAAACAGTACATCTGAGCTCAATTTTGAGCTTCATGGCAAAGAAGAAGAAGCCATCTCTGTTGTCATTCAGGTCCATACAGCCAGTTATGTACAGAAGAGCGAAATTGTGTTCCTCCTATCTACAGTGTTAATCACATGTGGAATCAGAGGGGTCGCTGCCATGTAAGGTACCACCATAAACAACTTCTCCTTCCCCCGTTGTATTACGCTGAGCACCAAACTAGAAGGCGGGATGTACCATTTTTATATGGTCTTTGGTATGACCTGGCTGGGACTTGAACCTCCAACCTCCCGGTTGTGAGGCAGATGCTCTATCAACTAGGCCATCACTCTGGTGGTGGCCACAACGGCTGTGAATACTTATGTACATGTGATTTTAGTTTTTTAATAAATTTGCAAAAATCTCAAAAAAAAAACCAAAAAAAAACTTTTTTCACGTTGTCATTATGGGGTATTGTGTGTAGAATTTTGAGGAAAAAAATTAATTTAATCCATTTTGGAATAAGGCTGTAACATTAGAAAATGTGGAAAAAGTGAAGCGCTGTGAATACTTTCCCGATGCACTGTACATGCCCAAAGCACTGCAGCCTTTGTCCCACTGCCTGTCATTATGCAGATTTGTTTGCCTTCACTCAGTCTTCAGGATGCAAGTGCTTCGGTCAGTTCTAAATGACTTCACCTGCATGGTCTTCAGGAAAGTTTGAAGACATTTGCTTTTCAAATTCCAATCTTGATCAATGAAGTGGCCAGTGAGGCTCATATAGGGTTCAGATGTGCGATTTGACCACAAATCTTACATAGTAGCGAAGTATGGCAGACTTTGCAGCTCCTTTTCAACCGTTTCTCTACATTCCATGTACAGCTGGGGAAGTGCCATCTGGGAGAAATATTTATGGCCAGAGTTGGTAACGAGGGTCAATTACTTTAATCAGCCGCTTAAATCTGACATTCTGTCCTCACTACTGAATTCCTCGGACCCTTCTTTTCAACAATCTCCTTGTCTATTGAGCACTGGGTGGCATCCGTTTTGGTGTCTTCTTTGGTAACGCTGTCACCGAACTTTTCATTAATGTTTTGTGTCATTTTCTTTTTAACCACACTCCAACTTCTACAAGGCTGCGCTAGCCCAAACATTAGCAGGTGTGCTAAGCCTTGGCTATTGGTCCTACGCACCTATGCATGTTGTTGTGTGCGTCACTCTATCGTGACTTCCAGCCACATGATTGGTTCAGTGTAGTGTATTCTCATTTTCATTGGCTTTTTGTGCTGTCAAAACACAGAACGATTGACTTCTATCAACGTTCTATCGAAAATGTATTATGTCTATCAAGGAAAAGTTATTTCACAATAATTATCTTTATCGTCCAGCCCTACCCTAGCTTTACTCGTACATAAGGCATAAGGAATGTTAACCTTGACCTTTGACCTTTTGACCCCAAGCCCATAGTCAGAGGTCAGGATCCCAAGGTGAACCTGTATACCAGGTTTGGTGGCCCTAGCTTTACTCATATTATAGTAATTGTAAATGTAGGATTTATCATAGTGCAACTGCAATGTTAACTTTGAAATTTGACCCCTTGACCCCAAATCCATAGTTAGGTCAGGGTGTAAATCGTCCAAGATGTGTATTAGATACAACTACTGTATTGATTTGAAAAGCCTACATCATTTCTTTCAGTAGTTATTGTGTTTAGAAGATTTAGGGAAAAATCCGACCTCTGACCTTTAACCTCAAGGTCATCCGATGAGAGTCAAATTGCAATATGCACATCATTAGAGTATATCAAACCATGATACCAAGTTTCAAAACAGTCGTAACAAAACTGTAGGAGGAGATAACTTCACAAGACATGAAGTGAGGTGAAATAAGAGGTCATAGGTCAGGGGCTACAAGTCCTGCAAAAATCATCTGATCAGAACCAAACTGCAATATGCACATCATCAGTGTATATCAAACCAGGGTACCAAGTTTCAAAACAACTGGAACAAAATTATAGGAGGAGTTGATTTCACAGACATGGGACACACGGACAGACGGACTGGCCCATAACATAATCCCCTGCCGGTCGAAGCTCAAAGGGGTTGAAGACTGAAGGGGGATAACAAACTCGACTTTACAAAAAATGTGGTTAATCACAGTTAATTCATGATGTAATAAGGGGGGCAATTTCTTTTTCACATAGGGTCAGGTAGGTTTGGATAGCTTTTTTCCCTTAATAAATGAAATCATCATTTAAAAACTGCATTTTGTATTTACTCAGGCTATCTTTGTCTAATATTAAAATTAGTTTGATGATCTGAAACATTTAAGTGTGACAAATGTGCAAAAATATAAGAAATTAGGAAGGGGCAAATACTTTTTCACAGTACTGTATATGTAAAGATATATGAGCATTAAATTAACATTAAATATGATTCCCTTCTAAATTATCCAACATGAGCATTTTCCATTCACTTATCAGTTTCTAACAGTGAAGTTTGCCATTTAATGCCTCATTTATACAAGGTAAAAGTGGTTGTTTTTTTTTTTAAGCTTGACCCTTAGTTCCCTTTTTTGTGAATGTTATCTTTTTGATGTCTGAAAAAAAAAACATATCAAAGGAATGTAAAATTCATTGGTGCAAAACAGTGCAAAAAGTCTACAAAAACGTGACCATGACAGTGCAAAGTTAATGATTCATTTCCGACTCTGACAGGTGACAGGTTTTTGTTGAAGGGGCTTTGTGATTAAAATCGGAGCAACATTTTTTTCTTTTTTTTCTTTTTTCTTTTTTTTTTTTTTTGACAGGAGAAGCACACAAATATTTGACGATCACTCGAAAAAAAAAACATTTTTACACACAACTTTGGCACACACACGCACACAAAAAAAAAGCATATTTACAGCACTGGCGCACACACACACACACACACAAATGAAAATAAAAAAAATAGGACACAAATTACAACACAGTAACCAGTCACAGATACTACATAAGGCCTGACAACAAAACGTCCTCAGTGCTACATCTATGCTGAGTTTGTGATGTACAGGTTGTCACTGTCACACCCATTGAAAAATACTAATTAATACACACAACAATGCTACAGCACTATCAGGTGGGTGATGGGCCATTATGGGTCATACACATAGTGGTTGGTACACCATGGTTCATAACACAAACTGACTCAGTTGGTTGTCTGCTCCGGTGCTGTCGTTGGGTCTCTATAAACATATAAAAAACAGTACAAAACAAAATAAATTATTACACAACGTATGTATAATGGTGGAAATGATGGTGGTGATGGACAACCTCTACGGGTGCACGGAGTGGTGAAATGACACTAGGTTGGAGGGTAAAGAAAATGTGCTCCGTTAGTTCGTCATGGTAAACGATGGGTTTACCATGTGTCTCTCATGCTTTAGCCAAGGCGTCAGACACCAATGTTGCTGTCTGTGTGCAGAGGTTGGACTCCGAGTTGGTTAATAAACATGCCCAATCATGCTGCGTTTGCCAGGTCCATGTACAGTAGTTCAGTAACTGTCATGCGATTGGATTCTCTACGTCATGCTCTCACAGTCACTTCATTTTTTTTTTTTTTTTTTTTTTGTCTCTCTTTGACCCGGAAAAAAAGGGTCAAACAGCAGTTGAAGACACCAGCCATAAGCCAGTAGAAAAGGAAAGATGTACAGTATGTATGCATGTGCTGTTGAATAAAAACGGAGTCTAAACGCTCGTTGTGTATAAAATTTATTACATGCAAGGACTTGTATTTACATATTTTATTTGAATACTTTTCTGTTGCATAAATGTAAAATACATGCATTTATGTTTCCCCAAGTGAACCCACAGTCCCCCATCCTATGCTGCACTTTTAACTTTTTTTTTTTCCACCCTCACTTGAATTGCATGAGCATATAATTCACCTGCATCTCTTCACATCAAATCTGAACATTTTTTTTTTAATATATAACACCCATTGATTTACCACAAGAGACACGACTCAAAAATGTAAAACTCTGCTCATTCAGAATAAAAACAAAACTTCGATTAGTTCCTGTGAGTTCTAATATCATCATCTTGTACAAAGGAATATTCTCTGATTGGTCAACATAAAATTTGATAAAGTGCCCTGAAAGAACTTGTGCATAATTGTTGGGACAGTGTCAATACATGTAACAGTATTGATGTTTTTAATCAGTAGACATACACACTGTAGGAGGCTGATCGTATATTTTGGTTCTCTTGAGTTTCCTGGTCCCCTTATATAATGTTTTGTGCTTATAATACAAAATGTGGGGACTATTAAGTTAGTATTTTCTGCTTTGTTTTTTCTTTTTTTACATGGTGCTGTGCCTCACCCTTAAACCTATAATGTGCCTATTGATATTACGACAATAACCAAGAGAGCTTTTTTATGTGTTTTTAATGTGATTAAGGGTAGGAGTGTGGTGCAAAAACTACAAGGTTCACCTCATAAATAATAGCTTTTCACACTGTTGTTGCACTGTTATGAGCATGGTGTAAAGTGGAATGATGCTACACTGGGAGCACTTGCGTAATATGTCAATTTACTACTCACTTTTACTTTGCCTCACCAGGTATGAAGGCACCGTTGTTGTTGTTTTTTTTTAATTCATGAGCTCTGCCTTAATTTAGCAGCACGGCAGTAACAGAAGTTGCTGCAGTCTATTGATACTATTTAAAAACCCAGAACTACCAGTAAATATATTTGTATAAAAACTATTTATGCTCATAACAGCATCAGTTGGCTTGCGACAGATTGTTCAAGTTGAATCACGCTATTTTTAGTTGGAGGCCCCAGTCAAATAAATACAAGAAAATAAGTATATGAATTTGGGGAAAGGCAAAGAATGGCGGCTACATAAAAATCTCTGCTGTGACTGAGTCTCTTGTAAAGCTGTCTCAGAATGCATAAAAATGACAAAGCTTAGGAAGCTTTAGAAAGAAAATTGTTTTGTTTTTTTTTTCCTTACAGGTACTGTGATACAGTTAGCTTCTTGCTGAACATAATTTCTCATGCAGTTCATGCAAATGAACAGACAGTTTTAGTTCGGTTGACATTAAATTCATCACTTGTACCACAGGTATTGTCATCATCTCCATATTGCATCGGACATCATGTTCAATTTTTTTTTAATGGCCACTCATGTAAAATTGAGTCATGTCAGGATTGCACTTTCAGAATTGTAACGTCTCTACTTTGCAACGTACAAAGCACTTAAGAGGAGTTCCCTTAACAGCTCAGTTATGTTTAAAAAGCCATGTATTATTAATGTCCAGCATATAATTAGCAGGGGTTACAATGTCATGAAAAAAATTATTTTACAAAAAAGAAAAGAAAAGAAATGGGAGAAAAGTTATTGTCAGAAAAATATGAGAGATCAAAAGCAACAGAGCAACAGGCAATGATGTAAACACAGGGAAAAAAAAAGTGGGGTTAGCCTGTCGTAAAAGTAGAGCAGTGCTTTGTCTGCAACTGAGGCGACCCGTGCAGAGTGGCATGTGCCAATGTTTTCTAGTCTAAGATATGATGACACACCCAAGGAGAACACTTGGGAAGCTTGATCATAAGCACAGTAAAGATACAGTTCTTCAGAAAAATAAAGAAACTTAAGAATGGAAAAAAAGCAGGAGTGAAGGCAAGTGTAAAAGCAAAAAATCTGACAGGAAATATAAGAAGTGTGGACTGGCCTTCCAATGGCATTGTATCTGCTACTCAACCATGCTACATAATGGATGGAATGGGAGAATGTGAGTGCTGCATTAGACAGGGTGGGCTGCAGGGCAGGGCGGACACTGAGGACACTCCAGAGGCATCCCCGCTCATGCCAGACATGCTGTTAAGGCTCCAAGGCTTTTCATAACCTTCAGTTGAAAAACAGAGAACGTTCTGAGTACACTGCAGCACTGAATCCACGACATAATGTTTTGGTGTTCCTCACTGCTTATACTACACCTGTTGCTTTCTTGTTTTTGTCTCCAAAGAAACAGGTCAACACAGACGTGAGACAGATTATTATTCTCCATGCATTGAGTCCATCAGGAGTACAACAGCATGCACCGGGTGGTACTGGAATGGTTTGGAGTACAACACTGTAAAAGACTCAGAAAGGTAGGCACCTCAGGCAGGGAATGTGTTCTCAGCTACAGGCAGGATGCCACGCTGTACGCCGTTTACAGCACACAGCTGCAGACGTTCTTAGAGGAATGTTGCGAACGTTTCATATCAAATCATTTAAAAAGGGTTTAGTAAAGTGTAGAAATTGCTAGGTCTAAATTTGGCTTACAGTACCGCTGATCATGTCAAACTTTAGCCTTCCTCCATTTGTGTTTTGCTCCTTCACCATACTGATAGCACCCATCAGCAAGACACTTCATGCACCGTTATGGTCAAGAGCAATGTTTTCATAAGTCAGGATCTCGCATGGTATTTTTTTTTCTCATTAAAACACATATACATACATGGTACACGCTTAACACAAATGCTCTCTTAAGCTGATAAGACAACACGTTCTAGATCATATAAATCTCGAAAATAGTTTTCTTACTGGTAAATAAATAAGGGTATTACATTATGCATGGTATCAAAAAATATATTATGTAGATGTGGACAAATTTCTAGTGATTGTGCTTGGCCTTAATATATGTTTTTTTTGTTGTTGTTGTTTGTGTGTGTGTGTGTGTGTGTGTGTGTGTGTGTGTGTGTGAAATATATACAATTCCCAGTAGGATGATTGAGGGAAAGCAGCTGCTGTGAAAGTGTGTAAATAAGAGGTTTACTGTTGCGTTTGTTTGTTTGCGTGCGTGTGTGCGTGTGGCTGGCTGTGAAAGACTGAGGTGTAACGTTCAGCAAAAAAAGGGAGCGTGTCCTGTCTACGGTCTACAGGGTGTCAGTGTCTCAGGGGGGGCTGTGATTGGCTGTTACTGTACGTACCCCTCCTCACTCTGCCCCCTGTGTGGGTGGGGCGCTCAGTAGTGGTGACCAGGAAGCAGGGTCGCTCTCTCTCGCTCGGGCTGAAGATTTCCTCTGGGGATATGGCCTGGTCTATATGGGGGCAATCTTCGTTAGCCAGCGCCGCGTTAGCTGCCTCGCCATTCAGCTTGGAATCTTAAAAGGAAAATAAGTAGAAAACGGAAAAATACAAAAACAAGAAAGAAATGAAGTTTCATTTTTCAGGGTTTTTTTTTTTTTATATGCTACATTTAAAATGTACTGTATATCAATATCATCACCACAAACTTTACATATTAAAGATAAATGTAGCTCCTTGCTTAAAAAGTAAAACCAATATAGAAACACTGTAACCTTGGATTCCCATCAACAGAAGGAATGGAGCGAATCTTGTGGCTGGAGAAACCATTTTAGATTCTAAAGCTATCCGTGAAAAAAACAACCATATTGTTCCCTTAATCTAGTGGTCTCCAACCATGGCCCATGGAGTTCCATGACCCTTCCACCCAGTCTCTTCAGCAATCAGTGGGAAGAAATTCAGTGAAATCTCTCACGTGAGAGATCACTGGGAAATCGATGAGATCGCTGAGCACTCACTGACCGCTAAACGACCTCACTGATCTCCCAATCTTTCAATGAACGCCAAGTTTTTCAAACCCAAAGGTAGAGATGGCTTGAGCGATCTGGACTTTTTTTTCCTCGCTCAAAGATCGCCACCCCTGTGTAAAGGGGGTAGAAGAGCACTACAAACTGATCAGACTCTTAGCAACTTCCTTGGTCATCCAAGAAACTCTCAATGATCCCTCAGTGATCTCTCCTAATCTCTCAGCAATTTCTCAAGGATCTTTCAAAGACCTCTATAGATCACCATGAAGGTTGCAGAAAATTGAATTTTTGATTGCACAACGATGTCTCAAACATTTACACAGAAACTGCTTTTTTGAGGCTTTAGGAGATCGTTGAGCAATCGAGCCAATTTTTGATCTCTCAATGGTCAATCAAAAATCTCTGTGCTGTGTAAAGGGGCCCTTAGTAACTAGGTTAAATCTTACTGAATACAAGATAAATTTAATTCTAATAGCTTTAGTTCCAGTCAAAATCAGAATGGAAGATAAAGCAATGTTTGCCTTATTGCATGTCTAACTTGACATTTACCATTTACTACTACACATACTTTTACAGTCCTCTCATCTGTCACATGTTTGTTACGTCCACCAAGCAGGTCATTTGCTCAGTCCGGTTTATTTGTTAGCAGGACTGTGCAAAAACTTATCAACGGACTTGAGTGAAAATAAACCAGATGTGCAGCTTACCCCAATTTATTAATTGCCTTTTGGTCTCAATCCACATCCTGATATGTCAGCCATGTGACATCTAAGACTACGTCTGCATTTAAAATCTAAGATTATAACATCCCAAAAGCTTCAAAATCCTGTGAGTGATTTCATGATAGCCATGTTCATCTTTCAGTTCTGATACCATAACACACATGGGATTACACTGTGCAACGATGCCGGCTGTGTAGTTTCTCCATGCTTACCCTTCACTCCTCAGTGGAATCTCTCTTTGTAGCTTTGTTATTGAAGCGTATATGTTTTTGAGCACTAACCGTATCAAAGGTCAATAGTATATCAGCAGTAACGTCACCAGAGGGAAATCAAGTGACTCCGCTGTCTACTTACATTGTTCTTAATATTACAAATACATAGTCTGTTAGTCTTAAGAGAGAGGGGGAGTGAATCACTGCATTAAGAAGTGCAAAATCAATAGCAAGATTACTCACAGTCTGCCTCGATCTCTCTATTCTCCCATCCAGAGCCAGATATGCTTTTCATTACATGTTTCATTTGTTGTTTTTGGTGGGAAACTCTTTTTTTTTTTTTTTAAATCTCATGCCTGAATCATCAGCTGATTGAAGTATGGGAACAAACAAACAGTGAAACAGCTGAGTAGTGATATGACGGCCCCAGGACGGGGAAGCAATGAGACAACAGTGTATCAGGATGTGTGCCACGGTCGTTTCTTACCTTGAAACTTGATCTCAAAAACGTCATCATGGGCGATGGGGCTCGGATGCTGGGAGCTGATGCTTGACTTACAGAAGTTAGGAGAACCCGGTTGGGGCGCCCGAGGGATATGCCTGTTTTTTTTCTTTGGTAGCTTCTGTTTTGCCATGGCCAGTGAGTAATACATTCCAAAGTTGTTGACAATCACGGGAACGGGCATGGCGATAGTCAGCACACCTGCCAGGGCACACAAGGCTCCGACCAGCATGCCGGAGGTTGTCTGGGGGTACATATCTCCATAGCCGAGGGTCGTCATCGTCACCACGGCCCACCAAAATCCAATCGGGATGTTCTTGAACTGCGTGTGCTCACTGGCTCGTGGATCGTTGGGGTTAGCGCCAATCCGTTCAGCATAGTAGATCATAGTAGCAAAGATGAGGACGCCGAGAGCGAGGAAGATGATGAGCAGCAGGAATTCATTGGTGCTGGCCCTCAGCGTGTGGCCCAGCACCCTCAGCCCCACAAAGTGACGAGTCAGCTTGAAGATGCGCAGGATCCGCACAAAACGGACCACTCTCAGGAAACCCAGCACGTCCTTTGCTGCCTTGGAGGAAAGACCGCTGAGGCCCACCTCCAGGTAGAAGGGCAGGATGGCCACAAAGTCGATGATATTCAGGGCGTTCCGAATGAAGTCAAATTTACTTGGACAGAAAGTTATTCGCATTAGAAATTCAAACGTGAACCACACCACACAGACGCCCTCAATGTAGGTGAGGTAGGCGGCAGTCTCCGTCTCCTGGTAGGTGCTCTCTATTGTGACATTGTCCACTATTTCCACCTCAGTGCGGTTGATGATGGGGTTGAAGGCTTCATGGGTCTCCAGACAGAAGGTCGTGATGGACACCAGAATAAAGAACAGAGAGGCTAAAGCCACCCACTGAGCGGGACATATTTGGGGTACGGGAGAAAGAAATGGAGAAGGAGAAAGAGGAGGGGGAGGAGAGAAGGACAGAGAGGAGAATGAGCACAGTAGCACATGTAGCGTAATCAACCTGGACAGCCCATTAGCTATTTTCGGGAGGAAATAATACAGTTCATTCTGTCATCTCAGATAATGGCATCCAGTTTGACAGTGGCAGTGACACCCAGCACCATCTCCCTCCACTCACTTTCAGTATAGTGTGTGCCTTGACTCTGAAGTGTCATTGGAAGAGGGACAATCAGTGCAAGCTTGCCGTTTTTCCTTGTCTTCCATCTGCTATCTCTCGAGGTCGTGGCTTTTTTTTTTTTAGAATTATTAAGAGCCAGGAGTGGCAGCAAACAGAACATTTGTGTCAACCCCTTTTGCTAAATTTAGCTGGGGCTCTTCCCTTCAGCACCATCAACACAGTAGGCCACAAGGTCATAATGTCCAGGTGATCATCTCTTGGGATCTACAGACCTTTATGAGAACTCTGTATTCCCGCTTAATGGGAAAACAGCACTCTGGCCTCAGTATTGACTAAAGGATCGCATTTCATCACATTTAAGTTGTGTTTTTTCCTGCATACTACATGGGAGTAAAGGATGCACCACTCTCCCATGAGTATGTACAGTGTAGGCTTGTCCTGGTGCTATCCTCCTAAATGTACTGGTTTATTGTAAGTGCTACTGCTCATGCTCTGTACTATTGCTTCAGAGGGGGAAAAAAATGTCTATACCGTCAATGGACAGAAAGACTGAATATCTGCTTAACGATGTTATGAATTGCAAATGCTGGATCAATAGCTGGTTGCTCATGCATGAGGCTGTCTTTAAGTGACACTCTGTAGTGTCCTGTACACTAATGCACAGCATTGTTAAGTAGCAGGGAGGAATAATGAATTACACCAGGGATGCTGCAGGTTGACAATTGGGCCATGTCTGGGCAGTTTTCTGTGTATTCCACAGAGAGTCCTTGCCAGTCCACCAAAGTGTGTCGCTAAGGCAAACATGCAGTGCAAGATGATGATTATAATAATCATAAGTAGATGGAAGACAGGCCCTCATCACAGCATCTCATCTCTGGTAATTCACTTCATTGTGAGGAGGAAATCACTGCTGCTTATGAGCGCCTGCTTCCAGTCCCCGTTATCGTGGCAGTCCAGGGGAAAGCTTTGTCTTGACCGCACCGAAATCATTATCTTTGAAAGGAAATTTCCTTTTAAGAGTGAAGAGCGACTATTGTTCCACTTTAGATTGTGTTTAAATGCGGCATAAAACGTCCATAATTTTAACGTTCAAATACGAACAAAAGAGGCAGCTGGTATACAACAGCAGTGGAATATTTTGAAGCATTAATAAGTGGTGGTGTTTTATCACATTGCATAATATTGTTGTTTTGTCCACCCCCTCTCCACTGTGCATTGTACAAAATTACAAGTACTGCTTAGACTGTAATATGATCCAATTCCACATGCTGCAAACACTGACCTCAGCCAGTTAAACACTGTGGAAGCATCTACGGCACCTGCTGCTTTTTAGTTTTCTCTAACTGAAAACCAAATTTTCTTTGGGATTTTTATTGTTGCTCAGACAAAACAATCAAGGACATTTTTGGGGGCATATTGGTTTATGAATTGATCAATTAAGACAGTGTTCTATTTGCAGCCTGGGAAAGAGAGAGGAGAAAATCGATGCCGTCATCCCTGGCATAAAGCCCAATTCTTAAGGTACTTTGTTGCCTCCTAACATGCCCTTTAAACCCTTGTATTCCAACCAGGGTCCTATGACTCCAGAGGATCTCTGAGAGAATGTTCAGGGGTTCTCAGGAAATTGTCTAACTTCTCTTCTTAACTGGTAAAAAAAAATTGCAAATAATTTAGTGTTGGTGTGCATGGATGCCTGTAGTGGCTATTCCATGTCAGTAGGAGGCAGTATAAACACAATAATAATGGCTACTGTCTTCTTCTTCATGTGTTTTACAGAGGTTAATGACCTTGTTAAGACGTGCTAGAGGTTGCGATGAAAAGCTGGAAAAACAGTGATAGATAAATGTTTGTTTTTTGCATCGTGAGGCGCTTGTTGTCAAGACTTTACCAGCAGATCTAGCTCCTGTGCTGGATGATGTGTTGTGGGTTGCGAACTTTGGTAAAGGCAGGACCTCTGAAAAGCCACATATTTATGTGAGGAAACAGGGGAGGAACATAAAACTTTATTGCTTTATAGGAAGGTCTGATGGTTGTGGCACGGTGAAGTGCTTCCCCACGTGTGTGAGCTCCTAGAGGGAACTAAAAGTGTTTTTCACCAATGAGAGGTGCGTTGACACAGAGCTGCTTGCAAGTGATGAATGATGCGCAAGGCTGGCATACCTGGCAGATATATTTTAGTGCTGAATGAAATTAACACAGAAAGTAAAGGCAAATATAAAAACCTGCTCACAAGCACAGGAAAAATAAATGGATTCCATTCAAAGGTGCACCTCTAGCAACATCTGTAAAGTGCCAACCTCGACATGTTCCCACCACCATACCAGCTTTGTGTTCTAGATCTAAACAGGCCACAATGCATCATTTTGTAACATTTTTTTGTTTGTGGGGTTCCCAGAGATCTTTTTCCAACATGAAACGGGTTCCTTTGTACTGATCTTTTTAATAAACATCAGCTGGCCTCCTAAATGATTTCTTTGTCACAGCCAGGGACAGTGAGGCCTGGAGGGAGGGTGAGGAGAGGTGATTGTTTGCTCCTTATTGGCTAATTCTCGCTGTTGCTGGCAAGCCACAAGCCCACTATGATGTGCAGTGACAAGGGTTTTCCACTGACGTATCCACTGTGAATAGAGTCTGTAATTAACTCTGAAGCTCACTTCTAATTAATCTTCTTGCCAGTCTTTGTGGAGCTCCGTCACTCTGTTTTTGTCATGCTTATTGTTAAATGTAGGCCACAGCTGAGTTCCTGCTTTTGGGATTTTTTTTTTTTTTTTTAAACTGCACGATGAAGGTTGAATTTGGACACTATATGGGGGAGTTGTGCTGCCTTCCTTAATTGCAGCAAGAATGAAAACATGTCAATACAGTTTGGATTAGCTGGGCTGGGGCCTGGTGACTAATTACCCCAATAGGACTGCTACAGCTGTTCAACCAGCATGCAGCACAGCGGGCTTTTTAGGGGCCAGTGTTATTATTATTCCTTTCAGTCTGAAGGTGTAAAGTCATAGCATTGTCACCAATTATAGGCAGAACGCCCAGAAAATGGACCCAAACTGTCACCTCAAAGAGCAGCCTAGTTTTGTCTGGAGGTCTGCCACAAAAATGTTCTGCAGGTGCCAGAGAGTTTAAGCATTTAACCAGCCACCTTCACCATCGGTTTTCTTTTGTTTTGTTTTTAATGGGAGACATATTAATCTAAAAACCTGTTCGATTCAGAATGAGCTTCTTTGTCTGTGAGAAGATGGAATGGATCATTTGAATGGAAGTGGTTTGTAAAACTGAGTCTGGCTCATTTCCCCATCACATCCACTGACACGGACCTGCAGCGGGGACCCCTGGGAGTGCATTTTCAAGGTCATCAAAAAAGCTCTACCCCTCACACCCAATCCATCTTTGTTCCACCACCAAGGAGCACAGGCACACACGTTAACAAATGCAGTCATATTTATGCATTAGTGCAAGAGCGTTGTTTAAAAATGCAATTAAAAAAACCCCACTCACCCTTGCATATTTAGAGGAGTAGGGGTCCTCAAACAGAGCCCAAACACGCTTCTGCCACCTGCTCCACAGGCTCCCACTCCTGACATCAGGAGAGTCTCCCTGAGCCAGCCTCCTCGTCATTTCGTCCACCTCGTCCTCATGGTGCTCCTGCTCTGGCTCCGGATCGTCGCTCCCCAGGTCTAACAGTCCCCCGCCGCCGAAACTATCAAGGGCCTCCTCTGCGTCCCGGTGCTGGCGGTAGGTCATCCAGCAGCACGGCTCCACGTCCGTCTCATCAATGCCCCAGAAGGCCAGCTCCTCCTCGTAGAGCGGCCCGCAGACATCCGCCGGGCAGTGCAGCTTACCTGTCCTGTAGTAGTTGAGGATGTGCGCAAAGACGCCAGGGTGGCGGTCGAAGAAGAACTCCTCGATCTTGGCATCATAGTCAAAGTGGTTGGGCGCATCAGGCTCGGCCAGCCAGGACAGGCGCGTGCCGGGCAGGGTGCGCAGGGTGCTGCGGTACGTCTGATGTCTGATCCCTCCCACGTTTATCACAATGCGATCCCTGTCGTCGCTCAGGCCCATCGCGTCCCTTAGGCATTTCTCCAATAAGTTCCCTTCATCGCAAAGGTGAGTCTATAGGCGCGGTGCAAAGCATGCACAGAAGCGGGGAGCGCGGCGGAGACGCTTACATAAGGGAAGGGAGCCCACAGCGCAGCAAGCTGTCGTTTCTCCCCGACTGTGATGAAAGGAATCAGGGGTGTGTGACAAGCATCCCCGCCAACACCTGTGATTGCAAGCGCCTTCAGCCGTTAAACGGGGTGATCAGGGACGGCTGGCGGCTGGGAGGTGCGGAACCCCAAATTCCCCAAAAAACACGGCAGCCAATGGCATCACATTAGGGATGGACGTCACATCGTCGGTAAAGCCAAAGATGTCGAGATAAAAGGACAAAAGCTGGCAGGTTCTCCTCCAGTCACCAGGGCGAATCCAGCTCATTAGACTCACCAGGTGGTTTCGGTTCGGTCCGGTCGTGAGTGGCTGTTTTTGTGACTTTCACAGCAAGGTGACTGCGGCGGCGCTGGGCGGACGGCGCCCGGCAGCAGGCTGCTCCTGACGCTGCCTGCAGGTCGGCTCCTTCACGGCTCCGCCGCTGAGCAGCGCGTCTTTGTCTCAGCAGAGGTGCTCGCCTCTCTGCCAGTCGTGCAGCTGCCACGATGAGGCAAAGCGCGTCCACCGTCTGCTCCCCCCTCCAAAAAAAAAAAAGGGTGGATGGATGGATGGATGGAGGTCCTGTTCCCTGCGCAGCTGGCTGATTAAATAAAGAAGAGCAAGGATGAGAGGGCGTAGGAGCTCTTCAAAAACGCCCAAACTGCCTGTTATTCTCACCCAGCCCTGCGCTCCGCCGCCACACAGACGGCGCATGCCCAGTGGCGGGGCCCGCATTTATTAAAATACGCAAAAGTGCACCAATTGAGGCAGTTTTTCCTCCGCTCCCGTTAGTCACTGAGCGGCACGCATCGTCTTTGCGCACAGCCGGCTGGAGAAGGTGACTGTCCATCCACGAGCGTTGTTGTTTATTGGTAGATAAATAGTTGAACTGGACTTTAATCACCTTGTCGCGCTACAGGTGTGACGAGCGGAAGTATCGACACAAAGCGCTCAGAGAATTTAAGATTTGCGCCACTGCATCGGCACTGTGCGCCTGTTATTGGAGGTGTGGGTCCGTGTTACCGGCAGAGGGCGCCATTACTCACTCCAAAGAAGTTAGGCGTTTTCTCTCATAAGTTCTAAAGTGGAAAAAACTATTTTGTGTAATTACTGACAATTTTTTTTTTGCATGGAGCTGCAAAACAGATTTGAGCCTTAGAATTAAGGTAAATCAACCAGATTAAATGCATGAGATGGCCTGTCAGTTTTAATATAGGTAAGCTTTTTTATTGTTTATGCAACTTTTATGAATTTTTATTGTTTTCTTGCAAATTTGATGCTTTATCCTTGAAAAACTGCAGCTTTTTCTCCTAAATTCGGACTCACTCCCATCACCACTACCATGAATTTGTGACTTTTCTCGCATGAATTTACTTTTTTCCTTAAGATTTTTCTTGTAAATTTGCACATTGACTTTTTTTTTTTTTTTTTTTTTTTTTTGCATATCCATAGCATTTTACGTTTTGGGGGGTTTTTTTTGGTGGGGGGTAATTCAATTTTTTTTTTCTTGTAAACTTACGGGTTTTGCCTTTTAATTTTACAACCTTTTTCCAATAAATTTTGAAAATTTGATTGGATTGATAATCTGTACAGTTCATCCCCTATCACTTATGTGTGAAATATGTCAGAGGTGCAAAAGCTTTATAGAATTATTGGTCATAAACTTTAAAAAAAATCACCCTTAAAGTATGTTTAAAAAATATACACTACCGTTCAAAAGTTTGGGGTCACTTAGAAATTTCCTTATTTTTGAAAGAAAAGCACTTTTTTTTCAATGAAGATAACTTTAAACTAATCAGAAATACACTCTATACATTGCTAATGTGGTAAATGACTATTCTAGCTGCAAATGTCTAGTTTTTGGTGCAATATCTACATAGGTGTATAGAGGCCCATTTCCAGCAACTATCACTCCAGTGTTCTAATGGTACAATGTGTTTGCTCATTGCATCAGAAGGCTAATGGATGATTAGAAAACCCTTGTGCAATCATGTTAGGTCTGCAATGCTGTAATTGCTGCAAATGGAGGATTCTTTGACGAAAGCAAAGTTTGAAGGAAAAAAATTATTATTTCAAATACAAATCATTATTTCTAACCTTGTCAATGTCTTGACTATATTTTCTATTCATTTTACAACTCATGGTGGGAAATAAGTGTGACTTTTCATGGAAAACACAAAATAATTGTCTGAGTGACCCCAAACTTTTGAACGGTAGTGTATATACAGCAGGCTGCAGACAGAACACCCAGATGCTCTTCTCCTCATCTCAGGCGATTTCAACCATGTTTCACTGTCTTCCATTCTACCCACGTTCACCCAGTATGTCACATGCCACACTAGAGACAATAAAACACTGGATTTATTCTACGCAAACACTAAGGAGGCGTACACCTCATCACAACTCCCCCCACTCGGGAGATCGGATCACAACTTGGTTCATCTCCGGCCGGTGTACAAACCCCTAGTGCACAGACAACCTCCGGCCATGCACACTGTGGAGTTATGGTCTGAGGAGACAATGGACACCCTAAAGGGCTGTTTTGAAGCCACCGCCTGGAAGCAGCTCTGCGATCCACATGGTGAGGACATCGATGGCCTCATTCACACCTTCACGGGCTACCTCAGCTTCTGTGTGGACAAATCCGTTCCCACCAAGACCATATGGCGTCACTCAAACAACAAACCCTGGATCAACCCTGAGATAAAAACACTTCTGAGAGAGAAGAAGAGGATCTTCAGGTCAGGGAACAGGGAGATGCTGAAGTCCGTACAGAGGGAGCTGAGGAGAAAGATCAGAGAAGGCAAGGACAGCTTCAGGAAGAAGATGGAGGACAAGCTGCAACAGAGCGACATCAGCGGGGTCTGGAGAAACCTCAAAACCATCTCGGGGCTCCAGAATACCTCCCCCCAGGCCACAGGGGGCAGGGAGTGGGCGAACAACCTGAATCTGTTTTTCAATAGATTTGACCAACCGCCCTCCCCCCTGACTGCACAACAACCACTGCTGCCTCTAAAGAAATCAAGTCCTGCTGCCCACTCCCCACTCCACCAACACCCCCCCACTCCCAACACACAGCCCCCCATCCTGACCCTGACCAGGACCCAGGTGAGGACGGAGCTGAGGAAGATCAAGGCGAGGAAGGCGCCGGGACCGGACGGCATCAGCGCAAAGCTCCTCAAGTCCTGTGCAGACCAGCTGTGTGGGATTGTGACGTATATCTTCAACATGAGCCTGAAACTGGGGAGGGTACCACAGCTGTGGAAAACATCTTGTGTGGTACCTGTACCAAAAACTTCCCACCCCAAAGACCTGAACAGCTACAGACCGGTGGCCTTGACGTCCCACTTGATGAAGACCCTGGAGAGACTGCTCCTTGCTCACCTCCGCCCCCTGGTGGAACCAGCGATGGATCCACTCCAGTTCGCCTACCAGCATGGCATTGGGGTGGAGGATGCGGTGATCTTCCTCCTTCACCGTTCTCTGTCCCACCTGGAGAAGCCCGGGAATATGGTGAGGATCATGTTCTTTGACTTCTCCAGTGCTTTCAACACCATCCAACCGATGATCCTGAAGGACAAGCTGCTGCGCGCAGGGGTGGACCAGCACCTGTCATCATGGATCCTGGACTACCTCACGAACCGGCCTCAGTTTGTGAGAACCCGGGACTGTGTGTCCGACACGATCATCAGTAGCACGGGGGCCCCCCAGGGAACGGTGCTGGCTCCCTTCCTGTTCACTCTTTATACTGCGGACTTCTCACACAAC
Source organism: Pholidichthys leucotaenia (assembly GCA_020510985.1). Taxonomy (NCBI): domain Eukaryota; kingdom Metazoa; phylum Chordata; class Actinopteri; order Cichliformes; family Pholidichthyidae; genus Pholidichthys; species Pholidichthys leucotaenia. The sequence goes on along the minus strand of CM035840.1, from coordinate 85,038,578 downwards.
ACAACACACTGCCATCTACAGAAGTTCTCTGATGACTCTGCGATCGTTGGCCTCATCTCCAATGGAGATGAAGCTGAGTACAGAGGGCTTATCCAGGACTTCGTGGACTGGTGCCATCGGAACTGCCTCCAGATCAACGCGAGGAAAACTAAGGAGCTGGTGGTGGACTGCCGCAGGCATGGGCAGCCCCTCACAGTACCAGTAAATATACAGGGAACAGACATCGAGATGGTGACATCCTATAAGTACCTGGGTATTCATCTGAACAATAAACTAGACTGGTCACACAATACTGATGCACTCTACAAGAAGGGACAGCGCAGGCTGTTCCTGCTGAGGAGACTCAGGTCTTTTGGTGTACAAGGGGCACTGCTGAAGTCATTCTATGACACGGTGGTGGCATCAGCCATCACTTTTGGAGTGGTCTGCTGGGGCAGTGGCATTACTGCAGCCGATAGGAAGAGACTGAACAAACTGATTAAGAAAGCTAGCTCTGTCCTGGGGCAGCGCCTTGATCCGATGGAGGAGATAGGAGAGAGAAGGACGGTGGCTAAACTGTCATCTCTGCTGGAGTCCGAGTTCCACCCTATGCAGGACATACTGAATGCACTGAGGAGCTCATTTAGCAGCAGACTACATCATCCCAGGTGCACAACCGAGAGGTTTCGTAGGTCCTTCCTACCAACGGCTGTCAGACTGTACAACCTAAGCAGGGCTGCTCGCAGAGATAGCAAAAAGACGTAACAAACTAATAGTTTTTTGAATGCAAAAGATGCAATAGACTTACACAATGGTCCCCTCCGGCATACAACTAGGAACATACCGGTCGCTATGGAGGGTGAGAATATGTATGGGCACATAATCATACCATGTAGGATAACTAAGTAGACGGTTATGCTGTTTCATTCCATCTAGCAACAATGCTCTGCACTGTGTGTGTTTATATATTTGCATATTTATTCCATCTAGCTACAATGCTCAGCACTGGGTGTGTTTATATATTTATATATCTACATATTATTCCATCTAGCTACATTGCTCCGCACTGTGTGTGTTTATATACTTGCATATTTATTCCACCTAGCTGCAATGCTCCGTACTGTGGGTGTTTATATATTTACATATTTATTCCATCTAGCTACAATGCTCTGCACTGTGTGTTCATATATTTATTCCATCCAGCTACAATGCTCTGCACTGTGTGTCTGTGTGTGTGTGTATATATATATATTTTATAGTAATACGTACATATGTTTATTAGCTGCTCTTGCTTGCTTGTTTTTTTTTCTTGCCTTCTGATTGTTGCTCTGAGTGTTGCTATCCCTGTGCTGTTGCAATCCTGGAATTTCCCCGTTGTGGGACTAATAAAGGCTTATCTTATCTTAGCTTATCTTATCTTATATAGGGCTATTCACATAGAAAACATCTAGAATTCTTTCTTTCGTTCCTTTTTCTGTTCTGGCCCTGTTTCTGTCCCTGTTACCAGCCTCAGTCTGTGGGCAGTTCTCCGTCTCGGTTTTCACTCATGATTATAAAGGAGGAGTTTGCTGGACAGAGTCTTCCGCCCAACTGGCCCAAATAAACTGCAGGACCCCTGTTGGAGGCTGTGTGATCCCGCGAGGTAGTCTGCTCTCACACATTGATCTTGGCACAAGGACAAGCTGCCATGGCTGTTACGGGCTGCACCAGATGCATAAAATATATGTTATTCTTCTTTAATTTTATTTTCTGGGTGAGTTGAACATGTATTCTACTCTCATTTTGTTTCTTTCTGGCTTGATTAACTTATGATCGCTTTTGCCTCATTGAACGCTAAATGAAGGGTTTATAATGCCATTTATTTACACATATGTGGCTCAGTATTTGTGAAATATTCTCACAGTGACAGCCGATTCTGGTTATAAGCACAGTATGCAGATGCTGTGGCCCCCAGGCTACAGTTCACCCTAGTTCACCCCAACATTTTTTAAAATTACCTTCAGTTTTTTTAATTGTAAATTTCCAGTTTTTCTCTCAGAAATTTGCTACTTTTTTCTTCTAAATTTATAAACGTTTCAAAACTTTGTGCATTGTTTTCTCATTAAATTTGCTGTTTTGTAAATTTGCAACATTTTATACATTTCTATTTTTTCCTTTGTGAATCTGTGACTGTTTTCTTGTAAATTTGTTACATTTTTCATTGTTAATTAGCATTTTTGCATAAATTTGTGACTTTTTGTAAATTTGCTACTTTTTCATTGTAAATTTGGAACTTTTTTCTCATAAATTTGCTGCTATATTCTAAATTTGCAACTTTTTTCTCAGAGAAATGGAATTTTTTCTCTTAAACTTGCAACTTTTTTTCTCACAAATTTAATATTTTTTCTCATAAATATACATTTTCTTAAATTTGCTATATTTTGTGAATTTGCAACTTTTTATACATTTGCAACTTTTTTTCCTCGCGAATCTGTGACTGTTGTAAATTTGTAACCTTTTCTTGTAAATTCATTACATTTTTCATTGTAATTTAGCATTTTTTGATACATTTGTGATTTTTTTATAAATTTTCAACTTTTTTCTTATAAATTTGTGTCTTTCTGGTAAATGTGCTACTTTTTTACTGTAAATTTGCATTTTTTTTCCTCATAAATTGACTATTTTTCATCATAATTTGCTACTTTTTTCTTGCAAGTTTCCACCATTCACATGACTGCTGGATAACCTTTATACTATGCAATGGTTTAATTTCTTTCTGTTCACCAAGACAGTGATCCAAGTTTTTTTTAATGTTTTTGTTGGGTGGGGATATATATATTTTTCTATTTCAAAGAGTTTGGACTGTCTTTATTTACAAAATTAGGGTTTCCCAACCACAATCTGTCACAGCCCCCCCCCCCCCCGAAAGCTAGAAACGGCCCTGACCACAATTCATCAACAGTTATTCTCGACATGGCCAAGCAGCGGTTGAGGCAGAAAAAGGAGTCAGTCTGCCTCAGTCTTCCCTTTGGGATTGTTCTTTTTTTTTCTATCTTCTCCCACATGTCAATCATTTCATTAAGTTTCTCAACACTCACTTTAATAAGGATCAAATTTCTTCAATTGTTTGGGAGCAAAATATGGCAAAATAGCCATTAGTGCTGGTTGATTTTATATATATATATACTGTATATAGTATATATAAAATGGTGGCTCAGTTACCGGAGTGGTGGCTCAGTTGGTAGAGCATCCGCCCCACACCCGGGAGGCAGGAGTTCATATCCCGGCCGGGTCATGCCGAAGACCATATAAAAAAAGTGGAACTTCCTGCCGTCCAGCTTGGTGCTCAGCAATAATGGAATGGAGGAGGGAAATCTGTGGCGGCGCCTTGCATGGCATCTGCCCTCTGATTCTATATATGGGTGTGTGTGTGTGTGATTAACACTGTAGATAAGAGAAACACAATTTCATTCTACTGTACATGATTGGCTGTGTGGATTGAATGACAATAAAGGGTGGTTTAAGTTTAAGGTTTTATATCTAGAAAGTATTCACAGCGCTTCACTTTTTCCACATTTTGTTATGTTACAGCCTTATTCCAAAAAGGATTAAATTCATTTTTCCCTCAAAATTCTACACACAATACCCTATAATGACAATGTGAATTTTTTTTGTTTGAGATTTTTGCAAATTTATTAAAAATAAAAAACTAAGAAGTCACATGTACATAAGTATTCACAGCCTTTGCCATGAAGCTCAAAATTGAGCTCAGGTGCATCCTGTTTCCACTGATCATCCTTGAGATGTTTCTACAGCTTAACTGGAGTCCACCTGTGGTAAATTCAGTTGATTGGACATGATTTGGAAAGGTACACACCTGTCTATACTGTATAAGGTCCCACAGTTGACAGTGCACGTCAGAGCACAAACCAAGCATGAAGTCAAAGGAATTGTCTGTAGACCTCTGAGACAGGATTGTCTCAAGGCACAAATCTGGGGAAGGGAACAAAAAAATTCCTGCTGCTTTGAAGGTCCCAATGAGCACAGTGGCTTCAATCATCTGTAAATGGAAGAAGTTCAGAACCACCAGGACTCTTGCTAGAGCTGGCCAGCCATCTAAACTGAGCAATCGGGGGAGAAGGGCCTTAGTCAGGGAGGTGACCAAGAACCCGATGGTCACGCTGTCAGAGCTCCAGTGTTCCTCTGTGGAGAGAGGAGAACCTTCAGAAGGACAACTATTTCTGCAACAATCCACCAATCAGGCCTGAATGGTAGAGTGGCCAGATGGAAGCCACTCCTTACTAAAAGGCACATGGCAGCCCACCTGGAGTTTGCCAAAAGGCACCTGAAGGACTCTCAGACCATGAGAAACAAAATTCTCTGGTCTGATGAGACAAAAGATTGAACTCTTTGGTGTGAATGCCAGGCGTCATGTTTGGAGGAAACCAGACACTGCTCATAACCATGCCAATGGTAGTGGCAGCATCATGCTGTGGGGATGTTTTTCAGCGGCAGGAACTGGAAGACTAGTCAGGATAGAGGGGAAAATGAATGCAGCAATATACAGAGACATCTTGGATGAAAACCTGCTCCGGAGCACTCTTGACTCTAGACTGGGGCGATGGTTCATCTTTCAGCAGGACAACAACCCTAAGCACACAGCCAAGATATCAAAGGAGTGGCTTCAGGACAACTCTGTGAATGTCCTTGAGTGGCCCAGCCAGAGCCCAGACTTGAATCCAATTGAACATCTCTGGAGAGATCTGACAATGGCTGTGCACCGACACTTCCCATCCAACCTGATGGAGCTTGAGAGATGCTGCAAAGAGGAATGGGCGAAACTGCCCAAAGATAGGTGTGCTAAGCTTGTGGCATCATATTCAAAGAGACTTGAGGCTGTAACTGCTGCCAAAGATGCATCAACTAAGTATTGAGCAAAGGCTGTGAATACTTATGTACATGTGATTTCTTAGTTTTTTATTTTTAATAAATTTGCAAACATGTAAAAAAAAAACTTTTTTCACATTGTCATTATGTGGTGTTGTGTTTAGAATTTTGAGGAAAAAATTAATTTAATCCATTTTGGATTAAGGCTGTAACATAAAATGTGGAAAATGTGAAGCGCAGTGAATACGGTTGCACTGTGTGGGTATATAGCTTTAAAACACATTTAAAGACAGGATGGACAGGGTTGTGAGTGGAGGGCAGAACTGGTTTCCTCAGATATTTCCTTTCTGTCTGTGGTCAGATTACCGGAGTGGTGGCCTAGTTGGTAGAGCATCCGCTCCGCAGCCGGGAGGTCGGGGGTTCAAATCCCGGCCGGGTCATATCAAAGACCATATAAAAAAATGGTACTTTCCGCCTTCTAACTTGGTGCTCAGCATAATAGAACGGGGAAAGGAACGTTAACACACAGGGCTACCAGAGGACTGACCCCCCACTGTAGCTTTCACTACTCACAGTAGCTGTGCGGCCTAGGATCAGTGAAACAGAGATAGGCGCCACCACATGATGTGCAAGGGATTAACTTAACTGTGGTCAGAAACCTAATGAACAATGTCCTGCTGTCTAAAAGGATCTTGCTGCTGCAGACCCACAAAGAAGCCGGGCTCCACTATACACATGACCCCCCCCCCCCATCCCCCAGCACAGTGGTACAGTGGTTAGCACTGTTGCTTAACAGCTAGAAGGTTCCAGGTTTGAATTCCCAGGCTTGCAGGGGTAGGAACCTTTCCATGTGGAGTTTGCATGTTCTCTCTGCTGCGTGGGTTTACTCCGGGAGCTCTGGTTTCCTCCCACAATCCAAAGACATCCATGTTAGGTTAATTCATCATTCTGAATTGTCCCTAGGTACTCCTATAGGCCCATACAATAGAGGGTTAGTACTAGTAAAGCACTTTGTGTGGTCTTTGAGACTAGAAAAAGCGCTATATAAGTAAAGGTCCTTATCCCTTATCCCCACATCCGTTAGACCAAAATGTCTATAATAAAATGCTCTGCAAACTTATTTTTAAAATTACACATTTACATGTCACACATTTACCAGGAAGAAATGCTAATTTAAGGTTTAAAAAAAATGTAAATTTACAAAAAAAAAATACATTTTACCCAAATATGTTGCACAATCATGAGAGAAAAATTTGCACATTTATTAATAAAAAGTTTAAGGAAAAAGATGCAAACTTAAGAGAAAAAAGATATAAAGTCATAAAGTTACCAAGAAATGGTCACAAATTTCCAAAAAAGTTACAAATCTATGAGAAAAAAAGTCAAACATTTATAAGAAGAAAACTTGTAAATTTATAAGAAAAAGTCGCAAATTTACCAGGAAGAATTTGCATAATTAGGAGTAAAAAGTCATAAATTTAGAAGAAAAAATATACAAATTTCCACAATAAGGAAAGGGTTACAGATTTTGCAAGATAAAAGACACAAACTTAAAAGGAAAAGGATTTTTAAAAAAGCTGGAACACTACCAAGAAAAGTCATAAATTTACAAGAAAAAAATTGCAAGTTTGTGAGAAAAAAGATTAATATTTATAGGAAGAGAATTTGCCAGAGTATAAGGAACAGGTAGAAAATCTAAAGTAAAAAGTTAAACATTTATGAGAAAATGTAAACAAAAAAAAAATTAATGGGTTTCAAATTTCATTGAAAAAGTCACAAATTTATGAGAAAAATATCACTATAATCTATTCAACAGTCACAAATTAATGAGAAGAAAAAAGGTTGTAAATTCTCAGGAAAAAGATGTACATTGAAAATTGTAAATAATTAATAATTAACTGAACTGTAGTGGTGAACTAGAGCATCTGCGCCATGCCCGGGCGGTTGTGGGTTCAGACCCCAGCCGCATCATACCGAAGACCATAACAATGGTACTTTCCGCCTTCTCGCTTGGTGCTCAGCATAATAAAATGGGGAGAGGAATGCTGGTCACCCAGCCTCAGGGAGAAGCACAAAAACCTAGTGTACTACTAGTGCCGGTCCAAAGCCTGAATAAATGCGTAGTAAGCAACTTCATTTCATATGACATGTTGGCGAAACCATGTGTATTATTTTTTTTAACCTTTATTTTAACAGGAGGAAAAAAAGATTTCGATGAGGTAATGATCTGAAATGAACAAGTACAGTACACTACGGTTGTGTTTTGAATTGTTCACAGTCACCACTTATATTTTATAGTTCATCACATAGTCAAACATCACCAAAAAAAAACATATGTGAGAACAGGCTGGTGTCATTCCAGCCAGTGCTGATACTCCTACACTGATATGACGCAAAAAATAACATTATTAATATCATGCACTGTGGTCTTGTCACTGTGAACTGAAAAATGATTGGGCTCAGCAATAGCTTACACTTAACTAACTAATGCTGCATCCGTGTAAACTAATGTAAACATCAAACATACAGCGTTCTGGTTGGCCGTCAAGTGTTTTGTATAGTACGTACAGAGCGAATCAGGCAGACAGCAGTGGAGGATTTGGGTTAGAGAGGAACTAGTGGAAGTGAACATCAGCTCCTCTCTCCATGGGTCTTGGTTTTGTCGAGTTTGTCAATGTAAAAAAGTTAGATGTGGACACACTAGGAAGACTACAGCCAATGGCAAACAAGCGTGTTTGCTCTCCATCTCTGTCATGTCTGTCTCTCTCTTACTCATTTGCTACGTTCAACAGCCAATCAGAGTGATCTCTTTTGCTGATAATTCCAGCACAGATTCGCTTTGTTGAAGTGGCCAAAAAACCCCCAGTGAGGTTTGTTTTTAGCCGACAGCGCTGGACACATCAAGCAGACCGCATGCCTCGAAACTTGCCAGATGGTCAGATTTCCAGACCTCCTCTGTTCTGATGCTCTACTTTTTTCCATTGAAATATATTCTATTCACTATTTAAAGGTTAGCTGTCCTGTTTTCTGCCATATTCTCTCATTCAGTTCTACACACTTTTTTTTTTCTTTTTTTCCACAATATCTTTATTGAACCTTTTTTTTTTTTAACAAACATGATACAAACAATCAAACACTAACACTAAAGTACTACAAAAAAAAAAAAAAAATGCACTAAAAACACCAACAACCACCAACAAAATCAAGTCTTCAACAATGCTCCTCTGTTTAGTCTAGACAATCCAATACATAAGTATACAAATTATGTTCACCAGTTTGGAATTTACAAGGTCCACACACATCATTCACCTTCTTCTTCAAGAGTTATGTTTAAATTTTTTACATAATCAATAAAAGGTCTCCATATATTCTCAAACACAATTTCCTTTGATTTCAGTATATATGTTATTCTTTCTAATGGAAGGTTTGTTAACATCTGTCTTAACCACTGAGTCACATCTGGTCTCTGAGTCTTTTTCCATAATAGTGCAATACATTTTTTGGCATTAAGCAAACTGAGCAGTTCTACACACTTTTACCACATGATTACATCATGTCAGATGTGTCATCCACTTCGTATGTAGAATTTATGCTTGTTTAATTTCCTTTCAGAGAACGCTTATCTTTTTTTAGGTGAGCGGCAGAGTCACCATATCCTGGACATGGCATACTTGACTGAGTGTTTCCTCTGTTGGTTTTGCTGCTCTGCCTGTCATTATAAAAACTCTGAGCCCCCTCTTCTTCGTTTTGCTATTTTTCACGATGACGATTTGCTTTCCTGTTTCTTTGAGAACAATGGAGTTCAGCTAAGTGGGAAAAAAAGTGCATATATCTTCTTATAAACATTGGCACTGGTATGTGAGCCATTGACGGTACTATATTTGATCCTCCTGCCCCACCAGCCCTCATAGACTTTCCAGGATATTTATGCTTTATCGGATACTATCAGAGTAAGTAATGTAGAGATCAGGGAGGTAAAGTTGAACCTGAGTGTTACTGGGCTGGCTGTAAACAATGCTCTGTGGGCTGGGCTGCAGATCACTTTAGTGCCAGGATGTCCTTTTGCGCTCTCAAAAGTCAGACGACAGGTCACCCCTGGAAGCAGAGAAAAACCTTATCGCAGAAAGGTTTTGACACACATTTGGTCTCAGCAATTTTGGGGGTTTGTGTTGTCCCATCTCTGTAAATTCTTGTAGACCTTCATATACTTTTCCAAAAGTAAGTAGCCACTCAAGAGTTACACTAGTCATGAGTCTATAGCATTTTTTTTTTGCCATGAAAATGTACCAGCAAACCTTAAACATTATAAGACAAAATAGTAAGATTACAAAAAGTCTCAAATTTACAAAAAATAGAAAATTCTATATCATTTCAACTGTTAAACATGCTTTGTGGTTTTTCCATAGAATTAATTAATTTATTTTAAATTCCAAGAAATGTTCCAAATGGTCTTTCCATAACAGAAGTAGGTGACCTCCGGCCTTAGTTCAGTTGTCTTTTGAGTCAGTGAATAAACAGGATATCTCACTGGCCAAAGCAGCACAGGCAGCTGCTGAATTCCACCAGCATTTGTCTGGTGGACCAATGCTAATGGCAGGTCCTTACTACAACAACCTTAATTTTTCTTTTTTTTTTTTAGAAGCCAAGCTCTCCTTTTGCTATAGCAATCCAGTCCCTGTAGAACCATAGCATGAGTTTCATCCACATTGTCAGCAAGTACACTTTTGTTTTAAGAGCAGTGGGACAATAAGAAACCACCCCCCCGTGACAATGGGAAAATTTTCTTGTCATCACACTCTCTTCAACAATATTTTTTCCCCCCGATTTAAAACAAGGATCTGCCGGTTTTGCACGTTTCATCTTGCTTTCCTTCATTTGAGGGAAAATTCAACCCAACATCTTAAATAGCGTGTTTCCAGTGAAGGTTGGGTCTCGCCAGGGCCGCACTTGCCAAGCAATGAAAGGTGTCTTGTACAGTGGTCTCAGAATCTCATCTCTGCTTTTTTCAGACGATGTGGTTCTGTTGGCCTCATCGTGCAGCAACCTCCAGCTGACACCTGTAAGTCTGAGTACACAGTCCTCGGTCAAAAAAAGATGGAGTGCCCTGGTTGGGGATGAGGTCACGCCTCAAGTGGTGCAGTTTAAGTATCCCAGGGTCTTATTTATGAGTGAGGAAAGAATGGAACAGGAGATTGACAGATGGATTTTTGCAGCATCTGCAGTGATGCGGATGTTGTATAACTGTCTCTTGTGGTGAAGAAAGAGCTGAGAGTGAAGGCGAGGCAATCGATTTACCAGTTAATGTACCTCCCATACCCACCTCAGCTCACCAGCCAATATGACTGGTCAGCCAGTGCTAATGTTGACCTCTGACTGCAACAACGTTAACATTTTTCTTTTTGTAAGCTGAGCTCTGCTACCAGGTTTTATCTTTTCAAACAAACATGGGACAGAATAATTTATTTCTCTCTGTCTTTGGGACAGCTGGCCGGAGGTGTGATCTTAGGAGTGGCCCTGTGGCTGCGCCATGACAGTCAAACCAGCAACCTTCTCATACTTCAGTTTGAAGGCCAGCAGGCACCGGGCACTTTCTATATCAGTAAGTGTAAACCATTAATTGAAGATGGGTCTGGGTAATGATTACACTGTATGAAAGTTAAGGGGTATATTACGACAGTCTAGTCAACAGTCTATTGTGTAGACTATTGTACAGAGCACATTTATGGGTGTGTCCAAGTCCATTTTGTTATCACGGCAGTGCAAAAATGAATTTTGTGCCTTGTGAAAAGTGGTAAGTGTCATGAGGTGGGCTCTGGAGGTTCTGCCAGACCCATCCTCGTGGCCCTTTCCTTGTATTTATATTTATCTGTTGCATTTTATGCCTCTTTTTGTCTATGTATTAATGTTCTGTTTGCCATTTTTTCCTGTTGTGCAGTGTTTTATTTTTATTTCTGCATTTTTATATTTATACTTGAGTATGTTATTTTATTTTGTATTCCCATTATTTTCCTCCCTCTGTTGACAGCCGTCAGAGACATGCAGCTTTGCGTGGGCGTGCCCTGCCAGCTGTCAGTTTGGATTGCCCTCCTCTCACCACCTCAGCTGATTCCAATTTTGTATCTTCACTCTCTCCTGCTCGTTCAGGCACCCACATCTGTTGTCAGTTTAGTTCATGGGTTTGGTCCCTGTTTAAGGGTTTTATTTTTACTTCCATTTTGTCACCGCTTTGGTTAGTCATTCCTCGTCTCCACCAGTGCTCTGCTTGCTCTGGTGAGGTACTCTGTAAGTAATCTCTGTTTCATTGTCATATTCATTTTTGGACACCTTGTTTGTACTTTTTGTGTTGTTTTTTGAGTTAATAAACCGCATCAATTAACAGTTTAGCACGTGGGTCTTGCATTCCTGCCCTGTAAGGGCAATTCATGACAGAAAGCGGCGACCAGTAGAGACCCAGCTGCTGTTGGTTGTGCATTTTTCCTTTTTTGCGTTTTTTTCTCTGACCTGATCTGGAGCTCATCATGTCCCCAGCTCGCCAGCTTCGCACAAACAAAGGAGGATTGGCAGCAGGGTCTCCGACCTTGGAGGAGGAGTGGGTGGTGGACTTCATCCAAAGTTTCATAGATGAGGTTCTCACCGCCCGTCGACCCAAAAAGGCCTGGGGAAGCGTAAATGGAGCGGTGGGCATTGTGGAGGCACATCTCGGTCTGTGGAAATATCCCCAGTACACAGAACTGCTGTCCATGGTGTCCACGCTCCAGCGATCATTTCCTGGACTGACGATGGGGGCGTTTCCAGCAGAGTTGAAGCAGAGGTGCTCTCCACAGCTGATGTCCTTCTCCCCTCTCACTTCGTGAGCCTCACCTCCAGCTCCAGCATGCGCGTCGACAGCTCCACGGCGGTGCCATCGCCCAGCCCTGGACCACCGGAAGAACTCCCTCTTCTCCCAGTCAGCAGCCCTTCCTTCGCAGAGGGAGAAGATCTCTGCAGCAGAGCCTCCTAAACTATTTTCCCCTTCAGCTGCCTCACCAGCACCGACTTTTCCCACAGCTGCTGCCTTTCCCTTCTCCTCTGTGCTTCCTCCCGCTGCTGGAAGTCCCACTGCGTCCTTCCCAGCTGCGTCCGCCTCCACGACTACAGGGGCAGCTCCTCCACAATCCACTGAGGGGCCCAAGTCCACCATAGCCACAGAGAGGGGCGACTCTACAGCAGGAAACAACGAGTCCCAGGAGACCAGGCAAGTGCGAGTTCATTCTATTTCACTAAATGATAATATGCCTTGCCTGATTCCCAGTAGGGAGACTCAGGATGTGCAGTCCTCTGAGCTCTCTCCACCTGCTGTACCTAATGAATCCTCACCTGCCCTCTCCGTGTCTCCTCCTCTTGCCCCTGAGTGTCCACCAGCCCCGAAGCTCAACCGCCGGACGATGGAGGAGCCTGCGGCACTGGAGGACTCCATCCCAGCCCTGAAATCACACCATGGACAGAGGGAAGGCACTGAACCCGAGCTGACCTTGCAGAGTCCAGCGCCAATGGTGAGCCAGACCTCAGCCACCATGCCAGACGAGCTTCCTGCGTGGGTCACTCCAACTGGGGCCAAAAGGATAGCAACCACCACCATGCCTGCTGCGGAGGTCGCCGCAGCAGAGTTCGAGGCCAAGCCCGAAGTTACATCATCACCTGGATCGACGGAGTCCTGGACGGTGGTGGAGCTTGAGCTCAGGCAAGTGCTGTCCTTTGTTATTCTCTTATCTGTCTTAAAGTAATCTTGCCTGGCTCTTTGTGAGGAGAGCCGGGTGCAGCCTCCCGCTGCACCTGAGCTCACCTCGCCCGGCTCCGCCACTGCTGGTGACCCTGTCCCCTCTTCTCTGTGTGTTCTGTCCAAGCTTTCTCCCAGGGTCACCGGGAATGTTCCAGCAATGCCAGAGGTCTCCATGGGTCCAGGTTCACCGCCCGAGGTCGTCCACAGTCCAGCTTCCCCCGCTATGGAGGTCATCTCAGGTGCTCAGTCCCAGCCCGGGACCTCTGTGGGTGCAGCTCCCCCTCTGCCTGAGGCTGTCGTGTGGGTCCCTTCTCCTCAGTCCGAGTCTCCGTGGGTGCTGCGTCCCGGTCGGGGACCACCGTGGGTGTTGTGCCCCAGCCTTAATCCAACTTGGGTGCTGCGCTCCAGTGCTTGCCCGCTATGGGCGTCATGCCCCAGCCCGAGCCCACCGAGGGTGCGGCATTGGCCCAGCCCGGGCCCACCGAGGGTGTGGCATTGGCCCAGTCCGGGCCCACCGAGGGTGCAGCCTCACTCCAGCTCAAGTCCATTGAGGATGTAGCCTCGCACCAGCCCAGAGCCACCGAGGGTGCAGCCTCGCTCCAGCCCAGAGCCACCACGGGTGCTGCATGCTCCAGCCCGGATCCACTGTGGGTGCAACATTGTCTCAACCCCGAATCACCAGGGGTGCTACTGGCCAGCCCGTGGACGTCATGGTCCCCCTTCTTCCTCTGCCAGGTGCCGTCATGGTCCCTCTTCCTCCTCTGCCAGACGCCGGTGTGATCCTCCTTCCTCCTCTGCCAGATGCCGTCGTGGTTCCCCCTCTTTGACTCTCTTTCCCATTGCTGGGTCTCCCAGTGGGGGAGCTGCCTCCGGGGCCACCCATTTTATTCAGGTGGCTAAAGAACTCTGGTCGGCCGCCTGACTGGCTGACCTGTTGGGTTGGGTGGCCCTTGCTCTCTGACAAGCCACCCGACTCGGACCACCTTGCCGTCCACCAGGCCTGAGATTTTGGTCGGCCCCCTGAACTTCCTAGCTCCTTTGCCCGGGGGGCCTAATTCTGTGTTTTCCCCTTTTGGTGTGGGTCCTGAGCGGGTTTTTTTGTTTTGTTCCCTCCTAGCCTGTTCCCCCCACCACCCACCCAGGGTGGGTTATTATGTCCCTTCTGAGGGCGGGCGGGGGGGCAGGCTCTTTCTTTTCTTTTGATGTTACCCTGGGGTGTCTGGAATCCACCCCTTGAGAGGGGGGCTCTGTCACAAGCTGGGCTCTGGAGGTTCTACCAGACCCAGCCTCGTGGCCCTTTCCCTGTGTTTATATTTATCTGTTGCATTTTATGCCTCTTTTTGTCTATGTATTACTGTTCTGTTTGCCATTTTTTCCTGTTGTGCAGTGTTTTATTTTTATTTCTGCATTTTTATATTTATACTTGAGTATGTTATTTTATTTTGTATTCCCAGTGTTTTCCTCCCTCTGTTGACGGCTGTCAGAGACATGCAACTTTGCGTGGGCATGCCCTGCCAGCTGTCAGTTTGGATTGTCCTCCTCTCACCACATCAGCTGATTCCAATTTTGTATCTTCACTCTCTCCTGCCCATTCAGGTGCCCACATCTGTTGTCAGTTTGGTTAATGGGTTTGGTCTCTATTTAAGGGTTCTATTTTTACTTCCATTTTGTCACCACTTTGGTTAGTCATTCCTCGTCTCCACCAGTGCTGTGCTTGCTCTGGTGAGTTACTCTGTAAGTAATCTCTCTTTCATTGTCATATTCGTTTTTGGACACCTTGTTTGTACTTTTTGTGTTGTTTTTTGAGTTAATATACCATATTAATTAACAGTTCAGCACATGGGTCTCGCATTCCTGCCCTGCAAAGGCAATTCATGGCAGTACGAGGCTGGTCCAAATATTCAGAGGTATGTTTTGGGTAATCCAATCTAAAGCGCTCCTGCCCTTCCTTTTTATGAACAGAGGCGCATGATCTAAGGTGAACTGTGAGGATGATGACTTGTTTAGAAGATGAGTTTTGCGCTGACCAAAGGGCATGTGCATAAGCGAAAATGTGCGCAGTAGTACACTGCTTGCCATTAAGCCAGGCATTAATTACAGCCAATTCCCAGTCACTTATTTTAGAAGGAAGAGGAGGATATGATTGAACAAATGGACTGAGCAACCAAGCTCAATTTAGATTAATTTAGGTTTAACATAGTGCGAACTGATGCACTTTTTTCTGTGCAGTGAAAAACTGTCTACTGTTTCCTCAAATAATTTGGAATATAGCCTATCAGAGGGTATATGTAGTATATGGGGATAGTTTGTATTTAATTGTCCTCAGATTAATACATTTAACAGAAAAACAACCGATGAGTGTGTCTCTTTCCATTAACCGGAATGGACACAATATGAATGAATGAATGAATTTATTTCGGATCGTACAGTACAGGTTAAAAGAAACTGTATAATATAACAACAAGGTCAAATTAGACAAAGACTCCTCCTACTATACAATTCCACGTAAGTTATCCGAAATGGGTGATGGCTGAAGCCGCAGCTTATATTGCCAAATCAAAGGAGATGATATCAATATCAATATATGATATCAATGATATCATATATTGATATCATATTGATATCAATGATATCAATTGATGATATCAGTTGATATGATATGATATGATATTGATATGATATCAATTGATATCATATATGATATCATATATCAATGATATATGATATATATGATATCAATATCTCCTTTGATATCAATCAAAGGAGATGATTGAGGACACAGACATGATAGATTATGTATGTGGACAGAATACTTTGTCACAGCAGCAAGTTCTGTGGTTTGAAATCTTCAGATTGACAGCATCCCGTGGGTTTTAGACATCCTCTCCTCCGTTTACTGGATTCACAACAGCCACTGCAGCCACAGAGCCTCTGGTACCAGTCTGTCAGAACCAATCACAGAGGCAGCACAGCCCAGGCTCTGTGGAGAGCGCCTTCACACCTCTCCTGAATGTTTGTCTGTGGTTAAAAAACCACACTCCTTGTTCAATCATTCATTCTGCTAAAGAATAAATAAATTAATGCCTAATTTATAGGCTATACTCCTCCTGTAAGTTCATGATGAAAATGAAAATGTGGATGTAAGTAAAAGTAAAACTATTCAGTGGATCATCATTACTAAACAGATGAGTAACAATACTTTGATTAGATTATAACTATTACAACTCTGTCTAATATAATAATTGAAAATCCAGCTGCATTGCTGTGCCATGAGCTTACCCACGATTATAAAATACACAGCTGAAATACGAGGGGGGCTGAAAAGTCCATAGTGGTCAAATTTGACCAAATGTGGTTTATTTTTCAACTGCAGGGATCGAAGTGCTGCAACACTGATGGAAAAAGTGTGTGGACCAAAGGGGAGACTGTGTTGAAAAATAAACCACATTTGGTCAAATTTGACCACTATGAACTTATCAGCCTATGAAATTTTCAGCCGCCCCCCCCCCCCCGCCCCGTAGAATTAACTATGCGCCTCTGACGATAGACCTGCTTTTTGGAGATCAAAGGCACATTGACATGAAATGCACTAATATAGCAATGTGTTGAGACTGCATTGGTGCCACGCCTCTTTTAAATCAGTGTCCACCGTACAGTGTGAAGTGGGCACACTGTCTACTGGTAATTAGATGGTGTGACACAAAGCATGAAAGCCATACTATGCACTGGCATAAACTAACAAATCCACCTGTGCAAAATGGGAAGTGTGGCGCAAATGTGCGCCTTAGACCATCGAAATAGGATGCTAAGTCTCTCTCTACAAAAAGTGGAGAAGCTTTGCCATGGTCCAGTTTTGTTTAGGCATTTTTCAAGGTTTTTTTTATAACTCCTCCTTCATTCTTATTTTTGGATTCTGTAGAGTAGCTTTGTATGATGAAAAATTACCCAAGAAAAAAAGTCACAAATTTGCACGACTAAAACTATGGAAATTTTTGAGGGATAAAATTCTCAAATGTACCTAAAAAAGTTGCAAATTAATGGGAGAAAAAGATGAAACTTTACAAGAACAATTTCAAATTTAAGAAAGAAAACATTTAAGGAGAAAAAGAAATTTTCAAGAAAAACATGCATATATGAGAGGAAAAGAACCCTTGCCAATTACTGTTTACAATAAGTTTATACTGACTGTATAACTTGGCTGTTTTCATTTCATTTTAAGGATCAAATATGTTCTTCAGCTCTATGCAGATTTATTTAGAGAAAAAACTGTTCAAAGTGTCTCTTTTGTATATAGAAGTTGCTGACCCTTCTATAAACTTTTCTGTCTGTTATAATGACACAAGAGAAGTCAGTATTTAGAGCAGCTTGTTTCATAGCTGTTTTCATAGAGGGTTGAGCTTTTTTTCGCAAGAAGGGATTTCTTGCAGATGCCATGCCCTCTTTCTTTGAAACGTTTGCCCTTTTTAATGCATTGTAACAGCACAGAAAATAAGAAAATTCATAATCCACTTTAAGAACCAAGCTCGAGGTTTTAGGTCATAGTAATTCCACATTCTTACACTGACCTTATACTGACCAGTCACCATAATTTGACACGGTTTTTTCTCTATTACAGAACATAGAGAATCACTTTACATTTTAGTCATGTTTGATGCTTCATTGTAGTTTGCGGCTTGATTTGAGCATATGCAGTGTGTAAAACACAAAAAATGCAATCTGTCATTTCCACAAAGGATTATAATGCTTTTGAAACAGGTTTTGCTCTTAAAACTACTTTGTGTATTTATTTTTGTTTATCCTTAACCATGCTGGAAGTTTCTCAGTTATCATTCTTAAAGCCACATTCTCATTGATTCTGTCTTCATTTCTTGTCCCCCACATGATAAAAATCTCAAACTTGACAGAAATGGTTAAACCGATTCACAGTAGGGGTGTCATGACCTCTAGGAAAGGAGTGGGAAACAGGACTTGCATAAATCTGCAGCGTACCTTGAGACTAGCACATTTAGCCACCGATAACCACAAACTGTAGATGAATTCTCAGAATTAGATAAGTAAACATGTTTCTGAGGGGGGGAAGTCCCCTTCTTGAGGTTTGTCCAAGAAAGAAGCCAGATGCTTCAGACATATGTTGGGACATATGTTTGCTCTGAAAAAAAGAGCACAAATAAAGTTAATGTTTCCCTTCTGCCTCTCACGCTTTAAAAAATTCCTCAGGATCAAATACTTTAGTTTTACACTGATGCAGTATCACAGAGATGGGCACATGCATCTCAGTTTCTGCCAGCTGCATCAACTAAAGTCATAAATCACCTTTACATCTCCCACGCTGCCCTCAGAGGTCAGGATTTTTGGCCTTAAAGCCTACAATACAAGATAGGGCTGAAACATTTCAAAGGTCATCATCTTGGTTTGTTGTGGTAGTGAACCTTTAGCGAGCCCATTAATTTACAGTTGGACTCCCGCTGCTCTGCCATGCTTACTCCTCAGTAAGTATACAGAGTGCAGGCAAACCCATGCTTTTTATAGAAAAAAAGGCACGGTCATGGTTTTAAAGGAACGGCAGCAAAAGAGGCCCACCCAAGAGAGATCAAGGGACTGTTACTTTTTTCCCCTATTCTGCACTGAACACACGCCCTTGCATAATTCAAATGACCCTGTACATGTGCACATTATCCCTCAAATTAGAGTTCGGAGCGAATGTTTTTAGCCTGCTGGCACACCAAAGTGGTGTTTATGTAAGCCTGAAAACACACATGCTCCTACCTCTTCCACCCATGCCTGATGGGAGTTGGTCCGGTGGCTGTCGCAGCTCCTCATGCTTCAACATCTCTGAAAATATGTTTGTTGATGTTCTTGCTTAGAGGTGAGAAGATGGGGCCCAGTGTTTAAGTCTGAATGTAAATATGGACTCACAGCCAGGAAAAGGTTTGCTTTACTCACGAAGAGTCTGAATTATCTAGAAATGTGGCTATGTCTCTAAAAGGGTACTTGTTGGTGTCTCCAGTTTTAAATTGTTCACCCTAAATTCAAATATCTTATTTGCCTTCAGGTATTTAGAATTCTTCTTTTTTTTTTTTTAATTTATCCACATTGTTTTGGTGTGACTTACCTAGCAATGTTCAGGAGGATATGTAAATATGTTTGCAAGGAGCGGCATGAAGTTATGGAAATGCATATAAACAACATAGCACTTTTAAGGTGCGTTCAGACCAAACGCAAACGGGCCGCGCAAATCCATACAAAGTGAATGGAAAGAGATGAGTACACACAAAATTGCACATTCGCGCGTTCACGTCCGAAGTAATATGCTAGCTTTGAGATTCTGCCATCACCGGAGTAAAAGTATCGCCATTGCAGAGTAAACTAGTTTGAAAATGAGACTGCCACTCACCTGGAAACAGGAGGACCGGAAGCTTTTCAGCTAAATCGGGATGTCGGAGTTATTTACCCACAGATTCCTGCCACGGACGTGCTAACAAGGCTAGCAAGCTAGCAATAGAAACACTCATCATCTTGTAAAGTTTTGGAGACAGGAACAACTTTTTTCAGGTGAGGTCCCCGTCGGATAATGTAAACCTAAAGCATGATGTTATTTTGGGGATTTCCACAGTAGGTTGAACACTGCTGCAGAAGTTATAAAGGCCACTTCACCTGTCTGCATCTCACTCAGACTGTGAATTCACATCTATTGGCGTGTTTACATTGAGTTATAATGTAATCACACCACGTGAAAAATTCACCTGTTCGCGTTTTGTCTGAACGCACCTTTAAGGTGATTTTGTATGTCATGTTTGTGCATTTTAAGCATTTTGTGTACAATTTTACTTGTATACTACCCACCGTGTTTCACCATTTCAAAAAGCACTTAAACCCTCATACATACAGAGGTGGGTGGGACATAATAAATCTCGCTGCCATGCAGGAGACAGAAGTTTGAGACCACTTGGTGCCTTATTTGGTTGTGTTCACATTACCAGCCTGAAGTGATTCAAATCAGATTTTTTTTAGCCCTATTCTCGCACAAATCTGATTTTTTGAGTGTTGTAAAAATCCAATTTTTTCACATCAGACCTGAGTCACATTTGTATGTGGTCCTAGATGAGATATACAGTCGTGAAAAAATTAGGAAACCCCATTAAATATTCAGTTCTTTATTAAGAAATGTTCACATATTGATGTATAATCTTGTTTTTATTTATCTCTGGAAAAGAAGGTGATTTAATTGCAGGTAAACAACAAAAATTAACCTTGTTTTACTTATTAAACAAAAGATATCAACAAAAATGTGTATTCTAACTGAGGAAAAAGTTAGGACACCCTACAGCCTAATAGCTAGTGTTACCCTCTTTGGCTGAAATAACTTCGGTATGATGATGCTTCCCTGCCTCTCGCCCAAAGATGCTGGGATAGACTCCAGCCCCCCCCGCGACCTGAAAAGGATTAAGCAGAAGAAGATGGATGGATGGATGATGCTTCTTGTAGCCATCTACCAGTCACTGACATTGGTCTGAGGAAGGCTTGCCCCACTCCTCAACACAGAATTCTTTCAGCTGTGAGATGTTTCAGGGGTTTCTTTGCATGTACAGCCCATTTCAAGTCACCCCACAACATCTCAATGGGATTAAGATCTGGGCTTTGACTTGGCCATTGCAGGACTCTCCATTTCTTAGTTTTTAGCCAGTCCTTGGTGGATTTACTGGTATGTTTTGGGTCATTGTCATGTTGCAGAGTCCAGTTCTGCTTCAGCTTTAATTTTTTTACAGATGGTCTCACGTGCTCCTCAAGCACCGTCTGATAAACGGTAGAATTCATGGTGAATTCTATGATGGTGAGCTGGCCAGGTCCTGCTGCAGCAAAGCATCCCCAAGCCATGACATTTCCACCTCCATGCTTCAGAGTTGGTATGAGGTTCTTTTCCTGGAATGCTGTATTTGGTCTATGCCAAACACATTCTCTGTTCTGGTGTCCAAATAATTCAATTTTAGACTCATCTGTCCAAAGAGCATTACTCCAGAAGTCCTGGTCTTTGTCTACGTTCAATTCAATTCAATTCAACTTTATTTATATAGCACCATTTCACAACAACAGTCATCTCATAGCACTTTCAACTGTAGGGGAAACCCCCACAATTGCAGAAAGACCCCAGCAATCAGGCGATCTCCTGTGAGCAAGCACTTGGCGATGGTGGAGAGGAAAAAACTCCCTTTTAACAGGTAGAAACCTCCAGCAGAACCAGGATCAGGGAGGGGCAGTCATCTGCTGCGACTGGCTGGGGGGTGAGGGGATAGAGAAGATGAAAAGAACAGACATGTAGAGAGCAAACAGCTCGATGGGGACTCAATCTATGAGAGAGAACAAACAGATGTTAATGACCAGCAAAAAAAAAAATAAAAAAATTTCATTGAGAGTGAAGAAAGGAGTGAAGCCCAGTGCAATCAGTGGAATCAGTGGAGGTCCCCCAGCTGTCTAAACCTAATAGCAGCATAACTAAGGGAGGGTTCAGAAACACATGAGCCCTCCCTAATTGTAGGCTATATCAAAAAGAAAGGTTTTAACCGTATTCTTAAAAACAGAAATCGAGTCTGACTGCCGAATCCTGATTGGCAGCTGGTTCCACAAGAGAGGAGCTTGATAACTGAAGGCTCTGCCCCCATTATACTGTACTTTTGGAGACTCTAGGTATTACAAGTAATCCAGCATTTTGGGAGCGTAGTGCTCTGCTAGGATAATAGGGTAATATCAGTTCTTTTAAATAAAAAGGGGCCTGATTGTTTAGAGCTTTGAAAGTGAGAAGAAGGATTTTAAACTTAATTCTAAACTCTATGGGAAGCCAATGAAGGGAGGCCAGAACCAGATCTCTCTTTCTAGTACCTGTTAAAACTCTTGCTGCAGCATTTTGGATCAACTGAAGACTTTTTAGAGATGTTTTAGGACAACCTGATAATAAAGAATTACAATAATCTAATCTTGAGCTAACAAAAGCGTGGATCAGTTTCTCAGCATCACTCTGAGAGAAGATGCTCCTAATCTTGGCAATATTACAAAAATGATAGAAGGCAGTATTAGAAACAAATTTAATATGTGAATTGAAAAACAGATCTTGATCAAAAATAACTCCAAGGTTCCTCACAGAGCTATTAAGGGAAGGAGTAACTGCATCCAAACTAAAAGTTTGATTTGGAAAGGTATTTCTAAGGTTTTTTGGACCAACAAGAATGACTTCAGTCTTATCTGAATTTAATAGCAGGAAATTACAAGTCATCCAAGCTTTGATTTCCTTAAGACAGGCTTCTAACTTGGCTAATTGATTATGATCATCTGGCTTCATTGACAGGTATAATTGTATGTCATCTGCATAACAATGAAAATGTATACAGTGCTTTCTAATAATTCTGCCTAATGGAAGCATATACATATAAACTAAAAAGAGTAGGGCCTAGCACAGATCCCTGTGGAACTCCATGACTGAGCTTTGAGTTGAAAGAAAACTCATTATTGACATGAACAAACTGGAACCTATCAGATAAATAAGATCTAAACCACTGCAACGAAGTTCCATTAAGTCCAACATAGTGTTCTAATCTATCAAGTAGAATATTATGATCAATAGTATCAAAAGCTGCACTAAGGTCTAAAAAGACAAGCACAGAAACAAGTCCATTATCAGATGCGATCAGGAGGTCATTAGTGACCTTCACTAAGGCTGTTTCAGTACTATGATGGATTCTAAACCCAGATTGAAACTCTTCAAATAGACCATTTCCCAGCAAGTGGTCAAATAATTGTGTAGCAACAACTCTTTCCAAGATTTTTGAAATGAAAGAGAGATTAGAGATTGGCCTATAGTTAGCTAAAACTCCTGGATCCAGCATTGGCTTTTTGAGTAAGAGTTTAATTACAGCAGTTTTAAAAGCCTGCGGTACGTGGCCTAAAGTTAATGAAGAATTGATTATTTGAAGAATAAAGCTACCAATAAAGGGGAAGACTTCTTTAAATAACCTGGTAGGATTAGGGTCTAAAAGACAATTTGAAGGCTTGGATGAGGAAACTATTTTGTCTAACTCTAAAAGGTCAATTGGAGTAAACTGATCCAAACAGATGTCACTTGAAGGAGTTGTAGTAGTTACTGTATTTAAGTTAACGGTGGGAAGAATCTGACTGATTTTATCTCTGATAGATGAAATTTTATTATTGAAAAAGTTCATAAAGTCCTGACTAGTAAGCTCTAAGGGAATGCTAGGATTGACAGAGTCCTGACTCTTTGTCAGGCTGGCTACAGTGCTGAAAAGAAACCTGGGCTTATTCTTGTTCTCTTCTATTAATGCAGAATAATAACTTGTTCTAGCTTTTCTCAGAGATTTTTTTTTATAAATTAAAAGATGATTTCTCCAAGCTAAATAGATTTCATCATAATTAGTGGCGCACCATTTTCTTTCTAATTGACGAGTCTTCTGATTTAAGCTACGAGTTTCTGTGTTGAATCAAGGAGTTAGATTAGACTTTTTCTTTTTTAAAGGGGCCACTATGTCTAGAGTCTGATGCAGAGAGGCTGTAACACCATCTACCATGCAATCAATTACAGAAGGAGCAAGCTGTCTATAACTTATTTCCGTTGTGTTGACACATGGCATAGAGGAAACAATCTGCATAAATTTGGTAACAGCATCATCTGAGAGGCATCTACTGTAGTAATATTTTTCCTTAGGAGCCAAATAGTCAGAAATAGTAAAATCAAAGGTTAACAGACAATGGTCTGACAGTACAGGGTTATGAGGAGACACTACCAGATTTTCTATTTCTATGCCATATGTCAGAACAAGGTCCAACGTATGGTGGAGATAATGGGTAGAATTTCCTACTTTCTGAGAAAACCCCATCGAGTCTAATATTGAATTAAATGCCAAATTAAGGCAATCACTATCTACATCTACATGTATATTAAAGTCCCTTACTATAATTATTCTATCTGATTTCAGCACTAAATCAGCTAAGAATTCGGCAAATTCGGATAAAAACTCTGAGTAGGTTGATGGAGGACGATAAAATATGGCAAATAAAATTGGGTTTAGCCTGAAATTGCTAAAATGCCCAATACTGAGGACCAGGCCCTCAAAGGAATTATAACGTGTTTTTTGCTTTACATTAACTAGTAATTTGGAATGGTAAATTGTCGCTACTCCTCCTCCACGGCCATAACTTCTGGGATTTTGACAGTTTAAATAACCAGAGGGATTTGATTCATTTAAACCAACATACAGTAATCCTCTTGCCCTAACCAAGTCTCTGTAAGGGATATTAAATCAATCTACAGATCATGGACTAGCAGAGACTTGGGAGTTAGAGACCTAATATTTAACAAACCACATTTAATTTTTAAATTATGAGGAGGAACAGAGGCCAAATCATTAAATTTAGAGGCTTTATCAGAATCAGAATCAGCTTTATTGGCCAAGTATGCACAACACATACAAGGAATTTGACTTTGGATAAAAACTTGCTCTCGTTGTTCAGGTGGAGGATTTAAATAAGATTTAAATAAGGATTCAATGACAACAGAGTATGTACAGTAAATTACAGTCTGTCCACGTTTCTATAAAAGGATGCAAATATATACAGGAATATACAGTATGCAGCTTATTTACTCAGACTATCCACACTTTGCAGAAATATATGAAAAAATATACAGTCATGTTTAATTTGAGATTTACCAACTTTTTGTTTAATCACTCTGGGATGCTTATACATTACAGTGGGGAAAAAAGTATTTAGTCAGCCACCATTTGTGCAAGTTCTCCCACTTAAAAGATGAGAGAGGTCTCCAATTTTCATCATAGGTATACCTCAACTATGAGAGACAAAATGAGAAAAAAAAAATCCAGAAAATCACATTGAAGGATTTTTAATGAATTAATTGGTAAATTCCTCGGTAAAATAAGTATTTGGTCAATAACAAAAGTTCATCTCAATGCTTTGTTATATACCCTTTGTTGGTAATGACAGAGGTCAAACGTTTTCTGTAAGTCTTCACAAGGTTTTCACACGCTGTTGCTGGTATTTTGGCCCATTCCTCCATGCAGATCTCCTCTAGAACAGTGATGTTTTGGGGCTGTCGCTGGGCAACACAGACTTTCAACTCCCTCCAAAGATTTTCTATGGGGTTGAGATCTGGAGACTGGCTACACCACTCCAGGACCTTGAAATGCTTCTTACGAAGCCACTCCTTCATTGCCCGGGCAGTGTGTTTGGAATCATTGTCATGCTGAAAGACCCAGCCACGTTTCACCTTCAATCCCCTTGCTGATGGAAGGAGGTTTTCACTCAAAATCTCATGATACATGGCCCCATTCATTCTTTCCTTTACACGGATCAGTCGTCCTGGTCCCTTTGCAGAAAAACAGCCCCAAAGTATGATGTTTCCACCCCCATGCTTCACAGTAGGTATAGTGTTCTTTCTCCTCCAAACACGACAAGTTGAGTTTTTACCAAAAAGTTCTATTTTGGTTTCATCTGACCATATGACATTCTCCCAATCCTCTTCTGGATCATCCAAATGCTTTCTAGCAAACTTCAGACGGGCCTGGACATGTACTGGCTTAAGCAGGGGGACATGTCTGGCACTGCAGGATTTGAGTCCCTGGCGGCATAGTGTGTTACTGATGTAGCCTTTGTTACTTTGGTTCCCGCTCTCTGCAGGTCATTCACTAGGTCCCCCCGTGTGGTTCTGGGATTTTTGCTCACCGTTCTCATGATAATTTTGACCTCACGGGGTGAGATCTTGCGTGGAGCCCCAGATTGAGGGAGATTATCAGTGGTCTTGTATGTCTTCCATTTTCAAATAATTGCTCCCACAGTTGATTTCTTCACACCAAGCTGCTTACCTATTGCAGATTCAGTCTTCCCAGCCTGGTGCAGGTCTACAATTTTGTTTCTGGTGTCCTTTGACAGCTCTTTGGTCTTGGCCATAGTGGAGTTTGGAGTCTGACTGTTTGAGGTTGTGGACAGGTGTCTTTTATACTGATAATGAGTTCAAACAGGTGCCATTAACACAGGTAATGAGTGGAGGACAGAGGAGCCTCTTAAAGAAGAAGTTATAGGTCTGTGAGAGCCAGAAATCTTGCTTGTTTGTAGGTGACCAAATATTTATTTTACTGAGGAATTTACCAATTAATTCATTAAAAATCCTTCAATGTGATTTTCTGGATTTTTTTTCTCATTTTGTCTCTCATAGTTGAGGTATACCTATGATGAAAATTGGAGACCTCTCTCATCTTTTAAGTGGGAGAACTTGCACAATTGGTGGCTGACTAAATACTTTTTTGCCCCACTGTATATTTTTATTTACTTTGGAGGGAGCAGACAATGATTCTCTGATGGGGAAGACAGGGGCTAAGTTGAGGGGTGGCGGGTGAAGAGGAGCTGCAGAGAGGTGTGTAAGACTGTGACTCTGCTTCCTGGTCCCAACTCTGAGTTGTCAAGGTTTTGGAAATTTGGATAAAAATGATGCCAGATTGTTAGATAAATGAGACGCACCATCTAAAGTGGGGTGGACACCGTCTCGTCTAATAAGACCAGGTTTTCCCTAAAATGAGTTCCAATTGTCAATGTAGCCCACATTGTTTGCAGGACACCACACAGACAGCCAGTGGTTGAAGGATGACAAGCGGCTAAACATGTCATCACTGGTCAAATTGGGGAGGGGCCCAGAGAATACTACAGAGGCAGACATCGTTTTGGCAAAGTCACACACCGATTCCAAGTTAAATTTTGAGACTTCCGACTGCCAGAGTCGGACATCATTAATGCCGGCGTGGATAACAATTGTGGAATATTTACAGTTACTTTTAGCCAGCACTTCCAAATTTGACTCGATGTCGCCTGCTCTGGCCCCAGGAATGCATTTGACTATGGCCGCTGGAGTCTCTAGGTTCACGTTTCTGACTACAGAGTCGCCAATGACCAGAGTTTTTCCTCAGCGGGTGTGTCGCTGAGCGGGGAAAAGCGATTAGAAACATGAACAGGTTGGTGGTTAACCGGGGCTTTGTGGCTAGGCTTCCTTCTCACCGTCACCCACCCAGTCTCCTCGCTGCTGAGGAGGACCGGAGGACCACTAACAGGCCACTCTGCTATGGTGCTCCGCTGCAGCTAGGGGACGTCCGTCGTTATTAACTGGCGCAGACGGTGTTTCAATACAGCGGAGCCGGGATTCCAAATCAGACAACCTCGCCTTGAGCGCTTCAAAAAGACAACATTTATTACATTTACCGTTATCACTAAAAGAGGCAGAGGTGTAGCTAAACATCTTACAGAGAGAGCACACCAGAGGAGGAGAGGAAGGAGAGCTAGTAGCCATAGTTAGTGGCTAACCCGAAGCTAACAAAAACACCGATGAAAGGTGAACAGAAGGCTAAAGAGGGGGATTAGGTGACACTGAGTGCACACACAGGTGCAAGAGGCTTGATAAACAGAACTGAGAGCTGATGGTAGATGGAAAAAAGTGATTAAAATACTATTAAAGGCAAAATCCTCGGGAGAATGAGGAGAGCAAACCACAGACAGCCAGCAACACAGGAAGTGACGATACGTTACCACAAGAACCGTGGTAACGTACGTCGTCTCTGACAAACTTTAGTCTGGGCTTCACGTTTCTCTTAGAGAGCAAAGGTTTCCTCCTTGCACGCCTCCCATGCAAGTTAAACTTGTGCAGTCTCTTTCTGATTGTAGAGGCATGCACTTTCACATCAACAGACAGTCCCTCCAGGATTTCGTGAGATGTTTTTATGATTGTTGTGGCCCAAAAAGCCTGAATTCGCGGGAGCTTTTTTAAAAAAGTTGCGATAATGTTTTGAGAGGTATTTTTGCACTAAAAGTTGTGGGAAGAATTACAAATTTTGAAGCAGATGCTTTTTACCAGTTTACTGCAGTGACATTCTATATAACAATACAAGAACAGCACAGGATTGTCAAAAAAATTCCTATCACAGTGATTTGTAAATTAAGCAGAAACTTCTGCTATACAGAAAAACTCTTGTGTAACAGCAAATGCAGACTTTTAACACAATATCCATTACAACAGCTAAATTGCATTGAATGCATGTTAAAGAGTATAGATTTGGAAATTATTGGCAGCACCTTCATTTGAAAACTTCCTATGGTCTCCATCCACTCCGTACTGAGTGGAGAGAAAAATAAATAATTCTGTTACTCTGTATTGTCTATTGGAGTCTGTGTTTTTCTGAAAAAAATTACAGACAATATTCTCTCTCTTTTTGTGCCTAACTCCTACCTGTCTATCTGCTGTGCATCCTGACACATACTTGTCTCTTCAGACACACATCTTTTAATTATGGCGGGGGTTGTCCATGTCCACACTGGAGATTCACTGCTTTAAAGCCCATTGACAAGATGTAGTTTACCTCTGAGGATGTATAAAATGTTCAAACACTGGCTGTAGTGTTAGATTTGCTCGTTTTGTTTATGGTTTTATGGTGTCTGTCCTCACGCGCGCCCCCGCGACGGGGTGCTTTTGGGACAGGCAGACATTTTTCAGCACAAACCCAGCACTTCGTACATGCGGTCAGGACAGAGATGTGGCGAGACATTCACCAGCAGGCTGAGGGAGACAGAGGAACAGATGGTGTTGGAAACCTCGCAGGTGAGTGTTTTATAAAATCACACTCTGTTTTTGCTGATGTGTTCCGTTAATACTCACTGTAAACAGGGAAGTGAATGCGGTGCAGTGATGCATTTGATTGGTTAGACTGAGCATTTGAGTGCCACTCAGAGACAAATTTGATTGGTGAAATTGGTGGAAGTTGATGAGAATTGGCCAAAATTGCGGGAAAGTTGCGGTGATTGGACAAAGTTGCAAGGTCATGCAATAGTCACACTGATTGGCTGATTTTGCATGAATTGATGCCATCGCAATGTCGCGAAATCCTGAAGGGACTGAACAGTAGCAAGAGCCTGCTGTAGGTCCCATGATGACATTTTAGGGTTTTTGGAGACTTCTTGTAGCATCTTGCAGTTTGCTCTCGAGGTGAACTTGCTTGGACGGCCAGACCTGGGCATGTTGGCAGCTGTTTTGAATGTCCTCCACTTGTAGACTATTTTCCAGACAGTGGAAGGGCTGATTTCAGATTCTCTTGAAATCTTTTTAAATCCTTTACCAGACTCATAAGCTGCTGCAATCTTCTTTCTGAAGGCCTCAAACAACTCTTTCGATCTCACCATGGTGTTCACTCTCACTTCAACAGTCAGGAGCACACCAAACTAAATGTCTGAGGTTTAAATAGGACAAGACTCCTTCAAAATGCTGAGTAATGATGTTTTAATCATGTGCACCTGATGTGTTACACCTGTGTGTGATTTTATCTGTTTTACGTATGTGGGAATAAATGTAGGGGTGTCCTAACTTATTCCTCACCAGAAATTACATGTTTTTAGAAGGACATTTTACAGAAAATTTTTAGTCTTTTCTTGAGTTTTAATAGTTTAGTTACATTACCTGAATCTCCCAGTATTGTTAAAATTGATGTTTAATATCCATATGTCCAAATATGTTAAAAAAAAAAAAAGCACAGGCTTTCATAGGGTGTCCTAATTTTTTCATGACTGTATATCCAGTGCAGATTGATTGGGAATGGTCAGATCAGAATTTTCTTGTGACTTTTTACCTCTGCAGGTGTTATATACTGTATGTGTTCTTTTATAACTACCTAACTAACTAACCTGCACTTATATAGCGCTTTTCTAGTCACAAAGACCACTCAAAGCGCTTTCATTAATACTAACCCTCTATTCTAAGGGCCTGTAGGAAACAGATATCTAGGGACAATTTAGAACAGCCAATTAACCTAACATGCATGTTTTTGGCATGTGGGAGGAAACCGGAGAAATCCCGGAGTAAACCCACGCAACACGAGGAGAACATGCAAACTCCACACAGATTATAGAAATTGTTTATTTCTATAATCTGTTTTATTTACAAGGACACAGTCAGTGTCCTTGTAATGGGTTGAGTCAGTGTCACAAGCCTGGCTCGTAGCTTGGACAAAAAAGGGAGAGCACACGGAGGTGCCATTGTAAACACAAGTATATTTTTTTAAGAAAACAATGAAAAAAGGTGTCTATAATAATCAGTGGTGTGTGTGTGTGTGTGTGTGTGTGTGTGTGTGTGTGTGTGTGTATTGACTGCGTGGACAAACAAAGAAACAAACTAATCACTGGCCAACCCAGCGATCACACACCTCTTGTCAGGGCGGAAATGATGCCCAGCAGCAACCCCAGAACCAGAAAGCCCACAGGCTACAAACACACAAACGGGGCCACCAGCACAATCCCGACTAAGCGACAGACAGCAAGCAGTAGGCAGAGCACGAACACCAGGAAGATGACCAGCCTCCAACAGGTGTAGAAGCGCTACTGACAGGTGTGCAGAGATGGCTTATATAGCGCACCTCTCAGCCAGGGGTGGTCCTTTGCAGCTCCACCTACAACATAGAAAAAAAACACAGAGGTCCCACTCTGGAGAGGAGTGGGGCCGTAACATCAGTGACACAGAACGTGTTAATGGGCGTTTCCAAATTCATTTCCTTATCACAGCAGTGCAGAAATGAATTCTTCGCCGGGCACAAGGTGCGAAGAAGCTGGTCTAATTATTCAGAGGTGTGTTTTGGATAATCCAATTCAAAATACCCCTGCCCATCCATTTAATGCACAGAGGCACATTATCTAAAGTGAACTTTGATCATGACCGCTTGTTTAAGACAGGTTTTGCACTGACCAAAGCCCATGCATGTGAGCCAAAGTACAGGCAATAGTAACACTGCTTAGTAATAAGGAAGACATCAATCACAGTTGATGCCCAGTTAGTTATTTTAGAGAGAACAAACAGGTAAGAATGGGTTGAAAAATAAGCTGAATGGTTTAATGTAGTGCCTTCGGATGAAACACACAGACATGAAGGGGTTTGAAACTTCAGGAAAAGAGGATGATGTCTGTACAAACTTTCATAAACTTTCATTAATGATAGCACGGAAGTCACTTCCCACCCATGGGGAGATGGAGTGCTCCCTCTCCTGTTGCTTTTGCTGACTGAGGGTCTCCCCCTTTGGGGGGGTCTGCCAAGGTTTGCATCTCTCTATCCCAGTCCCTCCAGGGCAGGGGGGAAGGAAGAGATCTGGCATAGCTTCCTGTCTGCTGCCAACCCCCGCTACTAGGCAAGCCTGCTTGACATGATTGGGTGACTGGCCGCCGCTGCCGCCGAGGTGAAGAGGTGCAGGTTTGTACAGTGCAGGAGAAGTGCGGGTTGTACTTAGGTCCGCCACCAGGAGGCTTCCACCTGTGCACAGGGGAGATGCAGAGGAATGGAGAAGTGCAGGAAAGGATGATGGCTTACTTGTCGGTGGGGAGTTCAGACTCCCAGGAGAAGCGACAAGTAGGACGAGACTGAGAAGGCGGAACTCCAGAGCAGAACGTGTTGAGTAGGAGAGAAGGTCTTGCCAGACCATGGGAGTGTTGACGTCTCCGTGCAGACCAGAGGGCAGCGGTGCTTAAATAGGCTGGTAGATGAGACGAACAGGTGTGTGCGCAGCTGTGGAGACAATTAGGGCAGCAGGCACGCAGAGCAGATCGTGACAGTACTCCCCCCCATGGGATGCCTCTCGGCGGCCGATCCAGCCCGCTTGGGTGTGTCCGGTGGAAGTCCCTGATGAGTTGTGGATCCATCACAAAGGAGGGACGCACCCAGGACCTCCATTCAGGACCGTAACTCTCCCAATCCACCAGGTACTGGAGGCCACGACCCCAGCGTTGGATGTCCAGGATGGAGTTGACTCTCCACATGGGGTCACCATCGATCAATACCAGTGGGGGTGGCATCTTGGGAGGGGGGCACAGAGGGCTGGAGACGAATGGCTTGACCTGTGAGACATGAAAGGTGGGACAAATGCGGAGGGAGGGGGGGAGAGCCAGGCGCACAGCAACAGGATTCACAGTATGTGTAATGGAAAAAGGCCCAATAAAACACTGTGACAGCTTCCTGGACTCAGCCCTGAGATTAATGTTTTTAGTGGGTAGCCATACCTGCTGCCCAACCTGGTAAGGTGGAGCTGGAGTCCTGCGGCGGTTGGCAATGGTGGTATTGCGGTCCACTGTGCACTGAAGCGTGGACCGGGTAGCCCTCTACAGCCAGCGACAGCGCTTCATATGGGCCTGCACGGAGGGCACCGCGATGTCTTCCTCCTCCTCTGGGAACGGCGAGGGATTGTATCCCAAAGAGACTTCGAATGAGGTCAGACCTGTGGCAGAGGAGACCATGGTGTTGTGCGCATACTTGACCCACGGCAGGTAGGAGCTCCAGGATGCTGGGTTGGAGGTGGTGACACACCATAGTGCTGCCTCCAATTCCTGATTGGTGCGCTCACACTGGCCATTACTCTGGGGGTGGTACCCTGAGGACAGGCTTACCGTGGCCCCCAATAGCCTTACAGAAGGCACGCCACACCTGCGAGACAAAATGGGGACCACGATCAGACATATTGTCCAACAGGATGCTGTGAAGCTGCACCACATGGAGGACAAGCAGGTCCGCCATCTCCTTGGCCGTGGGGAGACCCTGTGGGGGGACAAAGTGGGCCGCCTTGGAAAATCTGTCCATGATCATAATGATGACTGTGTTGTCCATAGAAGGAGGAAGGCCAGTGACGAAATCCAGTGCCACGTGAGACCAAGGTCTGCCGGGGATGGGAAGGGGGTGGAGCAACCCTGCCGGAGGAGAGGAGGACGTCTTACAGGTGGTGCACTGGGGACAGGCTCGGACATACTCCCCGAAATCCTTCCGAAGGGACGGCCACCAGAAGGTCCTCTGCAGCAGAGCCACTGTATGCGCCACCCCCTGGTGGCACAGGAGCTTGGAGGAGTGGGCCCAATCAATGACTTCACCCCGCACAGCAGAGGGCACGTACATCTTCCCTGCTGGCGCCCTGTCCGGGTTGGCCTCAGTCTCCTGCGCTCTTCTGACTCTCTCCTTGATGCCCCACGAGAGGGCGCCCACGATACACAAAGGGGGCACCACGGGATGTGACGGTGCCTCGGTGGCATCCTAGAAGAACTGTCTGGACAGGGCGTCAGGCTTGGTGTTCTCGGACCCCGGGCGGTAGGTGATGGTGAAGTTGAACCTGCCGAAGAACAAGGACAGCGGGCTTGCCGGGCATTGAGTCACTTGGCCATTCAGAGGTACTCCAGGTTTTTGTGGTCAGTCCAAACGACGAACGGCTGGGAGGCCCTCTCCAGCCAGTGGCGCCACTCCTCCAAGGCCAGTTTGACCGCCAGGAGCTCCCTGTCCCCGATGTCATAGTTCCTCTCCGCTGAATTGAGACGTCAGGAGAAGAACACACAGGGGGAACGTTGAGACAGAACTGCTCCCACCCCGGAGTCTGAGGCGTCCACCTCCACTAAACACTGCAGCGTGGGGTCCACCTGGGCCAAGATGGGAGGAGAAGAGAACAATGACTTCAATTCCATAAATGCTGCCTCCGCCTCCCCCGTCCACCGGAGGGGCACCTTGGAGGAGTTGAGACGAGTGAGGGGTAGAGCAATAATACTGTAATTCTTGATGAAGCGGTGGTAGAAGTTGGCAAACCCGAGAAACTGCTGTAACTGTTTCCGGGAAGATGGAACCGGCCACTCCACCACCGCTTTTACCTTGGCAGAATCGGCGATGATCTTGTTATGAGATATGACGAACCCCAAGAATGAAGTGCTAGGGGCGTGAAACTTGCACTTCTCCGCTTTGACAAACAACTTATTCTCCAACAGACGCTGCAGCACCCGACTCACATGGACTCGATGCTCCTCGAGGGACTGCAAAAAGATAAGAATATCGTCCAAATATACAAACACAAAGGAGCCTAAGAAATCCCTCAACACATCATTGATGAGATGTTGGAATACAGCGGGAGCATTAGTCAAACCAAACAGCATCACCGGGTATTCGAAGTGTCCACTAGGGGTCCGGAACCCCATCTTCCACTCGTCCCCCTCTCCAATCCTCACCAGGTGGTATGCATTGCGGAGATCTAATTTCGTAAACACAGAGGCCCCCTGGAGAGAATCAAAAGCTGTGTTAATTAGGGGAAGTGTGTATTTGTCTTTAACAGTAATGTTGTTTAGTTCCCGAAAGTCAATACAGGGCCGCAAAGAGCCATCTTTTTTCCCCACAAAGAAAAATCCCACCCCCACCACCAAGGAAGATGGTCGGATAATGCCTGAGCTCAGGGACTCCTTAATGTATTTTTCCATTGCCTCCCACTCCGGGGCCGACAGACTATAAAGCCGACTGGATGGCAACGAAGCCCCCGGCAGGAGGTTAATGGCACAGTCGTATGGGCGGTGGGGGGAAAGTGACAATGCCTGCATCTTACTAAAGACAGCGCCCAAGTCATGGTATTCGGGAGGAACCCGCGACAGGTCAAGCGGGGGTGGGTCCGGGACACAGAGGGGAGCGGAGGGAGAGCAGGCAGCAGACTGCAGGCAGGCACTTAGGCAGAAGGAACTCCATGAGATGATGTTTCCTGTATGCCAATCGATGGACAGGTTGTGCAGCCGCAGCCAGGGGTATCCCAAAATAACCAGGGAGGCCGAAAGAGGAAGCACAAAAAACCTGGTTTGTTCCCGGTGATTGCCCGAAATCAAAACAGAAACCGGGGCCGTCTGTTTGATGACAATGGCGAGCAGAGCCTTAGACAGAGTGATAAGTTTCAGGGGAGTCTTCAGCTGGTGGCAGGAGAGCCCCAGCCAGGTTGCCAGTTCTTCAGAAATAAAGCTCTGCTCAGCCCCTGAGTCGATGAGTGCATGGGTGGAGATTTCCTGGTGATTGTGTATGAAACGGATGGGCAATAAGAATTTGGTAAGGAGGTTTTGCTGGAGTGAGTCCATGAGACCCCCAATTGTGACCCACGGACCCCCTCTTTTGGGCGAATGGGGAAGGATGCCAGCTCATGTTCCTCACTAGCGCAATATAACCACAGCCTGAGCTCCCGGCGGCACTGTTTCTCGGCCGGGGACAGCTTAGACTGGCCCATCACCATAGGCTCAGTAGTGTCAAAGGGATCGGAATGTGGAAGGGCCAGCGGCGGGGCTGTGAGGAGCGGTGGAACTGTGAGCCCGAGCGACCGGAAGGTCGACGCACGTTGGCCCGTTCCCTCAGCTGGTTGTCAATGCTAATCGCTAGGGAAATTAGCTCGTTTAGTTTGTTGGGCTTCTCTATGCAAGCTAACTCATCACTCAGGGTAGGGCTAAGGCTGTGGTGAAAATACTGCACAGGGAGGCATCCTCCCACCCAACCTCCACCGCCACCACCCGGAAGTCTACAGAATAATCGGCCACCGATCTATTCCCTTGTTTCAGATTGAGTAGCCGGGTGGTGAGCACACTATCTCGGTCTGAGGGGTCGAATACCTCATTAAATTCCCTCACAAATTGGTCATATGTTAGGTTAGCGTAGTCTGGCCGAGCCATGACTGCATAAGCCCACACTAGAGCCCGCCCCTCTAAGAGATTGGCGATATAGCTGATGCGACTGTGACTAGTGGGGAGATCCCCCGGCACCCGCTGAAACACTATTCCACATTGCATCAAAAAACCCTGTGCTTCCCCTAGCTTGCCGCTAAAGCGTGTGGGTGTGGGGATTGGAGTCAGCCGAGACTGCGGGGAAGGAGAAGGAACGAAGCTGGGTGGTCTGGTCACGCCCCTGGGAGCTGGTGGGAAGGGCTGCGGATTTGTGAGGCGGTCCAGGCGTGTGTTAATCTGAACGAGCTGGGTGAGTATGACTTGTTGCTGGTGGGATAATTGGTCTACCCGAGCC
Source organism: Pholidichthys leucotaenia (assembly GCA_020510985.1). Classification (NCBI taxonomy): domain Eukaryota; kingdom Metazoa; phylum Chordata; class Actinopteri; order Cichliformes; family Pholidichthyidae; genus Pholidichthys; species Pholidichthys leucotaenia. The sequence continues at coordinate 85,003,107 of CM035840.1, read as the reverse complement.
TCAATGATGTTAAGCTTTTGTGCTAGCGCACCGTCTGCTGGGTCGTTCTGACAGAGACTTACTGACATGATTGGGTGACCCAGGAACAGACGTGGACTCAGAATAGACACAATTATCTTTTATTATAGGGTGTGTGAGTGTGGATGTGTACGTGTGTGCAGAAGTGTAGCAGTAGGGCAAGCAGAGCACCGTTCAGACTGGCAACCCTAGGAGGAAACACAGACAGACGGATGAGTGCCTGAGGTTTGCAGGAATGTATCAGAGAATGTGCAGTCTTACGAGTAGGCTGGGGAACTGAGGCACAGAAGATCTGCCGAGGCTCTAGTCCAGTCGTTTCGTGTCTAGGCCGCCGCTGCCACCGTGGTGAAGTGGTGCAGGTTTGTACAGTGCAGGAGAAGTGCTGGTTGTACTCAGGTCTGCCGCCAGGAGGCTTCCACCTGTGCACAGGGGAGATGCAGAAGAACAGAGAAGTGCAGGAAAGGATGATGGCTTACTTGTTGGTGGAGAGTTCAGACTCCCAGGAGAAGCGACGAGTAGGACGAGACTGAGGAGGCGGAACTCCAGAGCAGAACGTGTTGAGTAGGCGAGAAGGTCTTGCCGGACCATAGGAGCGTTGACGTCTCCGTGCAGACCAGAGGGCAGCGCTGCTTAAATAGGCCGCTAGATGAGACGAACAGGTGTGCGCACAGCTGTGGAGACAATTAGGGCAGCAGGCACGCAGAGCGGATCATGACACTGCTCTCGTCGGCCCCTGCCGAGGACTGATAAATAGCAGTCAGGGAGCTTGCTGGGGGAGAACCACAACATAAAGCTGGAAACCCGGAGGTGCACGGCCGAGGCAGATGTGGACTTATCTCCTGTCTCTCTGGGGAGTTACAGTGAAAAGAAAAGCGCCACACACTCCTTGCTCATTCATTTATTCCCCTAAAAGTAAACACATTAATGCCTAATAAGTCCGTGATGAAAACGAAAATGTGGATGGAATAAAAATCTTCAGACTAACACGCCTCCAACCATCCACCGCACATCCACACTGGAATGCACACATCCTCCCTGTTCATTCATTCATTCCCCTAAAAAATCATACATTAATGCTGAATCTATAGACTCCAAGTCCGCAAATAAAATGAGAGTCTGGATGGAATAAAAAAAAACTGCTGCACAATTTCAAAACACACCACTGAAATTTTTCTTAGCTTTAATCAGTTTTTGTCGTATCTCTGAGCGTCTGCCATCAGTGCTCAGACTCCCTTTGTAATTTTGTGTGTTTTTCTGTTCATTATTGTTTTCCTGTTAGCTCTGCTATGTGGTTTTGGTTTTAAGAGCCCCCTCCGCCATTCCAGGCACAGCCACCTTCACTCACAGTCTGCTTCCAGTCCCTCAGCTGCGAGTGATTGTTTTTCCCCTCTCACTGCTCTCTGGCTACTCTACCTTCAGCTGAGAGCAGTCAGGCAATTAGTTTCTGCCAGCTCAGCATTCGCACCTGCTGCTTGTTACATTCTCATGTATTTATACGCTGCCCTTTCCCTCTGTTATTGTGGCAGTCACAATTGTGTTCAGACTGAACTTCATCTCGCAGCTCAGTCTCCTGCTCCTCTTCTCCAGAGCTCCTTTACTCTGGAGCATCTACTCATTGTAAGTTTTTCTATGTTTGCATTTTGGGGTTTGCTTACACTGTTAATTGGACTGTTATGTTTTCTTCCTGCCAATAAATCGTCTCACTGCAGTCAAGCACTTGGGTCTGTTCTTGCCCCGGAGGGGCGTTCATGACAGTTGACTCCCACCAGAATGAAAAAACCCAGCTTCTGCAATGGGGCATTGTTTTTTCACCTTTTTGTGTGTTTTTCAACTCATCTGTTTTCTGGAGATGGCGATGGGTACAGTGGCTTGGAGCTATCTGATGAGCCTGGAGTGGGAGTGCTGCCGAGCCCTAATGGAAATACATGGGCTAATTTCCTCACCATGCACATATTCCACCCCGGAAGACGTGCTCTGGTATGTGGATCTGGCGGAGGCAGCAGTTTGGCGATACCCTCAGCTCTTGGAGCACCCAGAGGGAGCTGAGAGGATAACTCGGTTGGCAGCGCTACGATGCAAAAACAGCGAAATGGGGAGGAAGTCCCCGAAGAAGGCTGGTCTTGTGCTGAAGGGAAGGTGCTCCCGGGGTTCCGCTGCTTCCATTTCTCGCCAAAACCCCGCGCCCTAAGAAACAGCGTCATCCCGTTCCGGACCATCAGAGGAATGCCTTTTCCTCCTCATCAGCAGCCTCTTCCTCGCCGGAGCAGAAGATTCCCACAGAGGTGTGCACCAAGCTTCGTTTTCCTCCAGCTGAATTCTCAGCTTCTCCCCACAGTGCAGCTGCTTGCTCCCGCTTCCTCACGGCGACTCATCCTGCTGCTGAGAGGCCCACTGCATCCTACCTGGTCCTGTTCTTCTCCATGACATCAGGAGTGGCTCCTCTGCGGTCCTTTGAGGGGTCCATTTTCACCGTGGCCATGGAGAGGGATGACTGTACACCTGCTGCAGCAGACAACATTGAATACTGGGAGAACAGGCAAGTAACCTATCCTTCTGTGTTAATTAATGATGATAAACCTTGCCTGATTCCCGGTAATGAGGTTCCAGGTCTACAGTCCCCAGAGCTCTCATCACCTGCTGCAGTAGTAAATCACTCACCTGCCCTCTTCCCCTGGTCCTGAGTTCCTGTCAGCCCTGGAATCTGACCGCTGGACGATGGAGGAGGTTGTGGCCCTGGAGGATCCACTTCCAGCGCCAATGGTGAGCCAGATCCCAGCCGCCACGCCGGTAGAGCCTCCTGCATGGATCACTCTGACTGGTGCTGAGAAGACTGCGAGTACGATCATGCCTGCTGCGGAGGTCACCACAGCAGAGTTAGCAGCCAAGCTGAACCTTCTGATGACTGAGCCCGGAGTTACATCTTCGCCCGGATTGACAGAGTCCTGGACGTCGGTGGAGCTCAAGCTCAGGCAAGTGCTCTCTTGTTTTTCTATTATCAGTCCTAGAGCAATCTTGCCTGGATCTTGGTGAGGAGAGCCAGGTGCAGCTCCCCGCTGCACCTGAGTTCACCTTGCCGGGCTCCGCCACTGTCGGTGACCCTGAACCCCCTTTTCTCTGTGTGTCTGAGCTCTCTCCCAGGGTCACCGGAGATGCACCAACACGGCCAGAGGTCTCCGTGGGTCCAGGTTCACCACCGGAGGTCATCAGAGATCCTGCTTTCCCCACCGAGGAGGACACCAGGAACGTCGCCGTGCCCCAGCCCAAGGTCGCCGAGGGCCATCCTCCCTCGCTGTTGTCCATCGTTCCATTGATTGACCGCCTCCTTGGTCTGGTGCTCTCGCGGGTCAGCTGGTCCACCGTGGTTGCAGTGTTGGCCCAGCCCAGGTCTACTGTGGGTGCAGCGTTGACCCAGCCCAGAGCCACCGTGGGTGCAGCGTTGACCCAGCCTGGAGCCACGGTGGATGCTGCAGAGCTCCAGCCTGGAGCCTCCACAGGTGCAGCTATGCTCCAGCCTGGAGCCACCGCGGGTGCAGCTATGCTTCATCCCGGAGCCACTGCAAGTGCAGCTATGCTCCAGCCCGGAGCCACCGCGGGTGCAGCTATGCTCCAGCCCGGAGCCACCACGGGTGCTGCAGAATTCCAGCCTGGAGCCACTGCGGGTGCTGCAGAGCTCCAGCCTGGAGCCGCAGCTGGTGCAGCTGGTGCAGCTGGTGCACCGAGGGTGCAGCCGTGTCCCTAGCCGGGACCACCGACGGTGCTGCCGGCCAGTCTGAGGACGCCGAGGCCTTCTCTCCTCTGCTAGGTGCCTTCGAGGTTCCTCTTCCTCCTCTGCCAGATGCCGTCGTGATCCCCCTTCCTCTGCCACCGGATGCCATTGGGGTGCCCCTCCTCCGGTCTGGCCACCTACCATTGAGCCTCCCTGTGGGAAAACTGCCTCCTGATTCACCCCTCCAATCCTGGTGGCTCAACAACGCTGGCCGACCGCTGGAAAGACTGAGTTTCTGGGTCAGGTGGCCCATTTTCTCCGGCAGGCCGCCTGACTCTATTCATCGGGCTGTCTGCTTGGCCTGGGACCGTGGGAGCTTAGTGGTCTGTCGGGATGTGGGTGTGAATTATGAGCTGATTTGTTTTTCCCTCCTAGCCCCCACCACCACCACCACCACCACCACCACTGGGTGTTTTTTTTTTTTTTTGCTGTACTCCTTCTTTGGGGGGGTCTTTTTTTGGGTGTTACTTTGGGGTGTCTGGAATCCACCCCTGGGGGGGGGGGACTCTGTCATATGTCTGAGCATCTGTCATCAGCACTCAGACTCCCTTTGTAGTTTTGAGTGTTTTTCTGTTCATTATTGTTTTCCTGTTAGTTCTGTTAAGTGGTTTTGGTTTTACGAACTCCTTTCCTCCATTCCAGGCACAGCCACCTTCACTCACAGTCTGCTTCCAGTCCCTCAGCTGCGAGTGATTGTTTTTCCCCTCTCGCTGCTCTCTGACTACTCTTCCTTCAGCTGAGAGCAGTTAGGCAATTAGTTTCTGCCAGCTCAGCGTTCGCACCTGCTGCTCGTTGCATTCTCATGTATTTACGCTGCCCTTTCCCTCTATTATTGTGGCAGTCACAGTTGTGTTCAGACTGAACTTCATCTCACAGCTCAGTCTCCCCCTCCTCTTTACCAGAGCTCCTTTACTCTGGAGCACCTACTCAGTGTAAGTTTTTCTGCGTTTGCATTTTGGAGTTTGCCTACACTGGTAATTGGACTGTTATGTTTTCTTCCTGCCAGTAAATCGTCTCACTGCAGTCAAGTACTTGGGTTTGTTCTTGCCCCGGAGGGGTGTTCTTGACATTTTTGATCAATGGGCCATATTTATCAGTGTATTGTGAGGATGCTATCTCGCTTCTAGAAAGTAATAAGCACGTAAGTTACTCATTTACAGTATCTCACAAAAATGAGGGCACCCCTCACATTTTTGTAAATACTTTATTATATCTTTTCTTGGGACAATACTGAAAATATGACACTTTGATACAATGTAAAGTAGTCAGTGTTACAGCTTGTATAACAGTGTAAATTTGCTGCCCCCTCAAAATAGCTCAACACACAGCCATTAATGTCTAAACCTCTGGCAACAAAAGTGAGTACACCCCTAAGTGAAAATGTCCAAATTGCGCCCAAAATGTTAATATGTTGTGTGGCCACCATTATTTTCCAGCACTGCCTTAACTCTCTTGGGCATGGAGTTCACTAGAGCTTCACAGGTTGCCACTGGAATCCTCTTCCACCCCTCCATGATGACATCACAGAGCTGGTGGATGTTAGAGATCTTGTGCTCCTCCACCTTCTGTTTGAGGATGCCCCACAGATGCTCAATAGGGTTTAGGTCTGGCAACATGCTTGGCCAGTCCATCACCTTTACCCTCAGTTTCTTTAGCAAGGCAGTGGTCATCGTGGAGGTGTGTTTGGGGTCGTTATCATGTTGGAATACTGCTGTGTGGCCCAGTTTCCAAAGGGAGGGGATCATGCTCTGCTTCAGTATGTCACAGTACATGTTGGCATTCATGGTTCCCTCAATGAACTGTAGCTCCCCAGTGCCGACAGCACTCATGCAGCCCCAAACTATGGGATTCCCACCACCATGCTTAACTGTAGGCAAGACACACTTGTCTTTGTACTCCTCACCTGGTTGTCGCCACACACGCTTGACACCATCTGAATCAAATAAGTTTATCTTGGTCTCATCAGACCACAGGACATGGTTCCAGTAATCCATGTCCTTAGTCTGCTTGTCTTCACCAAACTGTTTGTGGGCTTTCTTGTGCATCATCTTTAAAAGGGGCTTCCTTCTGGGACAACGGCCATGCAGACCAATTTGATGCAGTGTGCGGCGTATGGTCTGAGCACTGACAGGCTGACCCCCCACCCCCACCCCCCACCCCTACCCCTTCAACCTCTGCAGCAATGCTGGCAGCACTCATATGTCTATTTTCAAAAGACAACCTCTGGATATGACACTGAGCATGTGTACTCAACTACTTTGATCGACCATGGCGAGGCCTGTTCTGAGTGGAACCTGTCCTGTTAAATTGCTGTATGGTCTTGGCCACCATGCTGCAGCTCAGTTTCAGGGTGCTGGCAATCTTGTTATAGCCTAGGCCATCTTTATGCAGAGCAACAATTCTTTTTTTTTCAGCTCCTCAGAGAGTTCTTTGCCATGAGGTGCCATGTTGAACTTCCAGTGACCAGTATGAGAGAGTGTGAGAGCGGTAACACCAAATTTAACACAACTGCTCCCCATTCACTCCTGAGACCTTGTAACACTAGCAAGTCACTTGGCACCAGGGAGGGAAAATGGCTAATTGGGCACAGTTTGGACATTTTCACTTAGGGGTGTACTCACTTTTGTTACCAGCGGCTTAGACATTAATGGCTGTGTGTTGAGTTATTTTGAGGGGACAGCAAATTTACACTGCTATACAAGCTGTACACTGACTACTTTATATTGTATCAAAATGTCATATCTTCAGTGTTGTCCCATGAAAAGATTTAATAAAATATTTACAAAAATGTGAGGGGTGTACTCACTGTTGTGAAATACTGTATACTTTTCTTTTTGAATAAACGCTCAGGAGTGAAATTTTGTAATTCACTTACAGTATGACTGGGTTCATCTCAGTTTATTGGTGTCATGCTCCTACAGCTACAGCCTTTCTTCTTTTTAAATACTGGATGAGAAGCAAAGGAAAAAAGTAAAAGTGGGACGTTTTAGCTGGCATCCCCCCCCCCCCTTTGCAGATTACTCAGGGAGACAAGAAATAAATGAACTTCCCGGGGGTATAAAATCGCCTGTCTCTCTTAAAGTCTCAATAGCCTTCAAACCTCAAAAGGTGTTGTCATAGTAATGGAAAGCAGTGGAAACAATGCCTGCTTTGCCGCATTGCCGGCTTACTGGCCCTGGCAGCCGTTTCTCAGGACGACGAGAAAGAAAAAAGGATGTGTGTGTGCGCACGCGCGTGTGCATGCATGTGTGTGTGCGTGCGCATGTGTGTGTCTTAAACCAAGGTAGGATGAGGAAAGGTTGTGCGTTATAAATGAGGTCCAGTGTGAGGTGTTGGAGACCTGCAGATACAACAGAATCATAGTCCCTCACCGGTGGTCCCTTTAGACCACATTAGAGACTCTGAGAGCTTTGTTTGTGTGTGTGTAAGAATAGAAAATCCAGAAAGGGAATGTGCCCAAACTGTCTAGCTAAAAGCAGTGGCAGGAGACGTATTCACATCTTTTACTTAAGTAAAAAATACTGTACCCTATACTCTATTAGTTTAGTCCAGTAGTTCCAAACTTAATGCAGTCTGAAGGTCATGATGTTTGAGCAGGCAGGAAAGAAAATGCTGTCACAAATTTTTAACTCAGTCCAGCAAAGCCAAAAGGAGCTCATGCAATGACGCGCCATCCATCGTCCCATCAGCCGTCCATCCACATTTCATGAGAATTGCTACTCCTTCTAGGCAATTGCCCTGATGCTTATCAAACTCACACACAATGATCCTCAGGTGGGTCTGCATCCAGATTGTGCTCAAGGACAAGTTCTGAGTCAAGATGTCTGGGTACTCTCGGGGTGGTTTCATCAAGCCAGAATGAGTTACTTCTTTATTGATGGTCTGGTTTTTTATAAATATGTGGATTTTTTTAAACAGTTAAAAAAAAAAAATATCTAGAGATTTGTTTGTTTGTTACTAAACTTTTGATCCTCTCTAAAAGTGTTCCAGGGTTTTTTGTTTTTTTTCAGTCCGTAGTGGTTGGAGAGGCCGTTGGCACAGATTGGCAGCCACATTTCCGTCAGTCTGCCCCAGGGCAGCTGTGGCTACAGTAGTAGCTTACCACTACCATTGCCTGTGGAGTGAATGAATAATGGACTCACTGTAAGCGCTTTGAGATGTCACTTGACATGTAAAGCACCATATAAATCTAATCCATTATTATTATTGTTTTAAATATCATTTTAAAATCAATTTTAATGTTGCATTCATGCTTAGATGTTTTACTTTGTGCTCTCCAATGTTAGAATGTTTAACCTCTTGACAAAAAATCTGAACAGCTGTTTTTCTCCTTTTTTGTAAGTTGTCAGAAATATTAAGAACTGTTATTTTTATGTATGCTTTATATGTACACATATTTTTTAAATTTTAAATTGGATATATATAGCACAGTAACTGTGGAATAAAATAGCTGTTGATTGAACCAAATTAAGGGAGAAAAAGGTCACTAAGATTGTTTTGATTATTTAAAAAAAAAATAAATAATGTAGATTTTATTCTTTCTGAGTTTTCCATTTATTAAAATCATTTAAGTTTTGCCAGTAAAATCAGTCCTGAATCTTCATTATAATGTCTTCAAGAGTTTTTGGCTTTATTCTCCAAATGCCAAGAGCTCATTAGAGCTCTTTATTTATAGATTATAAAAAGAAAATGAAGCATGAAAGGAGTTTTATTTTGTTTAAAATCAGCCTCACTTATCTCTGAGATGCACCAAACTTCTTGGTACTCCTCTCATGAAAAGAAAAATGCCAGGAATTTGTGTTTGTGGGCTGTGCACATTTAAAGTGGTATGGGACACAAATATGGTGTACTGAGTGCTTGGATATTTTTCATTTAATTATATACCGAGAGGCATTAAAAATGCAACATTGTATCAATTTCAGAAAGTGGTTGTCAGAAAGATGTCATTTATAAAACACAAATTAAAATGTACTTTATAATGTTTATTAGCTCGGTGTTTTTCAACCGGGGTCCCTGGAATGTTCAGATTTCTGTGGGAAGTTGTCTAATTTCACTTCTTAATTGGTCCAAAAAATTGCAACTAATTTGCTGCCATTGTGCGCGGGTTCTGTAGGCACCGATGCACAATAATGGCAATAATGAAAGAAGCATGGATTTACATAGATTGAAATGTCCATTAATAGTTGCAGTTGATGTCAAATCAGGCAGCAGCAGATGCACATATTACACATACTGTAAGTATGGGGGGGGGGGGGGCTGAAAAGTTCATAGTGGTCAAATTTGGCCAAATGTGGTTTAATTTTTCAACTGCAGGGATCCAAGCGCTGCAACAACGATGGAAGAAGTGTGTGGACTGAAGGGGAGACTATGTTGAAAAATAAAACACATTTGGTCAAATCTGACCACAATGAACTTTTCAGCACCCCCCCCATATATTGTACTGAATGTGATTATTCTGAAGGGGGCTGTCCTGCAGATTATGTACTTATCTCTACTTTACCACAATGCATTGCTATTTTCTTTAAGCTGAAAGAAAACTCAAACCAAGACTTTTTTTTTCACCTCTGTAACCCGAGCTTTATCATCATTGTGTTTTAGGCTGTTTATACGTTGCTGATGTGTGTGTGTGTGCACGCGCGCGTGCATATATTGGTGACAGTGTGTGTATTTACATGGCCCTCGTGTTTCCCAGGGAAGCATAATGCCCCGGGTCAGAGGTCAAGGGACGGGGCACGGAGGCCGTTTCCTCGTCTGACAGCTGCATGGAGTCTGGGAGCTGTTTATCTTCAGGATGCAAATAATGTCGTGTTACCCCACAGAGAAATCCAAAGAAACATCCAGGAAACCCATGACTAAACAATGTCTAACAGGCAAAGGAATGAGACTTGCTGACACTGCTGCCCCCTAGTGGTTTCGTCACGATCGAGCACATTTCCTAAGGCTTTGAGGCTGATGGACAGCTCTGTGTTTGCAGGTGTCTACATACTGATAGCTGTTGGAGCCGTGATGATGCTTGTGGGCTTCCTTGGATGTTATGGTGCCATTCAGGAATCTCAATGCTTGCTGGGGACGGTTGGTATAAAAATAAATTGATTCAATTAATTTTGGGCTTTGAGCATCTTTAAATAAATATCCTTTCTATACAGTTCTTCTTCTTTTTGGTGCTCCTCTTTGCTTGTGAAGTAGCAGCAGCAATCTGGGGTTTCATGAACAGGGACACAGTAAGTACAACACCCACACGCACACCCACGCTCAGCTCCCTGCTTGTTTGATGTTTGCATTGGTTTTCCACCGCTGCACCTGCAGTGAACCTTTTCTCTTTGCTGTCGTCTCTCCCATACTAACCTGCCCATCTCCCGATAATCCACAGATCTCAAAAGAATTGATCACCTTCTACGACTCTGCGTACATCAAGGCCCTGGATGTCTTGGGGTCTCCCAATAAAGACGCTGCCATCGCTGTGCTGAATGCTTTTCACAGGACGGTACGTCATGATGGAAGAGCGCCGCTTCACTTGACAGCTGCTCAGTTTTGCGATCAGTGACCCCATGTTTCTACCTCTGTTTTCTTCTACAGCTCGACTGCTGCGGTAAAGGAGATAATACCGAACTCTTTATGCAAGTTGTCAGCACCTTGTGTCCTTCAAAGAAGTCAGAAGACATTCAAAACGTTTCTCAAGTGTGCACATTTTTTCTCTTAAATAGGCCTGTACTCTTTTGACTTATTGGTTTAGACTGAGCTCATACCTTATTGGGCAGATGGGTGCCAAATTAAGTTATTTTTTTATACTAGTGGCCCTATATTTGCTGCTAGATTCAATGTGCCTTTGCATTTATTATAAACCCTTATGGCTCATGGAGAGGATGGGGTCATCCTGTACGTGGACACTCCTGTCAGGATAGAAGATGGTTCATCACTGGATAAATGTGATCATTCTTCTTCAACCGCTTAATCCTGTTCGGGTGGCCCTGCATCTACGGGTGAGAGGCAGGGTCCACCCTAGACAGATCACCAGTCCATTACAGAATGTGATCATTCTGAAAAAAAAAAAACAAAAACAAAAAAAAACTGCAGAAATAGATAGCGGACCCACAGCATAACAAACTACAACAACAACATCCCCTCAGCACAGAGAGCACGAGTCCACATTTTCAGTTCTTTAATTTTGCATCAACAGATCAGGCCAGATATTTATTTTGTTCTTTAGAAAGCATTCAGATTATAAAATTGAGGTTTCTGAAGATTTTACCTTAAATTTTACAACATAAACAGGTATGTTTTGATTTTTAATGGGGACATGTTGTTGACTCACTCCAGCAAAGGCAAAATTAGCTAATGTCAGGTTGCTGCATCTGTCTGTTTGTTCGTCAGCCTACAATTTTTGAGAATTGTTTCTCCTCCTACGCAATTACCCGGATGCTCACTAAACTCAGAAACAGTGACCCTCAGGTGGGTCTTTGCATAAGCTGAGCACAAGGGCTATATCAAAGGTCACAGGCTATGAGCATGTGTTATTTGCATTGAGTAGGCTTACATATGCAGGACTGTGCAAATGTCTTGAGCCACCCCTCATTTCTTTATATTTTCCAGGAAGTGGGAAATATGTGCAATAATTTAATGGAACATGTGTAAATATACATGAAAATACAGTATATAAGACAAAATCAGAGTTTGTATGACTCTTAACAAACTTGAAGGGCAGTAGTTTGTCTGATCATCTTTAGTCTTCAACACAGCCTGAACCCGCTTGTAATTTTTCCTATTTCTAAAGAACATACTGTTGTTTTGGTGCAGATGGTTTCATAGGTCTGACAGTTTTTCTTATCCAACTTCTCCCCCCAAAACTGAGGGAACTGGACAATGTTCCAGTACAAGGACTAAACTGTGAATTAGTGAAAAAGAAAACAATATCCAAAGAAAGGCTTTGAAAGACCTTCAGAAAGCCTGGAGAGCTATTGCTCAAGACCATTTTGAAATTTACAAGAAAGATTGACTCTGTGGAAGGAAAGGAAATGAATGTGCTATTCCATCGATGACGGTCTGATTTTATTTTTATAATTGTTAATCATTAGCGTGAATAAAAGTGGGGTTAACCTATCTGATACAGTCATGTGAAAAAAAATGTGGACACCCCTTTAAATATTCAGTTCTTTATTAAGAAATGTTCACATATCTATGTCTAACCTTGTTTTTGTTTTTATTTGCATTTTTTTTAATTATTTTAGCCATTTTAAGTGGGAATGAATGTGGGATTGTCCTAAAAAAGATGGGGGGTGTCCTAATTTATTCCTCACTATTTGTTTAGAATTACATTTTACAGACAATTTGAAAAAAGTCTTTAATTCATTTTTAATTGTTGTATTATGTGAATCTCCCGGTATTTTTAACAATGACATTAAATATCCATATGTCCAAATATGTTAAAAAACACACACACACACATAGGCTTATACAGGGTGTTCTAATTTTTTTTCACATGACTGTATATACTCACTCAACTTAAGGGTAGTAAGAATAAAGAGTCAAGAGGCCAGAGGTTTGGCTTCAACTGTATTCCGTTTATCTTCTTAACTCAGCACAGGGGACTATACAATTCACGTACACATAATGTAGGAAACGTAACGTAGGAAAACATAAAACATATACAGTAACCCTGAAGGGACAAACTCAAACACTTAATACACAACACTATCCAAAAGCATGCAGTAGACCGTAGATTAAAACTATACAGTGTGTTGTAAATTGTACTTGATCTGAGATCAAGAGATTGATCTGAGATAATTTGAGTTATTTTATGAGCTTTGTGGAGGTCTTTAAATGACTGTGGTTTGGGGTGGAATCTGTTGTAAAGAGATTCTTTATATTTACATAGACTGTAGTGCATTGTGCTTCCACAATCCACAAATGTGTAATTTTATTGCTTTCATGGGAGCTCAGATTAGTCTTTGAGGAAGCTATTGACTCTCATGTAACTCAAAGCCTGGATCTGAGTAAAGAATTATGCCACAGTAGGGCTGGGCAGTTTCATCTTAAATCAGCATCATGGTTAATTGACCCTTTGATGTCAGTTTTTGTTTTCCCTCCCTTTTTACTGACAAGACCCCTAATTAAGCAACAGTGTGGTATCATATCATTGTGGTGTGGTAGTAAATGAGTATAATATAATAAAGACAAGGCTGTAGTTATTTCACACACAAGGGTGTTGAGGGGTTGTGAGTCATATCACGTGTGATATGACTCACGTGTCTGTCCTTTACACAGCCATGATTTTGTTACCACCACACAGTGATTATAAATCTCTTATCGGGTTCTTAAATACAGTCTTAGCTTATCCATTCCATCTGTAAAAACGCAGAGATGACACGGATAGCCGCCGGAGGCTAACAGTAAATTAGCTTCTGGTCCTTTTAATGTTAGTAGCCACGCACTTTGTTCCCTTTTTCTTAGCATCTTCAGATGAAATAAAGAGTCGGTCATCACATACTCTATAGATGGAGACCGTGTTTAATTGTTCCATCGTGTTCTGCTGCAACTGAAAAGCTGTCTGCACTGCTTCTGGAGTTACGCTCCCATGCCTGTATCTCTGTGAGCACGTTTTAAGGGGGCAGTACATGAAAAGTTCTCACATACAGGCACACAACAGGGAGAGGGGGAAAACTGAAAAAAAAAAATCGACATAAGCAAGATTATGTCGATTCTACACCCCGAACATTGCTTCCAGTTTTGTTTCAGTTAACTGCCCTGCTGTACGCCACAATGACCAAATTACCCATAAAGTCTCACTTTAGACTTCTAATTAGTGTTCGTATCGATATAACATTGAATGCAATTGTTCAGAAACCTGTGGTCAGAATCTGCAGGTACACAGCCTTATTGTGACGGCACACCCAGCTCTGACTTCCATGTTATCTCTGGGAGCTGCTCGTGCACAGCGGGGGTTTAATGATGCCTGCTCTGCCTCTGTTTCCCCTCAGAGCTGTCACAATAAACTGATCGAGCTGTTCTCAAAGAAGCTCTACCTCATCGGTCTGGCTGCTTTGGTGGTTGCTGTTATCATGGTGAGTGTCAGATCTAAAACACTGCGTTTTATCAGCTCTGATCGCAATGCAGGTAGAGTAGAGGTATATTAGATTAAGTGTTTCTTTTGTGTTTCGCATTTAGATCTTTGAGATGATCTTCACCATGGTGCTCTGCTGTGGGATCCATAACAGCCCTGGAGTTTATTAAGAGTCCGACAACAGTAGCAGCCTGTACTGGAATAATTATTTTCTGCTCCTCTTCTTAATGCTCTTAACATGAGAAAATTTGATTATTTTTTTTTAAAAATTGCTAATCAATCATTTTTATATGGCAGTTTAGGTTTTAGCTTTGATGTCTTTGTTTTTCTTGGTTTTTTTAAAGCAGTTGTGACAAATTTCTCTGCCAGTGACCAGTTTTCTTTTTATGGATGTATAAATTGTACATATAATTAAATCACATGTCAGAAAGACTTGGGTGATATCATGTACTGTATAACATGTATTGTTATGTCTTGCAGCAGTTTGTGTGTTATTTAAGCGGCAGGGTTATGTTTTATCTCAGTCTAACTGTCCGAGGAGGAGGAATTGGCATGTTGTTTTTAGTCAAGTTTGTTCCTGAAGAATTATTTTATGGTGTTTGTCTTGTGTTAAAACAGCTCTCCATTAATAAGGACTAAAACAGTCATGTCTTCTCACGCTTTTATGAATCATAATAAATTATACAACCTCTTTTGTAACACTGAAAATAAACATCATTTTGTGGTCTATTATCCATTAGATAAAGACACATTTTAATTTCATCATTTTGATATACAAAATGTAAAGCGATGGCACACCTTTAAATGCAGATAAATGTAAAACCTGGAGGGTAAGTTAAGCCAAAAACAAATAAACTGTTTCAAGTAAACCCAATGATTTTAACTGAATAAAAAGAACCAGCCAAACAAATTCAAATCCAGATTTCTGGCTTAACTACTCACATCACAAAAGAAATATTCAAATATTTAAGAATATCTGTTTTATAATTGCATGTTGAATTCTATATGTTTAACAAAACCAAAGAACTAAACCTAATGTAATCATTTGGCAGAAAAAACATTAATATTATAATCATATAATGTAATCTTCATAGAATATATTGAATTTAAAGGAATGTACATTATTTTAGATATTGGTTAAGTTTTTTTTAATGCTGAATAGTTTAAATTATGATTCAAATTATTTTAGAAGCTTATAGTCAAAACAAAAATTAAAACTTGCTATCAGAATTGTGTTATTTTAATAAAAGTGACTACATATTTCATGTTATTACTCCCAGAGTGAGACCCAGTGACAGCATCTTGGGGGATGTGAAACTAGAAAGTTTTCTTTAAGGGTCCAAAACTGAAAACTGATAACAATCCCCACTTGAAGCTTCTACTTCAGTAAAATATAACCGGTGCCTGTGACACATCTGTTTTACGACCAGGCCTGCACTCACTTAAAGCAGCACTGTGTAACTTTCCTGCTCCTTAGGAGGACTGAAAAGACTCTACATATGGCAGGATTTGTTCATGGTTTGTTAAGCTGACAGCTCACGTGCACGATACAACAGCACAGGAAAGTAACCACACAAAGGGGCATGTTTGAAAGTTTATTAAATTGCAAAACAAGCGCACAGCTGAGGAAACAGTCATTCACCAGAGGAACCACCCTGTGGAGAGAAGACGAGAGCTGTGAGCAGAGGAACAGAGTAAGGGGAAATGGGCGAGCTAAATTGCCACTTACTTGGGAATCCAGGGAGAACCGGCAGGGCCCCAGCGGCGAATAGACGAACCAGTAGGGTGTGGGGGATGAGCTGGTGGTGCCTGACCGGGCGGAAATAGGTAGCTGAGGGAATGGTGAGATGTGGCAGGAGAGCGCACGCAGTCCTGGAGACACACCTGCACAGTGGCAGCAACCTGAGGAGAGAAGAGCACAAGGTAAGACAGCATGTCTAAGCTTGTTAATTATACTTGCTTGTCTGTGAAGCGGGCAGTGCACCCTGACGAGCCAGCATTGAATCCACAGAAAGAGCCTCCTTAAGGACGCTGGCTGATGAGCGGGTGCAGGTGCATCTTCTGCCTCAGGTGCAGTGATGAGTTGACGTAGGTGAGGCAGGACGGGAGGGGCGCACTCTTGCTGCCCATAACAGGGCCCCCCCTTCTAGGAGCGTCTCCTGGCGGTCCAAAGGGCTTCTCCAGGTGAGCACGGTGATAGGTCCGGAGCATCACCTTGTCCAGGACCTGCGACGTGGGAACCCAGGAACGTTCCTCCGGGCCATAGCCCTCCCAGTCCACCAGGTACTGAAGGCCCCAGCGGCGAACATCCAACACACGGCGTACAGTGTCGGCGGGGTGGCTGTCGACGAGCCGGGGAGAAGGAGGCGGCTTGGGGCGGGGCAGAGGGGACTGGTCGAGAGGGGCTTAATGTGGGTAACATGAAATGTGGGGTTCACCCGCAGGGTCGAAGGCAGCTTCAGCTGGACCGACGCATCATTTATCACCCATGAGATGGTATATGGCCCTAGCAAGCGGAGGGGACAGCTTCTTAGATTTCTCCTTAAGAGGAATCTGGCTCACCACCAGCCAGACCTGCTGCCCAACGACGTACTTGGGAGCCGGAACCCGCTTCCTGTCTGCAGCAGCCCGGGCACGTTCCATGGTGTGGCCGAGAGTGGCCCGGGTAGACCTCCAGACGCGCAGGCAGTGACAAGCATGGGCCCCTACGGATGGAAACATGACCTCCCTCTCGGCCATAGGTAGAAGAGGCGGTGTGTACCCCAACGACACCTCGAACAGGGTGAGTCCAGTGCAGTGGAGACAGCAGAGTTCATAGTGTACTCCACCCAGGTGAGGTGTGTGCTCCAAGATGACCGGTTGTTGGCTGCTACGCACTGCAGAGTGGCCTCCAGGGACTGATTGGCGCGCTCCGCCTGCCCGTTGCTTTGCGGATGGCTACCAGGCTACCTGGCTCACTGTAGAATCAGAATCAGAATAAGTTTATTGCCAAGCACATTTACAAGTAAATAAACAGGTAAATATACGAGGAATTTGACTTGACAATGGAAACGTCATAGATGACATTCCCAATGACGCGGCAAGCCATGGAGGCGCCTGTCAGCAGGAGGGGAATAGAAGGCGGGGGAGTGGGGGAGGGGACACAATAGGAGAGAGAAAAAAGCATTGTTTATCAAAATAAAGTTCATTTATATGACCGATATTGTGATTACAAGAAAAAAACTCTCAATGCACAATTAGCAGACAATAGAATCCACACAATGACACAGAGAGAGCAGTGAATGAATATGTCTTCATCAGTATAAATGGGTCAGCTGTATGTGTGTTGGTTGCAATCAGTGTAAATCAGTTAGGAGAACAGCAATAGTCTCTCTCTCAGCAGATGTTATGACTAGTGTCTAAGGCAAAGGCACGTGTCCTTGAGCACGGCAGATGGAATAGTCTGAGCCAGACAGCTGTCCATGAGAGTCAGATACTGTCCGCCAATGTTATGAAAACAATTATACTGTTGATCATCAGGAGGACTGAGTGCTGAGGGTGCCGAAAAACAGGTCGAATAGCGCTGACTTCGGAGAAAAAACTTTCCATTCTCTTACGGATTCAGTGCTCCAGATCCATCACTGCCAGACTTTGAAATCGAGTCATGAACAGCTCTCAGCGTAATCATGATGTAATCCATTTTCCTGTTCAGTTCTCCATTGGCCGCTGTCAGAGTCCTGCCCAGTTGGTCGAATTGATGAGAGAGCTTCGCCGGTCCGCTTTTTGATAAGCTCTGTCCATCTTCTTCAATTTGCGGTGCACCAGAACAATCCCAAGGCCGATCAGTAGAATTCCGGTGACCATTGCTCCGAATAGATATAAATCTTCAATATCTTCAATAGAAAGATCACACAGACACAAGAGTTTCCAATTGCTTGTATCCTTAATGTAACCCGCAGCAGCAGTCCCTGCGGGACAAATAGGCTCCCCCGGGCCTGATTTCCTCGTTGAAAACACAGTGTCGATTGCGTTCAAAGCCCAGCTTATTAAATCCATAATTTTCGTTGGATGAATCAGCAGTAGAGAGACACGCAGACACAGACAATAGCAAGCTGGGATCCAGTCAGTTAGGGAGGGAGAGGAGCGGGAGCAGAGAAAAAATGCAACTGCTCTCTTTGGAGGGCGGAAGAGAAGAGAAGGGTCTGACAAAAGGCCCTCCAGACCTGGGATGTGAATTGAGGACCCCGGTCAGACACAATGTCCATAAGAATACCGTGGATCCAGATCACCTGGTTGGTGCGGAGGACTGCCGTCTCCAAGGCCAAGGGGAGCTTCGGGAGGGCAACCAGATGCACCGCTTTAGAGAAGTGATCCACGATGGCAAGAATCACCATCTTGCCACGGGGGGTCCTGTGACAAAGTCCATGGCGGTGTGTGACCACAGACGACCAGGGGTGGGGAGGGGATGGAGGAGACCAGATGGGGGAGAGGAGTCCGATTTCCCCCGGACGCAGGTCTGACAGGCTTTCACATACTCTCGTAAGTCCCGCTGCAGCGTGGGCCACGAGAACGCTCGCTGGACGAAGTCCACAGTTCGAGCGATACCAGGATGGCAAGCGAAGCGACTGGTGTGACCCCACTGGATGACATCGCCGCGGAGGGCTGTCAGAACGTACAGACAGTTCCAGGGGCACCCTATTGGCACAGGCTCCTGGGGCTGGGGCTGGTGAACCCTCCGCATCAATATCCCAAGTAAAGGCTCCGAGGACGCACAAAGGCGGTATGATGGTTTGGGGGAGAAGGGGGTGCTACCTCCATGGAATCAAACTGGTGCAATAGCGTGTCCGGTTTGGTGATCTGAGCGCCAGGCCGGTACGTGATGGAAAAGTTGAACCTCTGAAAAAACAGGGCCCAACAAGCCTGCCTGGCGTTAAATCGGCGGGCCGATTGCAAATACTCAAGGTTTTTGTGATTGGTCCACACGATGATGGGGTGAATAGCCCCCTCTAGCCAATGCCTCCATTCCTCCAATGCCAACTTAATGGCAAGCAGCTCTCTGTCCACTATGCTGTAATTCCTCTTGGCCGGCGTAAGCCGACAAGAGAAATACGCGCACGGGTGGAGCTTCTGATCGGGGCGCGTATGCTGCGACAGTACAGCGCCTACCCCCGAATCAGATGAGTCCACCTCGAGGACGAATTGGAGCTGCATGTCGACCTGAGCCAAGATTGGTGTTTCTGTGAACAGGCGCTTTAATTTTACAAACGCCTGTTCAGCTGCCTCGGTCCAGCGAAAGGGGACCTTAATGGAGGTCAGCTGCGTTAAGGGCAGTGCCACCCCACTGTAGTTCCTTATGAATCTACAATAGAAGTTCGCAAACCCGAGGAAGCGTTGAAGCTCCTTACGGGAGTGGGGAGTTGGCCAATCAAGCACTGCCCTCACCTTGGCCGGGTCAGCAATCAGTCTCCCTTCAGCCACTATGAAGCCCAAGAAGGTGGTAGATGTAGTGGAGAACTCACACTTCTCGGCCTTGACGTAGAGCTGGTTCTCCAGAAGCCATTGCAGGACAGCTCTGACATGGGCTTCATGTTCCCTGGTGAGTGGGAGAAAATCAAAATATCATCCAAGTAGACAAAAACGAATTGGTAAAGCATGTCACGAAGGACGTCGTTAATTAACCATTGAAAGATGGTGGGGGCGTTGGTGAGCCCGAATGGCATCACCAGGTATTCGAACTGCCCCTGGTGAGTTTTAAATGCTGTTTTCCATCCATCGCCTTCGTGAATGCGGATCAGATGGTGCGCATTCCTTA
Organism: Pholidichthys leucotaenia; assembly: GCA_020510985.1. Classification (NCBI taxonomy): domain Eukaryota; kingdom Metazoa; phylum Chordata; class Actinopteri; order Cichliformes; family Pholidichthyidae; genus Pholidichthys; species Pholidichthys leucotaenia. The sequence continues at coordinate 84,983,475 of CM035840.1, read as the reverse complement.
AGTCTAGCTTGGTGAATACCCGTGAGTGCTGAAGGAGCTCGAACGCTGAATTAATCAAGGGGAAAGGGTACTTGTCCTTGGTGGTAACAGCATTGAGCTCCCGGTAGTCGATGCACAGGCGCAACAAGCCATCCTTCTTCCCGACGAAGAAGAACCCGGCCCCAAGCGGGGCTGAAGATGGCCAAATAAGGCCAGCGTTCAACGATTCTTTAATGTATTTCTCCATCGCCTCCCTCTCCGGACCGGAAATGCTGTACAGCCAACTGGACGGCAGCTTCACCCCCAGGATGAGGTCTATAGCACAATTGTAGGAGCAATGAGGCAGTAGCGACAACGCCCTCAATTTGCTCAAGACCTCCCCCAAATTGTGGTATGCCTGGGGGATGAGGTTGAGGTCCGGTGGCTCGGCCAGAGGGAGGGAGACAGACCGAGTTGGGGAACACTCAGCTGGACGCATGCAGTTAGCCATGCAAAATGGGCTCCAGGAGGAGATGGTATTCTGTCCCCAATTAATAATCAGATTGTGCCTCCGGAGCCATGGATAGCCAAGAACCACCGGGGAAGATGAAACAGGAAGAATCAGGAACGTGAGTTCCTCCCAGTGGCTCCCGGAAAGGAGGATGGAGATTGGCGCCGTGCTTTTGGTGACTACCGTGACCTCCCGGCCAGATATGGTGGTTATTCTCTGGTTGTGGGGCAATTTATGTATGGGAATACCCACCTGCCATATGAACTGGGCAGAGATGAAATTACCCTCTGACCCCAAATTAACCAGTGCCATAGTCCTCCTCTCAACCCCCGGCAATTGCACAAGGGCCAAAATAGAAAAATTACTGGGGGGAGTAGATTTAGTCCCGCCTGCCAGACCGCAATAGTTACTGACGGGCCACGTCTTTTGGCTGCTGGCGACATTCGTAGTTCAATAAACTGCAGTACGCGCCAGCCCTTCGCCTTCGCCAGCACTCATCATCGGTCAAATGCCAAGAGAGCTCCATTGGCTTGGGCGAAGAGCTGGCACCGCCAGTGTCAGTAACCACAGCGGGCATGCGCTCGGTGTGCGAGCGAGAGGAGGACTCACGCTCCTTCATGCGCTCACGGTACCAGTTGTCCAATCCAACAGCCTGATCTATGAGACCGTTGAGAGCCTCCGGGACAGGGTGAACTGCCAGATTATCACGGAGTTGAGCATTTAACCCATGGAGAAATGCGCAGCGCAAAGCAATCTGATTCCACCCCAAGTCAGCTGCTACAACCCAGAACTCCACCAAGTACTCAGCTTCTGACCGAGCGCCCTGGCGGAGCATCATCAGGTGGCTCATAGCATTGCCCTGACTCTTGGTACGGCCAAACGTGCAAGAGAAAGGGTCCACAAATTGATCAAACGTGTACCGACACCCCTTGGGGTTATCAATCGTGGACCGTGCCCACTCCAGGGCTCGGTCCTTGAGCAACAGTGTAAAAAACTGAATTTTGGCCACGTCCCCTGGGTACTCCTCCCCGACCTGCTCCAAATTCATGCAAACTTGGATTAAGAACCCTTTGCATTTCCCCACCTCCCCCGTATACGGGGTAGGCGTGGAAACAGAGGTAGTACGGAGCACCGTAGTGCGGAGAGCAGGCTGAGGAGGAGGAGCCTGAGGAGCTGCATTAGACCAAAGCCTCATCATGTTAGATACTTGCTGCGTCAGCACGGCGAGCTGGTGCTCGATCGCTGACAAGCAATCCAAAGCAGACAGCTCCTGTGCTGAAGCACCGGCTGAGCTACCGTCCTGGCTGGCTCATTCTGTCATGGTTTGTCAAGCTGACAGCTCACGTGCACGATACAACAGCACAGGAAAGTAACAACACAAAGGGGCACGTTTGAAAGTTTATTAAATTGCAAAACAAAGGTACAGCTGAGGAAACAGTCACTCGCTAGAGGAACCACCCTATGGAGAGAAGATGAAAGCTGTGAGCTGAGGAACAGAGTAAAGGGAAATGGGCGAGCCAAACTGCCACTTACTTTGGAATCTAGGGAGAACCAGCAAGGCCCCAGTGGTGAATAGACGAACCAGTAGGGTGTGGGGGATGAGCTGGTGGTGCCTGACCAGGTGGAGACGCTTCGCCATGTCAGAGTGCTATTTTGTCCGCTTTTGTTTGTTTTTATTGATTTTGTTTTTAATTTTTTTATCTCTGTTTGCTGATATTAGTTTTTGTTTGGTGCTAGCTTGGTATTGGCCTCATTGAAAAGCCCGATCGGACACACGGGTGGGTCGGACCCCCGGCTGGGCTGTTTTTACCGGGCTAGGCTACCTGCTAACCTGTTTTTAGCCTTTTTAGCTGTTTTTAGCTAACTTGTTTTAGCTGTTTTTGGCTGGCTGGCTGGCTGGCTGGCTATCCACCTCATCGCCTGGAATGCCATGGCTCCATCCCCGATGTGTATCCACTGTGTATCCCTCCTCAGTAAGGTTTCTGAGTTGGAAGTAAGACTCTCCAACCTCTACAAGATTCGGGAGGCTGAGGAACATCTCAATACCATTATACTCGGGTGAACAACAGCGCCGGCAAGCTATTTGCAGCTGGCAGAGACGGCTACCTACCTGGGGGAGTTTAGCGCATCTCCATCTCCGTCCACTTCCACCCCTGCTCCGGTTCCGGCTTCTTCAGATGTCCAGGACCACAGCAGTCGACACTGGCTTCATCTCGGGGCTAAACCCAAAGCCCTGGTTGGTACTTCTCACACTCAATGCGCGCCCTGGACCTTGGTTGGACCAGCTAGCAATCATCGTCGGTCTGCCAGACAGGGTTGCGCCTCTTCTCTTCCCCTGCTCCTGGAAAATAAATTTGACATCCTTTCTCTGGAGGATTTTCCCCACCTGGACGCTGGCCGTCCGCCCATGGCCGCCCCTCCTCCTCCTTCCTCTCCCTCAGCAGCGGCCCAGGTCCGCAAACCTTGGACTAAGACAACTCTAGGTGTACCAAATTACACACCAGCTCCAAATAGAAGAGAGCGCATCACCCCGCCTTCACAACAACAACACCCTCAACAAAATTATTCTCCACGTCAGAATACACAGACTAAACCCCCCCCCCACCACCACCACCACCACCCAGACAACACTGGTAATAGGTGACTCGATTATGAGGAACGTCAGAAGCAGGTACTGTACCACTAGATTTTTTCCTGGGGCTAGAGTCTCTGACATTGAGGTTCTTATCCCTAACCTGCTAAATGAATTCCCCCACGTTCAAACTGTCATAGTACATGTTGGATGCAATAACATCCCAGATGAAGCGTCAGAGATTTTAAAGAGTGACTTCAGGAGCCTTCTGTCCACTCTTATGAACTGTGGCAGACGTGCATTTATCTCTGGGCCTTTGGCACCTCTCAGACGAGGCTGCAATTATTTTAGCAGAACTCTTAGGTTTAATTCTTGGTTGTGTTTTACTTGTCCTATTTTTAACATTGGTTTTGTAGACAATTTTAACTTGTTTTGGAACCGCCTATCACTTATGAGGCCTGATGGCATCCACCCAAATAGACTTGGTGCACGTGTTTTAAGAGACAATCTGTTCTATTCCATTCAGTGTTTTTTGGTACAGTGACTGAAACTTGGTGTGTTTACTCACTCTGAAGCTCTTGGGTCTGTCAATCAGCCCTTTTTTGGTTCTGTTTCCACTTCCCATATTAATCCCATTAATCCAAATAATCTTCACCGTTTGGATCAGCCTTCAATTTATAACCCTACAGAGATTGTGTCTGTCTCCCGTTACCCAAAATATTATAACCCAAAACAAATACAACACAACCTGATAAATACACGTCTTTCTGCAGCTCCTCCTCATCCACCACCCCACAACTTTGCCCCTGTCTTCTCCCTTAGAGAACCTTTCTCTGCTCCCCCCAAAGTTAATAAAAAAGTTAATTAAAAAAAAAATAGAATGCATAAACATCCCAAACTGATTAAACAAAATGTTGGTAAAATTCAAATCAAACCTCAAGTCTCTAAATTTAATAATTTGGCCCCTGTTCCTCCCCAAAATTTAAAAATTAAATGTGGTCTATTAAATATTAGGTCTCTAACTCCCAAGTCTCTTCTAGTCCATGATCTATTAATCGATCATCAGATCGATTTATTATCCCTCACAGAGACCTGGCTTGGGCAAGATGATTATGTTGGTTTGAATGAATCAACTCCCTCTGGTTATTTAAACTGTCATAACCCCAGAGGTTCTGGTTGTGGAGGTGGAGTGGCGGCAATTTTTCATTCTAAGTTACTAGTTAATGTCAAGCAAAAATCATGTTTTAATTCCTTTGAGGGCCTGGTCCTCAGTGTGGGGCATGTTGGCTATCATGGCTTGAACCCAATTCTCTTTGCCATAGTTTACCGTCCTCCCTTGGCCTACTCAGAGTTTCTATCCGAATTTGCTGAATTTTTAGCTGATTTAGTGCTGAAATCAGAATAATTATTGTAGGGGACTTTAATATACATGTTGATGTAGAGAGTGACTGTCTTAATAAGGTATTCTATTCAATTTTAGACTCAATGGGGTTTTCCCAGAAAGTAGAAAATTCTACCCATTATCTCCACCATACATTGGACCTTGTTTTGACTTATGGTATAGATATAGAAAATCTGGTAGTGCCTCCTCATAATCCTGTACTGTCAGATCATTGTCTGTTAACCTTTGATTTCATTATTTTTGATTATTTGACTCCTAAAGAAAAATACTACTACAGCAGATGTCTTTCAGATGACATTGTTACCAAATTTTTGCAGATTGTCTCCTCTATACCATGGGTCAACACAACGGAAATAAAAGATGGAGAGCCTGCTCCTTTCGTAATTGATAGCATGGTAGATATTGCTGCAGCCTCTCTGCATCGGGCTCTAGATTTGGTAGCCCCTTTAAAAAAGAAAAAGTCTATCCAGAGATTTCTAACCCCTTGGTTTAACTCAGAAACTCGTAGCTTAAAACAGAAGACTCATCAATTGGAAAGGAAATGGCGTTCTACTGGTTTAGATGAGTTCTATTTAGCGTGGAGAAATCATCTCTTAATTTATAAAAAAATCTCTTAGAAAAGCTAGATCAAGTTATTATTCTGCATTAATAGAAGCGAATAAGAATAACCCCAGGTTTCTTTTCAATACTATAGCCAGGCTGACAAAGAGTCAGGACTCGGTCAATCCTCACATCCCTCCTGAGCTTTCTAGTCAGGACTTTATGAACTTTTTCAATCATAAGGTTTTATCTATTAGAGATAAAATCAGATTCTTCCTACCGTAAACTCAAGTACATTAACTACTACAACTCCCTCAATCTGTTTAGATAAGTTTACTCCAATCGACCTCTTAGAGCTGGATAAAATAATCTCGTCATCTAAGCCTTCATCTTGCCTTTTGGACCCTATTCCTACCAGGTTATTTAAAATTGTCTTCCCAATTATTGGTAGCCGTATTCTTCATATAATTAATTCTTCTTTAACTCTGGGTTATGTACCACTGGCTTTTAAAATTGCTGTAATTAAACCCTTACTCAAAAAGCCGACACTCACTCCAGGAGTTTTGGCTAACTATCGACCAACCTCTAAACTGCCTTTCATTTCAAAAATCTTGGAAAGAGTTGTTGCCATGCAATTGTTTGACCACTTGCAGGGAGTTGGTTTGTTTGAGGAGTTTCAATCTGGGTTCAGAGTTCATCACAGCACTGAAACTGCCTTAGTGAAGGTCACTAATGACCTCCTTATCGCATCTGATAATGGACTTGTTTCTGTTCTTGTCCTTTTAATCTTAGTGCAGCCTTTGACACTATCGATCATGCCATTCTACTTGATAGATTAGAACACTATGTTGGACTAAATGGAACTCCGCTGCAGTGGTTTAGATCTTATTTGTCCAATAATGATGGATTTTCTTCCAACTCTAAGCTCAGTCACAGAGTTCCACAGGGATCTGTGTTAGGCCCTACTCTTTTTAGTTTATATATGCTTCCGTTAGGCAATATCATTAGAAAGCACTGTATACATTTCCATTGTTATGCAGATGACACACAACTATACCTGTCAATGAAGCCCGATGATTGTAATCAATTAGCCAAGTTAGATGCCTGTCTTAAGGAAATCAAAGCTTGGATGACTTGTAATTTTCTGTTATTAAACCCAGGTAAGACTGAAGTCATTCCTGTTGGTCCAAAAAACCTTAGAAATACCTTTCCAAATCAAACTCTTAATTTGGATGCTGCTACTCTTACTCTGAATAGTTCTGTGAGAAACCTTGGCATTATTTTTGATCAAGATCTGTTCTTTAATTCACATATTAAATTTGTTTCTAAGACTGCCTTCTATCATCTGCACAGTATTGCCAAGATTAGGAGCATCTTGTCTCTGAATGATGCTGATAAACTGATTCACGCTTTTGTTAGCTCTAGATTAGATTAATGTAATTCGTTATTATTAGGTTGTCCTAAAATATCTTTAAAAAGTCTTCAGTTGATCCAAAATGCTGCTGCAAGAGTTTTATCTGGTTCTAGAAAGAGAGATCATATCTCTCTGGTTCTGGCCTCCCTTCATTGGCTTCCCATAGAGTTTAGAAAATCCTTCTTCTTACTTACAAAGCTCTTAATAATCAGGCCCCCTTATATATAAAATATCTGATATTACCCTATCATCCTAACAGAGCACTACGCTCCCAAAATGCTGGATTACTTGTAATACCTAGAATCTCCAAAAGTACAATGGGAGGCAGAGCCTTCTGCTATCAAGCTCCTTTCCTGTGGAACCAGTTACCAATCTGGGTTCGGGAGTCAGACTCAGTCTGTGTTTTTAAGAACAGGGTAAAAACCTTCCTCTTCAATATAGCCTATGATTAGGGAGAGATCTTGTGTCTCTTAACCCCCCTTTTGTTTTGCTGTTAATAGATTTAGACTGCCGGGTGATCTCCAATAATGTACTCGGCTTCTCACCGTTAATGTTTGCTTTCTTTATGTCTGTTCTTTTCATCTTCTCTATCCCCTCACCCCCAGCCAGTCACAGCAGATGGCTGCCCCTCCCTGAGCCCAGTTCTGCTAGAGGTTTCTTCCTGTTAAATGGGAGTTTTTCCTCGCCACTGTCGGTAAGTGCTTGCTCACAGGGGATCGTCTGATTGCTGGGTCTTTCTGCAATTGTGGGGTTTTCCCTACATTTGAAAGTGCTATGAAATGACTTTTGTTGTGATATGGCACTATATAAATAAAGTTGAAGTGAACTGAATTGAATTGTATCGTGGTGTCTACTAAGGAAGAAATAATAATGCTCTTGGAATGAAAAAGGGAGAAATAATAATGTTCTTGGAATGAGGAAGGGAGAAATAATATTGTTCTTGGAATGAAGCCAACCTTGCACATCACTCCAAAAACCACTTACAACCTCACATAAAAAAATAAATGTTCCAAACTGTCAGTGTAGATACTGAACGCTTGTAACGTATGTAAGCAGTTCATTGATCAGGTTTTGTTTTTTTTTTTAATTTCTTCTTGTTTAAACCTTAATAAAATCATTTCCTTAGTGGGTCACTACATAATCTCAATGGGTTGTTGTTCAGAGTGATGAATACTATGAGTATGGTGCATTTTGAAATAATTTTGCTGTCAAAATTATTAGTAAATTACAGTCAAAGTCCATAAAATCTGTACCGAGTGGTTAATTTCCTCACATTTGGATCCTCACAAAATCATTTCCTTTAGAGGTCACAGAATAATTTCATTGTATTAGTGTTCAGACTGACCTGCACTATGAGTGTGATGCATTTTCAAAAAAGTTTACTGTCAAAATTATTAATAAATTTAAGTCCACTTTAAATGGGCGGGTCATGCGCCCCCAGTGGCACAGTGCAGCAACTGCACGTGTCAACTTAGTGACGTCCCCCAGCTATACTGAGAATTTGTATTAATCTGTATTGATCTGACAGTTTAGAAAGTGGAAGACATGCGCCGAAGGAATCATGGTTGACATGGAATATAGCAAAGAAGAAGAAATCCTCATTATGCTTCTTCCCTTTTTCCGCTTTGAGCTCACACACACCAATGTGGATGCTGCCATGATTGGTCATCGCGGCAGCAATGACTGAAACTGCATGAAACGGGGAAAATAGCTATGTAATACAAATGAAATTCACGTGGGATAATCATAAGAGTTTGTAGATGTGTAAGCGGGTGTAAATTACTAAGTAAACGCGAAACATCGGCCACAATGGACGAAAAACTGAGCTCCCATTACCAAGGTGGCGGTGCCCACAAGCGGCATGGATATCAGGTTGTCCTAAAATATCCTTAAAAAATCTTCACTTGATCCAAAATGCTGCTGCAAGAGTTCTAACTGGTTCTAGAAAAAGAGATCATATCTCCCCGGTTCTGTCCTCCCTTCACTGGCTTCCCATAGAGTTTAGAATTAAGTTTAAAATCCTTCTTCTCACTTTCAAAGCTCTTAATAATCAGGCCCCCTTATATATAAAACATCTGATATTACCTTACCATCCTAATAGAGCACTATGCTCCCAAAATGCTGGATTACTTGTAATACCTAGAATCTCCAAAAGTACATTGGGAGGCAGAGCCTTCTGCTATCAAGCTCCTTCTCTGTGGAACCAGTTACCACTCGGGGTCGTGAGTCAGACTCGGTCTCTGTTTTTAAGAACAGGGTAAAATCCTTTCTTTTTAATACAGCCTACGATTAGGGAGGGATTTTGTGTCTCTTAACCCTGCTTCTGTTTTATGTCTGTCTTCTTCATCCTCTCTATCCCCTCACCCCCCAGCCAGTCGCAGCAGATGACTGCCCCTCCCCAAGCCTGGTTCTGCTAGAGGTTTCTTCCTGTTAAATGGGAGTTTTTCCTCTCCACCGTTGCTAAGTGCTTGCTCACAGGGGATCGTCTGATTGCTGGATCTTTCTGAAATTGTGGGATTTTCTCTGCATTTTGTAGCGCTATGAGATGACTTCTGTTGTGATGTGGCGCTATATAAATAAAGCTGAATTGAATTGAAAATTGAATTGAATTGAATTGAAATAAATTGAATTGAATTGAGATAGGTAGCTGAGGGAATGGTGAGATGTGGCAGGAGAGCGCGAGCAGTCCTGGAGACACACCTGCACGGTGGCAGCAACCTGAGGAGAGAAGAGCACAAGGTAAGACAGTGTGTCTAAGCTTGTTAATTATACTTGCTTGTCTGTGAAGCTGACAGTATACTCAGACGAGCCAGCATTGAATGCGCGGAGAGAGCCTCCTTAAGTACACTGGCTGATGAGCAGGTGTATGTGCGTCTTCTGCCTCAGGTGCAGTGATGAGTTGACGTAGGTGAGGCAGAATGGGAGGGGCGCCCTCTCGCTGCCCATGACAGGTTTTACAGCCTGAGCCCTGATAGCCAATCACTTAGTGCTTTGTTAGTTGTTGGCTTAATTTGTGTCCTGTGATTGGTCAATGGGACCCAGGCTGTAAAACATGCCAGTTGTAAGGCGGGTTCAAACCGAACACGAAAGTGCAAACTTTTTGCACAGTGCGATTACATGCTAATTCAGTGTAAACATGCAAATAGACCCAAATTCGCCTCCGAGTGAGTTGCAGAGGGGTGGGGCTGCCTTCATAACTTCATAACTTCTGCAGTTGCTTTGTAGCTGCTGTGGAAATCCCCAAAACGCTGTCATGTGTGGGTTTACAACGTTATCTGGCAGGGCACACAGCTGGGAAAATGTCATTGCCTTCTCCAGAAACTGCACCTGGATGATGGTTGTTTACACTGCTAGTCCTGCTAGCCCTCATTAGCACATCGACAGCAGGAGTAGCAGGTGGATAAACTACAAACAGCCACTGAGCTCCAGTCCATCTGTCTGCAGGTGAGTGGTAGTCTCATTTTCAAACTAGTTTAACCTACAGTCATAGATAGCCTTATGAATAGCTGCAAACACTGTACAAACAATTTTTGGACAATTTGGTATGGCCTTCTTAAGGTGACCATAGGAGAATCCAGTGTTCGTAGACCATTCGTAAGTTCATGGCCAGGTTGATGGTCTTGCCCAAGATTTCTACGAACTCCCCACAAAAACCCCTCATTGTAGGGTGGCCGTGCGAATGTCACAGGAACAATGTAAGAACTACGCAAGATGTTGGTCGAAAGTATGCCTCAGGAACACCTTAAGGTTGTTCTTGAGGGCCCCTTATAGCAATTGTAGGAAACACCGTACAATCCCCGTTCATACGGAGATTTGTACAGTGTGTGTAAGGCAGTAGTGAGGCACTGCTAAGGTGTCAGTGCGCCATTCATGCGACATTTGTGTCAACAAAATGTGCCGAAAGCCATAAGATCTTCCTACCACCGACTTGAGAGTGCAGCGAGTTGCACAAAAATTTTCATAAGATGGCAGTAAGTATGCAAAATGAAGATCCCAAGGCACCGTTACGAAGGACGTAAGAACTCTAGGACCATTGTATGACAGAAAAGCACCTCATTTCTCAAGAATGCCTCAAGTTGCTCTTGTAGGAATTTATTGTTATTGGGTTTTATAGGTGTTTTATTGTTGGTACAAGTATTAAGGTAAATATGAATGTGAGTAGGAATCAAGATTTCTTTTCATTACCGACACACATAAGCTCATTGGGGCACCAGTCCAAAAGAATGGACAATTTTATTAATAATTCTGTATTTGTACCAATAATGTATCAGTCTCAAAAATCCTGTGTTCTTGTCTGCTTTTAATCAAGAAGATGGACATGAAATCAAACAATAGCTCCCATATGTCTTTCAATAGTTTAATAAGAAATGTCACAATAGATTAACACATTTGGATGTCTTTAGGACAGGGAATTCCACATGTATTATGAGCACCATAGACTGCTATTGAATTACTGAGCATAACATATATTGTCAAACATTTGTGGAACCAAAGAAACCACAGTTTAACTTGGCAACATAATGGAAAATGGAAACTCATAAAATAGCATTGGTCAAGAAAAGTGGATGCAATTTTATGAAGAGAATGATGAGTAAACTATCTCATAAAAAGGAAAATTGGTGTTACTCTGAAAAGGAACGGAGATTAATGAAAACAAATGCATCTGAATTTCTGATAGGAGTTTGCAGATATTTGGTTTAAAGAACCTATACCAAGAATATTCTGAAGAATTAAGTTTAAATTGGACAACAGACCTTCAGCACAGCAGAGTCAGATTGCATCCCCTATGGTAGCAGGTGGTCCATTTGGATCTTGTTCCATCTGGACGAGCATAGATTCTGTTGAGAGAACTGACAGGTTCTATCCCACAGCTCAGGCATGCTCCAGAGATCACAACTGTAGACACTGGCCAATGTCTTTTAATCTACAGCAAAGGGAATTTGGCCAGGTGGTCAAATTTCAGATAGTATTTGTTTAATGTTCAAAGTCCAATTCAATTCAATTCAACTTTATTTATATAGCACCATTTCACAACAACAGTCATCTCATAGCACTTTCAACTGTAGGGGAAACCCCCACAATTGCAGAAAGACCCCAGCAATCAGGCGATCCCCTGTCAGCAAGCGCTTGGCGATGGTGAAGAGGAAAAACTCCCTTTTAACAGGAAGAAACCTCCAGCAGAACCAGGCTCAGGGAGGGGCAGTCATCTGCTGCGACTGGCTGGGGGGTGAGGGGATAGAGAAGATGAAAAGAACAGACATGTAGAGAGCAAACAGCACGATGGGGACTCAATCTATGGGAGAGAACAAACAGATGTTAATGACCAGCAAAAAAAAGTATTTCACTGAGAGTGAAGAAAGGAGTGAAGCCCAGTGCAAACTGTGTGCAATCTGTAAAGCCCAGTGCAATCCAATCAGAAAATCAAACTGAAAAAAAAACCCACAAATCCATTTCTTCCAAAGTGTTGTGGTCAGAAAAAGTTGGTTTAAGCTTAGTAAAAATCCAACAAAATCTTCTTAACACGGTAATTTAAGGAAAAGGAGTAAAATAGGAAAAAATGAACTTTAAAGAAAAGGAAAAGAATTTTCACAGAGTATGGATAGGCTCTGGGCCTTCTTAAGGAAAGGAAAAAAAATGGGAGAGCAGAAAATCTGCTCCTTCAAGGGTCACCCCTGCTGCAACTCCACTGACTAACACCCCAACTGAAGACAAAGGAAAATTATCTCAGAGTGTGGCAGGATGGTACAAAAATTTCATGACAACTGGGCTTGACCAATTACACTGAGTTTCTTTATTCAGCAGAAGTCGTAAACTGACTAAAAAGGCAATGAAGATAGGTTTGGGAGCTGATTGGTCCGTTCAAAGTTTTGAGGTGGGTGTCTCCCAGAGAAACGGGGGAGAGAGGATTTGATTTGAAGCATGCAATCCTCCTAATATATATGTGCTGCCTATGAAAGCATAAATTCTTTAAAACTTTAGTGACTAACATATTCTACTTAATAAAGGAACACACAATGTGTCTACATTGTACATGTTATGGCGCATATTTAGGGCGCATATATTGTATCCATATTCCCCACATACACCTAGTAGGCATGACGGTGCATATTCTAGAAGCTTCATGTCTTAATGGACAAAGAGGACCTGACCCTGCAGGGACCTACGGGAGGTGTGAAGTTGGCCTTGCAGGAGATGGGAAGTTGGAGAGAATGTCCCAGCAGGAGCCCCGGAGGCTAGAAGGTTTAGAGACAATGGAGACGCCAAGGAGCCTCGGGGGCTGGATGTTTACTAAAGGACTGTGGGTTGGGGGTGTGTGATTTGATGTTGGGGGATTTGTGACTTTGGAGAATATAAGAACTGTGTGAGAAGATTGCTCTTCCTCTTTTTTGAGATTCTGTGCTTGTTAGAGGATGTGACCTCTCAATAAACCAACCCTGAGAAATAAACTCAGTCTCGTCTGTGAAAGGCATCCTCTACGCTGGTGACCTACGACAAACTATGGCCGGTGGCGACAATCTTCCCACACCGGACTCTTCAGGAGCCAACCGGGTTAAAGCAGCTACCACACTACAGCTGCCAGATTTCTGGCAACATAACCCGCGCTCCTGGTTTACCACTGTGGAGGCGCAGTTCCACCTTCGGGGAATCTCAGCGGACGCAATGAGGTTCTACCATGTCGTCGCGAAGCTGGACAGCCTCACAGTGCAGCGGGTGGAGAGCCTGACCAACCACTCGCCCCAGGACGACAAGTATGGCGCACTGAAAGCCGCCCTCATTCGAGCTTTCCCTCCCTTGCAGGGAGAGCAAGCAGAGAGACTTCTGGCGCTAACAGAAGGGGAAGCAGACAGGCCGGCAGATCTGATGGCGAGGATGATGAACCTGAGAGGTGAAGATGACGACAGTTTTATCTTCGCCCACCTCTTTCTCAGAACACTACCGCCAGCAGTGAGCGTCACCCTGGCCAGCTCACAGCTGCTCAACAACCGTGACTACCACGGGCTGGGCCAGGAGGCGCAGCGGCTCATCGACGCCCATAGACCACACGCAGCCATGACGGTGGCAACGGAGCTGAACGCACCCCTGCGAGACGAGGGGAGACCAGAGGCTGCAGCACCGGACCCACTGACGTCAGCAGCGGCAGAGACCAGGAGAAGCGGAGCGGACGGCATCCTCTGCTTTTACCATCGACGTTTCGCCGAGAGGGTGCGCAGATGCGTCCCACCGTGCCGATACAAGCGCCAGGGAAACGCCAAGACCGAGAGTCGGTAGCAGCTGCTGCTCTCGGCGCGAAGAACAAGCTGCTTTTCGTGACGGACGCGAATTCAGGGAAGGAATTCCTGGTGGACACAGGCTCCCAGCTGAGTTTTGTCAAGCCTTCCTACGCGGACCTGCTGGCGCCTTCCAGCGGACCCCTGGTGCTAGCGGCAAATGGCTCGACGATCAAAACCTATGGGGAGAAGACGCTCCTCCTATCCTTCCACGGTCGCACCTTCGAGTGGACTTTCGTCGTAGCTGCAGTTAGCAACAACATGCTAGGTGCTGATTTTTTATGCTCAAACAGTTTATTAGTTGATCTTACTAATAGACGTATGGTAAATGCACTGTCTTTCCACTCTATCTCCTGTACAGCTTGGGTGGCCCTGCCTTCTGCACATCCCAATGTCACAGCTGCGGGTGGTAAGTTTCATGCACTACTCAATCAGTTCCCAGCACTCACGGTCCCAACATTTTCAGCGTCAGTAGCCAAACACGGGGTCGAGCACTTCATAACCACCTCTGGCCCCCCTGTTTTTGCAAAAGCTCGGCGCTTGGACCCAGCTAAACTGGCCATCGCGCGCGAGGAATTCGCCAACTTGGAAAAACTGGGCATTGTTAGACGCTCTAACAGCCCTTGGTCATCACCCCTGCATATGGTCCCCAAGGCTGACGGCTCGTGGCGGCCTTGCGGTGATTTCCGCAGGTTAAATAATGCTTCAGCACACGACCGCTACCCGATTCCGCACATCCAGGATTTTTCGGCACATTTGGCGGGGGCGCGCATCTTTTCCAAAATAGATTTGGTGCGCGGTTATCACCAAGTCCCAGTCCGCGCTCAAGACATACCCAAAACGGCAGTAATAACCCCCTTTGGGCTTTTCGAGTTTTTGCGCATGCCTTTTGGCCTCAAGGGCGCCGCACAGATGTTCCAACGCATGATGGATGCGGTGTTGCGCGGCCTCCCTTTTGTGTTTGCCTATTTGGATGATATTTTGGTAGCCAGTGCATCCGAAGTCGAACACGAACGCCACCTCACAGTGGTTTTTCAGAGGCTGACAGAGCATGGGCTGATAATTAACCCAGCGAAATGCCAATTCGGGGTAGCGCAAATCGATTTTTTGGGGCACCACGTTTCTCCAGAAGGAGCAGTCCCGCTGCCCAATAAAGTACGCGCGATAACGGAGTTTCCCCAACCGCAGACAGTTAAAGCATTGCAAGAATTTTTGGGGATGGTCAATTTTTATAACCGTTTCCTCCCCAGTGCGGCACAGCTCATGCACCCACTGTACGCGGCACTAAAGAAACAAAAACCTGCAAATAAGGTCGAGTGGTCTCCGGAACGGGAGCGCGCCTTCTCCCAGGTCAAGTTGGCCCTCACGAACGCTGTGTTGTTGGCACACCCGGTGCCAGCAGCTCGCATGGCGCTAACCACGGACGCTTCCGACGTAGCAGTTGGGGCGGTTGTCGAGCAACTGGTAGTAGGGAGCTGGCAACCGCTTGCGTTTTTCAGCAAAACATTGCGCGATAACGAGCGGAAATACAGCGCGTTCGATAGGGAGCTTTTAGCCCTGCATTTGGCCATCTGCCACTTCCAGTTCTGGCTGGAAGGGCGCCGTTTCACCGCGTTTGTAGACCACAAACCATTAACATTTGCAATGGCTAAGATTTCAGAGCCTTGGTCGGGCCAACAGCAGAAACAGCTGGCCGCGATTTCAGAGTTTACCACCGATATTCAACATGTGGCGGGCAAACACAATGTAGTGGCAGATTGTCTCTCGTGCGCAGTTGCAACGCCAGGCCCCCAGGGGGCAGACTCGGTGGCTGTGGACACGGGCCAGGCTTGCGGCGCGGAAGCGCTCGCAGCCCCGGTCTGCGTGGGCTTAGATTACGCAGCCATGACCGCCGAGCAGGTTAACGATGCGGATGTGCGCGCGCTCCAGTCTGGGCCAACAGGGCTAAGGCTGGAGCACAGGGTGCATCAAATAGGTATGCCCCCTCTAATCTGCGATGTCTCCACGGGGCGCCCCCGCCCCGTGGTCCCAGCTGCGTGCATTTGGCTGGGGCTGCGTAAACAGGTCAAAGAATGGGCCGCAGCCTGCGCAGCATGTCAAAGAGCAAAGATACACAAGCACACGCGGGCCCCTCTAGAACCTTTTCACATCCCGGCCAAACGCTTCGACCACGTGCATATCGACTTGGTGGGACCCCTCCCGCTGTCGCAGGGGTTCACACACCTTCTAACCATGGTGGACCGCACCACGCGCTGGCCAGAAGTGGTCCCCCTGGCGTCAACTACAGCAGCAGACGTTGCGCGCGCATTTTTAACGGCTTGGGTCGCGCGTTTTGGAGTCCCGTCTGACATAACGTCTGACAGAGGACCCCAATTCATTTCCAAGCTCTGGTCATCCATGGCACTCAGTCTGGGGGTGAAAATTCACCGCACGACTGCATACAACCCCCAGGCCAACGGTTTGTGCGAACGCTTTCACCGGTCATTGAAAGCAGCCCTCAGAGCGGCTCTCACGGACACAAATTGGGTTGATAAACTTCCATGGGTTTTATTAGGGTTGCGTTCAGCACCTAAGGAAGATTTGCAAGCCTCTCCGGCTGAGCTAGTTTTTGCCCAACCCCTCCGGTTACCGGGCAAATTCCTTCCAGAGAACTCCGCACCAAATCGCCCCCCCCGCTCAGCTGCTGCAGAGCGACGCGGGATCAAACACCCTCCCCGGCCCAGTTCATCACAGTTTCCCACGCGTTTTTGTGCCTAAAGCCTTAAAGAGCGCAGAATTTGTCTTTGTCAGACACGACGCTCAGAGGCCAGGTTTAAGACCACCTTATGATGGACCGTTCAGAGTGTTGGAAACTGGGGAAAAACATTTTTTGCTTGATTTGGGTGACAGGAGGGAATTAGTCTGCATTAACAGACTCAAACCCGCTTTTGTGTTGGCTGATGAACAAGTGCGGTTAGCCAGGGCCCCCCGCCGCGGCAGGCCGCTGGGGAGACACTCTTCTAAGCTTTCACAAGGATGTACTAACGACTCTAATCCACAGATGCAAGAAATGGCTACAGGCAGATCGAAACCTGCTTACAGCAGATATGGCAGGAGATTGAAGCCCAAGCAGTCGGAAGTGTGATATGTTGTGCCATTTTTCTGTTCTGTGTGATATGACATGATTCTATGCATATTGGGGTGTACTTTGTCCTTATTTAGACGTTTGGGGGGGGTTATATGGCGCATATTTAGGGCGCATATATTGTATCCATATTCCCCACATACACCTAGTAGGCATGACGGTGCATATTCTAGAAGCTTCACGTCTTAATGGACAAAGAGGACCTGACCCTGCAGGGACCTACGGGAGGTGTGAAGTTGGCCTTGCAGGAGATGGGAAGTTGGAGAGAATGTCCCAGCAGGAGCCCCGGAGGCTAGAAGGTTAAGAGACAATGGAGACGCCAAGGAGCCTCGGGGGCTGGATGTTTACTAAAGGACTGTGGGTTGGGGGGGTGTGATTTGATGTTGGGGGATTTGTGACTTTGGAGAATATAAGAACTGTGTGAGACGATTGCTCTTCCTCTTTTTTGAGATTCTGTGCTTGTTAGAGGATGTGACCTCTCAATAAACCAACCCTGAGAAATAAACTCAGTCTCGTCTGTGAAAGGCATCCTCTACAATGTGATAAATTATTTCATGGTAGACAAGCAAAAATTAATTTCTTCCTAAAAACAAAGCACACATATCAAATCATTAAAAGCATTTCAAACCACAATTGTCCATCAGAGTCCGACCATGTCTTCAATAGCAGATACTGTCTTGAGAGAAGAATATGATCATTCGTTGTCCACAATTTATCATTTCAACTGCAGAGAGAGAAAAATTAAATATTCCTGAGTTGTCCACCGGTGGGCAATGTAAGACTGTTTGAGTTTTAATGAGGAATCTTGCCTTTCAAGCGCCTGTGGAATATCAATCATAAACCTGCCATTTGGGAGGGGGGGGATGACTCCACTTCACCTTTATGGCTGATGGGTAATGTACAGCTCTGGTCTTGGGTGAGAAAAGCAATTCATGACCAGACTTTTGGGGTGAAACAATTTCTCCTCAGCAAAGAATGATTTTATAAATTGGAACCCAGGGGTTAACGCTAAACTCTTGCAAACTGAATGGCAGCCGTAAGAAACTATGCCCCCCTCCACAAATGTCTGTGAACTCCAGAATTCGTAGGAACTGGGAGATTCTTATGAACCCATCGTTCGTAAGAATCTTTTTGACCGCAGCTTTACTCTCCAGTGTTGATACTTTTGCTCCAGTGATGGCAGAAGCTCAAGGCTGATTACTAGCGATCACTACCAAATCCCTCGGACACAAATACCTGAATTTGTGTGTGTTCACGTGTTTACATCAAGTTCACAAGTTATCGCGCTGTGCAAAAAATTTGCTTCGCATTTGGTGTGAATGCACTAGTAGTCTTTTCAGTATTCCTACCAGGAATAGGAAAGTTGCATAGCACTGTGATGCAGGGCTGCTCATGCTTTGGTGAAGGTGACGTTCATTTTTTTTAAAGGTTGCTGTGTCATCAAAATGCTTTTGGAAACATGAACCCCACAGACCGGTACCGGGTCCAAGAGAGTGCCAATTCACATAGGGTCTTTTGTTGCCATCTGGTGTTTTAATGGTGGTACTGTGAATTAAAACATCAATGTGACATTGTTCTACATCTCACAAGCTTTCCCAAGATGTATGACATGCACAGTTTACCTTGTTCACATTTTTATTTATTTACATAATTTTATTCTTTATATTTTTTTGTAGTTATAGTCCGGATGGTCATTTTATCACTAAAACCTGTGTAGAATCTTTGTGGTAAGTGGCAGTGCTATATAATTTGGTCCTGTTACAGTCAAGAAGTTTCCTAATTGATTCAGTGGCATCTTTGCACATAGATTTATTGTTGTAACTGTGTTAACATTGAAAGTAAAAAAATAAATAAGGCAGGGACAAAAAAGGACTAATTTCTGCTTTGGTTTATCACAATTTTCTCTGTCATAGTAAAATATACAACACTAATTATGCTAGGGGAAAATTCTGTGAGGACTTGCCTATCTGTAGAGACTAAGATTATGTATGTGGACCTGACACTTGAGGAGTTACAGTGGGGTAAAAAAGTATTTAGTCAGCCACCAATTGTGCAAGTTCTCCCACTTAAAAGATGAGAGAGGTCTCCAATTTTCATCATAGGTATACCTCAACTATGAGAGACAAAATAAGAAAAAAAAATCCAGAAAATCACATTGAAGGATTTTTAATGAATTAATTGGTAAATTCCTCGGTAAAATAAGTATTTGGTCAATAACAAAAGTTCATCTCAATACTTTGTTATATACCCTTTGTTGGCAATGACAGAGGTCAAATGTTTTCTGTAAGTTTTCACAAGGTTTTCACACACTGTTGCTGGTATTTTGGCCCATTCCTCCATGCAGATCTCCTCTAGAACAGTGATGTTTTGGGGCTGTCGCTGGGAAACATGGACTTTCAACTCCCTCCAAAGATTTTCTATGGGGTTGAGATCTGGAGACTGGCTAGGCCACTCAGGACCTTGAAATGCTTCTTACAAAGCCACTCCTTCATTGCCCGGGCGGTGTGTTTGGGATCACTGTCATGCTGAAAGACCCAGCCACGTTTCATCTTCAATGCCCTTGCTGGTGGAAGGAGGTTTTCACTCAAACTCTCACGATACATGGCCCCATTCATTCTTTCCTTTACACAGATCAGTCGTCCTGGTCCCTTTGCAGAAAAACAGCCCCAAAGCATGATGTTTCCACCCCCATGCTTCACAGCAGGTATGGTGTTCTTTCTCCTCCAAACACGACAAGTTGAGTTTTTACCAAAAAGTTCTATTTTGGTTTCATCTGACCATATGACATTCTCCCAATCCTCTTCTGGATCATCCAAATGCTCTCTAGCAAACTTCAGACGGGCCTGGACATGTACTGGCTTAAAGTAGAACTGAACTGAATGGCACTGGGTGATACCAGTACATACAATTATAAAGATAATTTATCATTGGCACCCCCTCCGCAAATCCCGGAATCTTGGAGAAAATCGCCATTTTGAATTTCCCGCCCTGAAAAATCAGACAAATCCGCCGATTAACCGGAAGTGCAGCCGGAGTTCCGCGTGATGTCACGAGTGTGACACAGTCCTCCATGTTTACCATTGCGAGCACGTCGACACTGGTTGTTTTTGGTGCATTTTGTCGTGATAGTCGACTACAAAACACTTCCAACACCTGGGAAGATCTGTTCAGTGGCCAAGGAAAGCTGTCATGGCGACGAAAGAAAAGAAAGGGGGAGGAAAAGCGACCGGGAAGCGATGCGTTTCTAGATATAGATATTACAGTGATCCCTCACTTATCGCGTTTAATGGGGACCAGAACCGACCGCGAAAAGTGAAAAACCGCGAAGTAGCGTCACCCCCCCCCCCCAAGGGCGTCACAAGCACTATTTTGCACAAAAAAGCACAAGAGAACAGCGAAAAGTGCCACTAAGCAACACGAGCGATAAAGAAGCTGGGTAAAACGTCTCGGCCAATCAGCTTGCGAGATTCCGGAGCGGTGAAGAGGTGGGCAGAGAGGAGTGGAGCGGTGGTCAGAGAGGTGGATTTTGAGTTGTGCGGGCTCTCCGTGTTGATACCTGATGTTCTAATGTAGTAGACTACATTAGAACATTAGAACACATTAGCCCGTGTTGATACCTGATGTTCTAATGCATCAGGTATCAACACGGAGAGCCCGCACAACTCAAAATCCATCTCTCTGACCACCGCTCCACTCCTCTCCGCCCACCTCTTCACCGCTCGGGAATCTCGCAAGCTGATTGGCCGAGACGTTTTACCTCACAAGCTGATTGGCCGAGACGTTTTACCCAGCTTCTCTCCCTGCAGAGCGCACATACCCAGCGAAGGAAGACCGCATTCATTGTTCTTTATCGCTCGTGTTGCTTAGTGGCACTTTTCGCTGTTCTCTTGTGCCTTTTTGTGCAAAATAGTGCTTGTGACGCCCTTGGGGGGGGGGGGTGACGCTACTTCGCTGTTTTTCACTTTTCACGGTCGGTTCTGGTCCCCATTAAACGCGATAAGTGAGGGATCACTGTATTGTAATACATAGCCCAATTTTTTGAATGAATGAATGAATTTATTTATTTCAGATAGTACAGTACAGGTTGAAAGAAACTGAATGATATAACAACAAGGTCAAATTGAACAATGACTCATCTGATTATACAATTCAACGTAAGTTATCTGAAATGGGTGATGGCTGAAGCCGCAGCTTATATTGCCCACCCATATTCCATCCAAGAATTCAAAAGAGAAAACAGGCAAGAGCAATTACAATTCAAAACAAAACTAAGACAAAATATGACGGAGAAAAAGAAAACTAAGCTACAACACAACACAGGCTGGATATGTTACAACTCGCCGCTCATTAGCGGCGCCAGCTGCGCGCACACTTGCGCCTCGTCAGCAGCGTGGGATATAAGCCACTCTGCCCTGGCTTCGGCATGAAGCCGTCTGATTCCTTCAGCCCTCTTGCTGCAGAGGAACCCCCTCATCTCCCAGCAAGATCTACAGCGTAAGCATACCTACCTTTGCCTTTCCAGTCTCTCCCCTGTGCACAGGTGGATTCGCCTCTGCATCGCCGTCTGCCAGCTGCTGTCACAGGTGCATCAGGTCTCTGTCTCCCGGGCTCGCCTTTGTGCACGCCTGCCACCTGCCACACTCCTGCATCCTCCTCTGTCTCGTCACCGATCCTGAATGCCTCTTCACTCTGAAAACTCTGGTTTTCTTGACTGCTGGAACTGCTATCATCTGCCATTGTTGTTTTGTTTAGGGATCACACTCGTGACGTCACGCAGCGTCGTCTGCACTACTTCCGGTTTGTTTGGCACTGCCAGCCAGAGGCAAAAGTTTATCGGCTTATAGCTTGGCCATCGCACGGCCTAAAAATTTCTTTTATGTGTTGAAAAATACAATAGGTAATAAGGAATTAATCAGCTATTCTACTTTTTGCGCCAAAAGGTGGGTTCAGTTCTACTTTAAGCAGGGGGACACGTCTGGTACTGCAGGATTTGAGTCTCTGGCGGCATAGTGTGTTTCTGATGTAGCCTTTGTTACTTTGGTCCCAGCTCTCTGCAGGTCATTCACTAGGTCCCCCTATGTGGTTCTGGGATTTTTGCTCACCGTTCTTGTGATCATTTTGACCCCACAGGGTGAGATCTTGTGTGGAGCCCCAGATCGAGGGAGATTATCAGTGGTCTTGTATGTCTTCCATTTTTTAATAATTGCTCCCACAGTTGATTTCTTCACACCAAGCTGCTTACCTATTGCAGATTCAGTCTTCCCAGCCTGGTTCAGGTCTACAGTTTTGTTTCTGGTGTCCTTTGACAGCTCTTTGGTCTTGGCCATAGTGGAGTTTGGAGTCTGACTGTTTGAGGTTGTGGACAGGTGTCTTTTATACTGATAACGAGTTCAAACAGATGCCATTAATACAGGTAACGAGTGGAGGACAGAGGAGCCTCTTAAAGAAGAAGTTACAGGTCTGTGAGAGCCAGAAATCTTGCTTGTTTGTAGGTGACCAAATACTTATTTTACTGAGGACTTTACCAATTAATTCATTAAAAATCCTTCAATGTGATTTTCTGGATTTTTTTTTTCTCATTTTGTCTCTCATAGTTGAAGTATACCTATGATGAAAATTGGAGACCTCTCTCATCTTTTAAGTGGGAGAACGTGCACAATTGGTGGCTGACTAAATACTTTTTTGCCCCACTGTATAAGAGAATTTATGTGTATGTATGTTTTGGCAGAGAACATCTCAAAGGACCCTGCAGACTTAAAGGGTGGTGAAAATCTTCTGTAGTGTTGCTTTAAACCCTGATCATTTGCCTATTTGTTTCAGGCCTCCAGTATTTTGGCGTGTGTCTCCACAGGAGGGCACTGTGACATGAACCTGTCCCCCCCTCAGCACAGTCTTTCTCACCATGGAGGCACAGTTGAAGACGTCAAAAACTCACCTGACTCGTATTTCTGGCCTTTTGTTAGGCACACCCAGTGCACATGTTTGTTGTGCCAACAGCTTTCTACTTTCTCATATCACTGGATGCAGCACTCGTGCAGCATCACGTGCGATGGGGCTTACATTTCATTGAAGATGTCTTCCTGGCTCAAATATATTTATTTAGTATATTTTGAGACTTAGGGGGAAGAAATAGGATGGTTGACCTAAAAAGAATCAACTTTTTTTCCTTCCATTGTTCCATCAAATTACTATGGATTTTGGTCCTTGGTTGTGGTTAAGGGACAGAACTGAGTTACTTTAAGTGTGGTGGTAACAATTTGTGGAAGTTGTGTTTCCTGTTTGAACAGGACGGTGCTCCTGCACACAGTGTGATGAACGAGAAGATCTTATCAGCCAACATCACTGTCTGATCTCACTACTTGTGTGTGAACTAGAGCAAATTCCAACAAGATCCAGCAGTTTGAACACAGCCCAAAACATAAAAACCAGATGGGAGCAGGGCATTCATGACCAAAGCTTTGCAATGGCATGTTCAGTAACTACACAGGCTTATCAAAAATCTGGTTTTGGGAGTCAGTTTTGGGTTCAGGTCACTATTATATAAGGATTGCCTGGAGAAAATCATCCAAACTTAACTGCAAACTGTATGTTTTGGTGTCAGACTTCTTTAATCTGTTTCCAGTAGATATGAGTGCAACAGCAGTCTTTCCTCCCTTCTTTTTGGAAGTGTGGAGACCCAAAAAATCTATTAGCATCTAAAAAAAAAAGACAAGATTAAAAATGTTTCATCAGTGTGCTTCTTTACAATGTTCTGAATATAATTTCAATTTCCTATAAAGTAGGAAAATAAAAAATGGAGTAATTTATATATGTATGTATTTACAGTGTAGCATTTAATAATTTAATTTCAATCATTAAATCTGCTTTTCAAAGGTCTTACAAATACTCATGGGTCGATATTTCATTTCCCTGTTGGGGGACAATAGGGGAGACTGCAAGCATTATTAGTCAGTCACAAATTTACAAGAAAAAACTGCACACTTATTGGGAAAAAGCTACAAATTTACAAGAAACAAGTCACAAATGAGGAAAAAATTGCAAATTTACTAGAAAAAAGTTGCAAATTTATGAGGAAAAAAGATGTAAATTTACATTAAAAAGTTGCAATTTTACAAGAAAAAATTACAAATTTAAGATGCAAAAAGTAGCAGATTTATGATAAAAAAGTCATTTATATGAAAAAAACTGCAAATTTTCAGAAAAAAGTAGCAAATTCATGGGATGAAAGTGGCAAATTTACACAGAAAAAGTGGCAAATTTACAACAAAGACAAAAATTTACAAGAAATATGCTGTAAATTTCCAAATAAATGTAGTAAATTAATGAGGAAAAACTACAAAATTGTGAGTTTTTAGCACTGGTGCTTCAAATGCATTTTCTTCAGTTATGTAACATAATATAGAAATGTTTATGACGATTTGTGGGAACAGTTCTCTATTTTTCCAGGTTGGGGGCACATGTTGCCCCTGTCCCCCCTTGATTTGTGCCTATAGAAATACCACTGATATGATAAACAATTTTGTTTCCTTTCATTGTGGGGTGAAATCCTCATATCAAATTTTGGAAGTTTGTAGTTATTTCATTTACATTTCAACAAACATAACAGAAAATAAATAAGCGGAATGAACACTGGTCAGTTCTCATAATTTTTTTTTTTCATGTTTGTGCCTTTTTCACTTAAATTTGCAAATTTTTCCTCAGGAAAACTAACTTTTCTCAACTTGTAAATCTGTATTTTTTTTCTTGAAGATTTGTCTTTTGGTGTTGTTGTGGGTGGGTGAGCGGGGGGGGGGGGCTGCTAGTTTCAAGTATTTTACTCTTTACCCAATGCTAACATCAATCCTGGTCGCATAGTTTTGGGGGATTTTAAGGTCTAAAATTTGATCAAGTAACCTTTAAAAATGTCTTAAAAGTCTTAGATTTCATTTGCTTAAACATGGAGACTCCATGTGCAGTGCTGTGAAAAAGTGTTTGCTCCCTTCCTGATTTCTCATTTTTTTTGTAAGTTTGTCACACTTAAATGTTTCAGATCATCAAATAAATTTAAATATTAGACAAAGATAACACAAGTAAACACAAAATTCAGTTTTTAAATGAAGGTGTTCATTATTAAGGGGAAAAAAATCCAAATGTACATGGACCTGTGTGAAAAAGTGATTGCCCCCTAAACCTAATAACTGGTTGGGCCACCCTTAGCAGCAACAACTGCAATCAAGCATTTGTGATAACTGGCAATGAGTCTTTTACAGCGGTGTGGAGGAATTTTGGCCTACTCATCTTTGCAGAATTGTTGTAATTCAGCCACATTGGAGGGTTTTCGAGCATGAACCGCCTTTTTTAAGGTCTAGCCACAGCATCTCAATTGGATTGAGGTCAGGACTTTGACTAGGCCACTCAATAGTCTTCATTTTGTTTTTCTTAAGCCCGTCAGAGGTGGACTTGATGGTGTGTTTTCAATCATTGTCCTGCTGCAGAACTCAAGTGCACATCAGCTTGAGATCACAAACAGATGGCCGGACATTCTCCTTCAGGATTTTTTGGTAGACAGCAGAATTCATGCTTCCATTTACCACAGCAAGTCTTCCGGGTCCTGAAGCAGCAAAACAGCCCCAGACCATCACACTACCACCACCACATTTTACTGTTGGTATGATGTTCCTTTTCTGAAATGCTGTGTTACTTTTACGCCAGATGTAATGGAACACACACCTTCCGAAAAGTTCAGCTTTTGTCTCGTCAGTCTACAGAGTATTTTCCCAAAAGTCTTGGGGATCATCAAGATGTTCTCTGGCAAAACTGACACGAGCCTTTATGTTCTTTTTGCTCAGCAGTGGTTTTCGTCTTGAAACTCTGCCATGCAGGCCATTTTTGCCCAATCTCTTTCTTATGGTGGAGTCATGAACACTGACCTTAACTGAGGCAAGTGAGGCCTGCAGTTCTTTGGATGTTATTGTGGGGTCTTTTGTGACCTCTTGGATGAGTCGTCGCTGCGCTCTTGGGGTAATTTTGTTCGGCAGGCCACTCCTGGGAAGGTTCACCACTGTTCCAGGGTTTTGCCATTTGTGGATAATGGCTCTCACTGTGGTTTGTCGGAGTCCCAAAGCTTTAGAAATGGCTTTATAACCTTTTCCAGACTGATAGATCTCAGTTTCTTTGTTTCTCATTTGATCCTGTACTTCTTTGGATTGCAGCATGATGTCTAGCTTTTGAGGATCTTTTGGTCTGTTTCACTTTGTCAGGTAATCCTATTTAAGTGATTTCTTATCTGAGAACAGGTGTGGCAGTAATCAGGCCTGGGTGTGGCTAGAGAAATTGAACTCAGCTTTCCAAAGATGTGATAAACCACAGTTAATTTATGTTGTAACGGGGGCGGGGGGGGGGGTTACTTTTTCCATATAGGGCCATGTAGTTTTGGATTTATTTTTTTACTCTCAATAATAAACACCTTCATTTAAAAACTGCATTTTGCGTTTACTTGTGTTATGTTTGTCTACTACAGGGGTGTCCAACCATGTGCCATGGAGAGCCAAGACCCTACAGGTTTTACCTCCAACCAGTGTCTTCAACAGCAGATTTCAGTGAACTTCTTCCCACTGATTGCTGATAAGTGAAAACACCTGCTGAAGAGACTGGGTAGAAGAGAAAACCTGCAGGGTCTTGGCTCTCCATGGCACATGGTTGGACACCCCTGGTCTACTATTTCAATTTGTTTGATGATCTGAAACATTTAAGTGTGACAAACATACAAAAAAATGAGAAATCAGGAAGGGGGCACTTTTTCACACCACTGTAATTGATACGCCCCCTTAATGATGAAAGGAAGGGCTTCCACGCCTGTGCATTTCTACAAATCAGTTTTTAAGTCCAACAAGGAAAACATGATATTGGTGTTGATGCTGTGTTTACGGACACAGCAGAAATGTCCTAACAACAAACAGCCAAAGTCAATAAATGAGTGGCTGAATGAGTTGGGTTTAAAAGGACAGCTTATTCTTTCCCAGCTGCAAAGACTCTCTGATGGCGATAGAATTACATTTGTAATTGTGTTGTCTGCTGACCAGTCTAAAACAATCTTGGCTCTTCTCACATAACAGGACTCTAATGGAAGAATACTGTCTGCAGAAGCACTAAATATCACTGTATGATTAGGAAGAAAATAGAAAGTTAAAATAAGCTAAACTCAACATTCAATTCAATTCAATTCAACTTTATTTATATAGCGCCATTTCACAACAACAGTCATCTCATAGCACTATCAACTGTAGGGAGGACCCCCACAGTTGCAGAAAGACCCCAGCAATCAGGCGATCCCCTGTGAGCAAGCACTTGGCGACGGTGGAGAGGAAAAACTCCCTTTTAACAGGAAGAAACCTCCAGCAGAACCAGGCTCAGGGAGGGGCAGTCATCTGCTGCGACTGGCTGGGGGGTGAGGGGATAGAGAAGAAGAAAAGAACAGACATGTAGAGAGCAAACAGCACGATGGGGACTCAATCTATGGGAGAGAACAAACAAATGTTAATGACCAGCAAAAAAAAAAAAATATTTCATAGAGAGTGAGGAAAGGAGTGAGGCCCAGTGCATTACTGGAGGTCCCCCGGCTGACTAAACCTATTAGCAGCATAACTAAGGGAGGGTTCAGAAAACGCATGATCCCTCCCTAATTGTAGGCTATATCAAAAAGGTAGGTTTTAGCCCTATTCTTAAAAACAGAGATCGAGTCTGACTCCCGAATCCAGATTGGCAGCTGATTCCACAGGAGAGGAGCTTGATAACTAAAGGCTCTGCCTCCCATTGTACTTTTGGAGATTCTAGGTATTACAAGTAAACCTGCATTTTGGGAGCGTAGTGCTCTGTTAGGATGATACGGTAGTATCAGATCTTTTAAATAAAAAGGAGCCTGATTGTTTAGAGCTTTGTAAGTAAGAAGAAGGATTTTAAACTTAATTCTAAACTCTATGGGAAGCCAATGAAGGGAGGCCAGAACCGGAGAGATATGATCTCTCTTTCTAGTACCTGTTAAAACTCCTGCTGCAGCATTTTGGATCAGCTGAAGACTTTTTAAAGATGTTTTAGGACAACCTGATAATAAAGAATTACAATAATCTAATCTCGAGCTAACAAAAGCGTGGATCAGCTTCTCAGCATCACTCTGAGACAAGATGCTCCTAATCTTGGCAATATTACGCAAATGATAGAAGGCAGTCTTAGAAACAAATTTAATATGTGAATTGAAGGACAAATCCTGATCAAAAATAACTCCAAGGTTCCTCACAGAGCTATTAAGAGAAAGAGTAACTGCATCCAAACTGAAAGTTTGATTTGGAAAGGAATTTCTAAGGTTTTTTGGACCAACAAGAATGACTTCAGTCTTATCTGAATTTAATAGCAGGAAATTACAAGTCATCCAAACTTTGATTTCCTTAAGACAGGCTTCTAACTTGGCTAATTGATTAGTATCATCTGGCTTCATTGACAGGTATAATTGTGTGTCATCTGCATAACAGTGAAAATGTATACAGTGCTTTCTAATAATGTTGCCTAACGGAAGCATATATAAACTAAAAAGAGTAGGGCCAAGCACAGATCCCTGTGGAACTCCATGACTAAGCTTTGAGCTGAGAGAAAACTCATCATTTACATGAACAAACTGGAACCTATCAGATAAATAAGATCTAAACCACTGCAACGAAGTTCCATTAAGTCCAACATAGTGTTCTAATCTATCAAGTAGAATATTATGATCAATAGTATCAAAAGCTGCACTAAGATCTAAAAGGACAAGTACAGAAACTAGTCCATTATCAGATGCAATGAGGAGGTCGTTAGTGACCTTCGCTAAGGCTGTTTCAGTGCTATGATGGATTCTAAACCCAGATTGAAACTCCTCAAATAAACCATTTCCCTGCAGGTGGTCAAATAATTGCATAGCAACAACTCTTTCTAAGATTTTTGAAATGAAAGGGAGATTAGAGATTGGTCTATAGTTAGCTAAAGCTCCTGGATCTAGCGTTGGCTTTTTGAGTAAGGTTTTAATTACAGCTGTTTTAAAAGCCTGCGGTACATGGCCTAAAGTTAATGAAGAATTGATTATATGAAGAATAAAGCTACCAATAAGTGGGAAGACTTCTTTAAATAACCTGGTAGGAATAGGGTCTAAAAGACAAGTTGAAGGTTTGGATGAGGAAACTATTTTGTCTAACTCACAAAGGTCGATTGGAGTAAACTCATCAAGACAGACATCAATAGAAGGCGTTGTAGTAGTTACAGTATTTAAGTTAACTGTGGGAAGAATCTGATTGATTTTATCTCTGATGGATGAAATTTTATTATTGAAAAAGTTCATAAAGTCCTGACTAGTAAGCTCTAAGGGGATGCTAGGATTGACAGAGTCCTGACTCTTTGTCAACCTGGCTACAGTACTGAAAAGAAACCTGGGATTATTCTTGTTCTCTTCTATTAATGCAGAGTAATAACTCGTTCTAGCTTTTCTAAGAGATTTTTTATAAATTAAAAGATGATTTCTCCAAGCTAAATAGATTTCATCTAAATTAGTAGAGCGCCATTTTCTTTCTAATTGACGAGTCTTCTGTTTTAAGCTACGAGTTTCTGTGTTGAACCAAGGAGTTAAAAATCTCTGATTAGACTTTTTCTTTTTTAAGGGGGCCACCAAGTCTAGAGCCTGATGCAGAGAAGCTGAAACACTATCCACCATGTTATCAATTACAGAAGGAGCAAGCTGTCTATAGCTTATTTCCGTTGTGTTGACACATGGCATAGAGGAAACAATCTGCATAAATTTGGAAACAGCATCATCTGAGAGGCATCTACTGTGATAATATCTTTCTTTAGGAGCCAAATAGTCAGAAATAGTAAAATCAAAGGTTAACAGACAATGGTCTGACAGTACAGGGTTATGAGGAAACACTACCAGATTTTCTATTTCTATGCCATATGTCAGAACAAGGTCCAATGTATGGTGGAGGTAATGAGTAGAATTTCCTACTTTCTGAGAAAACCCAATCGAGTCTAATATTGAATTAAAAGCCACATTAAGGCAGTCACTATCTACATCCACATGTATATTAAAGTCCCCTACTATAATTATTCTATCAGATTTCAGCACTAAATCAGCTAAGAAATCAGGAAATTCGGATAAAAATTCTGAATAGGTTGATGGGGAACGATAAACTATGGCAAATAAAATTGGGTTTAACCTGGAATTGCTAAAGTGTCCAATGCTGAGGACCAGGCCCTCAAAGGAATTATAACATGTTTTTTGCTTTACATTAACTAGTAATTTGGAATGGTAAATTGATGCTACTCCTCCTCCACGACCAGAACTTCTGGGATTTTGACAGTTTAAATAACCAGAGGGAGTTGATTCATTTAAACCAACATACTCCTCTTGTCCTAACCAAGTCTCTGTAAGGGAAATTAAATCAATCTGATGATCAATTAACAGATCATGGACTAACAGAGACTTGGGAGTTAGAGACCTAATATTTAATAAACCACATTTAATTTTTAAATTATGAGGAGGAACAGAGGCCAAATCATTCAATTTAGAGGCTTTATGTTTAATTTGAGTTTTACCAATATTTTGCTTTATCACTTTGGGATGCTTATACATTATATTTTTATTTACTTTGGAGGGAGCAGACAACGATTCTCTGATGGGGAAGACAGGGGCTAAGCTGAGGGGTGGCGGATGAAGAGGAGCTGCAGAGAGGCGTGTAAGACTGCGACTCTGCTTCCTGGTCCCAACTCTGAGTAGTCAGTAGTCAGTCAACATAAGTCTAGCCCCTGCATACAGTATTTAGAGAGTTACAGTGCATCCGGAAAGTATTCACAGCGCTTCACTTTTTCCACATTTTGTTTTGTTACACCCTTATTTCAAAATGGATTAAATTCATTTTTCCTCAAAATTCTACACACAACACCCCATAATGACAACGTGAAAAAAGTTTTTTTTTTTAGATTTTTGCAAATTTATTAAAAATAAAAAAACTCACTTCCGGTTATGGCGGCCGCCTAGAAGGACACGTATCACTCTGCTCTGCCCTTGGAAATAAAAATTCGGCAAATAACTCTCTCATTTGGAACAGAACTTTTCCCAGCGTTTGGGTGAGGATATGCCGGTGAAGACTAAGGCTGGGAAATCAGGAGGGGGAAAAATTGAATCGCCGAAGCAGTCCAAATTAACGGACTTTAAAGTTTGTGGCGCAGTAGAAAAAGCTGCGTATATGGTGGATGAAACTAGCGGTGGTGCGGTAACTGCTGCTGCTGACGATGACGGCACAGGTGCAGCGCTGGCTGCCATTAGCTCAATGAGAGCAGACTTTTCCGCTAAACTTGATGGGATTATGGCAGCGTTGGATGCAATGAGAAAGGAGTTGGGTGACTGCGTGGAACGAGTGACGCAGGCGGAGCTTCGTATTTCAAGTGCGGAGGATGAAATTAGCGGACTTCAAATAAAGGTGCGCACTTTGGAAAAAAAAAATAAAGATCTGGAAAATAGCGTTCTGGACTTGGAATCTCGGTCCAGACGGAACAACCTGAGGCTGGTGGGTTTACCGGAGGGAGCCGAAGGTCGTGATTCATGCTCCTTTTTGGAGGGGTGGATCCCGGAGGCGCTGAACAACGCGGAGCTAAAATCATCAGTCGTCTTGGAAAGCTCCCACCGAATTGGCCCACCGAGAGGTAACAAGGCAGCACCGAGGACGCTAATTATGAAGTTTCTCAGCTACAGAGACAGGATGACGATCTCCAACGCGGTGCGGGCCAAAGGAGAAATTAAATACCAAGATCAGCAGGTGCGGTTCTACCCAGATTTGGCCTCAGGAATCCAACAATTAAGGAAGCAGTTTGACCCCATCCGCAAAGAACTGCGCAACCTTGAGATTTGTCATGGAGTGATTCACCCTGCAAGACTTCTGGTCACATATGAGGGCAGAACACGCATCTTCAAGACCCCCGAGGAGGCGCAGGAGCTCATCAAGAAGATCCAGGAAGAGACTGGTGGGAGCTAAGCATGAACAGAATATAGGGTAGAATATTTGAGCATTTAACTGATTAGAAGCATATAACAAGATTACAAAATATAGAATGTATTACATATTAAAAAAAAAAAAAAAAGTACAAAATTGCTAAAAAAAAAAATTTGGAGTTAAATTGGAAAATTACAGAAGAGAGTTAATGTTACGTTATTAAAAGCAGTAGAGTTAGGGTGATTGGGAGGATGAAGAAGGAGTGGCTTTGGCTGTTCCTCGTGGGTGTGGAACGGTCGATGGCTATATCGGGAGACGGAATTTTTCTTTTGCTTTTGGGGGGATTGCCACAAATGTGGGAAGGGGGAATTTGTTTGTGTGTAGTTTGTAGGGTGAATGTTCAACCACTCTTTTTTTTGCTTTTCTGTTTGAGCATGTTTACACTGCAAG
The DNA here is from genome assembly GCA_020510985.1 of Pholidichthys leucotaenia. Taxonomy (NCBI): domain Eukaryota; kingdom Metazoa; phylum Chordata; class Actinopteri; order Cichliformes; family Pholidichthyidae; genus Pholidichthys; species Pholidichthys leucotaenia. Next base: position 84,951,249 of record CM035840.1, on the reverse strand, counting down.
GTAATCCCAAACTCCCTATTGATTATAAATCAAAGCGTTAATCTTAATTTAACTTCATGGAATTGCAGAGGTCTACAAAATTTAAAAAAACTTAAACAAGTTATGAATAAAATAAAAGACATGGGTTCAAAAATTGTGTTTTTACAAGAAACTCATCTAATAGAGCAAGATGTAAAAAGAATTAGGAGTAGATGGCAAGGAAATGTTTTCACCTCATCATTTTCATCCCGAGCCAGGGGAGTTATGACTCTCATACATAAATCAGTCCCATTTCAAGTGAAAAATGTAATTGGAGACAAATTTGGAAGATATGTAATCATTCAAGGATCTTTGCTATTAGAAAACATAAATTTGGTGAACTTATATGGTCCCAATATAGATGATCAAAAGTTCTTTGCCAATTTATTTCTTATCTTATCATCACTTACAGGGCAACATATAATAGCAGGGGATTTTAATTGTACATTGAATCCCAGTATAGACAGATCAACAGGACTGGACTGTACGCACAATGGTTGTAGGATGACCATTAATCATTTTATGAAAGAATTGAAATTGATAGATATATGGAGAGAAATGAAACCACAAGTTAAAGCATACTCTTGTTATTCCAATACCTACAAGACATTCTCACGTATAGATTATTTTTTGATCTCCACAGAATTAAGGTCCAAGATTCAAAACTGTTTTTATGATAACATCGTGATCTCTGATCATGCACCCTGCTGTCTAATGTATGTAGATAAGAAATTGACAAAGGAACCAGGTAGATGGCAATTTCAGCATAAATGGCTTCAGGATGAGGAATTTGTTAAGTATATAGAAAAACAGATAGATGAGTTCTTTGATATCAATACTACACAAACATCAGCATGTGTAAAGTGGGAGGCTTTCAAAGCTTTTATTAGGGGACATATTATTAGTTATACAGGTTCAAAATCTAAGAAGACTCGAGAGGAGAGAGTTCAATTGGAACATAAAATAAAAATTCTTCAAGAAAGAGTATATGCAGGAAGAGATCCAAGGTTGGAGAACGAATTACTGATTTTGAGAGCTGAATATGACAAAAAATCAGCGAATAGAGCTGCCTCGAGTCTTCTAAGATTGAAACAATCTTTTTATGAACAAGGTGAAAAATCAGGAAAGTTATTGGCATGGCAGATTAAACAATTAGAATCTAAAACACCAATTACCAGTATTATAAGTAATGGACAGGTAGTTATAGATCCTTCAGAAATTAATAGAGCCTTTAGAGATTACTATGAAAAATTATATGATACCAAAAATGAATCTGACTTAACAAAACTACATGGGTTTTTGAATGAACTATCTATACCGTGTATTCCAAATGAAAATAGGGAGATACTGGAGTCTAAAATTAGTCAAGAAGAAGTTGGACTAGCCATTGATAATATGAAATCAGGAAAAAGTGCAGGACCAGATGGTCTTCCAGTTGACCTTTATAAAAAATTTAAGAATAAATTAACAAAACCTTTTTTGGAAATGGTTTTAGAAGCATTTCAAAATAGTAATTTACCATCATATATGAATAATGCCTTAATTATACTGTTGCCAAAAGCAGGTAAGCCCTCTAATAAATGTGAAAATATGAGACCAATAAGCCTATTAAATGCCGACCTTAAGATAATTTGTAAAATTTTAGCAAGACGAATACAAGAAATTTTACCAAATATTATTAATCGAGATCAGAATGGCTTTATAAAGGGAAGACAAGGCTTCCATAATGTAAGAAGACTATTTAATATTATTTATTCTAATAAAGAAGCACCGGATACAGCTCTCTTATCACTGGATGCGGAAAAAGCCTTTGATAGAGTTGAATGGCCCTTTCTTTTTGAAGTCTTACAAAGGTTTGGACTTGGAAATAATTTTATAAAATGGGTTCAGATAATATATAATAATGCTACTGCAGAAATTCTAACAAATAACAATATTTCAAAATCAATAAAAATCAATAGAGGATGTCGACAAGGCTGTCCACTTTCACCTTTACTGTTTACTATGGCAATTGAACCTTTAGCGATGGCGATACGTCTACAGTCACAAATATATGGAATTAAAGTTGGACCAACAGAACATAAAATCTCCCTGTATGCCGATGACATAATTTTGTTTATGTCGAATCTTAAAAAATCAATTCCGACCTTGTTGAATTTAATAAAGAATTTCGGAGAAATATCAGGATATAAAATAAATAAAACTAAATCTTCAATATTAATGCTAAATGAGACCCAGAGAAATTACCCAGCCCCTGAGGTAAATCAATTCAATGTTGTAAATCAGTTCAAATATTTAGGAATCCAAATTGTGCCTAAGCTAGAATCAGTCGCCAGTGTCAATTATGAAGCCTTAATGACAGATATTGATGAGTTACTTCAGAGATGGATGTCACTACCAATGTCGATGATCGGGAGAATCAATATACTTAAAAGTAATATTTTACCTAAAATACTTTATTTATTTCAATACATTCCCTTATCACCACCTTTAGATTTATTCTCAAGAATTAAAAAAAAGTTAGTGGAATTTATATGGAACAACAGGAGGGCTAGATTACGTCTGTCTTTATTATATTTACCATTTGATCGTGGAGGTCTGAAATGTCCAAATTTTATGTTGTATTATTGGTCGGCACAACTGAGGTCTATGACATATTATTTTTCATCAAATGATCTCCCTCACTGGACTGAAATGGAATCATACAATTTACCTTTACCTCTTACCATATTCATATACTCAGATTCGGCAAAAAAATTACAAAAACAAGTTAAAAATCCATTTGTAAAGCATATGATCAAAATATGGTGTGAAGCTAAAAACTATTTAAAAGAACCACAGTTATTGTCACAATTTAGTCCAATATGGGGTAATCAATATTTTAAACCAGGGAGAGCGGACGCTGTATTTAAAGTATGGAATTTAAAAGGGATACAAAAGATTCAGGATTTATATTTGCCATGTGCAGAAAACATAATGTCTTTTGAAGAGTTGAGGATCAAATTTAATCTCAATAGAACACATTTTTTAAAATATCTTCAACTTAGAAACTTTATTCGATCAAATCAAAATAAAGCTCTCACTCGACCTATCTATTCATCCTTGGAAAAAATGTTGATGAAAGATAGTAAAAGAAAGGGTATTATTTCAGAGTTTTATAACTCATTGACACTATTTTCAAGTGAAAATTCACTGAAAAGATTAAACTACTGGAAAGAAGATCTGCAAACTGAAATTCCAGAGGAACAATGGGAATTGGCTTGCACAGAAGCTCAAACCAAATCAATAAATGTACGCCTTAAATTGATACACTTCAAATGGTTAATGCGGATGTATGTTACACCGGAGGAGTTAAATAGATATAACAAAAATATACCAGATACGTGCACAAAATGTATGGAAAGTAAAGGAACTCTATTTCATTGTGTATGGGAATGTAGATTAATAAGAATGTTTTGGGAAGAGGTGAGGGTAACAATTGAAAAAATAATCTCAAAACAAATCATATTGAATCCTAAACTGTTTTTGTTGGGTCTGTACCCAGAAAAGCATAATTTTAATAAAAGTGAAAGAACATTCATAGACCTCAGTTTGCTTAATGCCAAAAAATGTATTGCACTATTATGGAAAAAGACTTATAGACCAGATGTGACTCAGTGGTTAAGACAGATGTTAACAAACCTTCCATTAGAAAGAATAACATATATACTGAAATCAAAGGAAATTGTGTTTGAGAATATATGGAGACCTTTTATTGATTATGTAAAAAATTTAAACATAACTCTTGAAGAAGAAGATGAATGATATGTGCGGACCTTGTAAATTCCAAACTGGTGAACATAATATGTATACTTATGTGTTGGATTGTCTAGACTAAACAGAGGAGCATTGTTGAAGATTTGATTTTGTTGGTGGTTGTTGGTGTTTTTTAGTGCATTTTTTTTTTTGTAGTACTTTAGTGTTAGTGTTTGATTGTTTGTATCATGTTTGTTTAAAAAAAAAAAAAAGGTTCAATAAAGATATTGTGGAAAAAAAATAAAAAAATAAAAAAACTAAAATCATACGCACGTAAGTATTCACAGCTTTTGCCATGAAGCTCAGAATTGAGCTCAGGTGCATCCTGTTTCCACTGATCATCCTTGAGATGTTTCTACAGCTTAATTGGAGTCCACCTGTGGTAAATTCAGATGATTGGGCATGATTTGGAAAGACACACACCTGTCTATATAAGGTCCCATAGTTGACAGTGCATGTCAGAGCACAAACTAAGCATGAAGTCAAAGGAATTGTCTGTAGACCTCCGAGACAGGATTGCCTCGAAACACAAATCTGGGAAAGTTTACAGAAAAATTACTGCTGCTTTGAAGGTCCCAATGAGCACAATGGCTTCCATCATCCATAAATGGAAGAAGTTCGGAACCACAAGGACTCTTCCTAGAGCTGGCCAGCCGTCTAAACTGAGCGATCGGGAAAGAGGGGCCTTAGTCAGGGAGGTGACCAAGAACCCGATGGTCACTCTGTCAGAGCTCCAGCGTTCCTCTGTGGAGAGAGGAGAACCTTCCAGAAGGTAGGAAACTATCTCTGCAGCAATCCACCAATCAGGACTGTATGGTAGAGTGGTCAGACGGAAGCCACTCCTTAGTAAAAGGTACATGACAGTCCACCTGGAGTTTGCCAAAAGGCACCTGAAGGACTCTCAGACCATGAGAAACAAAATTCTCTGGTCTGATGAGACAAAGATTGAACTCTTTGGAGTGAATGCCAGGCGTCATATTTGGAGCAAACCAGGCACCACTCATCATCAGGCCAATGCCATCTCTACAGTGAAGCATGGTAGTGGCAGCATCATGCTGTGGGGATGTTTTTTAGCGGCAGAAACTGGGAGACTAGTCAGGATAGAGGGAAAGATGAATGCAGCAATGTACAGAGACATCCTGTATGAAAATCTACTCCAGAGCGCTCTTGACCTCAGACTGGGGCAACGGTTCATCTTTCTGCAGGACAATGGCCCTAAGCACACAGCCAAGATATCAAAGGATTGGCTTCAGGACAACTCTGTGAATGTCCTTGAGTGGCCCAGTAAGAGCCCAGACTTGAATCCAATTAAACATCTCTGGAGAAATCTGAAAATGGCTGTACACCGACGATTCCCATCCAATCTGATGGAGCTTGAGAGGTGCTGCAAAGAGGAATGGGCCAAACTGCCCAAAGATAGGTGTGCCAAGCTTGTGGCATCATATTCAAAAAGACTTGAGGCTGTAATTGCTGCCAAAGTTGCATCAACAAAGTATTAAGCAAAGGCTGTGAATACTTATGTACATGTGATTTCTTAGTTTTTTATTTTTAATAAATTTGCAAAAATCTCAAAAAAAACAAACTTTATTTCATGTTGTCATTATGGGGCATTATGTGTAGAATTTTGAGGAAAAAATGAATTTAATCCATTTTGGAATAAGGTTGTAACATAACAAAATGTGGAAAAAGTGAAGCACTATGATTTCTTTCCGGATGCACTGTACACATTGTCCTACAAATGTAGAAGTATTATTACAAATTGCATTAAAATCCCAGCAAAGAAAATGCAAAGACTTAGCCTTTCACTGATCACTCTTGTATCAAATTATGATTACAGTCACCTGTTGGCCTCACCTGAATTCTAGGAGGGCTGTATGAAATGAAGCTGAGCAGGCAAAACAGGAAATCTGTGTTCATATTGTCTGCAATGAAATAAAACTCTAAATAAATTTAAGAATCACTGCATTTGTTTAATTTTGTTGGATTTAGGATTTGACTTTTTTCATAATTATTAGGACATTTTGTGTGAAGCCCATTTGCTTCACATTAAGGTAATGGTATTTTAGGAGGTAATCCAATAAGGGACTTTAATCATGTGACTTCCAGTCTCTTCAGAGCACGAACATGAAAATGCTCCTCATTTAAGCCAATTATAAGATGTGCACAGGCCTCGGTGTTCATGTGTCAGTGTCATTATGAGTGTGTACGGTGGGGTCTATGTACTTAAACAGCTTGTTTTAGAAGAACGCAATTTTTTTCAGATGGGACCATAAATAGACTTTGAGAATCCCAGGCTAATTATTACGCTACAACTATTTCTATTACATAGTCACATAAAAAAAAAAAAACTTTGATTGACGTAATGGGTTTCTCAAAGAGGATGTTAAGAGAAATCAAAAGAGACATATTATGCATATTTTTCCACATGTTGGCACTGTTCCCAGAGGTCTTCATTTAGTCAAAACATCAGTATTTTCAACCTGTTTTAACCAGGCTTCCTCAGAGTAACTCATTTCAGTGTATGTTTCTTTAAATGATAATGAGCCGCAGCTCAGACCACCCTCACTCTTCTGTCACAGCTGAAAAGTTTGGTTGCGGTGAGGCACCATTTTGTAATAATGTTAGCTACTTAGCTATTAGCTCCTGTGGTGAAGACAGACTGAGCTAAACTTAAATTGACCGAATGCTGAGAATGTTAACAGCACAAATACAAATTATTGGAGCCAGAGTTGTTTTGTGTGAATGTTCAAAAGGATATGACTGGTCTATGGGGTATAAAAGGGCACAGAAAGAACTTTGAATAAGTGAATGGATAACTCTGCTATTGCTAGAGAGGCTAATCTATCACCCTCACCCTCTATATTTATTCCATCCAGCTACAATGCTCTGCACTGTGTGTCTGTGTGTGTGTGTGTGTGTATATATATATTTTATAGTAATATGTACATATGTATATTAGCTGCTCTTGCTTGCTTGTTTTGTTTTTTTTTTTTCTTGCCTTCTGATTGTTGCTCTGAGTGTTGCTATCCCTGTGCTGTTGCAATCCTGGAATTTCCCCGTTGTGGGACTAATAAAGGCTTATCTTATCTTATCTTATCTTATCTCCCTTCCATGAAGATCTCTAATGCAGTAGATAGACTGATCCTGGCTGGCTAGCCAAGGTGCTAGCAGGCTGATATGCCTGCTTACTATGGGCAAAATGTAACAAAATTAGCCAGAATATATTATTGACTGTTGATGAACATGGTGGGAACCAAGCTAACTCTGTAGTAGCCATGATAGCATTGTTTGTGTGGGTTTGGACACAAACTCACCTGAAACCAGGTTAAAGAAGAGAGGTAATGATCAGTGAGCAGCAGTAGGGTTTCATGCCAAGAGAAAGTACTACAGCAATGTTTGCTTTAAGAGTGTTGAAGGAGAAGTATAGAGAAGGTCAGAAGGAGTTGCACTGTGTCTTTGTGGATCTACAGAAACAATATGATAGGGTGCCAAGACAGGAAATGTGGTACTGTATAAGAAAGTCAGGAGTGGCAGCGAAGTATGTGAGAGTGGTGTAGGGCATGTATGAGGACAGTGAGATGGTGGTGAGGTGTGCTGTAGGAATGACAGATGGATTCAAGATGGGAGTAGGATTACATCAGGGATTGGCCCCGAGCCCCTTCTTGTTTGCCATGGTGATGGACAGGCTGACAGATGAGGTTAAGCAGGATTCTTCATGGACCATGATGGCTGCAGATGACATTGTGAGCTGTAGTGAGAGTAGGGAGCAGGTGGAAGAGAACCTGGGGAGGTGGAGGTATGCTCTGGAGAGAAGAGGAATGAAAGTCAGTAGAAGCAAGACAGAATACATGTGTGTGAATGAGAGGGAGGCATGTGTAATGGTAAAAATGCAAGGAGTAGAGGTAGTGAAGGTAGAGGAGTTTAAATGCCTGGGGTCAACCATCCAAAGCAATGGAAAATGTACAAGAGAGGTGAAGAAGAGAGCGTGGGTATGGTGGTGTGAGTGGAGACAAGTGTCATTGGTAATTTGTGACAGAAGGACAGCAGCTAGGGTGAAAGGGAAGATTTACAAGTCAGTAGTGAGACCTGCTATGATGTATGGTTTGGAGGTGTAGGCACTGACAAAAAGACAGGTGGCAGAACTGACAATGTTAAGATTCTCACTGGAAGTGACAGAACTAGAAATGAGTATATCAGAGGGACAGCTCAGGTTGAGTGGTGTGGAGACAAAGTAAAACAGGCAAGGCTGAGATGGTTTGGACATGTGCAGAGGAGGGATAGTGGATATATTGGACAAAGGATGTTGAAGATGGAGCTGCCAGGCAGGAGGAAAAGAGGAAGACCACAGAGAAGATTCATGGATGTAGTGAAGGAGGATGGAGAGGGCTGGTGTGAGAGAAGAGGATGCAAGGGATGGGGTGAGATGGAGGGCAGACGATCCGCTGTGGCGACCCCTAAAGGGAGCAGCCAAAAGAAAAAGTAAGAGAAGAAGAAAAAGATATTAAGACAAAGGCTGACCCTAATAAAGTGACAAGATTGTGGTTTTTTTCTATTAGTAGCCACTCCAAATATTCCCAAAGATGTGCAAAAAGACAGGAAAAGTTAAATTTTCATCATATATCCCATTTAAAATATAAGGGAGGCGTTAGCTGCCTTGGCAGAGGTTGCATTCTCTGAGTACACTGTAGATTTGTTTTGTTTTGCATTTTCCATAACGTCTTCACTTCTGATTTGTGGTTGTAGTAGCCTGTAGTTTCAGAGATTATTTCAGACTGAATGATGGTTTCTGCTGATGCATGAGACAGCAAGCAGACAAGGGTGTACTTTGACAGTAATCAGTTTCTCTGACGTGCGTGTGCGCACGCACACACACACACACACACACACTGTCCTTATGAGTAATCTTTAGGCTGAGTCCCATCAGTCAGCACCTCAGTATACAACAGCTGCTCTGATGTTGTATGGACCAACTGAGTCATCATGAACAAAATGTTGCAACATCCTTTAAAAAATAGTAACACCAACATCAACCCAGACAACCAAATAAAATATGTTTTAGGGGAAATCTATAATTTAAACCCATCATCACTCTATCACTATCATTCTATCATCACTCTATAAGAAATCCCTATCCACGATCATAGGACATCATAGGACAGCCTATGATGTCTGCCTGATGTTCTATGATGTTCCTATGATGTTGGCTATCATAGGACCGTCTACATGATGTCTACATGACGTCACATAAACCGTAGTCTATGACATCAGATACACCGTAAGGCTGCTGCTCCTATGATCTCAGTAGGATGTCTATATGATGTCATACAGACCGCAGGACTTGCTAAAAGACATACACATAGACACAGATATGCAATATAACACAGAACAGTAACAAGCAGGAGAAGAAGTAACAAGCAGGGGAAAACACAGATGGCAGGGTATGGTTAGAGAAAACGGCATGGCCGGGGCTTCACAGATAATCACACACAGGGGACTACAGGGCAGACGAGACCAAGGCAATAATGATAATGATAATGGTGATGACGATAATAATATGGGCTGGGACCTATGCCCTGGAAACTTCTTCTTCTTCTTTTACATTTGATTGGCGGTTGGCAACCAGCTTACAGGTGCATTACCGCCACAAACTTGATTCTTCTTCTTCTTCCTCTTCCTCTTCTTCTTCTTCTTCTTCTTCTCTCAATTACTGGCAAATAGCAAACAACTGAAAGGTGCATACCGCCACCTACTGTACAAGAGCATGTAACATTATGTCATCTGAGCCCGACCCCTAAATTCAATGACTTAATCCTGTGTTATTTAAAAAAAGAGAAAAGAGCCCTTCTCGTGATTCTTATTGCCTCTCCATCTCCATCTATTCCCAGAATCCCAGTTAAATCCCATTCCCTACTGGCCTCTCGAACTTCATTTTCCATTATCTCTTTCATTTCTGTATTTGTGACAGTGTAATAAGATGTACTAAACATTTTCTTTTACTCCACATTCTCTACATTTGTCACTTTTGCTTTTCCCCATGTTGAATAAAGTGCCGTTTAAACCTGTGTGATCCAGTCTGAGTCTTGCCATAACGATGTCTTCCCTCCCTTTGGTTGTAATGAAATTCTTTATTGCGATAGATTTTTGTATTTTGCACATGGTATTCCAGGTCCTTGATCAGAATTAGAAACTTGGCTACAACGTTAAATGTTACAGTGCCGGTGAGGGGGTCGATGCTGTGATCACGAGACGTCTCGAGACAATTTGCGCAATAATCCAAATGGCAACTGCTGTCGACCGAGCTTAAAAACAAATTTTTCCACAGGTAGTTTTTTTTGGTAATTAATTCATTAACTAATTGTCTGTGTCTATCTTTCTTTTTTCGTACGGAGCTGGAGGAACTAGAGAACTATATTGACGAGTTCTACTACCATTGCTGTGTCATGGAGCAGGCGAGTGTGTGTTCCGCCGCTGCTTCTCAGTCTAAACGACCGAGACCCGCAGATTTGCCAAAAATAACGCCCGAGAAATTACCGCAGGGCACCGAGGTTAGTGACATCCTTTTCTCTACTGAGAATAAACTTACCAGCATGGATGGTAGACTGTCGCTCGTCGAGCTCCTTCATCAAGAGTTCCAGAATTTGCGGGAGAGCTTAGAGTTCAGTCAAACACAGCTCGTCTCTCTTGTAGAGGAACATAACAGCCTGAAAAAGTCAGTAAACACACTAACCACGCGGCTCGGTGTTGTTGAGGGAGAAAACTGGAAAATGAAGGAAACAGTTCTCAGTTTGCAGTCACGCAGCATGAGAGATAACCTTGTTTTTTCTGGAATTGTTGAAAAAAAAGAATGAAAATCCAGAACAGCTGGTCCGTGAATTCATCTCATCACAACTAAACTATCCCCCAAAGTCACAAATTCAATTACCTTCCACCGAGTCCACCGAATTGGGCAAAAAAATTCCCAGAATAAAAGTCTCAGACCTATTGTTGCCAAATTTGAGCATTTTAAGCAAAAAATTTTGGTACAGAGGCAGGGCAGGCAGCTTAAAAACACCATATTATGGTCTAAATGATCAGTTTCCACAGGAAATCTTGGAAAGGAGAAGGAAGCTTTTTCCCATTAGGAAACAAAACATCCAAGAAGGTAAACAAGCTGTTGTTTCTGTGGATAGACTGTATATAGATGGCAAACTGTTTATGGATGAAACTATAATGCCCTGGTTATTCTAGAGCCTATTTTGTTTTTTGTTGAGTTATTTTTATTTATTTATTTATTTATTTATTTTTTAGCTACAGGTGGAAAAAGAGTGCGACTGTGCACAGGTCTCTTACTCGATCTCAGTTTTTTTTTTCCACAATATTTTTATTGAACCTTTTTACAAACATAACACAAACAATCAAACACTAACACTAAAATAATAAAAAAAAGTACTAAAAACACCAACAACCACTAACAAAGGCCAGTCTTCAACAATGCTCCTCTATTTAGTCTAGGCAATCCATTATGCAAGTATACATACTATACATTCACCAGTTTGGAATTTACAAGGTCCACACACATCATTCAACTTCTTCTTCAAAAGTTATATTTAAATTCTTTACATAATCAATGAAAGGTCTCCATATATTCTCAAACACAATTTCTTTTGATTTCAATATGTATGTTATTCTTTCTAGTGGAAGGTTTGTTAACATCTGTCTTAACCACTGAGTCACATCTGGTCTATGAGTCTTTTTCCACAATAGTGCAATACATTTTTTGGCGTTAAGCAAACTGAGGTCTATGAATGCTCTTTCACTCTTGTTAAAGTTATGCTTTTCTGGATAAAGACCCAACAAAAACAGTTTAGGATTCAATATGATTTGTTTTGAAATTATTTTTTCAATTGTTACCCTCGCCTCTTCCCAAAACATTCTAATTTTTCTACATTCCCATAAACAATGAAATAGGGTTCCTTTACTTTCCATACATTTTGTGCACGTATCTGGTAAGTTTTTGTTATATCTATTTAACTCCACCGGTGTAACATACATCCGAATTAACCATTTAAAATGTATCAATTTAAGACGTACATTTATTGATTTGGTTTGAGCTTCTGCACAAGCCAATTCCCACTGTTCCTCTGAAATTTCAGTTTGCAGGTCTTCTTTCCAATAATTCAATCTTTTCTGTGAGTTTTCATTTGAGGATAATGTCAATGAGTTATAAAACTCTGAAATAATACCCTTTCTCTTACTATCTTTTGTCAAGATTTTTTCCAAGGATGAATAAGTAGGTTGGATGAGAGCATTATTTTGATTTGATTGAATAAAGTTCCTAAGCTGAAGATATTTTTAAAAAAAATGTGTTCTATTAAGATTAAATTTGATCCTCAGTTCTTCAAAAGACATTATGTTATCTGAACCTGACAAATATAAGTCTCGAATCTTTTGAATCCCTTTTAAATTCCATACTTTAAATACAGCATCCGCTCTTCCTGGTTTAAAATATTGATTACCCCATATTGGGCTAAATTGTGACAATAAGTGTGGTTCTTTTAGATATTTTTTGGTTTCACACCATATTTTGATCACATGCTTTACAAATGGATTTTTAACTTGTTTCTGTAATTTTTTTGCCGAGTCTGAGTATATGAATATGGGAAGAGGTAAAGGTAAATTGTATGATTCCATTTCAGTCCAGTGAGGGAGATCATTTGATGAAATATAATATGTCATAGACCTCAGTTTTGCTGACCAGTAATACAACATAAAGTTTGGACATTTCAGACCTCCACGATCAAATGGTAAATATAGTAAGGACAGACGTAATCTAGCCTTCCTATTGTTCCATATAAATTCCACTAACTTTTTTTTAATTCTTAAGAATAGATCTGAAGGTGGTGGTAAAGGAATGTATTGAAATAAATAAAGCACTTTGGGTAAGATATTACTTTTAAGTATATTAATTCTCCCGATCATCGACATTGGTAGTGACATCCATCTCTGAAGTAACTCATTAATGTTTGTCATTAAGGCTTCATAGTTGGCACTGGCGACTAATTCTAGCTTAGGCAAAATTTGAATTCCTAAATATTTAAACTGATTTACAACATTGAATTGATTTACCTCAGGAGCTGGGTGATTTCTCTGGGTCTCATTTAGCATTAATATTGAAGATTTAGTTTTATTTATTTTATATCCTGATATTTCCCCAAAATTCTTTATTAAATTCAACAAAGTCGGAATTGATTTTTTAAGATTTGACATGAACAAAATTATGTCATCAGCATACAGGGAGATTTTATGTTCTGTTGGTCCTATTTTAATTCCATATATTTGTGGATGTAAACGTACTGCCATCGCTAAAGGTTCAATTGCCATAGTAAACAGTAAAGGTGAAAGTGGACAGCCTTGTCGACATCCTCTATTGATTTTTATTGATTTTGAGATATTGCTGTTTGTTAGGATTTCTGCTGTAGCATTATTGTATATTATCTGAACCCATTTAATGAAATTATTTCCAAATCCAAACCTTTGTAGGACTTCAAAAAGGAAGGGCCATTCGACCCTATCAAAGGCCTTTTCGGCGTCCAATGATAGGAGAGCTGTATCCGGTGCTTCTTTATTAGAATAGATAATATTAAATAGTCTTCTTACATTATGGAAGCCTTGCCTTCCCTTTATAAAGCCATTCTGATCTCGGTTAATAATATTTACCTCCGCCAGGCCGAAGGCCAGGAGGAGGTTATGTTTTTGCCGGGGTTTGTCTGTCTGTCTGTTTGTCTGTTGGTTAGCAAGATAACTCAAAAAGTTTTGGACAGATTTCGATGAAACTTTCAGGCGTTGTTGGAAATGGTACAAGGAAGAACTGATTAAATTTTGGAGATGATCCGGATCACCGTCTTGATACAGGAATTTTTTAAAGGATTCTTTAACATTGTCACATACGGCCATTTTCAGCATGTGTGCAGGGGTAATAGAGGGCGCTGGTTGTCGTGTCTGACCAACACAAACTCTGCCTTCTTCAAAGTTTCAGGCACAAAAGCACGCAGAAAACAGTGGTGGGCAGGGCCCGCCAGAGTGCCTGTGTTTGCGCTATGCTGCAAAAGCTGACACGGGCAGCTGTCCGGCGCCGGATTATTTGGCAGAAATTACCCGGCCAGCCATAGGGGCTGCGCAAAAACCATCTCTCTGCCGGGGACGTTTCCAAATCCTTTTTTTTCCGCGGAGCACAAACCCAATAAAACCCACGGCAACCATTATCGCACCTTCTTTTGTCCTGCGGCTCCGGAACACAGAGGAATCCCGGCGCCAGTAATGCTGTGCCTGATACACTACCGTTCAAAGGTTTGGAGTCACTTAGAAATTTCCTTATTTTTGAAAGAAAAGCACTTTTTTTTCAATGAAGATAACTTTAAACTAATCAGAAATACACTCTATACATTGCTAATGTGGTAAATGACTATTCTAGCTGCAAATGTCTGGTTTTTGGTGCAATATCTACATAGGTGTATAGAGGCCCATTTCCAGCAACTATCACTCCAGTGTTCTAATGGTACAATGTGTTTGCTCATTGCGTCAGAAGGCTAATGGATGATTAGAAAACCCTTGTGCAATCATGTTAGGTCTGCAATGCTGTAATTGCTGCAAATGGAGGATTCTTTGACGAAAGCAAAGTTTGAAGGAAAAAATTATTATTTCAAATACAAATCATTATTTCTAACCTTGTCAATGTCTTGACTATATTTTCTATTCATTTTACAACTCATGGTGGTAAGTAAGTGTGACTTTTCATGGAAAACACAAAATAATTGTCTGGGTGACCCCAAACTTTTGAACGGTAGTGTATGTGTGACTCTAATACTAAAACTGACTGCATCGGGGATTTTCGACCTGAAGTCGCACTTTGCTACACAGCGCCACAAAAACTTTGTAGCCAAATTCGATCGATGGATGAACATTTTCAGCCAGTAAGAGAACCGACGCCTTTCAAATCCAATGCATCACTAGCAGAAGTGATGTTTTGTCATTTTGTGGCAGAGCACAATCTAGCCCCATTGGTGGCAGATCACTTCAGTGATTTGGTGCCAACATTGTTTCCTGACAGCAAGAGCACTCAATTTTTTTGTGCTACTTGGCTTATTATTTTCACATTACCAAAAAGTTATGGCTCAAGATTGTGTCCATATAAGTGTACATTTGAATAAATATGTTTGAAATAGTTCATGTTGCACTTGCTGTTTGTTTAGTTTTTGTTTGTTTGTTTGTTTTTGCTTCAGTTTTCTTTCATCTGCTGATAAATACAGTTTTTAAGTACTCAGTACAGGTGTGAAAGCCCCCCCCCCCCCAATAAGGGAGGCATGAGATCAGTACAGGTGTGAAAACCCCCCAATAAGGGAGGCATGAGGTATGCCTTGACAGGTCGTAGCCTGGCACTTTGCAGATGCAGGACATGGACACAACAGCAACACTTCAGTTTATTACCTCCGCCAAGGAGGTAATGCTTTTACTACTAAACCACTAATCCTATCATTGTCAATCCAATTGCTAGTCATATGTTTTCATGGTCAAGGAATCTCAAAATATACACACAAACACTGTATGGGGGGGAACTGTGGCGCTTGGCGGAGGTCTGCGCTCTCCGAGTGCTTTTCTAGTTGGTAATATTTCTTGTAGTTGTCTTGCTAAAATTTTACAGATTATCTTAAGCTCAGCATTTAATAGGCTTATTGGTCTCATGTTTTCAAATTTATTAGAGGGTTTACCTGGTTTTGGCAACAGTATAATTAAGGCATTATTCATGTATGGTGGTAAATTACTATTTTGAAATGCTTCTAAAACCATTTCCAAAAATGGTTTTATTAATTTATTCTTAAATTTTTTATAGAGGTCAACTGGAAGACCATCTGGTCCTGCACTTTTTCCTGATTTCATATCATCAATGGCTTGCCCAACTTCTTCTTGACTAATTTTAGACTCCAGTATCTCCCTGTTTTCATGTGGAATACAAGGTATAGATAATCCGTCCAAAAACCCATTTAGTTTTGTTAAGTCAGTTTCATTTTTTGTGTCATATAGTTTTTCATAATAATCTCTAAAGGCACTGTTAATTTCTAAAGGATCTACAACTGCCTATCCGTTACTTATAATACTGGTAATTGGTGTTTTAAATTATAATTGTTTAATCTGCCATGCCAATAATTTCCCTGATTTTTCACCTTGTTCATAAAAAGATTGCTTCAATCTTAGAAGACTCGAGGCAGCTCTATTCGCTGATTTTTTGTCATATTCAGCTCTCAGAATCAGTAATTCGTTCTCTAACTTTGGGTCACTTCCTGCATACACTTTTTCTTGGAGAATTTTTTATTTTATGTTCCAATTGGACTCTCTCCTCTCGAGTCTTCTTAGATTTTGAACCTGTATAACTAATAATATGCCCCCTAATAAAAGCTTTGAAAGCCTCCCACTTTATACATGCTGATGTTTGTGTAGTATTGATATCAAAGAACTCGTCTATCTGTTTTTCTATGTACTTAACAAATTCCTCATCCTGAAGCCATTTATGCTGAAATTGCCACCTACCTGGTTCCTTTGTCAATTTCTTATCTACATATATTAAACAGCAGGGTGCATGATCAGAGATCACAATGTTATCATAGAAACAGTTTTGAATCTTGGACCTTAATTCTGTGGAGATCAAGAAATAGTCAATACGTGAGAATGTCTTGTAGGTATTAGAATAACAACAGTAGGCTTTAACTTGCGGTTTCATTTCTCTCCATATATCTAGCAATCTCAATTGTTTCATAAAATGATTAATAATCATCCTGCATCCATTGTGCGTACAGTCCAGTCCTGTTGATCTATCTATACTGGGATTCAATGTACAATTAAAATCCCCTGCTATTATATGTTGCCCTGTAAGTGATGATAAAGTAAGAAATAAATTAGCAAAGAAGTTTTGATCATCTATATTGGGACCGTATAAGTTCACCAGATTTATATTTTCTAATAACAAAGATCCTTGAATGATTAGGTATCTTCCTAATTTGTCTCCAATTACATTTTTCACTTGAAATGGGACTGTTTTGTGTATGAGAGTCATAACTCCCCTAGCTCGAGATGAAAATGATGAGGTGAATACACTTCCCTGCCATCTTTTTTTTAAATTCGTTTTACATCCTCCTCTATTAGATGAGTTTCTTGTAAAAACACAATTTTTGAACCTATGTCTTTTATTTTATTCATAACTTGTTTAAGTTTTTTTAAATTTTGTAGACCTCTGCAATTCCATGAAGTTAAATTAAGATTAACGCTTTGGTCTATGATCAATAAGGAGTTTAGGATTACCTCGCAATGTAAACATGCTCATACAGAGAAGCAAAAACATGAGTGGTTGAACATTCATCCTACAAACTACACACAAACAAATTCCCCCTTCCCACATTCGTGGTAATCCCCCCAAAATCAAAAAAAAAATTCTGTCTCCCGCTATAGCCATTGACTGCTCCTCACTCACAAGGATCAGACAAAACCACTCTTTCTTTCTCCTCTCAATCACCCTGACTCTACTGCTTTTAATGACATAACATTAACTCTCTTCTGTAGTTTTCCAACTTAACTCCAAAATTTTATAGCAACTTTGTACATCATAGTTTTTTTTTTTATACAATACAATCTGTATTTTGTGAACTTGCTATTTGCTTCAAATCAGTCAGATGCCTGTGCAAATGCTTAAATATTCTACCTTACATCTTATTCATGCTTCATGCTTAGCTCCCACCAGTCTCTTCTTGAATCTTCTTGATGAACTCCTGCGCCTCCTCTGGGGTCTTGAAGGTGTGGGTTCTGCCCTTATATGTGACCAGCAGTCTTGCAGGATAAATCACTCCATGACGAATCCCAAGGTTGCGCAGCTCTTTATGGGCGGGGTCAAACTGTTTCCTTAATTGTTGGATTCCTGTGGCCAGATCTGGGTAGAACCGCACCTGTTGATCCTGGTATTTAATTTCTCCTTTGGCTCGTGCCGTGTTGGAGATCTTCATCTTGTCTCTGTAACTGAGGAACTTCATAATCAGCGTCCTCAGTGATGCCTTATTATCTCTCAGTGGGCCAATTCGGTGGGCGCTTTCCAGAACGATCGATGATTGCAGCTCCGCGTTGTTCAGCGCTTCTGGAATCCACTTTTCCAAAAAGGAACATGAGTCCCGCCCCTCCGTACCCTCCGGGAGACCCACCAGCCTCAGATTGTTCCGTCTCGATCGGGATTCTAAATCCAGGACATTATCTTCCAGACATTTATTGTTTAATTCCAATGTGCGCACCTTTAATTGTAGGCCGGTGACGTCATCCTCAGCGCTAGAAATTCTGAGCTCCACCTGCGATACTCGTTCCATACAGTCGCTTAACTCCTTTCTCATTCCTTCTATCGCTGCTATAATCCCATCAAATTTAGTGGAGAAGTCTGCTCTCATTGAGCTAATGGCAGCGAGCACCGCACATGTGCCGTCGCCAGCAGTCACCGTTCCTCCGCTAGCTTGCTCCGCCATATCTGGGGATTTTTCTGCTTCGTCACGGACGTGAAAGTCCGTTAACTTGGACTGTTTCGGCGGTTCAGTTTTCCCTCCACCTGATTTCCCAGCCTTAGGCTTTACCGGCATGTCCTCGCCCAAACGCTGGGATAGGTTTTGTTCCAATTGAGAGGGTTATTTGCCGATTTTTTTATTTTTAAGAGCAGAGTAGAGTGAAGCACGTCCTTCTACGTGGCGGCCATAACCGGAAGTTCCACTCAATCTCAGTTTAATTTGATAACATTTGTCAAAATGTTTATTTCTTTGTTGTTGAGGTTGTTGTTTGTTTGTCTGTTGTAGTTAATTTTTTTGAAGTTTTTAGGTCATTGTTGTATGTTATCTGCATTTTTTCACCACTTACTAACCTTTATGTCTGTTTTTTCTCATACTTCTGGTTTATAGGAAATAACTTGAAATACATGCACCCCATTTGCTTGCAATTGCAGGCAAATGGCACAGAGACATCATGCGCGCACACCCAATTATATATGCATAGGTGTATACTTTACACACAACATATATATACACATATATGCATACATTACAGACATATAATCACATAGGCACATTTAGTTAGTCTTTAGTACACAACCAGTTAGTGAAAACATGTCCACATTTAAGTTTGTCACGTGGAACATACGTGGAATTGGAACCAGGGAGAAGAGGCTAAAAGTTTTTAATCGACTGAACGATTTACAGGCAGACTTTGTCTTATTGCAGGAGACACATGTTTCTAAGTCATCTGTAGATGCGCTCACCTCCCCGGAATTCCCCCACATGTACTCAGCCGGCTTTAATTCTAAACAAAGGGGGGTAGCTATACTGGTAAACAGAAGAATACACTTTGTTGTGAATAACACCATAATAGATCCAGAAGGTAGATTTGTAATACTAAAAATCTCAGTCCAGAATTTGGATCTATGTATTGCAAGTGTTTATGGCCCAAATGTTGACAACCCATCCTATTTTCACACTTTTTTCACTTCTCTTTCTGAGCACTTGGACACTACACTTACAATAGGAGGGGACTTCAACCTGGTATTAAACCCTGCAATCGACAGGCTCAGTACATCGGGGAATTACTGAAAATGGCAGGCTACTGACACTCTCAAACAGTACATGAATGATTTTGGTCTTTGCGATGAATGGCGTTCTCTTCACCCAACTCTTCTGGAATGCACTTTTTTTTCATCAGTTCATAGTTCACATTCTCGTCTAGATTTCTTTTTAGCCAGTAACTCTATTGTGAGGGACATCACAGACACTGAAATATGTTCAAATCAAGCTATTAGCAATCACCATCCAGTATCTCTTACACTAGTAAATAGGAAAGCTACAAGGGAAACTAAGAGCTAGAAATTTAATATATCACTACTGAAAGACAAAGACTTTATTAACTACTTTAATAAAGAGTGGGAATCATATCTGGAATATAATGATGTGCCAGGAATATCCCCAGGTGTTCTTTGGGAAGCAGCAAAAGTGGTCATGCGAGGTAAAATAATCTCTTACTGTTCATATAAGACTAAAAAAGAAAAAACACTGGTACTGGACTTAGAACAGAAAATTAAATCACTGGAGACAACCTGTGCCATTTCCCCACAGGAACAGACACTTAACGATCTGAGAAAATTAAAGCTGGAATTAAAAGAAATTACAAACAAAAGAGCACAGTTTTTAATACAAAGACTGCGTCTTGAGAACTTTGAACACAGTAATAAATCGGGGCGATATCTTGCAAACCAGCTTAGATTGAATACCGGTAAAGAAAAAACAACTATCCACTCTATCAAGGATATGACTGGAAATATTACCCATGAGCCTGAAGAAATAAATAACTCCTTCAGAAAGTTTTATGAAAACCTCTACTCATCTCAGGTTAACCCATCTGACTCAGAGATAAATAAATTTTTGGACGATATTAATTTACCACAATTAAATAATGAACAGAATGCAGCACTGGATGCACCTCTTCAGGTGTCTGAACTCTAGGAGGCACTTAAGCACATCCCAAACAACAAAGCCCTGGGACCAGATGGTTTTTCAGTAGAATTTTATAAAGAATTTTGGCCTGTGATGGCACCTACTTTTTTTTAAAATGGTGAACCAAATTAAAGAAGATAATGTAATTCCTCCGAATATGAATTTGGCTAGTATTATCCTGCTCCTTAAACCTGGAAAAGAACCTACGCTTCCATCCAGCTACCGTCCCATCTCACTTATAAATGTCGATCTTAAAATAATTTGCAAAGCTCTCACCGACTGGAAAGGATAATTCCGTTTATTATACACCCAGATCAAACAGGTTTCATCAAGGGTAGGCACTCGGCTGATAATACACGCAGACTATTTAATTTAATAGACTACTGCAAGATCAATAATGTAGAAGCTACAATCTTGTCCCTGGATGCAGAGAAAGCCGTGTTAACCGTGTTAACTGGAAATTTCTTTTTATGGTGTTAAACAAGTTCGGGTTTGGTTCATCTTTCATAAACTGGATTAAAATACTATATAGGTGTCCAGCTGCGTCTGTCCGAACAAATGATCAGACTTCCCGAAGCTTTAATCTCCAGAGAGGTACTAGGCAGGGGTGTCCACTCTCTTCCTCACTTTTTACCATCTTTATTGAACCATTAGCAGCAGCCATACGGCAAAATATTGATATCAGAGGTATTCAAACTGGAGAAAAGGAACACAAGATAAGTCTTTATGCTGATGATGTATTGATTTTCCTTGAAAACTCACAAAGATCTCTTCTTCAGACAGTGGCACTCATTGATAAATTTTCATCATTATCAGACTACTCTATTAACTGGGTAAAATCAATAGTTTTACCTATAAATTGCAATTTCTCAACTACATCTACTATTCCAATACAATCAGGAAATGTTAAATATTTAGGAATAGATATTTCCCCCAGGCTCTAAGAGTTATTGCGACTAAATCATATTCCCCTTTTAAAAACAATACAAGACGACCTTATGCGCTGGAGGACACTACCTTTATCATTAACAGGAAGAGTCGCAATCGTTAAAATGACGGTCCTTCCTAAAATCAATTATTTGTTCTCAATGATCCCTACCCAACCATCAATGGCCTGGTTTAAGTCTCTAGACTCAAATATAAGTAAATTTTTATGGAAGGATAAACCATCACGAATTAGTTTAAAAACCCTCCAAAAAGCGAAAGAGTGCGGAGGCTTAGATTTACCAAATTTTTTTAATTACTCTTTAGCCAATAGACTGCAGTTTGTTTCAAAATGGACAAAATCAACCCCACTAGGAAACCCATGGTTAGATGCTGAACAGGCTCTCTGTGGGTCACTAAGTATCTCCGACTTACCTTTTATAAGTCCCTGTGTTAAACGCCATGACTGTTTTAAAAGTATTAATATCAGCTCCTCTCTGATGGCTTGGTGGAAATTTTTAAAAATAACAGGGTCTTCACTTGTCCCCTGTAAACTCACACCCATTTGGAATAATCCTGATATCCTGCAACAAAAAAGGACATTAAAATTTCCACTATGGCAAGAGAAGGGAATAAACAACTTAGAACATCTTATTCAAGGTGGAAATTTTATCCAATTTCAGGATCTAATGTCACAATACGAAATCAGTGATAAAAAGTATTTTGAATATCAACAGCTTAAATCCATAATAAAAGCAAGATTTAATCTTAATCAGACAGATTTAGAAGTACCATTTAAGATGGCAGAGTTTCTAAATCTCCATTCCCCAAAATTGATATTGAAAATACATGGAGTCCGTATCTCTTCCAATATCAAAATGGGAGACAGACTTATCGATTAATAAGGAGGAAAGTTTCTGGACACAAATATGTTTAAACACTTTTAAGATGACTAAAAACTCTAACTTACAACTTATACAGTATAAAGTTCCACATAGAATTCATTACACAGGACAAAGGATGTTCAAAATGGGCCTGAGTCACACAAATATCTGCTCTCATTGCACTAGCAACATCCCGGATAGCTATATGCATGCTATGTGGTCCTGTGCACCGGTTCAAAAGTTCTGGCAGAAGACATGTGAAGACCTGTCGGCATGGCTTGGGTATAGTGTCCCACCCTCACCCACACTTTGCATATTAGGTGATTTAAGTGAAATGAATATAGATGCAAGGATGTCACACATGGTTCTCACTGCCTTATGCATCGCAAAGAAAACTATCCTCATGAATTGGAAATCAAGAAATAACTTATGCATGACTTATTATAATAACTTACTATTGGATTATATTAGCCTGGAGAGAATGTCAGCCTCCTCAAATAATCAATTGGCGGAATTCAATTTTCTCTGGTCCCTGCTTATTAATTCTATAATCTGAGGGGTGGCAGGCAGTGACTCGCTCTCCTTGGCACCTCTGGCGGCTGGCTGTGCCCCGACCGTGGGTGTCCGGGGGGCCTGTTCCGGGGTGGCCGTCTGTCTGGCCCTGGGGGTGGGGGTTGGGGGGGCTGCGGGGTGGGCCGGGGGGGTTGGGTTGTGGCCCCCGGCCAGCTGGCCTCGCCCCTTGGTGGGGTCTGGGTCTGGCCCTGGGCCCCTGGTGCTGGGGGAGGGGGCGTCCCCCCCCCCCCGGGCCGGGATCGGGTGTGCGCCAGTGGTGGGGGTTGTCCCCAGTGCATCCTTGCACAGCGGAATCGTGCTTTCCCTGGGGCCCTGGTGGCACCCTGGGGCTGGTGCCTGCATCCTGGGTCGCCCTCCCTGTCCACTGGGGTGTGCGTGTGTGTGTGAGAGTGGGTGTGAGGTGTGGGCTTGTGTATGAGCGGATGCGGAAGTGGGTGTGTGTTGAGTGGGCAGGTGGGGCTGTTTGTCCCGGCTGCCCTGCTGTTGTGTTGCGGGGTGAGGCGCTTTGTCGCATCGCCCCAGGTGTCATTGGCAGCTGGTGTGTGTTGGTGCTTGGGGGTGGTTGGGGGGCCGTTGGCACAGGTTGATGGCCGTGTTTCCATCGGGTTGCTCCGGGGCGGCTGTGGTTGCAGGGCGGCCTGCAGCTGTCGGTGTGCGTCTGGGGTGGGTGGTCGTGGGCCTGCGTCGGCGCTCGGGGGTGTTGCCTGGCGTGTTGGGCGCCGTGTGGGTCCGGCCCATTGTTCGCTATTGTGACTGTTGTTGTCCATGTTTGTGTGTGTAAGATGAGTGGAAATATGTTTGGCTGCCCCATCATGTTAGTGGTGCTGGGAGCGCCGGGGCGTGATGCTGGTGGGTCCTGGGCTGCTTCCACTGGCAGCCCTCGCCCTGGGTTGGGATTTGGGGGCAGTGGGTGGCCTCATGAACCAGTCTGCAAGCTGGCTTCTGGGGGGGGGGGCGGCCTCACTTTTTAGACCACCTACCTCCCAGTCTTATTTCCCACCCTCCCCCTCCCCCTGACTCTGGGTGGAATATACATCTTTTTTGTTACATTTAGGGCTTTGGGGTGGGGGTGTGCCGCACTGTGTCAGTGAAGGGGATACCTTTGCTGCGTGGTGGGGCTGCACTCACCTCAATTTTAATTGCATTTTAGACACTGAGGGCTTGGGAGGATGGGGGCCCTGCTGCCCATCGCAGTGGCTAGCGATGCTCCAATCACTATCCCCCCAATTTTAATTGCACTTTGGTAGTCCCCACATTTACACACAATTATGTCATATAACCAACACATACCCACCATGTTCTGTGCGGGGGGGGGGGGGGGGGGGTCTTCCCCCACCCCTGTTGCCCTGCTCTTGCTGGGGGCGTGGGGGCCTGGTGGGGAGCCTGGGACCTATCATGTTGTCAAAATCCCTGGGTGCTACTGAATATATAGATACAACCAAGGAAGTTAGAGGGGGGCTGAATATGAGTCTAAGTGAGAGTGAGGGGGTGATGAATGGAGGTGGTAATGGTGGGTCGGTTTTGTGCGGCGCTTTGCATGCCGAGTGGCATCTTGGGCGCCTGCGGTGGTCTGCTGATTGTTTGCTCAGATGGGCGCCAGGGGTGGGGGTCTGTTTCTGTGGCCTGCGCCGGTGGTTTCCCTGGTCACTGCCGGGCACTGGTGCGTGTACAGGCTCGCTGCATCTGCTTCGCAGCCGCCTTATGAAACAAAGGTGAATGAGGGGTGAGTCTGAATGGGTACAGGAGTGAGAGAAAATGGGTCGGTCTGGGTGAGTGAGAGGGGTGTGCATGGGAGCATGTGGGTGTGAAGGAGTGGGGAGGGGTGTGTCTGCAAGTCGAGAGGTGCTGGATTAAGGGGGGTAGTGCCTCTCGGCAACGTGGGCTCCCCTGGGCAGGGGGACTTCTTTGGACGTGGGGGTCCCCGGGGTGTGAGACAGAGGCGCTGGGGCGAGCCCGCTGTGGGGGTGCCTGGGTGAGCTTGCACCGGGGGGCGCGGGCCGGTCTCTGCCCCAGGGGGTGGGGTCGCTGGCCTCCTGGTGCCTGGGGCTGGGGGCGGACGTTGGCCCTGCTGGGGGGGGGGGGGCGTTGGGCGGATCCGGGGGTGTGGGCTCACTGCGCCGGCCGCCGAGCAGCCTGGCTTCCCTTGATCGTCCCTCCGGGGGCGGATACCTGGCTTTCCTGGAGCTTGCTGACCTCGGGGCTGCGGGTTGGTGGTGCTGCCTTGCCTGCTCGGGGTTCCCGGGGGGAGAGCTGCTGCGACCGGCCCTTCGCTCGTATGTTTCCTGACAAACCACCCACATGCACACACTTATTTTGCGCGCGTTCTTATATATATGCACACAGACATACACGCCCAAGTGTCTCTCCTTTAACAGGTGCGGAAACCAGACTCATGTTGAGACATCTTCGGTGGAAGACGCAGTTTGTCTTTTGTTTGTTTTAGTTGTTGGTTTGTTTGTTTTTTTGGGGTTTTTTTGTCTGTTCCCCTCCCTTTTCTTTTCCCCCTTCACACACTTCCTTTCCCTCTTCCCCATCCTGTTGGGTCTTCCATGGGTAAAACAATTAAAATAAAGTATTAAAAGTTATTACAGGAGGAGTTTACAACAATATACAATACACAGTTAGGTACTGTATAAGCTCGTCTTGGCAAAGTAAATCTGTTTTGGCACTTCCGGTTATGGCGGCCACGTAGGAAGACGTGTTTCACACTGCTCTGCTTGTAAAACTAAAAATTTTACTACAACTCTCTCAATTGGAACAAAAACCCATCCCAGCGTTTTGGCGTGGATATGGTAAAGACCAAGGTTGGAAAATTAGGTGGAGGAAAAGGCAACTCAACAAAACAATCCAAGCTAACGGACTTCCAAGCTCAAGGCGAGGCAGGGAAAACTCCAGAGGCAATGGCGGAGGATGGAGCCAGCGGCGGAGCGGGAACTGCTGGGGAGGGGACAAGCGTAGTGCTCGCTGCCATCACCTCCATGAGAACAGAGTTTTCTTCTAAATTTGATGGGATTATAGCAGCGATAGAAGGAATGAGGAAAGAAATAAACGACTGCATGGAGCGAATGTCGCAGGTGGAGCTCCGAATATCAAGCGCTGAGGATGACGTCACCAGCCTGCAAATTAAGCTGCAAACACTGGAATTAAAATGGAAACATCTGGAAGATAACGTCCTAGACTTGGAATCCCGCTCGCGACGAAATAATTTGAGGCTGGTGGGCCTCCCAGAGGGAGTGGAGGGACGGGACCCATGTTCCTTTTTGGAAAAGTGGATTCCAGAAGCACTGAACAACGCAGACCTGCAGTCATCGGTCGTTTTAGAGAGCGCTCACCCAATCGGCCCACCGAGAGATAATAAGACACCACCAAGGACGCTGATTACGAAGTTCCTCAACTACAGAGACAAGATGATGGTCACCAATGCTGCGCGAGCTAAAGGGGAAATTAAATACCAGGATCAACAGGTGCAGTTCTACCCAGACTTCGCCACAGGAATTCAACAATTAAGGAGGCAGTTCGAAACAGCCCGCAAAGAGCTGCGCAACCTCGGGATTCATCACGGAGTAATTCATCCGGCAAGACTGCTGATCACATATAAAGGGAGAACCCACACCTTCAAGACCCCTCAAGAGGCGCAGGCGCTCATCAAGCAGATCCAAAAGGAGACTGGTGGGAGCAAAGCATGAACATGACAAAGGTAGAACATTTAAGTGTATGTACAGACATCTGATTGATCTGAAACATATAACAAGTCTACAAAATACAGACTGTAATTAAAAAAAAACTATGATGTACAACGTTGCTATAAAACTTTGAAGTTATGCTGAAAAAAACACAGAAGAGAGTTAATGTTATAAAAATAGTAGTAGAGGCAGGGTGATTGAGAGGAGAAAGAGAGAGTGGTTTGACTGATCCTCGCAGGTGTGGAACAGTCACTAGCTATAACGGGAGACAGAATTTTTTTGATTTTGGGGGTATTACCACGAATGTGGGGAAAGGGAATTTGTTTTTGTTTAGTTTGTAGGATGAATGTTCCATCATCCATGTTTTTGCTTCTCTGTAAGAGTATGTTCATATTGCAAGGTAATCTCAAACTCTTTACTGATCATAGATCAAAGCGTTAATCTTAATTTAACTTCATGGAATTGCAGAGGTCTACAAAATCTTAAAAAACTTAAACAAGTTATGAATAAAATAAAAGACATAGATTCAAAAATTGTATTTTTACAAGAAACTCATCTAATAGAGGAGGATATAAAAAGAATTAGGAGAAGATGGCAAGGTAACGTGTTCACCTCATCATTTTCATCCCGAGCCAGGGGAGTTATGACTCTCATACACAAAACAGTCCCATTTCAAGTGAAAAATGTAATTGGAGACAAATTTGGAAGATATCTAATCATCCAAGGATCTTTGTTATTAGAAAATATAAATCTGGTGAACTTATACGGCCCCAATATTGATGATCAAAACTTCTTTGTTAATTTATTCCTTACTTTATCATCACTTACAGGGCAACATATAATAGCAGGGGATTTTAATTGTACATTGAATCCCAGTATAGACAGATCAACAGGACTGGACTGTACACACAATGGATGTAGGATGACCATTAATCATTTTATGAAAGAATTGAGATTGCTAAGATATATGGAGAGAAATGAAACCACAAGTCAAAGCCTATTCTTGTTATTCTTTAGATTTTTTTTTTTTTTTTTTTTAGATTTAGTATACTTTATTGATCCCCAGAGGGGAAATTGAGGGCATCCACCACCTGGACGGATGAAGCAGCCACGATACGGCACTATCCCTTAACCATTCACACACACACTCACACCTAGGGCCACTTTAGAGTCTCCAATTAACCTAACCTGCATGTTTTTGGCATGTGGGAGGAAACCGGAGAAATCCTGGAGTAAACCCATGCAAACACGGGGAGAACATGCAAACTCCACACAGATCACTGTTGGTCGGGGGCTGGGATCGAACCCACGATCCCACGATCCCCACAATCCCCCGGCCAAGGGTAAACTGTGCTGCCGCAGTGCTAACCACTGCACCACCGTGCAGCCCAAACCCTTGTCTTATAGGTATTCTAATACCTATAAGACATTCTCACGTATAGACTACTTTTTGATCTCTACAGAATTAAGGTCCAAGATTCAAAACTGTTTCTATGATAACACTGTGATCTCTGATCATGCACCCTGCTGTCTAATATGTAGATAAGAAATTGACAAAGGATCCAGGTAGGTGGCATTTTCAGCATAAATGGCTTCAGGATGAGGAATTTGTTAAGTACATAGAAAAACAGATAGATGAGTTCTTTGATATTAACACTACACAAACAACAGCATGTATAAAGTGGGAGGCTTTCAAAGCTTTTATTAGGGGGCATATTATTAGTTATACAGGTTCAAAATCTAAGAAGACCCGAGAGGAGAGAGTCCAATTGGAACGTAAAATAAAAATTCTCCAAGAACAAGTGTATGCAGGAAGTAACTCACAGTTAGAGAACGAATTACTGATTCTGAGAGCAGAATATGACAAAAAATCAGCGAATAGAGCTGCCTCGAGTCTTCTAAGATTGAAGCAAACTTTTTATGAACAAGGTGAAAAATCAGGAAAATTATTGGCATGGCAGATTAAACAATTAGAATTTAAAACACCAATTACCAGTATTATAAGTAATGGACAGGTAGTTATAGATCCTTTAGAAATTAATAGTGCCTTTAGAGATTATTATGAAAAACTATATGATACAAAAAATGAATCTGACTTAACAAAACTAAATGGGTTTTTGGGTGGATTATCTATACCGTGTATTCCAAATGAAAACAGGGAGATACTGGAGTCTAAAATTAGTCAAGAAGAAGTTGGGCAAGCCATTGATAATATGAAATCAGGAAAAAGAGCAGGACCAGATGGTCTTCCAGTTGACCTCTATAAAAAATTTAAGAATAAATTAATAAAACCACTTTTGGAAATGGTTTTAGAAGCATTTCAAAATGGTAATTTACCACCATACATGAATAATGCCTTAATTATACTGTTGCCAAAACCAGGTAAACCCCCTAATAAATGTGAAAACATGAGACCAATAAGCCTATTAAATGCTGATCTTAAAATAATCTGTAAAATTTTAGCAAAATGACTACAAGAAATATTACCAAATATTATTAACCGAGATCAGAATGGCTTTATAATGGGAAGACAAGGCTTCGCTAATGTAAGAAGACTATTTAATATTATTTATTCTAATAAAGAAGCACTGGATACAGCTCTCCTATCATTGGACGCTGAAAAGGCCTTTGATAGGGTCGAATGGCCCTATCTTTTTGAAGTCCTACAAAGGTTTGGACTTGGAAATAATTTCATAAAATGGGTCCAGATAATATACAATAATGCTACAGCAGAAATCCTAACAAACAGAAATATCTCAAAATCAATAAAAATCAATAGAGGATGTCAACAAGGCTGTCCACTTTCACCTTTACTGTTTACTATGGCAATTGAACCTTTAGCGATGGCAGTACGTTTACATCCACAAATATATGGAATTAAAGTAGGACCAACAGAACATAAAATCTCCCTGTATGCCGATGACATAATTTTGTTTATGTCGAATTTTAAAAAATCAATTCCGACCTTGTTAAATTTAATAAAGAACTTTGGGGAAATATCAGGATATAAAATAAATAAAACAAAATCTTCAATATTAATGCTAAATGAGATCCAGAGAAATCACCCAGCTCCTGAGGTAAATCAGTTCAATGTTGTAAATCAGTTTAAATATTTAGGAATTCAAATTTTGCCGAAGCTAGAATCGATCGCCAGTGCCAACTATGAAGCCTTAATGACAGATATTAATGAGTTGCTTCAGAGATGGATGTCACTACCAATGTCGATGATCGGGAGAATTAATATACTTAAAAGTAATATCTTACCAAAAATACTTTATTTATTTCAAAACATTCCTTTACCACCACCTTCAGATCTATTCTCAAGAATTAAAAAAAAGTTAGTGGAATTTATATGGAACAATAGGAAGGCTAGATTATGTTTGTCCATATTATATTTACCATTTGATCGTGGAGGTCTGAAATGTCCAGACTTTATGTTGTATTACTGGTCAGCACAACTGAGGTCTATGACATATTATTTTTCATCAAATGATCTCCCTCACTGGACTGAAATGGAATCATACAATTTACCTTTACCTCTTCCCTTATTCATATACTCAGACTCGGCTAAAAAATTACAGAAACAAGTTAAAAATCCAATTGTAAAGCACATGATCAAAATATGGTGTGAAACCAAAAAATATTTTAAAAGAACCACACTTACTGTCACAATTTAGCCCAATATGGGGTAATCAATATTTTACACCAGGGAGAGCGGATGCTGTATTTAAAGTATGGAATTTAAAAGGGATTCAAAAGATTCAAGACTTATATTTGTCACGCTCAGATAATATAATGTCTTTTGAAGAACTGAGGATTAAATTCAATCTTAATAGAACACACTTTTTTTAAATATCTTCAGCTTAGAAATTTTATTTAATCAGATCAAAATAATGCTCTCACTCGACCTACTTATTCATCCTTGGAAAAAATTTTGATGAAAGATAGTAAGAGAAAGGGTATTATTTCAGAGTTTTATAGCTCATTGACACTATTCTCAAGTGAAAACTCACAGAAAAGACTGAATTATTGGAAAGAAGACCTGTAAATTGAAATTTCAGAGGAACAATGGGAAATGGCTTGTACAGGAGCTCAAA
This sequence comes from Pholidichthys leucotaenia, assembly GCA_020510985.1. Taxonomy (NCBI): domain Eukaryota; kingdom Metazoa; phylum Chordata; class Actinopteri; order Cichliformes; family Pholidichthyidae; genus Pholidichthys; species Pholidichthys leucotaenia. The sequence goes on along the minus strand of CM035840.1, from coordinate 84,920,743 downwards.
CCAAATCAATAAATATACGTCTTAAACTGATACATTTTAAATGGTTAATGCGGATGTATGTTACACCAGTGGAAATAAATAGATATAACAAAAACATTCCAGATACATGCACAAAATGTATGGAAAGTAAAGGGACCCTATTTCACTGTTTATGGGAATGTAGAAAAATCAGAATGTTTTGGGAAGAGGTGAGGGTAACAATTGAAAAAATAATTTCAAAACAATTCACATTGAACCCTAAACTGTTTTTGTTGGGTCTGTATCCAGAAAAACATAACTTTAATAAGAGTGAAAGAGCATTCATAGACCTCGGTTTGCTTAACCACTTGCACTCTGGTCAATTTCCTTAAAAACGCCAAAAAATAACGTACCCAAAGTAAATCAAAAGCTGTTCTTCAACCCTTTGCAGCATCTTCATGGGGTTGGTCTCATTTAAAAGAAAACACTTTGAATTTTTTGGCAAAACAGTCACAATCTCTCTAAAGGCGCTTTTCCACTAGCCCCGCTCAGCCCCGATTGAAAACCCGACTCTACTCACTTCGGTTCGGTTCGGGCTCAGTTGCTTTTCAACTACTGCTGGCACACCTGCTGGCACACCTGCTGTAGGTGGGATTTGTTGAAGAGCAGGCAGCGCCACACCCTCGTGACGTGGAACACGCGACTGAATCCTCCACAACAAACAAAATGGCTGATGACGAGGAGAGAAGGAAGGAGGAAGGAGAGAGGAATGACTGTGACATGAAACTGGTTAAATCTATGGTGCTGACTTCTTGTGCTCTGCACAATCTGTGTGAGAGTCATGGAGAGACGTTTGACACTACATTGGATGATGCAGTAGATGAACCAGTGATGGCAGCGGCACAGAGAGCAGAGGAGCAGGGTGGTGATATTGTAGCGAACTCAATATAAGCACCCTACTTGGCTTGCCAAGTGGGTTGACCCTATTGGCGACACAGGCAGAGTGTGGGACTCGGGAGCGGGAGGCGTGAGTTCGAACCTGCCGGTGGGATGTCGCCATGTCGAGCTGCACGTTACAATATAATATGAGATGCAATACTTGTCTATTTTGTGTGCATACATATTTCAAAAATGTTTTTTGTAAATAAAATGTTGTGCATGGTCCATCTACCTGTCCTGTTGTTCATAACGCTTATCTGTTAAGAAGGTGCGAAGCCATCAGCCTAATGATGAGTCCACACTTCTCACTGTTATGATAATTGCTCACGCTGAGCGCTCTGACAGCCCCGTACGCTGTGGGGGTCACACACGACGTGTTCCTCCCCACACTCTCAATAATTTTTTTTCCCGTATATTTTTGTCTTTGGCGTACAGAAATGGCAATACGCCCGTATTTGCTAAAATTGCATTTTTCCCGTATTAAAATACGGCGAAACCGTATCACTTGACAGGTATGTAATTACATGCAGAAACACCGCACAGGCCATCTTCACAAAAATCCAGCTCGACAAGCCATTTTTGCTTAGGTGGAAATGCAAATTGAACTATAAATCATGTGCTGATACATGTCATATTTTCCCATGTAAAGGTCTCCCACTTTTACTTACAAATTGATTTTTAATTTTTGGGAAAAGGGAATATAAATTTTGCACTTGTTGGTAACAACAGTTGTGTGCAACAAAAACACAGTTGTGTATCCTTGTCCGATTTGTCTACTGTTATTAGTGCCAAATTTTTGCTAGATTCCTTCTTAATTTATTAAATTTTGACTGGTGATGCAACATTAAACTTACACATACTTACCTTTATCAGTGTCTACAAGTTCAAGCACACCTGTACAACTGCTTATAACATAAAAAATGTACCTGTTCAAGAGAAATGGATTCAGCATTGCAAATTTGTTTAAAATTAAAAAAAACTACCAAGACATTACGTTTCGTTGTGTTGTTAAAAATTAAATTACCATTAGAAGGCTATACACCTGACCTGATGAACAGCAGCATGTGGAGTGAACAGAGAATAGAATATGTATGTAATTATTGGCTTTTCTCATACGGTGTCATAACAGATAAACCAGACTTTTGATGCAAACAATACAATTTTATTCCAGAAGCAAAATTTACAAACAAAAAAACAGACTGGGCGATGACATCTCTGCGAGCTCTTCCCTTCGTAACGCAGCGTCCTGCTCCAGGGCTTCACGCGCATCTGCCCGCACATCTGCAGCCACCTGTCGCAAACGCTGCATGTACTCCTGATGGTGTTCTTGCCGCTGGTCATGTTGCCGTTCCAAGAGCTGCATCTCTTCGTCATGCATGTTGACCATCGCTAATGTAGATGGAAAGACAGAAAGGCATGGTCGTTAAAGCTGGATCACTACATATATTATGGAATTACACAGGTGAAAGTCTGTGGTGGAATGTCACTATTATATTATGCTTCATTGCTGTATATAAGCTGAACTGTCATGTTGCTGCCCCTCAGTAGAGCAGATTTTGCAACACGCAGGGTGCTGTCTTCGGCTGCAGCCCCCCTGCAAAACTAAAAAGGATTAAGATTAAGAATATGGATGGATGGATGGGTAATGTTTAAACTAGTTGCTTGTAGTGTGGCCGCAGAAATCTGGGTTAATACAGTCAGCTGACGCGAAGCATTTCAATGAAGCATGTTGATTCCAACGGCAGTTCATGCGCTTTATTTGTTTGTCTAAAACAGGAGTTACAACAGCACCAATCACCACACCTAAAAATGGTGGTGGAACACCGATAAGTGAAGACCAAAGAATAACCTTTTTGTACATTTAAAAAGACATTTTCAATTAATTAATATGCAGCTACAGGAAATTGCATTAATCAATTTGGTACATAACTTGTTAGGCTCCAGCCCCCCTGCGACCTGTAAAGGATTAAGCAGTAGAAGATGGATGGATGGATGGATGGATTTTCAACCCTGGTTTCCGCTGCTGGACCTGTTTCAACCAAAAAAAAAAATCGTGGTTATTGTGCCTTACTGGCACTTGAACGTGATCCAGATGGAGCTGGTGATGTGGAGTCGATTCAGCTGGCGCTCCGGCAGACGCACACGCAGACGCAGCGCCAGGAGAGTCCGGTGTGTCCATCATGTCCACTGAGGTGGACCCCTGTGATATGAAATGCGATTCTAGAAAGAAAATGCACGCAATTTAAAACTTAACACCAAAGTGCAACATGTACACAACACTCCAGTTTTTAACCGGAATACAATAAGCGTAATTCAGCGTTTTGTTCGCGCTAGTACTTAACACAAAGCAAGCATGAATCTGCAGTTGGCTGCAAAACAATAGGCAAGCCTTAGTAACAACCATTACTCACAATCTAACAACCTTCCTATTTCTTAAAAACAATGAGCTTGGCACAGAAAGGATAAAGTGGCGAAAAGATGTGCAATATCAAAACAACACTCACCATCCACGGTTTCCAAGGCCGTGACCGTGACAGTGGCCGTGTCGAGCCCAATGTCTCTCAGCGAACCACTTCCACTCCTTCCATCTGCTGAACCTCGAGCATTGTAATCCTTCACTGCTCGGTAATCGCTTTTCAGCTTTTTCAGCTTCTCCCGACACTGTTTGGCAGTACGGATGTGCCCTTGGGAACCCATCTGCTCGGACACCTGCATTTCGAGTAGATCCGTCCAACTCGCGCTGGATGCGATCGTCGCCTAATATAGAAAGAAAATTGCGCACCTCCTAATATATAATATTAGGAGTATATTATTATATAAGTATATTATACAGTATATTAATATAATATACCGTATTAAAGGGGCGCACTGTGTTCACTGCTGAACAATTACAAATGGTGGTCGTGGAGTAAATTCAGCAGAAAAAGTCGCTTTCGTGACGTAACGACCTGACCAATCAGCGGCGACCAGTCTCTTAAAGTCATATCACAGCCATACTCAGCCCTACTCAGCTCGGTTAGACCCTGCCCTGGATCAGGTACGAAAAAAGTACCTGCTAACCGGTGCTGGGGCTGATGGAAAAGCGCCTAAAGCGGGCTGAGTGGTGCGGTGTAGGGCTAAGTGAGGCTGGTGGAAAAGGGCCTTTAGTGTTCCTGCCACTGAGTAACAGTCATCTAAACATACTGAACTTGAAGAAAATAAATTTCGCCTGTGTGTTTTTTTGGATACAAATGCTTGCAAATAACACACAGCTTCAGATACTGGCTGGAAAATGCAACAGAAATGTAGAACCAAGTGTTATGCAGCTGAGGTCAAAATTTTGTAACAATACCACAAAAACTGAATATATTACACAGCTTTTTTCTTAGGTTGTTCCCAGGCGTTTTTGAACTGTGCCAAATTGTGCCAAATGGCACAGTTTGGAAAAACGTCTGTAACTTTTGAATGATTCAATATAGAAGCTTCATCTTGGGCTCTAATGAAAGGTGAAGGGCTGTGTGTGTGTGTGTGGGGGGGGGGGGGGTTGTTTATTCATTCATGAATGAATGAATGAACAAACAAGCCCCCACACACAAAGAAGCATGCCACGTAAAAAATGTGTGGCTTTTTTTTACAAGAAAAAATAACCTACAGTGCACTAAAAATTATACGAAAACATCTGTAATGTAGAAGATAACAACTCCCACCCCCCCACCCCCCCCCGCTACAGAGGACGGACATCGCCCATCGCTACATGACGGAAAGCGGTGACGGTGCGCCGCGGTCTACTACGCACAGTTGGACTAAAATATCTGCAATATATCTGCAATCCGCTACAGAAGAGTAGCGGGGGGGGGGGGGGGTTCACAACATGACGAGGGGGCTGTTCGCAACATGATGAACCCGGACCGCACAGTTGTAATTTACCGATCGGTCAAAAGTCATTTGGATTACAATTTTCAGGGACAAAGAATAATTTAGCTTATAACACTTACCTGTCCACAACAGCAGTGTCGCTGGCGAACTTCTCTTCCTCATTGTCAGACGAACATGACGCTGGTCCGCTTGTTACGGACTCGTGGTGCTGGTCACGCGACCCGGTCAAACCATAATTCCATTATTGCGGTTTTGCGCTTCCATGATTGCGGTTTTGGCGAACGATTTTTCGAAACAAATAAGAACAGTAGTAAGAAAAAAAGACCGGCGAACGCCTGTGTGTCACCCAGCCTTACACAAAACAGCTTTCGAACTTCTGTGCTTCAATTGGCTGGCTGTATTCGCAGCCATTGGTAGGCGGGTTCTTCTTGCTAGGTTTTCAGTTATTGGTTCTTCAAGGTTTCAGAAACCCAATTCAAGGCTCTTATTAGTCGAATGAGAGGTCAATCACATCTAAACCAATCAAAGCACTCCTTTGGCTTTCTGTTCGCGGCTGTGTCTGTAGTGGAAGAACGGAAATGCAGCTTTTTTTTTCAGTGTGCTCTAGGACGCAGTGCCCTCGTGCGCCCTCGTGCGCTCCAGGACACAGAGACGTGTCCGCCCGCGGTACACCGGAGTGCAAGAGGTTAATGCCAAAAAATGTATTGCACTACTGTGGAAAAAGTCTCATAGACCAGATGTGACTCAGTGGTTAAGACAGATGTTAACAAACCTTCCACTAGAAAGAATAACATATATACTGAAATTAAAGGAAAATGTGTTTTAGAATATATGGAGACCTTTCATTGATTATGTAAAGAAATTAAACATAACTTCTGAAGAAGAAGGTGAATGATATGTGTGGACCTTGCAAATTCCAAACTGGTGAATGTATATTATGTATTCTTATGTAATAGATTACCTAGACTAAACAGAGGAGCATTGTTGTTGACTTGTGTTTGTTAATGGTTGTTGTTTTTAATACATTTTTTTGTTGTTGTTGTTATTAGTGTTTTTTTAAATTTTTAAATTACTTTAGTGTTAGTGTCTGATTGTTTGTGCTATGTTTGTAAAAAAAGGTTCAATAAAAAATATTGTGGAAAAAAAAATCTGTTTTGGCACAATGAGGGTGACAGATCCCTGTTCTGTTTGCCTAGCTGCCTGACTGGACAAGGGGGGGGAATTTTTTTTTTTTTTGTATTTTGTAATATGATCTATCTTTATGATCTTCAGCCCATCTTTTTTGCCATAGCTCAGTTCCTTTTTTCCTGATTACTGCTTTCCCTTCACCTTTTCCAAGAGACAATGGTATAGTTATCTCTTTTCCAAGAGCGCTTTTTGCTAATTTGTCTGCACAGTCAGAATCAGAATCAGAATCAGATTTATTGCCATTGTTCATGTAGTACACAAACTAGGAATTTATCTCGGTGCAATGCTGCAACATTAAACATGATAAAATAAAAGAAATAAACTATACATGCAATAAAGTGTAGAATAAGAATGAGTAATACTAGTCAGCAGTTTTAAATATATTAGCGAGCAACAGATATTGTGGAGAACCATATAGTGCAGTTGGTAATGCAAAAAGAAAAGAAAACAGTGATGATTGAAGTACAGTCATTCCCTTTCAACCCTTCATGTGCAGGAACCCAGCAAAACTGAACTTCTCCACCACCCCTGTGTACCCTAAATAAACTGTGATATAGATCAATCACTAAGTCTTCCCTTGTAGATTTTAGTGTCTGTATGGTTTTTAACGCTGCAAACGAATCTGTGCACACCACCACCCGGTCCGGTCTGACCTCCTCCACCCACTGCAAAGTAATAATTATTGCCACTATCTCTGCTGTAAACACGGATGTATTGTTGGAGAGTCTTTTTGCGATGGTCACTTTAAACTCTGGAACAGGGTTTCCTCTGGTAACATTTCTCCATGGCGGCCCGCCTCACCAGAAATTGTACCGCCACCCCAAGGTGATATGACTTTATTAAGAAAAATTTATGAAGCAATGATGTTCCACAAGCGCACACACAAACAATACGCGTGGCCGTCATCCGCGCAGAATTTAGAAGCGCCCCGCCCATGCAAGTTCTCGACTCAGTCAACAGGCAGTGTCTTGCTAAGCGAGACTGTCGACAAAAGCATGAGTTTGTTCAAGTACTTCAAACGTGGAAAAAAAATCCTAAGAGGTGTGTAAGCACTGGCGTTTATCATGGTTTTTATTAGGCGCCTGTCGGCTGCCGCGTCATAAGTGTGCGCTTAACATGAGCGCACCTAATGTCAAGTCAAATTCCCCGTATGTGTTAAACATGCTTGGCAATAAAGTTCTTTCTGATTCTGATTCTTTTAACCCTCTGGAAATGGGAGCAATAATGGAAGAGTTGCTTAGCTAAGAGATGTGGTTAGAATTTAAATGCAGCCGGCTTCATATGAAGGGAAAGGCAAGGGACTGATTAATTGCTGAGGATATATTTCACCAGCCACTACAATATTAAGTTATGTTCTGTAGGAATTGCAGGAATGAAGAGACTGGCAATTTCTCTCTTTTCTCGCACAAGCAGGCATGCCATTTTTATTCTCCAGCAGCAGTGACAAAAGGCAACAGCTGAAAATGCTAGCTCTAAACTGAGGTCCTTCAGCGGCTGCCTAGAGAGGTGCCTGACGAGAAAGCCTGAGAGCACAACTATAACTGCCTAAACAGATTATTCTGTACATGAACACATATTGTGGTGAACTATGTCTTTAGAGTCTGCTACAGTTCCCTATTATGTACCTGGCAGGTTAAGATGACCGAAATTCACGAAGTCAGTGACTTTAATCTGTCAGCAGCCTTCAGACAAACTAAACATGCCAACACTGGATTTCAAAATAAGGGAGGTTTTTCCTGCTGTCTGGGTGGTGAGGAGATTTCTGAAAAACAAAACAAAAAAAAAAACAACCTATAAATATAAAGAAATATTATAACAGAAATAATGGCATTTAAGTTAATTTATTTCATTAAATACAATTTTATTAATATTTTTTCTTTGTAATCAGCATTAAATTATTGTTCTGTTCTGACTGCAAAATTATGGTCAAAAATGTAAATTGTTATAAGGAAAAAGTAAAAAAAATTACCACAGTCTGTTTCAAATTTATCTAAAAAAAAAATATTTTAAAAAACAGACATAAATTAGACACAAATTAGACATAAAATAATCCATAAATTTATAATAAAGTTATAAAAATTAAAGTCAATTTTACAAGAGGAAATTACAAATTTGAGGAACATGGTTTCAACTTTAGATTTACAGAGAAAAGTAGAAAACTATAAGAAAATTGTTGTAAATTTTTGAGAAAAACCTCAAATCTTCAAGACTGAAGTCACTGCTCAAGTTTTTAAGTGGGTGCTCTTTGTACCTTTAACTCTACAAGAAATTTTTGGTTGTCTACTTTTAATTATTAATTTCAAAGCACTGCTTTTACATGAGTAGAATTTCTGGTTTCTATACCCACCTGATCATATAATTTAAGTATGCATGAGTACATTACTATTATGAATGTTTCTTTCCCTTCCCTACCTTCTCAATGGAAAAAAAGAAACACAAGAATAAAAATACAAAAAATACACATATTTTTGTCATTTATGTAAACCATGACAAAAAAAAAATCCTGCGGGACAAAACATGACACGATATTTTCTAACCTGTTTGTATACCACCGTAGGCAGAGAGAGAACCTGAATTAGACAGAGCTCAGAGAGGGCAAGATGAGACAGAAGAGAGGAGCCAAGGAGAGGAAAGTGTTCAGGCAAAGGAAGGAGAGAAGGATAACATCACTAAAAAGTCTAAACACAGGATGTCTGGGTGGGACCCCAACCGGCCCAATATTCAAGCCTCGGTTGTACAATACTTCAAATGGTAAGTTCCATATGCAACGTTGCTGTGTAAAATTTTAAAAAGAAATAAATAGTATAAAATTAAAATATTCCGGTATGTTTACCACCCCACCTCCCCGGGGAAAAATACACGACCGTTCAAAAGTTTGGGGTCACCCAGAAAATTATTTTGTGTTTTCCATGAAAAGTCACACTTATTTACCACCATGAGTTGTAAAATGAATAGAAAATATAGTCAAGACATTGACAAGGTTAGAAATAATGATTTGTATTTGAAATAATAATTTTTTCCTTCAAACTTTGCTTTCGTCAAAGAATCCTCCATTTGCAGCAATTACAGCATTGCAGACCTAACATGATTGCACAAGGGTTTTCTAATCATCCATTAGCCTTCTGACGCAATGAGCAAACACACTGGAGTGATAGTTGCTGGAAATGGGCCTCTATACACCTATCTAGAAATTGCACCAAAAACCAGACATTTGCAGCTAGAATAGTCATTTACCACATTAGCAATGTATAGAGTGTATTTCTGATTAGTTTAAAGTTATCTTCATTGAAAAAAAGCGATTTTCTTTCAAAAATAAGGAAATTTCTAAGTGACCCCAAACTTTTGAACGGTAGTGTATGTTGCCACCACATGACAGATACAATGTTATACAGATAACAATGGAAATGTTGTGGAAGAGATGTTAGATGAAAGATCATTAATTTGTCTAAACAGTGGTGAAGGTACCAGGGTGGATGTGCATAGGGTCACATTCTCATGTATTGACCTGACTCTGGTATCTGATTCTTTAGTGAGCACCTGTGAATGGACGGTTATGAACAGGACAACTATGGGAAGTGATCACTTCCCAACACCATCACCCAGGACCTCAAATGGGAGCCAACCATCAGCTCCCTCATCAAAAAGGCCCAGCAGAGGATGTTCTTTCTGCGGCAGCTGAGGAAGCTCAAGCTACCCACCAAGATGTTAGTGCAGTTCTACACGGCCATCATCGAGTCCATCCTCACCTCCTCCATAACCGTGTGGTACGCAGGAGCCACTGCCAGGGACAGACTAAGGCTGCAGCGCGTCGTGCGCACTGCTGAGAAGGTGATCGGCTGCAAGCTCCCATCTCTCCAGGACCTGTACATCTCCAGGACCCGGAGGCGTGCAGGCCAGATCATAGCCGATCCTTCACACCCTGGTCACGTACTGTTTGCCCCCCTCCCCTCAGGTAGAAGACTTCGGTCCATTCAGACTAAAACCTCCCGGCACATGAACAGCTTTTTTCCCTCTGCCATCAGACTGCTGAGCATTAAGTGACTTATTGACCCTTGTGCACTATATACAGCAGCTCATGTCGTTCATCACTGTTTTTCTGTTGCATTATCGACTGCACTGTGGTACCCCATATTATCTGCTACTTGTTAATTTATTTAAATCTGCCTTGACTAGTATTACTCATTATTATTATTATTATTATTATTACTTATTATTCTACACTTATTGCATGTTTTTAGTCTTTTAGTTTTTTAGTTTATCTCTTTATCTCATCATGTTTTTAATGTTGCAGCATGGCACCGAGACAAATTCCTAGTTTGTATACTACATGAACAATGGCAATAAATCTGATTCTGATTCTGATTCACAGTCAATAAAACTGAAGTATGTATACAAGAGGGAAGATGTCATCGATGGCTCTCATGAGCCATCATAAGACGCCACTCAGCCGGTGAGTTTGCAGTTTTATTAAAGGAAAGGAAAAGGACACAAAATAACGAGCCACGGGGGGCTAAAACACACTACAATGAGAACTCAGGCTATGACAAAGGAGAACAGGTTCACAATGGAATAAACTTACGATCATAGAAGACGAGTAGTCAACGTCTGAACAGAGGGATGCTCAATACGTCAGACAATGGGAAGTTTTTGACGAGACTGCCGCACATTTCGCTCTCAGCTGCCCTCTTAAGTAGAAAGCCGCTGATGAGGCGAAATGTGGCTCAGCTGTCAACTCTGACAGCCGGAAGCCCCTCCGAGTGCTGTCACAATAAAAGCTCGGAGAGCCAAAAGGGGCATACATACGTCAGCTGGGAGAAAATAGTGCATGGCCCGAGCGCTGACGAGATCGGCGCTCGAACTATGACAGTACCTCCCTCCGAGGCGGCGAACTACGAGTGCTGTATGACATCCAAGCCCCCCGCTTGGAGGGGAAAAAGGCCTGGAGGGCGAGAACCAGAAAGAGCAAAAAAAAACCCACCATGACGATGACAGGGAACAAATGAAGCAGTTACAGAGTATGGTAAAAAGAAAAACACAATACTCCATAATGCACAGATGATACATAGAACAAGGCAACAAATGCAAATAATAGTCGGAGACCTAAAACTGAACACACAGGCCTATATGACATAAAGAGACAGATATACATCATCACTCAGACTGAAGAGGGGAGGAGAAAAAAAAGCACGCTAAACAGCGGTGAATACACAGATCAACACAGAGCAAAAGACAATACACCCGAGTGACTTTAATATTTATAGGACTAAGAACACGCGGGGGTGACGGCAGGCAAAGTCCAAGGAGAGGAAAAACAACAAGTTCAGGTGGTCTGCCTGCGTCCAATGTCCATATAGAGGATAGGGGGGAAAAGGAGCGTTCGGCGGCCTACCCCAGTCCCAGGCCCGGGAAAACAGAATCTCTGGCGGCCGGACCAGGTCACCAAGCAAACAGTCCAGTTGGTCGGGCGGCCGACCCAGGACGCCAAACGGGCAAGGCAGTCCTTCAGGCGGCCGACCCGCATCACTCAGCCACCAGGACCACAGGGGAGAGAACAACAACGGCTTCCCTGTAGCGGGGAACAGCGAGGGCGAGCCGGACTGAAGACTGAGAACCTCAATGGCCCCCGGTGGAGATGAGCTGGGATGAAGATGACGAACACGACGATGAGGATGATGATGACGATGAGCCAGTCCAGTGTCAGGCGGCAGAGGATCTGCAGCTCCCTCACCAACCTTGAACCACACCGGCACTGCGACCCTGTTGGACCCCGATCGGGTCAGCGTTGCACCCACAATGGACCCCGATTGGGCCGAAGCAGCACCCGCGAAGGACCCCGAATGGGTCTTGGCTGCACCCTCGTCGGACCCCGATTGGATCTCGGCTGCACCCACGTCGGACCCCGATTGGGTCTCGGCTGCACCCACGTCGGACCCCAACTGGGTCGGCGCAGCCCCAGTAATGACCTCCAACCCCAAACCCGGAACCTCCAGCACAGTGACCGAGATTGGCTCTGCACCGGTGACCCTGGGAGAAGGCTCAGGAGAAGGAAGAGAACCGGGATCAGGATCACCGGTAGCGACAGAGCCCAGCGAGATGAGCTTAGGTGCAGCGGATGGCTGCCCCTGGCTCATCTCCCCGAGAGACAGGCAAAAATGCTCCAAAATAGATAGAAGGAAAACAAAGTAGAGCACTTGCCTGCACTCGAGTTCTGTCGCCGTCCAGGACTTCAATGATCCGGGCTCAGGACGAAGAAGGTCGTTGTCTGGCTCCCACTTGGCTACGGCAGGCACCGCAGCCGGCATGATGGTCTCCGCAGCCTGAGGACCCTCCGGTGCTGACGTCCACGCCGACGACCCGCATGGCGTGGTGGCAGGGGACCCTCGACCCGCTGGATCGAACCGCTCATCGGTGGAGACCCGGGGACGCTTTGTCGTCAGTGCAGACTCCACGCTGCGGTGCGCTCTCCTCCTCTGCCCATGACATGGCTGCAAGGCTGGAACCAGGCTCTCCAGAACCGCAGGCCCCCTCCTCGTCCAGCGACGTAGGCCTGGCGTCGTGGACCGCTCAGCGGAGGGAGACACAGAGGCAGCAGGTTTAATGACAGAAGCTACAGCAGGTGGTGGGAACTCGGGGGACTGCGAACCCCGAACTCCACCCCCAGGAGTCAGACAAGGCAATTCACAACAACGAGGAGAGGAATGAACTTGCACTTGCCTGTTTCCCAGAGGATGGATGGTGCCTGCTGTAGCGGGTGGAGTTCTTCCCTTTCCCCTCCGGATGGTGGCAGCAGGCCCCTCGGGAAGACAAGGAGGAGCCGCTTGCGGTGGATTGCAGACGGGCCTCGCCAAAGCATGACTCGCAGCACTCACAGCAGCCGGAGATGACGTCGAGGACGAGGGGGCAACAGCCGAGGCGGTCCGGGCACGGGGAGCTGACAGAACAGCTGAGACAGATGACCCGGGGGAAGCGACTGCGGGGATTCCCTCCTGTCGTGACGTAGGAGACACAGCTGACTGGGAGGCTGGGTTCCTCCAACGACCCGGAGCTGGATCCACATGGGATTCTCGCTGGGGCCTAGTTGTGACATGGCGACGATGCTTACTGGCAGATGGTGAGGCGAGGGGACCAGGAACACATGGAGCCGGGGCTGGACGGGTGACAGGAGCTGAATTCCAAAACGTGGGGTGGGGATGCCTCTCCGTTGGCCTCCTGCCGGGGTTTCCCTCCAGTCTACGGATCTCCACTCTCATCAGGAACACCGTACTCGAGTGAGAAGGAGAAGGTTCCTTGGCCGTCTCTACAATTAAAGCACGCTGTGCCACAACCCATGTTACCCTCTCCTTTCCTTCCGGAAAGGAGGTGAGGTAGTGTCTTAATAAGGCCCTCTGGGCGAGGAACAGGTAGTCACCTGCCGCTGGAGTGGGCATGAGACGATGGGCCTTAGCCAGATAGCCGTCGATCTCTTGGAACCACTCAGGGCAAAACCCATGCTCGAGGGCGGACATACTGTACACAAGCCCAAGCGAAGGGAAAAAACTCCAAACCACGGCAAACTCACGGCGACAGGCGTCTCAGTCTGACAGCAGTCTACTGTCATCGATGGCCCTCACGAGCCATCATAAGACGCCACTCAGCCGGCGAGTTTGTACAGTTTTATTAAAGGAAAGGAAAAGGACACAAAATAACGAGCCACGGGGGGCTAAAACACACTACAATGAGAACTCAGGCTATGACAAAGGAGAACAGGTTCACAATGGAATAAACTTACGATCATAGAAGACGAGTAGTCAACGTCTGAACAGAGATGCTCGATAGGTCAGACAATGGGAAGTTTTTGACGAGACTGCTGCACATTTCGCTCTCAGCTGCCCTCTTAAGTAGAGAGCCGCTGATGAGGCGAAATGCGGCTCAGCTGTCAACTCTGACAGCTGGAAGCCCCTCCGAGCGTTGTCACAATAAAAGCTTGGAGAGCCAAAAGGGGCATACACACGTCAGCTGGGAGAAAATAGTGCATGGCCTGAGCACGGACGAGATCGGCGCTCAAACCATGGCAGAAGATGTTTTACAAGATGGTGTTTTGACAAGGCAGATTGGGGAAAATTTAGGCAATACTGTGTTCAATCGTGTCATTTGGTAACATTAGAAGGTGGCGTAGAAGAGTGTTCAAGTCAGGTAACCAATCATATTCTGAATGCTGCAATAGCAAGTGTACCTAAGAAAACAACACGGTAGGAAGAAGGTTGTACCCTGGTGGAATGATGAATGTAGTATTGCAATAAGAGAGTGAAACAAGGCATTTAGAGAGCTGAGGAAGAATATGACTAGTGAAAACTTAATAGAGTATAAAAAGAAAAGGGCAGTAGCTCGAAGGATTATTAAAAACAGGAAAAGGTCAACATGGAGAGAATTTTGTTCCACCCTTAGTAGGAAAACAGAACTAGGTGATGTCTGGGGTATGTTTAAAAAATGAGTGGGAAAAGGGTATCAGTTAAAATTCCAGCTTTAGTGGATGGGGACAAGACGGCTGTATCAGACAAAGAAAAGGCAAAAGTCCTAGGTAGAGCATTTGCAGCAGTGTATAGAGGAGACCATCTTGGTGAGAGTCATAGACAGCAAAGGCAGCATAAACTCAGTGAAAATGCAAACTTAAAAAAGGAAGTGAAAGAAGACATGACTATGTTAGACCTTGAGCTTACAATGTCAGAGCTTAAGAGAGCTTTGCAAGATAGTGGATACACAGCTCCAGGATATGATCAGTTAAGCTATGCTATGTTCCGGCAGTTGCCTATGCAATGAATGCATCTGGTGCTGAAATTGTTTAACAGGATATGGAAGGAGGGGATTATCCCAGGTGGTTGGAAAAAGGCTGTAATTTTACCATTTAATAAGCCAGGGAAAGATCCAGCTCATCCAGGCAACTACAGGCCAATAGCATTAACGTCACATTTAGGGGAATGGATGGAGAAGGTGTTAGTTTACAGACTCTCATATGTACTAGAGCAAAAACGATTAATAATTGACAATCAGAATGGTTTTAGAAAAGGAAGATCCACAGCGGATGCTCTGGTTTGGGTAAGTAATGATATTGAAAAGACTCTCAAAATGAAAGAAGTAATGGTTATAGTTTATCTGGATATTGAAAAGGCTTATGACTCACTGTGGAGGGATGGACTTCTTATGAAACTGAATAAAATGGACATTGGTGGTAGGATGTATAATTGGATAATGGATTTTTCAACACACAGGACAATTAGGGTTAAAGTAGGATCAGAAGTTTCTAATGACTTTGAAATAGAAAATGGTGTTCCTCAGGGGAGTGTGATAAGCCCTGTTTTATTCAATATAATGATTAATGACATGTTTGAGGATCAAGAGGGATCCATCAAAACAGCACTATATGCAGATGATGGAGCCATATGTACGAGGGCAAGAAATGAGAAATTTGTGTTCAAAAACATCAGAAAAGCAATGGAGAAAGTGGAAAAGTGGTCATATGACTGGGGATTTAAATTTTCAAACAGTAAAACCTGCTATATGACTTTCACAAAAAAACCCCAGAACTGGTACAGAACCATTAACATTATATAATCAACCAATAGAGAAAATCAGTGAGTTCAAATATCTAGGATTGTGGTTTGATAGTGCATACACATGGAGAGTTCATGTTGAAAATCTGGAGACAAAATGCAAAAAAGTCATTAATCTCATAAAAGCTGTAGCTGGACATGAATGGGGTGCAGATAAACAGGCATTAATTGACATTTACAGAGCACTAATGCGATCAACAATAGACTACGGATGCATGATTTATGGAGCAGCGGCAAAGATGACTCTGGAAAAAATAGACAGAATGCAGCATAGAGCGCTTCACCTGTGCATTGGAGCCGTCAAAACAACACCAAACAATGCAGTTTTAATAGAAGCACGAGAAATGCCACTGGATTTGAGAAGAGATAAACTCGCATTATCATACTGGGTCAAGCTGAAAGGAAGTGACGAAGCAAATATTTCAAAAACAACACTACAAGACTGCTGGGAATACTCTAATTTCCAGGGACATGGGTTTGGGTGGACGACTGAAAGAAGGACCAGAATGTATGGGCTGCACACTATTGACATAGCTAACACCAGTCCAGTGAGTAATGTTCCCCCTTGGCTGCTTCCGGGAGTAGAAGTAGATGCTAGTCTGCTAATGAGGAAAAAGGATTGGCATATGAGTGAAGTTGGTGTTAAAACAAGCATTTACCTCAGGAACAATTACTACAACTTCTTACAGCTCTATACTGATGGTTCAAAGAACAAAGAGGGCTCTGTTGGAGTTGGAGTATACATCCAAGAATTTAAAGTGACCATCGCAAAAAGACTCTCCAACAATACATCCGTGTTTACAGCAGAGATGGTGGCAATAATTATTGCTCTGTGGTGGGTGGAGGAGGTCAGACTGGACCGGGTGGTGGTGTGCACAGACTCACTTGCAGCGTTAAAAACCATACAGACACTAAAATCGACAAGGGAAGACTGTGATTGAGCTATATCACAGTTTATTTAGGGTACACAGGGGAGGTGGAGAAGTTCAGTTTTGTTGGGTTCCTGCACATGAAGGGTTGAAAGGGAATGACTGTGCAGACAAATTAGCAAAAAGTGCTCTTGGAAAAGAGATAACTATACTATTGTCTCTTGGAAAAGGTGAAGGGAAAGCAATAATCAAGAAAAAAGGAACTGCGCTATGGCAAAAAAGATGGGATGAAGATCATAAAGGTAGATCGTATTACAAAATACAAAAATCTATTGCAATAAATAATTTCATAACAACCAAAAGGAGGGAAGACATCATTATGGCAAGACTCAGACTGGACCACACAGGTTTAAACGGCACTTTATTCATCATGGGGAAAGGCAAAAGTGACAAATGTAGAGAATGTGGAGTAAAAGAAAATGTCGAGCACATCTTATTAAGGATAAGGACCTGTACTTATATAGCGCTTTTCTAGTCTCAAAGACCACTCAAAGCGCTTCACTAGCACTAACCTTCTACTCTAAGGGCCTATAGGAGACAGATATCTAGGGACAATTTAGAACAACCAATTAACCTAACATGCATGTCTTTGGATTGTGGGAGGAAACCAGAGCCCCCGGAGTAAACCCACGCAGCACAGGGAGAACATGCAGACTCCACACAGAAAGGTTCCTACCCCTGCCAGCCTGGGGATTTGAACCTGGAACCTTCTAGCTGTAAGGCAACAGTGCTAACCACTGCACCACCGTGCTGCCCGTATTACATTGTCACAAATATGGAAATGAAAGAGATAATGGAAAATGAAGTTTGAGAGGCTGGTAGGGAATGGGATTTAACTGGGATTCTGGGAACAGATGGAGATGGAGAGGCAATAAGAATCACGAGAAGGGTTCTTTTCTCTTTTTTAAATAACACAAGATTAAGTTATCATAGAATTTAGGGGTCGGGCTCAGATGACATAATGTTACACACTCGTGTACAGTAGGTGGCGGTATGCACCTTTCAGTTGTTTGCTATCCACCAGTAACCCAGAGAAGAAGAAGAAGAAGAAGAAGAAAGACGACAAAGCCTGGAATGCTGTTGACTGTTATGACATGAACTGTGAAGTCAAAACGTCACAAAGCTATGAGGAAAACGTCATAAAGCTAAAGAAAATGTCACAAAGCGATGAGTTTAACGTCACAAAGCGATGAGGATTACGTCATAAAGCTGTGAGGAGGACGTCACAAAGCTGTGAGGACATCGTCACAAAGCGATAAGAGGAAAATGTCACAAAGCTATGAGTAATATGAGGAAAACATAATCAAGTCAGTGTGACGGTAATGCATCTTTGAGCTGGTTGCCAACCGCCAATCAAATCTAAGAGAAGAAGAAGAAGAAGAAGAAAGTTTTTTTTTTTTTTTTTTACACTCATCAGGATCAGGACTAGTCAGATGATCTGGTCTGCCCCCTCTTCTTCAACACACCCTCTTGCACTTGTTTGACTCATCTCTTTGTTTTGTGTTTGTTCTGCTTTGCCTAAGAAAAGTGATTTGTAATTTTTAGGGCGGTGACTTTGCCTATAACGTAACACTTTCTAATTCCCACCAGATCAAAGCAGGTACACGACTTCAGAGTGAGAACGTCTACAACCATCTCTGCTTCAGTGGGAATGGTAAGTCCACACCTAACATTACATATTAATTCTAAAATTGTTCTTTTCTCTTGTTTTTCTAATGAGAATAATATGATTTGTAAAATGTTTTCACATCTTGAGCTGCATAAAGTGCATGTTTGCATGGGTGTGCATTACTTTAAAGATGCTCTGCGACAGTGAAAGTGAAGGCCGTACACTCAGATTTGGAAATAAATGAGAGATTTTTCAGCTGATAAACTGGGGAAGGAGGTCATGTTTCTGTAGATTCCCTTCCATTCACTTCACTATAAAGCCTACTGACTTTGATCTGCTTTGGGGAAATCAAATCCTCAATGATCCTCAAGGGAAAATAACCCTTAGACATCCTGTGGTTCTTTTCTTTCTTTCTTTCTTGCACATACTGTCAGACAAAGAAGCTTTAGTGGTTCCATCTCTTGCACTTTGATTCTGTTTCATATAAAAGTGTCTGACTGTGCCATAAACCTAGACAGACGGGTAGAGTCTACAGGCATTCAGTGTGTGCTATCATGTTGGTACTGGATACAGTGATTCATAGTTGCTAAGCTCAAATAAAACAAACCAGATAAAACTTTAGGTGTGGCTCCAGCTTAATAACAGCGTGCGACTGTGCCACACCTTTTAACAGTTCTGCATTCATATCACGTCATTTGTGAGACCGAATTTAAAAAATGGGGCCAGTCTGAAAACATGGGTGAAGCTCGGCAATCACTACAACTAACAATGAGATTATAAAGAAGCAAGTTCACATCAGGAGTGATTTAATAAGGATATACTGTAGCTGACCAAAAGTAATCTAAAAAGTAAAATGGTGGATAAAATTAATGAATAAAAAATAACTCCCTCTCACCTTGTTATGGATATGAGAAATAAAGGGTCCCAAATATCATAGAGTTAATGTTTTGTAATTATTTTTGAATTAATAGGTTCATTACAGAATAGAATATATACGGTCTTTAGGGTATATTTTTATGCGTTCATTCTTTAAATCTTCTAAAGTAATTTTGCATGGTGCTTATTCCTTATTTATCTTTAAACTGGGCCTCTGTGTGGCCTTTACGTTGTTCCTCATCCTAAACGAGGTGTTTTATCTTTGAGGAAAAAATCCATTTCTTCTAATTGGCTTTGCCTTCTGAAAAAGATCTGACCTGCAGGTAGGTGGGGTGGCTGGGCTGTGCTCATGGAGTGGCTTTACTAGGAATTTCTGCTCCAACTGACATCAGTGGGGCTTGATTAAACTATTTGCAGAGAAGGTCAGTGCACACGTGAAATGATTTGTTCGTACAAACATGCTTACACGATATTAGCAGATCATTTGTTCTAAATTAAGAGATACGGTTCCTGGTTTTGTCAGTTTGCATATGTCATGTTCACATTTCTCCATATAGGCATGGAGCCAGTGAGGAAGTTGGAGAGAAAGATGGCAGATAAAAGTTTTTTGTCATTATAAAAACTAGACAATACTTTCAGAAAGGAAAACAATAAAGATGGGGCTGCAATAAATGTTCTACAGTTATGACATGGACTGTTGCAAGAAAAAAGAAAGTTGTTTAATTCAAAAGAATAGCAGACTTGAAGAAGATACTCATTAGAGGGATCTTTTCATTTTTCCAGATGACACACCCCATTTAATCTTAAGTAGAATGGATAAGAAAAATACCTGCTTGATAATCTACCTGCATTTATTGTAAAAGCCAGAAGGATTATTGGTTTGTGAACATGAACACACAATATGACAAAGCATCTGTTTGCAAAAAAAGATAAACAGCCTCAAATGTTCTCATTAAATGTTAATAATAATCCAAACAAAACCTTCACATGTAGAATTGTGCAGGCACCAACCTCAAGTTTTGCCTGTTTTTAATATGAGCATCACCAGGGTTTTCAGAACAAGACAGAAAAATGAGGAAAAGCATTGTGGGTTTAGCAGAAATTCTGCAACACAGCCCTAGTTAACTAGGGCAGTCGTAGGCATCATATGTTTTTGGTGTCATTATCATCATCCTCAACATCACTTCACTCTATATTCAAGAAATCTCTCTGTCTGTCACGATCATAGGACATCATATGATGATCCTATGATCTCAGGGTACATAGGACTTGCGATGCCGTCATATAGGCAATAGGACTGGCTCCCTATGATCCTATGATCTCAAGCCTGATGTCTTTACGATGTCATATGAACTATAGTCCTATGAGGGCTGCCTGACTTTATGATGTCATAGAGACCATCACGTTTATGATGTCATACAGACCATCACTCACCAAACAAAGATGCTTAAACGCCTGCCTGGATGTCTTTATGATGTCATAGAGACATCACTCACGATGCCTGCCTTGATGTCTTTATGCCCAATTAACAATAGGACACACTACTTTGAAACCAGACCCATTCGTAGTTGAAAAGTGGCAAGAATATTGGGACTCAATAGACATCTTTAGGGCATTCAAAAGCACGGAAACTGTGGAAGGGGAGTTGCCAGAAACAGGAAAGAAGAGATACTCGTCACCCGATTAAGAATATTTCAACCAGACGCTACATAAATGGAGAGCAATAGAGTGAGGAGAACTTTTGCACGCCAGGAAACATCCCGTGAAGATGAAACACCTGAGGTTCGAGCAGTAGTAAGACAGCACTGTTTGAGTGTCCTGCATGCTCACATTACGTGGTGCCTATCTACTTTGAAAGGAAATCAAAAATGACCTTTTGTAGATGGTGGGTCAGGGGGGAAACGTGACTCCAGCGCCGCCTCTGTTTTCATACTTCACAAAGATTTAAGCCATGAACAAGGGATCTCCAGAGGTGGATAGTAACTAGTTACATTTACTCAAGTACAGGTACTCAAGTTACTTCACAAAATTATAGTTGTGAGTATTATTACAGGATACATTTTCTCTTACCAGAGTAAAATGTTGAAGGGGAAAAAAGTACTTCTGAAATACATTTGGTCATACTCTAATTTACTTTTGATTCCACTGATTTAAAAGACAGAAATGTTCATCTTTATACTGTAATTGATGTTTTTTCACCGTTACATCTTTGGCAATTTTAGTAAACCTTACTTCACTGAGATCAGTGTTGGCCTTCTATTCACGCTCAGTTGCAAATGAAGAAAAGTTACAAATTTATGTGAAAAAAATAACATTTACAAGAAAACTGTATGGAATTACGAGGAAAACCTCATAAATTTATGTAAATAGAGCCTTAAAATGTATAAGAAAAAGTTTCAAATTTTTGAATAAAACACCCAATTTATGAGAAAAGAGCTGCAAATTTATGAAATAAGAAAAAGATCCTAAATGAGAGAAAGTTTTTTTCAGAAAAGTCTCAAATTTAGGGGGGAAATCCTCACAAATGGGCAACTGTCATTACTAAGTGACTTTTCAGCGCAAACTTTTTTTACTCATACTCAAGAAAAATAATTTTGAGACTCTTACTGATACTGGAATAATTCATATCAGAAGATGATGCTTGAGTACAATTTCTGGCTACTCTTTCACGTGAGGCCTGAGTTCAGTATCACCACTGTTATGTTTTCTCTGGATGATAACCTCGTCATGTAATGTTCTGACACAGTGGTAAACGTAAATCAGAGCACTGCTACACACTTTGACATTATTACCATTATTGCTGTATGTCCAGTAAGTTTTGGGCTTATGTTAGAGATGTAATAAGAGCTTACTTTACGATATTTGAATTATTTTACTATTTCTTCTCCAAAACTTAAGTCATATTTCCATATTGGATATTTCCAAACTGTAATTCATATATTTTCATGTCAGCAGAGGTGGGTAGAGCAGTCAGAAATTGCACTTGAGTAAAAGCAGGATTAGCTTATGGTGTTAATTATTCAAGTATAAGAGTCATCATCAAAAAAAGTTATGTAAGAGTAACACAATACTGCATCTAAAAAATAGGATATTGCAGTTAATTTAATTCCAATAAGTCAAAATCATCAAAATTCTAAACAAAAAAGGCTTGAAATAACCTACTTATATGTGATGAATATAGAAAATATGAAAGGTAACTTATTTATATTGAATTATTGAATAATACCTTTTTTGCACACTTTTCAGATCTTGAGTAGTGAGTTATAAAACGCTTTCATTTTTAAGGGTTTTCACTTAAATTGACATTCTTTTCTCATAAATATGTGAGTAGTTTTCTAGAGAATTTGTGGCTTTTTTTTGTTCCTTTTCCATGTAAAATTGAAACACTTTTTTTGGAAAAAGAAAAACATTTTCATGTCTTTTTTTACTCTTAAATTTGTGGCTTTTTTCATGCCAGTTTGAGTCTTTAGTCTAATAAAGTCATTGTTTTTCCTGATAAATGTAATAGATTTTCTTATAAATTTGCTACTTTTGATGTGAGTTAAGTTTGGGTTTTTTCCTTGTAAAATTTTTATCTTTACTCATGTCAGTTTGCGAAGTTTTGTCCCATTATGTTTATTGTGAGGTAAATTACAAAATATCCACATTCCTTCTAATATAATACCAATCAGATCATATGAAACAGTAGAACGTAATAAAGCAGATTTTCACCTTAAAATGACATTTCAGAAATCATTTTGATGGTACATCAACCTTTGACCGGGTGAATGTCATTTCCACCATTAGAGGCCTGCATCACCCACAGCAGCACTGTGTGACTTTCCTGTTCCTAGTAGGAATGTTGGAAGACTGCAACAGAAACGTTTAATGATCTGAGTCCTATTAGCCCAGGGGTGTCCAATCATGTGCCACTCTTCTACCCAGTCTCTTCAGCAGGTGTTTTCACTGATCAGCAATCAATGGGAAGAAGTTCAGTGAAATCTGCTGTTGAAGGACATTAGCTGCATTCTGATCGCCCAATAGTGTACTCCGAAGTGGACCCAGCACAGGGTATTCTGCTATATTCAGCGAGATTCCAAACCGAAGGGAGCAAACGGTCTTCAGTTCAAAGGGAACTGAGAACTGAGCAGCGAAGAAGTGAACAACCGTAAATCATTTCACCAGAAATTGACAGGAAGATTACCCATAAGCTATTGCACCTCAAATACGAGTAAAACAAACTATTGTTGCTAACATTATTAACAAGCTAAACTGATGATGATTATTGTTTATATCAACTGATAGTAATAAAAATATATTTGTATTAATATTTAAATAATCCACCACAGTATCAGTACGTGTCCATGGTTGCCATGGTAACGCACGGAGGAGGGAGCCGATGGTTACACGGTGTTTCAAATGGAGAAATTTTGTGAAGGGCAGTTAACGTCACTGATATTCCCTGAGAACGGAATAGGGAATACAGATGAAGTACATTGTGGATCAGAACGTAGCTATTGTTTGGAGGTGTAAAGCCTGCAGGGTCTTAAATTAAATCACCCTTTATTGTCATTCAATCCATACAGCCAATCATGTACAGTAGAATGAAATTGTGTTTCTCTTATCTACAGTGTTAATCACACACACACCCATATATAGAATCAGAAGGTCGCTGCCATGCAAGGCACCGCCACAGATTACCCTCCTCCATTCCATTATTGCTGAGCACCAAGCTTGGACGGCAGGAAGTTCCGCTTTTATACGGTCTTCGGCATGACCCGGCCGGGATTTGGAACCCCTGCCTCCCGGGTGTGGGGCAGACGCTCTACCAACTGAGCCACCACTCCAGTGTCTTGTCAGTGTCGCCAGGTTTCACGAGAGAAACAAGCAATCAGCTCTATGGAAACAAGCCCCAAAAAAAGCCCAACAGGCAACCTATCACACTGTGTAAAAGAGAGGCTGGTTGATAACATGTCGATATATAGATTTATTTTTGTTGGCAGTGAATTGACTGTAAACACAAAATCTGCATTGAATAACAAAATTTTATAAACTCTTAATTAAAGGAAAATACATATGCGTTCTGCATAAACAGCAAATTTATAGTAAACACAGTCAACATAAAAACTTTGAATTCAATTTTTAAACTCTGATCAAAAGAAGACATGTACATTCTGCATAAGTAACAGCACTAAACACAATTACAGTTTAGTGATGTGGGATGATGGGAGCTGTTGTCCATTAGTCATTTAAAAAAACTAAATATTACTGTTATTATACGACAGCCCACAACTTTAATTACATGGAAAATTGTCTTTTAAACTGACAAACATCATATGTGTAACTTGTGGCAAAATTTGATTGGGATCAAAAGATAATTTTGCCCTTGCCATTCATTTCAATGGAGAATTTTTATTCGATTTAAGGGCCCATTGCACTGATCTCATGCCTTATTAGCGAGTACAGAGCTGAGTGGAGTCAGGCGGGCCACTGATCTCTACAGAAAAACTGGATAGATCACTGGCTGCCAGAAGTGAAGCCCCTGGCCAGCCACTTTTACCTCAATAACTTCCCCAGAAATTAACAGATTTTGAACTTGTTGGTATGGAGACAACAGCTTATAATCTTGCACAACCAGTGAACTATAGAAATTGAGTTGACATTATGTTTAGTGGCAGTCGATTTGGATGTACTAGGGTTTTGGGAGTACTACAGGTCACACTACACCTGCGCCACCGCCAAGGTGTAGTGTGACCAACTACTGATCAGAGGGTCATGGGTTCGATTCCCACTCTGTCTGCTGTCCGCTTGTCAAAGTCTCCTTGAGCAAGACATTGAACCCCCAGTTGCTCCTGGTGGCCTGGTTAGCGCCTGTGTGTATGGCAGCTCTGCCACCATCAGTGTGTGAATGTGTGTGAATGGGTGGATAGCAGGATCTGTAAAGTGCTTTGATCATCCTAGATGAGAAGAAAAGCGCTATATAAGTGAACACTATTTACCATTTACTAATATGGCGGCCAGGTGGCTTCACTTCTAGCGGCCAATAATCCATCTAGTTTTTCTATAGAGCTCGGTGGGGCGGGTGTGGTAACTGGGAAATGGAGTGTGGATGGGTCCTGTAAACTATTGCGCTCGTGTTTTGCGGGGAGCTGGGAGAGCTGTCACACAGACAGCAAAGGAACCACAAATAAGCAACTACATGCTAAAAAACAAGCCCCAAAACCCACATCCTGCAACTGACGAGATTTGAAAACGACTTTAGAGAAAAACAAGCCCAAAGTCACTTATAATAAGCTGGCTTGGCAACTACGTATGGGTCTTGGCCCTCCATGGCACATGATTGGACACCTCTGTATTAGCCAATCATGGGGCAGAACTTTAGTCACCAACTAACAAAACACCCTGTGATTGATATTGAGAGTCAGGCTGTAAAATGTGCCATCTGTTGTTTTTCTGCTCCTACCAGGAACAGGAAAGTTACACAGTGCTGCTTTAAATAGTTCCTGAACCAAAGTTACACAGTGCTGCTTTAAATATTTCCTAAACCAAAACAATGATTTCAAAGAAATGGAATGATGGGCTCATTAAAATGAGAGAAGATGCAGTCACTTCTTGTTGGAACAAGTTTTACAGCATAAACAAGCATATTTTAAAACGAATGAAACCAAAACTGAGCAGACCAAATGTAGGCTACCTCAGTAAAAGTTTTCTTTGTAAATGTATTCATACAGAAGTAAAGAGAATGCTACAATAAAAAAATTAACTAAAGTGGAATTTTCTTCAGTAAACTAGTACATACCTGTGCATGCCTATAGAAAATCAAGTATAAGCAAATATTTCTGCATGCCGGTAGAAAGGTGTAAGCAAGGGTGTAAGCAAGCATGTCAGCACTCATTCAGATGCCTGCTTGATGAGTCCTACGATCTTTGATGACGTCATAGCGAGTGCTATGATCGTGAGTCATGCCTGCATTTGATGTTTGAAGATGTCCTATATCCTATGATCTTTGATGGCATAGTGATGATGTACTGCTTGGATTGGGTGTAAGATTTCCAGTTTACACACAAAGATCGAGTGATATTTTTTTAAGATTTCCAGATTTACTGCTTGGAATGGGTGTGGTTTAAAGTGCTGTGTCCTATTGTGTATATGACGGCATTGCGAATCCTGATGTTCACTGTACATGACATCATAAAGACATCCAAGGACAGCATCATATCATACGCTGTGAGGCAGGCATCACTATATGACATCATAAAGGCATGGAAGCAGGCTTGATGTATATGACATCATAAAGACATGAAGGCAGGCTTGATGTATATGACATCATAAAGACATGGGTGTGCTTTAAAGTGCTGTGTCCTGTTGTGTATTTCGCCAGACCTGTTCAGGGTCTATATGACATCAAGACATCAAGGCATAGGGACATCATAGGCCATCCTATGATGTCCTATGATCGTGACACACAGATTTTTTGAATTTATAGAGTGAAGTGATAGTGAGATGAAGTGAAGAGTGATGGTATTCGTTACCACTCACCAGAAAGCGATGCCGCCGAGGACACAGTCCAAGGACGGATGATTTTTTCACGCATAAGTTGTTCAGAACTCCTTATACAAAGATACATAGTGATGATAATCAAGTCAGTGGTGGTAATGCACCTGTAAGCTGGTTGCCAACCGCCAATCAAATCTAAAAGTAGTAGTTACCACTGGCCTCTCTGCACATTAGGTAAAATATTTAAAAAAATTTCACTTGCCAGGCTGCTTTTTCCTGCTGTTTAAAACAATGATATTGTGGATTCTTTTAATTTGTATATGGATCCGATCTTAGATCGCTCATCCTCAAAACCTGCTAGTCTTAATAAATCTGCAACTTATGTTAAGTCTTTTCTTGAGGAATAGCCTTACAGACCCTTGGCGTTTTTTACATCCTAACGGCAGGGACTATTCTTTTTTCTCTCACGTACACCATACTTATACCAGACAGAATAGATTATTTTTTTGTTGACAATTTATTAATTAATAACCTTAGCTCTTGCAGTTATGACAGCATCTCGGTTTCTGATCATGCCCCTCTTGTACTTAAAATGATCCTCCATGGATGTGACTCCATGAGAAAGCATTGGAGACTGGATCCATTATTACTTACAGATGAAAAATTGGTTGCGAATATTTCTTCTAAAATTAATTTTTTTTTTGAAAGAAAATAAAACTCGTGGTATGCCAAACAAAACAATATGGGAGGCCATGAAGGCATTTCTTAGGGGGGAATTTATCTCATTGGCAGCATTTAAAAGACGAGCCGCAATACAGGAACAGAAGACTATTTTAGATCAAATCTTGGACATTGATAGACAATATGCTCAATCTCCATCACCCGCTCTGTACAAGGAACGTTTGACATTACAAACTAAACTTAATTTACTCTCCACTCGACAAATTGAAGGTTGTTTAATAAGGAACATGAGTGAATTTTATGAACATGGCGAAAAAACCAGTAAACTTTTAGCTAATCAACTGCGCGGTATTAGAGCTAAGCAAATTATTACTGGAGTTAGGACAGATAAAGGGAGAGGTGACATCTGATCAACAAGTGATTAATGATATCTTCAGGTCATTTTATTCCAAATTATATACCTCAGAATATACAACAAACTTAAAGGATCTGCAAGATTTTTTTGATTCTATTGATATCCCTTCGATTTCCTCAGAATCTCGGCAAATTCTAGAAGCTCCCATCACAAAAGAAGAAATTCAGCTGGCAATATCATCCATGCAATCAGGAAAATCTCCAGGACCTGGTGGGTTTTCCGCTGATTTTTTCAAAAAATTCTCTGACGACCTCGCCCCTTTCCTTTGTCAAGTTTTTACAGAGTCGCTTGACTCTGGTACACTTCCTCCTTCATGTTATCAGGCCTGTATCACTGTGTTGCTTAAAAAAGACAAGGATCCTGTTGATTGTGCTTCTTACAGGCCTATTTCTTTGTTAAATACCGATGTTAAAATTTTGTCAAAGTTATTAGCTTCAAGGTTGGAAAAGATTCTTTTATAATTTCACGGGACCAAACCGGTTCATTAAAAATCGCCATTCTTTTTTTAACTTGCGGCGGTTGTTTAATATTATTTATACTCCTCACCACAACATACCTGAATGTCTTATTAGTTTGGATGCTGAAAAGGCATTCGATAGGGTTGAGTGGGAGTATTTGTTTTTTACTTTGGAGATGTTCGGTTTTGGTCCTTCCTTCTGTTCCTGGATTAAACTTCTCTATGCTAGTCCTTTAGCTTCAGTGTTAACTAATTGTTGCTATTCTGACTATTTTAGGCTTTACCGTGGTACGAGGCAAGGCTGTCCTTTGAGCCCGTTGCTCTTTGCCTTTGCAATTGAGCCGTTAGCTATTGCAATCCATGGGAGCCGGGACTTTATAGGCATTTGTAGGGGCGGCATCGAGCATAGGGTTTCACTCTATGCCGACAATCTTTTATTATTTCTCTCCAACCCACTTACTTCATTACCTGCTATACTCAACATTTTGGATAGTTTTAGTAGGTTTTCTGGTTATAAAATTAATTTCAATAAGAGTGAATTATTTCCAATTAATGAAAAGATTCGAGTTCAGGATCTTGAAAATTTTCCTTTCAAGGTTGTTATTGATCATTTTAATTATCTTGGGATATGTGTTACTAAACAACTTAATTACTTGTTTAAAAATAATTTTCTCCCCTTATTTGACCAGTGCAAGCTAATACTTTCCAAATGGTCCCCATTATCCTTGTCCTTAATTGGCAGAATCAATTGTGTAAAAATGATGTTACTTCCAAAGTTTTTATTTGTTTCAATGTCTCCCCATTTTTATTCCTAAATCCTTTTTTAAGTCTTTGGACTCTCTGATTACCTCATTTATTTGGAATGGTAAACATCCGAGATTGAGGAAAGCTTTTCTTCAAAGACCCAAATCAGTGGGTGGCATGGCTCTGCCTAACTTACAATATTACTACTGGGCAGCAAATATCAGGTGCATGTTATATTGGAAACATTTCTATCTGGAACCCAAATCACCCATTTGGATCCTTATGGAGTCACATGTGGACAATCAAACTTCCCTACCGGCAATTTTAGGTTCACCACTTCCCCTTGCCTTGTCTACACCGGGTAATAACAAAGTAGTTCGTCAGTCTCTTAGAATCTGGTCTCAATTCAGGAAAAATTTCGGTCTTCAGTTTTTCTCCATTAGAAGTCCAATTGCTGCAAATCATTTATTTACCCCATCAATTATTGATAGTGCATTTCATATATGGCACAGAAAAGGTTTAAAATCTTTTGCGGATTTATATATTGATGGACAATTTGCAAGTTTTTCTCAACTTTCCACCAAATTCGACATCACTTCTACACATTTTTTCCGCTTCCTCCAGGTCAGACATTATGTGCAAACCATGACAAAACAATTCCCTCGAAAACCTTCTGATAATCCTCCAGATGATTTTTTATTAGTTAAACCAACTTCTAAGGGGGTAATATCAGTTTTATATAATTTAATTTCAAATTTACAATCTTCTCTGGCCGCTATTAAATTGAATTGGGAACAAGGGCTTAATTTTACTTTTACTGATGAACTGTGGGACTCTATTCTTGGCCAGGTTCACACTGCATCAATGTGTGCTCATCACGCTCTTATTCAATTTAAGATCGTGCACCGGGTGCACCTGTCCAAGGTTAAGTTAGCACGTATTTACTCGGATATAGACCCAGCTTGTGAAAAGTGTGGTAGCGCTCCTGGCACTTTGCTTCACATGTACTGGTCCTGCCCATCATTGATGAATTTTTGGCATTCTGTTTTTATCACTATGTCTGAAGTCCTGCAATATCAAATCAAACCTGATCCATTATGCGCCATTTTTGGTGTGGCTCCAGAACTTGTCTTGCCAAATTCCAAATTAAAAGTATTCAAATTTGTCATGGTGGCCTCTGGGCCGTCATTGGCGTCATTAACTCCAGCTGCGCACAGACCAACAGGTGTTAATCAACGGCTGTTAAAAGCCAGCGTCGCTGACAGCCCGGCACGGAGTTGTCTGTCCTCCTCGTCGGAGTATGAGCCTGAACTCTGCTCTCTGGTCTCGTCAGGAATCTCTCTTGTCTCGTCTGGAACCACTCTTGCCTCGTCAAGAACCTCTCTTGCTTCATCAAGGACTTCTCATCAGTTTCAACCAAGTAAGAGAACAATTTGCTACTCAACCCCTTGTCTATACCCCTGTGCACAGGTGGACCTCCTAGGCGGCGGACCTGCGTCCCCAGCTGACGGGGTAACGCCATCTCGCACACGTAGCGCTTCGCTACCACCACGACTACCGGTACGTCTTGCTCCTCAGCTTCCAGAACTATTGTTGTACCAGTTGCAGGAGTATTGGCCACCGCTATCAATGGAGTCACTGTCATCGTTATCAGCTATATCATCATCACCACGTTCTGTGGAATCACTAACCTCGTCATCGTCAGGACTACCATCATCCCGGTCTGTGGTGTCACAGCCGGCGTCATCACAAGGACTACCCTCGTCACAGCCACGGGTGGTATCCCCAGCACATTCACGGACACCTTCACCTCCACGCTGCACGGCCGCTGGATCTCAGCAGGGCGTAACCTGTGCTGCACTCAAGTAAGCCTCTCCATCTGTAGCTCTTCACGAGTGTGGAACAAAAGTAATTGTTTTCTGCTTGTATGTTCCAGGGTTGCCGGGTCTCCGTCCAGGCTGCTCAGCTCCAGTGACCAGAACACTATCCACGCACTCACACATGCACTACACACTCTCACTATCAAATAAAGATTATTGTCACTATCTGCCCGTGTCAGTGTCTGTCTCCTGGGTCCTAAACCATGTCAGTACGACTCCGTCACGCTGACCCAGCGGACAGTTCACTGTCGCGCCAAATCAACACTCTTAGCGGCCGGGTAGATTTACTAGCTCACCAGCAGACAGTAATCTTAAACCAACTAACCTTAATTAATGGCCGGCTGGATCGTC
This sequence comes from Pholidichthys leucotaenia, assembly GCA_020510985.1. NCBI lineage: Eukaryota > Metazoa > Chordata > Actinopteri > Cichliformes > Pholidichthyidae > Pholidichthys > Pholidichthys leucotaenia. The sequence continues at coordinate 84,889,798 of CM035840.1, read as the reverse complement.
TGGAAGGACACCAGACGACTTCCCCGACCGCAAACATCCCAGCCCCTGCAGGCTTAGCATCTGGACAAGCTAACACCTCCTCGTCCTCTCGCCTCACCCCTATTCCCACACCTGCCCGGTTCAGCGGAAAACTCAGGGAAGCTCGAGGATTCCTATTACAATGTGAGTCAGTTTTTCTTCACGTTCCGGGGGATTTCACTCTTGATTCAAGTCGGATTGGTTATGTCATAAATTTGCTGGCAGGAAGAGCCTTAGACTGGGCGTATTCAATCATGGCTAAACCAAGCTATTCCCTGCTTACTTACCAGGAGTTTGTGACTGAGTTTATGTCCGTGTTTGACCATACTGATAGGGGTGAGGTGTTGACAGAACGGCTGCTGAGCTTACAACAGGGAAAAAGATCAGCTGCTGATTACGCTATTGACTTCCGGGTCCTGGCTGCAGAGATTGGGTGGGGGGAGCCATCACTGTGTGGTATTTTCCTACGTAGTCTTAACGATGAGCTAAAGGATGAGTTAGCGGCACGGGACAAACCGGACAATTTGCGGGATTTGATTGCCCTAGCGGTTAGTCTGGATAGCAGATTAAGGGAGCGGGCGGCTGAACGGCGTACAACTTCCCGTTCGGTTAAACTCCGCCCTCGCGTCCCTAACTCTCCTCTTCTCGCTTTACCCGCGTCAGAGGAATCCCCGGATCAAGAGGCTATGATCATTGGCCGGTCTAAAGTGTCAGCAGCTGAGAAACAACGCCGCAGGGATCAGGGCCTTTGTTTTTACTGTGGGAAAGAGTCACATGGGGTGTTCGAATGTCCCAATAAGTTAAAAGGGAAGGCCCGTGGATCGCAGTAGGGGGATTCCCGGGCAAGAACTCAGAAGAGCCCCTTACTTGTTGTCGATTACCTCTCAGACTTATCCATACACATACAGAACACTCCACACTAGCGTTAGTAGATTCTGGAGCTGAGCAAAATTTCATTTCTAGAGACCTGGCAACCCGGATGGGCCTTAGCTGTCAGACTCTAGACCCCCCTGTCAAACTGATCACCTTGTCTAAGGCGTCTTTGACCACCGTTGCCCATCAGACGGCCCCCGTGTCAATTATTGTATCAGGAAATCACAGGGAGGAAATTCAGTTTCTAGTGCTGCCCGTTTCTTCTTCGCCCGTTATTCTGGGGTACCCCTGGCTGCGCCTACATAACCCCACCATTGACTGGCAAGCTGGGAGAGTAACGGCATGGAGTACGTTCTGCCTTAGTGCCTGCCTCCAATCAGCGGCGTGCGCCCCATCCGTCAAGGTGCCTCTGCCTGATTCATCTCCACCGGACTTGTCCAAGGTGCCAGAGGTCTATCACAATTTGGGGCTAGTGTTTAGCAAGTCTCGGGCGTTGTCCTTACCCCCCCATCGTCCTTATGACTGCGCGATCAACCTGAAGGCTGGGGCCCCTCTTCCTGCAAGCCGCCTTTACAGCCTATCAGCCCCGGAGCGCGAGGCCATGGATACGTACATCAAGGAGTCCTTGGCCTCTGGTATCATCCGCCCGTCGTCTTCGGCAGTGGGAGCCGGATTTGTTTTTGTTGGAAAAAAGGACGGTTCACTGCGCCCCTGTATCGACTTCCGGGGACTGAATGAAATAACAGTAAAAGACAAATATACTTTGCCTCTGATGAACACTGCTTTTGACTCCCTCCAGGGGGCATCCTGGTTTACTAAACTGGACCTTAGGAATGCCTACCATCTAGTGCGCATAAGGGAAGGAGATGAGTGGAAGACGGCTTTTCGGACCCCCAGCGGACATTTTGAGTATCTGGTAATGCCGTTTGGGTTAACTAACGCTCCAGCCGTCTTCCAGCGATTGATAAATGATGTATTACGGGATTTTCTGAACTCGTTTGTTTTTGTTTATCTTGATGACATTCTCATCTTCTCCCGCACACTAGAGGAACATCGGGTGCATGTCCGCAGGGTACTACAGCGCTTCCTGGAGAACCAACTATTCGTCAAGGCTGAAAAATGTGAGTTCCACACTGATCAAACCTCTTTCCTTGGGTTTATTATAGCTCGGAACCAGGTGCTCCCTGACCCGGCCAAGGTCAAAGCGGTTGTGGATTGGCCTGCACCCACCTCCAGAAAGCAGCTTCAAGGTTTCCTGGGGTTTGCTAATTTTTATAGGAGGTTCGTGCCAAACTTTGGTAATATTGCCCGTCCTCTGACTGCTCTCACCTCCCCTAAGACCCCGTTTTGCTGGAGTAAGGAGGCAGCTGGAGCGTTTGAGAAGCTCAAGAGGGAGTTCGCCTCGGCCTGAGTCCTTACTCAGGTGGACCCGAAGCTGCAGTGCTTGGTGGAGGTGGACGCCTCTGATTCAGGAGTTGGAGCGGTACTCTCCCAACGTTCTCCTGAGGACGGTAAGATTCGCCCTTGTGCTTATTTCTCTCACCGTCTCACCCCTGCAGAGAGGAATTACAGCATCGGAGACAGGGAGTTACTGGCAGTGAAACTCGCCTTGGAGGAATGGAGACACTGGCTGGAGGGGGCTGCTCAGCCGTTCGTGGTTTGGACTGATCACCGCAACCTGGAGTACCTCAGGACGGCGAAGTGCCTGAATGCACGCCAGGCTCGCTGGTCCCTCTTCTTCGGCCGTTTTAACTTTACCATCACGTACCGGCCGGGAAGCAAGAATGGTAAGCCAGATGCCCTCTCACGGCAGTTTGTCACACCATCCTCTGAGGACCAGGAGACCCCTATCCTGCCGCCTTCCTGCGTCGTGGGCGCCCTGTCCTGGGGAATCTGCAAGACGGTTCGCCAGGCTCAGAAGACCGAGCCGGACCCCGGGGGGGGGGGGGGCCCCCGGGCCGCTTGTTTGTTCCACGCGCTATCCGGGGCAAGGTGATCGAGTGGGGTCACGCTTCCAAGTTGGCTTGTCATCCTGGAGTGGGTCGGACCGTGGATCTCCTCCAAAGGACCTTTTGGTGGCCAGGGCTACGGAAGGACGTTGTAGGTTACATCCGGGCCTGCGCTCAGTGCGCCACCGGGAAGACGACATCATCCCCCCCGGCTGGCCTGCTACACCCGTTGCCGGTTCCGTCACGCCCCTGGTCTCACGCAGCCATGGACTTTGTGACTGGTTTACCCATTTCAGATGACTACACCACGGTTTTAACCATCGTGGACCGGTTCTCGAAGGCAGCCCATTTTGTGCCACTTCGGGGTTTGCCTTCGGCTCAGGAAACAGCGGATCTCCTTGTGCAACATGTGGTCCGCCTTCATGGCATCCCTGCTGATATTGTGTCGGATCGAGGACCTCAGTTTGTATCACAAGTTTGGAAAGCTTTCTGCGCGGCACTGGGAGCCACAGCCAGTCTCTCCTCTGGTTATCACCCTCAGAGCAATGGCCAGTGCGAGCGGGCTAATCAGGAGCTTGAGACCGCCCTACGCTGTGTCATCTCCTCCTGCTCATCCTCCTGGAGCAAGTTCCTTCCTTGGATTGAGTACGCTCACAACGCCACGATTTCCACGGCTACGGGCGTCTCCCCGTTTAAGGCATCATTCGGGTTTGATCCTCCGCTGTTCCCGGAGGAGGAAAAGGAGGTAGCGGTTCCTTCAGTCCAGGCACACATCAAGCGCTGCCGGCGAGTTTGGCTCGTCGCCCGCCAAGCCTTGCTGAAGACTACCAAACGCAATATCCAGGTGGCCAACCGGCATAGGAGACCCGCCCCGGACTATAAGGTGGGTCAGAAAGTCTGGTTGTCAACCCGGAATATTGGTGTACCGGCCGAAAAACGTAAGCTCACTAAGCGCTTCATTGGCCCCCACACTACACCATTAATCGTGTTATTAACCCTGTGTCTGTGCGCTTGTCTCTCCCCTCTTCGATGCGTATCTGCCCCACCTTTCATGTCTCCCAGGTCAAACCGTATGTCTCTGATCCCCTGTGCCCTGCTCCCACGGCTCCCGCACCCCCGAGGATGATCGATGGCCATCCGGCCTGGGGGGTGACTGCCATCCTGGATGTCCGCAGGCGGGGTCGTGGTCTTCAGTATTTGGTGGGCTGGGAGGGCTTTGGACCGGAGGATCGTTCTTGGATTCGCCCAGCGTTGATCCTGGATAAACAGCTGATTCGCGATTTCCATCGGGCGAATCCAGGTAGGATTGGGCAGGTGCCTGGAGGCACTGCTAGAGGGGGGAGTACTGTCACGGCGGCCTCTGGGCCGTCATTGGCGTCATTAACTCCAGCTGCGCACAGACCAACGGGTGTTAATCAACGGCTGTTAAAAGCCAGCGTCGCTGACAGCCCGGCACGGAGTCGTCTGTCCTCCTCGTCGGAGTATGAGCCTGAACTCCGCTCTCTGGTCTCATCAGGAATCTCTCTGGTCTTGTCTGGAACCACTCTTGCCTCGTCAAGAACCTCTCTTGCTTCATCAAGGACTTCTCATCAGTTTCAACCAAGTAAGAGAACAATTTGCTACTCAACCCCTTGTCTATACCCCTGTGCACAGGTGGACCTCCTAGGCGGCGGACCTGCGTCCCCAGCTGACGGGGTAACGCCATCTCGCACACATAGCGCTTCGCTACCACCACGACTACCGGTACGTCTTGCTCCTCAGCTTCCAGAACTATTGTTGTACCAGTTGCAGGAGTATTGGCCACCGCTATCAGTGGAGTCACTGTCATCGTTATCAGCTATATCATCATCACCACGTTCTGTGGAATCACTAACCTCGTCATCGTCAGGACTACCATCATCCCGGTCTGTGGTGTCACAGCCGGCGTCATCACAAGGACTACCCTCGTCACAGCCACGGGTGGTATCCCCAGCACGTTCACGGACACCTTCACCTCCACGCTGCACGGCCGCTGGATCTCAGCAGGGCGTAACCTGTGCTGCACTCAAGTAAGCTTCTCCATCTGTAGCTCATCACGAGTGTGGAACAAAAGTAATTGTTTTCTGCTTGTATGTTCCAGGGTTGCCGGGTCTCCGTCCAGGCTGCTCAGCTCCAGTGACCAGAACACTATCCACGCACTCACACACGCACTACACACTCTCACTATCAAATAAAGATTATTGTCACTATCTGCCCGTGTCAGTGTCTGTCTCCTGGGTCCTAAACCATGTCAAAATTTTCATTATTATTGGCTAGACGTGCTGTATTACTGAAGTGGAAAGACTCTTCGCCCCCTTCACATTTACAGTGGATAAAAGATATAATGTCCTGTTTGGATTTAGAAAAAAATCAGATATACAGTTCGTGGCTCTGAAAACAAATTTTATAAATTATGGCGCCCGTTTCTTGAAAGACCCACTATTATAGTTTCTGAGTAGCTCATATCCCCTTTACCCCACCCCCACCTCACACACACAATTTTTCTTTTCTTTTGTTTTGTATTTTTATTATTATTATTATTGCTTACTTAAAGGTTTTTGTGTTTTGAAGCATCCACATTTGTTAGTTTTAAATTCTATTTTTGCACTGTTTGGTTAAAACAAAATGTATTGTATTGATACTTCACTTAATAATAATAAAAAGACCTTTAAAAGAAAGATATTGTGGATTCTGTGTGGGCAGCCATGCCCTGTAAGTGTGATTCTTACCTTGACCTTCTCTATATGTGAAAGGGGGGGCCGCTCACCTGTGACTCAGGTACGCTGGTCCGGCCTCTCTGACTCCACCTCCTGCTGCTCTTCCTGTGCGCGGCTCTGCGTCCTCGGCGCGTCTCCCTCCAGTTCGGAGCTGCCACGACGCAGAGCGCAGACGGGCTGCAGCAGCGGTGTGCAGCGCAGACGGTCGGCCGCGCTTTGGCTGGTCCCCCCCCCCACTCACTCCTCGCCATGAATACGCTGGGCTCAGACACCGCGTTTCTGTCTGCTTTGCAGCCACACAACTCCGTCACCACGTACGCGCTGCCGGCCGAGATCAGCATCGGACACGGGAGCGCCATGTCGGACGAGGTGGCAAGAGCGCGGCGCGTCCAGCAGCAGGTCCAGATGCGGATGAGGGAGAAGTTGACCGTCCCGCGGCAGAACGGCTCCTCCGCTCAGTACGCCATGTCAGGTAAACACCAACAAGTTTCTTAACTCACTTCCACAGGAAAATGATCGTGGTGTGGAGACAGAAAATGGATCCGACCCAAAAAAAAAAAAAAAAGTGGATGTGGACGAGTGGCGCAAACAGGTACTGCCGTCACAGGTACAGGTGCTGCACAGAGTCAGAGGACGGGGAGCGAATATGTGCAGAATGTCCACACACGTCCAAGTTTCTGTTGTTTTAATTTACATTATACAAAGTGTGATATCCTACCGTGTAGCAATGATCACACTTGAGTTATTTCTTTGGCTAACTCTGCCGTTTATTCTGCAACACACATAATATATGACTGAACATGGATTCTGCACGGGGTTTTCACACTCTTGTTCTAATGTGTCCCCTTAATAGTAGTGCTGAACAATACAGGTAGTTCCCCCTAGAGGCATGTGCCAGTAATGTTTTAAATTAGACTTGCAGTCTACCACACAAAGGCTACTACTTTTACAATATTGACTGGTGAATGTGTTCCAAAGTAATTACACTGCAACAAAGACAAAAGCAATTTAGCAGAGTTTATGACAGTCATAAGGTGTGTTTTATTAGTTATTATTGAGGCTGATAGTCTGATGGTTTTTACTTGTTATTAATCAAGCTTCTGCAGCCTTGAAAGGTTGCATTTCAGCTCCCCACATGATCATCACAGCTTTCTCTTACCGCTTATGACAGTGGAACCTGTTTAAGCATTTTCCCAGCATGACTCAGATCAGCCGCTTGACGCTTCACTGAACTGCACCAGTGAACCTTTAGAGTCGGACTCATCGGGGTGCTGTGCCAGCTTGTCCCTGCCGAATCCTGACTTCTCATCTCATTGAGGAATTTTTTATTCCCGTCCAGAGCAGCACAGCTATCTCACCCCATGTCATGTCTCTGCAAATGGGAAAACAGTTAATGTGTAACAGGCCCAAACAAGCAGCGCTTTCATGAGCTTCCCTGATAGACGAACAAGGTGAAAGGCCTCCCCCCCCCCCCCCCCCCCCCCGTGGGATTGGGTTTCAGGTCATGCTTGGCCAGTGGGAGGGGAGGGTTCTGGAGATAACCTGAGAGATGACGATGGGTATTGTGAGAACCAGAAGCTTGCCCATTTGAAGACGTCAACATTTAGTCTTGAGGCGTCCTAGCAGGTAGCCGGAGGTGGAATTGTACCATAATCGGTGGTTAAAACTCCCTACAGGGAGAATAAAGGGTTTCCTGGAGAGGTTGGATTTAGTTTAGTCGGCAGCTACATCACATTAGATGCTTTTAAAGAACTAAGTGAGTGTCAAAGGTAGAATCAGGCATGGTGTGCACCTGCTTGTTGCTGCAATACTGTACAGCTGTTAATAGATCAGATGTGCTGTACTCATCCCACCTGTTTTGGTGATGTGTGCGGCTCAAGCACCTTGACAATAGGGCTTTGTGAAGCTGAGCTTTAAATTCACAGCCACGCAATGACAGCAGGGCCATAGTCTCATTCTTCTGACCACGTCTCAACAGGCAGAAATACATTTGTGCCACTTTTCAGATGACAAAAAGACAAGACATATAGCACGTCTTGTGTTTATCTCCATCCGTCACATTTTTTGGCCTGTGCTTTGCTTGGAGGAAAACATGAAGACTCCATATCAGTCATCCTTCCAGCCCAACGGGGAATGCTGCCATGCCAGTGGTTTGTGGCTGTCGAAAAGTTACTTTATGAATGCAAAGTGTTTGCACATGAGGGGGGAAAACTGGAGGGAATCTGCAAGGAATGCCTCTCTCTGCGTGTCTAAAAGCTGCTGCAGCTGTGCATTTCTGACACTGATGAAATGGTGTTTGTGCTGTAGGTGGATAAATCTCAGCAGAAAGTAAGAACAGAAAAGAATTGACAAGGAGTGTAAGCCATTTGTTAATGATGAAAGTAAAAATGTCGAGTGAGAGCATAAGGGGAAAAAAAAAATTCTTGCTGGTGGAGCTACCTGGGGGTGTGTGTGTGTCTGTGTTTCGTAACGTCTGTTGTTCTCAGGTGTGCTGGGCGTAGTCAGGGTAGGGCAAGGGCCAAGCTGGGGAATGTGTCCGTCATCCACATGCATACCCGTCTGGTTTAATGTGTGTGCTCGACTGTGAGGGAGCATCTACCCTCCCCTCTCTGCTAAGGGGAGTGTAAAAGCTGCCCCAGCTCAGATTCAACATGAACGCACATGGCATCCCAACTCAGAGGCATCACTACAAACACGCACGCAGACCCGTCTCTGTTTTTGGAAATGTTTCTTCACATACAGTTATGTTGTTATCCAATGTTGTTTATTTAGTGTTTGACCCTAACTTTAACTCTATGTGCCTGAGCCATGTGCAATAAAGAGTGAGTTAAAAGATTTTTAAAGTTTTCAAATATTAGAAACTGGTTACCTTTTAAGACCTGCTAGTAGTCCAGACTGAATTCTAACTAATAATTTAAGGAGCCCCTATATGTGGATCTGCCTTTGCACATTTTTGGGATAAAAGTCGAATCCTTTTCTTCAAAAAGTTGGGAGCATCTCAAAATTACTGCTTCCAAAATGGCCTGGGTTATATACTCTGCCTGGCATTGCACTGCACTAGGTTATAAAAAGTATCTGATTGCAACAACCAGGGGCTGTTGGGGGGGGGGGGGGTATGCAAAAATGTGTTTAGGGACTCCCTAGTGCATCAGTCTGGTGCACAAAAAGAAAACGGGCTTCCCATTTCCCAGTGGCCCTTGTGGGCAGAGGCGATTTCAGAGACTCTTTGAGGCCCCAGGCAAAAATTCACAGGGGTCTCCTCCAATCAGCGTTCATCAGGTGTCCCAGTCTGTAGTGATAAAGCAGTCTTTCAGTGCATCGGAGGCCCCCTCTGGCCACACACGTACCTGCTTTTTTGTTGGTCTGAACTCATACCGGCTGGGACGTGTCACCCAGGTTAACAAGGTCAGGAGTTCCTGGCAGCGGAGGGCGAAGGACAGAGCTGTGTGAAGGAATCTGATCAGACCTAAATGAAACAGTCATTGTCGCCCCCAACAGACTGCTAAGAAGAATAAGAAGAGATGGCTTTCACTCTGGGTCTGTATGCAGGCCTTAGCAAGATGGTGACGTGATCAGACCAAGGTGTGTGTGTGTGTGTGGGGGGGGGGGGGGGTTATGATCTCTTGTGGGTTATGTACACCAAGCCCAGCAAGTTGTTTCCTCTTGTTGGAAAGTCCACATGTTGGTGTAGTTTTGGTAGGAGGGCCTTTAAATCTGCATGGTTGAAGTCTCCTGCTGTGATGAGGAAACGTCTGGATGCACTGTTTGTGTCACACTTATAGCCTGATAGAGGTCATTTAGTGCCCGACTCCTCTCGCCAGTGGGCAGGACATACACGGCGACTAGCAGGACAAATGTAAATTCTCTTGGTATGTAGAACGGTCAGCACTTGATGGTCATAAACTCCACCAATGGAGAACAGTGTTTCTGCGCAACAGTCGCATCTCAGCACCAAGCGTCATTGATGTAAACACACACGCCTCATCCTCGGGTTTTCCCTCCTTCTGTGAGCACCCGGTCAGCGCGGAGGCATATTAGCCCTGCTAACTGAATAGCAGAGTGTGGGATATTGTCATTTAGCCACGTTTCCGTAAAGATAAAAACACTACAGTTCAGCACATCACATTGCATAGATCTCAGTCTACTGAGCGTACGCTAACCAGAATGAGGGCTGGAATCAGGGGTCTGTATGGACTAGCGGTGTAGCCCATACAGACTGTATGGGCTACATGGGCTGTATGTAAACATTTTTTATTTCAAAAGTGCACATTAGTGTCACACTAAGCTGCTCTGAGAGAAATTAACTACTGTATTATTTGCACTACTTAGCACTTTCTTGCTTTCTTTTCTCCTCCTCTTTTTTCTTTTGTCACTGCCAGACAGATAACTGTTTCAATTTGATACAGCCATATCACTTGCTTATTTACCTAAGACCTGCACCGGTACATGAGAGAGTGAGAGGTGGGGATGGGGGGCCCCTTTAGGGAATTCTTTGCCTGCTTATCACTGTCATTCCAAATTCTCCACATAATTATTACTGTAGTGATTCAAAGTTGGTCAGCCCTCGGGAGGGCCCCCTTATGACTTGGGACCCTAAGTATTTGCCCGCCTTGCCTGCCGGCATGCAGCGCCTCTGCTTGTGGCTGATGGGACATAATAAATGTTGGAAAATAAGCATCATCTCCTTAGTCAGACTGCGAGTGTACTCTTGAGTGTGACGACTTTGGTTTTCCATGAAGTGAGTACAAATATCAGAATGGATCCTTAATTCCTCTCCAATGGCTGATAAGTAAACGTTTTAAATAGCACAGTCAGCAAATGCATTCACAATCCCCATGAGTGAAAAAGCTCAGGTTTGAGACTGACCTAACCACTCAGTTTCTATCATTTTTTCTTGTGATCAGAGAGAGCGACTGTATTTAATATTGTCATAACGGCTCAGACCACCTGCTGCTTAAACTTTTGTCATTTTGATGCTCCAACCTATTAGAATAAATTGGTTTTGAGGCAGGTCAGGTTTGTGGCCAGGTCATGTTTGTAAATGAGAATTTGTTCTCAAACATTTTACCTGGTAAAATAAAGGTCAAATAAATTTTTAAAAAAAGGCAGTTTTTTTGTTTTTGATCAGTGCACGGACAAAGGCTGCACACATATGGTTCTTTCACAGTGGTTCTTGGAACATGATGGGAAATGGAACCATTTTGTCTAGCAGGTTCAGTAGATTTAACATGGCTTTGTCACTGACAGAACTGTGGTCATCAAAGTGTTGCTCCAGCCTCCCATCATACAGAACATTCTGATGCAGGCTTGCTGTCACAATCAGCACTTGACTGTCACGCTAATTTAAAGAGAAAAAAATTCTGTCACTCAGTGCAGAGACAAACTAGCTAATAATTTCATGACTCAGTCGTAAATGGTTCTGGTGACGGGTAACCGGAGGCGTCACACCTGCGGCCTGCTGTTCCAGACTGAGTGAAATCCAACCGTCAAGTGTTCAGTGCAACGGGACACCTGCTATTCAGACTGTAATGTCTTCGGTGCAAATTATTATTATACATCAAAGAGGTGTGGCACCTTGTTGTGGGATCACGTTGTGATCAAAATCTAGCTTCAAAGCAGAGTTTGTAATAAGAGAATGTCTTTTTAGAATTTCCGTTTTTATACAGCATGTTTAATAGATAAGCTGGTCTGAAGAACCTTTGCGTGACACAATTAAATGTGTTGTTTTACTGTGTGTTAAAACAAGTATTTTTTTTGCTTGACTACATCATTGCATGTGTTTTTATTTGGCAGAGCTTGGTGATCATCCGATCGATTTTCACTTAGACCTTTTTTGATTTTGAAATTCAGACTTTTAAAAGTCCCATATTATGAGTTTTCCAGGGATTAAAATAAAATTGACATCCTCAAGGACAAATGTGTCATTTTAAAGACGGAGATCCATTCTCTGCTGTTTTACTACTCACAAAAGGTGGCTGTAAATATTACTTTTAACTAATAATATTAATGAGGCCCTAATCTGATTGGTTAAAGGCTTTCAGAATGGGCCAATCACAAGTAAAGAGGCAGTCAGGGTGTTTTATTAACTTACAGCAGTGTTTTTCAACTGCGGGTACCTGAAATGTTCAGTTTCTGTGGGAAATTTTCTAATTTCACTTCTTAACTGGTCCAGAAAATTGCAAATAATTTGCTGTTGGTGTGCATGTGTCCCTACAGAAGACATGCACACCAACAGCAAATAATCTGCATTTTTTTCCCCATGGAAACCTGAACATTCCGAGGTACCCGTGGTTGAGGGATATGGCTAAAAAATGATACCACAGTATTTCTTAGAATCTTCACAGTAATGATATTCTTGATGATGATGTGCACTTTAAGATGTGGGGGTTTACATGCTGAATTAGTTTACCAGCTAGAAGAGTCCGTTGTACGGATCTCTCCTCAGGTTCCTCTCGCTGTGCTAAACCATGTTGGGTTTTTTTCTTTGGGTGGCTGAATAAATTCTACCCGAATCAGCAGAAACGGAACAAAAATAGAACTCGCACCAGGGCGACAAAACAAAATATTTCCACACAGCTAGATCTGCCTTCAGGTAACGCCAACCACGGAGCGACTGCTGTCTCCCCACACCATGTTTGTTTTGGTCTGTAACCACAGAAATGTGTAACTTATGCCGACAGCGTAATGGCGTGACGTCATTACACAGCCAAATTAGAACTTTGCAAAATTAACTTTTACCCCAGTATCAAATTGTATACTGGTATTATAAATTAATACAATAAAACACACCCCTAGTCTTGCTGGAATATAACATTAAAACACAGGAAGTACAATCTGCTGGTTAAATAACAGCAGTGTGTATGTACTATATTGTTTTGCACAATATGGGACCTTTAATCGGATAATATTAATGTAAAAAAGTCCACACTTTTGTCATGACTCACTGTTGTGCGTTACGTGACAACAATACAGGAACAGAAACAGCCGCTGAGTCAAACTGAGTCTCTTCACAGCGAGGACAACTCCTTGCTTGTCAGCAGAAAAAATGTTTCTTCAACCACAAAGAAGGAACACCATTTTGTAGCATAAGGGCATTTAATTGTCTTTGCCTGGACGCGTTTTGAGGTTTTTCCCCAGCTGCATTTGACACTGAAGAAATCCCCTAAATCAGTGATTAGTAAAGTAAGTTTTAAGTTGCACGGCACCTTAAAGACAAATGGAGGCTTTGGCCTGATTGATTGTGGCTGGAAGCATCCCAACAACCATTCTGTTCTTTATTTCAGATTTTGGCGGCAGTTCAGCAGCAGCTAAATACAGCACCTTCAACCCAAACTACAACAGCACCAAGTCATCCTATGCTACGTCTTATAGCTCCAAAACACTGGTGAGTACAGCAGCACCTTTCGCTGGTTTAACCTTTATTCACACTCCCTAAAAACACTGCTGATGGGTCACACAGGGCACCGCATGTGTGGTATTTCACAGTAGGCTGTAATGAGATCAACTCTGCTCTCTAGTCCGCCCTCAACATTCCACCACTTCAGTGACACAGGTGATGAGCGGCAGATGTGTGTGTAAAGCAGCCTTGAAAATGCATTGCTAATGATGTCCACACTGTTGTCATTTCCCAGAAATGTAGAGAGATTTTTTTTGACGTGCACTGGCTCACATTCCCACTCACAGCACCTTTGAGTCGAGTTACTCAGCTTACACATTTCATTAGTAACAGTTGCTCATCTTATTTTTTTTTTTTTTTCTTAATTCTCAGGGCTCTCGTGCACCATATAGGTCAACAACGGCCTTCAGCAGCCAGTCTGCCGCCCCAGACCTGGCTGAATTTCAAAGAATGAGTATTGGAGGTGGGGGTGTCGGTGGTGATTATTATCATCAAGAAGATGTGCGCATGGGCGGCTTCCCAGGGACCATAAGACAGAACAGAATGGATTCAGAAATCATATCTGGACATTCAATGAGGCAGCCGCCAATGCAGATGAACCATTGGATGGGTGATGGCAGCGATGCTGGCAGCTTGGTCTCTGACCGGGATGCCACCTTATCCCGCCAGTATGCCCACAGCGCCGTTAACGGCTTCACCACCCAGGTAAGGCAAGGGGGAGGTACCATGAGCATGCGCCGAACCCTCAGTGGCACACTTGCCCAAAGCGGAGGGATGATGGGCGGAATGACTGGAGGAATGACTGGAGGAATGACTGGAGGAACGACTGAGTTCATCCATCAGCAACAGTCCTTCAAAGGCCCATCTCAGCGCACCATCAGCAGGATTACAAACCGAAACCGGATGAGCATGGGCTCCATGTCTGGCACCATGGTCTCGGGCGCTAACAACTTTGGTGTTGCTGACAAAGTGGACCAAGGAGGAGGGTTCATGGTATCCCAGCTGTCTGGTTCTCAAGGGAACCTCTACATGCAGCGTCAAGGCAACCTGTCCCGTGCAGCGTCGATGAAAAGTGTGCGCAGTGTGGGCGGAGGCATGGACATCTACGGGCATGCGGAGCTGGGGGCCAGCATGGGCAACCTCAGCGGGTGAGCACCAGGGTCAATGTTTGCATTTGAAGCACTGAATATTATGCCTGTTCTAGCCGTCTATAGCTGACAGATCTGTGGTGTATGTCAGTAAGACTAAACAAAAATGTTTTAGTAGCTGAAGTAAGATGTGGCTAAGATAAATAGCATCTATGTATTTGTGGGCCCCACTATAGGTGAAATCCGGTCTGTCTTATGGGTCCCATGTGGGTTTGTCTGCAGTTTCCATGTTGGTCCCACCTGTGTTTGCCCACATGGACTTTACCTGCAGCAAAGGTAGACAGGTAGTCTGCTTACCCACTTTAACCCCAGCTGAGCCCCACATGGGTTCACTGCAGATGAGCAGGTTTCAGTGACACAGGCGCTGTACGTAAAGTCCATGTGGGCAAGCAAAAAAAAAAAGAAAACACACACACACTGGGGACCCATTCACTGCCCAGATGTCACCTATAGTGGGGTCCACATTGACATGCTGGCTGAGGTGTCGCTGTATAATACAACTAAAACACACACAAATGAGCCCCACTTTTTCCACTATTTTTCATAATGGTAACATAGATATTGTATTTTATTTTTGGCCCATACCATGCCCACTGATGTAAATCTTCACCTGCACAAGATTTGCACATCAGTCCACATCTGAAAATAGTCCTCATCAAAGGCTTAATTTGCACCAGTTTACCCACAACATGAAGTTTAAATACCAGCTGTATTTTATATCATGATAGTAGCCTTCTTGATAAGAAACATGGTGCATTGAAGTATAGATTTTGCATATACAGTCATGTGAAAAAAAATTAGGACACCCTGTATAAAAGCATGTTTTTTTTAACATATTTGGACATACGGATGTAATATCAATGTGAAAAATACTGGGAGATTCATGTAATACAACTAAACAATTAAAAATGAATTAAAGACTTTCTTCAAATTTTCTGTAAAATGGAATTCTAAACAAACAGTGAGGAATAAATTAGGACACCCCCATCTTTTTTAGGACACCCCCACATTCATTCCCATTTATAATGGCTAAAATAAAAGTTAAAAAAAATGCAAATAAAAACAAAACCAAGGTTAGACATAGATATGTGAACATTTCCTTAATAAAGAAATATTTAATGAGGTGTCCTAATTTTTTTCACATGACTCTTCACATGACTCATGACCCACATGACTCTTCGTCATGTGGACTCTTCGGTTGGACTCTTCGTCATTTACCTATTGATTCCTGATCAGTGCAGGTTTCCATCAGTTTGGAGGCTTACTGTTGCTTCTTATTCTCTGAATGCAGAACGAGTACATTAGGAAAGTAGAAAAAAGATAAAGACAAAAAAAGACATGAATTCAAGCAGTTTAATTTGGATGCATAAAATTAATAGCAAAAAAAAAAAAAAAAAGGTTCTGAATCATTCAGGTGACCCAATTTGTATAACTCAATGTGATCAATGTTTTAGTGAAGGTGAGAAACCAATAGGAAGGCATTAAACATTTTTTTACAGTCTAGACTTAATCCATTTATTGCCTTTTTTTTTTTTTTTTGTAAGGGAAGTGTATTACATGCATTTTCTAAGAGCTGTGGACTGGGAGGTGGCCCAGTAGTGGCAGGACTGGTTTTGGGTGTGGCAGCTCAGTTTCAGGCTTCTCATTTCACACATCCCACAGTGTGTGGTTAGGGGAGTGGATTTTGCAGGGCTCAGTGTGATTTGGAAGACATTCAACAAGCTGAGTTTTTGCACACAAGCAGCAAATCATCCGTGAATAATTGCGCTCATTTTGTGCTACCAAGCATAAGTGTGTGTGTGTGTGGGGGGGGGGGTGTTACATAATTTGAGGGCAGTGGTGGCCCTAATGGTTAGG
This sequence comes from Pholidichthys leucotaenia, assembly GCA_020510985.1. NCBI lineage: Eukaryota > Metazoa > Chordata > Actinopteri > Cichliformes > Pholidichthyidae > Pholidichthys > Pholidichthys leucotaenia. The sequence continues at coordinate 84,873,822 of CM035840.1, read as the reverse complement.
GATGTGGACTGGTGAGCGGAGGGTCGCTGGTTCAACCCCCAGCCCGGCAGGATTAGATGTGGGTGGGACAGATAATGTAGAAGTATTTGCCCCACCCTCTGAAACCCCACTGTGGTGCCCCTGAGCAAGGCCCTTAATCCCAACTGCTCCAGTGGAGCTGCTCAGTGGCCACAGGTCAGTCTGTGGTTGTACTGGGCAACTTCCAGGTGTGAATGTGAACAGGGCATCCTTGAAAAAAAGAGGTTGCCTCTGAAAAGAACTACCCTGTATATATAAAAAAAAAAAGGTTAAATAAAATAAAACTGCTTTTGGTTGAATTTGTCCACTCCATCCCTGACAGGATCGCCACCTTGGACATGCCCACAGCGGTCCAACACCTGAGAGAGTCCGACCCCGAGCTGCAGGTCTTGGGGGCCGCGTACATTCAGCATCAGTGTTACAACAACAAGGAATCTAAAAATGAGGTACTTCAGTTCATACTGATGAAACATGTGGTTTGAATTCCTCTGGTTGTTTCCTCTCATCTTCTCACTATTGAAATGTTTTCCTTTAAATGCTGGCTCCCAGTGGCAGGTGTTTCTTTACTTCTGGAGACTGCAAATTAGCTACAGATTCACTTCTGTTGGGTGTTTCAGTTGATTTGCACATTGCTCAGTTGTTATCTTTACTGACTCTGGACTCTGAACGGTGGAAATGCAGGTATAAAACTGTAGACTGATATGAGCAACACTACTACAACAGCTGTGTTTCTCAGTAGCGCTTTTAGCACGTTGACACTATTTCTGAGGAAAATTCTTGAGATTATGTGGGAAAACACGTAATCCCATAATCTAACCTTGGTTGCTGTCAGAAAAGAGATCCTGTAAAAGGGAGCAGGTCTCTGATGTTGCCCTACTCACCTTCTAGCAGAGGTTTCAACGGAGTAGTTGATACCATTTTAATGTTGATATGGTTTGGCTCAGAGCCCCTTGTTTGCCATGGTGACAGACAGTGTAATGTTCATTTTTTTTTTTTTTTCCACAATATCTTTATTGAACCTTTTTTTTTTTTTTTACAAACATGATACAAACAATCAAACACTAACACTAAAGTACTACAAAAAAAAAAAAAAATGCACTAAAAACACCAACAACCACCAACAAAATCAAATCTTCAACAATGCTCCTCTGTTTAGTCTAGACAATCCAATACATAAGTATACATATTATGTTCACCAGTTTGGAATTTACAAGGTCCACACACATCATTCACCTTCTTCTTCAAGAGTTATGTTTAAATTTTTTACATAATCAATAAAAGGTCTCCATACATTCTCAAACACAATTTCCTTTGATTTTAGTATATATGTTATTCTTTCTAATGGAAGGTTTGTTAACATCTGTCTTAACCACTGAGTCACATCTGGTCTATAAGTCTTTTTCCATAATAGTGCAATACATTTTTTGGCATTAAGCAAACTGAGGTCTATGAATGTTCTTTCACTTTTATTAAAATTATGCTTTTCTGGGTACAGACCCAACAAAAACAGTTTAGGATTCAATATGATTTGTTTTGAGATTATCTTTTCAATTGTTACCCTCACCTCTTCCCAAAACATTCTTATTAATCTACATTCCCATAAACAATGAAATAGGGTTCCTTTACTTTCCATGCATTTTGTGCATGTATCTGGTATATTTTTGTTATATCTATTTAACTCCTCCGGTGTAACATACATCCGCATTAACCATTTGAAATGTATCAATTTAAGGCGTGCATTTATTGATTTGGTTTGAGCTTCTGTACAAGCCAATTCCCATTGTTCCTCTGAAATTTCAATTTGCAGATCTTCTTTCCAGTAGTTTAATCTTTTCAGTGAATTTTCACTTGAAGATAGTGTCAATGAGTTATAAAACTCTGAAATAATACCCTTTCTTTTACTATCTTTCATCATCATTTTTTCCAAGGATGAATAAATAGGTCCAGTGAGAGCTTTATTTTGATTTGATCGAATAAAGTTTCTAAGTTGAAGATATTTAAAAAAATGTGTTCTATTGAGATTAAATTTGATCCTCAGCTCTTCAAAAGACATTATGTTGTCTGCACATGGCAAATATAAATCCTGAATCTTTTGTATCCCTTTTAAATTCCATACTTTAAATACAGCGTCCGCTCTCCCTGGTTTAAAATATTGATTACCCCATATTGGACTAAATTGTGACAATAACTGTGGTTCTTTTAAATAGTTTTTAGCTTCACACCATATTTTGATCATATGCTTTACAAATGGATTTTTAACTTGTTTTTGTAATTTTTTTGCCGAATCTGAGTATATGAATATGGGAAGAGGTAAAGGTAAATTGTATGATTCCATTTCAGTCCAGTGAGGGAGATCATTTGATGAAAAATAATATGTCATAGACCTCAGTTGTGCCGACCAATAATACAACATAAAATTTGGACATTTCAGACCTCCACGATCAAATGGTAAATATAATAAAGACAAACGTAATCTAGCCCTCCTGTTGTTCCATATAAATTCCACTAACTTTTTTTTTATTCTTGAGAATAGATCTAAAGGTGGTGATAAGGGAATGTATTGAAATAAATAAAGTATTTTAGGTAAAATATTACTTTTAAGTATATTGATTCTCCCGATCATCGACATTGGTAGTGACATCCATCTCTGAGTTAACTCACTGATATCTGACATTAAGGCTTCATAGTTGACACTGGCGACTGATTCTAGCTTAGGCATAATTTGGATTCCTAAATATTTAAACTGATTTACAACATTGAATTGATTTACCTCAGGGGCTGGGTAATTTCTCTGGGTCTCATTTAGCATTAATATTGAAGATTTAGTTTTATTTATTTTATATCCTGATATTTCCCCAAAATTCTTTATTAAATTCAACAAGGTTGGAATTGATTTTTTTAGATTCGACATAAACAAAATTATATCATCGGCGTACAGGGAGATTTTATGTTCTGTTGGTCCAACTTTAATTCCATATATTTGTGAATGTAAACGTATCGCTATCGCTAAAGGTTCAATTGCCATAGTAAACAGTAAAGGTGAAAGTGAACAGCCTTGTTGACATCCTCTATTGATTTTTATTGGTTTTGAAATATTGTTATTTGTTAGGATTTCTGCTGTAGCATTATTGTATATTATTTGAACCCATTTTATGAAATTATTTCCAAGTCCAAACCTTTGTAGGACTTCAAAAAGAAAGGGCCATTCAACTCTATCAAAGGCCTTTTCGGCGTCCAATGATAGGAGAGCTGTATCCGGTGCTTCTTTATTAAAATAAATAATATTAAATAGTCTTCTTACATTATGGAAGCCTTGTCTACCCTTTATAAAGCCATTCTGATCTCGATTAATAATATTTGGTAAAATTTCTTGTATTCGTCTTGCTAAAATTTTACAGATTATCTTAAGGTCGGCGTTTAATAGGCTTATTGGTCTCATATTTTCACATTTATTAGAGGGCTTACCTGGTTTTGGCAGCAGTATAATTAAGGCATTATTTATGTATGATGGTAAATTATTATTTTGAAATGCTTCTAAAACCATTTCCAAAAAAGGTTTTATTAATTTATTCTTAAATTTTTTATAAAGGTCAACTGGAAGACCATCTGGTCCTGCACTTTTTCCTGATTTCATATTATCAATGGCTAGCCCAACTTCTTCTTGACTAATTTTAGACTCCAATATCTCCCTGTTTTCATTTGGAATACACGGTATAGATAGTTCGTTCAAAAACCCATTTAGTTTTGTTAAATCAGGTTCATTTTTGGTATCATATAATTTTTCATAGTAATCTCTAAAGGCTCTATTAATTTCTAAAGGATCTATAACTACCTGTCCGTTACTTATAATACTGGTAATTGGTGTTTTAATTTCCAATTGTTTAATCTGCCATGCTAATAATTTTCCTGATTTTTCACCTTGTTCATAAAAAGATTGTTTCAATCTTAGAAGACTCGAGGCAGCTCTATTCGCTGATTTTTTGTCGTATTCAGCTCTCAAAATCAGTAATTCATTCTCCAACCTTGGGTCACTTCCTGCATACACTCTTTCCTGAAGATTTTTTATTTTATGTTCCAATTTAGCTCTCTCCTCTCGAGTCTTCTTAGATTTTGATCCTGTATAACTAATAATATGTCCCCTAATAAAAGCTTTGAAAGCCTCCCACTTTACACATGCTGATGTTTGTGTAGTATTGATGTCAAAGAACTCGTCTATCTGTTTTTCTATATACTTGACAAATTCCTCATCCTGAAGCCATTTATGCTGAAATTGCCATCTACCTGATTCCTTTGTCAATTTTTTATCTACATATATTAGACAACAGGGTGCATGATCAGAGATCACGATGTTATCATAAAAGCAGTTTTGAATCTTGGACCTTAATTCTGTGGAAATCAAAAAATAATCAATACGTGAGAATGTCTTGTAGGTACTGGAATAACAAGAATAGGCTTTAACTTGTGGTTTCATTTCTCTCCATATATCTAACAATCTCAATTCTTTCATAAAATGATTAATAGTCATCCTACATCCAATGTGCGTACAATCCAGTCCTGTTGATCTATCCACACCTGGATTCAATGTACAATTAAAATCCCCTGCTATTATATGTTGCCCTGTAAGTGATGATAAGATGAGAAATAAATTAGCAAAGAACTTCTGATCATCTATATTGGGACCATATAAGTTCACAAGATTTATATTTTCTAATAGCAAAGAACCTTGAATGATTACATATCTTCCAAATTTGTCTCCAATTACATTTTTCACCTGAAAAGGAACTGATTTATGTATGAGAGTCATAACTCCCCTGGCTCGGGATGAAAATGAAGAGGTGAATACACTTCCCTGCCATCTACTCCTAATTCTTTTAACATCCTCCTCTATCAGATGAGTTTCTTGTAAAAACACAATTCTTGAACCCATGTCCTTTATTTTATTCATAACTTGTTTAAGTTTTTTTAAAATTTTGTAGACCTCTGCAATTCCATGAAGTTAAATTAAGATTAACACTTTGGTCCATGATCAATAGAGAGTTTGGGATTACCTTGCAGTGTAAACATGCTCATACAGAGAAGCAAAAACATGAGTGGTTGAACATTCATCCTACAAACTACACACAAACAAATTTCCCCTTCCCACACTTGTGGCAAACCCCCCAAAATCAAAAGAAAAATTCTGTCTCCCGATATAGCCATCGACTGTTCCACACCCACGGGGAACAGCCTAAGCCACTCCTTCTTCATCCTCCCAATCACCCTAACTCTACTGCTTTTAATGACGTAACATTAACTCTCCTCTGTAGTTTTCCAACTTAACTCCAAAATTTTTAACAACTTTGTACATCATAGTTTTTTTTTTTGTTTGTTTGTTTTGTTTTTGTTTTTTTAATATATAATACAATCTATATTTTGTAAACTTACTATTTACTTCAAGTCAGTCAGATGCCTGTGCAAATGCTTAATTATTCTACCTTATATTTTGTTCATGCTTAGCTCCCACCAGTCTCTTCTTCTTCTTTGATCTTCTTGATGAACTCCTGCGCCTCCTCTGGGGTCTTGAAGATGTGGGTTCTGCCCTCATACGTGGTCAGCAGTCTCGCAGGATAGATTACACCATGACGAATCCCAAGGTTGCGCAGCTCCTTACGTACGGGATCAAACTGCTTCCTCAATTGCTGGATTCCTGTGGCCAAATCTGGGTAGAACCGCACCTGCTGGTCCTGGTGTTTAATCTCTCCTTTTTTAGCTCGTGCAGCGTTGAAGATCTTCATCCTGTCTCTGTTGCTAAGAAACTTCATAATTAAGGTCCTCGGCGGTCCCTTATCTCTCCGTGGGCCAATACGATGTGCTTTTTCCAGAACCACTGCTGATTGCAACTCCTCGCTGCCCAGCACCTCCGGAATCCACTTTTCCAGAAAGGAACATACGTCCCGACCTTCTGATTCCTCTGGAAGACCCACCAGCCTCAAATTATTCTGTCTCGACCGAGATTCCAAATCCAAAATATTATCTTCCAGAGATTTATTTTTTTTTCCAAAGTGCGCACCTTTAATTGAAGATGGGTGACGTCATCTTCAGCACTAGCGAGACGGAGCTCCATCTGCGCCGTTCGTTCTACACAGTCACCCAATTCCTTTCTTATTCCTTCCAACGCTGTCATAATCCCATCAAATCTAGAGGAAAAGTCCGCTCTCATTGAACTCATGGCTGCCATCAGCGCATCTGCGCCATTCCCCGCAGAAATCGCAGCGTTGCCAGCCTCCTCCGCCATATATGGAGTTTTGTTTGCTGCGTCACAGACCTGAAAGTCCGTTAATTTGGACTGTTTCGGCGGCTCGCTTTTTCCTTTTCCTGGTTTTCCAGCCTTAGGCTTCGCCGACATATCCTCGCCCAAATGCTGGGATACGTTCTGTCCCAAATGAGAGAGTTATTTGCCGATTTTTTTTTTTCCAGGAGCAGAGCAGAGCGAGACACGTCCGTCCTACGTGGCAGCCATAACCGGACGTGTAATGTTCATTTTATGATATGATGCTTTATTGTATGATATGGGTGGTGGCTCCGCCATTCTTGTTCCGCTGCCACCCGGGGTATAAAAAGGCTGATGCGGACGAGGCACTGTCTCTTTCGACCACCTCTCCGCCTAGAGTGAGCGTCAGTCGGTTCATTGTGAGTTCTACAATAAAGTCCTATTCAGTTCACCATTCGCCTCGTTACTGTGCCACATTCTACGGACATAACATTTGGCGATGAGGATAAAGTATGGATGCGGGCATGTTGTCTATTTGGCCATTCTTGGAGTCTCCAGGGGAGCCTCCGGTGCCTTGGACGAGGTGGTTCGCTGCTTTTCAAAACTATCTGGTGGCACTAAACATTGGCAAACTGAAGAAGGTACGAGCACATGCGATTTTAGTCCACAATTTAGGTATGGAAGGACAGCGTATCCTTTGTACCCTAGGAGCTAGCGATAGCTTCGATGACATGGTGGAGTTATAATGGCGCTGTGGGGATCAATGAAATGATGAGACTGATGATTTCTCAGTATTGATTTATTCCATTTCACATCCCACGGCTCTCTCTCTGTCGGAAAAATGAGAGGAAGAGCTGTGGTCAAGCACCCACATTTATACCCACGCATCAAACACAGGATCACATTTACATTTAATCACTCTATTTACATTTAATCACTCCAGAGTCCTCTTGTCTCTACTGTCTGACCCCAGGAGGTCAGACCGTCCTTGCAGGTGGTCCAGACTCATTGTCCCTCTGAGGCGTGATGTCAATACACACCGCAAGCTTAAAGTCCTTCTGAGCTTGGGTCTCTGCTGTGGAATATGTGAGCTTCATAATGTTACCGTTATGGGCGCCACATCACTCCCCCCGAAACGCCAAAGAATGGACATACACTACATCAAAGAATGGACATACACTAACACCATACTAACGGCCATACAGCATATGTCACCCCCCCCCCCTTTGCAGACTCTACAGCACAATCTACACAGCTTGACCAAAACACACATCACTCTGCCCGTAGTTTAGGCTTCAACCTCCTCCCGAACCTGCTGTATGCAGGCTTCACAGTCTGTGTTGTGCCGTCCTGCGGAGAATCTGTGGAAGGAGGGGGAGAAGGGTTATTTGTCCCCTGCGGGGGGTCTCCAGGGGCCGTTCCCTGGGAGGTCTGCCGCGTCGAGGCGCCCACGCCGGTCGTACAGCCTTGTCACGCAACACAAAAGCAGGCTTTAATCTGTCAATACTGATTGTTTCTCTCCTGCCCCCCAAATCTAGCACAAAATACTTCTTCCCGGTTTCCAGCACTCGAAATGGACCGTCGTAGGGTGGGCGGAGGCTGTGACGCTGTGCGTCGTGCCTGACAAAAACAAATTCTGCGTTTTGCAACGCTTTGGGAACAAAAACACACGGAAAAGTGTGATGAGCGGGGTCGCTTAGGTCCCCGCACGGGGGGGGGGGGCCTCTGGTGCCGCGTGGGCTGGCAGGAACTCGCCGGGCAGCCTGAGAGGTTGCGTAAAAACTAATTCAGCTGGTGAGGCATCTAAGTCCTCTTTGGGTGCCGAACGCAACCCCAATAAAACCCATGGTAGTCTGTTTACCCAATCTGCATCCATGAGCGACGCTCTGAGGGCTGCCTTCAACGATCTGTGAAAACGCTCGCATAAACCGTTGGCCTGTGGGTGATAAGCGGTAGTGCGGTGGACTGTCGCCCCTAAGCCATTGGCCATTGCTGACTACAGCTCCGATACAAATTGAGGACCCCTATCGGACGTAATGTCTGACGGGACCCCGAACTGTGCTACCCAGGCTGTTAAAAAAACGCGAGCCACCTCCGCCGCTGTGGTCGATTGTAATGGGACAACTTCCGGTCAACGCGTGGTCCGGTCCACCATTGTCAGGAGATGTGTGAACCCTTGCGACGGCGGTAGGGGGCTCACTAGGTCTACGTGCACATGATCGAACCTCTTAGCCGGAATGTGGAACGGTTCTAAAGGACCCTTCGTGTGCCTGTGCACCTTGGCCCGCTGGCAAGCCATGCAGGCTTTCGCCCACTCCCTCACGTGCTTGCGCAGGCTCGGCCAAACAAACTTCTCTGATACCATTTTCACTGAAGCGCGTACTCCCGGGTACGCTAGGGAGTGCACCGCGTCAAAAACGCGACGGCGCCACGCGGCCAGTACCACTGGGCGCGGTCGCCCAGTGGATACGTCGCAGATTAGGGGGGGCGAACCGGTTTGTAAGCTTTTTTTTTTCCACAATATCTTTATTGAACCTTTTTTTTTTTTTTTTAACAAACATGATACAAACAATCAAACACTAACACTAAAGTACTACAAAAAAAAAAAATGCCCTAAAAACACCAACAACCACCAACAAAATCAAGTCTTCAACAATGCTCCTCTGTTTAGTCTAGACAATCCAATACATTAGTATACATATTATGTTCACCAGTTTGGAATTTACAAGGTCCACACACATCATTCACCTTCTTCTTCAAGAGTTATGTTTAAATTTTTTACATAATCAATAAAAGGTCTCCATATATTCTCAAACACAATTTCCTTTGATTTCAGTATATATGTTATTCTTTCTAATGGAAGGTTTGTTAACATCTGTCTTAACCACTGAGTCACATCTGGTCTATGAGTCTTTTTCCATAATAGTGCAATACATTTTTTGGCATTAAGCAAACTGAGGTCTATGAATGTTCTTTCACTTTTATTGAAATTATGCTTTTCTGGGTACAGACCCAACAAAAACAGTTTAGGATTCAATATGATTTGTTTTGAGATTATTTTTTCAATTGTTACCCTCACCTCCTCCCAAAACATTCTTATTAATCTACATTCCCATAAACAATGAAATAGGGTTCCTTTACTTTCCATGCATTTTGTGCATATATCTGGTATATTTTTGTTATATCTATTTAACTCCTCCGGTGTAACATACATCCGCATTAACCATTTGAAATGTATCAATTTAAGGCGTGCATTTATTGATTTGGTTTGAGCTTCTGTACAAGCCAATTCCCATTGTTCCTCTGAAATTTCAATTTGCAGATCTTCTTTCCAGTAGTTTAATCTTTTCAGTGAATTTTCACTTGAAGATAGTGTCAATGAGTTATAAAACTCTGAAATAATACCCTTTCTTTTACTATCTTTCATTATCATTTTTTCCAAGGATGAATAAATAGGTCGAGTGAGAGCTTTATTTTGATTTGATCGAATAAAGTTTCTAAGTTGAAGATATTTAAAAAAATGTGTTCTATTGAGATTAAATTTGATCCTCAGCTCTTCAAAAGACATTATGTTGTCTGCACATGGCAAATATAAATCCTGAATCTTTTGTATCCCTTTTAAATTCCATACTTTAAATACAGCGTCCGCTCTCCCTGGTTTAAAATATTGATTACCCCATATTGGACTAAATTGTGACAATAACTGTGGTTCTTTTAAATAGTTTTTAGCTTCACACCATATTTTGATCATATGCATTACAAATGGATTTTTAACTTGTTTTTGTAATTTTTTTGCCGAATCTGAGTATATGAATATGGGAAGAGGTAAAGGTAAATTGTATGATTCCATTTCAGTCCAGTGAGGGAGATCATTTGATGAAAAATAATATGTCATAGACCTCAGTTGTGCCGACCAATAATACAACATAAAATTTGGACATTTCAGACCTCCACGATCAAATGGTAAATATAATAAAGACAAACGTAATCTAGCCCTCCTGTTGTTCCATATAAATTCCACTAACTTTTTTTTTATTCTTGAGAATAGATCTAAAGGTGGTGATAAGGGAATGTATTGAAATAAATAAAGTATTTTAGGTAAAATATTACTTTTAAGTATATTGATTCTCCCGATCATCGACATTGGTAGTGACATCCATCTCTGAGTTAACTCATTGATATCTGACATTAAGGCTTCATAGTTGACACTGGCGACTGATTCTAGCTTAGGCATAATTTGGATTCCTAAATATTTAAACCGATTTACAACATTGAATTGATTTACCTCAGGGGCTGGGTAATTTCTCTGGGTCTCATTTAGCATTAATATTGAAGATTTAGTTTTATTTATTTTATATCCTGATATTTCCCCAAAATATTTTATTAAATTCAACAAGGTTGGAATTGATTTTTTTAGATTCGACATAAACAAAATTATATCATCGGCGTACAGGGAGATTTTATGTTCTGTTGGTCCAACTTTAATTCCATATATTTGTGAATGTAAACGTATCGCTATCGCTAAAGGTTCAATTGCCATAGTAAACAGTAAAGGTGAAAGTGGACAGCCTTGTCGACATCCTCTATTGATTTTTATTGGTTTTGAAATATTGTTATTTGTTAGGATTTCTGCTGTAGCATTATTGTATATTATTTGAACCCATTTTATGAAATTATTTCCAAGTCCAAACCTTTGTAGGACTTCAAAAAGAAAGGGCCATTCAACTCTATCAAAGGCCTTTTCGGCGTCCAATGATAGGAGAGCTGTATCCGGTGCTTCTTTATTAAAATAAATAATATTAAATAGTCTTCTTACATTATGGAAGCCTTGTCTACCCTTTATAAAGCCATTCTGATCTCGATTAATAATATTTGGTAAAATTTCTTGTATTCGTCTTGCTAAAATTTTACAGATTATCTTAAGGTCGGCGTTTAATAGGCTTATTGGTCTCATATTTTCACATTTATTAGAGGGCTTACCTGGTTTTGGCAGCAGTATAATTAAGGCATTATTTATGTATGATGGTAAATTATTATTTTGAAATGCTTTTAAAACCATTTCCAAAAAAGGTTTTATTAATTTATTCTTAAATTTTTTATAAAGGTCAACTGGAAGACCATCTGGTCCTGCACTTTTTCCTGATTTCATATTATCAATGGCTAGCCCAACTTCTTCTTGACTAATTTTAGACTCCAATATCTCCCTGTTTTCATTTGGAATACACGGTATAGATAGTTCGTTCAAAAACCCATTTAGTTTTGTTAAATCAGGTTCATTTTTGGTATCATATAATTTTTCATAGTAATCTCTAAAGGCTCTATTAATTTCTAAAGGATCTATAACTACCTGTCCATTACTTATAATACTGGTAATTGGTGTTTTAATTTCCAATTGTTTAATCTGCCATGCTAATAATTTTCCTGATTTTTCACCTTGTTCATAAAAAGATTGTTTCAATCTTAGAAGACTCGAGGCAGCTCTATTCGCTGATTTTTTGTCGTATTCAGCTCTCAAAATCAGTAATTCATTCTCCAACCTTGGGTCACTTCCTGCATACACTTTTTCCTGAAGACTTTTTATTTTATGTTCCAATTTAGCTCTCTCCTCTCGAGTCTTCTTAGATTTTGATCCTGTATAACTAATAATATGTCCCCTAATAAAAGCTTTGAAAGCCTCCCACTTTACACATGCTGATGTTTGTGTAGTATTGATGTCAAAGAACTCGTCTATCTGTTTTTCTATATACTTGACAAATTCCTCATCCTGAAGCCATTTATGCTGAAATTGCCATCTACCTGATTCCTTTGTCAATTTTTTATCTACATATATTAGACAACAGGGTGCATGATCAGAAATCACGATGTTATCATAAAAGCAGTTTTGAATCTTGGACCTTAATTCTGTGGAAATCAAAAAATAATCAATACGTGAGAATGTCTTGTAGGTACTGGAATAACAAGAATAGGCTTTAACTTGTGGTTTCATTTCTCTCCATATATCTAACAATCTCAATTCTTTCATAAAATGATTAATAGTCATCCTACATCCAATGTGCGTACAATCCAGTCCTGTTGATCTATCCACACCTGGATTCATTGTACAATTAAAATCCCCTGCTATTATATGTTGCCCTGTAAGTGATGATAAGATGAAAAATAAATTAGCAAAGAACTTCTGATCATCTATATTGGGACCATATAAGTTCACAAGATTTATATTTTCTAATAGCAAAGAACCTTGAATGATTACATATCTTCCAAATTTGTCTCCAATTACATTTTTCACCTGAAAAGGAACTGATTTATGTATGAGAGTCATAACTCCCCTGGCTCGGGATGAAAATGAAGAGGTGAATACACTTCCCTGCCATCTACTCCTAATTCTTTTAACATCCTCCTCTATCAGATGAGTTTCTTGTAAAAACACAATTCTTGAACCCATGTCCTTTATTTTATTCATAACTTGTTTAAGTTTTTTTAAATTTTGTAGACCTCTGCAATTCCATGAAGTTAAATTAAGATTAACACTTTGGTCCATGATCAATAGAGAGTTTAGGATTACCTTGCAGTGTAAACATGCTCATACAGAGAAGCAAAAACATGAGTGGTTGAACATTCATCCTACAAACTACACACAAACAAATTTCCCCTTCCCACACTTGTGGCAAACCCCCCAAAATCAAAAGAAAAATTCTGTCTCCCGATATAGCCATCGACCGTTCCACACCCACGGGGAACAGCCTAAGCCACTCCCTTCTTCATCCTCCCAATCACCCTAACTCTACTGCTTTTAATGACGTAACATTAACTCTCCTCTGTAGTTTTCCAACTTAACTCCAAAATTTTTAACAACTTTGTACATCATAGTTTTTTTTTTTTTTGTTTGTTTTGTTTTTGTTTTGTTTTTTTAATATATAATACAATCTATATTTTGTAAACTTACTATTTACTTCAAGTCAGTCAGATGCCTGTGCAAATGCTTAATTATTCTACCTTATATTTTGTTCATGCTTAGCTCCCACCAGTCTCTTCTTCCTCTTTGATCTTCTTGATGAACTCCTGCGCCTCCTCTGGGGTCTTGAAAATGTGGGTTCTGCCCTCATACGTGGTCAGCAGTCTCGCAGGATAGATTACACCATGACGAATCCCAAGGTTGCGCAGCTCCTTACGTATGGGATCAAACTGCTTCCTCAATTGCTGGATTCCTGTGGCCAAATCTGGGTAGAACCGCACCTGCTGGTCCTGGTGTTTAATCTCTCCTTTAGCACGTGCAGCGTTGAAGACCTTCATCCTGTCTCTGTTGCTAAGAAACTTCATAATTAAGGTCCTCGGCGGTCCCTTATCTCTCCGTGGGCCAATACGATGTGCTTTTTCCAGAACCACTGCTGATTGCAACTCCTCGCTGCCCAGCACCTCCGGAATCCACTTTTCCAGAAAGGAACATACGTCCCGACCTTCTGATTCCTCTGGAAGACCCACCAGCCTCAAATTATTCTGTCTCGACCGAGATTCCAAATCCAAAATATTATCTTCCAGAGATTTATTTTTTTTTTCCAAAGTGCGCACCTTTAATTGAAGACGGGTGACGTCATCTTCAGCACTAGCGAGACGGAGCTCCATCTGCGCCGTTCGTTCTACACAGTCACCCAATTCCTTTCTTATTCCTTCCAACGCTGTCATAATCCCATCAAATCTAGAGGAAAAGTCCGCTCTCATTGAACTCATGGCAGCCATCAGCGCATCTGCGCCATTCCCCGCAGACATCGCACCGCCGCCAGCCTCCTCCGCCATATATGGAGTTTTGTTTGCTGCGTCACAGACCTGAAAGTCCGTTAATTTGGACTGTTTCGGCGGCTCGCTTTTTCCTTTTCCTGGTTTTCCAGCCTTAGGCTTCGCCGACATATCCTCGCCCAAATGCTGGGATACGTTCTGTCCCAAATGAGAGAGTTATTTGCCGATTTTTTTTCTCCAGGAGCAGAGCAGAGCGAGACACGTCCGTCCTACGTGGCAGCCATAATCGGAAGTCGGTTTGTAAGCTTTTGCTCTCCAGCCTTAACCCTGTTAGTCCAGACAGGAGCGCGCGCACGTCCGCGTCCCCGCTCTGTTCTGCTGCCATGGCTGCATAATCTATCCCCACGTGAACAGGGGCCGCGTGCGTGTCCGCGCTGCCACCGCACTCCGCGCCTGTGGTAACGCAATCTGTTTCCGCGCGTGAGAGACAGTCCGCTACTATATTGAGTTTACCGGCTACGTGCTGGATATGTGGTGAATTCCGAAATTGCGGCCAGCTGTCTCTGCTGCCGTCCTGACCACGGTTCTGAAATTTTTGACATTGCAAAAGTGAGCGGTTTGTGGTCGACAAACGCGGTGAAACGCCGCCCTTCCAGCCAGAACTGGAAATGGCGAATGGCCAGGTGGAGCGCCAGCAACTCCCTGTCAAACGCGCTGTATTTCCGCTCAGCATCGCGCAGGGACCTGCTGAAAAAAGCGAGCGGCTGCCAAACTCCAGCGACCTGCTGCTCCACAACGGCCCCTATGGCCAAATCTGACGCATCTGTGGTTAGCGCTATGCGGGCTGATGGATCTGGGTGCGCCAGCAGCGCTGCGTCTGCCAGTGCCTTTTTTACCTCTGTGAATGCGCGCTCCCACTCCGGGGACCACTCGATCACATTGGAGGGCTTCTGCTTTTTAAGTGCGGCGTATAACGGTTGCATGAGCTGCGCTGCGTGGGGCATGAAACGGTTATAAAAATTTACCATCCCCAAAAATTCCTGCAATGCTTTGACCGTTTGTGGCCGGGGAAATTCAGCCACTGCGCGTACTTTGGCCGGCAGAGGGACTGCTCCCTCTGGGGAGACGCGGTGTCCTAAAAAATCGATTTGTGGTACGCCAAAATGGCACTTGGCCAGGGTGATTATCAACCCATGCGCTGCCAACCTCTGAAAAACCGCCGTGAGATGTTTTTTGTGTTCCTCCTCGGAGGCGCTGGCGACTAAAATATCGTCCAGGTAGACAAAAACAAAAGGGAGGTCGCGCAACACGGCATCCATCATTCGTTGGAAGGTCTGCGCGGCGCCTTTAAGGCCAAAAGGCATGCGTAAAAACTCAAAAAGCTATTACCGCTGTTTTGGGAATGTCCTCTGGCCGGACCGGGACCTGATGATAACCGCGGACCAGGTCTATTTTAGAAAAAATGCGCGCGTTCGCTAAGTGTACCGAAAAATCCTGGATATGCGGGATTGGGTAGCGGTCCTGTGCTGTGGCATTGTTCAATCTGCGGTAATCGCCACAAGGTCTCCACGAGCTGTCAGACTTAGGCACCATATGAAGGGGGGAAGAAGCCCAGGCGCTCTTCGAGCGGCGAATTATGCCCAACCTTTCCAGGTTGGCGAACTCCTCGCGCGCAATGGAGAGCTTAGCTGCATCCAGGCACCGAGCTTTCACAAAAACTGGTGCGCCACTTGTGGTGATAAAAGTGCTCCACCCCGTGCTTCGCAACCTTAGCTGAAAACGTAGGAACTGTGAGTGCTGGGAACTGGTTTAGAAGGGTGTGGAACTTACCGCCTGCTGTGGCGCCGTTGGTCTGTACTGGCGGCGGTGACACTCGAGCTGCACAAGGAATAGAACAAAAAGAGAGTGCATTAACCAGGCGTCTATTAACCAGATGTACTAACAAGCCATGTGAGCACAAAAAGTCAGCGCCTAACATGTTGATACTCACCGCCGCTACAATGAAAGTCCATTCATATGTGCGGCCGTGCAAGGACAGGCGCAGCGTCCTTTCCCCAAAAGTCTTGATCGGCGAGCCGTTTGCTGCCGTTGCCCCGTCTCCGCGGGGGCCAGCCACTCGATCCGCATGGGTCGCGGTGATGAAACTCCTCTGGGGTCCGGTGTCCACGAGGAATTGCCGCCCGGAGCTCGCGTCTGTCAGGTACAGCAGCTTGCTTTGTTCACCAAGAGTCGAAGCTGCTAACGACTCCCGGCTCGTGCGTTTCCCTGTTTTTTGAAACTGCATGGCGGGATGCATCTGTGCGCCTTCTCAGCAAAGCGCCGATGGTAAAAGCAGAGGCCGTCCCCTCCTCTGCCTCGGGACCGCGCCGCTGCCGTCGTCGCTGGGGCTGCCTCTGTTGCCCCTGGCTCTTCACTGCCCCCGGCCGCCGCTGCGAGGTCTGCTGCTGCCACAGAAGTCTCCTGCTCGTCGCAGGCGTCGAGGAGCCGTTCCGCCTCCCTGGCCAGCGCGCGGAAGTCTTGCTGGTTCATGCACCTCATGCTGGACAGGAAACCCCTCATGTGTGCTGGGAGGGTCCTCAAGAAGATGTGCTTAAACAGGAACGCATCGTTGTCTGCCCCGATCATCTGCAGCATGTCTGCCATGAGGACGGTCGGCCTGCGTCCTCCTCTGTCGCGCAGGTCCAGAAGTCGCCTGGCCCTCACCTCAGCTGATGGCACAAAACTCCAGATGAGGGCGGCTTTCAGCGCGTTGTATTTGCCAGCAGTGGGCAGCTGCTGCACCAGGCCCCGCACACACCGAGCTGTGCGGCTGTCGAGTCTTGCGATGACATTATGGAATTTGATGTCATCCGACGATATTCCCCCGAGCAGGAACCAGGATTCCACATGTTGGAACCATGAGTGCGGGTCATCCTGCCAGAACTTGGGGAGCTTGATTGAGCTTGTGTCCTCCATGACCAAGCCTTTCCGTGTATTTCACGTGTCGGTCACCAATGTGGGGATCAATGAAATGATGAGACTGATGATTTCTCAGTATTGATTTATTCCATTTCACATCCCACGGCTCTCTCTCTGTCGGAAAAATAAGAGGAAGAGCTGCGGTCAAGCACCCACATTTATACCCACGCATCAAACACAGAATCACATTTACATTTAATCACTCTATTTACATTTAGTCACTCCAGAGTCCTCTCGTCTCTTCTGTCTGACCCCAGGAGGTCAGACCATCCTTGCAGGTGGTCCAGACTCATTGTCCCTCTGAGGCGTGATGTCAATACACACCGCAAGCTTTAAAGTCCTTCTGAGCTTGGGTCTCTGCTGTGGAATATGTGAGCTTCATAATGTTACCGTTATGGGCGCCACAGCGCAACATTTTTGCGCGCCTGCCAACATCATCGTCAGGAGGATCCAGTTTTGGCAGCGCCTCCAGCAGGCCGGCAAGTCGGTGCAGCATTATGTTGCAGACCTGCGACAGCTGGCAGGAGACTGCCAATTTGGTGAATTATAGAGGAAGAAATGTTTCGCAACTAGCTGGCGGAGCACACGCTGTGTTCGTCGGCACGGTTGAGATTGCTGACACACTCTGGTGAATTGACTTTGGCCACAGGTGTGGAGATGGCCAAACAGTGTGAAGCAGCAGACAAACTATCACACGACCTCGGTGAGAGAGCTATGCTATGCCGCCATGACTCACAATCAACGATGCAAGCTGTGGATCCGGACAGCAAAGAAGAGGAATGCACTGCAGCTGTGAAGATGAGGTCCACCCCAGTTTCACCCAGATGTTTGGGTTGTGGGTCCACTAAGCATCGGTATAAGACGAGAGTGTGTCTGGTGAGAGGTAGACGCTGCGGCAAGTGCGGACTTCTGCATCACTTTGCCAGGGTCTGTAAGAAGTTCGAGCAAGGGGAACGGCAACACAAAGCGAACACCCCTGCTCCAACTCCCACGGTTATCCACACTGTTTCCCCGGACACCGACGGCCATACGTATTGCATGGTGGAACTGGACGTAATGGAGGTACCATACTGGTTGACACGGGCGCAGTGAGGTTGGTGTTGAGTTGGCCCACCGTGAGGAGTTTCTTCCCATATCACCAGCTTGAGAGGTCATTTGAAGCCGTTATGTGGCTATGGAGGACGGAGGCTGCCCATCGTGGGTTCAGTGGAGCTGACGGCTCGTTACAAGTCATCGGTGGTCGCCAACCTGAAGTTCATAGTGACTGGCACTGGTGAGAATGTGATGGGCTGCGATCTTTTCTATGGACTGGGGTTTTCCATCACCAGTGGCGTAGGCGAGGAGTGGTCGGGCTGTGGCTTGTGGGACTGACCGATGCCAGCGGCGGTGGATGATGCAATATGGGACGAACCTTGGCCTAGTAATCTGGAGGGTGAGCAGGACCAACCCCATCCAGAGCCATTGCGGGAGGGTTCCTGCGCCAGAGCCAAAGTTGCCCTAGCTGAGGGAACTGGGCGGCGCCGCGGAATGCTCGTGACGGCGGATGGAGCCGAATGGCTGACCCATTCTGCTTCTGGAGTTCGGCTGGGAGGTACCGAGAAGCAGGGGGTCACAATGGCTTCGCCGGTATCTCAAATGAAAGCGAGTGGGGCAGGACCGGCTGGCCCGGTTAAACGATGGGCCACACAGGAACACTGGAAGCCGAGTAGGGCTCCTCTGGGGGCCGCTGATTTGGTTCGACCCAGAGAAGAGGCCCGTTTGAGAGGAGCACACAGGAAGCGGAAGAGTCGGGATGACCAGGAGCGGCTACAGGTGGTGGCTGTCCAGGACGACGGTTACTCCAGCTGACAGATGGTACGGAGGGACACCCTAACGAACTGCGGCACATTTGTGAAGAAGGAGAGGCCCTCTGGTGCTGGCGTGGGTCAGCCCTGGGCGCCAAGAAGAGGCAACACTTGGTCGGGACCCACCTGACGGGTCTCCGGGGGGGTGGGCTCTCCATGGTGTGTAACGGATAACCGAAGGGGTGCAATGTGTTATTAATTGCTCAAGTTGATGTTCTGTGGGATGTTATAATGTGAGTTGCCCATGTTGTAAAAAAACAAAAACAAGTAATGTTTGTGCTGTGGGGTTGGGTGTGTTAATTTGGACAGAGTGGTGTGTTAAACTGAGGTTTTATCCTGTATGTATATCTACTAACTAACCTGCACTTATATAGCGCTTTTCTAGTCACAAAAACCACTCAAAGCGCTTTCACTAGTACTAACCCTCTATTCTAAGGGCCTATTTTTTTAAAAAAAAATTTTCTTTCTTTTCTTTACTTGATTCTCTTTTCTAAAGCCCATCCAGGGACAAGAGTTGCAAATTAGCTAATAGCTATACACTCTATGTGCAACACATCAGATTGATTGTCATTGATTAATTGTCTATGTTTATTGTACTGTCCCTGTCAAATAAACTAATCTATCTATCTATAGGAGACAGATATCTAGGGACAATTTAGAACAGCCAATTAACCTAACATGCATGTCTTTGGATTGTGGGAGGAAACCGGAGCCCCCGGAGTAAACCCACGCAACACAGGGAGAACATGCAAACTCCACACAGAAAGGTTCCAACCCCTGCCAGCCTGGGGATTCGAACCAGGAACCTTCTAGCATTAAGGCAACAGTGCTAACCACTGCACCACTGTGCTTGATGGGATTATTTTATTTATTATACTAGGAACACAGCGAGTTTTATTTTATGGACTATACATTATTAAAGATGGCAGAATAATCTGTCTAGCCGTGTGGGTGGGACAGCAGTCCACCTGTCTACCTCTAGTTTTAGCTGTTTTGGATGTATGGATAGGCCCACATATTCTGTTCATTATTAGTGTGTGATTCGGGTGCTAGATTTGGGAGGGCCTAATTGGTGTGCTTGCGTTTTGGATTTTTTCTGAAGGGGGGGATGTAATGTTGTTCATTATATGATGCTTTATTGTATGATATGGGTGGTGGCTCCGCCTTTCTGGTTCCGCCGCCACCCGGGGTATAAAAGGCTGATGCGGAAGAGGCATGGTCTCTTTTGACCATCTCTCTGCCTAGAGTGAGTGTCAGTCGGTTCATTGTGAGTTCTACAATAAAGTCCTATTCAGTTCACCATTCACCTCGTTATTGTGCCACATTCTATGGACATAACAGACAGGCTGACAGACAAGGTCAGGCAGGAGTCTCCGTGGACCATGATGTTTGCAGACAACCCTGTGATCTGTAGTGAGAATAGGGAGCAGGTGGAAAAGAACCTGGAGAGGTGGCGGTATGCTCTGGAGAGAAGAGGAATGAAAGTCAGTAGAAGCAAGACAGAATACATGAATGTGACAAAGTAAGAGAGGCAAGGCTGAGATGGTTTGGGCATATGCAGAGGAGGGATAGTGGATATATTGGACAAAGGCTGTTGAAGATGGAGCTGCCAGGCAGGAGGAAAAGAGGAAGACCACAGAGAAGATTCATGGATGTAGTGAAGGAGGACATGGAGAGGATTGGTGTTACAGAGGAAGATGCAAGGGATAGGGTGAGATGGAGACAGATGATCCACTGTGGCGACCCCTAAAGGGAGCAGCCGAAAGAAGATGGTAAACATGAAGCTGTAGCTAACTCAAGTTTAGCATGAAGACTAGAGGGAGAGCAGAGAACTGATTGCATTCAAAATAATGTAAATGAAGACATTTACCAAAATGTTACAGTATTCACTTGCAGCAGGGATGAGCTTTTTTTCCCCTAAAGGGCCACAGACAAATTAACTAAAACCATAAAGGTTGGATAACTGGATCAAAACGTGGTTACAAAACAAAATAAAATTCCAGTTAAATGTTAGATCCCAAATAAAACCAACCAAATGATGAAAACTAAATTGAATTGTAAGGCACCACTGCAGAGACCACAGATGAAAAGCATCACATTGGAATTTAATTAAATAACAGGAACTTCATTTTGAAATCCTTTAGATGAATAGTATCTTTGATTTTTGAAATGCATTTTTTTTCCCTTTCAGATCATTTTGAAATGGCTTTGGATTTTGCCTACGTGTCTTTGAAAGCCTTTTAACTATGGAAAAGGGAATTTAATATTATTCTAATACAGTATACACTATATTGCCACAAGTATTGGGACACCCCTCCAAATGACTCTGCACCAATGACGTCAATGAGTGAGTTTGGTGTGAATTTCCATAAACACACTCCTAAACCTTGTGGAAAGCCTTCCCTGAAGAGTTGAAGCTGCTATAGCTGCAAAGGCTGGCTTTCCACAAGAATTAGCAGTGTGTTTATGGGAATTTTGGGGAATCTTTCCATAAGCGCATTTGTGAGATCAGGCACTGATGTTGGACGAGAAGGCCTGGATCACACTGTCCGCTCTAATTCATCCCAAAGAGGTTCTGTCGGGTTGAGGGCTCTGTGTGGGCCAGTGAAGTTCCCCCACACCAAACTTGCTCATCCATGTCTTTAAGGACATGGCTTTGTGCATTGGTGCCCATTCATTTGGGGGGGGGGGGGGGGGGTCCCCAATACTTTTGGCAATATAGTGTATTTTCTATCCTTTTCATAAGCTGCTTTAATGTCAGACTTCCCCTATTTTTGTACTTAAACATTATATCCTCTCATCCTATTTTGCTGTAAGGTACGTCGCTTGCATGGCATCGGTGATCTGGTGAGGCTCTTCACCAGCGACAATGGGGAGGTGCAGCGTTATGCAACTGGTGCAGCGCGCAACCTCATCTACGAAAACATGAGCAACAAGGCGGGCCTGATCGAAGAGGGGGGCCTCACAGCACTGGTCAAGACGCTAAGCAAGGAGGACGATGAGCTCATCAAAAACGCCACAGGTAACAAAGCTCAGACTGTGTCCTTTCACTACAAACGGTGGGATTCACGATGATTAGTGTGCGCTGGAAATTCTTCGTAAAAACAACAGCCTTTGAAATTTATATCAGTTAAACAAAAAGGACCATGGTGGAGATTTGCACGGCAGGTGGCATGTCAAGAGTACACAAACTAGGAAGTGGAGCTGCTCTCATGTCTACCTGTGGGTGTGTACTCAGTAGAGTAAGAGATGAGTGTTAGAGTTGTCTGGGCCTGTGGACAGGCGGTATAGCTGCCACTCCCTTGTATAAGTGAAGGCCTCGTCACTTTTCTTTAGGCTGTTGCGCCTTGGTTTGTACCTGTTACAGAGCAGAGAGACTTGACAGTAAAGAGCCTGGGGACAAGCATAAATTAAGAGAAGTTCTTGATTTTCCCCTCTGCTGCTATAATGTGCCAAGTTTTTTTTTCCCTTTTAAATTCTTGAGGGACAGTTTAATCCTTAAACGAACAGCTGAGATTGAAGTCAGTGTCTTGTCTAAATTGTAAATACAGAAGTACAGCCGGTGTTCGTTAGTTAAACTTGCATGGAGGACAGTCCAGAGGTTTATGGTAGGCTAAGCAAATTTGGTGCCAAGTGTTGTTTCATTTAAAGTTGGCAGATACTTTTCTTATAGCTCACCACAAACCAGAACAGTAACACTGAAAAATTATTCTAAATTAAAACTGTTATTCATGACATTGATGACAGTTTTGCTTTTTTTTTTTTTTTTTTTTGTATTTTTGCAGGTATCCTGTGGAATCTTTCATCCAAAGACACCCTGAAAGAGAAAGTGGCCAAGGAGACCCTGCCTGAGCTCACTGATAAGATCCTGATCCCACTGGCAGCCAAAGAGTTGGAAGAGGCCGAGGACAAGGATGGGGACTCTGACAAAGCCCAGCAGTCCCCCTCACAGGGAGAGATCTTCTGTAACACCACAGGATGCCTCAGGTGCGTCTCTCCAACTTATCAAATATACTGTACCTCTTTATAGCTCTATCATACAGTAGCTCTCTGATGGAAGTGTTTTTTCCTTGCTCAGTGATGCCTGTGTTTTCTTTCCCACGGCACCATTTGCATTTCATGAGCTTGTTCCGGAAGTACACTCAAACATATTTTTCAGTTTACAGCTACTGAAGTTTTAACCACACCTACTGGCTTTTTTGGCTGTTGCTTGCAGAAACCTGTAGTTGTTTAGCTCCTGGTTACTTTTTTCTGTTTGCATACCGTGACTTTCACTTAAAATTCTAAATTAACGACTATTTGGAGAAGACTGGAAATCTTTCTCATACTTTGTGCTTCAGGACAATGCTCAACGCACGCTAAGCAAACCTGTACTGCTTGTACGCACCTTTTCTCCATGTAGACATGTGCTTGAATTTGATAAGAGTAATTCATTGACCCCTCCTGCTGTCTGTGTGCTCAGGAACCTGAGCTCGGTGAATGACAAGACCCGCCATATGATGAGAGAAACGCATGGACTGGTGAGCTCCTTGGTCGACTACATCAAGGCTTCCCTGGAGAAAGACACTGTAGAAGAAAAGGTGAGATGAGGCCTTGACAGTTCATGAAAAATAACACATCGAACTGGAAATTTTCTAGGAAAAAATAAAATTTGGAAATAAACTTCCTTCCTCCTGCAGTGTTCCTGTTTGTGTAATAAGCCACTCAAACCAGACAGTTAAAGGCTATGTGCCCAAGCTTTAAATGTGCTGAAATGAAGCTACTGCTGATTCCAGACTTCATGCAGGATGTCAACATTCTTTTGTCACCATTTATTCTATTAATAGTCACCTGATCTGATTTAAAATTACTTGTGACTGGGCAAAGGCTGCTGTGTGGTGTGGACCTGACTAAAACAACAATATACCAATGTATAGACCAATGTAGAGAAACATCATTTCAGTTCTCCTGTACGTCCTGCACGTATAGTAGTATTGACAATAAAAACTTTGAATCTTGAATATACAGTAATGGTTATTTTGTGTCTTTTGTCCAATGATACAGTGGTGTGAAAAACTGCCCCCTTCCTGATTTCTCTTTTTTGTATGTTTGTCACACTTAAATGTTTCAGATCATCAAATTTAAATATTAGACAAAGAAAACACAAGTAAACACAAAATGCAGTTTTTAAATGAAGGTGTTTATTATTAAGAAAAAACAAACCTACATGGCCCTGTGTGAAAAAGTGATTACCCCCTAAACCTAATAACTGGTTGGGCCACCCTTAACAGCAACAACTGCAATCAGTCATTTGCGATAACTGGCAATGAGTCTTTTACAGCACTGTGGAGGAATTTTGGCCCAGACATTTTTGCAGAATTGTTGTAATTCAGCCACATTGGAGGGTTTTCGAGCATGAACCGCCTTTTTAAGGTCATGCCACAGCATCTCAATCGGATTCAGGTCAGAACTTTGACTAGGCCACTCCAAAGTCCTCATTTTGTTTTTCTTAAGCCTTTCAGAGGTGGACTTGCTGGTGTGTTTTGGATCATTGTCCTGCTGCAGAACCCAAGTGTGATTCAGCTTGAGGTCACGAAGAGATGGCCAGACAGTCTCCTTCAGGATTTTTTGGTAGACAGCAGAATTCACGGTTCCATTTACCACAGCAAGTCTTCAGGTCCTGAAGCAGCAAAACAGCCCCAGACCATCACACTACCACCACCATATTTTACTGTTGGTATGATGTTCCTTTTCTGAAATGCTGTGTTACTTTTACGCCAGATGTAATGGGGGACACACCTTCCAAAAAGTTCAGCTTTTGTTTTGTCAGTCCACAGAGTATTTTCCCAAAAGTCTTGGGGATCATCAAGATGTTTTCAGGCAAAACTGAGATGAGCCTTTATGTTCTGCTCAGCAGTGGTTTCATCTTGGAGCTCTGCCATGCAGGCCATTTTTGCCCAGTCTCTTTTTTATGGTGGAGTCATGAACACTGACCTTAACTGAGGCAAATGAGGCCTGCAGTTCTTTGGATGTTGTTGTGGGGTCTTTTGCGACCTCTTGGATGAGTCGTCGCTGCGCTCTTGGGGTAATTTTGATCGGCCGGCCACTCCTGGGAAGGTTCACCACTGTTCCATGTTGGCATTTGTTGATAATGGCGCTCACTGTGGTTCGCTGGAGTCCCAAAGCTTTAGAAATGGCTCTATAACCTTTTCCAGACTGGTAGATCTCAATTACTTTGTTTCTCACTTGTTCCTGAATTCTTTGGGGATGATGTCCCACTTTTGAGGATCTTTTTGTCGACTTCACATTGTCAGGCAGTTCCTAGTTAAGTGATTTCTTGATTGAGAACAAGTGTGGCAGTAATCAGGCCTGGGTATGGCTAGAGAAATTGAACTCAGCTTTCCAAAGATGTGATAAACCAATCACTTTTTCACACAGGGCCATGTAGGTTTGGATTTTTTTACCCTGAATAATAAACACCTTCATTTAAAAACTGCATTTTGTGTTTACTTGTGTTATCTTGGTCTAATATTTAAATTTGTTTGATGATCTTAAACATTTAAGTGTGACAAACATACAAAAAATGAGAAATCATGAAGAGGGCAAACACTTTTTCACACCACTGTAAATGTGTCCAAACCAAGCTTTAGGCTGAACAGCACCTATTCAGTCCAGATCTTGTGCTATCTGATTATTAATTAGTGTGTTTTTTGTCCTAGGGGGTTGAGAATGCAGTGTGTGTCTTGAGGAATCTCTCCTACCAGCTGTACAGTGAACTTCCTCCATCCTTGGCAATGCGTCTGGATGGACCAACCAGAGATCAGGACACTGGGGCGGGTGAAGCAATTGGCTGCTTTACACCACAAAGCAAGAAAGTCAAAAATGTACAAATGTCTGATTTTAACCCTTTCAAGTACTCAATCTGCATGGGCTACGCAATCTTTTTTAACACCGTGATCTTGTGTCTTACTTTAATGGACAGAAAAAGAACCAACTTCACACTTTCTCTGAAGTTGCTAAAGTGCCAAAGGGCATGGAGTGGCTCTGGCATCCTCAGATTGTGACGTTGTACAACAACGTGCTGCAAAAATGCGAGACTAATGCCGTCACTCGCGAAGCTGCCGCCGGAGCTCTACAGAACATCACTGCTGGAGACAAGAGGGTAAGCAGTGCAGTCAGTGGGCCTCATTTAATTAACCTCGGTGAGTTTCACTTGTCTCATGTGTGAAATGTGCATTTCTGCAGTGGCCTTCAGTGCTGAGCTGGGTGGCTCTGGAGCAGCAGCGCATGCTGCCGACCCTGCTCGACCTTCTGCGCACCAACAACGATCTGGAGCTGCGTTCTCTCACAGGCTTACTCCGAAATCTGTCTCGGCACGCCAACAATAAGGATGACATGGGTGAGCCTTGTTTTTTTTTTTTTTTTCTTTTCTTCCCCATTATGTAGGAATTACATGATGCTTGTGAGATTCTGCTAATTAGATGAGTTGGCTTAAAGATTTGTTCCTGCCAGTCTAAATTATGGTGTGATTTGCCTGATTGTAGCCTTTTCTATTCTTTCTGTGGTACCATGATAATTCAGGGAGGCTGTAATCCAGGTTCTATTTGAAGCATCAATTTACAGATATTCCTCAATTATACCTGCTCAGCCAAATGATGTCTCAAGTAAATCAGATTTGTCAAGATAGAAGAACATATTTACAGACATACAGAAATTTGTATGTATTAATAGGGTCTATACCACCATTCAAAAGTTTGGGCTCACTTGGAAATTTCCTTGTTTTCCACAAAAAAACACACTTTTTTATTCCAAAAACTTCAAATTAATCAGAAATACAAGATAGATACTGATAATGTTTTCAATGGTAGCTGGAAATGATGATTGTAAAGAATGATCCACAGTAACACAGAGGTCAGATATCAGCAACCGTCAGTCCTGTTTCAGTGTCATGGTATGTTTGCCAATCCAGGGTTATTATTATAAAATGCTAATTACTCATTTAGTCCAGACATTCATCTGCTACCGTTTATCTGGGGTCTGGGTCACGGTGGCAACAAGTCCAAGCTGAGTACTCCACAGACTGCCACCCAGGTCACACAGTATCATGATCCCCATGATCCCTCCTGCAGGCAGTGAGCCCGCTGGAGGGCAGGCCCATGTGGCTCCTTTGGGTACACTGGGTCCTTGATGTACTGTAACTTTTTCATTGGGAGCTACTGGACCGCTCTTAATCAAGCCCTTCACCCAGGACCAGTTTGTCTTGGGAGACCCTACCAGGGGCAAGTTGCCCCCAACAACATAGCTCCTGGGATCATTAGGGCACACAAACCCCTCCACCATGATATGGTGGCAATCCATAGAGGGGTAGTCATTGAGTATATTTTTCAATTCAAACTTAATTTTATGCGTTTTTATGGAAATCATGAACATTTCCAAGTGATCCTAAACTTTGAAATAGTAAAGTTTATTTATTATCATTGACACTGATAATATACACACGAGGACAAAATTGTTGGTACCCCTGCTAATGAAAGAAAAACCCACAATGGTCACAGAAATAACTTGAATCTGACAGAAGTGGTAATAAATATTCTATGAAAATTAAACAATGAAAATCAGACAATGCTTTTGAATTGTGGTTCAACAGAATTATTTTAAAAAACAAACTCAAACAGGCCTGGACAAAAATAAGGTAAGATAAGCCTTTTAGTCCCACAATGGGGAAATTCCAGAATTGCAACAGCACAGGAACAGCAACACTCAGAGCAATAATTTAGAAGATAAGAAAATAAGAGCAGTGAATATACATATGTACATATACAGTAAATATATATACACAGTGCGGAGCATTGTAGCTAGATGCAATAAACAGCATAACCGTCTACTTAGTTATCCTACATAGTATGAATATGTGCCCATACATATTGTCACCCTCCGTAGCGACTGATATTGTCCTAGTTGTATACTGGAGGGGACCATTTGTGTACGTCTGTTGCGTCGTTTGCATTCAATACTATTAGGTTGTCGCGGTTTTTTTTTTTGCTATCTCTGCGAGCAGCCCTGCTTAGGTTAAAAAGTCCGACAGCCGTAGGTAGGAAGGACCTGCGAAACCTCTCGGTTGCGCACCTAGGATGATGTAGCTTACTGCTAAATGAGCTCCTCAGTGCGTTCAGTATGTCCTGCATAGGGTGGGACTCGGACTCCAGCAGAGATGACAGTTTAGCCACCATCCTTCTCTCTCGTATCTCCTCCACTGGGTCAAGGCGTTGCCCCGAAAAGACTGAAAATAATGTGACCATAGGGACATGTTCAACCAAGATGTGTCCTCTAATTAACACCACAGGTGTCTACAAACTTGTAATCAGTCAGTCGGCCTACTTCTAGGGTGACAAGTAGTCACTGTGCTGTTTGGTGACATGGTGTGTACTACACTAAACATGGACCAGAGGAAGCAAGGGAGAGAGTTGTCTCAGGAGATTAGAAAGAAAATTATAGACAAGCATGTTTAAAGGTAAAGGCTATAAGACCATCTCCAAGCACCTTGATGTTCCTGTGACTACAGTTGCACATATTATTCAGAAATTTTAAGATCCACGGGACTGTAACCAACCTCCCTGGACGTAGCGGCAGGAGGAAACTTGATGAAAAATGGAAGAGACGGATAATACGAATGGTAACAAAAGAGCCCAGAACAACCTTTAAACACATTCATGGTGAACTCCAAGGTCAAGGTACATCAGTATCAGATCGCACCATCCGTCGTCGTTTGAGCCAAAGTGGACTTCATGGGAGACAACCAAGGAGGACACCACTGTTGAAAACAAATCATTAAAAAGCCAGACTGGAATTTGCCAAACTGCATGTTGACAAGCCACAAAGCTTCTGGGAGAATGTCCTATCGACAGACGAGACAAAACTGGAACTTTTTGGCAAGGCACATCAGCGCTATGTTCATGAAGCATACCAAGAAAAGAACACTGTCCCTATTGTGAAACATGGAGGAGGTTCTGTTATGTTCTGGGGCTGCTTTGCTGCATCTGGCACAGGATGTCTCGAGTCTGTGCAGGGTACAATGAAATCTCAAAGACTACCAAGGTATTGTAGAGAGAAATGTGCTGCCCAGTGTCAGACAGCTTGGTCTCAGTCACAGGTCATGGGTCTTGCAACAGGATAATGACCCAAAACACACAGCTAAAAACACCCAAGAATGGCTAAGAGCGAAACATTGGACTATTCTAAAGTGGCCTTCTATGAGCCCTGATCTAAATCCTGTTGAACATCTGTGGAAGGAGCTGAAACAATGCCGTCTGGAGAAGGCACTCTTCAAACCTTAAGACAACTGGAGCAGTTTGCTCATGAGCAGTGGGCCAACAAAACACCTGCTGAGAGGTGCAGAAGTCTCAATGACAGTTACAGAAATCGTTTGATTGCAGTGATTGCCTCAAAAGGTTGTGCAACAAAATATTAAGTTAAGGGTACCGTCATTTTTGTCCAGGCCTGTTTCATGAGTTTGTTTTTTAAAATGGTTCTGTTGAACCACAATTCAAAAGCATTGTCTGATTTTCATTGGTTAATTTTCATAGAATTTTTATTACCACTTCTGTCAGATTCAAGTTATTTCTGTTACCATTGTGGGTTTTTCTTCCATTAACAGAGGGGTACCAACAATTTTGTCCATGGCTGTTTATATATATATACAGTGAGGAAAATAAGTATTGAACACGTCAAAATTTTTCTCTAAACGTATTTCTGATGGAGCCATTGACCTGAGATCTTCACCAGATACCAGTAACAACACAAGTAATCCATACATACAAAGAAATCAAGGCAACTGTTCACAAAACAAGTTATATTTTTAATAAAGTGGAATGACACGGGGAATAAGTATTGACATGCTTGGTGAAATTCATTTAATATTTAGTAGAAAACCTTTTGTTGGTAATAACAGCTTCCAGACACCTCCTGTATGGAGAAATTATGCGTAGGCATTGCTCAGGAGTGATTTTAGCCCGTTTTTCCACACAAACCGTCTTCAAATCTTGAAGGTTCCGTGGGTGTCTTCTATGAACTCTCATCTTCAGTTTGTTCCATAGATTTTCAATTGGATTCAGGTTAGGTGACTGACTGGGCCATTTTAGCAGCTTTATTTTCCTTCTCTGGAGCCAGTTGACAGTTTCCTTGGCTGTGTGTTTGGGATCATTGTCTTGCTTTTTTCACATATAAAAAATAAAAGGAAAGGAAAGGAGGTTCGAGGCCTTCTAATGTGTAGATTCCTTTTGCACCTTGCTGTAATGTTTCAGTGTTTTTATGTAAAGCACTTTGAACTGTCTTGTACACGAAATGTGCTATACAAATAAACTTGCCTTGCTGAAATGTCCACCCTTGTTTCATCTTCAGCATCTTGGCAGATGGCAACAGATTCTTATCAAGGATGTCTGTACATTTGTCCATTCATCTTTTCTTCAATTATATGAAGTCTGCCTGTACCATGTGCTGAAAAGCACCGCCACACCATGATGGAATGTGCAGTGTCATTTCTCCTCCAAACATGTTGTGTGTTGTGGCATCCAAAATTTCAGTTTTGGTCTCATCTGACCAGACTATATTCTCCCAGTATTTTACTGGCTTGCCCAAATGCTGTGCAGCAAACTTTAAATGAACTTCAACATGCTTTTCCTTCAGCAATGGAGTCTTGCACAGTGAGCAGGCATCAAGCCCCTGTCAGTTGAGTGCATGACTTATTGTTTTCTTTGAAACAGCAGTACCTGCTAACTCTTAGGTCTTTCTGGAGCTCTCCATGAGTGGTCTTTGGCTCTTGGATAACGCTTCTGATAATTCTTTTGACTCCTCTGTCAGAAATCTTGTGAGGAGCTCCTGTTTGTGGCCGGTTTATGGGAAAATGATGTTCTTTCTACTTCTGAATGATGGTTCCAACAGTGCTCACTGGAACATTCAGTAGTTTAGAAATGCACCTGTAACCAATGCTATCATTATGTTTTGCAACAATAAGGTTGTGAAGGTCTCGAGAGAGCTCTTTGCTTCTACCATCATGAGTTCTTTGTTGTGTGATAATCTGATATTCACAGACCTTTTTAAAGGCTATCAGTCGGGACTTAACCAGCTGAAATTAATTTGCACTGATGGGGGATGGAATGGTTTCCTAAATTCAGATGGATTTCAGTTGGTTTCTTGGGTTTCTATGCCTTTTTGCACCTTTTTTTCTTCATGTGTTCAATACTTATTCCCTGTGTCATTCTGCTTTATTAAACATAACTTGTATTGTGAACACAGTTGCCTTGATTTCTTTGTATATATGGATTACTTGGGGTGTTACTGATCATCATCATAACAGTCTGTCGGGGGCGACAATGACTGTTTCATTTAGGTCTGATCAGATTCCTCCATGCAGCTCTGTCCTTCGCCTTCTGCTGCCAGGAACTCCTGACCTTCTTAACCCGGGCGACGTCCGAGCCAGTATGAGTTGCGTTCTGACAGACCATTTCATGAAACTGCTTGCAAAGTATTTGAGTACCGCTAGCTTTTGCTGGACTAGCGGCACATTCTTGGCAGATAGAGATATTATCAGTGGCAAGGACAGTTGCAGTGACTGACCAGATGATAGGTCTGTTTATATCTGCTCTTTGTGTAGTGCATGTCACGATGCACTGACTGGCAAAAGTCCACCACAGACCTTGTGACAGATGTGCTTATCTACCAGGATGTCCATTCTCACCTCGTATAACTGGGAGTGGTACTGATATCTGGTGAAAATCTCAGGTTAGTGGCTCCATCAGAAATACGTTTTAATGAGAAAAAAGTTGATATATTCAATACTTACTTTCCCCGCTGTGTGTGTATGCATACATGCTTATATAAACGTAAAGAAAAATATGTGTGCTACATTAAAAAGCTTTTACTGTACAGTGGTGTGAAAGTGTTTGCCCCTTCCTGATTTCTCATTTTTTTGTATGTTTGTCTCACTCAAATGTTTCAGATCATCAAACAAATATAAATATTAGACAAAGATAACATAAATAAACACAAAATGCAGTTTTTAAATGAAGGTGCTTATTATTAAGGGGGAAATATCCAAACCTACATGGGCCTGTGTGGAAAAAGTGATTACACCCTAAACCTAATAACTGGTTGGGCCACCCTTAGTGGCAACAACTGCAATCAAGCATTTGAATCGGTGAATTCAAAAAGGGCCCAAGTCCCCTTTGAAAAAGTGTGGACTTGAGCCCTTTTTGAATTCACCGATTCATTTGCAATAACTGGCAATGAGTCTCATACTTTGCTGTGGAGAAATTTTGGCCCACTCATCTTTGCAGAATTGTTGTAATGTGGTTGAGGATGAACCACCTTTTTAAGGTCATGCCACAGCATCTCAATCAGATTCAGGTCAGGACTTTGACTAGGCGACTCCAAAGTTTTCATTTTGTTTTTCTTAAGCCATTCATAGGTGGACTTGCTGTGTGCTTTGGATCATTGTTCTTCTGCAGAACCCACATGTGCTTCAGCTTGAGGTCACGAACAGATGGCCGGACATTCTCCTTAAGAATTTTTTTTGGTAGCCAGCATAATTAATGGTTCCATTTACCACAGCAAGTCTTCTAGGTCCTGAAGCAGTAAAACAGCCCCAGACCATCACACTACCACCACCATGTTTTATTGTTATGATGTTCCTTTTCTGAAATGCTGTGTTACTTTTACGCTGAATGTAATGGGACACATACCTGCCAAAATGTTATTTTGTTTTGTCAGTCCACAGAGTATTTTCCCAAAAGTCTTGGGGATCATCAAGATTTTTTCTGGCAAAAGTAAGACAAGCCTTTGTTCTTTTTGCTTAGCAGTGGTTTTCATCTTGGAGTGATGCCATGCAGGCCATTTTTGCCCAGTCTCTTTCTTATGGTGGAGTCATGAACACTGACCTTAACTGAGGCAAGTGAGGCCTGCAGCTCTTTGGATGTTGTTGTGGGGTGTTTTGTGACCTCTTGGATGAGTCGTTGCTGCGCTCTTGGGGTAATTTTGGTTGGCCAGCCACTCCTGGGAAGGTTCACCACTGTTCCATGTTTTCGCCATTTGTGGATAATGGCTCTCACTGTGGTTCGCTGGAGTCCCCAAGTTTTAGAAATGGCTTTATAACCTTTTCCAGACTGATAGATCTCAATTGTTTCTCATTTCTTCCTGTATTTCTTTGGATTGCAGCATGATGTCTAGCTTTTGAGGATCTTTTGGTCTATTTCACTTTGTCAGGCAGGACCTATTTAAGTGATTTCTTAATTGAGAACAAGTGTGGCAGTAATCAGGCCTGGGTGCGGCTAGAGAAATTGAACTCAGCTTTCCAAAGATGTGATAAACCACAGTTATATTTTTACAGGGGGACAATCACTTCTTCCACACAGGGCCATGTAGGTTTGGATTTTTTTTTTTTTTTTTTTTTTACTCTTAATAATAAACACCTTCATTTAAAATTTTGTGTTTACTTGTGTTATCTTTGTCTAATATTTAAATTTGATGATCTGAAACATTTAAGTGTGACAAACATATGAAAAAATGAGAAATCAGGAAGGGGGTGAACACTTTTTCACACCATTGTATATTAATTGATTTTGTTACTCTGGAGCCACATCTGACATCCTCTTTGACTCATAAGTGGCAGCTCCCCGTGACTGCCCCAAAAAAACCTTCAAAATTTTTAGATATAAAAAGTCTTAAATAAGCAAGAAAAGGAGTAAAGTTAGGAAAGCCTCACATTTATGACAAAAAAGTCTCAAATAAAAAAAATGTAAACTTCTGTGGAACAAAAGTTGCAAACTGAGGGGGGAAAAATCATCATCAAAAGATTACAAGAAAAAGTCACATACCCATGAAAGAAGAGTTGCATATTTAAGAGGACAGTTAATACTTACAACTCCACCATTTTACAATTTTTTACTCAACTGCTTAAAATGGCACTTTTCATAGTAAAGGTTTTTATCCCCTAAGCTAAATTTCGGAAGTGAAAAGAAATTAAATAATTACTGTGTGCAAACAAAAAGATTATCAAGTGAACAGTTTAGAGGTATTGTCTACACAAAAACAAAGCATTAGTAACAGATGCCGTCCACTTAAAAGTGGTAGCACAAAGGAAACTCTCAAAAATGACTGAATAATTAGAAAAGCATATCATATTCTTTATGCTTACTTTTTTTGTTTATTTAGCCACAAAGTCAGTGAACACCCTGGTGTCAAAGTTGCCTGATGATGGAAGTCAGAAGGAGCCCTCCAGCGATGCGGTGGTCAACATCTGCGGTATTCTCAATAATCTGGTGACCAGCAGCATGTTAGCTGCCAGGGACATCACCTTCTTTGGCGGCCTGGGGAAACTGATGGGCATCAAAAACACTCATGACAACAGGTCTGTAACTGCATGCACTAGTGTTGATATGGATCCAGATGTGCATTCTCCAGACATTTAGTCATCTGTACCAACTGTAGCGGTGGATAAACATGATTTTTTTATCTTTTAGCCCTGGGAAGATGAAAGCAGCCAAAGCAGCAGCCACCGTTCTCACCAACATGTTTCATTACAAGAAACTGCATAAGCAGTACACTGCGGTAAGAAACACACACATACTCAGAGCTTTGAGCTCTGCATGTCTGGTGATCATCTGTAAAAACCTGATGGAGAAAAAAAAAATCACTAATACATCAATGATAAAGCAACAGATTTGAGCAGCTTTTCCCTTAAAAGTGGATAAATTAAAAAATTGCATCATTAATAGTTTCTATATTTTGCATTTTTCAGAGATTAATTTTATGTGTTGACATCCTTAAGCACATATGCATGTAGTTTTAAAGGTGATGGAGACAACATTCTGACCTCCTGGCCAGTTGGTTTCACACTTTAGCTTCAACTGCTTGGTAGAGACATGTGACATCAACCCAGTTATGCCATTGGCTGCGACATCCTTACCGGCCATAGGCACTATATTGCAGAAAGTATTGGGACACCTCTCCTAATGACTGGGCACCAATGGACAAAGCAAGGTCCATAAAGACATGGATGAGTGTGTTTGGTGTGGAGGAACTTGACTGGCCTGCACAGAGCCCTCCTAAGCCTTGTGGAAAGCCTTTCCAGAAGAGTTAAAGCTGTTATAGCTGCAAAGGGTGTTTTTGTTTTTTTTTACAAGGTTTAGGAGTGTGTTTATGGGAATTTTTGACCATTCTTCCAGAAGTGCATTTGTGAGGTCAGGCACTGATGTCGGCCGTGAAGGCCTGGCTCACAGTCTCCACTCGAATTCATCCCAGATAGGTTGAGATCAGTGCTCTATGCAGGCCAGTCGAGTTCCTCCACACCAAACTCGCTCAGCCATGTCTTTATCGACCTTGCTTTGTCCATTGGTGCCCAGTCATTAGGAGGAGTGCCCCAGTACTTTTGGCAATATAATGTATCTATGTTAACGCCCATTAGAGTCTGGTCATCCAGCTGCTCAGATGTAAATATTGCGATTATTTCAGACCTGTTAAAGTATTTTTTTCATCAATACAGCATTTCTTGAAGACTAAAATAGACTTTGATTCTGCACCTTTCAAAACATTTTGTTGGATTATTTTTTTTAAATATGTTTTCATGAAAATACTGTCTAGTTCACCTTTAAAGAACAAAACATTTCTGTGTAGTTTTACACAGAAAAAACAACAGGTTAACATTAATGATCCTATAATCTGATTGGTCCACTCAGAAAACCTTTACCCAATCATAAGTAACGAGGCAGTCAGGGTATATTTGTTGTAACTTGGAAAACTGAAGGTAGAGCTTGTTTGGGACATCATGAAACCCCGTAAAAGCGATCTTTTAAGAGTTTAAATAAATGAAATTTTAATGGTTTACATGGGATTAATGGCTGTAGTTGGTTGGGTTAAAACCCACCAAAACACCATTTTACTTAATATGTGACAGTAATACCAAGTAAAAAAGTGAGTTTAAAAATAAAGGTTTTTGTGGGCACAAATAGCAACTTTTACCTGTACTTTGTCATTCTCCGTTATTCTCTTTGATTCACTCATTTCAAATATCAATGAATGAATATTGATAAGGGTGGAGTGGGTTTAATGCAAACTTTACACGCCGATACTCGCTGCTCCATAATTACCACTTTCCTTTTACTCAGCGTATTCTAAACGCAAATCTTTGTGTCCCCTGACCTCTGTCCTGGGCTAGAACAGATTGTGTCTTGCAGCTGACACACAAAAAGTGAAAGCTTAGTGGAAAATATTTCTTGTAACGACACTCCACCCTCATTCTCAGATCTCAAAGTGTGTGAGGTTATTAAACAGAGTGTACATGGTCATGTGGCAGATGACTTAATTTCAGCAACCCCCCCCCCCCCCCCCCAAAAAAAAAAAAAATCAATTGGGTGATATCTGTTACAAACACATCCAGTCGTTCAGGCAGCTCTGCTTCTTGGAAAGAACCAAGTACTTTCCGGCCTTTTGCAGATCACAGCATGCCAGTCCCATGGGTGTGGTGTTCAGCTTGTTTCTTTGTGAGCATGTTCAAACAGAAGAAAAACATGTTTGAAAGACAAACATTCAGCTCAGTCATTAATGCAACATGTGCACCTTTGTGGGTGCAGTACTTATTAATGCATCATGAGCCAATCACACTGGATAGTGAAGTATTGCAGCTCTGTTATGCAACTCAGTGATATATGCTGACTTGATAGTGAGACCAGGACCACTGCAGGTTAAAATTAACAACAGAGAGGGTCATTAGTGACCCTGTAAAGTGAAATATTTACTAGGGTGTCATAAATGAAGTTTCACGTCTGTGTATTGTCATAACATTTGTCTTGTGTCTGTGTTACAGAAAGGGTTCTCAAGGCGGGATTTTGCAGACATTGTAATCTAAAGGTAACATAGCACAATCTCAATCCTACAGCAGCAAACTGTTCTGAACTCTTATTCTTCACTACTCAAAGCTAATCTTGCCTCGGTCTTTGAATCGGTCACATTTGTGGTGAGAACCTAAACACACAAGCGACAGAGGATTGGCTGAATGGGAATTATTGTGTCTGCCAAGGCAACGGGATTCACCGCCGCGCAAGAAGTTTGACATGGATGGACTTTGATACAAATATGTGTGTGTGCACCTTAACCAAGTCGTGTATAATCAGGGAATTATTTTTTTCAGCAGTTTAACAGATCATCAACATGTACAAAGCCTGTGCCTTATTTTCTTCAATTTCTACTATTTACAGTTTGACAAAAGATATATGGTACCAATAAGGTCCATTTGTAAATATGGCTTTTACACAAACTAGATGAAATGTTTTATATACACTGTACGGTATTCTTTTGTTTTCAGATAGAAAATGATTGAGTCAAACACTCAATCATAATGAATGTAAAGGAGAGATTTGTCACCATTTGAATGTAAATATTACTTGCTTAACTGGGCTACTGATGCCTTAAAAAAATCTGTTTTTATAAAGTTGAAAATCATAATTTAGTCCTATTAAATGCTATAATTTCTATTTGCTTGGACTGGTCTAATAAATGGTGTGCGTTTATTCCTGGGTGAAAGGATACAGAAAAAGGTTTTATGTTTGGGTCTTTTTTTGTTTGAATGTGTGTCACAATGTAACATTTAACATAATTCAAAGTACATACCAGCACACTCTGTAAATCATGTAAAATGTGTGTAAAATTTTAAAAAGTTAAAAAAAAAAGAAGATTAAATTCTATAATTATAGCAATAACAGCTCAGTGGAATAAATGGCAACCTTGTGTTTCTGTGTGGGTGTTTGTAGACACTGGCTGCTTTATTATGTGCTTTTATGATGTTTGCAGGCTCATGTATCATCTGAATATTTTCTTTGGATATTAACTAATAAAGATATTTGGAAATTAAATGCAACTGTAAGCATTTCCTTTTGCAGTATTTGTAGCCAAAACAGACTAACAGCAAAGCGGTGAAAAGCCAGCCACACCCTGCCTGCATATTTCTTCCTGCTCAGGCAGGAACAATACCAGACCTTGCTTGTTTCTCCCTCATTTAAGATCTTACTTCATTCCAGGTCGTCTTCACTTCAACAGGAACGTCTCGGCAGTTTGTTTAAAAAAAAAAAAAAAAAAAAAGGCCACCAATGTTATTAATCTGACGTCATCTTGTCGTTTCATGTTAATACAAAGATGTTCCGTATGTATCCTGCTGCTTGTATTGACAAGTGAAATGGGACTTGAGGATATTTTGTTATCTATGCAAAACCATTTCTGTGTTTTTAAAAGAATGATGAAAACCACAAACTGCATATCAAAGTCTGCGGTGACGATAAACCATTTAAAAGAATGCTGTCATAACTCTGCCCCCTGTTGGAGAAAGATGCAGTCTGCAAGGTGACATTTTTTAATGTGTGCATCATCTCAACATATCACAAAATAAACAACCGTTTAAAAAAAAAACATTAAAATTCTCTAAAGGACAATCACGTTTGTACACTTTGATTTCAATAAAACTCAATGTAAATTTAAAAAAAGTGAGGTTACAAAATAAACATGACAACTGATAGGATCAAATGTCCTCAGACACCAGGCAGTAGAAGTCAGAGCGGGCTCCATAGTTGCGTGATCCCAGGTCCGACATGTCAATTTCAGACTGTTTTGGCTCAGCAGTCGTTGCCGGAGTGACAGGAAGGACTGGAGCTCTACAGGCCAGGGCCTTGTACACAGGAAGCCGAATTCCTGCAACAGAGGAAAGTTTTCATGTGTTCATGTGTATTTTTACTTCTGGTGCTGCAACAATTATGCAATTTAAATTTGGCTGTGGTTCTACAGAAAGAAATTAGCAAGAGTTCATCGCAGAATTATTACCAATTTAAAAAACCAGTGCAGTCAAAGACAGAAATGGAGGAACCACTAGCAAGAATATTTCCACCTCCAAACCTCACCTACACTCAAGCTTCAAAATGACAGGTTGTGGTTTTGTGTGTGGTTACACGCTGGACTATTCCTGGTCAGGTGACCACTTTTACTATCCATAAATCACTGTAGTCAGTTTTTAAGGAGAATGCAGCGGAACAGAGCCAGCTGAGTGGTTTCTCCTTAGCTAAACTAATCCAGATTAAACCTGTGGCTGCAGTCCTGTGAAAGTTTTACAATCTCTTAATCTAAGATACTCAAAACACGTATTCAGTGTCAAACTCTTACTACTGAAATCAGTGTTTGCCTAATAAAGCAAATATGTGGAAGTTTTTTGTGGCATAACGTTAAAAGATTAACTTGTTTAAAAAATGATGATTCATCTGAGTCTCAAAAGTAGGTGGTTTACCTGCACCGTTTATAAACAAAAAAACCCCTAAAGTTACATTGAAACATGTATATAAGCTTTATACATTTAAAAGAGGACATGATGGCAATTTTCAGGGCTTTTGCATATTGGGCATCTGTTATAAACAGAAAAAAAAATATGAAAACAATTCTGTTACTGTGTTAGGGTCGACCTTGGCGTCAGTAGCGCTCACTAAATGAGCGGTTATGACTTGGCTCCAACTGTGACGTGAGAACCGGAGCTCACTGGAATGATACCACGCTCCCAGCTTCATCTCCACCTATCTGAAGACAGTAGGAGTGGTCCCCATTATTAAACCAATCGTGCTAAAGAGTCAGCTCAGGCCTGGTGCACATGACGTTTTGGTTTAGACCCAGAAACATCTGCGTGTACATGGATCCACCGAAGGTGTGAAAACTGCTGTTGGAACTAACAAATGACAAGTAGAAGTTTTACTAGCGACTTTGGATTAGAACTATAAATGGCCGATTCCAGCTACAAGAAATATATTCATCTTTGAAGCTGAAAGAATGAGGGAGTCATAAATAAATAGCACAGGCTCTATATAAACAAGTCGTGTGAAAAAATTAGGACACCTTGTATAAGTTTGTGTTTTAACATATTTGGGCATATGGATATTTAATATCAATGTTAAAAAATACTGGGAGATTCACGCACTACAACAACAACTAGACTTTTTTTTCAAATTTTCTGTAAAACATAATTCTAAACAAATGGTGAGGAATAAATTGGGACCCCCCCCCCCCCCATCTTTTTTAGGACACCCCCACATTCATTCCCACTTAAAATGGCTAAAATTAAAAATGCAAATAAAAGCAAAAACAAGGTTAGACAGATATGTGAACATTTAATAAAAATATTTAAAGGGAAGTCCACAAATTTTTTTCCACGACTAGTTGTAGGGCAGGATCCCAAGGTGGACTTGTGTAGCAAGTATGGTGACCCTAGAGAGATTTACATGGTCCATAGTAAGAGATCACAGGGAGTGCCAACCTTGACCTTTTGACCCCAAACCTGTAGTCAGAGGTTATGGTCTCAGTGAACCTGTGTACCAGGTTTGGTAGCCCTAGCTTTACAGGTGCATCTCAAAAAATTAGAATGTCAACAAAAAGTTAGGTAATTCAATAAAAAAAAATTAAACTTCTATATTATATACAGTCATTACACACAGAGTGATACATTTCAAGTGTTTATTTTGATTATGGCTTACAGCCCATGAAAACCCCAAATTCAGTTTCTCAGAAAATTAGAATATTACATAAAATTAATTTTAAAAAATAGTTTTTTTTAATAGAAATGTTGGCTGACTGAAAAGTATGTCCATGTACACACTCAATATACTTGGTCGGGGCTCCTTTCGGATTAATTACTGCATCAGTATGGCGTGGCATGGAGGTGATCAGCCTGTGGCACCGCTGAGGTGTTATGAAGGTCCAGGTTGCTTTGATAATGACCTTCAGCTCCTCTGCATTGTTATTTCATTTCATTGGAAAATGAAATCAGCTTCTCCATAAAGCTTGTCAACAGAGGGAAGCATGAAGTGCTCTAAAATGTCCTGGTAGACGACTGTGCTAACTTTGGTCTTGATAAAACACAGTGGACAAACACCAGCAGATGACCTCTGTTCAGATAAAAGTAAACTTAGCATTTCATTTGGAAATCAAAGTCCCAGAATCTGGAGAAAGAGCGGAGAGGCACAGAATCTAAGTTGCTTGAGGTTTAGTGTGAAGTTTCCACAGTCAGTGATGATTTGAGGAACCATATCATCTGCTGGTGTTGGTCCACTGTGTTTTATCAGTGCAGTCGTCTGCCAGGAAATTTTAGAGCACTTCATGCTTCCCTCTGCTGACAAGCTTTATGGAGATGCCAATTTCATTTTCCAGCAGGACTTGGCACCCCCCCCCCCCCCACACACACACACACACACACTGCCAAAAGTATCAAAACCTGGTTTAATGACCATGGATGATGAGTAGTGATGGGTCCGTCGACGCATGCGTCAAGCTCATAGAGCAAAACCCCGTGTCGGTGTGCGTATCGCTTTAAGAAAGTCATGTGACCGATACGGGTACTGTTTTGAACTGACACTGACGCGGCAAACTGCGTTTATAAGGAAGCGCATCTGTCAACGGGATGCATCTACCCAAAGGATCTGATGTGTTGCGGACAGTTCATCGGCAAATTCCTCAAGAATTATGGGGCACGAGCAGCCTCAAGCTAAAAGAAAGGTTTCCGCCGTGTGGGACCATTTTGATCTCATGTCAGAAAATAAGGTACAGTATTAGTACAACTGCAATGTTACTGCAATGAACTTTGACCCCTTTACCACAAACCCATAGTTAGGTGAGGGTGTAAGCCATCCAAGATGTGTATTAGATACAACAACTGCGTTGATTTGAAAAGCCTACATCATTTTTCAGTCATTGTGTTTAGAAGATTTAGGGAAAAATCTGACCTCTGACCTCAAGATCATCCAATGACAGTGAAATTGCAATATCAGAGTATCTCAAACCATGGTACCAAGTTTCAATTTGCACAGCAGCACAAAACTGGATTTGAAACAACAGCAGCTCCACAGTGATTTGTTCACCATTCAGCAAAGGCAGGGATCCTCCTCGGTTATAATTTTAAATAATTAAATTGACAGGATTTTTTCTAAGTTGCAATAAAGACGGACAGTGTCAACTTTACAGTCACAACAAGATGTTTGTCAAACTGTTTGCATTACAAATGCTAACATGGGACGCACTGCCGGGGCCGCTGTCTGAAGATCTGTCAGTCACAGCGGGCAGAAGCTCCAGGTCATTGAACTTAAAAAACACACATGGAAATGTTAAAGATTCGTACAAACCAGAAATGCTGATCTAGAAAAGACCCAAGAGCTGCCAGAATAAGGACACTGATTATCAGAGCGTCTGAATGTCACAAACGGCAAAAACATTTTTTCTCCAAGTGCCATTTCAATCGCAAACTTCCAAATGGTGAGTAGTTTCAAGGCAATGGCTTCTATAGTCTCCTTCCATGGCTGTTTGTATTGTTTTGCCTGGTGCATATACAGCAATTTGTTTTTCCACTAAGCTGGGTTCACACTTTTGCGTTTGGACCGACTTTTACAAATGCTTTGAAAAATCAGAGACATTAATCCAAATGTCGTGAAATTATGTTCATGAGCATTTTTTTAAAATTCAGCACACACCAACTTTTATGAACTTTAAAGGAGCTTTTTAACTCCACAGCCTTGCTTGACCATGGATGAGAGCTGTCCACTACAATTCAGAGATAATGCCATATATTATTGTTCATCTCGGTCAGAGATATATTAATCTGTTCTGGTGAATGCAAAATTGCAGATTTAATTCAAAACAACTGTCAGGATGTTTTCATTTTGAATCATTCTTTTGAAAGAGTGATGGTGAATGAGGTTAAAATTGTAACAACTGTCAGCATTAGATAATGAATATCGGGTTTGTGCACACATAATCTGTTCCTCTCTGTGGTCATGTGAGTGAGTGAGTGAGTGAGTGAGTGTTCTTGTTTAGTGCC
Organism: Pholidichthys leucotaenia; assembly: GCA_020510985.1. Lineage (NCBI taxonomy): Eukaryota > Metazoa > Chordata > Actinopteri > Cichliformes > Pholidichthyidae > Pholidichthys > Pholidichthys leucotaenia. Next base: position 84,831,164 of record CM035840.1, on the reverse strand, counting down.
ATGTCAGCATCTATGGCTATTTCATGGCAAAAACAGAACTAATAAGAATATGGAGTTAAAAAAATATATAGATAGGATGATAAATGAAAGAATAAATAAATAGAGTGAGATAGATATGTAGGTACAATAAAACAGAAAAATTAAATAAGATGCTTCAGATGCACATGTGGTAAAAACCCTACAATTTTCTTTGGTGGTGCCTTATTAAAAATATCCTTCAGTGACTTTTGAGTATAAAAACATTGTCTTGTCGTCATGAGAGCAGGACAGTCAAGTAAAATGTGCTTTGATAAAAATCTTCCGCAAAACTGACAAGATGGTGGGGCTTCAACTTTTAATAAAAAGCTGTGCGTGAGCCTTGAGGGGCCAATACAGCATCTAGTGTACACTACCTCATCATGTCGGTTTTGAAAGTGATTCAAGTGTCTATGGCTTATGGCAGGTTTAATATCATGCAGTTTATTTGCAGTATATGTGTCCCATTCAGTCTGCCACTTCTTTAAAATACAGGAGGTTATTAGAGGCCTGAGGTCTGAGGCTGGGATCTGGCATCGAGTGACTTCTTGGCAGCATTGTCTGCCTGCTCGTTACCCGACAGGCCAACATGGCTGGGGATCCAACAGAAGATGATATTAACACTATGTTTCTGTATTTAAAAAAAACAAAAAAAAACAAAACTAATTTCTCTAAAATCTGGATAATAATTGTGTAATCAGTCTTTAAAAACCCAAGCGCATGAGGACAGGATCTGGAGTCAGTAAAAATTAAGGAGCTCTGTTTGGTTCTTTCATTTTGTTTCAATGCTAGAAGCAAAGCACGAGCCTCTGCTAAAAGTTGAACATTGTTTGGGAATCCGTAAACCATGCCGATTGTGCCTGGTGACAATTGCAGCAGAGACTGAGCCATCTATTTTGGATCCATCAGAGTATATGGAAATATGTTGAGGAAAATGGCATTTTATGTCTAGGATCTGCTGCTGGTACACATTTGGGTGAGTGTCTTTTTGTTTTGGTTCAGATCCAGAATGATATCGGGTTTCCTCAAACTCCATGGAGGAATGGGACAAAACTGTGTCTGTGTTAGGTTGCTCATATCAGGGTTTAATTTAACCAGGTGAGGTTCTATACGGAGTCCAAAAAGAGTGATGCTCTTAGGTCTGACCTTATACATCTGCAAAAAAATTGAGGGTGAAAAACTGCAGAGTAGGCTGGATTTCTGTTTTGAAGTGAAGGCTCGTTTGCTTCAACATACAAATTTAACAGGAGAGGTTCTGGAAGCCCCCAAGGCAAGCCTTAGCCCTTGGTGACAGACAGTTTCCAGCATCCTGATGTATGTTTTCCTTGCTGAGCCATAAAATATGCTCCCATACTCTAACCGAGATCTTACAAGTGCTCTATAGAGACGCAGCAGCACAGTAGAGTCCGCACCCCATTTAGTTTTTGCCAAAACTTTAATAATATCAAGGGCTTTAAAACATCTGATGGGTAAAAAGTTTTATATGTGGAATAAAAAGCAGCGTATTGTCAAAAATAAGTCCAAGGAATTTGGTTTCCTTTACCACCTTGACAGTTTCTCCATCTATGAAAAGCTCAGGGTCGAGGTGAAGAGACCACAGCAGGCAAGAGTGCATGCAGACAGTTTTTGTTTTTGAAAATTTAAAACCATTACTGACTGACCACATATTAATCTTGTTTATGCACAGCTGTAGTTCCTTTTCGATTGTGCTCATGTCTTTCCCCCTGTAGCAAATACAGAGGTCATCTACGTAAAGACTACAAAAGGTGTTTGGTCTAAGAACACCAACTACACTATTAATCTTAATGCTAAAAAGAGTGACCGAGAGGATGCTTCCCTGGGGGGGGGGGGGGGACTCCTTGTTCTTGCACATGGGACTCTGAAAGGGTATCTCCTACTCGGACTTTGAAGTGTCTATTGGACAAAAAGTTTGAAATGAAAAAGGGCAAATGTCCTCTAAAACCCATGTCATGTAGGTCTCTTAAAATACCATATTTCCATGTTGTATCATATGCTTTTTCTAAATCAAAAAAAAAATACAGCAACTACATGTTCTTTTCTAATAAAACCATCATGTATATAGGCTTCTAATCTGATAAGGTGGTCTAAAGTCCTTTTACCACGTCTGAAGCCATACTGGTAATCAGTTAAAAGGCCTTCAGACTCAAGCACCCACACAAGGCAATTGTTTACCATTCTTTCCATGGTTTTACAGAGGCAATTTGTCAGAGCTATTGGACGGTAGTTGCTGGTATCAGTATGATCCTTCCCGGGTTTTGGAACAGGTATAACTACTGCTTCTTTCCAGTTTTCAGGATTACTGCCCGACTTCCAGATGATGTTGAAAACCATCAAGAGAATGGATAGTGCACTGGGGGGGTAAGTATTTTAAAAACTGATAATGAATTTTATCTGGCCCCACAGCAGTGTCATGAGAGTTCCTTACTGAGAGCAAAAGTTCTTCCATAGTGAAATCTTGGTTGTATGGTTCTGAGTTATATGAAGAAAAGTTTATTTCTTTTTGGTCTTCTTGTGCTTGTATGATTTGGAACTCAAGATGATAGTTTCCAATAGACAAATTCTTCTCAAACGATTTAGCTAGTTGATTACCTATGTCATATTTTGTCATCAGCAGATTGCCCTAATGATTAATCTGCTGTATTTGAAGTCCATCCTCCTTACCCTTCATCTTTCTAATTAAATCCCAGATCTTTTTGGTAGACGTGTTGGATGTGAGGCTTGATACAAATTCCATCCAACTCTGTCTCTTTGCTTCATTGATGATCCTGTGTGCTTTAGCTCAACAGATTTTAAATCTGGTCAGGTTTTCTGTTGTTGGAAGTTTAATGAACACCCTCTCGACTTTTTTCCTTGCCTCAATGGCCTTTTTGCAGTCATCACTGAACCATGGGTTGGACCAATGGTGTGGCTTTGCTGATGTTTTAGGGACAGTTATCTGCAATTGTAATTAAGGTTTGAGTGAAGCTCTGAGCAGAGTGACAGTGTGGTTGGGGTTTTTGGCTGAATTTCTCTTTGCACAGAGAAGCAAAGGAAGACTAGTTTGCTTTTGAGTTGTCATCGCGGCGTTCTTGATTGCACATCCACTTCTGTAGACGTCAATATTAGTGGAAAGTGGTCAGTTCCACAAAGATCATCCAAGACCCGCCACGAGAATTCCAGCACTAGCTAAGGATCACATATAGATGGGTCAATTGCAGTATAGGTTCCATGTCCTGGGTGGAGGTTTGTGTGAGACCCATCATTCCAAACACATAGATCATTTTTAGCAATAAAATCCCCCAATATTTTGCCTTTTGCATTTGAACAAATTCCTCCCCACAGAGGATTATGACCATTAAAGTCGCCCATAAATGAAGCATAACAGCAGGCAAGATGGCGCCGTTGTGTGTGGCTGGACGTCTACCTGTGCTATGTCTTATGTGTTTAGATGTCTTTTTATTGTTTCTAGCTCAAAACGTGTCATCGCTACTGGTTTATGATCGCCTGACTCCTAAATATTCGCAATTCTGTGGTCAAATTCTCGACCTATGAATTTAATGGTCAGCTTCCTCCGCCTCTGTTGGCATCTATACCACCCTATCTGAGATGTGCACCCAGCGGACTGTTTCAAAATGACCGCCACAAGAGACGCCGCAAAAGACGAGGTCGGAGAGGCGGAGTATCATGCAGACTGAGGGCTTACCTGGCTTCTTATTCAACTCACAACCCTCGTCAACTGCTGACTGAGCTCTCCAGGAAGCATATCGGTTTTGACGTACGAGGATCCATTGATTATCGCTATCGATGGCTGTTGCCGACTGTCCCAGAGGCTGGATACCCACTTCCCTGCCGCCAGCCCGTGTGGATTCACAGAAGGGGCTGCGCACCGGAGAATCTTTACCCGATCAGTCGTGCTTCCCAGCAGGCTGATCAGTGTTTGATTCGCATGGCTCTGATTAACACCAGATCCATCGCAAATAAGTTATTCTAAATGACTTTTTTTACTTCACATTTCTTGGATTTTCTTCTGATGACAGAAACATGGGTTAAACCAGGTGAGACCGCCGCCTTCTCTGAGCTCCTCCCTCCCAGCTGTTCTTTCTTCAGCTCCCCGTGAGCATCTGGTCGGGGTGGGGATCTGGCTTCTGTTTTCAATGACAGTTTTAAATGTCACCTTCTCTCCACAAATGCTTATTCCTGTTTTGAGCTGCAACTATTTGTGGTGGATCTCACAAGTCTTGTGTTATTTGCTGTTGTCTATCATCCTCCAAAATATAATAAGGAGTTCATTTATGAGTTTTCTGAATTTCTGGCAGACGTTATGCCAAAATATGATAAACTTTTGATTTGCGGGGACTTTAATATTCATGTCTGTTGTCCATCTGATCAGCTGGCATCTGATTTTAAAAGACTGTTGGTGACATTTAATTTGAATATTTGTTGACAAACAGAAATATGTTGACAAACCAACACACCGTCTTGGTCACACTCTGGATCTTGTTATCTCTTTTGGGCTCTCAATCTCTCTGAAAGAAATTTCTGAGTGTCATCTCAGATCAATTCCCCATTATTTTTGAATTGTTGACCTCTTCATCACGCAGCAAGCCTGTGGCTCCATCATACTGGTGTCGCATCATCACTTCTTCAATGCCAGAGGAGTTTTCTGCTGCCTTTAGGGATTCACAGTTTTTTGCCTTGAATGGACTCGTTTCCCCTTCCCATCTGGATAATATTCTTTCCTCCTTTCATACCACCTGCTCTGGGATTTTAGACTCTTGCCGCATTTCGGCTTGAATCTGCTAAACTGAAAACAGATCCCTGGCTTAACGACACTACCCGTGCCATTAGACAATGAGTCAGGTAGGCTGAACGGAGATGGAAAAAGGACAAATTACATGTGTCTCTGGGAATTTTTAGGGACTGTCTTGCTGATTACCAGAGGACCGTGCAAAAGGCTAAATTTCAGTAGCTCTCCGATATTATTTCTCGCAGCAGTCACTGTCCTAGAGTGCTATTTAACACAATTAACTCTTTTATAAACCCACGAACTCTGACTTTAACAGATGTTTCGTTGACATGTGAGACTTTTCTTCACTTTTTTGTTGATAAAGTGGACTCTGTCAGATGAGCTATTAACAGTTTTAATGGAACTTGTCTGTTGTCCCAGGTTACTCTGCTGTGTTTGAGCAGTTTGAGCTGGTTTCTCTATCATCGCTTACTGATATAGTGAAGTCTCTGAAGCCGACAAATTGCTCACTGGATGTTGTTCTCGCTGGAATACTGAAAAGGGTTTTTAATACTGTAGGGCCTGGTCTTTTAGTTTTTATTAATTCCTGCCTTAGTTCAGGATTTGTCCCACCTGCTTTTAAACATGCTGTGGTTAGGCCCCTTCAATTTTATCTAATTTTAGACCCATTTCTCATTTGCCCTTTTTAATCTAAGGTTTTAGAAAAAGTTGTTTTAATACAGTTGCAATCTATTTTTAGAAGATCTGGGTTTAGATCTCGTCACAGCACTGAGTTTGCCCTGCTAAAGGTGCACAATGATATTATGTCTGCTGATGCCAAATGCCCTGTGGTCTTAGTGCTGCTAGATCTTACAGCAGCCTTTGACACTGCGGACCATACTATCCTTTTGTCATGCCTGAATCACCATGTTGGCATCCATGGCACTGCACTTAAGTGGTTTGAATCCTACCCATTTAATAGAACTTTTTCTGTAATGATTGGTGACACGTCTTCTTCTAGTGCCTCTCTCCCCTGTGGGGTCCCACAGGGGTCCATCCTTGGCCCTATTCTGTTTTCATTATATATGCTGCCACTCGGGTCAATAATAGCCAGGCACAACATGTCTTTCCACTGTTACGCGGACAATTTGCAGCATTATTTACCCTTTGAACCCAGAACAAGCAAACTCAAAGTGTTCTATTGGACTGCATCACTGACATTAAGTTTTTTTTTTTTTTTTTTTTTTTTTTGTTACTTATTTGTACCCGTAGGTAGATTTGGTTTGCAGTCTGGTGACAAGCCACCGGCTGCCGGTCGCTGCGTGTGCAAGCGCCCTAAACCTACATGTTTTTGGTATGCGGGAGGAAACCGGAGAAATCCCGGAGTAAACCCACGCAACACGGGGAGAACATGCAAACTCCACACAGCTCACTGTTGGTCGGGGGCTGGGTTGTCGTCAAGCCAAAATTTTCTCCACTTAAATGAAGAAAAAACAGAATGTATTGTGTTTGGGGATACTGTAATGGCTGGCTTTGGTACCCTCTCTTTATGGCTCAGTTCAGCTGTCAGAAATTTGGGGTGATTTTTGACAGCCATTTAAAATTTGATAAACAGATTGACAATGTAGTCAAGATGAGCTTTTATCAATTACGTCCGTTATCCAAAGCCAAACCTTTCCTGAGCCGTCATGATCTTGTGATAGTCATCCATGCTTTAATCACTTCGACTTGATTACTGCAATGCACTTTATGTTGGCATCTCTCAGTTTTCTCTCGGCCGCCTTCAAATTGTGCAAAATGCAGTGGCCCGTCTTTTGACCAACACAACTAGGTGAGAGCACATTACTCCCATCCTTTTTTCACTTCACTGGCTTCCAGTCTATTTTAGAATTAATTTTTTTTTTTTTTTTTGTAACTTAGATTTTTATTCATTTTTCATCATATATAATGCATTCAGATCACATTCTACATTTAAAAAACAAAGGGGTTAGGGTAGGGAAAAATAAAATAAATAAATAAATAAATAAAAAAATAAAAGGGGGGGCAAATGTTGGAGCATCAAGTTTTTAGTTTCCATCTCTTAATTCTTCTGGTTTTTTCAGTGTCTTTGGTTATTCTTTCAATTTCTGCCTCGTTGTTGCACTTTGTAGTGTGTCCATTTCCGCCATTTTTTCTCCCATATTCCTTCTTGCATTCTTCGTCGATATGTTAGTTTTTCCATCATACGTATGTCCTCAACAATGTCAGTCCATTGTTCTTGGTCAGGAAGAACTTCTGATCGCCATTTTTTTGTGATAGTTTTTTTACATGCAATCAAGATTTTAACTAGATATCTGTCCTCAGCCTGTATAACATTGTCTTTTTTAAGATCACATAAGTACATCAGGTTACAGTTCATTGGTATATTATATCCTAATATCCTCTGTATTGTCACATGCATAGATTTCCAAAATGATGATATTTTGTAGCATTTCCAAAACATATGTGAGTGATCTGCATTTTGAGCCCCACATCCCCTCCAGCATAAAGATTGGGTATTTGTATATTTTCCTTGAATCTGTGGTGTAATGAAAAAGCGAATCAGGTTTTTCCATCCAAATTCCCTCCATGCCCTTGAATTTGTTGATGTGTGTTGTGTTTTCCATATTTCCTGCCAGCTTTCTTCTGTTATGTTTAAATTGAGCTCTTTCTCCCATTTCTCCTTTATATAGTTACTTGTATGATTGTTTGTCATAAGTTTCTGATATAGTTTTGAAATAATTCTTATTTTATTTCCTGCATATGAGCTTAAAATAAGTTGTATAATCTCGTTCACATCTGTTTGGAGGTTATGCCTAATCTTCTTCATATGGTAATCTCTCATCTGCAGATATCTGAAAAATTCCGATCTTTCTAATTTAAATTTTCTCCTGATATTTACAAAGCTCCCGAGATCTTTTTTTCCGATATTGCCCCATGCTGTGATTCCCTTGTTCACCAGATTTTTGTATCTCCTATCTTGTTTTGCCGGTTCAAACTGACTGTCAAATGCTACCCATTTCAATAGTTTTATGTCTTCCCTTATATTATATTTTTGTACTATTTTATACCACAGTTCTAAAGTAAATTTAGTGATTGGGTCTATTTGTTTGATTTGCTTATATGCATCTTTATCCCCTATTATGCTTTGTACTGGGAGTCCCTCAATTTCCTTTTCCATTTTGCCTCATATCCCTCGTCGCACCAACATATGATATATCTTATTTGTGCTGAGTAGTAATATTCCTTTAGACTCGGTAGGCCCATGCCTCCTTTCTCTTTTGGTAATTGGAGGGTTTTATATTTCACTCTTGGTTTTTTACCTCCCCAAACAAATCTCGATATCATCCTGTCCCACTTTGAGAATTGGGCATCTGGAATCTCTGTTGGTATAGCCTGGAAGAGGTAAAGTAATCTAGGTTGTATGCTGATTTTGACTGTCTCAATTTTTGAATTCAGATCCATATTTAAGATTGACCATCTATCAATATCTTTTTTTATTTCTTGTTCCAACCTATCATAGTTTGCTTTATATATTTTGCTTAGGTCTTTAGGTATGTTCACTCCAAGGTATTTTATTTCTTTTTGCTTCCAGTTTAGTTTGATCTTATCAGTTATCTGGTTTAGAGGGTTATAGTGGAATGTCAGTATTTGTGTTTTTGTTATGTTTATCTTGTATCCTGATAATTTTCCAAAATTTTCTATCAAGTTCATCATTTCCATTATTGATTTATCTGGTTGTTCAAGGTAAACTATAATATCGTCTGCAAATAGCCCAATCTTGTGTTCCGCCCCCTTTATTGTTACACCTTTTAATTTCTTATTTTGTCGTATCGCTTGAGCCAATGGTTCTATGAACAGAGCAAACAAGGTGGGCGATAAGCAGCATCCCTGCCTAGTTGATCTTTGTATATTTACTTTGTCTGTTAAGCTACCGTTTATCTTGATTCTTGCCACAGGTTCTTGATATAGCGTCCTTATGCATTGTACTGATTTTTCGTTAAATCCAAAGCGCTCCAGTACACTATATAGGAATTTCCAGTTAACCCTGTCAAATGCTTTTTCTGCGTCTAAACTCATTATTACTGCGCTTTTCTTTTCTTTATGTATTTGGTTAATTATATGTATTGTTCTCCTGATATTGTCATGTGTTTGGCGTCCCTCTATGAATCCAGTTTGATCATCTATCAATTCCGTCAAGAATGTCTTTATTCGTTTACATATAATTGTTGTGTATATTTTATAATCTACATTTAATAAAGAGATTGGTCTATAGTTTCCGCATTGTTCTTTATCTTTCCCTGGTTTTAAAATAACTGAAATGATTGCTTCGTTCCATGATGGAGGTATTTTGTTGTTGTTCAGCGTCCAATTAAATGACTTTAGGAGTTGTGGCGTGAGTTCTTCTATAAACAGTTTATAAAACTCAGAAGGGTATCCATCACTACCTGGTGATTTACCGTTTTTAAGTGACTTAATCACATCTCTGATCTCTTGTGTTGTTATTTCTGCTGTTAGTTTTTCATTTTGTTGATTTCCTATTGATGGCAAGTCCAATGTGTCTAGAAATTTTTTGATATCTTTAGTATTTGTTTCTTCAGGTTGCGAGTATAGTTCTTGGTAGAAATTATGGAAAATTTCTTCGATGTTTTCTGGGTTAACTGTGGTTTTATTTGTGGTGGGGTCTTTAATCTTGTATACATTATTCATTGTTGTTTTCTTAACCGTTTTGCCAGCAGTTTTGTGGCTTTTGGCCCCGTTTCATAATATTTTTGCTTTAGATATCTATTTTTCCTTTCAATTTCATCCATTTGTGTTTCTTTTATCTTTGTTTTTTCTTCTTTAATTTCTTGATATATTTTTGGGTCATTTGTGCTTTGATGTTTACGTTCTAGTTCCCTCAGTCTCTCACATCTTTGTTCATACGCTTCCAGTTTAGTCTTATTTGCTTTTCCTGTTTCAACAATTAATTTACCCCTTAACACGGCTTTTAGTGTGTCCCATAGTATTGTTGGGTCCACTTCTTCATTGTCATTCTCTTGGATATATTCGTTTATGTTTATTTTTATTCTCTTTCATTTTCTCATCATTTAACAGTCCTACGTTAAGTTTCCATGTTGTTTGTCGTTTTCTATTGTTCAAATATATTTCCATGTATATAGGATTATGATCTGATATTTCTGCCCCTCCAATCCAACAATTTCTCACCCTGTGTCTGTCACCTTCATTCATAAGGAAGTAATCTATTCTAGAGTGTACTTTATGGACTGCTGAATAATGTGTATAGTCTTTTTCGAGTGGGTGCAGGTCCCTCCATATGTCTACCATACCCATTTCTGCCAGTGAGGTTCTTATGAACTTTGTTACATGTTTTTTTGTCTTCTTAACACTTGTTGTGTCAACTTCATGATCCATGACAGCATTTAAGTCTCCTCCACAAATTAGGACTCCTTCACTGTGTGTTGCTATGAGATCAAACAGATGTTGAAAAAAACCCTTGTCACTTTCTGGTGGGGCATAGATGTTCACTAATGTAATCTGCATACCATCTATTCTTCCCTTTATTATTACATACCTGCCTTCTTTATCCTGGATTTCCTGTTCACTTTCAAATTGTATTTCGTTTGAGATTAGTATCATAACCCCCCTTTTTGCTCCTCCCTTAAATGAACTGTAGTAGGAGTTCTTATAGCCAAATCTCTTTAGTTTCACATGTTCTGTCTTGCTCAAATGTGTCTCTTGCATAAATATAATTTCAGCTTTTTCCTTCTTGAATTTTCTTATTATTCTTTCCCTTTTAACAGGTGAGTTCAAACCATTCAAGTTTAATGTCATTATCTTAAGATTTTTACCCATATTCATGTTTTTCCATTTTTTTAACTTGTGCTCCTAGCCCCTTTAACAACAAAAATAACACATTTATATAAAAACACATTAAAAAATCTCGACCTCCGTACTTTGGGCCTTTCTTCTGCCCACTGGTCCCTGTTGGTGGGTGGGGGGTTTGTCTTCACAGCGTGAAGGGCCCTCCCTAGACTTCTAATTACTATCAAAGTAATAGTCATAAGTCTAGAAATGTCCAACAAATATCACTTAAACCTCTCCTAGCCGTCTGTTTCTCTTTTACCTTGTCTTCTTGGCCTTCATTTCTTCTGTGCCTTTCTTAATCTTTGTTATGATCTAGGCTTTCAGTTGAAAGCCTTGTAGCTTGTCCTGGGCCCGCTGCTCTACGTCTCTCCCCCTTCTTCCGCCGTTCACTCGCCTCCACTCCGTCTGTCGTGGTGCGTTCAGGGCCGCCGCTGCTCCAGCCGTCTCCTTCGGCACGCTCACCTCAAGGCCCCGCTCCATCATATCCCGCGCTGCCTCTTCGGCCGTGTTGTAGGTTCTTGTGCCTTCCTCCCAATGAATCCTCATTTTCGTTAGCGGCGTTTGGAATCTAATTTTTTTCTCTTTCAGCGTTTTTTTTAATATTGGCATATTTCTTCCGCTGCTGCACGATTTCTGTCGGGTAGTCATGGTCAAAAAATACCTGTTTGTCGCCGATTCGTATCTTTTTTTTCCATGCTTGCGTCAGGATTCTTTCCTTTATGTCATATTTCACAAAGTTTACCACAACTGACCTGGGTGGAGAGTTTGTTTTCGGGTTCTGTGCCGGTGCTCTGTGCGCCCGTTGAATCTGCAGATCCGTTTCTCCGGGTATTTCCAGTTCTTTTTTTAAGAACTGATCCATGAATTTTGTCATCGAGTTGCCTTCAATGCCCTCCGGAATTCCAAAGATGCGCATATTGCTTCGTCGGGATCTGCTCTCCAAGTCGTTTATTTTCTCCTGCATCCTCTGCGTTTGCGTCGTCAGGGTCTGTAGTTGTTCGTTTGCCTCGCTTTTCCAATCTTCTAGTTCCGAAATTCGGGTCTGCGCTTCTGTCATACACGCCCGCTGGGAGCGCAGCTCCTCCATGTTTTCCGTTAATTTACGCTCCATTTCTCTTCGGAGGTCCATGATTTCCTCCTTAATTTCTTTTTTCAGTTCCTCCTTAAGAGCCGCTAAATCCTGTTGTAGCTGTCGCTTGAATTCTCTTAACTCTTCACCCAAACTGGCGATGCCAGCGTTCATGTTGTCGAGTCTGGTGTCTTCCATTTTCTCTGCTGTAGACACCTCGTTTTTTTGGGCTTTGCGTACAGCGGTTTTTCCTGCGTTGTTGGAGAGGAATTCTTCAATTTTACCCTGTTTTTGTCCTTGTGCCCGGTTCCTTCGTGTTTTCATCCCTTAGTTTATTGATTCGTTTATGTCGAGTTGGCCATTTACCGATGATTTTTAATCCGGCTAGGGAGAGCTCTTTGTTTAAGTGTTATGTCTCTCCGCCATCTTCCCAGAAGTCTTAGAATTAATTTTAAACTTTTGCTTTTTGTTTTTAAAGCTCTTAATGGCCTTGCTCCAGTTTAGCTGAGATTTTGACTGTCCGTCACCAAGGCAGGGCTTGAGGTCATCCAATCAGCTTTTGCTGGATGTGTCCAGGTCAAGGTATAAACACTGGGGTGACCGAGCCTTTTCTGTTGTCGCCCCCAGGCTCTGGAATAATTTCCCCCCTGACCTACATGCCATCTCTGACCTGGCCCTTTTTACATCAGAACTTAACATATTTGTTTAGGATGGCTTTTAATACTCAGTAGTGGTGATATTTGTCTTGGCATTTGTTTTTATTTTATTCTTATTTTTAGGCATTTATTCTTATTTCTTTGTTTATGTTATTTGTTTTTAATGCTGTGTGTGTTTTTAATGCCGTTTAATTTTTCTGTAAAGCACTTTGGTCACCTACGGATTGTTTTAAAGGGCTATATAAATAAAATACATTACATAAGGATGTATGGGGATGGCAACTGATTATAAAGGTCATCAAGATTTTTCGGTGTCGCAGTCATATCTGGTGGTATATAGACAGAGCATAAGGTTATTGCTTTATGCAAAGTTAGACGAACTGCTACTGCTTGTAAGTTGGAGACTAATGCCAAGTGGCTGTGAATTAGGTCATCCCTTAGTAAAATTGTTGAGCCACCAGATGGACGATGCACATTTGGACCATATGTATTATACATAGTATAATGTTTCAGAGACATGGGGTTGGCTGATAGCAGGAGAGTTTCCTGAAGGCAAAAAGCAAGGGGATTAAAACTAGCAGCTAAACCCTGCACTTCAGAGAAATTGGCCTTAAAGCCACGACAGTTCCATTGGATAATGTGGCTACCCACCATCAGGTAGGTAAAACAAAAGCACGCTCCTTATGCTTGCTTTTGGGGGGAGGGGCTGTGACTATGGCAAGCGATGACTTCAGACATTTCTGCATCTACTGGAGTCCCATTCTTTTGCAATATATTTTCTTGGCTTGATTTTGCCCGAGTAGAGGAGCTGGATGGTTTTGGGTTTTTTTTTTTCTTTTGATGATTGGTTTTGTTTTGTGGACTTGCTTAGACTTTGACCTAAAGTGCTGATGACACGTTTTTGACTTCATCTAATTTTTCAACACATAATACAACATGACAAAATAGGTTGGTCTGTGCAGTTCTAAGTCAAACAGGCTTTTTTCCCCCTACACGAATATCCAACATTTTCATGAGCACCACGTCACCAATTATGTCAGTGGCTGGAAAACCCCACGGCCATGTTGTAATGTCATCGACAGAACACAGCGCTTGGCTGCCCATTGTACACACAGGATGGAAGCGGTAGAAAACGTCGACGATGGTTCCAGCACATGTAGTTCCGAAGAATGGGATGACAATGAAGAATCTGGGGGCATCAACCGTATAGGTTTGAGCCATGCCAAGCGGGCATCGTGCCTAGCGAGTCAGACTCAGTGACAGTCAGCTGTTCATGTTTTGTGTGCATCATCTGCCGTGTTGTCAGCCAGCCAATATTGCCAACAATATTACGACGTGTTAGCCACTCCACACAGCCGTGGTTCTGTTGCACCCTTGTAGCGATGTCGGCTCTGGGACGCAACCGTGGTTAACATGCTTCCTCTCCATGTTCGCTGGGCGATGTCGGCCCCGAATGTCTACTGTTTGTGTTTCTGTGTATTTTTGTAAGTCTTCACCTTTTGGGATCAGTCTTTATATTCAATACATGTGCTGTGGTGAATCCTGCGTGTAAATCCATTCATCATAACCCTCTGTGTGCTCTTACACAGGGCACAGAGAGGGAGGATGAAATAACGAGGATTTACGTGCAGGGTTCACCACAGCACATTTAATACAGAACGACAGACAATTCCCAAAAAGGTGAAGACGTACAAAAAACAAACGCACTTACTGATGGTGTTCGGGGGCCGGCATCACCCAGAGAACGAATGAGGAGACATGTTAGCCACAGGTGCGCCCCAGAGCCGACATCGCTTCAAGGACGCACGAGAACCACAGCGAACATGAAGTGACAAACACGTCATGAGAGTGCTGAAAATACTGGCAGACTAACAGCAAAGATGACAATACTATGGACCAGCAGTGCATTACTGGCAAATGGCAGTGAAGTACACGCACTGCTGGTGATGGTGTGATGAGAAGCACCTGGGCGAGGACCGGGAAACATGATCAGCGGGAGGGGAATCAGCTGGTGATAATGAGAGAGGGGACGTGGCCAGACCGACGAGAGTCAGCATGCGATCACAGAAAGTAGGTCAAAGCTGCACGTAAATCCATTAATCCTTCCCCTCCTCATGCCCTCCTCCTGCATAAAAGCGCACAAGGAGGCTTATGACATTTGGAGCTGAAGCGTGTGATGTGGTCTTTCACGGCCTGCTGTTTATCTAAGCCTGTGACAACGCAAAGGCACAGCCGTAAAATTAAAACAAGAAACCAGAGAAACTGTGAGCTACAAAGCTGCTGTCATTCCAGTCAACAACACCGGAGTCTGTTCTGTCGCTGACGTCATGGGGGTGCCACCCTTAATTCGGTGGGCGGCACCACAGTCCAGTCAGCGGCTGCGTTTTTTTTGATGATAACTAGTTTATGCAGGCGTGGTTGTAAATATTATATTGATCATCGACAATGACTTGGGTTTACACAACATCCTAAAAAATGTCAAAATCATGTCATCAGCACTTTAAGGGTTGGCTTATTGTAGTCAGGATTTGAGTACTCGTTTTACTTTTAACTGGGACTCCGGAATTTTTAATACTACTTAATGAGGGCTTATCTTTAGTTAACCAGGTCAGATCTGTCTGGCATTCAGCAGGCTGCATCTTAGGTTTCACAACAGAGGAGAAAGTCTGCTGGAATTTGTACTTTGGAAAACCTACCAGTTTACATGCTTCAGGGTAGCTACTTTTTTAGTACATTTGACAGAATTTCTTTTTCCTTGATCCAACAAGGACATTCCTTCGATGATGCTGCATGATTGCCTAAACAGTTACTACATTTGGGAGGTGTTGTGCAGGCCAACTCATGCCTTTCTTCTTCACATTTACAGCAGACTGGTTTATTCTTACATCCTTGGTCATGGCCAAACTTTTGGCAGTTAAAACATCTCAATGGGTTTAGAATGAAGGTATGAACAGTTACACTCAGGTATCCTATTTGGATTCTTTCTGGGAGTTGATGCCAGTTGAACGTCAGAATGTAAGTGCCAGTTTTTACTGTTTGCCCATCTTTTTTGATGGTTATTCTCTCCACATGTGTTACTCCTTGTTGTTGCAGTTCTGAGGTTATTTCATCCTCTTCCATATCGTGGAGTTCTCTAGTACGAATTACTCTTTTGCAGCTGTTTGGAGAAGGGTGAGGAAAAGCCCTCATCAGGACACCAGCTAGCACATTGAAACAAATTTTCAGCATGGGATTTCTTTAAGCATTCCACTAAAATCTGTCCAGACCTCAATTTTTTAACATCCTTAACTGACCCTGCAATACCTGAAATTCCTTTCTGTATAGCAAAATGGACAGCTTAGAGAGAGGCATATCTGATGACAGCAACTCAAACAATAAGCCTCAGCCAATTATCACCATTTGAAAGAGCCATCCTGCTAATCCCTGGGTCATCCACATTTTCCATTTTTTATTTTTTATTTTTTTATTTTTTAGGGGTTTGTCCGCTGCCAATGGTGCACATACCTTGTCGGGGTGCAGCGGCTTGCATGCCTCAGCAACCCCCGGAGCTATGTCGATGGGAGCCTAGTGCTCCCAGAAGGTTCAACCATGTCGAACAGGTCCGCGTGGGGTAGAGGCCAGACTAAAGAGTGCACCCTGGTCCTCCAGGTTGGGGGTTGTGCAGCATGTAACAAATCACTCACGTAAAACCCAAGTTTTGTTACAACAACAAATGTCCCAATGGCGGAACAGGTGGAGAGGAGAGCGAACTCCCAATGAGGACAGACAGTTGCACGGGAAGAAGGGTCTCGGAAAGCCTTGGCAGGCAACCTTTCTACAGGGTGGCCCAAGCTCTCGACAGCCCAGCCATGGAAGGCAGT
Organism: Pholidichthys leucotaenia; assembly: GCA_020510985.1. NCBI lineage: Eukaryota > Metazoa > Chordata > Actinopteri > Cichliformes > Pholidichthyidae > Pholidichthys > Pholidichthys leucotaenia. Next base: position 84,814,952 of record CM035840.1, on the reverse strand, counting down.
TGGTCTAGGGGAGGGACCCCCAACAAACGTCCATGGCTAAAGACGGAGATGCAGGACCCCTGTGGTGCCACAAACCTCTGCATCACGCATATTCGCTTCATGATGAGTCACACTGATGTTGCATGTGATGGTGCTCGTCCTCTGGGGATCCGCCGGGGAGGAAGAGTGTCGGGCCCTCAGCCTCAAAGGGGCCCACCCTCAGCTACTGGAGGTCACCTCACCTCGTCCTGCACGACCAGGGGACAGGGAACAAGGAATGCTACTGGCCGAAAAGAGACACCAAAGGAGAGGAACGTCATCATCCTCCAGTAGAACACAGAAGGAGTCCATAACAAAAAAAATATCCCTTGCCGAAAGACTCCACTCAGAAGACACTGATGTTGCCTACCTACAGGAGACACACCTGAAGGAAAACCAACGCTTCAGTGTTAGGGGATACCAGGTCTTCAGGAAAGACAGAAAAGGAAGAACAAAAGGAGGAGTGGCGATTCTTGTCAAAAACGCCATACCAGCACAAGAGTTTGACGTCAGTACCAACAACCAGGCAGAAATCCATGGAGTTCGAATCATGGTTCACAATGAAAGTGTCACGATCTTCAATGCGTACTGCCCCCCACAGCGAGAGCTCTCACTTGACCAAATGGAACTCCCAGACCACCGATGCTTAGTCATCGGTGACTTCAACAGTCACTCAGAGGCATGGGGATACAGTGAAGCAGATAGAAGAGGAGAGGAGGTGGAAGATTGGCAAGTCAAAAACAGTCTTCTGCTAATGAATGATCCTGATGATCCACCAACGTTCTTCTCCAGAGTATGGCTGAGTAACACCATGCCCGATCTTGCGTTTGCCACCAACGACAAGGCCAGGCTGGCAACAACAACGGTACTTGGCCAGCTCGGGGGAAGTGACCATAAACCTGTGAAGATCGGACTGGACATCAGCTACAAACCACAAGAAGCTAAGACATTCCCCAGGTGGAATTACAAGAAGGCCAACTGGGTGCGCTTCTCAACACTGGTGGACCGGTACTCGGTGGAGATCTGTCACAAGCAGCAGAACCTCAACAAGAAAGTCAGGATGCTGAACCATGCTATTCTGAGGGCTGCAAATGAATCTATACCTTGGGGAGCCAGAAAGAACTATAGGCCTTACTGGACAGAAGAGCTCCAGCAGCTTGAAGACAGTGTGGCAGAGGCAAGGAAAAAAGTAGAAGCAGATCCTACAGTAGAAAACAACATTGCCTGAAGGCGGCCACTGCAAAACACAGGCAGACATTTATACAGGAAGCTCGAAAGAGATGGCAAGAAAAGACAGAGCAGCTCAACTTGGACAAGGACGGCAACAAGCTTTGGAAACTGGCTCAAGCCCTCAACGACGAGAACAGCAAAAGCTCGCCGATCACAGTACAGGCAGATCAAGAACTGCTGACTGGCAAGAAAGCAGCAGACCATTTCATCAACCAGTATGCAAAGACGAGCCATCTTCAGATTCCACCAGAGAGAAGAAAGGTTGTCAGAGGAGCCCAGCGAATTCATCAGAACGCACAGATTGAACCAGTGATGAACTTGCCATTCATTCTCAAGGAGCTGGAGGATGCAATGACAACACTGAAGCTGAAAAAAGCCCCTGGGTCTGACAAGATCACAAATGAAATGTTGCTGAACCTTGGCCCCAAAACCAAAAAGAAACTTCTGCAGCTTTTCAACTACAGTTGGAGATCAGGGACTGTGCCTCAGATCTGGAGAGAAGCCACGATGATTCCAGTGCACAAAAAAGGCAAAGATAAGTTGAAGGCTGAAAGCCATCGCTCCATAAGCCTTACAAGCTGCATAGGAAAGCTGCTAGAGCGTCTCATCAACACCAGACTCATGTGGCACTTGGAAGGAAAACAACACATCGGCCCAGAGCAAGCAGCCTTCAGGCAGAACCGGTCTACAGAGGACCAAATAACATACATCTCTCAAGCCATAGAAGATGCCTTCCAAGAAAAAAAGCACACCCTCGCTGTGTGGATTGACCTAGAAAAGGCGTTTGACAGGGTATGGAAAGGCGGCCTCAAGCTGAAACTGCGCCAGTGCGGTATTGCTGGGCACATGTACAAGTGGATTGCCCAATACCTGCACAACAGAAGAGCCAGAGTCCAGGTCAGACAGTACTCCAGCAAGAAGAAGGTGTTGAGGGAAGGAGTCCCACAAGGAGGAGTGCTCTCCCCAACACTCTTCCTTGTATTCATTAAGGACATCATCCAGAGTTTGCCAAGGAACGTACAAGGTGCCATCTATGCCGATGACCTAGCCCTCTGGTGCAGTGAGGAAAGCATCGTGACTGCAAACTACAGACTGCAGCAAGTTCTCCAGCTGATAAAGGCATGGACCAAGTCATGGCTTGTAAGCTTAAATGAGAGGAAGACTACATACACCGTCTTCACCCTGTCCACCCAACCCCAGAAGGTGAAACTGCAGATCAACTCCCATGAGCTCCAGGCTGAATATGCACCCACATACCTCGGGATCACCATGGATCGCAGACTGACTTGGAAGAACCAGCTGCACAAGAACCAGGCAAGAGCAAAGATGAGGATGGCCCTAATGAAGAAACTGTCAGGAACAGACTGGGGTGCAGACCAGGGTGTCCTGAAGAAGCTCTATGTGGGGAGGATTCGGCCTGTTCTGGAGTATGGCATGGCAGCAACCTCAACAGCTGCCAAAAGCAACACTGAGAAGCTGGACAGACTCCAAAACCAAGCCATGCGAATGATGACAGGAGCCATGCGCAGTACCCCTATCAAAGCGCTGGAGACAACAACAGGCCTTGCACCACTGGAAGACAGAAAAGACGTCAAGGTACTGACCCAGGCCACCAAATTCAAAAGACTGGAAAACCATCCCATGAAGGACAGACTGAACAAGCCAACAAAAGGGAGACTTAAGAGATCGAGCTTCATCCACCAGAGCAGGACACCTGAAAGGAGAGACCCAGAACTGATGGACCACATACCCACACCAATACCACCCATAGCATCTGTTCCCTCCTGGAACCGACAGAACTTCCCAGCCATACGCACAGACATATCGGGCATTGGGAAGAAAGGAACACAGTCAGACCAAGAGAGGAAGTCGCTGGCCCTGGAGTTCATTCGGTCTGCCTACCCTAAAGAGCAGTGGACTCATGTCTACACAGACGGCTCTGCCATGGAAGCAACCAGGAATGGAGGAGGCAGCGTGTACATCAGGTACGCTGACGAGGAGACCCACATTCCCATTGCGACTGGAAAGTACTCCAATTTCAGGGCTGAGGCAGAGGCCCCGAGAACAGCAGCGGCCCACGTTAGGGAACATCAAGACAAGGCCCCCGGACCCCCGATGCAAAGAACTGAATGAACTTGCCCTCACTCTGTCTCAACTAGCAACACAGGAGAACGTATCACTCCAGTGGATTCCTGCCCACTGTGGAATCTATGGAAATGAGACGGCTGACAGATTTGCTAAGGAGGGTGGGCAGCAAGACCAGGAAGACAGGCAGGTCTCTTACAGTGAGGAGAAAACCATTATTAAGGCCCTGTCTCACAAGAAGTGGCAGCAGCAACACCCAAACTTCTGCAAGGATGACAACTACTACAGTCTGAGCAGGGCTGACCAAGTCGTTCTGTTCAGACTCCGAACTGGACATAACAGAATGCATGCTCACATGCACCAGAAACTTGGACAATCGGACAGATGCCCATGTGGTACTGCCCAAATGACCAGTGAACACCTCCTCCAAGACTGCCCAGACCACGCTGCACTCAGACGAGCTACGTGGCCTGACCCCACATCGCTGAACCAAAAGCTGCACGGGGACCTCGGGGACCTCCGCAGGACGGCAGCATTCGTCAGGGCAGCTGGTGTGACCATCTAGCGATCGACGAAGAAGAAGATAGGGGTTTGTTTAGTAGCCATATTTTATAGTGTATGATTCATCATCCCTGCTCCCCACCCTCCTCGGAGCCCTACAAGGGGATACACAGAGCCACGGACTTCCTGCAGGTTATGCACCAGGGATACAGGGATGGTATACTTGAGCAATGAAGCACAAAAGTGCAAATTACTCAATTGACCCTCCGCCATAGGCTTCTGGGATTAGGAGATGTTACACTGACAAAAGACATCCCAGAGTAGACCTTGACAAGCCAATTGATTGGACCGGGCCCTTCCAACCTCCCGTCTAAGTGAAGTAGGAGCCAAAGCACTGTGTTGGACTTGTGACAGCCGCAGCAAGATGCATTCCTCAAGAACCAGGACCTCTTCCTCCACTGACACGGGTCGCAACTCATGGCAAGCAAGTTGCCCCATTTGTCACTTCATATGATCAGCAAGGGGGTGCTAGGAACCACTTTAACCCTGGGTCCCCTTAGGGGATTATAACACACAAAGTTGAGAGTTTTACCGTGACCCTGGTAAGGGAGGCTAACAGGTACTAGTCCTTGCCTGAGGGACACCTGGGAAATATCAGCAAGGGTTAAGAGGCACTCCATCATCCTCCGACTCCAACAGACACCCTCGCCTGGGTGCAGTTTAACGGCATACCCAGGAGGTCTCTGCGGTTATGTAGAAGAGCAGCCGTTTTCCCAGTAGGGCAGACTGGTCTGGCAATGTTTTTTTTAACCCCCCTCTGTGTAATGAAAAACCCTGTTCTGCCTTCAAATAGTTAATGTTTAACCCTTGAAAAGAAAACACTGGCTGAGTGTGTTTTCATTGTCATAATTAAAGTTGTAGGTTGGTACAAGATATTTGTCGGTTGTTAGTCCTGATGGTGCTATATTTTTCTGCTATTTGAGCTAAACCTAAAACTTTGTGGTCATTCACTTTATTTAGTAAATGGCAGTGGCTATGGATACGGAAGCTGTATCTCTATACGAAGTGTCTATTGGTACGGAAGAGTTGACAATCCGACAAAACCTTTTCAGATCAGCTCCAAGCCAGCTGCTGCTGTGGCTTAGGTAGATAGCACATTGGGCCTGTGATCAGAAGGTTGTTGGTTTGCATCCTGCTATCGGTACCTTGTCCAAACCATTTTACTAGGAGTTGAAATTTAGACTTAAAATTAAGAGGTTAGCCTTTGGATGTGGGAGTGGGTAAGGTTAAAAAGGTAGTAAATAGATATTGATTAAAATTTTGAAACAAATGCCTCAGATTTCTGTACCTGCAGCCTGCTGCTTTTAAGATACGCATTAATAGAATGTACTGGCCAATCAGATTAGAGCCGCATCTGTAACAAGAATTCTATGGGTATGGTTCCATATCCATAGCCACTGCCTTAGTAATTTAGGACCTTGAAGGTCAAGCTGATCCATCAGTGACCCCGGCTACATGGCCACAATCATTGCTAACTATTCAATTCAACTTTATTTATATAGCGCCATTTCACAACAACAGTCATCTTATAACACTTTCAACTGTAGGGGAAACCCCTACAGTTGCAGAAAACCCCCAGCAATCAGGCAATCCCCTGTGAGCAAGTGCTTGGCGACGGTGGAGAGGAAAAACTCCCTTTTACAGTAACAAGAAGAAACCTCCAGCAGAACCAGGCTCAGGAAGGGGCAGTCATCTGCTGCGACTGGCTGGGGGGTGAGGGGACAGAGAAGAAGAAAAGAACAGACATGTAGAGAGCAAACAGCACAATGGGGACTCAATCTATGGGAGAGAACAAACAGATGTTAATGACCAGCAAAATAAATAAATAAATAAATATTTAATTGAGAGTGAAGAAAGGAGTGAAGCCCAGTTCATTACTGGAGGTCCCCCGGCTGTCTAAACCTATTAGCAGCATAACTAAGGGAGGGTTCAGGGACACATGATCCCTCCCTAACTGCAGGCTATATCAAAAAGGAAGGTTTTAACCCTATTCTTAAAAACAGAAATCGAGTGTGACTCCCAAATCCAGATTGGCAGCTGGTTCCACAGGAGAGGAGCTTGATAACTGAAGGCTCTGCCTCCCGTTGTACTTTTGGGGATTCTAGGTATTACAAGTAATCCAGCATTTTGGGAGCATAGTGTTCTGTTAGGATAATATGGTACCATCAGATCTTTTAAATAAAAAGGGGCCTGATTGTTTAGAGCTGTGTAAGTAAGAAGAAGGATTTTAAACTTAATTCTAAACTCTATAGGAAGCCAATGAAGGAAGGCCAGAACCAGAGAGATATGATCTCTCTTTCTAGTACCTGTTAAAACTCTTGCTGCACTAGGAATAATCAATAATGGCAATTGGATTTGACATGTTTACATGTACTGAATAAACTGATTATTGGACAAACTGTGTGTTAATGTAATTTCATGCATGTAACACGATAATTGCCTTTTATCCGATTATTGTTTTTACATGACTACTTTAATAATCAGAAAACTCCAGAAATCCATTTATAAACGGTTTATTACTGTGCATATAACATGGCCATTTTGCAAATCATACTTCCTTAAACATGTGGGAGGGCCCCAAAAATTATTTTAGCGCAGGGGCCCAAAACCTCCTTAATCCGGTCCTGTGCACAGACAGCTAAACCGTAGACGAACTTCCACATTTTGGGGTGAAAATGTGGTGTGCACAGCCCCTCAGTAACCATGCTTTATGGGCATTTTCTACATATTCTAGCCACCCCCACTCGACATCACATGTGTGTTCCTAGCCGGATCATCTCCCAACACTTGACCATATCTTATTTAACATTATTTTGGCTTGTTTTACAGTAGTTTACTATACTCTGGCTGGGATAGCTCTTCGACTAGTGGCAGTTACTCATTTACCCATTACCAGTCATTTCTGTCCTTAATATACCACAATGACCAGTCCCATCTTATCAACCAGTAAGAACATGCGCCCCCGTCCCCAATAATGCTTATTTGGGCTTTGACATTCTCTTGTTCAGCCAATTTTACAGTGGTTAGCTCAGGCTGTGTTTGCTCCTAAAGCTGTAGCTAGACAGATAATGTTATCCTCAATATAGCAGCACGGTGGTGCAGTGGTTAGCACTGTTGCCTTACAGCTAGAAGGTTCCAGGTTCGAATCCCCAGGCTGGCAGGGGTTGGAACCTTTCTGTGTGGAGTTTGCATGTTCTCCCTGTGCTGTGTGGGTTTACTCCGGGGGCTCCGGTTTCCTCCCACAATCCAAAGACATGCATGTTAGGTTAACTGGCTGTTCTAAATTGTCCCTAGATATCTGTTTCCTATAGGCCCTTAGAATAGAGGGTTAGTACTAGTGAAAGCGCTTTGAGTGGTCTTTGTGACTAGAAAAGCGCTATATAAGTGCAGGCTAGTTAGTTAGTTAGTAATATGGTATCAACCATGGATCTCAGCAGTGATGAAAGAGGGAGGCTGGGGTGAACTGGATCTCACTAACTTTTAAACAATAATTGACTGAAACGGATTGTAGCCAAGGGGACGGGCAGTTAAGCCCAACTGGTGGCGTCCAACTGGGGGTTCGAACCCACAACCTCCGGCTCCAGAGTCCAGCACTCTACCTGTGTCACCAAGAGGGTCGACCCACTTGGCAAGCCAAGTAGGAATGCTTTTATTGACTGTACTACAGGATCATTCTGTGAAGCTTCTTCAGCTACAATATTTAATCCCTGATGTGGTTTGAAAGCATGACAGATATTTTATTAAGACTTCAGAAAACTGTATGAAAAAGTGCGTAATATGTTCCCTTTAAGTCCCACTTCCCAGTAGACAAAAATGCAGAGGAAAAATCTGACAGACATTTGTGTTTGTGACACTTAATAAAGGAGTATATTTGTCTTGGTCTTTTGTCGGAGAAGACCATTAAAAGCAAATGTTTAAACACAAATGGAAACCACCACACCCATCAAAACAGGAATTTAATACAATATGTACCATTACTGTACATCTTACTGTGGATGAACGAGTTTTAGCAAATAAAAGTTTCTCACAAACTGGCTCGTCTGCTTGTTCAGAGACTGCTGCTCTTACCCAAATCTCCAGCAGGGTCGGCGTCAGAATGACAGTCCAGGTAGGAGGGGTCGACGGTCAGCATGGGGTCTATGTCATCCTGCAACACAGTCTGAGGGTCTCCTGCAGACTCCCTGTGGAAGAAGACTCTGCGGGGCATCGCTATGGCTAGCTCCTTCCAGAAGACTGAGGATGGAGTCTGGGGGAGCATAAACATCAAAACATGTTCTAAACATTATAACATGTTCTTGAGTGTACTCTGGACACAGTTGATTTGTAAATTTTAAAAACTTGACCGGTCTCGACCCAATAACCTCAAATAATATGGTGAATTTTTATTGCAAATTAATTGGTGTCAAATTGAAATCTTACATTTTGTAAAAGTCAAAGTGCATTTCTGAACTTTTATAATTATCACTACAAAAGACTAACTTCTTGCAGCGTTTTTTCCTGTATTATTTTGGTCTAGGACCCATTTCAGTCAGTGCTTTTTTATGACTGCATTTGAGCAGTATTCATGCTGCTCAGCGTGAGAGGAAAACTGACATTTATCAGTCAAATAAATATTCCCACTTAAATCAAAGTGTCATACCAAAGCAGAAATGCCAAAAGTACACACAGTTGTTACTTAAGTAGAAGTATGCTTGTGCAAAAAGTGACCTGATCCTCCTGTAATTGATACGTGGACCATCAAAATCATTTTGATTGAAAGGAACATTTCATTTGCTCCAATGTGCAAATAAGTTTTCCACATCAGCAACATATCTTGAAATGATGCGGTCAACACAAGAACATAATTCACATCCAATTAAGCCTTAAATTTATCTAATTTATTTACTGTTTACATCATAATTTTGTTAAGTCTCTCTTTGATACGCACTGGTCTATACACCAAGTGGTCCCCTCCATATTGGTTGCAATCTCTCTCGATACATTTGTAATAAAAGTAACAAATTTGTCAGAAAAATAAACAGGTGAAATGCTGATACCTGAAATTTTTACTCAAGTACAGAATTAACGTAGTTGTACTTTGTTATATAGTTGGGAAGTAATAAAGTCAGTAAAGTGGCAAAGACTCATCATCATATATATATACACTCCAGTACCACCATTAAACAAAATTGATCCTTAGTTTTGTAGTAATAGAATTTTTGACTAAGAATTTGCATCGGGAAGTCGAGATGCCCCAAATAAATAATTTGACTGAACTAAAATTTACATTCTATAGTCAACTAAAACTGTTTAATGGTGAGTGAAATCATTTGAAATCAAAGACTTACCACAGAGTTGTGCTTCCAGGTGAGTATGGTGAGGCAGTGCTGGTGCTCGCTGAGGAGTTGCTTGACCTCAGGCCTCATGCGCTTCGACTGACCCTCCAGCATGATTAAGATCGGCTGTGGACATATCTCGAACAAATGCAGAAAGCCCTGTCTGCAAACGCCACACAACAAGTCAGTCAGAGCAGGGCAGAGACGTGACAACACTGACCTCAAGTGGTTCACTGCAAACGTGTTGCAAAAAGTTTACAATATGGTTGGTAAAGAAAAAAAAAAAAATCTCAAGTGGATCAGGTGCATTAGAAATCAAATTAATTTAAGCTGAAAAAGTCCAGCTTGAAAAGGATCCAACTGGTGGGTGTCTGACCTGAAATTGTAGGAGCACCAATCCTGTTCCAGGTACGCATGAGAGAACAACAGGATGAGACGGCGAGAACGACTCATGTTCATTAGGAGCTCTGCAGACGGGACTGTAGATGCAAAGTTTTGTGCTTAAACAGAAGGCTGATGCATACTTTGTTGGGTTATCCCAAGTGTCAGCAACCTCAATGTCATTTTTGTGTCCCCACCCCAAAAAAAATCTGCAGTGACCTGCAAAACATACTTGATCATTAAACTAAAAGGTAGAACAGCCAAGAATAAGCTAGTATAAACAGGTCCATCAACACTGATAATAATCAAGTTGATTTTTTTCCTTTTATACAGTATATTCAGCTTTTCACTCAGATATGTGACTATTTTGTTGTAAATTTATGACTTTTCCCTTAGATTTACAACTTTTTAATCATAGAAGTGTGCCTTTTCAAAATAATTAAATGTCTGACTTCACAAATACATTTTTCTATGTTCATTATGTTCTTGTGAATTTGCCTCTCAAATTTATAAAGATTTTATTAAATTTGCAACTTTCATAGATTTGTGGCTCTTTTCTTAAAAAGTTGCAACTTTATTCAGATTAATTTGCATCTTTTCATTTATAAGTTGAAGACTTCCTCTGAAATTTGTGGCTTTACTCTAATGAATTCAGAGTAAATTTGCAACTCTTTCAACTTTCTGACCAAGTTACAGGGAGACACCGGTTGCTATATGGTGCGGACCTCTGGCTTAGAATGTGCAGTGATTGTGACAGAACTGAACAAAATTCTGGATCACAAAAATGTATCAACAAAAAAATACATAAAGACTGAATAATAAATAACAGTAAAAAATATAAATGAATCAAAACCAAATTAGACAGCGCTTATCTTACCACCCCCGGGTAGAATAGCGTTGTCATTGAGGTGCACCTTGTAGCCATTTTTATTTTCCAAGTGAGGTTTCAGAATAAAGTTGACAAACTTCCTGTCGTAGTCATTGTTGACATAGGAGATGTAGGCATCATATAATTTTCCATCTGAGAATGCATACAAACATACATGGTGGCGGCATTAATACAGCCATCCCACATGAGCACAGCGATCTCATGTTACGTCAGCAGAGGTCTCACCACTAAGCTCATAGTCGCCGTAGGAGTTCTTGTACCAGAGTTTGATGTTCAGGTGACACCTGGAGTACACCACACCGGCTACACCCAGGAGGAGGAGGAGGAGGATGGCTGCAATAACAGCTGCTGTGTGGCTCGGGCCTTCTGAACGCCAAACAATACAGAGGAGGAAAAAAAAAAAAAAAACATGAATGGAGGCGCCATATTGTATAAGTTGTGTTTTTGTAGGGTTAACCCAATAAAATATGGCCATGGGCCACATGTATACTGTTAAAATATTAAAAACAATTACTTAACTAAATAAAAGCAGTGTATTTCTTTTTTTAAGTATTAAAAAAAAAACAAAAAAACAAGCAGACTGCACTTCTTGGCTGTTATGATGATACAAACCCCCATTCGAAGCCTTCATTTCTTCAAATTAGCAAAACAAAGGACACCCTGACTGCCTTCTCACGTGTAATTGCCTCACTCTCCTTTACTCAATCAGATAAAGGGATTGTTAATTTAGACTGTTTGTCTATTCTCTTAAAATGAAATGTAATGAAATTAATCATCACAAACTAATGTAGATTTAATTTTAATGATAATCTGTATTAGAGGGTATCCACATGATAACAGTTACATAGTACTGAGGGGCAGCATGTTTTTGTGTGCAGTAAAACAAAACCAGACAATATTAAATACAAAGAGTGTCTGTGTTTCAGAGAAGATCCTATCATTTCACCTTGCATTAATTTACCAAAAAAGAAAAAAAGGCTCAGAACCTGTCCTTCCCTGATGTGCGCTCCTTGTTCTTTACCCAGACATCACCACAGTCAACAGTATAGCATTAATATCTAAAGTAATAAAGCCATATTGTCTACTAGTGCAACTGAATATTGTGTGTTTTTTATGTTTCACTGAATACAAACTAAAGCTGCCACTCATTTTGGCCACTCAGGGCTGCATAACTCATGACTGATGTTCTGGTGCATACCCTCTATACAGTGTCTTTACAGCTTAAGGAAAAACAGCAGAAGGTTAAACATGTTTTAAAGTAATCAAAATGTTACAGTATAGAGTGAAACAAATCTGGACTGACTGTTTTTGTGTAGTGCTGGGGCCACAGGATTCCAAGATTAGACTGTGCACTCGGGGATGGGCAACACAGGACCCTGCAGGTTCTCTTTTCAGCCAGCCTCTAAATCAGGTGTTTTCACTGATTGGACATCAGTAGGTAGGAATTGCCTGAAATCACCCGTTAAAAAGAATGGTTGTAATGAAAACCTGCCCTGGCCCACCACTGCACATACTGCCCATCCCTGGTGTACATCATAAGTAACATCCGGCTGGTTTATCCAAACCGCTTGGATCTTAATATGGATTTCTGAGGGCACATTTTACTATTTCAGGAGCTTCTTTTATAACACAGGTCAGAACATTACAAAAGCTATAATGCGTCTACCTGCATTTTGTAGGCTGAAGTCTGAAGAACGGTTCCCCACTATGCACCTGTAGAGCCCAAAATCCTCTGGCTGTCTGAGGGTTATCATCAGTAGACTAGTTACAGTCAGCTGGCCGGCACCAGACAACCTGTTCAGTAGGACAACAAACTTCATCCTACCATTTCTCACAAACGCTTGCTTTTCCATGCAGGTGTATGGTTAATAAAGGTTGTAAAAATCTCCAAATCACCATGATGATGAGTTGACTGAGTAAAGCGTGTGGTTGGTGAGCGGTGTCCCATCTTTACTCCACTGTACCGTAGTGTCACACTGTTGCTCTGGTGGATCAGAGGGGAGGAGAGCAGTGCAGTTCAGTGTCACAGCTGATCCCACACTCCCCCAGAGTTTAGTCAGGCCCCCGTTTGGTTCAAATACTGGAGTTTTGGAGCATTTCAACTCTGTGAAGACAAATCACTGTGGTTGACTGACAGCTTCAGACAATGGAGGCCTTCATGTGCACAGTCATGAAGGTAGTGCCTGAAACTGCGGCAAGAATGCTTCCTCAAGCCATCTGAGTGCACACAAACTTTTAGTTTACAGTGGGGACAAACACAATGCAGCTGATATGGAGGCACCTGTCCTACAAAAACCATCCGCTCTTGTCCACATGAGTGACAGACTCATCTTCACACTAGTTTACTCTCCAGTGTTGATACTTCTACTCCGGTGATGGCAGAATCTCAAGGCTGATTACTAGCTATTAGGACCACCTCCCTCGGATGCAAATGCACAAATTCACATGTATTCACGTTTGCATTAACTCTACATGTATCAACACCATGCAAAAAAATTCCCTTTGCAGTTAGTGTGAATGCACTTAACCCTTTAACTGCCCAGATTAAATGGACTGGTCGCGCGCCCCCAGTGGCACAGCGCAGCAACTGCACGTGTCAACTTATTGACGTCCCCCAACTATACTGAGAATTTGTACTAATCTCTATTGATCTGACTGTTTAGAAGGTGGCAGACATGCACTGAAGGAATCATGGCTGACATGGAATATAGCAAAGAAGAAGAAATCCTCATTATTATTCTTCCTTTTTCTGCTTTGAGCTCACACACCAATGTGGATGCTGCCATGTTTGGGCATTGCTGCTGCGATGATGACAAACTGCATGAAATGGGAAAAATAGCCACATAATACAAATGAAATTCACGTGGGATAATCATAAGAGTTTGTAGATGTGGTACACAGTGTAAATGGCTGAGCAAACAAACATTGACTACGATGGACGAAAACGGACCGGTCACGTGGGCCGGCGAGCCCACCTGGCAACAGGTAAGAGAAATAGATGTTTGGGGGTTTTTTTTACATTTTATTGATTTTCTGGTTCATATACTTAGAAGATTAGATAAAATCATACCCCTGTAGACAAATTGGCGTCAAAAAAAAGACCATTCTTTATGTAAATGTGTCCAAAGTCCACTTTTGACTGAGTTATGTAATTTATATAGCTGCTGTGACATTATGCAAATTAGATGTGTAAATTTATTCCCATCTGAAACTTTGGATCATATTCTACAACTTTCTAATTGACAGGAAGCCATTATCTCTTGTAACTTTTAAGTTATAGCCTTGGAAATCTGAACTATTTTATTGAGAAAACTTTTTAACCACTCTTGACCACTGGGGGGGGGGGGGGGGCTTGATTTGCCTTGCGTTGCCCCAGGTGCCACATGGCACCTAGGGCAGTTAAAGGGTTAAGAGCTCAACACTAGTTGCATGTCTTTGTTCTAAGAATTTATCCCCCAGGCAAACATTTGTGTCAGTAAGTAGTAAAATACCAGGAATTGCCATAAACAATCATGGTCACATGAATGCAATTACCTCCACCAAGGAGGTTATGTTTTAGTGCCCTATGTCCATCTGTCTGTCTTTTAGCAGGATTATACAAAACTAATGTAATAATTTTAATTAAATTTGGTCGAAAATTTTAAGAACCCATATTCTGAATCCAGGATTAAAATCATTCTTTTTATGCAAGAATTTTTTCCATTTAATTTGTGACAAAATTACAGGATATACAGGAACCGAGTATATATTAATGTGAAGAACATGGTGTGGATCTAACTAAATAGCAGCACTTGGCACTTTCTTAGGGTAAAGGTAACATGGTAACATAAACCCTTCACAAACAGTGTAAAACATCTGGGTCACCATCTATAGAGGGAAGCTCTTTGCAGATCCTAACTCTGCTTTGCTTTAAGATGCAACTATAGGCTCCAATCAGAAAAATCCTTTGAGAAATGTTTATATGAGGTTTATCAGAGTCAAAAATTGGTCTGATTGCTTGATCTCTCACTGAACTCCTATAAACTTGAAAACGCAGGTTTTGTGTAAATTTCTGTGAGATCCCTGTGTGGTATAAACTACCGTGGCATACAGTGTGAGTGATTATTTCTGAATACAGCCATATTCCCAGTTAAGAGTATACGTGCTTGTGCACCCACATTAGTTTATTTCCAGTTTCTTTGCTGGATGATTTCCTGCATTTCTTCTATAAATCTGCACAGCTTGGTGAAATAGCTCTAAAATCATTATGTCACGTTTGTAAAATGTTTATATCGACTGTTCAATATGGGTTAGAATAGAATAGGCTTTTTTTGTCATTGCACAGTTGCAAAGTACAATGAAATTGTGGGTGCTCCACCAGGCTACTGCACAGTAAGGCAAAGTATGAAAAAAGATATAAACAGAGTTACAAAACCCACACTGGAATAAAACGGCATACATTAAGTAAAACGATAAGTATAAAAAATGCACTCATTGGTAGTGGCTTCACAGATGGATCAATGTACTGCAAAGTGGAGAGCGCAAGAACAGGTGAGAGGTTTTTTTTTTTTTTTTTTAATGATAATTAAAAGGTCATCGGTTCTATGTGAGCATTGTGGTGGGAGGGGGAAGGGATCTCTAGCCGTCTGCAGTCCAGCTGGCCCAGGGGAAGAAACTGTCAGTCTGGAGGCGTGGGACCTGCCTGATCTGATCCGTCGTCCAGAGGGAAGCAGGTCACACAGGATGTGAGGGGTCTCCTGTGATGGCCTTGGTCTTCCTGAGGCAGGAGGATCAGGAGAGGTCCTCCAGGGAAGGCAGAGGGCCGCCGATGAGGACCCTCTGCACAGCCTTCCTGTTCTCGGCCATGGAGCCGGCATACCACACGCCCGGACAGTAGGCGAGCACGCTCTCCGCTGAGCTGAACTGGGTTCGAGTTGATGTTAACTTTTAAAACAAATTCTGCAAAACTGGTTTTACTTCCTGCTGTGAAAACAATTTGCATACAGCCTGCAAACAGGTGCACTCACGTTATAAAGCTACAGAGGACTGTGTTCACCTTAGTGTAGCTTTTTGTCTTAGATGGAGGGTTTAATGGTGCATGAAGGAGAAGCTGTTTACCCTTTTACTCTGGCTGAATCTGGGCCAGTGACAGATTTGCTGACTTGGGGAAAGAAATCCTGTTGAGGATACATTTAGACCAAAGAAAAAAAAATAAATCCCAAATCTATAGTAAGTTATTAAATTAAATGTAACAAATAAAACAAATTAATATCAACGCCTCAAAGAGTTTCCAGATAATCAGCGCATGCACCCTTTGTGACCTTTAAAATGAACAAATAATCTCCATATACAGTATATTCTATGACCTTTTTGCCTCCATTCATCCCTTCTCTGAACAGTACATATGCGGGTCCGAAGTCTGCTCTGTTGCTGGGAAACAGCACGTGACTGCCTGATAGGCTCTAAGCCAGGGGTGTCCAACCATGTGCCATGGAGAGCCAAGACCCTGCAGGTTTTCTCTTCTACCCAGTCTCTTCAGCAGGTGTTTTCACTTATCAGCAATCAGTGGGAAGAAGTTCACAGAAATCTGCTGTTGAAGACACTGGTTGGAGGTAAAACCTGCAGGGTCTTGGCTCTCCATGGCACATGGTTGGACACCCCTGCTCTAAGCAAACTAAACCACCTGTGCATTGACCTGGTATTTATTAATCCATTCAGCATCATACGTTTGAGATTGAGATTTTTTTTTTTTTTTTAAATAGAGTTAGTTAATCATTTCTCAATTGTTTAAACTGCCTTAGAAATAGCTGTCTAACCAAGTCACTGCCACCGTGCTTAAATTAATAAGATCCTTACCGACTGCGAGGAGATGGTTGTTCCACAAACCGGAGCACAGCACCAGCAGAAAAGCCCAAATCACAGCCATGAACAGCAGTTTCCCTCCCGACGTTAGAAGTTCACCGAAAACAGGTTTTTGTTTACTCACATCGCCAGTTAAAAATCAGACGTAGGTGGTTTTTTACAACTCAGTAACCTAGACAAACTAGGAGTCTAAGAAGACGTCAGCCTTTCGGTTGATCGCTTGCACCTGGAAAAACCTGAAACTCTCCCGTCTATTGGTTCCAAGTGGTCACATGACCATCACACCGGCGTTTACCTGCGGAGCAGCGAATCTTCCTGGACAAATAATAGTACAGGAAGAGTTAAACACACTTTAACATTCCATACAGCACATGCAGCAGCTGAAGGCTGGCCTTTTCCAGTCACTACTTTTCACACTGTATTGTTCACGCATTTCTTTACATGGCATACAGTGTTAAGGTATGAAGAAATACCTATAAAACACTCACAAACTAAATGTTTTTACTACAAAAGAAAACCATTTGAATTGTATATGGGACAAAATTCACCACAAGCCAACAACTTCGCTTTTCATTCAAATTCGGGGAATTGGCTTATTTTATTATCATGCTAATAATGTATAAAGTGAAAAACATAAATACCCAAAATTCCAAGAGTACCTGGATGCAGCGGCAATGGGTCTTTAAAATTCAGGTGTTTGCACTTGTGTCTGTAGCCAGCAAGAAATGTGAAGGGGGTGAGGATGGATGTCAACTCCCTTTGTTAGCAAAATGACCAAGAAACATCCTGCTTGTTAACCTGTAATCTCCCCATCGCAATAAAGAGTAGTAGTTTATACTGAACAAGATTTCAGTGAGAGTTTGCAAATGAGCAAGAATTTTTTTTTTTAATGCACGAAAGTAAAGTGGCAAATTTGCAGGAAAAAGGTGCTAAAGCTATTGGAAAAGTCGTAATGTAGGACCTTGGGTGAGTCGACAGACAGCGTCCCAGTCAGGATGCAGAGAATAAAGAGAGGTGGACAATAGCAAGGAGATCATGGGGAGTTTGGCAAGAAGAAGGAGCTGTGGGGGGTCAAGGGTGAATGTATTGTGATGTGAAATGTCATGCCTTGTGATGTGAAGTGTCATGGAGATGTGAGACGAGCTGTGGATATAAAAGGAGAAGCTGTGCTTAGCTGTTTATGCTTTTTGTGTATGACTGATGGGAGAGTGTAATAAACTTTGTCTGCTCGTAACCTTGCCTCCTCATTTCACACTCTACACACTGGTGACCCTGGACGTATGATGGAACACGAGGCAGGAACCCTGGAGTCGGCCCGGACGGGAACCCTCAGCAACGCGTGTGCTGTTTCAGTCAAGTTACCGGACTTCTGGCAGAACAACCCGCGCTCTTGGTTCCACCACACCGAGGCTCAGTTCGCCCTCCGGAGAATAACGGCAGATGAGACCAAGTTTTACTATGTGGTTGTAGCACTGGACGCTCGCACAGCCCAACAGGTAGCGAGCCTGCTCGACCAGCCCCCAGCCCACAACAGATATGAAGCTCTCAAGATGGTGCTGACCCGACGCTACACGCTCTCGGACTGTGAGAGAGCAGAGAGGCTCCTGAGGCGTTCCGAGTTGGGAGATGGTTCGGCTGTCGATCTGATGGAGAAGATGTTGGCGTTAATGGGCATGGACGACGGGCATTTCCTGTTTGCTCACCTTTTCCTCCGGAATCTCCCAACAGAGGCGAGAGTGGTTCTGGCTAATTCGCCGTCGCTGGCCGTGCATGACTACCGTGCGCTAGCCCAGGAGGCAGACCGGATCATCCTCACCACCAGAGCCCTCACAGTCAACGTGGCTGCGTCGGACCCCAGCGAGACAACCAGAGGAGGTGAGGAGCCACCGACGGTAGCAGCAGCAGGGGCCAAGGGGCGCCAGAGAGACATGCTCTGTTTCTACCACCGCCGCTTCGGAGAGAACGCACGCAGATGTGCGCCACCGTGCCAGTTCAAGCGCTTGGGAAACGCCAAGGCCGGCAGTCGGTAGCAGCTGCGACCGCCGGTGAAGAGAACAAGCTGCTCTACATGACGGACGCGCGCTCAGGGAGGCGTTTCCTCATGGACACCGGAGCCCAGAAGAGCATCATCCTGCCGACCTACGCCGACCGGCTGGCAGGACCTAGTGGCCCCGGGCTGTTGGCAGCAAACGGCTTGGAAATTAAGACCTTTGGTGAGAGAACACTGATCTTATCTCTACACGGCCGTACATACGAGTGGACATTTGTCATAGCAACACTGAATTACCATATCCTGGGGGCTGATTTTCTTTGTGCACATGGTTTACTAGTTGATGTTGCTAACAGGCGCCTGGCTAATGCACTGTCCTTTGACTCTCTCCCCTGTACAGCTTGAGGGGCCGGGCCAGTAACACAAGCCAACGTCACAGCTCCAAGCGGTAAGTTCCACACACTGCTCACTCAGTTTCCAGCACTCACGGTCCCGACGTTTTCGGTGGCCATCGCTAAACGCGGGGTGGAGCACTTTATAACCACCACCGGGCTGCCCGTTTTTGCACGACCTCGGTGCTTGGACGCAGCTAAACTGGCCATAGCGCACGAGGAGTTTGCCAACCTGGAAAGGTTGGGCATCATCAGGCGTTCGAACAGCCCATGGGCATCCCCGCTACACATGGTCCCTAAGGCTGAGGGGTCATGGCGACCATGTGGAGATTTCCGCAGGTTGAATAACGCCACAGCACACGACCGCTACCCGATTCCCCACATTCAGGATTTTTCCGTTCACCTCGCCGGAGCACGCATTTTTTCTAAAATAGACCTGGTCCGCGGTTACCACCAGGTCCCAGTGCGCGCGGAGGACATACCCAAAACAGCGGTAATAACGCCGTTCAGCTTGTTCGAGTTTCTGCGCATGCCATTCGGATTAAAAGGAGCTGCACAGACGTTCCAGCGCATGATGGACGCGGTGCTGCGCGATCTCCCGTTTGTGTTCGTCTACCTGGATGATATCCTGGTAGCCAGTGCATCTGAGGACGAACACGTAACCCACCTCAGGACGATTTTCCAGAGGTTGGAGGAGCACAGGTTAATAATCAACCCGGCGAAGTGTCAGTTCAGTGTGACACAGATTGATTTTCTGGGGCACCGCGTCTCACCGGAGGGAGCGATACCCTTGCCCGATAAGGAGCGCGCTGTAGCGAATTTTCCCCGGCCTCAGACGGTTAGGGCGCTGCAAGAATTTTTGGGGATGGTTAACTTTTATAACCGTTTCCTCCCCCGCGCAGCTCAACTCATGCAGCCATTGTTCGCCATGCTCAAAAGACGGAAACCCGCAGAGGGAGTCGAATGGACTCCGGAGCGAGAGCAGGCGTTCTCTAAGGTTAAAGCAGCCCTGGCAAACGCCGCACTGTTGGCGCACCCAGACCCAGTGGCCCGGATAGCGCTCACCACCAACGCCTTGGATGTGGCCATAGGGGCTGTCGTGGAGCAACGTGTCGCCGTTTCTTGGCAGCCACTCGCTTTTTTCAGCAGGGCTTTGTGCGACAGTGAGTGTAAATACAGAGCATTCGACAGAGAGTTGCTAGCTCTCCACCTGGCCATATGCCACTTCCAGTTCTGGCTGGAAGGGCGCAACTTCACCGCGTTTGTGGACCACAAGCCGCTGACATTCGCGATGGCCAAGGTTTTGGAACCTTGGTTGGGTAGCAGCAGAGGCAGCTGGCTGCGATCTCAGAGTTTACGACCAATATTCAGCATGTGTCGGGTAAACTGAATGTGGTGGCGGACTGCCTCTCGTGCGCGGTGGTGGCCCCGGTCTGTGTAGGGATAGATTATACAGCCATGGCCACAGAGCAGATTGGCGATACAGACGTGCGCGCACTCCAGTCTAAACCAACAGGGTTAAGGCTGGAGAGCAGAGCACTGCAAGACGGCAGCCCCCCCCCCCCTAATCTGCAACGTCTCCACGGGACGCCCGTGCCCGGTGGTCCTGGTCGTGTGGCGCCGCCGCGTGTTCGAGTCAGTTCACGCTCTGGCGCACCCAGGAGTGCGCGCGTCAGTCAAAATGGTGGGAGGGAAATTCATGTGGCTGAGTCTTCGCAAACAAGTGAAAGAGTGGGCTGCAGCCTGTGTAGCGTGCCAACGAGCCAAAGTACACAGACACACAAAGGCTCCTTTGGAGCCGTTTAGTATACCGGCTAAAAGATTCGACCACGTTCGCGTGGACCTCGTGGGCCCCCTCCCGCCGTCGCAGGGGTGCACGCACCTCCTGACAGTGTTGGACCGCACCACACGCTGGCCAAAAGCAGTCCCGCTGGCGGCAACCACGTCCGCAGATATGGCGCGTGCTTTTTTGACAACATGGGTGGCGCGTTTTGGAATCCCGTCGGACATCATGTCCGATAGGGGCCCTCAGTTTGTTTCCGACCTGTGGTCCGCGATGGCCTGCAGCCTGGGTGTCGCAGTTCATCGCACAACTGCATACAACCCACAGGCCAATGGGTTATGCGAGCGTTTTCATAGGTCACTGAAAGCGGCGCTCAGGGCTTCGCTTACGGATGCAAATTGGGTAGACCGGTTGCTGTGGGTTTTATTGGGGTTGCGTTCTGCACCAAAAGAGGATTTAGAGGCTTCCCCGGCAGACCTTGTTTTTTCTCAGCCACTGCGCCTGCCCGGGGAATTTTTGCCAGATAATCCCGCGCCAGACAACTGCCCGTCTCAGCGTTTGCAACAGAGTGCAGACATAGGCACGCTGCCCGGCCTGGCCCATCACTGTTTTCCACGCGCTTTTGTGCCGAAAACTTTGAAGAACGCGGGGTTCGTGTTCGTCAGGCACGATGCCCACCGCTCTCCATTGCGCCCACCCTATGATGGCCCGTTCAGAATGCTGGAAACAGGGGACAAGCATTTTTTGTTAGATTTTGGAGGGCGTCAGGAGAAAATATGCATAGACAGACTTAAGCCCGCCTTTGTGGTGGCGGACGAGCAAGTGCTGCTGGCTCGGGCCCCTCGGCGTGGAAGACCCCCACGGAGAGCTCCCCAGGCAAACGATTCACCAGGACAGCCACAGGGGCAAAGCAGAGTTCCCACCCCCACTCGCCACGGCCCACCCACAGTCAGACACACCTCCAGCAGCCCCCCCCCCCCCGTTACAGCAGATATGGGAGGAGACTGAAGCCCAAAAGGCATGTGGACTGAAACTCTGTCTGGGGGGGGGGGTGAGTCGGCAGACAGCGTCCCAGTCAGGATGCAGAGAATGAAGAGAGGTGGACAATAGCAAGGAGATCATGGGGAGTTTGGCAGGAAGAAGGAGCTGTGGGGGGTCAAGGGTGAATGTATTGTGATGTGAAGTGTCGTGGAGATGTGAGATGAGTTGTGGATATAAAAGGAGAAGCTGTGCTTAGCTGTTTATGCTTTTTGTGTATGACTGATGGGAGAGTGTAATAAACTTCGTCTGCTCGTAACCTTGCCTCCTCATTTCACACTCTCCACAGTAAATATGCAAAAATTATCAGAACTTCATAAATCCCCAAGTAAAAGTTTAGGGTTTATGAGAAAAAAAAACTTACAAATTCTTGAGAAAATGGGAGATTTATGAGTGAAAAAAGTAAAAAAAAAAATGTGCAGCTTTTGTTCTTCTAAATTTGTTTTTTTGTTGTTGTAAATTTGGTAGTTTATTCTTGTAAATTTATGATCTCTCTCTAATTTGTAATTTTTTCTTGTAAATTTGGTACTTGCTTATGCTAAATATGTGAATTTTTAAAGGTAAGATAGATAACTTTCTTAATCCTGCATGGGGAAATTCATTTGCCGCCAGGCCAGAGCAAACATTCGCCACATATTCATAACAGTGTAACACTCTCTTGTGGTGTCTTGAGTGTCACGTAACTAAACGAGGGTCGTGGGTTACAAATAGCAGAAAAAGACTGCCTTCACGTTTAGCTCCTTTATTCACTCCAAGCTGCACATGAACCTGAACCAGCTTCTCTGCGAACTAGGAGATGTATCACTCCGCCTATCAACCAATTCCTACTACTGTGGAGGAATAAGATCAGGCGCGATGCGACGAGCTGGAAGGTTGCAAAGGTTTTATTTTCCTCCAACATAATTAGATGCACTTGTAGCGCTGTGCGCTACAGTGGTCTACTGTGCTATTGAGACATGTCACACAAGCTGTTTTATGCAGTGATACAGGAAGAGAGAATGCATGGCACATTAGCATCACAGTCAATACACATGATTAGCATGACATTGGTTGGCTCGAGGACACATGCATACAGTCCCGTCTGACAGCCTCCTGTGGCTCTTTGTCCGTCTGTGCATTGTCCTTTGTATGCTAATTGTCTTCTGTTTCCTCCAGCCCCACTGAGTGTGAATAAGAGTCAATCTGCTTGTGCTGGGTCACGACACTAACTGTATAACTGTATACCTGCACAATTTAAACATAAAATAGTTCCCATCCAAAACACATGAAATTATTTAAAATTAGTGAAAAATATAATGGCAAAGAATGAAAATCAAAATTATATCATTTATAGCTTGTATAAATTAAAGTACTGTAAAAATAAATCTCATCTTACATTCTCATCTTACATTCACTCTCTTGAAATGAAATGTCCTCATTTCAAAAGGTAATCAAAAATAAATCTCCTTATGGCACTGTCGTAAGTAAACTAAACATTCCATAAATGCACAAAATTTTGTATCGCATACAACATGTAATAGCAGAATGAGTAACCGTAACACATCAACACATAACCACAGATATGTACATCAGTTGACTTTTTTTTTTAAACAGAACATGGAAAAATCAGTCCCAACAAAAGTCCCTAAAAATGAAAGCAGTCCATATCTGTTATGTGAGAGGGGTAGGGGTGGGGGCAGTGGGGGGATGGCAAGATGTGGGGGGCCTGAGGCGTAGAGGTGGTGGTGGGGATATGGGGGCTCACAGCAAAAGGCACTGTGGTCTGCAAATAACTCATCCACAGCAAGTAGTGGGTTGGTCAGTAGAGTGTGCCTCAACAGGCACTGCAGCAGCATCAGTTCTTTGGTTCTGTTGTGGTTGAACCTGAGAGACCCTTCCTGACGGTCTCCACAGCAGGGGAACTGAGGGACATGCAGAAGCTGAAGGCTGGCCTGTGACAGGTGGTCCAGGATGTAAGGGGAGTGAACCAGAAAGTGCAGTGTACCTGGGGAGCATGTGCCTAGGTTGATGAGGGACAGGGTGGTTCACTGGTGATGAAGATGCATCCCAGGTGCATCGGTATAGTTTCAGACAATCATAGTGAATCCCTTTTGGTGCAGCTTGAGGACATGTCAAATCCAACAGCTTGTAAATTCATCCATTTTCATCTGATGAGATAACTTTGTATGGTCCAGTCCAGTTTGGTTTAAGTTTTTCTCTCTGAGTGGTGGGATCATTCATCCACAAAAGATTACCACACTGATAAGGTTTAAACTTGACATGTCTGTTGAAGTAGTACTCACGTTTGAGTCCTCATGATAAGAGCGGACAGCCAAGAAAACTGTTTCAAGCCATTTCACAAGGTCTGACCCATAGTTCTGTGGACTCTCCAATACTCCTGGTGTTGAGAGAGAGAGACATTAGTAGGTAGACGAGGCTCTCTACCATGAGCAAGAAAGTAAGGTGAGTAACCAGTGCTGGCGTGTGGGGTAGAGTTAAAAGAAAGAACCAGTGCAGGCAAATAGTGATCCCATTCACCCACATTCTCATGGACGAGTTTAGCCAACTGTTGTTTCAAAATCTTGTTAAAATTCTCAACCATTCCATTTTCACGAGGGTGGTATGGTGTAGTCCTCTTCTTTTTGATGTTTAGTCTCTGACACATTGTCTGAATGATGTCCGACTCATACTGAAGTCCCTGATCTGAAAACAGTTCCTCAGGAACTCCCTGTTCCTAAATGTATCTCTCACAAAGCAGTTGTGCTACTGTAGTGGCTTTCTGGTCGGACATAGCAAAAGCATTGACATATTTGGTGAAGTGATCTTGCACTACCAGTACATATCTATAGTATCTCACAAAAGTGAATACACCCCTCACATTATTGTCACTATTTTATTATATCTTTTCATGGAACAACACTGAAGATATGACACTTTGATACAATGTAAAGTAGTCAGTGTACAGCTTGTATAACAGTGTAAATTTGCTGTCCCCTCAAAATAACTCAACACACAGCCATTAATGTCTAAACCACTGGCAACAAAAGTGAGCACACCCCTAGTGAAAAATGTCCAAATTATGCCCAATTAGCCATTTTCCCTCCCCGGTGTCATGTGACTCGTTAGTGTTACAAGGTCTCAGGTGTGTTAAATTTGGTGTTATCACTCTCACACTCTCTCATACTGGTCACTGGTCTCATACTGGTCACTAGAAGTTCAACATGGCACCTCATGGAAAAGAACTCTCTGAAGATCTGAAAAAAAGAGTTGTTGCTCTACATAAATATGGCCTAGGCTATAAGAAGATTGCCAACACCCTGAAACTGACCTGCAGCACGGTGGCCAAGACCATACAGCCACTTAACAGGACAGGTTCCACTCAGAACAGGCCTCGCCATGGTCGACCAAAGAAGTTGAGTGCACGTGCTCAGCGTCATATCCAGAGGTTGTCTTTTGAAAATAGACATATGAGTGCTGCCAGCATTGCTGAAGAGGTTGAAGGGGTGGGGGGTCAGCCTGTCAGTGCTTAGACCATATGTCGCACACTGCATCAAATTGGTCTGCATGGCTGTCATCCCAGAAGGAAGCCCTTTTAAAGATGATGAACAAGAAAGCCGGCAAACAGTTTGCTGAAGACAAGCAGACTAAGGATATGGATTACTGGAACCATGTCCTGTGGTCTGATGAGACCAAGATAAAACTTATTTGATTCAGATGGTGTCAAGTGTGTGTGGCAGCAACCAGTACAAAGACAAGTGTGTCTTACCTACTTTCAAACATGGTGGTGGGAATGCTATGGTTTGGGGCTGCATGAATGCTGCTGGCACTGGGGAGCTACAGTTCATTGAGGGAACCATGAATGCCAACATGTACTGTGACATACTGAAGCAGAGCATGATCGCCTCCCTTCAGAAACTGGGCCGCAGGACAGTATTCCAACATGATAACGACCCCAAACACACCTCCAAGACTACCACTGCCTTGCTAAAGAAACTGAGGGTAAAGGTGATGGACTGGCCAAGCATGTCTCCACACCTAAACCCAATTGAGCATCTGTGGGGCATCCTCAGATGAAAGGTGGAGGAGCGCAAAGTCTCTAACATCCACCAGCTCCCTGATGTTGTCATGGAGGAGTGGAAGAGGATTCCAGTGGCAACCTGTGAAGCTCTAGTGAACTCCATGCCCAAGAGAGTTAAGACAGTGCTGGAAAATAATGGTGGCCACACCAAATACTGACACTTTGGGCACAATTTGGACATTTTCACTAGGGGTGTGCTCACTTTTGTTGCCAGTGGTTTAGACATTAATGGCTGTGTGTTGAGTTATTTTGAGGGGACAGCAAATTTACACTGTTATACAAGCTGTACACTGACTACTTTACATTGTATCAAAGTGTCATATCTTCAGTGTTGTCCCATGAAAAGATATAATTAAATATTTACAAAAATGTGAGGGGTGTACTCACTTTTGTGAGATACTGTATGTCCATGTGAAGTTAAAGGAAGTTCAGTAATATCTGTGCACACAAACTGAAATGGTCTGTCTGCCTGTATGGATTGCAGGGGAGCTCTGTGTTGTGGCACAGGTTTTCTGTAGGCTTCACGTGTTCAGCATGAACTACAAAAATTGTCTATATCAGCTCTCATACCTGGCCAATAGCACATAGTCAGAGCTTTCCTAAATGTGCGATCAGCACTGTAATGACCAGAGCAGGGGTTGCCACAAAGAATGTGCAACGTTTCCATGATGAGTAAAGTGGGTATAACCACTTGAGAGACAACTGGCTTCCCAGGTGTATTGTGAGCTTTTCTACAGAGTAGGTCATTACACAGTACAAGTTTGGGAAACTGCCACCAAAGTTTTCTCTGAATTCTCCCTTTAACATGTCTGAGGTAAGGGCATTTTCCTTTTTACACCCAACTGTAAACTTCAAAGAGAACAGAATCAGAAAGTTGTGCAGATAAAATGTCTCTGCCCTGATCAGAAAGTGAGTGTTGTAATGTGTCCATACCTGTGTTAGTGGACTGACCCACCTCACTGCCTGTGTCCATAGAGCAAACCTGAGATGCTGTGTCAGGCAAAGTGGGAGGCTGCACAGATGAGTTTTGCAACTCTGGAACTGGAGGAGGGGTTTCAGAGTCATCAGGAGATGATTGTTTGTCTCGTGTGAGAGAAGTTGTTTCCTCTGTGATTATGGTGTCATATGAAGGAGGGATGCGTGACATAGCATTGGCGTTGGTGTGTTTCCTTCCATCTTTGTGTACCACTGTCCACTGGTACGGATCCAACTCCAATGTCCAACGACCTCTGTATCCCGTCAGATCATGTGTAATGTCCATTTTCCTTAAACTGAGAAGAGGGTGGTGGTCAGTGATGATTGTAAACGGGTCACAGCTCAAATAGTGTCTGAAGCATCGGACTGACTATACGATAGCCCAGAGCTCTTTGTCATATGTAGACCACTTCTTCTCTGTATGTGTTAGAAGATGACTAGCATATGCTAAAACCCTTTCTTGTCCATTTTGAATCTGTGACAGCACTGCACTGACTGCAAAGTTAGATGCATCTGTACTGAGAATAAATGGCTGGTCAAAATTAGGGAAAGCCATAACAGGAGGGGAAGAGAGCGCATCTTTAACGCTTTAACTGTGTATGTCACCAAATTGCGACATAACCCCTAGTGGTCAAGAGTGGTAAAGATTTTTTTCAAGAAAATATTCAGATCAGGTGTCAGAACTT
The DNA here is from genome assembly GCA_020510985.1 of Pholidichthys leucotaenia. Lineage (NCBI taxonomy): Eukaryota > Metazoa > Chordata > Actinopteri > Cichliformes > Pholidichthyidae > Pholidichthys > Pholidichthys leucotaenia. The sequence goes on along the minus strand of CM035840.1, from coordinate 84,787,711 downwards.
TCTAAGGCTATAACTTGAAAGTGGTAAGAGATAATGGCTTAGTAACAATTAGAAAGATGTAGAATATGATCCAAAGTTTCAGATAGGAGTAAATTTATGCATCTAATTTGCATACAAACAAACAAAGACATTTGTCACTTACCGCTGGCAAGGCGGCGTCCTTTTGCGGCATTCTGGCATTCTTATCCTCTCCCGGTCATTTTAGCTTTCTCTCCTACATCCAGAAACTGTTATTGATTATTCCACCTTAATTTTGCTTTTATTCCATGGCAATTTACCTTATGTGACAACATGCAACTGACGATTGCTTTACAGTCACATGGCGGTCCGAGCATCAGCAAATGAAATCAATGAGCTTCGCGCTCCCTGTGTTATAAGAACATGTAAACATCTACCTTCATAAGCTAAATGATCACTTTTTAGAATCATAGTTGGCAAATTCGGAACCAAATCCTCCGAATTTGCTCGTCTGTCTGTGATCACATATGTCCACAACAATGGGTGCCCTTCATTTTGTTTTGTAATCTCAAAGACGACGAAGAAGAAGGATTTCTTCCTCTTTGGTGTATTATGTGTTATCCATGAGTCCTCCAACGCGTGCCTGCCACCTTGTGAACTGGCATGATCAGTACAAATCCTCAGTCCAGCTGGGGAGTGTTTAGTACTTTATTATCAGTTGACAGGCGCAGCATCGCGCTCTGCCACTAGGGGCAGATGAAATTACACAGCTTAAGGGTTAAGAGTCTGAAATGCAACTGAACATTCAGCTGTTCATTCAAAAGTCACATTTTTCTGAGTGAGCTTGTGTAGGGGTTGAGCAATGAATGCAAACTTGTGCACAAAATGTCTGTAATAAGAACACAGTCCAAGAAATGCACGTACCTCTGTGGGCGAACGTAGAACAGGCCAGTCACATATACGTTGGCTGCTGACTGGGTCCAATGCCAGACCATCCCGTGAAATGATGTGTCCGATGTACTTGACTGCAGGTTTCTAAAACTCACACTTTTTTAGGTTCAGTTTCAGACCTGTCTGTCTGAAACGCAGTAGAATGTCAGTGAGGTTTTGAAGGTGATCATCAAAGTTCCGTCCCATACAGATGATGTCATCAAGATAAGTGACACATGTTGTCCAGTGAAGTCCCCTTAGAACAAGCTCCACAAGTCTCTGAAAAGTAGGTGGTGAATTTTTGAGACCCATTGGCATTACTTTAAATTGGTAGAGACCATCACCAGTTGTGAATGCTGTTTTGTGTCTATCTGCAGGGTCCATTTTGACCTGCCAATAGCCACTTGACATGTTGATGGTGGAGAAAAACTGAGAGCCAGACAAGGCATTTAAACTGTCATCCATTCTTGGTAAAGGATGTGCATCTGAAATGGTAACTGAGTTCAGCTTTCTGAAATCAACACAAAATCTGTATTTGCCATCCTTCTTTTTAACCATGACTACTGGACTAGCCCAGGGGCTTGTACTTTCCTCAATCAAATCCTGAGCTTTAAGTTCTTCCACCTGACATCGAATTTCTGCTTTCATGGCAGGAGAGGTGCGATAGGCTATTTGAGAAATGGGAGTGTCACAGCTGGTTACAATCTTAGTGTGACCAAATCTGTCCTTCCAAAATCATGTGAGTGTTGGCTGAACATGTCTGAAAATAAGTGTAAAGTGTCCTTCAATTGTTTTTGTTGTGCTCGTGTTAGGTCAGGGTTTGAAACGTCAGGGAGCACAGGTGGTTTAGAAATAACAGGTGTCTGAACATTGATCTCACCGACAGAACCTTCCATAATTGTGAACTCATGTTCGTTACTGTCTGATGCAGCATGAAAAGTTCCTATCTGTGTGCCATTATGTAACATAATGTCCTCATTTGATGGATTTGCCACTTTCACATAGATGTAACTTTGTTCCACCTTTGCTATGTATCATGCAAAACCTACTGTAGACTGGTCAGTATAATGCGGTTCAAACATACCTGCATAACTGTTAGAAAAATTCCTCTTAACCTTCAGTCAAGAATCAGACAGGATCAAAGTTTCAGCAAATTTAATTACACTGGCCAGTGGAAAACAATACAAAAACAGTCTCAGAGCCTATTCGTGCATCATTCTGACTCAAACGCACATCGCTCAGTCCTTTAAGCCCTACGTTATCCGAGAGGTGGAGGAGAGAATGTCCATGGTGATTGGTTCAGTACATCTGGTCAAAATTTGGTGTACAGATTATCTCTTTCTCAGGAACCGTCACACTCTCTCAGCACCAGTCACACCAGAACAGTACATGCGAACCAGAACAAGTGATAACAAAGTACAGCTGCATTAGCATCTTTAGCAATTTCACACAGACTCTGAGACAAAACAAATTACAGATATGAAAGTTTTCTATCACCCCCCCCCCCCGATGCCATGCAAGGCATCATAAAAGAACAATTTATGGCATCTAAAACCCCATCTGGCCGCTATGCTAAGCTCCAATGCATTTGTATGCAACAGATCCTAACTAGCTAGTGACGGGGAAAGTCCGCCATCGGCCCTGCTGCCTGGGGCAGCACACACGGTGGCCACACAGCCACCATATGCGTGCCATACTTGTGAGAATCACAAATAACGACACTACAGAGCTCCTGCAGGGTGACATCGTCTTCCAGATTTCTAGACTGACAATAAGGATCTTCAGGACAGCTTTTGCCCACTACGCTGGTCCGGCAGGTAGCAGTACAGGGGTGAGACGTATTATGTACCGTTGCACACCTGGAAAATGATAAACTTCCCAAAGAGACGTTTCCACACCCTTTTAGACTAAAGGGAAAAATTCCCCGGCAAGGTTAACCTTGCCTTCACCGAGTAAGGGGTATCATCGTGTCTCCGGTCAGTGGAGTCATAGACAGTGTGGCAGGTGTGATCCAAGTTAATCCTTGCTGTACTATTTCCATACATAGCCTCTTGCAAGGAACAAACAGCTTCTGACAGTTCCATTGGTTTAGCAGTAACAGATATTTGGCCAGCTGAGAGAGGGAGCAAAGAACACACATAACAGTTTGAACGATTAGCTGTTTTGGCTGTGTAGTGTGGTAGACTGCAAGTCTAATTTAAAACATTACTGGCACATGCCTCTAGGGGGAACTACCTGTATTGTTTAGCATTACTACTAAGGGGACACATTAGAATAAGAGTGTAAAAACCCCGCGCAGAATCCATGTTCAGTCATTATATGTGTGTTGCAGAATAAACGGCAAGAGTTAGCCAAAGAAATAACTCAAGTGTGATCATTGTTACACGGTAGGATATCACACAATTGGCGACGAGGATTAAAAGAAAAAAATCAGCGGCGAGAAACAGAGAACATTGCAAGTGTGGCGAACTCAAGTGATTCCAGTAGTTCGAGTGCAAGTTCAGAGGAGAAAAACGAGGTTTCCCCACCACGACGAGCAATGGCGGCTGTAATCAGAACGGTAACCCCTTTTGATAACTCGACTCAGTCATGGGAGGAATATAGTGAAATGTTGGACTTTTTCTTCGAAGCTAATGATATTGAGGAGCCAGACAAAAGGAAGGCTGTACTGTTGAGTGGAGTTGGTGCAACTACTTACAGTTTGTTGAGAAATTTAATAAGCCCTGCATTACCGAAAGATAAAACGTACGACCAGCTTACTGCTGAGCTTCAGAAGCACTTCAGCCCCAAACCGAGTGAAATCGTGCAACGATTCAAATTTAATTCACGCATAAGGAGGAACACTGAGTCCATAGCAGAGTATGTGGCAGAATTGAAGAAATTAGCACTGCACTGTGATTACAAAGACTCATTGGAAGAAATGTTAAGAGACAGACTTGTGTGTGGAGTGAATGATGACTGAATGCAACGGCGACTTTTATCTGAAACAAAATTCACTTTTGCAAAGTCTTTGGAATTATGCCAAGCGATGGAAACAGCATCTAAAGATGTGAGAGAGATGCAAGGGAAGCTAACAGAGGACACAGCAACGAATGTTCGTGTGCCTAAGACCCAAGTAGGTGTCCACAAAGTGTCGACTGACAAAACTCAGCACAAATTCCCCAGTTGTTATCGCTGCAAAGGCCAGCAGAATGCCGCCGAGTGCAAATTTGCCACTGAGCTGTGTCATAATTGTGGCAAGCGAGGGCACATTAAGAAAGCATGTAGAACAAAGGTGGGCAATGCACAGGTGCAGAAGGCAACAGTAAAAGGGCAAAAGAATGAAAACAAGGGCCCAGGAAAGGAACAGCGAGCGAATCAACTTAGAGGGGAGGGAGAAAGTGATACAGAAGACATGGGTTTTCACACAATTTACAACACGTCAGAGGAGCTGACCAAGGTAGCGCCCATCACGCGTACCATGAATGTTAATGGAATGAAAGTAACATTTGAAGTTGATACAGGCTGTGGAGTAACCATATTAAGTAAACAGCAATATACACAACTGTGGAAGAAAACAGACACAGCAGAATTAAATCCCTGTTCATTAAAATTAAAAACATACACAGGAGAGAAGCTAGACGTGCTAGGCATGGCACAAGTGAAGGTGCAGCACGAAAACAAAGAAAAGGACTTACCTGTAGTAGTAGTTGGGAGCGAAGGACCAAATCTACTAGGGCGAAGTTGGCTACAAGAACTGGCCATGATTGATCAGTTGGTGAATAAAGTGGAATCTCAGCCCAAATTGCAGCTGGAGGAGATCCTCGAAAGACACGCTGAGGTGTTCAAAGAAGGCTTAGGACAGCTAAAAGGTGTCACTGCAAAGATTAATGTGGACAAGGAGGCCCAACCACGATTCTGCAAACCCCGACCGGTACCCTATGCAGTCAAGCCACTGGTCGAAAGCGAGCTACAGAGGCTGCTGGATGACAAGATCATTGAGCCAGTGCAGGTTGCAGAATGGGCGGCGCCCATAGTCCCAATGAGAAAGCCGGATGGCTCCATTAGAATATGTGGAGATTACAAACTCACTGTCAATCGAGCATCACGGGTGGATCAGTATCCAATTCCTAAAGTGGAGGACCTCTTCGCACAGCTGAATGGCGGCCGACACTTCACGAAATTAGACATGAGTCACGCTTACCAACAGGTAGTCCTGGAAGAAGAATCAAGGAAGTATGTAACCATCAATACACACAAAGGCTTATATACCTACACACGCTTACCATTTGGAGTAGCTTCCAGTCCTGCTATATTCCAGAGAACTATGGAGGGCATCCTAGGTGGAATTCCGAATGTTGCCATTTATTTGGATGACATCCTTTGTACAGGACCAAATGAACAAGAACATCTGAAAACGCTGGAGGAAGTGCTTCAACGGTTGGAGAAAAGCGGTCTGAGGTTGAAAAGAAGCAAGTGTGAGTTCATGGGAAAAGAGGTGGTGTTCCTAGGCCACAAGATCAACGCCAGTGGTCTACACCCTCTAACAGACAAAGTGGAAGCCATTGCGGAGGCGCCTGAGCCACAAAATGTTACTGAGTTAAAAGCCTACCTGGGCTTGTTGAACTATTACCATAGGTTCCTCCCAAAGCTCTCCACGCTGCTGGCACCACTACATACCTTACTTAAGAAGGAAGAAAAATGGTCATGGGGGGTCAAGCAGCAGAAGGCGTTTGAAGAGTCCAAAGCGCTACTTCAGTCCTGTAGTGTGTTAGTGCACTATGATTCAAACAAACCACTCATCCTGGCGTGTGACGCATCACCCTACGGTGTGGGAGCTGTACTCTCTCATCGTATGGAGGATGGCTCAGAGAGACCCATAGGGTTCGTCTCAAGAACTCTTAGTGCAGCTGAGAAAAACTACTCCCAGCTAGACAAGGAGGGCCTTGCAGTAGTATTTGGTGTAAAAAAATTCCACAAATACCTGTACGGGAGACAGTTCGCTATAGTGACTGACCACAAGCCACTAATTTCCCTGTTCAGTGAAATGAGAGCCATACCTCAGATGACATCTCAGAGAATTCAGAGATGGGCCGTTACATTAGCAGCGTATGAGTACACCATCAGTTACAAAGCCAGACGGGACCATACGAATGCTGACGCGATGAGTAGGCTACCCTTGGATGGAGGAAGAGACAGCACGCCTGAGGAGGAGGAGAGAGTGCTATTGTTTGAAGATATCGGCGTGCCCCTGGTGAACGCACAACAAATAAAGAAGTGGACAGACAAAGACCCTGTTCTAGCAAGAGTGCGAGAATACATCTTGCGAGGATGGCCGAAGATGAACAGTCCTGAGTTCATTCCCTATGCCCGACGACAGGATGAGCTCAGCACCCAGGAAGGTTGTATCCTGTGGGGAGGAGACGTGGTCTACACCCGCAACTTTGGCTCAGGACCAGCCTGGGTACCAGGAGAAATAACAGAAAAGACAGGCCCTGTGTCATTCAAGGTGACATTAGGCCATGGACAAGTGGTGAGGCGACACATCGACCAAGTTCGTGGTAGGAGCTCCATTCCCCTGCCGATGGCACCAGAGGTGTTGTCTGACACCCATTCTGAGGAGAGCATCAACGAACCACCACTTCAGGTGAAACCTGAGGTACCCGTCTCTGCAGATTCTATGGGCAGCACTGCAGCAGCCGAAACAGTGGAGCAGTCTGAGTCTTCACCTGCAGCTGGCTCACCAGCCGTGAGAAGATCTCAGCGAGCTAGGAAAGCTCCAGACTACTTGAAGGACTATACTTAGTCAGTAGTGAGTTCCCCAGCCACAGGACAAGAATGCGTCCTGGAACCTCACTGGGATGCGGTAGTCAAACCAATTCCCCAGTTAGACTGTTATGTGTGTTATACATGTGAAAAAAAAAAAAAAGAAAAGAAAAGAGAAAGAAATTATATGAATGGCACATGTGTTTAAGAAGTTAAAAGTAACTGTGATTGTTTAGGATTAAATGGGAGTTCCAGGATGTCTAGCATAATTGGCTAGTGTAATTAAAAGTAGTTTAATCTAGAGGGGAGGGATATGGTAGACTGCAAGTCTAATTTAAAACATTACTGGCACATGCCTCTAGGGGGAACTACCTGTATTGTTTAGCATTACTACTAAGGGGACACATTAGAATAAGAGTGTAAAAACCCCGCGCAGAATCCATGTTCAGTCATTATATGTGTGTTGCAGAATAAACGGCAAGAGTTAGCCAAAGAAATAACTCAAGTGTGATCATTGCTACACGGTAGGATATCACAGTAGTGAGCATACTTCCACCACACATTACCAGCATAAACATGGTCTTCATAGCCTGGTCCTTCTAGCCAGTCATGATGCGTGTGAGTAACGTATCTAACCCTGCGATAAATAGATAATGGTGTTACTAAAAATAACCAAAATGAAAGTGTCACCACAAGGATGATGATGATGATGATGAAAAAAAAACAGGTGTACCATTCACATCCTTCTGCTGTCAACCTTCTCTCTCTTGCATTTTGTCCCTCCATGATAAACAACAGTTGTTTCTCTACACAAGCCGTTACTGGGGCAAACCATCAGCTGACACTCGAATAGAGTAACAGTTAAACAGTCACTTGCTGAGATTTTTTTGTGGAATAAAGCTTGCAGTGGCGTCTGTTAGCGCTTTGTCCCGTCAGAGTGCTATTTTGTCGGGTTTTGTCTGTTTTTATTGACTTTATTGATTTCGTTTTTAATCTCTGTTTGCTGGTATTAGTTTCTGTTTGGTGCTAGCTTGGTACTGCCTCACTGAAAAGCCCGATTGGACGCACGGGTGATCGGACGCCCGGCTGGGTTGTTTTTACTGGGCTAGGCTACCTGCTAACCTGTTTTTAGCCTTTTTAGCTGTTTTTAGCTAACTTGTTTTTAGCTGTTTTAGCTGTTTTTGGCTGGCTGCTGGCTATCCACCTCATCGCCTGGAACGCCATGGTTCCACCCCCGATGTGTATCCGTTGTGTGTCTCTTCTTAGTAAAGTTTCTGAGCTGGACGTGAGACTCGCCAACCTCTACAAGATTCGGGAGGCTCAGGAACATCTCGATACCATTATACTCAGGCAAACAACGGCCCCAGCAACCGAATCGCAGTTGGCAGAGATGGCTACCTACCTGGGGGAGGTCAGCGCTTCTCCATCCACTTCCACTCCTGCTCCGGTTCCGGCTTCTTCCAATGCCCAGGACCACAGCAATCGACACTGGCTTTGTCTCGGGGCTAGACCCAAAGCCGCGGTTGATACTCCTCACACTCAATGCGCGCCCTGGGCCTTGGTTGGACCAGCTGGCAATCATCGTCGGTCTGCCAGACAGGGTCGTGCCTCTTCTCTTCCCCTGCTCCTGGATAATAGATTCAACATCCTTTCTCTGGAGGATTTTCCTCACCTGGACATTGGCTGTCCACCCGTGGCCACCCCTCCTCCTCCTTCCTCTCCTTCAGCGGAGGCTCAGGTTCGCAAACCCCGGACTAAGCCAACTCTAGGTGTGCCAAATTACACACCAGCTCCAAATAGAAGAGAGCGCATCACCCCGCCTTCACAACAACGACACCCTCAACAAAGTTATTCTCCACGTCAGAATCCACCGACACCCCCCCCCCCCCACCACCACCACAGACAATGCTGGTAATAGGTGACTCGATTATGAGGAATGTCAGAAGCAGGTACTGTACCACTAGATTTTTTCCTGGGGCTAGAGTCTCTGATATTGAAGCCCTTATCCCTGACCTGCTAAATGAATTCCCCCATGTTCAAACTGTTATAGTACATGTTGGATGCAATAACATTCCAGATGAAGCGTCAGAGATTTTAAAGAGTGACTTCAGGAGCCTTCTGTCCACTCTTATGAACTGTGGCAGACGTGTGTTTATCTCTGGGCCTTTGGCACCTCTCAGACGAGGCTGCAATTATTTTAGCAGAACTCTTAGTCTTAATACTTGGCTGTGTTTTACTTGTCCTATTTTTAACATTGGTTTTGTAGACAGTTTTAACTTGTTTTGGAACCGACCATCACTTATGAGGCCTGATGGCATCCACCCAAATAGACTTGGTGCACGTGTTTTAAGAGACAATCTGTTCTATTCCATTCAGTGTTTTTTGGTACAGTGACTGAAACTTGGTGTATTTACTCACTCTGAAGCTCCTGGGTCTGCCAATCAGCCCTTTTTTGGTTCTGTTTCCACTTCTCATATTAATCCCATTAATCCATATAATTTGCACTGTTTGGATCAGCCTTCGATTTATAACCCTACAGAGATTGTGTCTGTCTCCCGTTACCCAAAATATCATAACTCAAGACAAATACAACACAACCTGATAAATACATGTCTTTCTGCAGCTCCTGCTCATCCATCCCCCCCCCCAACTTTGCCCCTGTCTTCTCCCTTAGAGAACCTTTCTCTGCTCCCCCCAAAGTTAATAAAAAAAGTTAAAAATAGAATGCATAAACATCCCAAACTGATTAAACAAAATGCTGGTAAAATTCAAATCAAACCTCAAGTCTCTAAATTTAATAATTTTAGATTTAGTATACTTTATTGATCCCCAGAGGGGAAATTGAGGGCATCCACCACCTGGATGGATGAAGCAGCCACGATACGGCGCTATCCCTTAACCATCCACACACACATTCACACCTAGTGCCACTTTAGAGTCTCCAATTAACCTAACCTGCATGTTTTTTGGCATGTGGGAGGAAACCGGAGAAATCCCGGAGTAAACCCACGCAGACACGGGGAGAACATGCAAACTCCACACAGATCACTGTAGGTCGGGGGCTGGGATCGAACCCACTATCCCACGATCCCCACGATCCCCCGGCCAAGGGTAAACTGTGCTGTAGTGGTTAGCCTCAATTTGGCCTCTGTTCCTCCCCAAAATTTTAAAATTAGGTCTCTAACTCCCAAGTCTCTGCTAGTCCATGATCTATTAATCGATAATCAGATCGATTTATTATCCCTCACAGAGACTTGGCTTGGGCAAGACGATTATATTGGTTTGAATGAATCAACTCCCTCTGGTTATTTAAAATGTCATTACCCCAGAGGTTCTGGTCGTGGAGGTGGAGTGGCGGCAATTTTCTCTTCTAAATTACTAGTTAATGTCAAGCAAAAATTATGTTTTAATTCCTTTGAGGGCCTGGTCCTCAGTGTGGGGCATGTTGGCTATCTTGGCTTGAACCCAATTCTCTTTGCCATAGTTTACCGGCCTCCCTCGGCCTACTCAGAGTTTTCTATCTGAATTTGCTGAATTTTTAGCTGATTTAGTGCTGAAATCAGATAGAATAATTGTTGTAGGGGACTATAACATACATGTTGATGTAGAGAGCAACTGTCTTAATAAGGCATTCAATTCAATTTTAGACTCAATGGGGTTTTCCCAGAAAGTAGAAAATTCTACCCATTATCTCCACCATACATTGGACCTTGTTTTGACTTATGGTATAGATATAGAAAATCTGGTAGTGTCTCCTCATAATCCTGCACTGTCAGACCATTGTCTGTTAACCTTTGATTTCACTATTTCTGATTATTTGACTCCTAAAGAAAAATACTACTACAGCAGATGTCTTTCAGATGACGTTACCAAATTTTTGTTGATTGTCTCCTCTATACCATGGGTCAGCACAACGGAAATAAAAGATGGAGAGCCTGCAACTTTCGTAATTGATTGCATGGTAGATATTGTTACAGCCTCTCTGCATCAGACTCTAGATTTGGTAGCCCCTTTAAAAAAGAAAAAAGTCTAACCAGAGATTTCTAACCCCTTGGCTTAACTCAGAAACTCGTAGATTAAAACAGAAGACTTGTCAGTTGGAAAGGAAATGGTGTTCTACTAATTTAGAGGAATTCTATTTAGCGTGGAGAAATCATCTCTTAATTTATAAAAAAATCTCTTAGAAAAGCTAGATCAAGTTATTATTCTGCATTAATAGAAGTGAAAAAGAATAACCCCAGGTTTCTTTTCAACACTATAGCCAGGCTGACAAAGTGTCAGGACTCGGTCAATCCTCACATCCCCACTGAGCTTTCTAGTCAGGACTTTCTGAACTTTTTCAATTATAAAATTTTATCTATTAGAGATAAAATCAGTCAGATTCTTCCTACCGTAAACTTAAGTACATTAACTACTACAACTCCATCAGTTGATATCTGTTTAGATAAGTTTACTCCAACCAACCTCTTAGAGTTGGATAAAATAATCTCCTCATCTAAGCCTTCATCTTGCCTTTTGGACCCTATTCCTACCAGGTTATTTAAAATTGTCTTCCCAATTATTGGTAGCCATATTCTTCATATAATTAATTCTTCTTTAACTTTGGGTTATGTACCACTGGCTTTTAAAACTGCTGTAATTAAACCCTTACTCAAAAGGCCGACGCTCGATCCAGGAGTTTTGGCTAACTATCGACCAATCTCTAATCTGCCTTTCATTTCAAAAATCTTTGAAAGAGTTGTTGCTGCGCAATTTTTTGACCACTTGCAGGGAGTTGGTTTGTTTGAGGAGTTTCAATCTGGGTTCAGAGTTCATCACAGCACTGAAACTGTCTTAGTGAAGGTCACTAATGACCTCCTTATCACATCTGATAATGGACTTGTTTCTATTCTTGTCCTTTTAGATCTTAGTGCAGCCTTTGACACTATTGATCATGATATTCTACTTGATAGATTAGAACACTATGTTGGACTGAGCGGAACTCCGCTGCAGTGGTTTAGATCTTATTTGTCTGATAGATTTCAGTTTGTTCACATCAATGATGAATTTTCTTCCAACTCTAAGCTCAGTCACGGAGTGCCACAGGGATCTGTGTTAGGCCCTACTCTTTTTAGTTTATATATGCTTCCACTAGGCAATATCATTAGAAAGCACTGTATACATTTTCATTGTTACTCAGACGATACACAACTATGCCTGTCAATGAAGCCCGATGATTGTAATCAATTAGCCAAATTAGATGCCTGTCTTAAGGATATCAAAGCCTGGATGACTTGTAATTTTCTGCTATTAAACTCAGATAAGACTGAAGTCATTCTTGTTGGCCCAAAACACCTTAGAAACTCCTTTCCAAATCAAACTCTTAATTTGGATGCCGCCACTCTCACTCTGAATAGTTCTGTGAGGAACCTTGGAGTTATTTTTGATCAAGATCTGTCCTTTAATTCACATATTAAATTTGCTTCTAAGATTGCGTTCTATCATCTTCGCAATATTGCCAAGATTAGGAGCATCTTGCCTCTGAACGATGCTGCGAAACTGATCCACGCCTTTGTCAGCTCTTGATTAGATTATTGCAATTCGTTATTATCAGGTTGTCCTAAAGTATCCTTAAAAAATCTTCAGTTAGTCCAAAATGCTGCTGCAAGAGTTTTAACTGGCTCTAGAAAAAGAGATCATATCTCCCTGGTTCTGTCTTCCCTTCATTGGCTTCCCATAGGGTTTAGAATTAAGTTTAAAATCCTTCTTCTCACTTTCAAAGCTCTCAATAATCAGGCCCCCTTATACATAAAAGATCTGATATTACCTTGCCATCCTAATAGAGCACTACGCTCCCAAAATGCTGGATTACTTGTAATGCCCAGAATCTCCAAAAGTACATTGGGAGGCAGAGCCTTCTGCTATCAAGCTCCTTCTCTATGGAACCAATTGCCACTCTGGGTCCGGGAGTCAGACTCGGTCTCTGTTTTTAAGAACAGGGTAAAATCCTTCCTTTTTAATATAGCCTACGATTAGGGAGGGATTTTGTGTCTCTTAACCCCGCTTCTGTTCTGCTGTTAATAGATCCATACTGCTGGGTGACCTCCAATAATGTAATTGGCATCTCACTGTTATGTTCTTTATGTCTGTCCTCTTTATCCTCTCTATCCCCTCACCCCCAGCCAGTCGCAGCAGATGACTGCCCCTCCCTGAGCCTGGTTCTGCTAGAGGTTTCTTCCTGTTAAATGGGAGTATTTCCTCTCCACCATCGCTAAGTGCTTGCTTACAGGGGATCGTCTGATTGCTGGGTCTTTCTGAAATTGTGGGGTTTTCTCTGTATTTTGTAGCGCTATGAGATGACTTCTGTTGTGATGTGGTGCTTTATAAATAAAGCTGAATTGAATTAATAATAATAATAATGCATCGGTTTTATATAGCGCTTTATCATATATACTCAAAGACGCTTTACAAATGGGTACATTATTCATTCACTCCAGACAGGCAATGGTAGTGGCAAGCTACTTCTGCAGCCACAGCTGCCCTGGGGCAGGCTGACGGAAACGTGGCAGCCAATCTGCGCCAATGGCCTTTCCGGCCACCACCGAACATTTTATACATTTATACACATTCATACCCAGTGTTATGGGCACTGGAGGCAATGCGGGTGAAGTGTCTTGCCCAGGGACACAACGGCAGGATATCTGGGGAGAGCGGGATTCGAACCGCCAACCATCGGGTTATTAGATGACCTGCTCTACCTCCTGAGCCACTGCCGCCCCAAATTCAATTGCCCCAATTCAATTGAATTCAATGTGGATTAACAGTCTCTTGCTGAGGGTTTTCAGTGGGGTAAAGTTTGCAATGTGTCAGATGCACCCAAGAGTCACGTCCTTTGACTTTCACAGCTGTTGCTGTCGCCAGGATGAACTTGGTTGGTCCTTGCCAGGGAGCGTTGCCCCAGTTTTTCTTTTTGATGACTTTCATAAGGACCAGATGCCCCCGGTTTGGCCAAGATGGGTGCTTCACCGTGGTCCCTCCTGGGAAGAGCAGCATGAACAATATTTCTGTCAGTCAACATTCTTCACATGTAGTCAGCAAAGCACACCTCCTCATCACCTGAATTAAATGGCCTTAATGGTGGAAGTAAGTAAGGTTTGCCATACATTATTTCAAATGGGGATAACACCCCTTTGGTGGGAACTATTCTCATGTAAAACAGAACTAGGGGCAGGCAATATATCCAATTTTGTCCTGTTTCTGCCATTGTTTTTCTAAGCCTTTCTTTAATGGTCCTATTTGTGTGTTCCACCAATCCGATTGTGGATGGTAAGATGAGTGGTTTTTCAGGTTAATGTTGAGTGCTGTTCCTAAGTGTGATATAATCTGATTTACAAAATGTGTTCCATTATCTGAGTAAATCTTTTCAGGTATTCCAAATCTAGGCACAATTTCTGCTAACAGTTTATTTATTTTTATTTTTTTTTAATACTGTAGCAGCGTTTGGATGAGTGCAAGGGAAGGCTTCTGTCCATTTGGTAAACATCTCATGAATAACCAAACAATATTGTTTGCCTTCACATTTATCTAATTCAGTGAAGTCCATGCAAATGTTTTGAAATGGATAAGTTGATGCAGGGAAGGTGCCTTTTTCAGACTTGGGCATTGTTTTCTTCACAGATTAGGTATTTCTTACAAAATTGAGTAGCAAATTGGCTGAATCCATAAGCAGTCAAGGATCTGTTCAGCATAGAGATCATACTCCCTGCTGATACATGGGAAACCCCATGTCGCAGAGTAGAGGCCTGCTGAAACGGTTTGTGTGGTAAAATGGGTTTGTTGTTGCTGCATTTATAAAGGTTGGAGGTGTTGCCAAAGATCGCTCCCTTTTGGATCCATTTACAAATTCTGGCTTGTGGTGCTGTTTTCTGGGCCTTAGTGAGAATGTCATGTGATAAGTTTTCTGTTAGTGTTAAAAGAAGACCTCGTGATGTGTCTTTTCCTGTACGACCAAGTAGAGCAGCTTTGGCTGTTTGATCTGCAAAGCTGTTGCCCTTGGAAACTGGATCTGTGCCATCGGTGTGTGTAGCACATGTGCATATGGCTAATTTAGAGGGGAAGTTTTACACTAACAGTTTCAAGATTAGGTCTTTGTTTTGGATTGGCTTTCCTGTTGATGTAATTATAGTGTGTAACAATTGATTATAAGTGTGATAAGGTACAAGGATTATTTAATTTATATTTAGAGTTGTGTGTGGGGACAGAGGTTTACTTCATGACCACAAACACTCACAAAACAAGAGAGAAACACTCGTAAAGGGGCACCAGTCCAACTTGGACAATTTATCAATAAATAATTCTTGAACATTTCATTAACCAGTCTCAATATTCGTGAATTCTTCTGCCGTGACCCAGAAAAGCACACACACAAAAGAAATCAAGCAGAAACTTCTCTATACCGTTAACAGTTTTAACAATCAGACTCAGGTTAAATGACATTACATTCAATTGATTAGTAAGCAGGTGAAATGATCAACAAGTGTCAAATATCATATTAACTGGTAATGGATTCCTGAGCATAAAGTCTATAGTTAAACCTTTGTGGAAACAAAAGAAACCAGATTCTGAATTTTTTACTGTAATGCAATGGGAGACTATGGAATAACTGTAACAAAAATATGCATAAAATTGGACACAATTTTATGGGAACATGATAAAAGCTGCTTATATGAAAAAGGCACTTCTGAGTTACTCTAAAAAAAAACAGAGGTTATTGAAAAGAGGAATATTAATTTTCCTTCAGCTTATTGCTCCTATTGTAGCTTATGGACTAACTTTAACATGAAAAACTGGTCATATTCAATTAGAATTAGACATCACATTTAGCCCAGCAGATAGGAAGTGGAAGTCTGGCTTATGAACAGCTGTGTCTCCAGAGTCCAGTGGTGATCTTAAACACCAGCAGATGGCAAAAAGGACGAAAGACTGCCAGCAGTCCTTTCCAGTTACAGCGGTTATGGCACAGACTTAGCAGCGGGTGTCAGGAGAGTGGACCCGGTGGTAGAATGAACGGCTGGCTCCCTGGGCAGGTGTGACGTCTCTTCTTAGGCAATAGATCCTGTCCTGGCCTGCAAATTTAGGATGTCCACCAGCCGACAAGAAAACACAGGCTGAAGGAAAATGGATGTAAACAGTTCCGCTCACGAAATCCTAGTTCTTCTGGCTTCGTGATACATGGATGAGGCAGTCTCGAGGGAAAAAAGTTTGAAAATCACTATCAGTCCACTTTAACGGCGAGTTAAAGAAAATCAGTAGGAAAAGTTCAGCAGAATAAATACGGCATCTGAGGAGAGGGAAAAAAGCATTTTGGAGTTTCACTCCAAATAAGAAGGCTGAGCTCAACAAGAAAGATAATCTCTCCTCAAATACCAGAAAACAGAAAAAAACTTAACAAAAGACAACTTTAAGAACACGAGACTTCTGAAACTGACAAAACTCACAGAAAACTTGACAAAAACTGAACTGAACAAAGACAAAAACTGAATTACTAGGGCGTTTTCTCTATTTAACAGAGTGTGCTCCTTGGATCATAAAATATGACTGGCAGCAGGAAGAACCAGTTATCGGCTATTGTGGGAGATTCAAATGGGCTATGGTCCAATAAGAAAGCAGTCCTTTGTCTGTAACTGACCAATAGAATGAAAGGGGTGTCATCCAACAGAGACGACCTGGTGATTGGCTGGTACCAGTCAGATGACTGGCATAAGTTTCAGAAGACATATACGCATTTTAATGGTGAAATTCATTGTATACTTAATATCAAATCTAAGCTAACCTCAGTGATTCATGACTAACTTTCAGTGAGCATGCACTTTTATATACTTGTCCTTCTATAGAATAAGGTTCATTTAAGCATTTTCAAAAATGCAGCACATTTAAAATCAATGATTAACGAGACATTTCAAACCCATCATTGTCCAACACAGAGGCGGTCATCTTCAACAGTGTTTTGAGCACTATTTCCTGGAAAAATAAAGTCTTGAGGAGAAAAGATTATTTCAGCAGAAAAAAACAAAATTCCCATGTTGATAAAATCCAAGATGACTGATACTGCATGTGTGACCTTTAGGATCAAAGGATGAAAAAGAACGAGCCCTGCACCACCATAGAGGCAAGCTATGACAGCCTGCACACATGGAGATTAACATGTCCCTAAGTTGACAGAAGGGGGCTGCACGGTGGCGCAGTGGTTTAGCACTGTGGCAGCACAGTTTTACCCTCGGCCGGGGGATCGCGGGGATCATGAGATCGTGGGTTCGATCCCAGCCCCCGACCAATGGTGAGCTGTGTGGAGTTTGCATGTTCTCCCCGTGTTGCGCGGGTTTACTCCGGGATTTCTCCGGTTTCCTCCCGCATACCAAAAACATGTAGGTTTAGGGCGCTCGCGCACGCAGCGACCAGCAGCCGGTGGCTTGTCACCAGACTGCAAACCAAGTCTACCTACGGGTACAAATAAGTAACAAAAAAAAAAAAAAATGTTGAGCTGTGGATAATTCCTAGCAACCTGTGGAATGCAGTCCAAAGTATCTGGGATGTCTCAAAACTACTTTAAGCATAATACTGCCTTGCTGGGGAGGAAGCTCTGGGATTTATGACTCGAAACTAATCCGTTCCTGGCACGAAATGGGATCCGTATCAGCCCTTTTACCATGGAATGTGTTTTCAAACTGTGGTCCTTAGGTGAAGGAAACAATTCTTGACAAGACTTTTGGGTGAAACAATTTCTTTAAGGTAAAGAGTGATTTTCTAAATTGGAGCCACATGGATTGATGTTACATAATCATGCCTCTTTTTTCCACTGTTGTGCAATGTGATGGATGGTAGAGAAGGCATACTGGCTGTCAGTATACACTGTGAGTGCTTTTCCCTGGCCTAATTTACAAGCTTCAGTTAGAGCCACTAATTCAGCTGCTTGTGCAGAAAAATGTGATGGGAGATTTTGTGCTCGTAAAACGGTGTCATGGGTGACTACTGCAAAACCGGACAAGTTTGTACCAGTGCAGTCATGCTTGGAGGAGCCGTCAACAAACAATGTGAGATCAGAGTTTTCGAAAGGTGTGTCCTGCAAATCAGGGCATGGCAATGTTTCACTCTCAATGTCTGCCAAACAGTCATGAGGTACGCCTTGTGATGAGATTGGCAAAAAGCTTGCTGGATTTGTTACCGTGCAACATTCAATGGTTAGATGAGGCTGTGATGATAACACTGTCATGCATGCAAGTTGTCTGGATGGTGAGAGGACTGATATTTTACTTTGTGACAAGATGGCTGATACTACATGTGTGACCTTTAGGGTCAAAGGATGAAAAAGAACGAGCCCTGCTGAGGCCTGCACCACCATAGAGGCAGCTATGACAGCCTGCACACATGGTGGCATTGCCCTTGCCACAGGGTCAAGTCGTATGGAATAATATGCAACCGGATGCATTTTTGTGACACTTTGCTGAAGAAGGACTGAGCCATTCAATATTGTGGCAATATCAGAGACGTGACTCGGTGAAGAGAAAGGAGTGGATTTTACCATGGATGGCTATGAATTAAGTTATATAAATAGAAAAGTGAAAAAAGGAGGAGGAGTTGCAATTTATGTTGACAAGAGCTTGAAATACAAGGTTGTTGAAAATCTGTCAGTAACTGTGGATGATTTATTTGAATGTATTACAATAGAAATCTGTCTGGACAAGGTGAAGAATGTAGTAGTGAGCTGTATATATAGAACACCTGGATCAAACATTGACTTATTTAAGGACTGGATGGAAAAAATGTATGCAAAACTAACTCATAAAGTTATGTTCATCTGTGGGGATTTCAATATAGATCTGATGAATTCAAAACAACATAGTTTGACAGAAGAATTTATCAACACAATGTACAGTATGGGCTTACATCCAACAATTACTGGACCTAGCAGAATCACGTCACACAGTGCCACACTAATAGATAACATATTCACAAACATTATGGAAAATAATATCAGGAGTGGGCTTTTATTGAATGATATCAGTGACCACCTGCCGATTTTTGTTGTCTATCAATGTGATTATAGGAAGAAAAAGTATACCAAAAATATTAAATATAAAAGAATAAGAACCGAAGAATCTATGTATTTACTGACAAAGGAATTATTAATACAAGATTGGAAGATAGTTTATGATGAAAATGATATAAATAAAGCATATGATAAATTTTTACAAATATTTCAATCATTGTACAATAAAAACTGTCCTATAAAACAATACAGTGACAGACAACAAAGGAAAGATATTCCTTGAGTCACCAAGGGGTTAATAAATGCATGTAAAAAGAAGAATACATTATATAAACAATTCATTAAGTGCAGAACAGTGGAGACTGAGATCAAATATAAAAGATATAAAAATAAGCTTACTAATATAATGAGGACCTGTAAGAAAGAATATTTCAACAGAATATTAGAGGATAATAAAAATAACTTAAGAGGAATATGGCAAGTACTCAATGGGATTATTAGTAATCGGCCTAAGAATGCTAATTATCCAAAATATTTTATTGAAAATGGCAATTTGATAAATAACATGGAGGATGTGGTCAGTGGTTTCAATAAATTTTTTGCAAACGTTGGTCCTGAATTAGCAAAATCAATAGTAACAACAGAAACAAATAACAGTGGTTCTGTAAATGAAATAGAAGATAGAAATCCAAACACAATCTTTTTGGGTGCAGTTACTGAAAAGGAAATTATCGAGACTGTGAGTAAGTTTAAGAAAAAAATCAACGGACTGGAATGAAATTGACATGACAATAGTGAAAAAAGTAATTGAAGGAATTGTTAAGCCACTCACCCACATCTGTAACCTGTCATTTCAAACTGGTAAATTTCCAAACAAAATGAAAATAGCAAAAGTAATACCTCTATACAAAACAGGAGACAGCCATTGTTTCACAAATTACAGGCCAGTCTCTTTGCTCTCACAATTCTCCAAAATACTTGAAAAAATCTTCACTAAGAGACTGGATGATTTCATTGAAAAACACAACCTCCTCACAGACAGCCAGTATGGTTTTAGAGCAGATAAATCTACATCTTTGGCACTGATCGAACTTATAGAAGAAATTACTAGTTGTATAGATAAAAAAAAAGTTTGCTGTAGGAGTATTTATAGATTTAAAGAAAGCTTTTGACACCATTGACCACAGAATACTACTAAGGAAACTGGAAAGGTGTGGGATAAGAGGGGTCGGACTGAGTTGGGTGGAAAGTTATTTAAGTAACAAATTGGTGAGCACAAATCAGCCTTCATGGACATCACTTGTGGTGTGCCCCAGGGGTCAGTTTTGGGACCCAAACTCTTTATTTTGTATATAAATGACATATGCCAAGTATCAAAAATTCTGAAATTTATTTTGTTTGCGGATGAGACAAATATCCTTTGCACTGGTGAGAATTTGCAGCAGGTTTTAGAGGTGGTCACAACTGAAATGGAAAAGTTAACGCAGTGGTTCAACAAAAATAAATTATCTCTAAATCTAAAAAACCCCAAAGATTATGTTGTTTGGAAATTATAAAATAAATCATGAAATAATGGTAACGATAGATGATACCAGAATAGAAACAGTACAGGAAAATAAGTTTCTGGGGGTGACGCTAGACAATAAAATCTGCTGGAAACCTCACATCAGTCACATCCGGGCCAAGTTGGCAAAATGTATAGGCATACTGGGGAAGACAAGATACATCTTGGACTATAAATCATTGGTCTTACTGTACAATTCACTATTTCTACCTTATCTTAACTACTGTGTAGAAGTCTGGGGAAACACCTACAAGACCAACCTACAGTCAATATGCACATTACAAAAAAGAGCTATAAGGAAATAAATAATGTAGGATATAAAGACCATACCAATTCGTTGTTTTTAAAGTCACATGTCATAAAGTTCATCGATTTAATTAAATTTAAGACAACACAAGTAATGTACAGGGCAATTAATAATCAACTCCCAACTAATATACAAAAAATATTTAAAAAAAAGAGAGACAATGATCATAATTTGAGAGGAGACTTAAACTTTACAAAACCCAAGATACGAACAACCAAGAAAAGTATGTGCATATCTGTCTGTGGGGTGGATTTGTGGAACAGTCTGGAGCCGGAACTGAAACTATGTACAAACAGAAATCAATTCAAAAAGAGGTATAAACATTATTTGCTGAAAGGATATATGTTAGAAGGGTAGTATTTATATGTACGATTCACTATGATCACTCTGGGACACTATGGAATGGTGAGTGGGACAGCACTGTGTATATCTGTGTTGTTTGAGGCTGGTTTTGATGTATGGACATCAATGTATGTTAGGATGGATGGGTGTTAATGTTGATATGTACAAAATACAGTTAATTGTTTACTTCGGGTCTTAAATGTGGTAATTTGTATATAATTCACATGGGTGTATTTATGGAAAAGAGGAGATGGAATTAATAAGTGTTCACTTCTTCCTTCTCCCTTTCGAACACTGTATACTGTTACTTTATTGCATTTGTCATTTTTTTTGTTTTAGTTATACTTTTTTGTTCGAAATAAAGTATCTATCTATCTATCTATCTATCTATCTATCTATCTATCTATCTATCTATCTATCTATCTATCTATCTATCTATCTATCTATTTATCTAACAATACTCCATAGATTCTCTATAGGGTTTAGGTCAGGAGAGTTTGCTGGCCAATCAAACACAGTGACGCCATGGTCATTAGACCAGGTTTTGATACTTTTGGCAGTTTGGGGGGTGCCAAGTCCTGCTGGAAAATTAAATCCACTTCTCCATAAAGCTTGTCAGCAGAGGGAAGCATGAAGTGCTCTAAAATTTCCTGGTAGACGACTACACTGACTTTGGTCTTGATAAAACACAGTGGACCAACACCAGCAGATGACATGGTTCCTCAAATCATCACTAACTGTGGAAACTTCACACTAAACCTCAAGCAACTTAGATTCTGTGCCTCCCCACTCTTCCTCCAGACTCTGGGACTTTGAGTTCCAAATGAAATGCAAAATTTACTTTTATCTGAACAGAGGTCATCTGCTGGTGTTTGTTGTTTATCAAGACCAAAGTCAGCGCAGTCGTCTACCAGGAAATTTTAGAGCACTTCATGCTTCCCTTTGCTGACAAGCTTTATGGAGAAGCTGATTTCATTTTCCAACAGGACTTAGCACCCCCCCACACACACACACACACACTGCCAAAAGTATCAAAACCTGGTTTAATGACCATGGCATCACCGTGTTTGACTGGCCAGCAAACGCTCCTGACCTAAACCCCACAGCGAATCTATAATCTATGGAGTATTGTCAAACGAAAGATGAAAGACACCAGACCCAACAATGCAGACGAGCTGAGGGTCACAATCAAAGCAACCTGGACCTTCATAACACTTCAGCAGTGCCACAGGCTGATCGCCTCCAAACCATGCCACACTGATACAGTAATTAATCCAAAATTTGCCCCGACCAAGTATTGAGTGTTGTAACGGAAATATATGAAATTAATAAATAATAAATATGATCAGGTATGAATTATTTAATTTATATTGATGTATTGGAATCTGAGCTCAAATCTCATTTCATATACATCAGAAAAGTTAATAACACTCGTAAGGGGCACCAGCTTCTGTCTTTAAGAAGCAATTTGATCTTTAATTTCACTTTATACCTGTTTAATCACTCAATAAATTAATCAATAATCAGTCTCAAAAATTTTCCGTGAATTCGATACCTGGGCTTGAAACAGACTCGGAATGAAATAAATTCCCAACAACTTCTCTCATTCTTAAATATTTATTAAATGAAATGATTAACAGACATTGCAGTAATTTCCTTAATCACAAGATCAATCTTGTAAATGATAGATTAACAATGTCAATATTTTCGGAACCAGGGTTAAACTGAGAAATGAATTTCTATCAGTTTGAGTTAACAGATTATAAAAAAAAAACAAACGCAAATTTATGGAGAAAGTTTATTAATTATATGAAAAGTCCTTGATTGATCTTAAGAAAATAAAAACGGAATTTTAATGAAAAGAAGAGTTATGTTAAGGGCTTCTTAATTTGCATCTGATTAGATATACAAATTATTACCGAACCTCAAAATTTTAATTCAGCAGAGGAATTAAAGTTTTTGCAGCTCACGTGATTCTCGGTGATGATGGTTCGGTCGTCGTCCTCAGCCCAAGATTTCGTGGATGTTAGGGGAAATATCTGCCCACAGATATTTCAGGGTCCACAGTTCGACCTTTAAATTCAAGCGGTCAAAGGGGGCTGGATCTTGGCCGTATGACCCACAGTTGAAACTGGGTTAGATGACTTTTCTTCAGCGTGTGATGAACAGTCTTGATTCCTCAGCTGCACGTGACGTGGAAGCTGCGTCTTCTCAAGAGGTCTTCGATAATAATTAAAAGATATCTAATCCGATCTCAAATTAAAAAGGCTTCGGACTTTAGATAAAAATAGTAGCTTCTGGTGGGTGCTTGGTCAAGAAAAATATTATAAAATAAAGTCAAGATTAAAATTTACATTAAAATCAAACAAACGGTGGTTTTACAGAAAGTTTAACAAAGAAAAAGTGATGAATAAAAATTGGAGTTTAACTCCGATTAAGAATTGAGCTCAAAGAAATAGGAATTCTTAGGTATTTAAGAGGAAAAGAAAATACAAAGTGACATAAACAAATTACAAGTTATCTGCTCTGTGTTCAGAAAAGCGACACGTGGTCAGACGGTCCTTTGTTCTTCCTTGCTGTGTGTAGACAATGGAGAAGATCAGAGAAAAAGGGAGCAGCCGAAAAGAAATCCGGGGGAGTGAAGCAAAAGAGCGTCCGGAGCAAAAGAGTGTGATGACGAAAAGAGCTGACGAAAAGAGGGTGAAGCAGGGGTCCCTCTCCTTTATATAAGCTCTGTTGAGTTTCACGGGCTTCCGGCCTGACCGGAATCTCAGCCAATGAGCGTCCTTCGTGGGCGGGCTCTATGAACTTTTAGTCCAATGAACAAACAGTCTATTGTTTGGAGCGCTTTGGGATGAAGAGTTGTCATGCAGAGATTGGCTGTTGGAGTCACATGTGATATCGAGGCAAAACTTTGATACATACTGGAAGTTAATATTTCCCTTTATGTATTAAACTAAGATAACTTTAGTGATTAGTATAAATTATAAGCAGTGCTTCTAAATCAACATGCAGGAATAAACATTCATTTAAACATTAGCATGAATATATATAAAATCACAGATTAATGCATTTCACACATATTGATTTTCCACATCAAAAACATCAGAGTCCATCTGCATTTTCATAGTTCTGAAAAGAATGAAGGTTTAGAATTGAGTTTGTAATAATGTACTTTAAAGTTCACTGTTTAAATCCAGCATGTCCAGAGTTTAAGGAAATTAGCTGAGTCGTGGATCTGTTGCATGTTTTATGGGGGCAATAAAAGTGAAGCCGGACATTGGGGAAATTCCTTAGGCTGGTTTTAACAAAAGAAGGGGGATTTCAGCTGTGGGCTGGAGGAAGAAAATCCATTTTTTTGTGTTATTCCTGGATGAAACAAAATGTCTTTAAGCAGAAAAATAATTGTTGCTGAGCCAAAGTGAGATGATGCTACAGTCCCCCCTCTGGTATCAATGGTGACGTTGATTCAGCGTTGATAGCAATCCTAGGCATCAAATCCCAATTTGGCGAGGCTTGATCCAAATGCTGAACTAAAGTTCTGATGTCGATAAGTCTTAAGCTTGTAAACAGTATCTATTCCAAAGTGTAGGTCCTTAAATTTGGTTTTCTGAAAAACTTCTGGAAATTTCAAAAATAATTTTGGCGTGACCCAATATAAACATTGTATAATTGTCTAGGATATGCTAAAGTTCTGTATAAGCCTGTAACGACTTAAAAATTCTGGGTACAAAATAAAATGAACTAGAAGTATGTGGATTTTGACATACTTGATATAAATGTTTTGGGTTTGCTGAAAAATATCTAGTCAAAATTTCAAAAACAGTTTAAATGTGCATAAAATCTAAATAAAGTATAAATGATTATTTGTATAAACACAAGCATGTATCCAAAAATCTTAGTCAAAAGCAAAAATAAAATTCTTTCATATTTGAGGTAGATTCAGACTAATCAATATTGGTGACTCAAGGAGGTTCAAATTGAATTTGTTTAGTTAGACTAAACCATGGTTCCACAGATGTCCAAATCATAGGGTGTTTGAGGCTTTTGTTCAGAAAAACTGAGTGGGCATAGGATGTCGTTATCATTCTTTGGATGGCAATGAGAAGTAAATTTGGATTTACTGCCAAAAGGATATGATGAGAGAGCATATTCATTGCTAAAGCGTTAACTGAAAAGCTAATGTTTCTAGCTACTTCTGAGAGTAACATAGACATTGGCTGTGTGTGAGCATAGTCAACCTTTAACACAAAGAGCAAAGAGTTCAAGACCTTGTTGAGTTTGACTGAAGCTTCTGAGCAAGCATTCAAAACCAACACAGTGTCTTGTAAGATTTTGGTAACCATTTGTGGTTCGACAACCTGGCGTTTCGGTTTAGCGGTGTTGACAGAGTTAATAGTGGGCATGCTAAGGTTAACAAGAGGCTCTAACAATGAGGCTGTTATTAAGAATCCACCCGAGGATCTTTGTCCTTTCGTTTTGGCTTGGCCCAATTCTGACTGGGTAACAGTGGGTGTGATTGCTAGGCAGATGGCTAAACTGATAAACAGGAGGGCCATCATCTTGGCAAACATAAAAGTGAGTGGTTTTGGATCTTAATCTTCTTGTTGATCTTTCTTTAGATACTTGGTTGGCAAATGAAAATTCCTCTTAGAGGTGGAATGATTTCTTTTAGATGGATGTACTTTATTGACCCCAAAACTGGGAAATTACAGAATAGAGCTTAAGAGATTGAACTCTAAACCTTGTGCTTGTTTTTCTCACCGTTGATGGGAGTTTTAAGATTATTAGCTCAAGCTAATGGTGTTGAATGTCTTGTGTATACTATTTGGTAATAGTAAGTTCATTGAAGTTTATTAGATTTTACAGAGGTCTTTGAAATTTAGTTTAAGGGCTAATTTGGTTTTAATATACCCTTTCCTTTCTGGAGGTTTGGATGCAGTTAACTGATTGGAGAAATTTGACTGAGTGTACCTGAGGCTAGTAGTTAGCTACAGTTATTTCTCAGATGTAGGTTTGATTTTAATCTTATTTATGGACTTACTTTGACAGTGTTGTACCCGACAAGTCCCATGGGGTTTTGGTAAAGGTTACTCTGATTTTGGTGAGCCCATTTGAAAATGGGGTCCTGGATTTGGCTCTTGGGTGGCCAAAGATTGTTGTTGACAATGTGTGGATTCATCCACTTGGGCAGGAATTTAGGAGTGATTTTCCTTTCCTGTAAATTTATTTCAGGTGTCTGTGGTACAAATGTGGGGTGGAAGATCTTATCCCCCCTTCGCAGTTCGTCATGCAAGAGTTTTTGATCGTTGTACGCTTTGTGTCGTTTGGCGAATCGGTCTGAATGGTTTTGAAATACAGCCTTGGGAGCTTTGTATGTCGTTTTGACGCTTTTGTGCTCTGCAGCTGGAGTGTTATGGGCATTGGCAGTCATCACCCCCCTCTGGTTTCGAGGAACTTTGAGCGGTGGCGATGATGGTTCATCGGAAGCATGATCAGGAGTGCCATTGCATAGCTGCAGAGAAGATTGTGTCGCATGAAGTGGTTTCAGTTTTGGTATGTCATAGGGTTTAGATGCGGGTAGCGCATGTACCGTTTTATCTGACCGGTGTTTGACGGTTTCATGGATCATTTGGTTGCAAGGTTGAGTGACTGTGCGCCTTGCGTTTGCAAAAGTTGGGTTCGTTGTCGCAAAAACTTGAGGTTTTAGAGGGTCTAGAAAGCTGGTTGGTGTGGCTCTTGTGACCATGCAGGCCTCATGGGTGGGTGGGTGGGTTTCAAAATGTGACACCACCATTGAATCATGGGTATCAAGGGTTTCAAGGGGGCCGTTTGGGGTTTTCTGCTCGGCCGTTGAGTTTTCAAGATCATTTGAGTGTTTGGCTTGACCTTGTATTTGAAGGTGACTTTTGACTTCTCGTGGACAGTACTCACCTTGGTCTTGGCGGTCGCTTTCACTCGGTTGCAGTTGTTCCAACAGTGCTAGTTGTGTGAGACTTGGGGTGTCCAAAGTGTTCAGAACAAAGCACTGTGATTCAGTTGTTCTTGTTGGGTCAAATGGGTGAGGGTGTTGCGTTTGAGCCCATAGTTTGAGGTTCTTGAAATCAATCAGTGGCTCAAAACGGTTCAGTAGGTCTTTGCCAACAAGCAATGGAATGGCGTCAAGTTTGGACACGTAGACCGGATGTGTCAAGGTCATGGGTCCAATGGACATGTTTAGTAGTGATACGCCCAACAGGGTTGTTTTAGTGAGCGCATATGGTCGCACAGCTAATGAACAGGGTTCCAGTTTCAAATGTTTGTTAGCGCGGTTAGCGGCTACACGTAGTTTGTCAAAAAGGGTGTGTGACATGAGCGTGATGTCAGCAGCGGTGTCTAAAACAGCGTCCTGACACACCATGTCTTCAAGGGTCAGTGGAAGGTAGAATTTCCGTGCCACCCCCCCTCGTTTAAATCGCATAGGAATTGTGGAACCGGTGGTTCGACACAGAGTTGCGACACATTGTTAGAGGAGTGGTCTGTGACCTGTGGTTGGGCTGCCATAACAGCACTGGACTGTGTTGAGTCCTTTGGTCCTTCCTCATTTGCATGAGGGATTTTCTTCTTGCGTTTCCTTCATTTGGAACGCTTGTTTTGAGTTGGCACAGCTGATATAGATAGAATGTTAGCAGTTTTATTCTCTTTGTAGTTTTGAATCTCTGCTAGGAGGTGTTGGACAATTTCAATAGCTTCTCTACTGAATGTAGAAGTTTCTTCTTCCTTCCAAGGTTTGTGGTAGGTCTCTGCTTCTGAGCTTCTGTGATGGGATGGAGACCATTTGTCGCGGTTACGCGTGTCTTCGTATCGGTATCTGTCATCATGGTAGTCCGTATTGCGTTCTCGTGACCTATCCCGTGGATATGGTCTACGACGGTAGTCGGGTTTTCGCAAAGTTGGTCCAAAGTGGTATCCAGAGGACCTAGTTTGGTTTTGACCTTGCTGAGGTTGCTTGGGAAAATGCTTCGGCTGTTGATGTACTCGCGGTGTAAGAGGTGGAGTAGAGCGAGGGGCTTCTTCCAACTCCAAGGTGTTAGATGCATCGCGAATAGCTAGCACTGTGGCAGGCTCAGCGTGCTTGTTGCGACTTTGTTGCTGTTTTTGGAACGCATAATGTGCAAACTCTCTCAGCTGACTTATTGAGTTTGACCTTGGGTTAGCTGTAACTCCTAGGTAATGGCTCACAGTGGGATGGAGGTTTTGGACGAAGAGGGTCTTGAAATTGTGGTCTTCTTCCATCCCTGGTGTATTTGAGACCCAAAATATGCAAGTAGGAGTCTCTGGTAGTAGGCTTGTGTTGGCTCTGAGCGTCCTTGCTTCACGGCTAGGGCTGCGGTTAGCCCTGCCTGTAGGCAGTCGTCGGAGAACTCCTTTTCGATGGCTTCGCGGAGCAGCGTGTAATCTGCTTTGATGTTTGTCGGCTGTCTTTCTATGAATTTTGATACTGACCTGTTAGATGTTAGTTTAATCAGATAGATGCGATCGTCAATTGTAGCATCAGGATACTTACGCAGGCAGTAATCAATGTCCTGTAAATAGACTTTGGCATCAGGTGAACCCGTAGGTCCTGGATCAAATTTGGTGATATTTTGCGCGATCTTGTCAAGGTCGCGGTCTGAAGGGGCACACGCATGCTGTCCACGCGGTCGTCCGTATTCGAAACGGGAATCGGGCGAGGGAGCGCGGTGGGTGTCCCGGTGTTCATGTCTTTCCTTTAGGAGCAGTTGACATTCCTTGTAGTCCTTCTTCACATTTTCAAGTTGACCTTCAACTCTTCTGAGTTCCTTCTTTGTGTCTTGAAGGGCATCTTCAAGTTCATTGTTGTCTTGGTGAAGCACGTCATTGTTACCTATCAACCGTTTATTTTCTGACTCTGCACGGTCCAAATCTTGTACCGCTTCATCCAGTTGGTTTTGAGTTTTGTCATTCTCCTCTTGAGATTGTTCCAAATTTTCTTTCAGTGTTTCATTCTCTTCTTGGAGAGATAGGATCGTTGTTTGTCGATTTGCTAGCTCGTTCTCGGCTACCTTTAATCTTGCGACTAATGTTAGCGCAAACTTACCTAACACACTGGTGAGGTCCTTGCCTTCTGGTGGTTTTTCAGTGTGTTCATTCAAAAGTTCTTCAGCGAGTTGCTCCAATTCTTCGGGCTGCGTTTCCTTGACCCGTGCTGTGAAGCTAGAAATTAAATTAGAAGTCCATGCTTCCAATGTTGTTTGAAGGTCATCCAGTTTGTTAAATTGGTCGGTTGTCTGATGACTCATCATGTTTGACCGTTGTTGTTATTTAGCTTTTAAAAATAAAATTCAACTTGTTGATTATTCTTAAATTTGTTCAACAAGGTTTAACCTTGAGTGTTTTATTTTACAACCGTGATAGTTGAAAGTTCCTTTAGAATTTGTTTCAACTTGTAGGCTTGCAGGATGGGGAATAGAATTTTGAAATTATTTAGAAATGTAGAGATGCTTCAATTAATTCGTCCGTTGAAACTGTATTGATAAATAAAGTTGAATTGAAATTGGATTGAATTTGTTTCACAAAACAAAACAGGAATTTCACTTGTGTGGATTGACTTCCTTCCTTCGATTTTCAAAGTCTAGTATTGGAATTTGTCATCAATAACTAGCTTTGGAATTTTGCAGAATGTCACTTTGAAAGTGAAGATTTTATTTACAAAAGAAATACAAAAAGAAAAGAGGCTAAATGCTTTAAAGATTTAGGATTATAAGTTTCCACTTTCTTTTAAAGTTAAGGCTTTCCTTTGGTTTTATTTGTTAAAGCCTATTTTCCTTTGAAGCATTAAATGTTTAAAATATTTACAAATTAGAAACAAGTGAATTGTTTGAATATTTGGTGTCCAAGGATTTCTTAGGATTGAAGCCAATAGTGATCTTTCTTGATTGTGATCTATAAATTTCTTATTTACAGAATAATCAATGTTTGCACCTTTTTGACTTTTCTTTTAAATCCTGGGAAAAATTTGAAAATTATGCTGGTTGGTTAAATGTTTTTCTTTTCCTGTAGAGAAAGCATGAATCAGAAATGACACAATGAGTTTAAATAACACCTAGAGCTTCTCTTAAGTGTTAATTGCTTGATGTGGTTTCCTAAATTTGAGAAAGAGGAAAAATTATAAATATTCACTAAGTCTGTAAATTTGTTAAAATGCACAGGACTAATCCTACTTTAATGCTACTCTTAAGTAAACATCAGCATTAGAATCCTTAAGCTAAAACTGGGTTTCTGTGGGAAGGGAATCACACCATATCACATTTAAAAACAGCAATATAAGCACACATATAGCTTCGAAGTTTGCAACTTTTTGCTTAAAAGTGTGTAAATATGTTTGCTTTTAGCTTAAAAGATCATAATATATGGTTACATAAGTGATTAAATACAATAGAGTTGTTTGTAAATGTTCCTGCTATAGGTATCTATGCAGTGAGTGGGATTTCACCACTGGGAAAAACTTTCAGAAGCCAACAGGTCCTTTTCCTTTTATTCTTGGCATAAAAGTTTGGATTAATGTTAAATTTAGTTTATTCCGAATAATATGAATGGCTTTGAAGTTACTTTGAAGACTTAATTTGGTTATAAATCGTCTTTAAAGATTAGAAGTTTAAATAAAAATTGCAGTCCCTATGTTTCACCACAAGATGGAGGCAGTTTTCGTCTGCACTTCCAGAAGAGGAAACCCAATGACGTCACAAGGAGTCAAGGATCTCTACTCAAAATGGCGGCTACAGGGAACTCTACCTAGACTTAAGATGGCGTCGCTGAGCCGATCTACACATGCGCAGTTTTTTTTTCATGCACAGCTTGACAGTCGCGTGCGCGACTGAGCGTGCACGTGCCTTGTGGATGCAGCTCAAGCTTCAGTCCATAAAACCACACCTTGCTTTCCAAAGGCGGGAAAACTTTGGTCTCCCTAAACTTTATTCAACAAGTTTATACAATGGTTAATTCAATTAAATCCCCCAAGGGTTTGCTTCGCCTGCGGGGTTTTGAAATAACGGGGAAAACAAATAGGATTTCTTCGCTATTTTGTTCCCAGGCCTATTTTAATTATTCAGCGTGTAATCACTTTTCTTAAGCATGCATTGAACAACAAAAAAACTAAAAACTGACTAGAGTGGGGTCTCTTCACCCCCACCTTCTCTTGGTCAGCAGACACACACACACACACACACAGCAGTAATCGGGGGCGAATTCACCCCCTCCCCCTCGTGACACAGAGACAGAGACAATAGACTGGCTGCAGACAATGAAGCACCTTTGTGAGTTAAAATTGACCAAAATCCCACACAGCTTATGTATTAATTTTTTTTCATTCTGAGTCATGTCAAGTTCAGCCAGGCCTTCGCACGGGGTACCAAAATATGTAACAGAAATATATGAAATTAATAAATAATAAATATGATCAGGTATGAATTATTTAATTTATATTGATGTATTGGAATCTGAGCTCAAATCTCATTTCATATACATCAGAAAAGTTAATAACACTCGTAAGGGGCACCAGCTTCTGTCTTTAAGAAGCAATTTGATCTTTAATTTCACTTTATACCTGTTTAATCACTCAATAAATTAATCAATAATCAGTCTCAAAAATTTTCCGTGAATTCGATACCTGGGCTTGAAACAGACTCGGAATGAAATAAATTCCCAACAACTTCTCTCATTCTTAAATATTTATTAAATGAAATGATTAACAGACATTGCAGTAATTTCCTTAATCACAAGATCAATCTTGTAAATGATAGATTAACAATGTCAATATTTTCGGAACCAAGGTTAAACTGAGAAATGAATTTCTATCATTTGAGTTAACAGATTATAAAAAAAAAACAAACGCAAATTTATGGAGAAAGTTTATTAATTATATGAAAAGTCCTTGATTGATCTTAAGAAAATAAAAACGGAATTTTAATGAAAAGAAGAGTTATGTTAAGGGCTTCTTAATTTGCATCTGATTAGATATACAAATTATTACCGAACCTCAAAATTTTAATTCAGCAGAGGAGTTAAAGTTTTTGCAGCTCACGTGATTCTCGGTGATGATGGTTCGGTCGTCGTCCTCAGCCCAAGATTTCGTGGATGTTAGGGGAAATATCTGCCCGCAGATATTTCAGGGTCCACAGTTCGACCTTTAAATTCAAGCGGTCGAAGGGGGCTGGATCTTGGCCGTATGACCCACAGTTGAAACTGGGTTAGATGACTTTTCTTCAGCGTGTGATGAACAGCCTTGATTCCTCAGCTGCACGTGACGTGGAAGCTGCGTCTTCTCAAGAGGTCTTCGATAATAATTAAAAGATATCTAATCCAATCTCAAATTAAAAAGGCTTCGGACTTTAGATAAAAATAGTAGCTTCTGGTGGGTGCTTGGTCAAGAAAAATATTATAAAATAAAGTCAAGATTAAAATTTACATTAAAATCAAACAAACGGTGGTTTTACAGAAAGTTTAACAAAGAAAAAGTGATGAATAAAAATTGGAGTTTAACTCCGATTAAGAATTGAGCTCAAAGAAATAGGAATTCTTAGGTATTTAAGAGGAAAAGAAAATACAAAGTGACATAAACAAATTACGAGTTATCTGCTCTGTGTTCAGAAAAGCGACACGTGGTCAGACGGTCCTTTGTTCTTCCTTGCTGTGTGTAGACAATGGAGAAGATCAGAGAAAAAGGGAGCAGCCGAAAAGAAATCCGGGGGAGTGAAGCAAAAGAGCATCCGGAGCAAAAGAGTGTGATGACGAAAGAGGGTTGACGAAAAGAGCTGACGAAAAGAGGGTGAAGCAGGGGTCCCTCTCCTTTATATAAGCTCTGTTGAGTTTCGCAGGCTTCCGGCCTGACCGGAATCTCAGCCAATGAGCGTCCTTCGTGGGCGGGCTCGATGAACTTTTAGTCCAATGAACAAACAGTCTATTGTTTGGAGCGCTTTGGGATGAAGAGTTGTCATGCAGAGATTGGCTGTTGGAGTCACATGTGATATCGAGGCAAAACTTTGATACATACTGGAAGTTAATATTTCCCTTTATGTATTAAACTAAGATAACTTTAGTGATTAGTATAAATTATAAGCAGTGCTTCTAAATCAACATGCAGGAATAAACATTCATTTAAACATTAGCATGCATATACAGTATATAAAATCACAGATTAATGCATTTCACACATATTGATTTTCCACATCAAAAACATCAGAGTCCATCTGCATTTTCATAGTTCTGAAAAGAATGAAGGTTTAGAATTGAGTTTGTAATAATGTACTTTAAAGTTCACTGTTTAAATCCAGCATGTCCAGAGTTTAAGGAAATTAGCTGAGTCGTGGATCTGTTGCATGTTTTATGGGGGCAATAAAAGTGAAGCCGGACATTGGGGAAATTCCTTAGGCTGGTTTTAACAAAAGAAGGGGGGTTTCAGCTGTGGGCTGGAGGAAGAAAATCCATTTTTTTGTGTTATTCCTGGATGAAACAAAATGTCTTTAAGCAGAAAAATAATTGTTGCTGAGCCAAAGTGAGATGATGCTACAGTGTGTACATGGACATACTTTTTAGTAGGCCAACACTTTAATTGTCCTAGGCGCCATGTGGTGCCTGGGGCAGTGCAAGGCAACTCAAGGCCCTTAGTGGTCAAGAGTGGTAAAAAAATTTTGTCAATAAAATAGTTCAGATTTCCAGGGCTATAACTTGAAAGTTACAAGAGATAATGGCTCACTGTCAATTAGAAAGATGTAGAATATGATCCAAAGTTTCAGATAGGAATCAATTTACGCATCTAATTTGCATAATGTCGCGGCAGCTATATAAATTACATAACTCAGTCAAAAGTGGACTTTGGATACATTTACACAAAGAATGGTCTGGGGTTTTTTGACGCCGTTTAGTCTATAGGGATATGTTGTCTAATCTTCAAAGTATATGAACCAGAAAAATCATTAAAATGTCAAAAAAACAAATTTGTGACTTACCGGTGGCAAGGGGGGGGGGGGTGCTTGCTTGCCCACGTGACTGGTCTGTTTTCCTCCATCATGGCTGATGTTTCACCTTTACTAAGTAATTGACACCTGCTAACACATCTACAAACCCTTTTGATTATCCCACTTGAATTTCGTTTGTATAACACCGCTATTTTTCCTGTATGGTGCATTTTTTCCTGTGGGAATCCATGCCGCTTGTGGGTGCCGCCACCTTGGTAATGGGAGCTCAGTTTTTCGTCCATTGTGGCCGATGTTTCGCGTTTACTTAGTAATTTACACCCGCTTACACATCTACAAAATCTTATGATTATCCCACGTGAATTTCATTTGTATTACATGGCTATTTTTCCCGTTTCATGCAGTTTCAGTCATCATCGCTGCCGCAATGACCAATCATGGCGGCATCCACATTGGTGTGTGTGAGCTCAAAGCGGAAAAAGGGAAGAAGAAGAATGAGGATTTCTTCTTCTTTGCTATATTCCATGTCAGCCATGATTCCTTCGGTGCGTGTCTTCCACCTTCTAAGCTGTCAGATCAATACAGATTAATACAAATTCTCAGTATAGCTGGGGGACATCAATAAGTTGACACGTGCAGTTGCTGCACTGTGCCACTGGGGGCGCATGACCCGCCCATTTAATGTGGACAGTTAAATGCATCACACTCATAGTACAGGTCAGTCTGAACACTAATACATTGAAATTATTCTGTGACCTCTAAAGGAAATGATTTTGTGAGGATCCAAATGTGAGGAAATAACTACTCAGTACATTTTATGGACTTTGACTGTAATTTACTAATAATTTTGACAGCAAAATTATTTCAAAATGCACCATACTCATAGTACTCATCACTCTGAACAACAGCCCATTGAGATTATGCAGTAACCCACAAAGGAAATGATTTTATTAAGGTTTAAACAAGAAGAAATTTAAAAAAAAAAAACCCTGATCAATGAACTGCTTACATACGTTACAAGCGTTCAATATCCACACTGAGAGTTTTGAACATTTATTTTTTTTATGTGAGGTTGTAAGTGGTTTTTGGAGTGATGTGCAAGGTTGGCTTCATTCCAAGAACATTATTATTTCTCCCTTCTTCATTCCAAGAACATTATTATTTCTTCCTTAGCAGACACCACGATACAATTCAATTCAGTTCAATTCAACTTTATTTATATAGCGTCATATCACAACAAAAGTCATTTCATAGCACTTTCCAAATGTAGGGAAAACCCCACAATTGCAAAAAGACCCAGCAATCAGCCGATCCCCTGTGAGCAAGCACTTAGCGACAGTGGAGAGGAAAAACTCCCATTTAACAGGAAGAAACCTCTAGCAGAACCGGGCTCAGAGAGGGGCAGCCATCTGCTGCGACTGGCTGGGGGTGAGGGGATAGAGAAGATGAAAAGAACAGACATAAAGAGAGCAAACATTAACGGTGAGAAGCCAAGTACATTATTGGAGGTCACCCGGCAGTCTAAATCTATTAACAGCAAAACAAAAGGGGGGTTAAGAGACACAAGATCTCTCCCTAATCATAGGCTATATTGAAGAGGAAGGTTTTTACCCTGTTCTTAAAAACACAGATTAAGTCTGACTCCCGACCCCAGAATGGTAACTGGTTCCACAGGAAAGGCGCTTGATAGCAAAAGGCTCTGCCTCCCATTGTACTTTTGGAGATTCTAGGTGTTACAAGTAATCCAGCATTTTGGGAGCATAGTGCTCTGTTAGGATGATAGGGTAATATCAGATATTTTATATATAAGGGGGCCTGATTATTAAGAGCTTTGTAAGTAAGAAGAAGGATTTTTTTTTTAATTTAAGTTTTTGTAAAGGGTATACATGTCATTACTGCATTGCATTGTTTACATTTTCATCATGTTCCCTTTTTTTTGTTTTTTGACAACATTGGAAAAATAGTTATTACAACACCCTTTTTTTTTTCCACAATATCTTTATTGAACCTTTTTTTTTTTTTAACAAACATGATACAAACAATCAAACACTAACACTAAAGTACTACAAAAAAAAAAAATGCACTAAAAACACCAACAACCACCAACAAAATCAAGTCTTCAACAATGCTCCTCTGTTTAGTCTAGACAATCCAATACATAAGTATACATATTATGTTCACCAGTTTGGAATTTACAAGGTCCACACACATCATTCACCTTCTTCTTCAAGAGTTATGTTTAAATTTTTTACATAATCAATAAAAGGTCTCCATATATTCTCAAACACAATTTCCTTTGATTTTAGTATATATGTTATTCTTTCTAATGGAAGGTTTGTTAACATCTGTCTTAACCACTGAGTCACATCTGGTCTATGAGTCTTTTTCCATAATAGTGCAATACATTTTTTGGCATTAAGCAAACTGAGGTCTATGAATGTTCTTTCACTTTTATTAAAATTATGCTTTTCTGGGTACAGACCCAACAAAAACAGTTTAGGATTCAATATGATTTGTTTTGAGATTATTTTTTCAATTGTTACCCTCACCTCTTCCCAAAACATTCTTATTAATCTACATTCCCATAAACAATGAAATAGGGTTCCTTTACTTTCCATGCATTTTGTGCATGTATCTGGTATATTTTTGTTATATCTATTTAACTCCTCCGGTGTAACATACATCCGCATTAACCATTTGAAATGTATCAATTTAAGGCGTGCATTTATTGATTTGGTTTGAGCTTCTGTACAAGCCAATTCCCATTGTTCCTCTGAAATTTCAGTTTGCAGATCTTCTTTCCAGTAGTTTAATCTTTTCAGTGAATTTTCACTTGAAGATAGTGTCAGTGAGTTATAAAACTCTGAAATAATATCCTTTCTTTTACTATCTTTCATCATCATTTTTTCCAAGGATGAATAAATAGGTCGAGTGAGAGCTTTATTTTGATTTGATCGAATAAAGTTTCTAAGTTGAAGATATTTAAAAAAATGTGTTCTATTGAGATTAAATTTGATCCTCAGCTCTTCAAAAGACATTATGTTGTCTGCACATGGCAAATATAAATCCTGAATCTTTTGTATCCCTTTTAAATTCCATACTTTAAATACAGCGTCCGCTCTCCCTGGTTTAAAATATTGATTACCCCATATTGGACTAAATTGTGACAATAACTGTGGTTCTTTTAAATAGTTTTTAGCTTCACACCATATTTTGATCATATGCTTTACAAATGGATTTTTAACTTGTTTTTGTAATTTTTTTGCCGAATCTGAGTATATGAATATGGGAAGAGGTAAAGGTAAATTGTATGATTCCATTTCAGTCCAGTGAGGGAGATCATTTGATGAAAAATAATATGTCATAGACCTCAGTTGTGCCGACCAATAATACAACATAAAATTTGGACATTTCAGACCTCCACGATCAAATGGTAAATATAATAAAGACAAACGTAATCTAGCCCTCCTGTTGTTCCATATAAATTCCACTAACTTTTTTTTTATTCTTGAGAATAGATCTAAAGGTGGTGATAAGGGAATGTATTGAAATAAATAAAGTATTTTAGGTAAAATATTACTTTTAAGTATATTGATTCTCCCGATCATCGACATTGGTAGTGACATCCATCTCTGAGTTAACTCATTGATATCTGACATTAAGGCTTCATAGTTGACACTGGCGACTGATTCTAGCTTAGGCATAATTTGGATTCCTAAATATTTAAACTGATTTACAACATTGAATTGATTTACCTCAGGGGCTGGGTAATTTCTCTGGGTCTCATTTAGCATTAATATTGAAGATTTAGTTTTATTTATTTTATATCCTGATATTTCCCCAAA
Organism: Pholidichthys leucotaenia; assembly: GCA_020510985.1. Lineage (NCBI taxonomy): Eukaryota > Metazoa > Chordata > Actinopteri > Cichliformes > Pholidichthyidae > Pholidichthys > Pholidichthys leucotaenia. The sequence goes on along the minus strand of CM035840.1, from coordinate 84,750,024 downwards.
ATTCTTTATTAAATTCAACAAGGTTGGAATTGATTTTTTTAGATTCGACATAAACAAAATTATGTCATCGGCGTACAGGGAGATTTTATGTTCTGTTGGTCCAACTTTAATTCCATATATTTGTGAATGTAAACGTATCGCTATCGCTAAAGGTTCAATTGCCATAGTAAACAGTAAAGGTGAAAGTGGACAGCCTTGTCGACATCCTCTATTGATTTTTATTGGTTTTGAAATATTGTTATTTGTTAGGATTTCTGCTGTAGCATTATTGTATATTATTTGAACCCATTTTATGAAATTATTTCCAAGTCCAAACCTTTGTAGGACTTCAAAAAGAAAGGGCCATTCAACTCTATCAAAGGCCTTTTCGGCGTCCAATGATAGGAGAGCTGTATCCGGTGCTTCTTTATTAAAATAAATAATATTAAATAGTCTTCTTACATTATGGAAGCCTTGTCTACCCTTTATAAAGCCATTCTGATCTCGATTAATAATATTTGGTAAAATTTCTTGTATTCGTCTTGCTAAAATTTTACAGATTATCTTAAGGTCGGCGTTTAATAGGCTTATTGGTCTCATATTTTCACATTTATTAGAGGGCTTACCTGGTTTTGGCAGCAGTATAATTAAGGCATTATTTATGTATGATGGTAAATTATTATTTTGAAATGCTTCTAAAACCATTTCCAAAAAAGGTTTTATTAATTTATTCTTAAATTTTTTATAAAGGTCAACTGGAAGACCATCTGGTCCTGCACTTTTTCCTGATTTCATATTATCAATGGCTAGCCCAACTTCTTCTTGACTAATTTTAGAATCCAATATCTCCCTGTTTTCATTTGGAATACACGGTATAGATAGTTCGTTCAAAAACCCATTTAGTTTTGTTAAATCAGGTTCATTTTTGGTATCATATAATTTTTCATAGTAATCTCTAAAGGCTCTATTAATTTCTAAAGGATCTATAACTACCTGTCCGTTACTTATAATACTGGTAATTGGTGTTTTAATTTCCAATTGTTTAATCTGCCATGCTAATAATTTTCCCGATTTTTCACCTTGTTCATAAAAAGATTGTTTCAATCTTAGAAGACTCGAGGCAGCTCTATTCGCTGATTTTTTGTCGTATTCAGCTCTCAAAATCAGTAATTCATTCTCCAACCTTGGGTCACTTCCTGCATACACTTTTTCCTGAAGATTTTTTATTTTATGTTCCAATTTAGCTCTCTCCTCTCGAGTCTTCTTAGATTTTGATCCTGTATAACTAATAATATGTCCCCTAATAAAAGCTTTGAAAGCCTCCCACTTTACACATGCTGATGTTTGTGTAGTATTGATGTCAAAGAACTCGTCTATCTGTTTTTCTATATACTTGACAAATTCCTCATCCTGAAGCCATTTATGCTGAAATTGCCATCTACCTGATTCCTTTGTCAATTTTTTATCTACATATATTAGACAACAGGGTGCATGATCAGAGATCACGATGTTATCATAAAAGCAGTTTTGAATCTTGGACCTTAATTCTGTGGAAATCAAAAAATAATCAATACGTGAGAATGTCTTGTAGGTACTGGAATAACAAGAATAGGCTTTAACTTGTGGTTTCATTTCTCTCCATATATCTAACAATCTCAATTCTTTCATAAAATGATTAATAGTCATCCTACATCCAATGTGCGTACAATCCAGTCCTGTTGATCTATCCACACCTGGATTCAATGTACAATTAAAATCCCCTGCTATTATATGTTGCCCTGTAAGTGATGATAAGATGAGAAATAAATTAGCAAAGAACTTCTGATCATCTATATTGGGACCATATAAGTTCACAAGATTTATATTTTCTAATAGCAAAGAACCTTGAATGATTACATATCTTCCAAATTTGTCTCCAATTACATTTTTCACTTGAAAAGGAACTGATTTATGTATGAGAGTCATAACTCCCCTGGCTCGGGATGAAAATGAAGAGGTGAATACACTTCCCTGCCATCTACTCCTAATTCTTTTAACATCCTCCTCTATCAGATGAGTTTCTTGTAAAAACACAATTCTTGAACCCATGTCCTTTATTTTATTCATAACTTGTTTAAGTTTTTTTAAATTTTGTAGACCTCTGCAATTCCATGAAGTTAAATTAAGGTTAACACTTTGGTCCATGATCAATAGAGAGTTTGGGATTACCTTGCAGTGTAAACATGCTCATACAGAGAAGCAAAAACATGAGTGGTTGAACATTCATCCGACAAACTACACACAAACAAATTTCCCCTTCCCACACTTGTGGCAAACCCCCCAAAATCAAAAGAAAAATTCTGTCTCCCGATATAGCCATCGACCGTTCCACACCCACGGGGAACAGCCTAAGCCACTCCTTCTTCATCCTCCCAATCACCCTAACTCTACTGCTTTTAATGACGTAACATTAACTCTCCTCTGTAGTTTTCCAACTTAACTCCAAAATTTTTAACAACTTTGTACATCATAGTTTTTTTTTGTTTGTTTGTTTTGTTTTGTTTTTTTTAATATATAATACAATCTATATTTTGTAAACTTACTATTTACTTCAAGTCAGTCAGATGCCTGTGCAAATGCTTAATTATTCTACCTTATATTTTGTTCATGCTTAGCTCCCACCAGTCTCTTCTTCTTCTTTGATCTTCTTGATGAACTCCTGCGCCTCCTCTGGGGTCTTGAAGATGTGGGTTCTGCCCTCATACGTGGTCAGCAGTCTCGCAGGATAGATTACACCATGACGAATCCCAAGGTTGCGCAGCTCCTTACGTACGGGATCAAACTGCTTCCTCAATTGCTGGATTCCTGTGGCCAAATCTGGGTAGAACCGCACCTGCTGGTCCTGGTGTTTAATCTCTCCTTTAGCACGTGCAGCGTTGAAGATCTTCATCCTGTCTCTGTTGCTAAGAAACTTCATAATTAAGGTCCTCGGCGGTCCCTTATCTCTCCGTGGGCCAATACGATGTGCTTTTTCCAGAATCACTGCTGATTGCAACTCCTCGCTGCCCAGCACCTCCGGAATCCACTTTTCCAGAAAGGAACATACGTCCCGACCTTCTGATTCCTCTGGAAGACCCACCAGCCTCAAATTATTCTGTCTCGACCGAGATTCCAAATCCAAAATATTATCTTCCAGAGATTTATTTTTTTTTTCCAAAGTGCGCACCTTTAATTGAAGACGGGTGACGTCATCTTCAGCACTAGCGAGACGGAGCTCCATCTGCGCCGTTCGTTCTACACAGTCACCCAATTCCTTTCTTATTCCTTCCAACGCTGTCATAATCCCATCAAATCTAGAGGAAAAGTCCGCTCTCATTGAACTCATGGCAGCCATCAGCGCATCTGCGCCATTCCCCGCAGAAATCGCACCGCCGCCAGCCTCCTCCGCCATATATGGAGCCTTGTTTGCTGCGTCACAGACCTGAAAGTCCGTTAATTTGGACTGTTTCGGCGGCTCGCTTTTTCCTTTTCCTGGTTTTCCAGCCTTAGGCTTCGCCGACATATCCTCGCCCAAATGCTGGGATACGTTCTGTCCCAAATGAGAGAGTTATTTGCCGATTTTTTTTCTCCAGGAGTAGAGCAGAGCGAGACACGTCCGTCCTACGTGGCAGCCATAACCGGAAGTTCAACACCCTTTTTTTTAGTGAAAGAAAAAGAGAAATTAAAGAAAGAACAAAAAAAACCAAACAAAAAAACAAAACAAGAAAAAACAAAAAACAAACAAAAGAGAAAAAAATTAAAAAATTAAAAAAAAATAAAAGAGCATCTGAGTAGCGTTGGAACAAAGAGAAGTGCCATTATTGGAATGGTATTTGTCAAAGATTAGATCTAATGGAAGACACATATGCGTTCCAGGGTTGCCAAAAGTTCAAGAACCCATCCATGTCTCAGTGCGAATGTCAACTTTTCCATCAAGTAAATGTCTTGAATCACGTTAATCCAATCTTCAGGTGTAGGACAGTCCTTCAACATCCATTTTTTAGTTAGAGCTTTTTTACTTGCCAATATTAAAACAGTGAATAAGTACTTTTCTCCTCGTCTTTCCAATGATTCCGGTAGTAAACCCAAATACAAAGTTACAAAAGAAAAGGGAACTGTTATTTTGAATATTTTCCCCAATATTGTCTGTACATTGGTCCAATATTGGTGGATAACTGGGCATGACCAAAACACATGAAAATGATTTGCAGTCTCTTCACCACACAAGCGCCAACAATTCAACCCCTTACGAGTAAATTTGTTTTGTGAAGGTGTTCTGAAAAATCTTACCAAATTTTTCCATCCAAATTCTCTCCACTGCAGGGATGAGGTACTTTTCCATTGTTGCTTATTTAGCTTTTCCCATATTTCCAGTTGTAAAGTGAAATTCCCCTCTTTTCCCCATCTCTCTTTTATATATGATGTGTTGTCTCCTTTTAAGTCTTGAAGACCTTGGTATATTTTAGAAATGTATCTGATCCCTGGGATCCCTTTATATGCCATTAAGAAGACCTTCAGAACACCTGACTGGGCCCTTACCAAATCCTCCTTTTTAAGTATTTTGTTTATGTGGTGTCAAAGCTGAAAAAACCTGTAAAGGTCTTGATTTATTAGACCTTGTTTTTTCAAATCTTCAAAACTTCTTAAAGTTTGCCCTTTAAAAAAATCGTAATATTTTATCAGTCCGTTCTCTTTCCACTTTTTAAATCTAGTGTCTGTTTTATTAGGAGTAAAGTCTTGATCATAGGCAATCCATTGCAGTAATCGATAGGGTTCTTTAGTTTGATTCTCTCTGACTATCTTAAACCAAATTTTTAGTGGGGTCTCTATCCATGGGTTAGTGTTATTCAAAAGTTTAGGTAAGGCATTATTCCCTATTATCGTCTGTAGGGGGATGTCACTTGTTATTTGGCATTCCATCTCCTTCCATTGTGCAGTGTAGACTGGGTTACATATCTCTACTAAAGTTTTAATTTGTGCAGCTTTAAAATAGTCCCTGATATTTGGCAGCGCGAGCCCACCTTTGTCTTTGTTTAGCTGTAGGGTTCTATATCTGATTCTAGGTCTCTTGCCCTGCCATATGAATCTTGAGATCCTTCTGTCCAGTTCTTGCCATGTGTTTTTGGGAGGTTCTACCGGTATTGTTTGGAAAAGGTATAGAAGACGTGGAAGTATGTTCATTTTGACTGCTTCAATTCTCTGTGCAGTACCTAAGAATGGTATCATATTCCATCTTGCTAGATCAGATTTTATTTTTGCCATCAGTGGATCATAGTTTAGCGTTATAATTTTGTTGAGTTGTTTCGGGATATTGACCCTCAGATATTTCATAGATTCCATCTCCCAGTTAGTTTTGAGTTTGCTTAGTAAATATTGATTTGGGTCATAGTTGAATGTTAAAATTTGGGTTTTATGCATGTTTAATTCGTACCCCGATAAATCTCCATACTCTGAAAAAACTGAGATTAATTCTGGAAAAGAGGTGTCCGGCTGCCCCAGGTATATTAAAATGTCATCAGCAAAGAGTGCTATTTTATGTTCCTTCTGACCAAGTGTAATACCTTGAATTTTTTGATTCTGTCTTATCCATTGGCTCAGAGGTTCTATGAAGATTGCAAAGAGCAGTGGAGACAAGGGGCAGCCCTGACGGCATCCTCTTTCCAGTTCAAAAGATGATGATAAATTACCGTTAATCCTTATTTTAGCTGTTGGTTTTTTATATAATGCCTGGATAGTTCTAATGAAGTTGTTATGAAAATTGAAACTGGATAAGATTCTATATAGGAAAGACCAGTCAACCGAATCAAATGCTTTTTCAGCATCTAATCCCAATATGGCTGCATTTAAATTATATTTTTTTATATGATGAATTATGTGTAAAGTGCGTCTAATGTTATCTTGTGTCTGTCTTTGTCTTATAAAACCTGTTTGGTCTAAATGAATTACATCTGTCAGTATATTTTCTAACCTTTTGGCAAGGATAGTGGTAAAAAGCTTACAGTCCTGATTTAACACACTGATTGGTCTGTAGTTGAAGCAGTCTAGTTTATCCTTTTCAGGTTTAGGTATGACTGCAATTACCCCTTCTCTCCAGGAGGGGGGGGGATTTCCCCTGTGTGGAGGACATAGTTAAATGTTTTCAGGAGGAGAGGAGATAGTTACTGTTTAAAGGTTTTGTACCACTCTGCTGTAAAGCCATCTGCTCCTGGGGATTTGTTAGCTTTAAGTTTCATAATTGCTTTTTCTAATTCTTTAGGTTGTATTTCTGACAATAGTGTTTTATTTTGTGACTCAGTAAGTTGGGGAAGGTTTAATGTATTTAGGAAGGCTTCGGATGTGTTCTTATGTTTTTTGAGGGAGTACAAGTTCTTGTAGTAGTTCTCGAAGCTTTTAAGAATTTCCTGAATTCTAAATTTTATTTCCTTTGATACTGGGTCTCTGATTTTGTAGATTGCTCTCTCCGTTTGTTGTTTCCTCAATTTATAGGCTAGTAATTTTGCCGATTTGCTACCTGTTTCATAGTATTTTTGTTTCAGAAATGTAAGTTTCTTCTGGATTTCTATTGTGTAGATCTCGTTTATTTGTTTTTTAATTTCCTTAATTTTGAGCGAGTCATTAGAATGAGTGTTGTCTTTGGGCTCTTTTTCTAGTTTCTTAAGTTCTGACTCTAATGTGATTAGTTTTTCTTGTCTCAGTTTCTTTTGGATTGCCAGTTTTGCGATAATCTTTCCCCTTATTACAGCTTTGCATGCGTCCCACAGTATTAAAGGGGATACTTCTCCATTATCATTTTCTTCCATGCATCTGAGAATATCTGATTCCAATTCATCTTTCAGTGGTCCTTTCAGCACATTTGAATTTAACCTCCAAGAAAATGTATTATTTGTGTATTTTTGGATACTTAAGTCCATGTAGATTGGACTGTGGTCAGAGAGATCCATCAGTCCTATTTTACATGTTTTTACTCTTCCAATGTCTCTATTAAACATAAAAAAATAGTCAATCCTTGAGTATGATGAATGTGGTGCTGAGTAAAATGTATAGTTTTTTACACTGGGGTTGAATTCCCTCCACACGTCACAGATTCCCATTTCTTTTAGTAGCATCCGAGTTTTTCTACTTTGAGTGTTATTTTGATGTGGAGAGTTACCTGATGCATCCCAGTATGGATTCAGTCTTAGACTGAAGTCTCCACCACATATCACTAAACCTTGGGCTTTAGTTATCATTAGGTCAAATACATTTTTATAGAATTTCCAGTTAGCCCCTGGAGGTGCATATACATTCAGCAGGGTGATATCTTCTCCCTCTAGCCGACCAAGTACCATGCTGAATCTCCCTTCTTTATCTTTGTGTTCTGATTTTTTTTCAAATATAATTTTGGTTGAGATCAATGTCGCTACCCCCCCCTCCTCCTCCCTGACTTATATGAAGATGAAGAGATCATATTAAACCCTTGTCTATTAAGTTTAGTGTGCTCCACGTCTGTTAGGTGGGTTTCCTGTAAAAATATTATTCCTGCTTTGTCTTTTTTCATTTTGCCTAGAATCTTGGATCTTTTAACTGGATTCAGGATCCCTTTTACATTATATGAGATTATTTTGGTTACACCCTGTTTCTCCATTGTGTTGTCTTATTTAGTATAACAGTGTGGTGGCCCTCTTTTATGCTACTCAGAAACTGAAAGAACATTAAGAACATAAAAAACATTAAGAACATAGTATATAAAACTTTAAAACAAAAAACTGACAAAAGATCTTCCTGAGCTGAGGTCTTTTTAGTGACCTTAGAAGAGCCTTGATAGTGTGTTGGCTCTGAGGGAAATTCCTCAAACTCCGTTATGTGCTGAGGGCCCTCTCTTACCCCTGTAAGTTGTCCCATGTTTTTAACGTGAGTTTCAGATCCCAATCCGAACTTGTAATGATTTTATTTTTATTTTTTTTTATGCCTATACCCTATGAAATTGTGTGCAACCTCCCACCACCGTCACAGCAAACAATCACGTTAATACAGTATTTGTTAGTGTGGAGAGATCATGTGGTTCATTGTCACATTTCTATTTTAACAAGTTTTTTTTAAAGACTTATTTGTTTCTAATATTATGTCTTTTCCATGAAATGTTTTACCACTTCATATTTGCTGATTCTGCATCTCCTTTAATGTTTGTTACCTTGTAGGAGGAGGTTTGGATGCGCAGATTGACTAAAAATATCATTATTCCCTCCTGTAAACGCTCAGTTTTTCCTTACAGCTCTGGCGCTGGGTTTCCCGCTGCTGGGCTCGTGGGTTTTGAGGGTCTCTGTGTGCTCCACGTTTCAGCCTTGATTCTTTCGATCGGGTCTGCTGCGGGTTTATACACCGTTACCGGGAGCCCTCTTCTCGCCATATCCGTGGTTGCTTCTTCTGCCGAGTTGAAGAGACACGTCTCGTCCCCGTAAAACACCCTCAGCTTCACCGGAAATGGAGTCTGAAAGCGCAGTTTCTTCTCTCTTAGTACCTTTTTAGAGTTGTTGTATTCCCGACGCTTTTTAAGGACCCCCGGGGCGTAGTCGTGTTCCACAAAAACTTTTCTCTCTTGGTGCATAAATCCTTTTTTCTGCCAAGCCAGTCTTACAACCTCTTCTTTTATTCTGGAGTTGGAGAACTTCACCACCACTGATCGTGGGGGCACTTCCGCCGACGGCCTTGGGGCTAATGTACGGTGTGCCCTTTCTATCTTCAAGTCGGTGGATTGGGGAATTTCCAACTTCTCTCTCAATATGGATTCCACGCATGCAGCCATTGTGGTGAAACCGTCCTCGACTCCTTCTTTCAGACCATGAATTCTTATGTTGTCTCTTCTTAGTCTTCCTTCTTGGTCGGTTAGCTTAGCCTCCAGTCTTGACTGTTGTTTAAGTAAATCCAGCACGGTTTCTTCCAGCCCTTTTATTCTTTCCTCTGCTTCCATGATCCGGTCCTCAGCCTGGTCCACTCTGCTGTTTGTCCTTTTTATTTCGTCTTTAATTTCACGAAATTCGGCCCAACACTCTCGGCGAAATTGCCTTAATTCTTGAAGTACCATTTTTAAGCTAACCTTGTTGCTAGCTTCACTCAGCTCCTCTTCTGAGGGGATGTCCTCCGGATCAGATTCTCCGGCCGATGCATGTCTTGGCCTGGTAAATGTCGATCTCTTCTGTTTTCCTTTAGGCATAATGACTTTTGTCTTTTGATTTTCACTCTTCTGTAGGAAAATATGAAATTAATAAATATGATCAGGTATAAAATTTAATTTATATTTATGTATTGGAATCTGAGATCGAATCTTGTTTCATATACACCAGAAAAGTTAATAACACTCGTGGGGCACCAGCTTCTATCTCTAAGAAGCAATTTAATCTTTAATTTCACTTTATACCTGTTTAATCACTCAATAAATTAATTAATAATCAGTCTCAAAAAAATTTTCCGTGAATTCGATACCTGGGCTTCAAACAGACTCAGAATGAAATAAATTCTCAACAACTTCTCTCATTTTTACATATTTATTAAATGAAGTAATTAACAAATATTGCAGTAATTTCATTAATCATAAAATCAATCTTGTAAATGATAGATTAACAATGTCAATATTTTTGGAACCAGGGTTAACTGAGAGATGAATTTCTATCAGTTTGAGTTAACAGATTATGGAAACAACGCAAATTTATGGAAAAAGTTTACTAATTATATGAAAAGTCCTGGATTAATCTTAAGAAAATAAAAACGTAATTTTAATGAAAAGAAGAGTTATGTTAATGGCTTCTTAATTTGCATCTGATTAGATATAGAAATTATTACTGAACCTCAGACGTTTAATTCAGCAGATGAATTAAAGTTTGCAGCTCACGTGATTCCTCGTTCAGCGTTGTCCTCAGCCCAAGATTTTGTGGATGTTAGGGAAAATATCTGCCCACAGATATTTCAGGGTCCACAGTTCGACCTTTAAAGTCAAGCGGTCGAAGTGGCTGGATTTTGGCTGAATGACCCACAGTTGTAACTTGGATCGGAGCCAGATGGTGCCGACATTTCTTCAGCGTGTGGCGAAGAGCTGCGCGTTTTCTCCTTCGTAGACAAGCGGCTCCAGAGGTCTTCGAGAATAAGTAGATCTAATCAGATCTCAAATTAGAAAAAGACTTTCGGACTTTAGATAAAATCATAGCTTCTGGTGTGTGATTGGTCAGGAAAAATATTATGAAAATAAAGTCAAGATTAAAACTTAAATTAAAATTAAAACAAACAGTGGTTTTACAGAAAGTTTAACAAAGAAAAAGAGATAAATAAAAATTGGAGTTTAACTCCAATTAAGAATTGAGCTCAAAGAAATAGGAATTCCTAGGCATTTAAGAGAAAAAGGAAAAAAACATTAAAATACAAAGTTACATAAACAAATTACGAGTTATCTGCTCTGTGCTCGGAAAAGCAACACGTGGTAGAAGTCTTTGTTCAGGCAGTCCATTGTTCTACCGAAGGTCTTTCTTGCTGTGTGTGGACAATGGACAAAGAAGAGAGACAAAACAGCAGAGCAAAAGAGCCAAAAAGAGCGTCCAAAGAGCGACGTTAAAAGAGACGAAAAAGAAGGTAGCAGGGGGTCTTTCTCCTTTTATAAGTTCTGTTGAGCTTTCGCAGGCTTTCGGGTTGACAGCAACCTCAGCCAATAAGCCTTCTTCGTGGGCAGGCTTGATGAACTTTAGTCCAATGACAGGCTTTGTCTGCGAGGGACCAATAGGATGGAGAAGCTGGGGCTCAGTGAAGGCTGGGTGAAATTTGATACCGGTCCCCATGGATACACACAATTTTAATACACTGGAATATGCTTTTACACACTTATGTATAACTAAGCTAACCTTAGTGATTAGCGTAACTTATAAGCAGTGCTTTTAAATCAACATGCAGGAATAAACATTCATTTAAACATTTTTAACATGCATATATATAAAATCACAGATTAATGCATTTCACACGTATTATTGATTTTCCACATTAAAACATCAGAGTCCATTTGCTTTTCATAGTCCTGAAAAAAAGGGAAGATTTAGAATTGAGTTTGTAATAATGTACTTTAAAGTTCACTGGTTGAATCCAGCATGTCCCAGAGTTTAAGAAAATTAAATGAGTTGTGGATCTGTGTAGGCCATGAGGGCTCCATGTCTGTTCCATGTTTATGGGGGCAATAAAGGGGCACAGGAGGAAATAGGTTGAATTCTTTTAGACTGGTTTTAGCAAAGGAATGGGATTTCAGCTGTGGCCTGGGGGAGAAAATCAGTTCTTGACTGTCTTACTCCTGGGTGAAACAAAATGTCTTTAAGCAGAAGAATAATTATTGCTGAGCCAAAGTGAGATGATGCTACACTTCCAAAAATCTGTTAAATCTGATTTTCAAGGTATTTTCCTGGATTGGGTCTGGGAACTTCAGCGTTAAGCTGCTATCACCATGGTGTCCAGACCGGAAGTCAAGAAGAAGGATTTTAACCCCTTGCACTCTGGTCAATTTCCCTAAAAATGCCAAAAAATAACGTACCCAAAGTAAATCAAAAGCTGTTCTTCAATCCTTTGCGCTTCCATGATTGCGGTTTTGGCGAACGATTTTTCAAAACAAATAAGAACAGTAGTAAGAAAAAAAGACTGGCAAACGTGTGCGTGTCACCCAGCGGCTAAAAACAAAACAGATTTTGCAAGGGAGGCACGCTTTCGAACTACTGTGCTTCAATTGGCTCGCCGTATTCGCAGCCGTTGGTAGGTGGGTCCTTCTTGCTAGGTTTTCAGTCATTGGTTCTCCAAGGTTTCAGAAACCCAATTCAAGGCTCTTATTAGTCGAATGAGAGGTCAATCACATCTAAACCAATCAAAGCACTCCTTTGGCTTTCTGTTCACGGCTGTGTCTGTAGTGGAAGAACGGAAATGCAGCTTCTTTTTTTTTCAGTGTCTCCTAGGACACCCTCGTGCACCCTAGGATGCAGAGACGTGTCCGCCCGCGGTACACTGAAGTGCAACAGGTTAAACTTAATTCTAAACTCTATGGGAAGCCCATGAAGGGAGGCCAGAACCAGAGAGATATGATCTCTCTTTCTAGAACCAGTTAAAACTCTTGCAGCAGTATTTTGGATCAACTGAAGACTTTTTAAAGATATTTTAGGACAACCTAATAATAACGAGTTACAATAATCTAATCTAGAGCTAACAAAATCGTGGATCAGTTTCTCTGCATCATTCAGAGACAAGATGCTCCTAATTTTGGCAATATTGCGAAGATGATAGAAGGCAGTCTTAGAAACAAATTTAATATGTGAATTAAAGAACAGATCTTGATCAAAAATAATGCCAAGGTTCCTCACAGAACTATTCAGAGTAAGAGTAGTGGCATCCAAATTAAGAGTTTGATTTGGAAAGGTATTTCTAAGGTTTTTTGGACCAACAAGAATGACTTCAGTCTTATCTGGGTTTAATAGCAGAAAATTACAAGTCATCCAAGTTTTGATTTCCTTAAGACAGGCATCTAACTTGGCTAATTGATTACAATCATCGGGCTTCACTGACAGGTATAATTGTGTGTCGTCTGTGTAACAATGAAAATGTATACAGTGCTTTCTAATGATATTGCCTAACGGAAGCATATATAAACTAAAAAGAGTAGGGCCTAACACAGATCCCCGTGGAACTCCGTGACTGAGCTTAGAGTTGGAAGAAAACTCATCACTGATGTGAACAAATTGAAGTCTATCAGACAAATAAGATCTAAACCACTGCAGCGAAGTTCCATTTAGTCCAACATAGTGTTCTAATCTATCAAGTAGAATATCATGATCGATAGTATCAAAGGCTGCACTAAGATCTAAAAGGACAAGTACAGAAACGAGTCCATTATCCGACGCGATAAGGAGGTCATTAGTGACCTTCACTAAGACTGTTTCAGTGCTGTGATGAACTCTGGACCCAGATTGAAACTCTTCAAATAAACCATTTCCCTGCAAGTGGTCAAACAATTGCACAGCAACAACTCTTTCTAAGAAGAAGAGTTAATTAATTAAGAGAAGAATTAATTATATGAAGAATACGGCTACCGAAAATTGGGAAGTGTAGAGGATGTGCTCAAGGATGAGACTGAGTTTATTTCTCAGGTTCAGCTTTATTAACAGAACACATTCTCTATCAACCTCTCAACAAGAAAAGAGGCTGATCAATGTAACATCACACTTTTATACTCCTGGAGCATCGAAACCTAAGTCACATGGTGCTTTAGCAAACATACAGTCACATGGTACTTAATCCCAGTCACAGTGCAACTCTTTGATCTGTCACCATTGTCTCTCATTCTTCAATGATCCGGAAATCCTTCTGGGGCATCTTCTCTGAGACAAAAGGCCAAATCTCACACCTCCTCGTTATCTCCTGCAGATCTCTGCCGATCCAGATCTTCTTTGTCCCGCGAGACGTGAAGCACCCAATACACATACAGCAATACATTTGTGGAAAATATGAACCCAACATATGCGCCACATAAGACTTTTTTAAATAACCTGGTAGGAATAGGGTCTAAAAGACAAGATGAAGGCTTGGATGAGATTATTTTATCTAACTCTAAAAGGTCAACTGGAGTAAACTTATCTAAACAGATATCAATTGAAGGAGTTGTAGTAGTTGCTGTACTTAAGGTTACAGTGGGAAGAATCTGACTGATTTTATCTCTAATAGATAAAATTTTATGATTGAAAAAGTTCAAAAAGTCCTGACTAGAAAGCTCTAGGGGGATGCGAGAATTGACCGAGTCCTGACTCTTTGTCAGCCTGGCTATAGTGTTGAAAAGAAACCTGGGATTATTCTTATTCTCTTCTATTAATGCAGAGAAATAACTTGTTCTAGCTTTTCTAAGAGATTTTTTTTATAAATTAAGAGATGATTTCTCCACACTAAATAGAATTCATCTAAATTAGTGGAACGCTATTTTCTTTCTAATTGACAAGTCTTCTGTTTTAAGCTACGAGTTTCTGTGTTAAACCAAGGGGTTAGAAATCTCTGGTTAGACTTTTTTTTTTTTAAAGGGGCCACCAAATCTAGAGTCTGATGGAGAGAGGCTGTAACACTATCTACCATGCTATCAATTACGGAAGGAGCTGGCTCTCCATCTTTTATTTCCGTTGTGTTGACCCATGGTATAGAGGAGACAATCTGCAAAAATTTGGTAACAACGTCATCTGAAAGACATCTGCTGTAGTAATATTTTTCTTTAGGAGTCAAATAATCAGAAATAGTGAAATCAAAGGTTAATAGACAATGGTCTGACAGTACAGGATTACACACGTGGACAAAATTGTTGGTACCCCTCTGTAAATGAAAGAAAAAACCCACACTGGTCACAGAAATAACTTGAATCTGACAAAAGTGGTAATAAATAAAAATTCTATGAAAATTAACCAATGAAAATCAGACAATGCTTTTGAATTGTGGTTGAACAGAATTATTTTAAAAAACAAACTCATGAAACAGGCCTGGACAAAAATGATGGTACCCTTAACTTAATATTTTGTTGCACAACCTTTTGAGGCAATCACTGCAATCAAATGGTTTCTGTAACTGTCAATGAGACTTCTGCACCTCTCAGCAGGTATTTTGGCCCACTCCTCATGAGCAAACTGCTCCAGTTGTCTCAGGTTTGAAGAGTGCCTTCTCCAGACGGCATGTTTCAGCTCCTTCCACAGATGTTCAATAGGATTTAGATCAGGGCTCATAGAAGGCCACTTTAGAATAGTCCAATGTTTCGCTCTTAGCCATTCTTGGGTGTTTTTAGCTGTGTGTTTTGGGTCATTATCCTGTTGCAAGACCCATGACCTGCGACTGAGACCAAGCTGTCTGACACTGGGCAGCACATTTCTCTCTAGAATACCTTGATAGTCTTGAGATTTCATTGTACCTTGCACAGATTCAAGACACCCTGTGCCAGATGCAGCAAAGCAGCCCCAGAACATAACACAACCTCCTCCATGTTTCACAGTAGGGACAGTGTTCTTTTCTTGGTATGCTTCATTTTTGAGTCTGTGAACATAGAGCTGATGTGCCTTGCCAAAAAGTTCCAGTTTTGTCTCGTCTGTCCATAAGACATTCTCCCAGAAGCTTTGTGGCTTGTCAACATGCAGTTTGGCAAATTCCAGTCTGGCTTTTTTATGATTTGTTTTCAACAGTGGTGTCCTCCTTGGTCTTCTCCTATGAAGTCCACTTTGGCTCAAACAACGACGGATGGTGCGATCTGACACTGATGTACCTTGACCTTGGAGTTCACCATGAATGTGTTTAGAGGTTGTTCTAGGATCATTTGTTACCATTTGTATTATCCGTCTCCTCCTGCGGCCACGTCCAGGGAGGTTGGCTACAGTCCCGTGGATCTTAAATTTCTGAATAACATGTGCAACTGTAGTCACAGGAACATCAAGCTGCTTGGAGATGGTCTTATAGCCTTTACCTTTAACATGCTTGTCTATAATTTTCTTTCTAATCTATTGAGACAACTCTCTTCTTTGCTTCCTCTGGTCCATGTTTAGTGTGGTACACACCATGTCACCAAACAGCACAGTGACTACTTGTCACCCTTTAAATAGGCCGACTGACTGATTACAAGTTTGTAGACACCTGTGATGTTAATTAGAGGACACATCTTGGTTGAACATGTCCCTATGGTCACATTATTTTCAATCTTTTCTAGGGGTACCATCATTTTTGTCCAGGCCTGCTTCATGAGTTTGTTTTTTAAAGTAATTCTGTTGAACCACAATTCAAAAGCATTGTCTGATTTTCACTGGTTAATTTTCATAGAATTTTTATTTATTACCACTTTTGTCAGATTCAAGTTATTTCTGTGACCATTGTGGGTTTTTCTTTCATTAACAGAGGGGTACCAACAATTTTGTCCACGGCTGTATGAGGAAACACTACCAGATTTTCTATTTCTATACCATAAGTCAGAACAAGGTCCAATGTGTGGTGGAGATAATGGGTAGAATTTTCTACTTTCTGGGAAAACCCCATTGAGTCTAAAATTGAATTGAATGCCTTATTAAGACAGTCACTATCTACATCAACAAGTATATTACAATTCCCTACTACAATTTTTGATTTTAGCACTAAATCAGCTAAAAATTCAGCAAATTCGGATAAAAACTCTGAGTAGGCCGAAGGAGGATGGTAAACTATGGCAAAGAAAACTGGGTTCAAGCCAAGATAGCCAACATGCCCCACACTGAGGACCAGGCCCCCAAAGGAATTAAAACATGATTTTTGCTTTACATTAACTAGTAATTTAGAATGAAAAATTGCCACTACTCCACCTCCATGACCAGACCTTCTGGGATTATGATAGTTTAGATAACCAGAGGGAGTTGATTCATTCAAACCAACATAATCATCTTGCCCTAGCCAAGTCTCTGTAAGGGATATTAAATCGATCTGATGATCAATTAATAGATCATGAACTAGTAGAGACTTGGGAGTTAGAGACCTAATATTTAACAAACCACATTTAATTTTTAAACTATGAGGAGGAACAGAGGCCAAATTATTAAATTTAGAGACTTGAGGTTTGATTTGACTTTTACCAACATTTTGTTTAATCACTTTGGGATGTTTATGCATTATATTTTATTAACTTTGGGGGGAGTAGACAAAGGTTCTCTAAGGGGGAAGACAGGGGCAAAGTTGAGGGGTGGCGGATGAGGAGGAGCTGCAGAAAGACGTGTATTTATCAAGTTGTGTTGTATTTGTCTTGGGTTATAATATTTTGGGTAACAGGAGACAGACACAATCTCTGTGGGGTTATAAATTGAAGACTGATCTAAACTGTGAGGATTATTTGGATTAATAGGATTAATATGAGAAGTGGAAACAAAAAAGGGCTGGCTGGCAGACCCCGGAACTTTGGAGTGAGTTAACGCACCAAATTTCAGTCACTGTATTAAAAAACACTGAATGGAATAGAACAGATTGTCCCTTAAAACACGTGCACCAAGTCTATTTGGATGGATGCCATCTGGCCTCATAAGTGATGGGCGGTTCCAAAACAGGTTGAAATTGTCTACAAAACCAATGTTAAAAGTAGAACATGTAGAACACAACCAAGTATTAAGACTGCGAGTTCTGCTAAAATAATTGCAACCTCGTCTGAAAGGGGCCAAAGGCCCAGAGATAAACACACGTCTGCCACAGTTCATAAGAGTGGACAGAAGGCTCCTGAAGTCACTCTTTAAGATCTCCGACGCTTCATCTGGGATGTTGTTGCATCCAACATGTACAATGACAGTTTTACCGTGGGGGAATTCATTTAATATATCAGGGGTAAGAGCCTCAATGTCAGACACTTTAGCCCCAGGAAAAAATTTAGTGACACAGTACCTGCTTCTGACGTTCCTCATAATCGAGTCACCAATTACCAGCGTCGTCTGGGGGGGCTTTGTCGGTGGTTTCTGAAATGGTGGATAATTTTGTCGATGTTGTTGTTGTGATGGCAGGGTGATGCGCTCTCTTCTTTTTGGAGGTTGTGTGTAATTTGGCACACCTCAAGTAGTCTTAATCCAGGGTTTGCAGGTTTGGGCTGCTGCTGAAGGAGGAGGAGAAGGAGGTGGAGGGGCGGTCATGGGCAGATGGTTGGTGTCCAGGTGGGGAAAATCTTCCAGAGAAAGGATGTCGAATCTGTTTTCCAAAAGCAAGGGAAGAGAAGAGGCGCGGCTCTGTCTGGTCAATCGTTGATGGTTACTAGTTGGCCCAACCAAGGTCCAGGGTGCACATTGAGGATGAGAAAAACCACCTGGGGCTTTGGGTTTAGCTCGGAGTTGAAGCCAGTGCTTATTGCTGTGGTCCTGGACATCTGAAGAGACCGGAGCAGGGGTGGAAGTGGATGGCGATGCGCTGAATTCACCCAGGTAAGTAGCCGTTTCTGCCAGCTGCGAGTCGGTTGCCGGGGCCATTGTTTGCCCGAGAATTATGGTGTCAAGGTTGTCTTCAGCCTCCCAAATCTTATAGAGGTTGGAGAGTCTCACTTCCAACTCAGAAACCTTCCTAAGGAGGGACACACAGTTGACACACGTCGGGGATGGAGCCATGGCGTTTCAGGCAAGAGGTGGATAGCCAGCCAGCCAAAAACAGCTAACAACAGCTAAAAACAGGTTAGCCTAGCCCGGTAAACAGCCCAGCCAGGGGTCCGATCCACCCGTGTGTCTGATCGGGCTTTCTGCTAGGCCAACACTTAAGCTAAACACCAAGCGAAAACTAATATTAGCAAAAAGAGATAAAAAATTAAAAACAAAATCAATAAAAACAAACAGAAGCGGACAAGATAACGCTTTGACGTGACGAGATGTTTACAGACGCCGGCGTATGTGGCAACCTCAGCAGTGGTCTGCACCTGTAATTTTTTGAGATACAGGTGCATCTCAAAAAATTAGAATGTCAACAAAAAGTTGATTTATTTAGGTAATTCAATTAAAAAAATTAAACTTCTATATTACACAACATAACAAAAATAATTTTTTTGTAAGTTGTCTGTGTTTTTTCAACTGATTTATGGCAATTTTGAACCGCTGAATCCAAAAATGACATCCGTTTCTCTCGATTAGGTCAGGTTTTTATGTTAAGTTATAAGTAGTTGTACAGCAGTTGTACAGGTGTACTGTAAATTGAATAGTAGACACTGATAAAGGTAAGTACATGTAAATTGAATGTTACATCATCATTGTTCAAAATTCAGAGAATTTCAAGAAATAAAAAAGAATTTTGCATCATATAAAGTGAAAATACCCGTACATGTAAACAAAACAGTATAGCATAGTAAAACCACTGACGTATATCTGTAACCTGTCTCTCCAATCAGGTATATTTCCCAATGCAATGAAAATAGCTACAGTAATTCCGATATACAAGACGGGCGACAGAGGGGAACTCTCAAACTATAGACCAATTTCACTATTACCGCAATTTTCCAAGATACTTGAAAAAATACTCTATGAGAGAATTGACAACTTCATACTGAAGAATGATTTATTGTGTGAGCAGCAATATGGGTTCAGACACAAGAGGACAACTGCATTTGCTCTAATGGAATTTATAGAAAAAATATCAACAGCCATTGAAAATAAAGAGTATTCAGTTGGAGTATTCCTAGATCTTAAAAAAGCATTTGATACAGTAGATCACAATTTATTATTAAAGAAACTACAAAATTGTGGTATTAGAGGGGTAGCACTGTCCTGGTTAAGTAGTTACTTAAAGAATAGATATCAGTATGTATGTGTTAGCAACAAAAACTCAGAGTTACTGAAGGTCACCTGTGGAGTCCCACAGGGTTCAGTTTTGGGACCATTATTATTCAATATGTATATAAACGATATATGTAAAGTTTCAGAAAAAATGGACTTAATACTGTTTGCCGATGACACTAATCTGCTATGCAGTGGAAACAATTTGGAACAACTTCTGGACACACTCGGAAAGGAATTAGGAAAGCTTAAACTGTGGTTTGATTCAAACAAATTAACGCTCAATTTAAGTAAGACAAAATTTATAGTCTTTAACAACCATCACAACAACCCAGTACCCAAACTCAGTGTAAATGGTGTAGAGATTGAAAGGGTATCTGAAACTAAATTTCTTGGAGTAATAATTGATAACAAACTGTGTTGGAAGTCACATATTAATTATATTAAAGGTAAAGTATCCAAATCAATTGCAATATTACACAGAGTGAAATATTTGCTGAATCAACCCACACTATACACCTTGTATCATTCATTAATACTCCCATACATGACATATTGTAATGCAGTATGGGGAAATACATATAAAACAAACATATATCCACTCTTTATGCTTCAAAAGAGAGCTATTAGAATAATAAACAAAGCAGCTTACAGGGAACCAACAAACCCACTTTTTCTTAAACAAAAAACTCTCAAGTTGAAAGATCTGATTGACTTTAAAACCGCAATAATAATGTTCAAAGTGAAGAATTTATCACTGCCCGCAAATATCCAAAAGTTGTTCCAAACAAGGGAGAAACGATATCACTTCAGAGGAACATGTATATTTCAAAAGCCTACAGTGAGAACAACCACCAAGCAACACTGTATTTCAGTGCAAGGAGTCAGATTATGGAACGATTTTGGACCTGAATTAAAATCATGTACAACGCTTGGACAATTTAAACAAAAACTAAAGGAAGAAATACTCCAAACATATTTACAAGACGACATGTAAAATCACATAAGGATTGACATATCCAGCCTGTGTTGTGTTGTAGCTTAGTTTTTTTTTTTCTTTTTTTTTCTCTGTGACATTTTGTCTTAGATTTGTTTTTGAATAGTAACCGCTTAACTTAGCCTAGCTTAGTTTTCTTTTTTCTCTCAGTCACATTTTGTCTTAGCTTTGTTTTAAATTGTAATCGCTCTTGTCTTGTTTTTCTCTTTTTTCTCTTTTGAATTCTTGGATGGAATATGGGTGGGTGTGGGGAGACTTGAATAACGAAACCGAATTGCCTTTAATTTCAGTTTATTTCAAGTAACCATTCCACTGTCTGCTCTCATTCCTGAGCAGCGAACCAAGAGAGTGAACACACCAAAGTTCTCTCATTTAAACATTCTCACATCAAACCATTTCCCTCGCGGGGGAAATCACACATCTATCTCAAAATCTCTTTATTCACATTCATTAGCCTTTTATTTACATAACTCCCCCTTCTCTCCTCTCGAGCCTCAGTGGTCAGGAAGTCTTCTGTCCCCTGTCCTCCGCAGGGGGTCCAGGCTCTGTGGCTCCGCACCGCAGGGGGCTGGCTCTCCTTCATCGTGGTTAAATCACATATGCAGTGTCCAACATATACATGTCTCACAACACAGCCATATAACCCCCCCCCCCCAAACGATGAAGAACAGACTAATTCCTAAAATTTAATAGCACCTTACTCACTACTGAATAATCAACACCAACATTCAGTCTGTGCGCCGCTTGGGCTTCAGCCGTCTGCCGAATCTGCTGTGAGTTGGCCCCGCCTTGCCTGCGGTGCTTTTCTGCTTCGGCTCTGTTGACTGAGGAAGAGAGTGATTAATTGCCCCCTGCGGGGGCCTGCCTCGTCGGGGCGCCACTGCGACCGGTACAGACACGTCCTTCATGACAAAAGCAGGCTTTAGTCTGTCAATACTGACTGTCTCTTTTCTGTCTCCAAAATCTAGCACAAATTGCTTATCACCTGCCTCCAGCACTCGAAATGGCCCTTCGTAAGGTGGTTTGAGCGTTGCTTTAAGGGCTTCGCGCCTGACAAAAACGAAATCGGCATTTTTCAAAGCCTTGGGGACGAAAACTCGTGGAAAAGCGTGATGAACCGGACCCGGGAGCGTGTCTGCCCCCGTGCCGACTAACGGTCCCAGAGCCGAGAGAGGTGGGGGCTCTGGGTGCTCTGGTAAAAACTCGCCCGGCAGCCTCAGAGTTTGTGCGAATACCAGCTCCGCTGGGGAGGCGTCTAAGTCCTCTTTAGGCGCAGAACGCAACCCTAATAAAACCCATGGAAGTTTATTTACCCAATCTGCATCCGTGAGCGACGCTCTGAGTGCTGCCTTCAAAGACCTATGAAAACGCTCGCATAAACCATTGGCCTGAGGGTGGTAAGCCGTAGTGCGGTGAATTTTGGCTCCTAAGCCGTTGGCCATCGCTGACCACAGCTCAGAGATGAATTGCGGTCCTCTATCGGACGTAATGTCCGACGGAACCCCGAAGCGCGCCACCCAAGCCGTTAAAAAAACGCGAGCCACCTCCGCGGCCGTGGTCGTCGCAAGTGGGACCACTTCCGGCCAACGTGTGGTGCGGTCCACCATTGTCAAAAGATACGTGAACCCCTGTGATGCCGGTAGGGGGCCCACAAGGTCGACGTGCACATGGTCGAACCTTCTGGCCGGAATGCGGAACGGTTCTAACGGGGCTCTTGTGTGCCTGTGAATTTTGGCCCGTTGACAGGAAATGCAGGTTTTTGCTCATTCTTTCACGTGCTTGCGCAGGCACGGCCAAACAAACTTTTCCGCCACTAGTTTCACCGACGCGCGCACCCCCGGGTGCGCCAGTGAGTGGACCGAGTCAAAAACACGGCGGCGCCACGTGGCCGGAACCACCGGACGTGGGCGCCCCGTCGACATGTCGCAGATCAGGGGGGGCATACCGGTTTGTAAACACTTGCTCTCCAGCCTCAACCCTGTTGGTCCAGACTGGAGCGCGCGCACATCTGCGTCCGCCCCCTGGTCCGCTGCCATGGCTGCATAATCTATACCCACGTGCACCGGGGCTGCGCGCGCCACCGTGCCGCTCTCCTGCGGCGCGGTCACGGTGGCCCGTTCTGCCTCTGCGCGTGTTGGGGTCGTGAACGCGCGTGAGAGACAATCCGCTACTACATTGAATTTGCCCGCGACGTGCCTAATGTCAGTGGTAAATTCCGAGATTGCGGCCAGCTGCCTCTGCTGCCTGCCAGACCACGGATCTGAAATTTTGGCCATGGCGTATGTGAGCGGCTTGTGGTCCACATAAGCGGTGAAGCACCGTCCTTCCAGCCAGAACTGGAAATAACGAATAGCCAAATGCAGCGCCAACAGTTCTCTGTGAAACGCGCTGTATTTTCGTTCAGCCGCGCTTAAAGATTTGCTAAAGAAAGCCAAAGGCTGCCAAACTCCGGCTACCTGTTGCTCAATAACGGCCCCTATGGCTAAATCTGAAGCGTCTGTCGTCAGCGCGATACGTGCTGCAGGGTCTGGGTGGGCCAGGAGCGCAGCGTCAGCCAAGGCTTTTTTAACCTCTGTGAACGCGCGCTCCCGCTCCGGGGACCATTCGACCGCCTGGGTCGGTTTTTGTTTTTTGAGCGCGGCATATAACGGTTGCATGATTTGAGCTGCGTGGGGCAGGAATCGGTTATAAAAATTCACCATCCCCAAGAATTCCTGTAGTGATTTGACCGTTTGTGGACGGGGAAAATCCGCTACCGCGCGTACTTTCTCTGGTAACGGAACCGCTCCCTCCGGGGAGACGCGGTGACCCAAAAAATCGATCCGCTCGACGCCGAACTGGCACTTGGCTGGGTTAACTATTAAGCCGTGCTCTCCCAGCCTCCTAAAAACTGCTGTGAGGTGCGTTTCGTGTTCGTCCTCTGAAGTACTCGCGACCAAAATGTCGTCGAGGTACACAAACACGAAAGGGAGATCGCGTAACACGGCATCCATCATCCGCTGAAATGTTTGCGCCGCCCCTTTGAGACCAAACGGCATGCGTAAAAATTCGAAAAGTTCGAACGGGGTTATTACCGCTGTTTTAGGAATGTCCTCCGGTTGGACCGGGACTTGGTGATAGCCGCGAACTAGATCAATCTTTGAAAAAATGCGCGCCCCCGCCAGGTGCACCGAAAAATCCTGAATGTGCGGGATGGGATAACGATCGTGCGCCGTAGCGTTGTTTAGCCTGCGGTAATCCCCGCACGGTCTCCAGGAGCCATCGGCTTTCGGTACCATGTGCAGCGGCGAAGCCCACGGGCTCTTCGACCTACGAACGATGCCCAGCCTCTCCAGGCTGGCGAACTCCTCGTGCGCAATGGCGAGCTTAACTGCATCCAAGCGCCGAGCTTTTGCAAACACGGGAGGACCAGACGTGGGGATAAAGTGTTTCACCCCGTGCTTCGCGACCGTCGCTGAAAAAGTGGGCACAGTGAGCGCTGGAAATTGGGTGAGGAGTGTGTGAAACTTACCACCTGCTGTAGCGACGTGGGTCTGTACTGGTGGCGGGGACACTCGAGCTGAACAGGGGAGAGAGTAAAAAGAGAGTGCATTTACCAGCCGTCTATTAGCAAGATCAACTAACAGATTGTGTGAACACAAAAAATCCGCGCCCAACATGTTGAAACTCACCGCCGCTATTACAAAAGTCCATTCATATGTGCGGCCATGTAAGCACAAAGGCAAGGTCCTTCTCCCGTAGGTGTTGATGTTCGAGCCATTTGCCGCTGTAGCTCCGCTACCGTGGGGTCCAGCCACCCGGTCCGCGTATGTTGGGGTGATGAAGCTCACTTGTGCTCCGGTGTCGATGAGGAACTCTCGTCCGGAGCGCGCATCCGTGATGTAGAGCAGCTTGTTGCGTTCTCCGAGGGTCGAAGCTGCTAGCGACCCCCGGTCTTGCCGTTTCCCGAACTCCTGAAGATGCAGGGTGGCACACACCTGCGTGCCTTCTCTGCGAACCTCCGATGGTAAAAGCAGAGATCTTCTCCTCCGCTGTGTCGTGCCCGCACCTCTGCCGCCGGGCTATTGGCTCCACCTCGTCGCGGCCGTGTTGCCGCCGTCGTCGGCCAGTCTGGTTCTGCCGCCTCTGGCTCCCCGCTGTCTCGGGTCGCCGCTGTGGTTGCTTGCCCGCCGCAGGCGTCCAGGATCCCATCTGCCTCCTGGGCCAGCTCCCGGAACTCCTCCAGGGTGTGACACTTTTTGCCGGCCAGCGTGCTTCTCGCATGTGCCGGGAGGTTGGAGAGGAAGATGAACTGAAAAATGAAATCATCGTTGTCCAACCCTCTCAGCTGTATCATCTCCTCCATCAGGGCGCTCGGCCTGTGTCCACCTTGGTCTAGCAAAGACAGGATCCTCCTCGCCCTCACTTCAGCCGAGGGGGTGAAAAACTTGATGAGGGTGGATTTCAGCTTGCCGTACCTGTCGGTCGCGGGTGGCTGCTCCACCAAGCTTTGCACGCACCGAGCTGTGCTGTTGTCCAGTTTAGCGATGACATGGTGGAACTTAGTGTCATCCACCGTTACTCCTGCGAGCGCGAACTGCGACTCTGCTTGCAGAAACCACGACCGTGGGTTATCCTGCCAGAAATCAGGCAGCTTAACGGCCACTGCGCTCGCCAGCTCTGAGCGCTGTGAGTCCGGGACCCTGAGAATTTCTTCGTTCATTCTCAACGTCGTCAGTCACCAATGTGGGGAGACTTGAATAACGAAACCGAATTGCCTTTAATTTCAGTTTATTTCAAGTAACCATTCCACTGTCTGCTCTCATTCCTGAGCAGCGAACCAAGAGAGTGAACACACCAAAGTTCTCTCATTTAAACATTCTCACATCAAACCATTTCCCTCGCGGGGGAAATCACACATCTATCTCAAAATCTCTTTATTCACATTCATTAGCCTTTTATTTACATAACTCCCCCTTCTCTCCTCTCGAGCCTCAGTGGTCAGGAAGTCTTCTGTCCCCTGTCCTCCGCAGGGGGTCCAGGCTCTGTGGCTCCGCACCGCAGGGGGCTGGCTCTCCTTCATCGTGGTTAAATCACATATGCAGTGTCCAACATATACATGTCTCACAACACAGCCATAGTGGGCAATATTGCAATGGGTGGGCAATATAAGCTGCAGCTTCAGCTGCAGCTTCAGCCATCACCCATTTCGGATAACTTACGTGGAATTGTATAGTAGGAGGAGTCTTTGTCTAATTTGACCTTGTTGTTATATTATACAGTTTCTTTTAACCTGTACTGTACTATCCAAAATAAATTCATTCATTCATTCATTCATTCATTCATTCATTCAAAAACGTAAGAAAACGTGGCCATAGTTCAAAAAGTTGACCTGATTGAGCAAAACCAATGTGATTTTTGGATTCATCACATCAAAATTGTCCTAAATCAGCTAAAAAAAAACTTATAGACAATAAATTTGGTGTTGACCAGTGTTATATAGAGTCATTACACAGAAAGTGATATATTTCAAGTGTTTTTTTATTTTGATGATTATGGCTTACAGCCCATGAAAACCCCAAATTCAGTTTCTCAAAAAATTAGAATATTACATAAAATTAATTGTAAAAAATAGTTTTTTAATAGAAATGTTGGCCGACTGAAAAGTATATCCATGTACACACTCAATACTTGGTCGGGGCTCCTTTTGGATTAATTACTGTATCAATGTGGCGTGGCATGGAGGTGATCAGCCTGTGGAACTGCTGAGGTGTTATGAAGGTTCAGGTTGCTTTGATAGTGATCTTCAGCTCGTCTGAATTGTTGGGTCTGGTGTCTCTCATCTTCCTCTTGACAATACTCCATAGATTCTCTATGGGGTTTAGGTCAGGAACATTTGCTGGCCAGTCAAGCACAGTGATGCCATGGTCATTAAACCAGGTTTTGATACTTTTTGCAGTGTGTGTGTGTGGGGGGGGGGGTGCCAAGAAATCAGCTTCTCCATAAAGCTTGTCAGCAGAGGGAAGCATGAAGTGCTCTAAAATTTCCTGGTAGACAACTGAGCTGACTTTGGTCTTGATAAAACACAATGGACCAACACCAATTTATTTTTTTTAATTGAATGACCTAAATAAATCAACTTTTTTGCTGACATTCTAATTTATTGAGATGCACCTGTATTGTTTGTATTAAACTGTGAAAACAAGAAATTAGAATTAATGTAAGCTTGTGTGGGTGATAGATGAAGGTTAGTCCTTCTGCCACAAGAACGAGACCATTTGAGCTCTTCCCATAACTTTAATGTCCAGCCATAACTGCACCCAACATTCTATTAACAAAAACATCCCCCCCACTTCACTTCTGTCACTCCTCCTTCATAATAAAAGCCTTTTCCAAAATTACCTATTACATTACTTCCCCCTTCACAAAAGAAGCATCCTCGCTTCACAACAACAACAGCAACAGCAAAAAGACAATCTAGTACTACACATCTGTCAGGGAAAACTTCCAAACTGTTAGAGAAGAACTGGGGTGTTCAGTTTTGTTTTTTTTTTTAAGTCCAGTCTGCTCATGTTTGCATATGAGGTCAATGGTGAACGCTAAACAGTGAAAGTGTCAGTTCTGTAATGCTGTGGCCGTCGAACACAACGTCCTGACTTGGTCTTCCTTTGAGAGGGAGGCTGAACAACAACAGGTGGCTGTTGCGGAGGCACAGCTGGTGAAACGTTTCTCACAGGAACATGTCCATATGGGGGTTGCTGCACATGGGGAACATCAGGTACTGGAGGTGAAGCAGGGGTTGGGTATTGTTACACATAAGGCCTCGAGCCTGAGAGTGCAGTGAGTGGTGGTGTAAATGGACTAGAGGCAGAAGGTGGTGCTGGTTCCGAGGTTTGGGGCGGTGACTGTGCTGCAGACAGTGGGGATCGATAAGGCTTGAGACGGTTGTAGTCAATGACTTTTGGTTTGCCTCTGGGGTTTAACATATCCAACAGCTCATAGACCACACCACTGTCATCTGTACCAAAGTCCAGCCTCCATAAGACTTTGAAAGGGCCTGTCCATCTGGGAGACAGTTTGTGCCTAGCGAGAGAGGGGAGATCAACCCAAACCAGGTCCTCTGCTTCATAAGCCATATGTCTCTTGCGACAATCATAGTAATGCTTCTGCTGAGCACCTGCAGCAGCAATATTATGTGCAGCAGAGTGGAACGAATCAGTTTTTTCACAATAGAGTGAGCATAATCACGTGGCGCATCTTGTGTGTTTCCTGAAGCTCCAGGGGTTTCCCCAAGGAGGAGGTTGGTGGGTAGACAAGCCTCTCGTCCATGAACTAAGAAGAAGGGTGTGTGTTTGGTGGAGGAGTGGACAGTGGTGTTATAAGCAAACTCAACTTGCTTAAGATGCTCATCCCATTCTCCACCTTTGGTGAAAAGATACTTTGCTAACTGATCCTTTATGGATCTGTTAGCCCGTTCCACCATGCCATCTGACATAGCATGATATGGAGAAGTTCTTGTTTTGTGAATGTCCAAAAGTGAACATAGACATTTTACCAAATCTGAGTCAAACTGGCGTCCTTGGTCAGTGTGCAGGCTTTGCGGCACACCATGGCAGCTGATATAGTCTTCGAACAAACATTGTGCCACAGTAACTTTTTTTTTTTTTTTATTACTTATTTTGTACCCGTAGGTAGATTTGTTTTGCAGTCTGGTGACAAGCCACCAGCTGCCGGTCGCTGCGTGCGCAAGCGCCCCTTATCCCTAACCTGCATGTTTTGGCATGTGGGAGGAAACCGGAGAAATCCCGGAGTAAACCCACGCAACACGGGGAGAACATGCAAACTCCACACAGATCATTGTTGGCCGGGGGCAGGGATCAAACCCACAATCTCACGATCCCCGCGATCCCCCGGCTGGGGGTAAACTGTGCTGCCACAGTGCTAACCACTGCGCCACTGTGCAGCCCACGGTGCACGGTGCTGCTGCTCATTGATCAGGGAGGACATACAGGTTAAGATATTTTGTGAAATAGTCCATTATGACAAGGATGTACCTATTACCTCGATGGGTGAGAGGCAGCTCTGTCAGGTCCATGGCTATTTTTCTCAAAAGGCATTGAAGTAACCATATTTTGCATAGGGGCTTGTTGCTGTGGAGTCTGTGGCCTCCGTGCTTCACAGGCAACACACTGCAGGCACCATTCATTTATGTCACGTGCCATATATGGCCAATAACATCTACCCTGGGCACTTTGCAATGTCTTTTCAGCACTAAAATGGCCAGTGAGTGAATGTCTATGTAGTGTTTGAAACACTTCTCTTTGTAAGCTGCTAGGGATCACAGTCTGTAAGATTGGGTCACCTGGAGGGTGTCTTACTTTTCTACACAGAATAGAGTCAGCAACAGTAAGCTTTGGGAACTCTCTCCAAATATGTCTGTGCTCAGGCGAAGTGTGTCTGAGTTTAGCAAACGGTGGCCTGGAATTTGTCAGTACCCACTCAATGACAGTTTTTAATACCAGGTCATCTTGCTGAGCTTGAATGAGATGGCTACGGTCCCTGTTTAGGAAGGAATAGCTGGTGGCCATTTCAGGCTCCACATTTACTACCTGCTCAGAATGTGATGTTTTTGGGAATGTGGGTGTTTGATCAGTCTGTGTAGCAGCAGAAACAGTGCTTAAAGGGCTTGCTGCAGGGTTAGCTGTCAGGGGACTGGGCACCTGCTCAGGTGCTTTTTCCTGTGGGACTGCTTGAGCTAGACAGAGCTGTGCTTTTACAGATTCAATGGCCCTCGTGGATGATGGTTGACGTGACATAGAATCAGCATTAGCATGTCTACTGCCTTCCCTGTGTTCAACCGTCCAATCATAGGGGTCTATCTCGAGAGCCCACCTTGCTCTACGTCCTGTTGAGTCACAATCCAGGGTCATTTTTTGCAAACCAAGAAGAGGTTTGTGATCCGTGATGATGCGAAAATGGTGTCCAGTCAAATATTGGCGAAAGTGACGAATAGACCACACAACAGCACACAGCTCCCTGTCATAGGTGGACCAGCGTCTCTCAGTCCGTGTCAGGACGTGGCTACCATAGGCAATGACTTTTTCCATATTACAGTCATTAACCTGTGATAACACACACCCGATGGCTGTGTTGGATGCATCCGTAAAGAGCAGGAATTCTTGTGAGAAATCTGGGTAGGAGAGGATGGGTGTGTGAGTTAGGGCATGGCGAAGGCAGTCAAAAACAGACTGTTCAATTTCAGTCCAGACAAATGGTTTCCCTTTCTGAATGAGGCTATGCAGAGGTTCAGACAGCTTAGCATATTGATAGATGAAACGGTGGTAATATGATCATAAGCCGAGAAATGCTCTGACTTCAGTGGGGTTCTCAGGAGTAGGCCACTCCTCTACTTTCTGAATGTTTTTGGGGTCAGGTTTCAGACCAGCTGCAGAGACTACATGCCCTAGAAATGACACTTCTTCTTGACCAAAGTGACACTTTGATGGTTTGAGTTTTAAATTAGCTGCTCTTAGCTGATCAGACACCTCTCTAAGATGCTGCAAATGTGTGGAAAAACTGGGGCTGTACACGATAATGTCATCTAAATAAACAAGACATGTTTTCCACGAGAGGCCTTGTAATACCAGCTGCATCAAATGCTGAAATGTGGGCGGAGCATTCACAAGACCCATGGGCATAACACAGAACTGGTAAAGACCCCTACCAGTAGTAAAAGCTGTTTTGGCTTTGTCTTGCTCATCCAACTGCACCTTCCAATACCCTGATGAAAGGTCCATGGTACTGAACACTGATGAGCCCCGTAATGCATCCAAGGTATCATCTGTTCTGGGCAAAGGATGAGCATCTTTCGTGGTCACAGCATTCAAACCCCTATAATCAACACAAAAACGCCACGAGCCATCTTTTTTTCGCACCATTACAACAGGGGCTGCCCAGGGACTATGGCTGATTTCAATAAGCCCTTTGTCTAACATGTCATTCACCTGTGACTGAATCACCTCCTGCATCTGGGGTGAGGTGCCATAGGCACGTTTTCTAACAGGGGGTGAAGCATTTGTGTGGATTTTGTGTTTGACAATGTCAGTTCTGCCAAAATCTGTAGAACTTTTACTGAACACATCATGATAACACAGGAGCAGTTCGGTCAGTTGAGACCTCTCAGAAGCAGTCAGAGCACCACACTGAACACCAAATGGCAATTTGTCAGAGATTTGGGCTGTGTTTGTTGCCTTGTGAGATTGTAAAGGGCAGTTGGATACATTGCATACAGGGGCAGACTCTGACACTATGTCATCTTGTGACACAGAGATGAACTGTCCTATGTGCATACCTGGCTGCAGGGTGATGGGACTATCCGTCAGATTCAGAAGGCGCACTGTAGTCACACCATTTACTGCCGTTGTCAAGGTGCGCGCCACTGCGATGCCCTCAATGTCCATCTGGCGTGGCTCTAGGCAGCCATCATAGTTGTCTGGGATGCCAGCAGTGATTGTGGGAGGGATCAATGGTGCCCAAAGTATCTAAACTGTGCCCAGTTACTCCTTTAGACAGAATGTAGTGCTTCATAAGAGGCTTTTTGGCTAGTACTGAAATGGACATTCTGGTTGCTTCACTGATAAATGAGATATGGGAGCCTGAATCTAACAGAATGTGTGCATCTGTACCCTCAACAAGTCCATTTACATATGAAGAAAAGTGTATCTCATTTAATGAAAATGTAGTATCTCTGTTGTCACTAGAGGGCAGCAAAGCAGTACTGATGTGTGGTGCAGATTTATCAATTTCATTTGGGGATCCTAAGGGCCCAGCTGAAGAGTGCCCCACGTCTTCAGCTAGCGCCCGTTTCCCCTGATGAGAGGTTTGTGGGCCCAGGCAGTCA
The DNA here is from genome assembly GCA_020510985.1 of Pholidichthys leucotaenia. Lineage (NCBI taxonomy): Eukaryota > Metazoa > Chordata > Actinopteri > Cichliformes > Pholidichthyidae > Pholidichthys > Pholidichthys leucotaenia. Next base: position 84,718,901 of record CM035840.1, on the reverse strand, counting down.
TAGTTTGAGTGCTGCTGTTGGCCACGAACCAGGTGTTGGAATCCATAGCTGCCTCTCTGATGGTCCTGGAATGAAACATGTTTACAGCGGGGACTTGGGCTCCTCTGACGCAAACTCAAAGGGGGCCCTGAAAGAGAGCGGTGAGCTCCACTTCTGTTATCATACTGTTCGGAAGAATAATAGGATTCTTGGCTATGTGACTTGTCTGCTGAATATGTTGCTGCATTTGGGCTATATGAGCGCTGGTATTTTTCAGCTCTGTAATTGTGGGTTGGTGAATGCGATAGTTAAATTCAGGTGAGGAGGAGGGAAAGCGTCTTGAGGAGAGACGTGCATTGCGGGTCTTATTGTATTTAGCTGGACTACGCCCAAAACGTAAAGGAGACCTGTGAGAGTGTCTGTAGCCATGCGTTTCTGGCTGGTACATTCTGCTTTGTGCTTCCAGTTTTATCTTCAGTGCAGCAAGATATTTGCTCAAATTCTGGACGGTGGCTGTGAGGTCCTGGACAGCTGTTCTCACATACGTGTCATTATCAGTCACAGAATTAACTGACTGGGTTGTGTTGCCAACATCTCTGGTAGTGACAATATGTGGGGAGACTGGTGTCACTAACCTTGCAGCTTGGCGAGCACGCTCAGCTAGAGTGGCTACTTCCACAGCCTCTTGAAAACTTTTCACTCCTCTCTCATGACACTTAATTTGAAGCTCCTGATCCAACCCAGCAATGAAGCGTGACATTTTCATGTACTCGGATGCATTGTATTCAAAATCAGGGAAAGCCTCCTTCACAAGTCTGCACACATCCGCAGCGTAAACCTCCATGGCCTCATTTGGTTTTATACTGAGGGCATTTGGGAATGTCTGAAAATAAGCGATAACGTCCTTTTGACCAAAAGCAGCCTGAAGATGTTTCTTTGTATCTGCACAGGAACGCTGTGTGGTGGAAGGCAGGTTGTCCCATACAATAAACAGTTCAGGCGGCAGTCTTGTGGGTAGCTCCAATGCCAATACCGCATCCAAATCAACACTGCAATCGTTGTACCGGGCGGCCTGAATTACCTCATAGCGGTGAGCCCATAATTGGAAGGACTCCCGATCGTCATTGCAGAATGACGGGGGCAGCGAAATTCCTCCGGGTGGATCCTACACTGCTGCAGGTGAAACCGGGGCAGACTGCCTGCTGCGTTGTCTGATACTGGGGTCTGGTGACTCCCCGTCAGACATAGTGGCGTGGTGTACACTCCAGAAGGAGAAAGCAATAGGTACGTGATGCCTAATAACACTGAGCTACAAACAATGAAACGGAATTGGCGGCAACTAGCTCACTGTACGTAGCCGTTAGCTTAGCTTGTAGTTAGCCTTCAACTGTCGGATTGTTAAATAGGCTCACCAAGTTGAGAAGAGTCCTCTAAAACCAACACCGCTGCTACCAGTGTAAGCTTGCGTGGGTGATAGATGAAGGTTAGTCCTTCTGCCAAAAGAACGAGACCATTTGAGCTCTTCCCATAACTTTAATATCCAGCCATAACTGCACCCAACGTTCTATTTACAAAAACATCCCCCCACTTCACTTCCGTCACTCCTCCTTCATAATAAAAACCTTTTCCAAAATTACCTCTTACATTAATGATAAACAATTTGATTTTAATTTGTAAACATTTTATTCATAAATGTTGATTTTTTAAACTAAACCCCAGATAAACCACTGGCAAAATGACTTCTTTTTATTTTGTACATCACTAAAACTTGTTATAAATATGCACACTTTTAAGTTATATTGTGGAGCGTGTAAATGAAGAGGCAGATTCATTTCAGACGATTTATTACACACTCACACTTCACGAGCAAAGAACAGACTGAACTTTTAAGCAGAAACTCCTCTCTTAAGTTTCATGGCATTTACATCACACACAACATGACATTTGCATCACACTGCATTCAACCCCCTTCAATCTTGACTCCTTCCTGCTATCTCACCAGGAACCTCCTGCTCTTTGTTCTCCCATGCTTATCCACTGTCTCCTGTCTGAGATGCTAGATAATCTGGCTCCCCCAAGGTGCTACAATATGCAACATTTGAAATGGTTGGTTTAGTTTAAGAAGGCCTATATTATCTATTTATAGAGATACCTATTGTCTTCCTTTGTTATTTTTGTCTGATTTTTTTTTCTGTTTTTTCCCCTTTTCTCTTGTTGAATGTTGTTTGATCTTTTGTTCATTTTTTGTGCTGTGCCCTGTTGGTTTGTAATTTTTGTTTATGACAAAACTTATTTGGCCCTGCGATGGACTGGCGATCTGTCCAGGGTGGACCCTGCCTTTCGCCCAAAGATGCTGGGATAGGCTCCGGTCCCCCCGCGACCCGAAAAGGATTAAGCGGAAGAAGATGGATGGATAGATGGACAAAACTTATTTGTACTTTGAAAATTGTTAATAAAGCACTTTGAATTTTTTTTAAAAAATACGAGTTCATTTTTTTGCCTCTACCGTATTGTCTGGAATAGACGCGCATAATACTTTTAAGCCGCGGCTGGCTTGACCGTCTCTTTGCGATCGACGGGCCACTTGACTGCAGTAGAAAACTTGGAGGAGCCCGCTCGTTAAGCCCCAGCAAACTTGAACATACTCCACACGCCTGCTGCCACCAGTGTAACACTCTCTTCTTCTTCTTCTTTTAGATTTGATTGGTGGCTGGCAACCAGCTTAAAGGTGCATTAGGCCAGAAAGCTCCGGGGAACAGAAGTTTACCTAAATGAACACCTAACAAAAACTAATGCTGAAATAGCACGGCAAGCACGGACGCTGAAAAGACAAAATAAGATACAGGCAACATGGACAAGAAATTGTAGAGTTTGGATCAAACTAAATGGAACACCTGAGGAAGCAAAGAGTATAATAATCAGAGAGATTACTGACTTAAATAAATATAGATGAACACTGATTAAGAAAATTAAGAGACTATGATAATCCATATCCACACACACGGCAAGAATAGTTCTTTTGACATACCATGTCAATGTACTTTAAAAAAAAAAAAAACTAAACAAAACAAACAAAAAAACTTATGACTGACTTGAGTAGACATCAATTATCCCCAGTTGGAGGAAGTCATTTGACACAGAGTGAGGAAATTCAAACTCTGAAAATATGCCATTATGCTGAACATAAACTACAAGAGATGGAGAATGATATTGATCCTGATAACCACTTTTTCAATAATATTCATAACCATTGTGAATATTACACTGAAAAGCAATTCAAAAGTCAAGTGCAACTAGATGGTAAACTATCAATAATACACTTCAACAGCAGAAGTCTTAACAAAAACTTTCCACAGATTCAGGACTATTTAAAACAGCTAGACAGAAAATTTACAGCTATCGCAGTCTCTGAAACTTGGCTTAATGAAGAGCAGGCTCCCCTGATGGCAATAGAGGGATATCAGATGTTTCATATTAACAGATCTCAAAAAAAGGGTGGTGGTGTTGCACTGTATATTGATGACCTGTATAGGTGTAAGCTTGTAAATGGAATGTCCTTTGCACTACCAGGGATTTTGGAATGTGTTACTGTTGAGATTGACCAAGATAAAACAAAAAATCTAATTATAAGTTGTATATATAGAACGCCGGGAACTTGCATTGAGACATTCAGAGATAAATTAGTCGAGCTGTACAATAATATTACTAGTAAGAAAATGGTAGTAATTTGTGGAGATTTCAATATTAATTTACTAAATCCATATCAACAAAATGTAATTACAGAGTTCATGAACTCTATGTACAGCATGAGTCTATATCCCACAATAACACATCCCAGTAGAATCACAGTTCACACTGCTACACTTATTGACAACCTGTTTGTTAATATTATTGATAAGAAAATAGAAAGTGGATTATTGATAAATCTAATTATAAAAAAAAAAGTGACCATTTGCCAACCTTTGCACTTATCCATGGCCACACGGGGGCCAATACAGAAAAAATTTTAAAATCGTTCAGATACAAATCACAAAATGCAATCAGTTCTTTTAAAGAAGACTTGCTGAAGCAAGACTGGACAGAAGTCTATGTATCAGATGTAAATGAAGCCTATGACACATTTATAGACATTGTAACCACTCTTTATGAAAAAAATTGTCCATTAGTAAAGAAAAAGCTTAAACATAAATTTGCCAATAAGCCATGGTTAACCAAAGGATTACAAAAGGCGTGTAAAAAGAAAAATTTATTATATAAAGCTTTCCTAAAGAAAAGGACAAAAGAAGCAAAGCAGCGGTATAAAACATACAAAAATAAGTTAACATATATAATAAGATGTCGTAAAAGAGACTATTACAGTAAAGAACTGGAGAAAAACAGAGATAATATTAAAAATACATGGACAATACTTAACAATATTCTTGGAAATAAAAACAGAAATACAAGCTACCCAACCGATTTTTCAAAAAATAATAAAACGACTCAGAGTGTGAATGCAGCTTCACCTGCAGATGAATTTAATAACTTTTTTGTTAACATTGGTCCTAATTTGGCTCGAGAAATACCCATTACGGCGCCTACAGGTGATACAATAAGCAAAAACACTGCTATAAAAGACTCCATTTTCATAAAGAACACAGACGAGAGAGAGGTCATTGAAATTGTTAAATCGTTTAAAAGTAAAACATCTACGGACTGTGATGGTATTGACATGCTCTTAGTCAAAACTATTATTGAATGCTTAGTGAAACCACTGACGTATATCTGTAACCTGTCTCTCCAAACAGGTATATTTCCCAATGCAATGAAAATAGCTAAAGTAATTCCGATATACAAGACGGGTGACAGAGGGGAATTCTCAAACTATAGACCAATTTCACTATTGCCGCAATTTTCCAAGATACTTGAAAAAATATTCTATGAGAGAATTGACAACTTCATACTGAAGAATAATTTATTGTGTGAGCAGCAATATGGGTTCAGACACAAGAGGACAACTGCATTTGCTCTAATGGAATTTATAGAAAAAATATCAACTGCCGTTGAAAATAAAGAGTATTCAGTTGGGGTATTCCTGGATCTTAAAAAAGCATTTGATACAGTGGATCATAATTTATTATTAAAGAAACTACAAAATTGTGGTATTAGGGGAGTAGCACTGTCCTGGTTATGTAGTTACTTAAAGAATAGATATCAGTATGTATGTGTTGGTAACAAAAACTCACAGTTACTGAAGGTTACTTGTGGAGTCCCATAGGGTTCAGTTTTGGGGCCATTGTTATTCAATATGTATATAAATGATATATGTAAAGTTTCAGAAAAAATGGATTTAATATTGTTTGCCGATGACACTAATCTATTATGCAGTGTAAGCAATTTGGAACAACTTTTGGATACACTCGGAAAGGAATTAGGAAAGCTTAAACTGTGGTTTGATTCAAACAAATTAACGCTCAATTTAAGTAAGACAAAATTTATAGTTTTTAACAACCATCACAACAACTTAGTACCTAAACTCAGTGTAAATGGTGTAGAGATTGAAATGGTATCTGAAACTAAATTTTTTGGAGTAATAATTGATAATAAACTGTGTTGGAGATCACATATTAATTATATTAAAGGTAAAATATCCAAATCAATTGCAATACTACACAGAGTGAAATATTTGCTGAATCAACCCACACTATATACCTTGTATCATTCATTAATACTCCCATACATGACATATTGTACTGAAGTATGGGGAAATACATATAAAACAAACATATATCCAGTCTTTATGCTTCAGAAGAGAGCTATTAGAATAATAAACAAAGCTGCTTACAGGGAACCAACAAACCCACTTTTTCTTAAATTAAAAGCTCTCAAGTTGAAAGATCTGGTTGACTTTAAAACTGCAGTAATAATGTTTAAAGTGAAGAATCTATCACTGCCCGCAAATATCCAAAAGTTGTTCCAAATAAGGGAGAAACAATATCATTTCAGAGGAACATGTATATTTCAAAAACCTTCAGTGAGAACTACAGTACCACCAAGCAACACTGTGTTTCAGTGCAAGGAGTCAGATTATGGAACGATTTTGGACCTGAATTAAAATCATGTACAACGCTTGGACAATTTAAACAAAAACTAAAGGAAGAAATACTCCAAACATACTGTATATGACATGTAAAATCACATAAGGATTGTCATATCCAGTCTGCGTTGTGTTGTAGCTTAGTTTTTTGTCACATTTTGTCTTAGCTATGTTCTGAATTGTAATCGCTCTTGTTTTGTTTTTCTTTTGGATTCTTGGGTGGAATATGGGTGGGCAATATAAGCTGTGGCTTCAGCCATCACCCATTTCGGATAACTTATGTTGAATTGTATAATCAGAGGAGTTATTGTCTAATTTGACCTTGTTGGATTTTCTTTCCCCCTTTGTTATATTATTCTGTTTCTTTTAATCTGTACTTTTAATCTATCCAAAATAAAGATTCATTCATTTATTCATTCATTACCGCCATGTACTTCACTCTATATCATCACTCTATATATCTTGGCCGTATCACGCTATATGGTGTCTTGAGTGTCACGTAACTAAACGAGCGTTGTGGGTTACTAATAGCAGAAAAAGACTGCCTTCACGTTTAGCTCCTTTATTCACTCCAAGCTACACATTAACCTGAACCAGCTTCTCTGTCAACTAGGAGTTGTATCACTCCGCCTATCAACCAATTCCTACTACCTGTATAACTGTATATCGCCACAATTTAAGCATAAAATAGTTCCCATCCAAAACACATGAAATTATTTAAAATTAGTTAAAAATATAATAATGGCCAAGAATGAAAATCAAAATTATATTATTTAAAGCTTGTATAAATTAAGGTACTGTAAAAATAAATCTCATCTTACAACAACATAACACACAGAGACAACAGATTCATACACTAATATAACAATAATTAATTGTAAATTTGCATATTTTTGTCGTATTTTGGCACCTTTATTCAAGCAAATTTGTACTTAATTTACATTTATGTGTTTGTACCTTATGCTAAATTTGTGAATACCCCTCACACACCATCATCCCTTTTGTTAAAAAATAATAAATCATCTATTTATAGCCTATAGCTTTAAATACCTCCAGGGTACGTAAAACTTATAGGCACAACTGTAAATTGACAGAAAGTAAATATGATTTTAGAGGAATATACCTGTTCCAGAAAACAAAGATAAGTATAATAGCTCAACATGGTTTCCACCCATGTCCACACTTTCTGTTGTTTTTGAACTGTTTTCACCTTTATTCTCTTATCATTAGTTTGTTTGTTTACCCTTTAGTTTCTTGTTTCAGTTCCGTTTTCTACTGGAGTTAAGGCAAGTACTTTTTGTAGTTTTCTTAGCATCTATACTGAAAGAGTCTTGCCTTACTTCTTGCGAGGGAACCCAGTTGCAGCTCCTATTTACTTCTGGTCTTCCTCCGCTGGACTCCACTGCTGGTACCGTATATTGACCCAACATCCCCCTGTGTTTTTTCCTCCCAGTCTGCGGTGGCTGCATCAAGGATGGAATTCCAGGTTCCCGAGCACGCCGCTCGCCAGTCGCCTTCATCATCATCATCATCTGGGTTTGCTACACCGTGTTCATCTGAACAGTCCGATCCACCTGGGCCATCCGAGCAGGGCGCTCCATCATCACCGTCATCGGAGCAGGCCGCTCAGTCAAGGTCACCGCTCTTCAGCTTTCGCCGTCTGAGGTCAACACTCCTCCACCGCTGTCCCCTGAGCTGAAAGCTCCTGCAGCACAATGTTTTTCAGTCTGGTGGTCTATGGACTTGGGGAAGCTGCCAGACTCACTGTGTTCTTTGGTTAGCGGGCCCATGGACTCTGGGCGACCCCCCCAACCTATCCGGCTCCTCCATCTGGTGACCCTTGGACGTTGGTAGGCCACCAGATGTGCCATAGTCCTCCTGTTAATAAGTAACAAAAAAAAAAAAAAAAAAAAATAGTCCTCCTGTTGGTGGTCTTGGGACTTTGGCCAACCACCTGATGAACATTTTTTCTTTTGTTTGTGTTCTTGTTTTGTCCCGCCGTGCCTTTGTCCCCCTCCTCCTGCCCAATTTGGGTTTTTTTGTTTCTCTTTTTGGAGCGTCTGGATTCCGCCCTGGGGGGAAAGGGCACTGTCATATCTGGACATGGTTGGAAACCATGTCCACGCATTCTGTTGTTTTTGAACTGTTTGCACCTTTATTCTGTTATCATTAGTTTGTTGGTTTACCCTTTAGTTTCTTGTTTCAGTCCCATTTTGTAGTCTACCTTATTATTTTCCGTATCTATAGCCACTCATGTGTGTTTTTTCCTCCCTGTCTGCAGTGGCTGCATCGAGGATGGAATTCCAGGCTCCCGAGCATGCCGCTCGCCAGTTGCCTTCATCATCAGCATCATCTGGGTTTGCTACACAGTGTAGCCACTCGTGTGTTTTCCTTTGGGCCCCTCATGTCTTCCACACCTGCAGCCTGTCTCATGTAATCAGTTAGTTCTTGATTTGTCCCCACCTGTCTTGCATCAGTTAATCATCTGTTACCCTTTATATGCTGATTTGTGTTTCAATTTTGTGTGGCATTATTATCAGAGTTTCCCTTTGGTCCTTCGTTATTGTCTGGTCAGCATTATCTGTGTATTTTGTGTTTGACAGCCCCTGTGTTGTAAGTTATTTTACGCCCTGTAAATAAATTATGTTACAGTGGAGTTCTACCTGCCTGAAGAAGTCATTTATTCCTGTTCTGCCGGAGGTTGCATCTGACAATAAGGACTGACATCGTTTTCTTGTTTTTCATCTGCCTCCATCTCACCCTATCCCTTGCATCTTCTTCTCTCACGCCAGCTGTGTCCTTGTCTTCTTTCACTACATCCAAGAATCTTCTCTGTGGTTTTCCTGTTTTCCTTCTGCCTGGCAGCCCCATCGTCAACATCCTTTGTCCAATATGTCCAAACCATCTCAGCCTTGCCTCTCTCACTTTGTCTCCAAAGCACTTAGCTATCCTTCTGATATACTCACTTCTTATCCTGTCCCTCCTAGTCACTCCCAATGAGAATCTTAGCATCTTCAGCACTGCTACCTCCAGCTCCGCCACCTTTCTTCTTGTCAGTGCCACCATCTCCAAACCATACATCATAGCAGGTCTCACTATCATCTTGTAAATCTTCCCTTTCACTCTAGCTGCTATTCTTTTGTAACAAATCACCCCTGACACTCATCTCTACCCACTCCACTTTGCCTGCACTCTCTTCTTCACCTCTCTTGTGCACTGTCCATTGTTTTGGATGGTTGACCCCAGGTATTCAATGGGGGTGTAACGGTTTTTGTATTTGTATTCAAATTTTTCGGTACGGAACCTTCGGTTCAGTGTAGAGGCGTACCAAGGATCCACACGGACCATGTTAAGTGACGGACATGAAGTGCCTCACATTGGACATGTAAACAAACAGTTCAGCCCTGTACAGAGAAGCCAGAGCTTGAAGACGGACCAAGGTAAGTGAATAAGACAAAAACAGCATCAGATATGCTTTTGGCAGTATATTTACCTTATTAACTCATTTGAAACAGCACCACGCGAACATGTAGCACAAAAAAAAAAAAAAAACTAACACGGTACAAGTGTAGCTTCCAGCGACATTTAGGCGACCTCTCCAGGGCTTTTCAGATCAAGCCAAAGCAATAACAAATGCTATTGCTGTTTTTATAGCAGCAGATCTAAGGTCATATTCAGTTGTTAAGAACACTGGGTTTAAACACATGGTGAAGGTAACAGAGCCCTGGTATGAAGTTCCTTGTTGTGCCCACTTCGGCCAGAAAATAATACCATCCTTTTAAGAAAAAACTTAATCTGTTAATGCTGCCCTTGATGCCAGTGTTTTTCAGGGGTGCCCTGGTATGTTCAGATTTTTGTGGGACATTATTTAATTTAACTTCTTAATTGTCCAAAAAATTGCAAATAATTTGCTGTTGCTGTACATGGGTGCCTTCAGAACCTATATACAACAATGACAAATTATTGACCAGTTAACAAGTGAAATTAGATAATTAATTTCCCACAGAAACCTGAACATACCAGAGCACCCTGGTTAAAAACACTGCTTCAGGCAATAAGAAACTTTAATTTCCTAAGTTTACCCTTGGCCGGGGGATTGTGGGGATCGTGGGATCGTGGGTTCGATCCCAGCCCCCGACCAACAGTGATCTGTGTGGAGTTTGCATGTTCTCCCCGTGTTGCGTGGGTTTACTCCGGGATTTCTCCGGTTTCCTCCCACATGCCAAAAACATGCATGTTAGGTTAATTGGCTGTTCTAAATTGTCCCTAGATATCTGTTTCCTATAGGCCCTTAAAATAGAGGGTTAGTATTAATGAAGGCGCTTTGAGTGGTCTTTGTGACTAGAAAAGCGCTATATAAGTGCAGGTTAGTTAGTTAGTTAGTTAGTAAAAACAAAAGAATAATTCAGACTATTCAAATTTCTATTGCTGGACTTGTCTGGATCGTTCATTTGCTAAAAAGAGAATTTATTTGTTTTATTGTATACATTTTATTTATTGGAGAATTTACTGCTGGCAGTTTGCAGGGGGTTTTTGTCAAAGCTGTTCCCGCTTATACAAAAGATAAGCAGTTTTATGTTTTGCATTTTGCTTCCTTACTGTACTGAAAATGAACCGAACCGTGACCTTAAAATCAAGGTATGTACCAAACCGTGATTTTAGCGTACCATTACACCCCTAGTATTTAAATTCATCTACTACCTGTACTACTTGCATCTTTGTTGCACCTGCCTTCCTCTTATTTATACACATGTATTCTGTCTAGCTTCTACTGACTTTCATTTTCATTTTTTCTACTGACTTTCATTTCATTTTTTCTACTGACTTTCATTTTCATTTTTTCTACTGACTTTCATTTCATTTTTTCTACTGACTTTCATTTTTCATTTTTCTTCACTTCAATGCATACCTTTTTTTCACGTTTTGTCTTAGCTTTGTTCTGAATTGTAATCACTCTTGTTTTGTTTTTCTTTTGAATTCTTGGATGGAATATGGGTGGGCAATATAAGCTGTGGCTTCAGCCATCACCCATTTCGGATAACTTATGTTGAACTGTATAATCAGAGGAGTTATTGTTTGATTTGACCTTGTTGGATTCCCCCCCCCCCTTTGTTATATTGTTCTGTTTCTCTTTTTTTAATCTTTACTTTTAATCTATCCGAAATAAAGATTCACTCACCTCCACCTCTCCAGCAGGTTCTCTTCCACCAGATAAGGATTAACATAAATAAAATAACTACTTTTCTGTTAGAGGGGTTAATTTACATATTAAATAACTGTAATAATTAAAAAAAACTGCATCACATTTGTTTTAAAAACTGACAAAACTACTGTATGTTGTATAACAAATATGATTATTTAATTTATAAATAATAACGTTTCACATATCCTCTAATAGTCTGTCTGTTTGCTACTTTTTTCTTATGAATTCATAAGATTGTTCTCCTAAATTTGCAGGTTTGTTTTTCTTCATTTGGTAAAGGTAATTTACCTTTATTAAAATCCAACAGTTAAGGAGGAAAAGCAAATATCTGAATACCAAAGTTGAAAACCAAATGTCACAGTCAAATATCCAAATAAATATGTATGTATTTGGGCACATAATGAACTAAAACGTTTTTTTGATTTGCATGTAAAAGATTGTAATGAACATATTTATACTTTGTGAGTGTGTATATTGACATTTTGGGGGTAGAGTGGGACACAAGCAAGGGGAACTCCAAGGAAAAAGGTTGAGAACCACAGCATGTGAGCGAATAACAAGCAATGTGGTGAAACTTACAGTAGAGGCATCCATTAGGGTCGTGACTGGAGGCGGAGGGGAACTGAAGGTGGGACTTGTTCATTTGTGACATCTTAAAAGTATAGCAATCTGTTTCTTTCAGTTTAAGTAAATAAAGGCAGTGTGCATTTCTCCATGATGTGTTTTAATGGTATATATATGAACCATGAACATACAGCGGGGATTGGGGATCGTCACTTCCTGTTTTGCTGTCTGCCTGTGTGGTTTGCTCTCCAGCTCTCTAGCCACTAGCTATGGCTACTACCTCTCTTTCCTCTCCTCCTCTGGTGTGCTCTCTCTGTCAGATGTTTAGCTACACCTCTGCCTCTTTTAGTGATAACGGTAAATGTAATAAATGTTGTCTTTTTGAGGCGCTCGAGGCGAGGTTGTCTGATTTGGAATCCCGGCTCCGCTGCACTGAAACACCGTCTGCGCCAGTTAATCTCGACGGACGCCCATTAGCTGCAGCGGAGCTAGCTAGCTTAGGCCCCCCTGTCAGCGGTTCCCCGGCTCTCCTCAGCAGCGAGGAGACTGGGTGGGTGACGGTGAGAAGGAAGCCTAGTTGCAAAGCCCCGGTACACCACCAACCTGTTCACGTTTCTAATCGTTTTTCCCCGCTCAGCGACACACCCGCTGAGGAAAAAACTCTGATCATTGGCGACTCTGTAGTCAGAAACGTGAACCTAGAGACTCCAGCGGTCATAGTCCAATGTATTCCTGGGGCCAGAGCAGGCGACATCGAGTCAAATTTGAAAATGCTGGCTAAAAGTAACTGTAAATATTCCACAATTGTTATTCACGCCGGCATTATTGACATCCGTCTCCGGCAGTCGGAAGTCACGAAACTTAATATAGAATCGGTGTGTGACTTTGCCAAAACGATGTCAGCCACTGTAGTATTCTCTGGGCCCCTCCCCAATCTGACCAGTGATGACATGTTTAGTCGCTCGTCATCCTTGAACCGCTGGCTGTCTGTGTGGTGTCCTAAAAATGACGTGGGCTACATTGACAATTGGAGCTCTTTTTGGGGAAAACCTGGTCTTATGAGACGAGACAGCATTCATCCCACTTTGGATGGTGCTTCTCATTTATCTAACAATCTGGCATCTTTTTTATCCAAATTTCCAAAACCATGACTACTCAGAGTTGGGACCAGGAAGCAGAGTCTCAGTCTTACACGCCTCTCTGCAGCTCCTCTTCATCCGCCACCCCTCAGCTTAGCCCCTGTCTTCCCCATCAGAGAATCGTTGTCTGCTCCCTCCAAAGTGAATAAAAATATAATGTATAAGCATCCCAAAGTGATAAAGCAAAATATTGGTAAAACTCAAATTAAATATAAAGCCTCTAAATTGAATGATTTGGCCTCTGTTCCTCCTCATAATTTAAAAATTAAATGTGGTTTGTTAAATATTAGGTCTCTAACTCCCAAGTCTCTGTTAGTCCATGATCTGTTAATTGATCATCAGATTGATTTAATTTCCCTTACAGAGACTTGGTTAGGACAAGAGGATTATGTTGGTTTAAATGAATCAACCCCCTCTGGTTATTTAAACTGTCAAAATCCCAGAAGTTCTGGTCGTGGAGGAGGAGTAGCAACAATTTACCATTCCAAATTACTAGTTAATGTAAAGCAAAAAACATGTTATAATTCCTTTGAGGGCCTGGTCCTCAGTATTGGGCACTTTAGCAATTTCAGGTTAAACCCAATTTTATTTGCCATTGTTTATCGTCCCCCATCAACCTATTCAGAATTTTTATCCGAATTTGCTGATTTCTTAGCTGATTTAGTGTTGAAATCTGATAGAATAATTATAGTAGGGGACTTTAATATACATGTGGATGTAGATAGTTAATGTGGCTTTTAATTCAATATTAGACTCGATTGGGTTTTCTCAGAAAGTAGGAAATTCTACTCATTACCTCCACCATACATTGGACCTTGTTCTGACATATGGCATAGAAATAGAAAATCTTGTAGTGTCTCCTCATAACCCTGTACTGTCAGACCATTGTCTGTTAACCTTTGATTTTACTATTTCTGACTATTTGGCTCCTAAAGAAAAATATTATCACAGTAGATGCCTCTCAGATGATGCTGTTTCCAAATTTATGCAGATTGTTTCCTCTATGCCATGTGTCAACACAACGGAAATAAGCTATAGACAGCTTGCTCCTTCTGTCATTGATAACATGGTGGATAGTGTTTCAGCTTCTCTGCATCAGGCTCTAGACTTGGTGGCCCCCTTAAAAAAGAAAAAGTCTAATCAGAAATTTTTAACTTCTTGGTTCAACACAGAAACTCGTAGCTTAAAACAGAAGACTCGTCAATTAGAAAGAAAATGGCGCTCTACTAATTTAGATGAAATCTATTTAGCTTGGAGAAATCATCTTTTAATTTATAAAAAATCTCTTAGAAAAGCTAGAACGAGTTATTACTCTGCATTAATAGAAGAGAACAAGAATAATCCCAGGTTTCTTTTCAGTACTGTAGCCAGGTTGACAAAGAGTCAGGACTCTGTCAATCCTAGCATCCCCTTAGAGCTTACTAGTCAGGACTTTATGAACTTTTTTCAATAATAAAATTTCATCCATCAGAGATAAAATCAATCAGATTCTTCCCACAGTTAACTTAAATACTGTAACTACTACAACTCCTTCTACTGATGTCTGTCTTGATGAGTTTACTCCAATCGACCTTTGTGAGTTAGACAAAGTAGTTTCCTCATCCAAACGTTCAACTTGTCTTTTAGATCCTATTCCTACCAGGTTATTTAAAGAAGTCTTCCCACTTATTGGTAGCTTTATTCTTCATATAATCAATTCTTCATTAACTTTAGGCCATGTACCGCAGGCTTTTAAAACGGCTGTAATTAAACCCTTACTCAAAAAGCCAACGCTAGATCCAGGAGCTTTAGCTAACTATAGACCAATCTCTAATCTCCCTTTCATTTCAAAAATCTTAGAAAGAGTTGTTGCTACGCAATTATTTGACCACCTGCAGGGAAATGGTTTACTTGAAGAGTTTCAATCTGGGTTTAGAATCCATCATAGTACTGAAACAGCCTTAGCGAAGGTCACTAACGACCTCCTCATTGCATCTGATAATGGACTAGTTTCTGTACTTGTCCTTTTAGATCTTAGTGCAGCTTTTGATACTATTGATCATAATATTCTACTTGATAGATTAGAACACTATGTTGGACTTAATGGAACTTGCAGTGGTTTAGATCTTATTTATCTGATAGGTTCCAGTTTGTTCATGTAAATGATGAGTTTTCTTTCAGCTCAAAGCTTAGTCATGGAGTTCCACAGGGATCTGTGCTAGGCCCTACTCTTTTTAGTTTATATATGCTTCCGTTAGGCAACATTATTAGAAAGCACTGTATACATTTTCATTGTTATGCAGATGACACATAATTATACCTGTCGATGAAGCCAGATGATACTAATCAATTAGCCAAGTTAGAAGCCTGTCTTAAGGAAATCAAAGCTTGGATGACTTGTAATTTCCTGCTATTAAATTCAGATAAGACTGAAGTCATTCTTGTTGGTCCAAAAAACCTTAGAAATTCCTTTCCAAATCAAACTTTCAGTTTGGACGCAGTTACTCTTTCTCTTAATAGCTCTGTGAGGAACCTTGGAGTTATTTTTGATCAGGATTTGTCCTTCAATTCACATATTAAATTTGTTTCTAAGACTGCCTTCTATCATTTGCGTAATATTGCCAAGATTAGGAGCATCTTGTCTCAGAGTGATGCTGAGAAGCTGATCCACGCTTTTGTTAGCTCGAGATTAGATTATTGTAATTCTTTATTATCAGGCTGTCCTAAAACATCTTTAAAAAGTCTTCAGCTGATCCAAAATGCTGCAGCAAGAGTTTTAACAGGTACTAGAAAGAGAGATCATATCTCTCCGGTTCTGGCCTCCCTTCATTGGCTTCCCATAGAGTTTAGAATTAAGTTTAAAATCCTTCTTCTCACTTACAAAGCTCTAAACAATCAGGCTCCTTTTTATTTAAAAGATCTGATACTACCGTATTATCCTAACAGAGCACTACGCTCTCAAAATGCAGGATTACTTGTAATACCTAGAATCTCCAAAAGTACAATGGGAGGCAGAGCCTTCAGTTATCAAGCTCCTCTCCTGTGGAATCAGCTGCCAATCTGGATTCGGGAGTCAGACTCGATCTCTGTTTTTAAGAATAGGGCTAAAACCTACCTTTTTGATCTAGCCTACAATTAGGGAGGGATCATGTGTTTCTGAACCCTCCCTTAGTTATGCTGCTAATAGGTTTAGTCAGCCGGGGGACCTCCAGTAATGCACTGGGCCTCACTCCTTTCCTCACTCTCAATGAAATATTTTTTTTTGCTGGTCATTAACATTTGTTTGTTCTCTCCCATAGATTGAGTCCCCATCGTGCTGTTTGCTCTCTACATGTCTGTTCTTTTCTTCTTCTCTATCCCCTCACCCCCCAGCCAGTCGCAGCAGATGACTGCCCCTCCCTGAGCCTGGTTCTGCTGGAGGTTTCTTCCTGTTAAAAGGGAGTTTTTCCTCTCCACCGTCGCCAAGTGCTTGCTCACAGGGGATCGCCTGATTGCTGGGGTCTTTCTGCAACTGTGGGCCCCCCCCCCCCTACAGTTGATAGTGCTATGAGATGACTGTTGTTGTGAAATGGCGCTATATAAATAAAGTTGAATTGAATTGAATTGAATTGAAAAATAAGTATTGAACAAGTTAACATTTTTCTCAATAAACATATTTCTGATGGAGCCACTGGCCTGAGATTTTCACAACCCAAGTAACTGATACATACAAAGAAATTAAGATAAGATAAGATAAGATAAGATAAGCCTTTATTAGTCCCACAACGGGGAAATTCCAGGATTGCAACAGCACAGGGATAGCAACACTCAGAGCAACAATCAGAAGGCAAGAAAAAAACAAGCAAGCAAGAGCAGCTAATATACATATGTACATATTACTATAAAATATATTTATACACACACACACACACAGACACACAGTGCAGAGCATTGTAGCTGGATGGAATAAATATATGAATATATGAACATAAGGCAACTGTGTTCAGAAAAGAAGTTATATTTAATAAAGTTGAATGACACAGGGAATAAGTATTGAACATGCTTGGTGAAATTCATTTAATACTTAGTAGAAAAGCCTTTATTGGTAATAACAACTTCCAGATGCCTCCTGTATGGATAAACTAGATGCAGGCATTTCCTTGGCTGTGTGTTTGGGATCATTGTCTTGCTGAAATGTTCACCATCATTTCACCTTCAGCATCTTGGTAGATGGCAACAGGCTCTTATCAAGGATGTCTCTGCACATTTGTCCATTCATCTTTCCTTCAATTATATGAAGTCTGCTTGTACCATGTGCTGAAAAACACCCCTACACCATGATGGGATGTGCAGTGCCATTTCTCCTCCAAACATGCTGTGTGTTGTGGCATCCAAAAAGTTCAATTTTGGTCTCGTCTGACCAGACTATATTCTCCCAGTATTTTACTGGCTTGCCCAAATGTTGTGCACGAAACTTTAAATGAGCATCAACATGCTTTTTCTTCAGCAATTGAGTCTTGCAAGGTGAGCGGACATAAAGCTCATGTTGGTTGAGTGCATTACTTATTGTTTTCTTTGAAACAGCAGTACCTGCTAACTCCAGGTCTTTATGGAGCTCCCCATGAGTGGTCTTTGGTTCTTGGATAACTCTTCTGATAATTCTTTTGACTCCTCTGTCACAAATCTTGTGAGGAGCTCCTGCTCGTGGCAGGTTTATGGTAAAATGATCTTCTTACAGAATTTTATTGTATCTTGGTGTGCAATGGCAATAAAGCTTCTTACTTACTTTCCATTTCTGAATGATGGTTCCAACAGTGCTCACTGGAACATTCAGCAGTTTAGAAATGTGCTTGTAACCAATGCCATCATTATGTTTTGCAACAGTAAGGTTGCGAAGATCTAGAGAAAGCTCTTTGCTTCTACCCATCATGAGTTCTTTGTGTTGTGGCAACCTGATGTGCACAAACCTTTTTAAAGGCTATCAGTCAGGACTTAACCAGCTGAAATTAATTTGCACTGATGGGGGATGGGATGGCTCCCTAAATTCTGATGGGTCTCAGCTAGTTTCTTGGTTTTCTACGCCTTTTGCACCTCTTTTCTACATGTGTTCAATATTTGTTCCCTGTGTCACTCCACTTTATGAAATGTAACTTGTTTTGTGAACACAATTGCCTTGAATTCTTTGTATGTATTGATTACTTGGGTTGTTACTGATATCTGGTGAAAATCTCAGGTCAGTGGCTCCATCAGAAATGTGTTTGAGAAAAATGTTGCCATGTTCCAATATTTATTTTCCCTGCTGTATTTTGGGGTTAAAACTCACAAAAACACAATTTTTCAAAGTTTTATACCTTTAACACAAAATGAGAAGTTGGCATCACACCTATTGAACTCTGGGTAATTTGCTCCACTTCATTTAGGTGCCATGATAGCAGGGCTCAGTCCCATTTGTTTGTCTCTTTTCCTGGATGTTTTCTGAAAAAGTTCCTAAAAAGAATTTGCCAAGGTCGGTAGTAGTAGTAGATTAGTTTATTTGACAGGGACAGTGCAATAAACATAGACAATTAATCAAAGACAATCAATCTGATGTGTTGCACATAGAGTGTATAGCTATTAGCTAATTTGCAACTCTTGTCCCTGGATGGGCTTTAGAAAAAAGAATCAAGATAAAAAATATACACAATAACCACATACATCAATGCAGAAAAATTATAAATACACAATTATAAATATTATAAAATATTATAAATACACAAATATAACAGCCTGACTCACATTTAACATAAATATTATAAATATTATAAATACACAAATATAACAGCCTGACTCACATTTAACACATATAACATAACTCACATTTGCCTATTTCAGGCCTTCCTCCCTCCGTCACTCACTATAAACAAACACATTTATTCCTTCCCTTCATTCACTCTCACTTTGCAGACAATTAATTCATACATGAGTACATTCTTGTTTATTTTTCAGCCAGTTTTTAACATTTTTAGTGAATGTTTTAAAGTCCGTTATTATTTTAATTTCATTTGGCATTGTGTTCCAGATGTGACTGCCCTTTATAGAGAAAGCTGTTTGTCCAAATGTGGTTCTGCGGTGGAATATTTTACAGTTATTGTTAACAGAACTCCTGGTGGCTCTGCTGCTGTCCTGTCTTTGGACAAAACCAGCAAGTGGCTCGGGTGCTGATTTATGAAAACATTTGAACGTTAATTTCAGAAGACAGAGGTCAATGAAGCTCTCAAAACTCAATAGGTTGTATTTTTTTAAAACATTACAGTGATGCCACCTAATGGGCTTTTTGTCCAAGATTTTTAGGGTTTGATTATATAATGAACCTATATGTCTTATTGTGGAAGGGGCTGCTTGAGCCCAGACTGTCAAACAGTATGATATATGAGAAAAAACCATAGAATGCATATACAGTGCAGCTGCTTCGTAAGGTATGTAATATCTAATTAATTTAAAGCAGTTCAGATTTTTTTTTACTGTTTTTGAAATTTTCTTTATATGAAGATTAAATTTGAGTTGAGGATCTAGTACAATGCCAAGGTATTTGAATTCTGTAACTAAACTGATGTCATGATCATGTATATTAACTTTAAAATGTTGCAGGTTACATTTTTTGATTGAAAAGCACATTGAGACTGTTTTCTGAAGGTTCAGCAATAGATGGTTCTTGAGGAGCCACTCTTGGACATCAACCATACTTGTAGACAGTACATCTGCAGCCTGTGCTGGAGTCTTGGCAGCTGTGTAAATAACTGCATCATCTGCATAAAGTTGGCATGTTGCAGCTGAGCAGTGTAACGGCAGGTCATTAATAAAAATGCTGAAAAGTAAAGGACCAAGAATGGACCCTTGTGGGATACCCATGCGGTTGTTTAAAAATGAGGATTTATCCTGGTGAACTTTTACACACTGTTCTCTATTCTGGAGATAAGATGCAAACCATTCTAATGTATTTGGGGAGAAGTTAAAAGATACCATTTTGGATAAAAGCAAACTGTGGTTTACAGTATCGAAAGCCTTTTTGAGATCTAGAAAAACAGCTCCTACCACATTACCCCTGTCCAAGGACTGTTTGACGTTTTCAATAAGGCAACAATTTGCTGTTTCTGTTGAGTATCCTGGTCTAAAACCAAATTGATGTGGATGAAGAAGTAGATTGTCTTGTAAGTAGTCTATCAGCTGTGTAGCTACAACTTTTTCAAGAACCTTAGATAGGACTGGTAAGATAGAGATTGGGCGGTAATTGCATATATCGTCTTTACTGCCTGATTTATGAACTGGTATGACGACAGCTTTTTTCCAGCCAGATGGAAATGTACTAGACCTAATGGAGAGATTAATGAGATGAGTCAGTGGTTTGATTAATATTTTGCTGTGCATTTTGAGAAAGGAGGTGCTCATATTGTAGATATCATTAGTTTTTGAGTTTGACAGTGTTTTAACAATACCAGCAATTAACTTCTCATTTACCTCATCGATGTGAAAAGTATCTGTTGGAAGTATGGAATTTGTGTTGTTGAGCACATTTGGCAGCACAAAAATTTTTGTTAAGTCTTCCACAGAGCCCACAAAGTGTGAATTAAATTCATTTGCCAAAGTAGCCTTGTCACTGACGGTCTTGCCATTGATTCTAAGTTCCTTTACCCCCTTCTGATCGTTTTTTTTATTAGTTAAGTTATTTAAATGCCTCCATAGGGAACTGTTGTTACCCTTTGCATGATCTATCAGTTTATTGTAATAAGATATTTTTGATTTTCGCAGCTCATGTACCACTTTATTTCTTAAACTTTTGTACACAAGGTGATCATTTTGTAGTTTGGAGGTTAGTGATGTTTTCAGTGCATAGTCTCGCCTCTTCATAAGTTTTCTTATTTCATTATTTAACCATGGTAGGCTAATCTTCTGTTGTCTACTTTTAATTTGCTTTGAAAATTTTTCTATAGACTTTGTGATTGTTGCAGTTATAAAATTACAACAATCATCTACTTCACATGTTGACATGAGCTGCTCCCAATTTTGATTCTCTAAGTAATGTTCAAACTCCTCATTTTTTGATTTGGGGATAATAAAATTTGATAGGTGGTAGGTGGTAGGTGGTAGGTGGGCGTTGCATCATGGGCTGTCGCAGTCACTCACACTATCATCAAAAAAGAAAACAGTCCTACGGAATAAGTATTTTGTACCTTTCCAAAGGTCAGAAAGCCAGAAGGGAAATATAGCTGAGGAAATAACAGCCAGTGAGAATGAAAAACAACTTTCCACCACATTCCTGCATTCATTAAAGTTTATTCTCAGCACCTTCAGTCAGGTAAGTTAACGTTTCATTTTTAAATTCATTCAAAGCGAAACTTGCTCTTGTCATTCTCTGTCCTGCGTAGCTATAAATATAATAAATAAACTAATGGAAAAATGTAAATATGTAATAAAGTGTTTATTTAAAAAAGCACACAGAAGACAGAAAATACTAATAGAACTAATGCAGTAAACAAATGTAAATCCAAAACACATTGTATAAGGAAAATGTTTCCTCTTTTATTTTATAATACAAAATATCAATATGTGTGCTCTACAAAAGACACAGTCAAATTAAATCTGTAATAAAGCAACAACCATCACAGCAGCTTTTTATAATATAAGGCATTATCATAACACAGCATTTTATTCATTGTATCAGTATAAACTGTCATAAGGCTTTTACATAGGTTCACATATATCGCAGTCCAACAATAAAGCTGTCAGTGCATTCATAAGTGAAACAGAACAATCTCATGAAAGAGGGTGCCAGTAATATCAGTTACTGTACACTTTTTGTTCGAGAGAAAAAGTCTTCTTCATAAATGAGAATCCAGTCGTGGCCCTCCAGCTGAACTCTTCAGACTAATGACCTTGAAGATGACTCAACACTGTGATACTCTGGAGACTGTGATGCACAAGGAAACACTGAACTTGTGTTCATAGCTTTAAAAAGTCTTGATCAGGCACGTCAATATTCTCAAGCTTCAAATGACCTGTAACAAATCAGAACATCTGTATCAATAACACATCATATGATTGGTTTTCAATTAAACATTTAGAAAGAGCAAATAAATAATGAATACAGTGAGAGCATTGCTGGATACCCATAACACAAAGACGTGGGTGATTGGGGTGGTGTGTTTGTCTGTTTGTTAGCAGGATTGTACAAAAATTACAGGATGGATTTGGAAGAAATTTTCACCAGAGGTGGTTCTTGAGCTACAGATGAACCCATCAGATTTTGGAGGTGATCCATGAGCCCATACATCCACCGAGGCCCTATCTCTCAAGCTATAGACTGACAGAAAGATGGAGGTATGGGGGAGGAAGGGATGGATGGAGGGAGGGAGGGGGCCTTGGCAGAGGTATGTGCTCTCTGAGTGTCAACTAATTCCCCTTGCGTTTCTCCATTTCTTTTGAGGTAGAATTGCAAGGAAAACTATGAATGTGAATCATAAGAAAACAAGTCATCTGATGCTCCTCAAGTCTTGTGCAGACCAGCTGTGCGGGATCATGGAGCACATCTTCAGCCTGAGCCTGAAGCTAGGGAGGGTACCACAGCTGTGGAAAACATCCTATGTGGTACCCATACTGAAGACTTTGCACCCCAAGGACCTGAATGGCTACAGACCAGCAGCCCTCACATCACACCTAATGAAGATCCTGGAAAGGCTGCTCCTTACCCACCTCCACCCCCTGATGGGACCAGTCATTGACCCACTTCAGTTTGCCTACCAACATGGGATCAGGGTGGAGGATGCAGTGATGTTCCGCTTACATTGTTCCCTGTCCCACCTGGAGAAGCCTGGGAGCACTTTGAGGATCATGTTCTTGGATTTCTCCAGTGCTTTCAACACCATCCAACCAGTGATCCTGAGGGACAAGCTGCTGTGTGCAGGGGTGGACCAGCCCCTGTCATCATGGATCCTGGACTACCTCACAGACCTGTCACAGTTTGTGAGAACCCAGGACTGTGTGTCTGTTACCATTATCTGCAGTACGGGGGCCCCCCAGGGAACAGTTCTGGCTCCCTTCTTGTTCACCCTCTACCCTGCTGACTTTTCACACAATACACCACACTGCCATCTACAGAAGTTCTCTGATGACTCTGCGATCATCAGCCTCATCTCTGATGGGGATGATGTGGAGAACAGAGGACTTGTACAGGACTTCACGGACTGGTGCCTGCGGAACTGCCTCAAGATCGATCCATCCATCTTCTTCCGCTTAATCCTTCTCGGGTCGCGGGGGGGGGGGGGGGGGCTGGAGCCTATCCCAGCATCTTAGGGTGAGAGGCAGGGTACACACCCTGGACAGATTGCCAGTCCATCACAGGGCCAACACAGAGAGATCAATGCGAGAAAAACCAAGGAACTGGTGGTGGACTGCCGCAGGTGAGGACAACCCCCCACAGCACCGGTAAACATCCAGGGAACAGATATCGAGACGGTGACATCTTACAAGTACCTGGGTGTTCACCTAAACAATAAACTGCACTGGTCACACAACACCAGCGTGCTCTACAAGAAGGGGCAATGCAGGCTGTTCCTCCTGAGGAGACTCCGCTCTTTTGGAGTGCAGGGGGCACTCCTGAAGACCTTCTACAATTCTGTGGTGGCATCAGCCTTTACATATGGAGTGGTCTGCTGGGGCAGTGGTATCACAGCAGCTGACAGGAAGAGACTGAACAGGCTGATCGAAAAAGCTAGCTTTGTTCTGGGGCGCCGCCTCGACCCAGTGGAGGAGAGGGGAGGATGGTGGCTAAGCTGTCATCTCTCTCCCTCTGTCATCTCCCTCTCTCCTCTCATTGACTCTCTCCCATTATTTAAATCCAGACTCAAAACTCATCTGTTTAAACAAGCTTATTCTCTTTGATAATCTACCTTTAAATTCAATGTTTTTGGTTTGTTAACCAAGCTCTGTTTTTGCATTTTAAATCTGTTTTTAATGTTTTAATGTTCTTTTGTAAGAAGACCTTGGGGGTTGAAAGGCACCTAGAAATAAAATGTATTATTATTACACTGGTCAGCACCAAATTTATTGTCTAAGTTTTTTTTTAGCTGGTTTAGGACAATTTTGATGTGATGAATCCAAAAATCACATTGGTTTTGCTCAGTCAGGTCAACTTTTTGAACTATGGCCACATGTTTTCTTACGTTTTTGTTTACATGTACGGGTATTTGTGCTTTATATGATGCAAAATTCTTTTTTATTTCTTGAAATTCTCTGAATTTTGAACAATGATGACGTAACATTCAATTTACATGTACTTACCTTTATCAGTGTCTACAATTCAATTTACAGTACACCTGTACAGCTGCTTATAACTTAACATAAAAACCTGACCTGATCAATAGAAATGGATGTCATTTTTGGATTCAGCGGTGCAAAATTGTCTTAAATCAGTTGAAAAAAACACAGACAGCTTATAAAAAATTATTTTTGTTATGTTGTGTTATTATTATCTCTGCTGGAGTCCAAGTCCCACCCCATGCAGGACACACTGAACGCACTGAGGAGCTCATTTAGTGATATGCTGTGCCATCCTAAGTGCTCGAGGGAGAGATTCCGCAAGTCCTTCCTACCTACAGCTGTCAGACTTTATAATCTAACCGGTGCTGCTCGTAGAGGTTGTATTAAACGTACTAAACGTCACAACTTTGCAAAATAGAGATCGTCCCCTTCAATACACAGCTAGGACAATTACAATTATAATCGAGGGTGGCAACATCACTGTTGATTCAAATGTGAAATATACATCTGAGTACATATTTATATTCTGCCAGGTAATTTATTTAAGCAAACCATACTGCTGTTGATACCATCTAGCTGCAATGTTCCTGCAGTGTGTACATAACTGTGTATATATGTATATTCATTAACTGCTTTGGCTAACCAGTTCTTATTATCTTATTTACTATTGCTGCTGCAATCCTGGAATTTCCCCATTGTGGGACTAATAAAGGCTTATCTTATCTTATCTTATCTAAAAAGGACATCAAGAAATAAATCTGGTGCTTTAGCAAAACAAAGTATAAGACACAGTTTGTCATTCTTATAAACAGAATAATTGCACAAATTCAAAACATGAAGAAGTCTGTGTTTGATCACACGTACTATAGCAGTGTGGTAAAAGAATCTAGACCATCAATTACAGAGAAGTGAACACACTCCGAGGTCACCAAGAGCTTTTGCTTTGTTCCCTCTATAAAATAAGTATACTGTATTTCCAAAGAAGCTTTTTCAACAGATGTTGCTATTAAAAAATCCACACACAGAAAGAAATCAAAACATTTACTGTAAGTATGAAATAAAATTATGCGTGATAAGTGGAATGAAACAAGAAAAAAGTACTGAACACGTTCAAAAAAGCAGTACTCCAAGGCACGGTAAGGCAAGGAATCTGCTGACCTCCATTTTATGTCTGCGTTTGCTGAATGAAACCAGCGGACACGTCCACGTGTTGAGGGTTACTTTATTACACCGACCAATAATTATAACAAGCTACCTTATAGCCTAAGCTAACTGAGGGGTGGTACAGGGAAGTTAACTTTTGGAAGGCGGAGCGCCAAAAGAGGCCGACTCCCGCCGTTAGTCCTCCTTTATAGTCCTGGCGTGAGGATGTTATCCTGTGCATGCGCCCCTGCACCCGTGGCGTCTGTGGTACCATTTCCCATATGCCACAATCCATGAGTTGTAAGAAAGTAGTTCTATCCCTAAATGTTGAAATTAATATCAGCTGGGTAGGTACTCCATGAGTGGCTATAAAATTGTTTTTTGTTTTTTTACAAGGGGTCATGCAAGGAACATCTCATGATGGATAAAAGCCAGGAGCTCTCCCAAAACCTTTGCAACCTGAATATTGCAGGCCCTTTTTTGGCACAGTGCCGCCATCTGGTGTTGATAGTTGGAATTGATTGAAAACTACAAATAGCTTCTAAAGGTGCCTTCACACCAAACACGAATGGGCAGCGCGAATGCATACAAAGTCAGTGGAAAGAGGCGAGCGCATTCACGCGATCATGTCCAAGAGATAGTGCTAGCTTTGAGATTCCACCTTCATCGGAGTAAAACTATCAACATTGGAGAGTAAACTAGTTTGAAAATGAGACTGTCACTCACCTGGAGACAGAAGGCCTGGGAGCTCTTCAGCTGAATTGGGATGTTGTTGTTATTTACCCATGGACTCCCGCCACGGACATACTAACAAGGCTAGCAGGCTAGCAACGTAAACGCCCATCATCTTGTGAAGTTTTGCAGGCAGGGACAACTTTTTTCGGGGGAGCCTCCCGTCGGATAACGTAAACCTTAGCATTTTTTTTTTTTTTTTTTTTTTGTTACTTATTTGTACCCGTAGGTAGACTTGGTTTGCAGTCTGGTGACAAGCCACCGGCTGCTGGTCGCTGCGTGCGCAAGCGCCCTAAACCTACATGTTTTGGTATGCAGGAGGAAACCGGAGAAATCCCGGAGTAAACCCGCGCAACACGGGGAGAACATGCAAACTCCACACAGCTCACTGTTGGTCGGGGGCTGGGATCGAACCCACGATCTCATGATCCCCGCGGTTCCCCGGCCGAGGGTAAAACTGTGCTGCCACAGTGCTAAACCACTGCGCCACCGTGCAGCCCATAGCATGATGTTGTTGTGGGGATTTCCACAGCAGGTTGAACACAGCTGCAGCAGTTATGAAGGCAGCTTCGCCTGTCTGTATCTCACTCAGACGGTGAATTCATGTCTATTCGCGTGTTTTCATTGAGTTACGATGTAAGTGTGCCTCACGAAAAATTTGCCTGTTCGATTTTGTTGTGAAGGCACCTTAACTGTATCCCTATATCAGTATCTATGAACACCGAAGACGGGGACCCGAGTCACACTTAAGTGATGCCTGTGAGGACTTCAGGCTCGACTTGGACTTGTACTCAAGGTTCCAGACTCCACTCAGACTTGTAATTTGAGACTCGTGAACAGTCTTTAATTTTTAATGTTTTCTTCACGATCTCCTCTCTGTCTGATGCTGCTGCCTTTGTGTGTCTGTGAGAACACTGACGTAATGTCTTGTGCAATTAAAATCTTCACACGGGGGATTAATAAAAGAACAGCAAACTGCAATGTCTGTGGCATAAAAATACAGGACGCTGAATTCTCCATGTCTAATTTAATCTGCCACCAAAACACATCTGAAGAGGTTAGTCATTTGTGATATGAAAGGTTAACGTTAGCATGTAGGTTAGCAGCGAGTTTAACAGCAGTGGCATAAACATCATCTTTGCACCAAAGAAATGTTAGCTAAATTAGATTTTCATTTGCTGAAAATCTTCAAAAGAAGAATGAGACATTTGCTTACCACAGTTATTTGCAATGACTACTGGCTTTGCCACCACCCACCCCAGATAACGTTAAACTGGGGGGAAAAAGCACCAAAGTTTTTAATGTTGGCAGCAATCAGTTTACAGGTTCATTGCCAACCATGTAAAGTTATAGGCTCCTTGGAGTACTGTTACAGACGGTTCAGAGGTCTGCACTACTAGGTCCATTCTGCCTCTTCTGGCAGGAGCAAGATGTCATCGCACCAGATGAAGTCAAGAATGAAGTGAAGGAGATGTTAATAAGTAAGCAATAACAATGTTTTCAAATACACCATATTATACATTACTCATAATATTAAAATCATATTCAGGCTTATTTGTGATAAATTGTGTCTAGTGTATATTAGTTTCATAAGTAGCCATATTTTTTATTTTATGTATGTATTTTATTTAAATGTGCACTTTCTAGAGCAAGTCTTGGCAGAAGCTCAGACAATCACTATCCCAGCAGTACTGGAGGCTACCAGAAGAAAGGCAGCAAGAAAACTATAGACCATGGCTCTTTTGTTAGGGCTGAGCTCATTCATTACATCCAGGTGTCTTGTGAAGAAGAAGTGGACTGTCAAGGCTTCTGAAAAAAGATACACAAAGGTCTTCCCAAGGCTGCAAGAAAACTACTGTCAATTTTGGGAAAAATACAGATATTAAATTTATCATGAAAACCTTTCTGTGTGTTTTTTTTTTAAATTGCATTTCATTTGACAATTTAGTGTAGGGTATTCCCCTACAGTTTGAAAATGCTGCTAAGACTGTTGCTGTGAAATGGCACTATATAAATAAAGTTGAACTGAATTGAAAGTTGATCAGTGCTGTTACCAAATGCTATTGACAAAGGATAATACACTATACAGTGGGGCAAAAAAGTATTTAGTCAGCCACCAATTGTGCAAGTTCTCCCACTTAAAAAATGAGAGAGGTCTCCAATTTTCATCATAGGTATACCTCAACTATGAGACAAAATGAGAAAAAAAAATCCAGAAAATCACATTGAAGGATTTTTAATGAATTAATTGGTAAATTCCTCAGTAAAATAAGTATTTGGTCACCTACAAACAAGCAAGATTTCTGGCTCTCACAGACCTGTAACTTTTTCTTTAAGAGGCTCCTCTGTCCTCCACTCGTTACCTGTATTAATGGCACCTGTTTGAACTCATTATCAGTATAAAAGACACCTGTCCACAACCTCAAACAGTCAGACTCCAAACTCCACTATGGCCAAGACCAAAGAGCTGTCAAAGGACACCAGAAACAAAATTGTAGACCTGCACCAGGCTGGGAAGACTGAATCTTCAATAGGTAAGCAGCTTGGTGTGAAGAAATCAACTGTGGGAGCAATTATTAGAAAATGGAAGACATACAAGACCACTGATAATCTCCCTTGATCTGGGGCTCCACGCAAGATCTCACCCCGTGGGGTCAAAATTATCATGAGAACGGTGAGCAAAAATCCCAGAACCACATGGGTGGACCTAGTGAATTACCTGCAGAGAGCTGGGACCAAAGTAACAAAGGCTACATCAGAAACACACTACGCTGCCAGGGACTCAAATCCTGCAGTGCCAGACGTGTCCCCCTGCTTAAGCCAGTACATGTCCAGGCCCGTCTGAAGTTTGCTAGAGAGCATTTGGATGATCCAGAAGAGGATTGGGAGAATGTCATATGGTCAGATGAAACCAAAATAGAACTTTTTGGTAAAAACTCAACTTGTCGTGTTTGGAGGAGAAAGAACACCATACCTACTGTGAAGCATGGGAGTGGAAACATCATACTTTGGGGCTGTTTTTCTGCAAAGGGACCAGGACGACTGATCCGTGTAAAGGAAAGAATGAATGGGGCCATGTATCGTGAGATTTTGAGTGAAAACCTCCTTCCACCAGCAAGGGCATTGAAGATGAAACGTGGCTGGGTCTTTCAGCATGACAATGATCCCAAACACACCGCCCGGGCAACGAAGGAGTGGCTTCGTAAGAAGCATTTCAAGGTCCTGGAATGGCCTAGCCAGTCTCCAGATCTCAACCCCATAGAAAATCTTTGGAGGGAGTTGAAAGTCTGTGTTGCCCAGCGACAGCCCCAAAACATCACTGCTCTAGAGGAGATCTGCATGGAGGAATGGGCCAAAATACTAGCAATAGTGTGTGAAAACCTTGTGAAAACTTACAGAAAACATTTGACCTCTGTCATTAACAACAAAGGGTCGTCGTCGGCCTCCGTCGGTCTATGATGACCATGGAAGAGAATCCTAAACGTCTACTCTGCTGGAACAGCACCGCCTGTGGCTGAACAGGCCGATGCACACCGGTGTTCTACCTTCCAGCGTTGGGCGTTGGTAGGATTCAAGCCTAGGCAGGAAGATATGGAGGACAAGATGTTACCCATGCAGCATGTCCCCCCTCTCCACGTCACTGATGGATCCAAAGGAACAGCAGGGCTGCTATAGTTTGGCATCAGCGCCGTCGCAGGAGCTGCCAGAACGATGTTGAGCACAACAGAGAACTGCCTTAGGGGCTCCGACTCCAGATTTTTCCTCAGGGTTGGCTCCCGAAGCCTTTCCCGTGACCGGGTGTGCCGCAAGGCAGCGGAGGTTTGAAATCAGGGTTTACCTTCCCCTAGATGGGCTACCTTCCCAGGTTGACGAGCCACCATCTACCCGAAGCCAACAAAGGGTATATAACAAAGTATAAACATAAACATAAACATATAACAAAGTATTGAGATGAACTTTTGTTATTGACCAAATACTTATTTTACCGAGGAATTTACCAATTAATTCATTAAAAATCCTTCAATGTGATTTTCTGGATTTTTTTTCTTATTTTGTCTCTCATAGTTGAGGTATACCTATGATGAAAATTGGAGACCTCTCTCATCTTTTAAGTGGGAGAACTTGCACAATTGGTGGCTGACTAAATACTTTTTTACCCCACTGTATATTGTGAAATCCTTAGATATCATAATGCAGAGTTCTATGTAAGCACACCAAATGGCACGCATCAGATGGCAGTTTGCTCATTAGTGACTTGCAACTTGACTTGGACTTGCAAAAATGACTTGTGAACATCTCTGATGAACACATTACACAGTTACACATTCCGGGTGTGAATGTGTAACTGTGTGAGTGTAAACAGGGCATCCTTGAAAAAGACAGGTTGCCTCTCAGTGGATGTCCTCATTTTCCCCTCTGGGGATCAATCAAGTATACAAAATCAAAATCAAATCAAACTTCCCTGTATAAATTAAATTTTTTTTTTCAAAAATCCATAATAATCTTTTTGCACATAGTGCAACTAGAAAAGCACTCGGAGAGCGCAGACCTCCGCCAAGCGCCACAGTTCCCCCCATACAGTGTTTGTGTGTACGTTTTCAGATTCCTTGAGCATGTAAACATATGACTAGCAATTGGATTCACAATGATTATTTGTTTATTTGACAGGGACAGTGCAATAAACACACAATTAATCAATGACAATCAATCTGATAGTGATAGGATTAGTGGTTCAGTAGTAAAAGCATTGCCTCCTTGGCGGAGGTAATAAACTGAAGTGTTGCTGTTGTGTCCATCTCCTCCACTGATGGATGCAAATTGGGTAGACAGGTTGCCGTGGGTTTTATATTATATTATTTTGGGGTTGCGCTCCGCGGCAAACGAGAATTTAGAAGCTTCGCCGGCAGAGAGCTCGTTTTTGCGCAGCGCCTATGGCTGGCCGGGGAATTTCTGCCAAAGAATCCGTCGGCGGACAGCTGGCCGTGTGAGGTTTTGCAGTTGCGCGCAAACACAGGCACGCTGGCGGGCCCAGGCCAGCAGTGTTTTCCGCGTGCTTTTGTGCCTAAAACGTTGAAGAACGCGGAGTTTGTGTTGCAGACACGACGACCAGCGCCCTCCATTGCGCCTGCGCACATGTTGAAAACGGCTGTATGTCACAGTGTTGAAAAATGCTTTAAAAAATTCCTGTATCCAGACGGTGAACCGGATCACCCCCAAAATTTAATCAGTTCTTCCTTGTACCATTTCCAACAACGCCTGAAAGTTTCATGGAAATCCGTCCAAGACTTTTTGAGTTATCTTGCTAACCAACAGACAAACAGACAGACAGACAGACAGACAGACAGACAGACAAACACACAGACAAACCCCGGCAAAAACATAACCTCCTCCTGGCCTTTTCGGCCTGGCGGAGGTAATAAATAATCTGAACATTATCCTCTGCACTTTCTTTAGCCTTCTGTTTACATGCTGCAGAAAATCAGTGCTGCAATGCACCAACATGTGGTACTTCAGCACCTAAATGTTGTTTGGTAACTTTAATTAAAAATGAAGAAGTAACAGAATATGTCCTATTCAAGGATTTTCTGGACCCATCAGACAGATCCCTCAGGTGTCAGACAGCATGTTCCTATTGGCTGTGCTACCAATTAAACAGACCTTGTTAACATTGTCCTGGACAGCAGGGCTGGACTGGCAATCTGGCATACTGGGCATTTGCCTGATGGGCCGAAGCACATATCGGCCGGTGCATCATGATCAATATAATTACATAACCATGGTTTCAAGGACTGCTGTGCACCGGCCTTTGAGGTACTGACAGCAGCCCTCCTCCTTCCCAGTGCCCACCGGCCCCATTTAGAGCCGAGTTTAGTGTGGAAGAAGTTTTGTGGGAGCAGAAGAGTCAGATGAAAATGGACAAATAAAAGCAAAAAAGTGGAGTTTAAAAGATGAGGGAAAAAAATTTTAAAAAATGGAAATAGATGCCACTAAATTTTACTAAAATAAAATACATATTAGTCAGTTCAAAAAGCCCCAGACAAAGGTGTCAAACTTTATGTTTTAGCCTAGTAACCTGGCCCGGATTATCAAGAGGGCTGACTGGGGCAGGAGCCCAGGGGCCCCAGCTTGTTTGGGGCCCCAAAAGAAACTTTTTTTTTTTTGCTAATTCTGCCATCCCCAGCATTTATTGGAGGGTTTGTTTTGGCATATCAACTTTTTATATGCTGAGGTGTACATCTGTCCCACCTGCTTAATTTAATTGGTTAAGAATTGACATTTGACCTGATTAAGTTTGGACGTGGGCCGGTAGTGAATCCGTGGACGAATGAATGAATGTACGATAGCGGCGTCCAAAAGAGAAAAAGGAAGAAAGAAAAACAGGAACATGAGAAGGAAGTTTTAAAAAAAAACTCCTAAATTGACAGGATTTTTTTAAGTTGTGATACAGACGAACAGTGTCAACTTTACAGTCACAACAAGATGTTTGTCAAACTGCTAGCATTACAAATGCTAACACGGGACGCACTGGTGGAGCCGCTGTCTGAAGGTCTGTCAGTCGCAGCGGGCAGAAGCTCCTGGTCAGTGAAGTTGTAAAACACCCGTGGAAGTGTTAAAGATTCGTACACACCAGGAATGCTGATCCAGAAAAGGACTGAAGAGCTGCCAGAACAAGGACGTTGATATCAGAGCATCTGAACGTTACAAACGGCAGAAACATTTTTTCTCTAAGTGCCATTTCAGTCGCATACTTCCAAATGGTGAGTAGTTTCAAGACAATGGCTTCTACATTCTCCTTCCATGGCTGTTTGTACTGTTTTGCCTGGATCCACAATAGGGCAATAACAAGCAGAATGTAGTTACTGTTAATGGAGCTTTATTAAAGTAACTATTGGCAATACCCTCAGGCGTTCAGCACCCTCCAGCAAGCCAGGTGTCCCACGACAAAAAAGGACTAGCCTTTTCCACCCACATCCTTTATACCCGGAGTGGTGTCACCACTGGAAACCGGTAGTTGGCCACCCCTGCTCATTCCCCGTCCAACCCGCCCGCCATCTAACTAACACCCCTATTTCCATACATAACACATATACAGCAATTTGTTTTTCTACTAAGCTGGGTTCACACTATAGCGTTTGGAAAGACTTTTACAGACATTTTGAAAAAATCAGCGAAATCTGTCCAAATGTCATGAAATTACATTTGTGAGCAGTTTTTTTTTTTTTTTTAAACCAGCGCACACCAACTTTTACAAACTTTAAAGGAGCTTTTTAGCTCCACAGCCTTGCTTGGCCATGGATGAGAGCTGTCCACTACAATTCAGAGATAATGCCATATATTATTGTTCATCTCGGTCAGAATTACAATATATTAATCTGCTCTGGTGAATGCAAAATTTTAGATTTAATTCAAAACAATTGTTTGGTGTCAGGAGCTGAGCCGGCTTGGTTTCCCCGGCTTGGTCCTGACCCCCCGGTGGGTTTAGGTGCCACTGTGTATGTATGGTTATTATGTATTCCAGTGTGTTACTGTATCCATAGCCACTGCGCTGGGGCCAGCAGCTGTGTGCACTGCTGACAGTCTGCCGGTCCGACCACGCCCCCCACACTTATTACCATCAGCTGTTCCCAGCCCTGTTGATCATCTTTCCCGGTCCTCGCCCAGGTGCTCCTAATTACATCATCAACAACAGTGCGTGTACTTAAGTGCCTTTTGCCAGTCACGCACTGCTGGGTCACTGAACGGATTGCCGACTGAAGTACATAGTCGTGTGTAATCTGTGTGTCATGAAGGATTAGCCACCTCCACTGCAGCTGTGGTTCTCTGCACCCTTCGAGCGATGTCGGCTCTGGGACGCTCCAGTGGTTAATTACTTCCCCTCATGCGTTCGTTGGGCGATGCCAGCCCTGGGACGCCCAATGTAAGTGTTTTGTTTTGTTGTATGTTTTCATCCTTTGGGACTGTTGTCTTCGTGTTCAATAAATGTGTGTGGTGTAACTTCTGCACGTAAATCCTTGTCCTTTCACCCCTCGCCGTGCACATTGGAGAAGTGCACGGAAGGGTTTATGACAGAATGACCCAGCCAGCTAAGAGGATTTAGTGGGTTCACCCACACATTCCTTTCCCCTTGTTTGTGTATCGCTTGTTGGAACTAACCTGGTTTAAGATGTCCATGGGCTGGAGTTATCCGATGAGCCTTGGCTGGGAACGCTGCCGAGCTCTCATGAACATTGACGGCCTGATATTTTCGGCTAGCGGTTATTCCACCCCGGAGGATGTCATGTGGTACATCAAGCTGGCAGAGGCAGAGGTTCGGCAGTGCCCTCAGCTCTCCGAGCATCCCGAGGGAGCTGAGAGGATATCCCAGCTGGCAGCTCTACGATGCGAGCACGGCAAGAGGGGGAGGAGGTTCCTGAAGAAGACCGGGCTCGCGCCGAGGGAGGGTGCTCCCAGGATGCCGCTGAGACTGCCTTCCGCCAGAACTTCGCTCCTGCTCTAACCAAACCGGTTCCAGCAGGCAGGGGACAGCGTCGCCCTGCGTGGAAGCGCCGGGAAAAGCCCTCTCCTCCGTCAGCAGCCATCGTCTCTCCAGATGCTGTGAGGTCCGCTGAGGTCACCCCGGGAACGCCCACCTCCGTCATCGTGGAGACGGGTCCTCCGCAAACCCTCGGGAGGACCCACATCACCGCTGACACGGAGAGGGATGAGGGATGCCACCTGCAGCTGTAAGCATCAATTACCGGGAGGACAGGCAAGTATTTTTTTCATTCAGAACGATTCATTAACACTGAATCTTGCCTGTCTCCCAAGGGAGAGGCCCAGTTTCAGCAGTCCGCTGGG
This sequence comes from Pholidichthys leucotaenia, assembly GCA_020510985.1. NCBI lineage: Eukaryota > Metazoa > Chordata > Actinopteri > Cichliformes > Pholidichthyidae > Pholidichthys > Pholidichthys leucotaenia. The sequence goes on along the minus strand of CM035840.1, from coordinate 84,683,977 downwards.
TCCTCTCCTCCAGCTGCAAATCATAATTCTTTTCTTCCCTTCGCCCCGTCTCCTCCCATTATCCCTGAGTGCCTTTTGGTCCTAGAACCCAGCCGCCAGACGGTGGAGGAGTTTTGGGCCCTGGATGATCCTGCCCAGGGGCCTACACCGAGGCGTTTTCCTGTAGCCACGCCTGTGGAATCCCCAGCGTTGGAGCCGCTGCAGGAGTTTAAAAAGACTGCTACGACCACCTCACCAGCTGTGGAGGCAACGGCAGCGGAGTGGGAGCCAGAGCTGGACTTCCTAGAAGCCGGGCCCAGAACCACATCGCCAGGATCGACGAAGTCCTGGACGGCGGTGGAGCTTGAACTCAGGCAAGTATTCTCTCTAGTGTTTCTAATGTCAATTTTAGAGAGAGCTTGTCTGGCTCTAGGTGGGGAGAGGCTCTGCCGCTGCCGGCAACCCTAACCACTCCGTTTCTTCTCTCCTTCCTGAGAGTCCTTCTAGGGTCACTGGAGAAGAACCACCATCTCCAAGGGTCTCCACAGGACTGGTCTCACTGCCCAATGATGTCGTGGGTCAAGCTCCTCTGCTGCCTGAGGCCATAGTGTGGGTCCCTCCGCAGGCTGTCCCAACGTGGGTGCAGCATCCTGGGCTGGGCCCGTCGTGGGGGCTGCACCCCAAGGTTAACCCAACGTGGGTGCTGCGCTCCTGCTTGGACCCGTCATGGGCACCCCACCTCTGTGCGGGGTCCACCGAGGGTGCGGCGTTGGCCTGGTCAGGGCCCATCGAGGGTGCGGCGTTGGCCCGGTCGGGGCCCACCAAGGGTGCAGTGTTGGCTCAGCTGGAGTCTGCTGCGGGTGCAGCAGCGCTCCGGCCAGGAGTCGCCGCGGGTGCAGCATTGGCCCGGTCGTGGTCCACCGCGAGTGCAGCTGTGTCCCAGGCCGGGATCATCGAGGGTGCTGCCGGTCAGCCTGAGGACGCCTGGGCCGTTACCCCTCAGCCTGACGCTGGTGTGGTCCCCTTGTCCTCCCTGCCCAACACCGTGGGGGTTCCCTCCCTACGGTCCAGTCACCCACCAGTGAGCCTCCCAGTGGACAGGCCGCCTCCTGCTTCACCCCTTCAGTCCTGGTGGCTTAACAATGCTGGCCGGCCGCCGGGGGGACTGAGTCTGGGCTAGATGGCCTGTGTTTTCCGGTAGGTCGCCGGACTGCCTGCTGGGCCTGGGACTCTGGGCGGCCTCCCGAGCCTCCACGCCTTTGGACTTGGGGGGGTTAATTGTGGGCCCTGGGCAGGGTATTGTGTTCCCTCCTTTCCCATTCCTACTACCTCCCACCCGGGTTTGTGTGGTTTGTTCCCGTTGTTCCTGTTGGGGGGGGGGGGCCTTGGGAGGTTACTTTGGGTGTCTGGGATTTCCACCCCTTGGGAAGGGGGGCTCTGTCAGGAGCTGAACTGGCTTGGTATCCCCGGCTCGGTCCTGACCCCCCAGTGGGTTTAGGTGCCGCTGTGTATGTATGGTTATTATGTATTACAGTGTGCTACCATATCCATAGCCACTGCTCTGGGGCCGGCAGCTGTGTGTACTGCTGACAGTCTGCCGGTCCGACCACACCCCCTCACTTATTACCTGTTGTGTCCATAATTATAGAAATAACGAGGTATCAATAACTCGGTTAACAGGGCTTTATTACAGGATACCAACTATGTGCAATATGACTTATGGCACTCGCCTGCATGTCAGGTGGCTCCCACGATGAAAGAGGCAGAGCCTCTTCTGCCCACTTCCTTTATACCATGAGTGGTGTCACTACCGGAAACCGGCAGTTAGTCACCCCGGTCTATCCCATGTCCAACCCGGCCGCCATCTTACTATTACCAGCCTTTTCCATATCTAACATCCCCCCCCCCCTTAAAAAAATGTCAAGCACACAAACAACCCACCCTAATTTGTTTTCCGACTTACGGTCTAAAAGGGGAAGAAAATATGTACAGAAATAAACAAACTCCTATCCATTCACACAACTAAGGCTGGGGGGCCAGGTAGACTGCCAGCACCCCCTACATAGCTAGGCGGGTTATTCTGCCGCCAGAGAAAGAACAGTTCAATAAAATAAAACAAAGCCATGTTTCTAACTCAAAATAATCCCATGAACAGCAACATGCAAACACCACATGTAAAACCACAGTATACAAAATGTGCTATTGGCGGCCCCCCACCCCAACACCCACCCCACAAAGGGCATTTATGGCATAAAACTATACAGGGTATTCAATAAAATTGACCCAAACAAACCATGGTAGGCTCAAGTGTACCATATACTGTTATCAGCTAACAAGCTACCACCCCTCTGGCCATTAAAATTCATCATGTAAACACTCAAATCAGGTTCACAACAAAACACTTCAACATACCTTTCGTACTCTCATTCATTTTTTTTTTTAAGTAAATTTACCAGGGCACCAAACAGAAAAGACTACACACACAGGATTAGGGCAAAACACAATAGACACACACAAAACCCTCAGTCCTTGGATGGATCCCTCTCCAGGCGTCTCCATCTCTTAACCTCAGGGCTCTTGCTGCACCGTCTCCTCTCCATCACTGGCAGCCGCAGCTCCCTCGGGTGTCTCCAGGTATAGATGGACCTACGCCGGTGTGCCTCCATCCAGTCGGGCTCCACCTGGAACTGTCTCTGGTTGTCCCGCTGCTCGCATGGGCTGTGATCCTGTCGTGCTCGAGCATCAACCTTGGTCATTGAGGGAGCCCTCTTTCTCTTATCTGGATCACCATTCTTGCGACAGGCCTCCGTCACCGATCTCTCCGGCTCGCGGGCTCATTTCGGTCTCCTCTTGGCAGGCCGTCGCTGGGAGTGCTTTACTACCACCACGCTCTGCAGTCTCGCCCCTTTTTCTCCCAGTGTGGGCACCTCATCCTTATGAGCCTCATTGGGGGTCCCAGCGTGCCATCCGGCACCCTTGTCCAGGGCAGCCTGCATGACGGCATCGGGTCCATCCCGAGACGGCTCCGCGCGGCGCCGAATGTGCTCTCCCTCTGAAACTCTGTCCAGCCAGTCTGAATCCCACACCTCAGCACCCTCCACCACTGGAATAGGCCAGTCCCAAAGTCCACATCCTGACCACTCTTCACCCGACACGTTAGATATGGAGAACCCAAGGCCGTAAAACAGGTTACACCCCATAACATTGACTCCAGATGCTGAAGCGTTGATGCGGACTCTGGGCATCACACTCTCCTTATACCGGGCCTCCATCTCCACATAGCCTGAAATGGTCAACCTATTCCGTCCATATCCAAAATACTCTTCATACTGCCTCCTAATCTGTCGGTGGGGAAACAGTCTCTCCATGATCGCCAGGTTCAGGATGGAAATAGCCGCTCCAGCATCCACCAAAAGTGGAACCTCGACGTCATCTAGCGTGACAGTGCAACCGATCCTCCCTGTCATCTCTGGGGAGACGGTATGCACAATTGTCGGAGTCTTCTGCATAGCACCTGGTTCACCCCTACGGCTCCTGCATACGAAGTTAGCGCACATCCTGGCAAAATGGTTCAACACACCACACTTGCCACAACGCTTTCCTTTTGCCAGGCACACCCTGGACTTATAGCGGACCTTATCTTGACCACGGAGGCAAAATCATCCTCTCCGCATTCGCTATCACAAGGGTCCAGGATCAGTGCCTCAGCGTGAGACTCACCCCCATCCAGAGAAGTCCCTTCAGTAAGGCCTCTCACGATGGTCTCTGTCGCCTCGAACTGTTGGGCAAGCTCAATAGCCGCAGCTAATGTCAACTCTCCTGGGTGTGTCAACAACCTGGACCGGACCGCTGGGCAGTGGATGTGTTCTGCCAGCTGGTCCCAAATCATCTCGTCCTCCAGGGGTCCAAACCTGCATTCCCTCGCCAACTCACTGAGGTCCACAAAGAATCTTCTAACTGGCTCTCCCGACCATTGGCAGCGCTGTCGAAACTGAATGTGCTTAACTGTGACTTTTCTGGCACTTTAAAGTAACAAGCCATTAGTTTTACTACCTCATCGAAGCTATCAGTACCTCTAAGGTTCTCTAGGATCCTCCGCCCTTCCATTCCCAAATTATGGACCAACACAGCTCTCGCTCGGAGCTTCTCCATCTCGCCCAGGTTTGAGACAACGAGATAGTTGGTAAAGGCAGCAAACCAACGAGGCCACGGCACGGGTGGCTCGCCCGGGGCCTCCAAAAATGCCCGAAAGCTGGCAATGGAAGGCTCCATTACCGATTTTACCTCGTCGCCAAATGTTGTGTCCATAATTATAGAAATAACAAGGTATCAATAACTTGGTTAACAGGGCTTTATTACAGGATACCAACTACGTACAATAAGGCTTACGGCACTCTCCTGCATGCTAGGTGGCTCCCACAATGAAAGAGGCAGAGCCTCTTCCGCCCACCTCCTTTATACCATGAGTGGCATCACTACCGGAAACCGGCAGTTAGCCACCCCGGTCTATCCCATGTCCAACCCGGCCGCCATCTTACTATTACCAGCCTTTTCCATATCTAACATTACCATCAGCTGTTCCCAGTCCCGTTGATCATCTTTCCCGGTCCTCGCCCAGGTGCTGCTAATTGCATCATCACCAACAGTGCATGTACTTAAGTGCCTTTTGCCAGTCACGCACTGCTGGGTCACTGAATGGATTGCCGACTGAAGTACATAGTCGTGTGTAATCTGTGCGTCATGAAGGATTAGCCACCTCCACTGCAGCTGTGGTTCTCTGCGCCCTTTGAGCTATGTCGGCTCTGGAACGCTCCGGTGGTTAATTACTTCCCCTCATGCGTTCACTGGGCGATGCCGGCCCAGGGACGCCCAATGTAAGTGTTTTGTCTTGTTGTATGTTTTCACCTTTTGGGACTGTTGTCTTCGTGTTCAATAAATGTGTGTGGTGTAACTCCTGCACGTAAATCCTCGTCCTTTCACCCCTCGCTGTGCGTACTGGAGAAGCACACGGGAGGGTTTATGACAGTTTGGGATATTTTCATTTTGAATCATTCTTTTAAAAGAATAACAGTGGAACTTCCGGTTATGGCTGCCACGTAGGACGGATGTGTCTCACTCTGCTCTGCTCCTGGAGAAAAAAAATCGGCAAATAACTCTCTCATTTGGGACAGAACGTATCCCAGCGTCTGGGCGAGGATATGTCGGTGAAGCCTAAGGCTGGAAAACCAGGTAAAGGAAAAAGCGAGCCGCCGAAACAGTCCAAATTAACGGACTTTCAGGTCTGTGACGCAGCAAATAAAACTCCATATATGGCGGAGGAGGCTGGCAACGGTGCGATGTCTGCGGGGAGAGGCGCAGATGCGCTGATGGCTGCCATGAGTTCAATGAGAGCGGACTTTTCCTCTAGATTTGATGGGATTATGACAGCGTTGGAAGGAATAAGAAAGGAATTGGGTGACTGTGTAGAACGAACGGCGCAGATGGAGCTCCGTCTCGCTAGTGCTGAAGATGACGTCACCCGTCTTCAATTAAAGGTGCGCACTTTGGAAAAAAAAAATAAATCTCTGGAAAATAATATTTTGGATTTGGAATCTCGGTCGAGACAGAATAACTTGAGGCTGGTGGGTCTTCCAGAAGAATCAGAAGGTCGGGACGTATGTTCCTTTCTGGAAAAGTGGATTCCGGAGGTGCTGGGCAGCGAGGAGTTGCAATCAGCAGTGGTTCTGGAAAATGCACATCGTATTGGCCCACGGAGAGATAAGGGACCGCCGAGGACCTTAATTATGAAGTTTCTTAGCAACAGAGACAGGATGAAGATCTTCAACGCTGCACGAGCTAAAGGAGAGATTAAACACCAGGACCAGCAGGTGCGGTTCTACCCAGATTTGGCCACAGGAATCCAACAATTGAGGAAGCAGTTTGATCCCATACGTAAGGAGCTGCGCAACCTTGGGATTCGTCATGGTGTAATCTATCCTGCGAGACTGCTGACCACGTATGAGGGCAGAACCCACATCTTCAAGACCCCAGAGGAGGCGCAGGAGTTCATCAAGAAGATCAAAGAAGAAGAAGAGACTGGTGGGAGCTAAGCATGAACAAAATATAAGGTAGAATAATTAAGCATTTGCACAGGCATCTGACTGACTTGAAGTAAATAGTAAGTTTACAAAATATAGATTGTATTATATATTTTAAAAAAAACAAAAAACAAAACAAACAAAAAAAAACTATGATGTACAAAGTTGTTAAAAATTTTGGAGTTAAGTTGGAAAACTACAGAGGAGAGTTAATGTTACGTCATTAAAAGCAGTAGAGTTAGGGTGATTGGGAGGATGAAGAAGGAGTGGCTTAGGCTGTTCCCCGTGGGTGTGGAGCGGTCGATGGCTATATCGGGAGACGGAATTTTTCTTTTGATTTTGGGGGGTTTCCCACAAGTGTGGGAAGGGGAAATTTGTTTGTGTGTAGTTTGTAGGATGAATGTTCAACCACTCATGTTTTTGCTTCTCTGTATGAGCATGTTTACATTGCAAGGTAATCCCAAACTCTCTATTGATCATAAACCAAAGTGTTAATCTTAATTTAACTTCATGGAATTGCAGAGGTCTACAAAATTTAAAAAAACTTAAACAAGTTATGAATAAAATAAAAGACATGGGTTCAAAAATTGTGTTTTTACAAGAAACTCATTTAATAGAGGAGGATATAAAAAGAATTAGGAGTAGATGGCAAGGAAGTGTCTTCACCTCATCATTCTCATCCCGGGCCAGGGGAGTTATGACTCTCATACATAAATCAGTTCCTTTTCAAGTGAAAAATGTAATTGGAGACAAATTTGGAAGATATGTAATCATTCAAGGTTCTTTGCTATTAGAAAATATAAATCTTGTGAACTTATATGGTCCCAATATAGATGATCAGAAGTTCTTTGCTAATTTATTTCTTATCTTATCATCACTTACAGGGCAACATATAATAGCAGGGGATTTTAATTGTACATTGAATCCAGGTATAGATAGATCAACAGGACTGGATTGCACGCACATTGGATGTAGGATGACTATTAATCATTTTATGAAAGAATTGAGATTGTTAGATATATGGAGAGAAATGAAACCACAAGTTAAAGCCTATTCTTGTTATTCCAGTACCTACAAGACATTCTCACGTATTGATTATTTTTTGATTTCCACAGAATTAAGGTCCAAGATTCAAAACTGCTTTTATGATAGCATCGTGATCTCTGATCATGCACCCTGTTGTCTAATATATGTAGATAAAAAATTGACAAAGGAATCAGGTAGATGGCAATTTCAGCATAAATGGCTTCAGGATGAGGAATTTGTCAAGTATATAGAAAAACAGATAGACGAGTTCTTTGACATCAATACTACACAAACATCAGCATGTGTAAAGTGGGAGGCTTTCAAAGCTTTTATTAGGGGACATATTATTAGTTATACAGGATCAAAATCTAAGAAGACTCGAGAGGAGAGAGCTAAATTGGAACATAAAATAAAAAGTCTTCAGGAAAGAGTGTATGCAGGAAGTGACCCAAGGTTGGAGAATGAATTACTGATTTTGAGAGCTGAATACGACAAAAAATCAGCGAATAGAGCTGCCTCGAGTCTTCTAAGATTGAAACAATCTTTTTATGAACAAGGTGAAAAATCAGGAAAATTATTAGCATGGCAGATTAAACAATTAGAAATTAAAACACCAATTACCAGTATTATAAGTAATGGACAGGTAGTTATAGATCCTTTAGAAATTAACAGAGCCTTTAGAGATTACTATGAAAAATTATATGATACCAAAAATGAATCTGATTTAACAAAACTAAATGGGTTTTTGAACGAACTATCTATACCGTGTATTCCAAATGAAAACAGGGAGATATTGGAGTCTAAAATTAGTCAAGAAGAAGTTGGGCTAGCCATTGATAATATGAAATCAGGAAAAAGTGCAGGACCAGATGGTCTTTCAGTTGACCTTTATAAAAAATTTAAGAATAAATTAATAAAACCTTTTTTGGAAATGGTTTTAGAAGCATTTCAAAATAATAATTTACCATCATACATAAATAATGCCTTAATTATACTGTTGCCAAAACCAGGTAAGCCCTCTAATAAATGTGAAAATATGAGACCAATAAGCCTATTAAACGCCGACCTTAAGATAATCTGTAAAATTTTAGCAAGACGAATACAAGAAATTTTACCAAATATTATTAATCGAGATCAGAATGGCTTTATAAAGGGTAGACAAGGCTTCCATAATGTAAGAAGACTATTTAATATTATTTATTTTAATAAAGAAGCACCGGATACAGCTCTCCTATCACTGGACGCCGAAAAGGCCTTTGATAGAGTTGAATGGCCCTTTCTTTTTGAAGTCCTACAAAGGTTTGGACTTGGAAATAATTTCATAAAATGGGTTCAAATAATATACAATAATGCTACAGCAGAAATCCTAACAAATAACAATATTTCAAAACCAATAAAAATCAATAGAGGATGTCGACAAGGCTGTCCACTTTCACCTTTACTGTTTACTATGGCAATTGAACCTTTAGCGATAGCGATACGTTTACATTCACAAATATATGGAATTAAAGTTGGACCAACAGAACATAAAATCTCCCTGTACGCCGATGACATAATTTTGTTTATGTCGAATCTAAAAAAATCAATTCCAACCTTGTTGAATTTAATAAAGAATTTTGGGGAAATATCAGGATATAAAATAAATAAAACTAAATCTTCAATATTAATGCTAAATGAGACCCAGAGAAATTACCCAGCCCCTGAGGTAAATCAATTCAATGTTGTAAATCAGTTTAAATATTTAGGAATCCAAATTATGCCTAAGCTAGAATCAGTCGCCAGTGTCAACTATGAAGCCTTAATGTCAGATATCAGTGAGTTAACTCAGAGATGGATGTCACTACCAATGTCGATGATCGGGAGAATCAATATACTTAAAAGTAATATTTTACCTAAAATACTTTATTTATTTCAATACATTCCCTTATCACCACCTTTAGATCTATTCTCAAGAATAAAAAAAAAGTTAGTGGAATTTATATGGAACAACAGGAGGGCTAGATTACGTCTGTCTTTATTATATTTACCATTTGATCGTGGAGGTCTGAAATGTCCAAATTTTATGTTGTATTATTGGTCGGCACAACTGAGGTCTATGACATATTATTTTTCATCAAATGATCTCCCTCACTGGACTGAAATGGAATCATACAATTTACCTTTACCTCTTCCCATATTCATATACTCAGATTCGGCAAAAAAATTACAAAAACAAGTTAAAAATCCATTTGTAAAGCATATGATCAAAATATGGTGTGAAGCTAAAAACTATTTAAAAGAACCACAGTTATTGTCACAATTTAGTCCAATATGGGGTAATCAATATTTTAAACCAGGGAGAGCGGACGCTGTATTTAAAGTATGGAATTTAAAAGGGATACAAAAGATTCAGGATTTATATTTGCCATGTGCAGATAACATAATGTCTTTTGAAGAGCTGAGGATCAAATTTAATCTCAATAGAACACATTTTTTTAAATATCTTTAACTTAGAAACTTTATTCGATCAAATCAAAATAAAGCTCTCACTCGACCTATTTACTCATCCTTGGAAAAAATGATGATGAAAGATAGTAAAAGAAAGGGTATTATTTCAGAGTTTTATAACTCATTGACACTATCTTCAAGTGAAAATTCACTGAAAAGATTAAACTACTGGAAAGAAGATCTGCAAACTGAAATTTCAGAGGAACAATGGGAATTGGCTTGTACAGAAGCTCAAACCAAATCAATAAATGTACGCCTTAAATTGATACATTTCAAATGGTTAATGCGGATGTATGTTACACCGGAGGAGTTAAATAGATATAACAAAAATATACCAGATACATGCACAAAATGCATGGAAAGTAAAGGAACCCTATTTCATTGTTTATGGGAATGTAGATTAATAAGAATGTTTTGGGAAGAGGTGAGGGTAACAATTGAAAAAATAATCTCAAAACAAATCATATTGAATCCTAAACTGTTTTTGTTGGGTCTGTACCCAGAAAAGCATAATTTTAATAAAAGTGAAAGAACATTCATAGACCTCAGTTTGCTTAATGCCAAAAAATGTATTGCACTATTATGGAAAAAGACTCATAGACCAGATGTGACTCAGTGGTTAAGACAGATGTTAACAAACCTTCCATTAGAAAGAATAACATATATACTGAAATCAAAGGAAATTGTGTTTGAGAATATATGGAGACCTTTTATTGATTATGTAAAAAATTTAAACATAACTCTTGAGAAGAAGGTGAATGATGTGTGTGGACCTTGTAAATTCCAAACTGGTGAACATAATATGTATACTTATGTATTGGATTGTCTAGACTAAACAGAGGAGCATTGTTGAAGACTTGATTTTGTTGGTGGTTGTTGGTGTTTTTAGTGCATTTTTTTTTTTTGTAGTACTTTAGTGTTAGTGTTTGATTGTTTGTATCATGTTTGTTAAAAAAAAAAAGGTTCAATAAAGATATTGTGGAAAAAAAAAAAGAATAACAGTGTATGAGGTTAAAACTGTAAAAACTGTTATTAGATAATGAATATCGGCTTTATGTGCACATAACCTGCTCTTCTCTGCAGCCATGTAGAAGAGCAGCTGTTTTCCCAGTAGGGCAGACTGGTCTGGCAACATTTTATTTTTTCCCTCTGTGTAGTGAAAAACCCTGTTCTGCCTTCAAATAGTTAACATTTAACCCTTGAACAGAAAACACTGGCTGAGTGTGTTTTCATTGTCATAATTTAAGTTGTGGGTTGATACAAGATATTTGTCGGTTGTTAGTCCTGATGGCACTATATTTTTCTGCTATTCGAGCTAAACCTAGAACTTTGTGGTCATTCACTTTATTTAGTAATTGGCAGTGGTTATGGACACGGAAGCTATATCTCTATTCAAAATGTCAATTGGTACGGAAGAGCTGCCAATCCAACAAAACCTTTTCAGATCAGCTCCAAGCCAGCTGCTGCTGTGGCTTAGGTAGATAGCACATTGGGCCTGTGATCACGAAGGTTGCTGGTTTGCGTCCTGCTATCAGTACCTTGTCCAAACCATTTTACTATGAGATGAAATTTAGACTTAAAATTAAGAGGTTAGCCTTTCAATTTGGGAGTGGGTAAAGGTTAAAAAGGTAGTAAATAGATATTGATAAAAATTTTGAAACAAATAAATGCCTCAGATTTCTGTACCTGTAGCCTGCTGCTTTTAAGCAGTCCCTCCAGGATTTTGCGATGTTGCGATCGTATCATTTCATGCGAAATCAGCCAATCAGCTCAACTATTGTGTGACCTTGCAACTTTGTCCAATCACCACAACTTTCCCGCAATTTTGGCCAATCCTCATCAACTTCCGCCAGTTTCACCAATCAAATTTGTTTCTGACTGGCGCTGAAATGCTCAGTCTAACCAACCAAATGCGTCGCTGCACCATGTTCACTTCCATGTTTAGAGTATTAACGGAACACATCAGCAAACAGTGTGTGATTTAAAAAAAAACACAACTCACCCACGAGGTTTCCAACACCATTCCTTTCTCCGTCTCCCCCAGTCTGCCGGTGGACGTGTCACTACGTCTCCGTCTTGACCATGTGTACGAAGTACTGGGTTTGTGTTGAAAAACATCTGCCTGCCTTAAAAGCACCCTGTCGCAGGAGCGCGTGTGAGGAGAGATGCCGTACGAGCAAATCTAACACTACAGCCAGTGTTTGAACATTTTATACATCTTTAGAGATAAAATCATTACTACATCTTGCCAATGAGCTTTAAAGCTGTGAATATCCGGTCTGGACATGGACAAACCCCACCCCCCCTACCCCTGGCCGTTCCACCGTAAATGAAAGATCTGTGTCTGAAGAGACAAGTGTGTGTGTGTGTGTGTGTGTCAAGACCAACGTGCAGCAGACAGACAGGTAGGAGTTAGTCACGGAAATAGAGAGAATATTGTCTATCTTTTTTTCAGAAAACACAGACTCCTATAGACAATACAGAGCAAAAGAAAAAATTATTTATTTTTTCCTCTCCGCTCGGTACCGAGTGGTTGGGGACTGTAGGGAGTTTTCAAATGAAGGTGCTCCCAATAATTTCCATATCTATACTCTTAACATGCATTCAGTACAATTTAGCTGTTGTAATGGATATTGTGTTAAAGTCTGTATTTGCTGTTGGACAAGAGTTTTTCCGTATAGCAGAAATTTATGCTTAATTTACAAATCACTGTAATAGGAAATTTTTTGACAATCCTGTGCTTTTCTTGTTTTGTTATATACAGTAGAATATCACTGCAATAAACTGGAAAACCATCTGCTTTAAAATTTGTAATTCTTCCCACAACTTTTAGAGCAAAAATCACTCTAAAACATCGCCACCTTTATTGCAACTTTTTAAAAAAGCTTCCGCGACTTCAGGCTTTTTGAGCCACAACAATCATAAAAACATCCCGCGAAATCCTGGAGGGACTGAATAATGCGATCATGTGACTAATTATTCTATTCCCCTGTTTTGCATGTAGCCTCCTACTCAGCTTTACCGTTGCTTTGGGGAATAGCACAATACTTGCACATGTTTAACTGGACCGTTTGTGCTGATGTTGTTTGACCAATCGTGGTGGGCCACCTGGACCAAAAATGTCAGGGCCGATTTTCTGTCCCAGTCCAGCCCTGCTGGACAGTTAAACTGCAACATTTTGTTATGTGGTTTGCAGGGTGAATCTTCATTCATGATTCTAAAAGTTTTCTATTTTCTACTACTACGTTCTGCCACTGCTGTGAAGTTTATTATCCACATCCCTTCAACCACTCTATCAACTCAGTGTTATAGGTTTACAATATTCAAGAAAAAGCATGGGAGGTACATGAACTTTGATGTTTTTGTGTTTTTTGGTAAGTGACTGCATAATATGTATGAAAGTGTACATTTCAAGACTCACCGGAGTTCCTCTTTTAGTCTGTTGAGTTTATCAGTGAGCCTATCATTCTTGACCTGTATGGGAGCACTTGGCACAAACCAGGCTGCAATAAATTTGCAAATGACGACAACATGCTGCAAGCAGAGAAGGTAATGTTAGAAGTGTAATCTCCATTTCTATCTGTGGTAATATACACTGGTTTCATGTACACATCCATCTATTGACTCTGATGTGTTGGGCTTTGGAATAGCTTTAAAACTGCTCAAACATGTCAGTGTGTGAATGTGTTGTGGTTCCTGTCATGGTGCAAAGATGGCTTACCTCAAAGAGGATCACAAATGCAAAGCGCACTGCTAAAATAAGCCAAAACTGTGGGGTTAAACTGTAGTCCTCACTACTCCTGTAGTCTCTGTAGCTGTAAAGGGGAGCAGATCAGAAACAGGGATCTAAATATTACCTACAGAGCCTCATTTAAGGTTATGCAGTTCAGTGCAGTATACTAGTATACCAATATATCTTTGTATTTGATTCCATGATTTCATTATGATTCTATCTATAATGTGTGTGTCATGCATGATAAACTTGTTTTCAATCTTTAGAAAGAAAAGTTTACGTTAAAGAGAGCAAACCTGCATCGAGTGATGTTTAAGCCATCTGAAGTGACCAGCTGGTTGGGTAAAAACTTGCTGTGCTTGTCATCCATCCGTGCAATGGACAGAGTGTTGTTGATGTAGCCAACCATGCAACTAGATCGGGAGAAGAATCATTTTAAAAAATTGGCACGCCATGCTTTTTCCACACTTTCTGTCATATACACACGTGGACAAAATTGTTGGTACCCCTCTGTTAATGAAAGAAAAACCCACAATGGTCACAGAAATAACTTGAATCTGACAAAAGTGGTAATAAATAAAAATTCTATGAAAATTAACCAATGAAAATCAGACAGTGCTTTTGAATTGTGGTTCAACAGAATTATTTTAAAAAAAACCTCATGAAACAGGCCTGGACAAAAATGATGGTACCCTTAACTTAATATTTTGTTGCACAAACTTTTGAGGCAATCACTGCAATCAAACAATTTCTGTAACTGTCAATGAGACTTCTGCACCTCTCAGCAGGTATTTTGGCCCACTCCTCAAGAGCAAACTGCTCCAGTTGTCTCAGGTTTGAAGGGTGCCTTCTCCAGATGGCATGTTTCAGCTCCTTCCACAGATTCAAGACACCCTGCGCCAGATGCAGCAAAGCAGCCCCAGAACATAACAGAACCTCCTCCATGTTTCACAGTAGGGACCGTGTTCTTTTCTTGGTATGCTTCATTTTTGCGTCTGTGAACATAGAGCTAATGTGCCTTGCCAAAAAGTTCCAGTTTTGACTCGTCTGTCCATAGGACATTCTCCCAGAAGCTTTGTGGTTTGTCAACATGCAGTTTGGCAAATTCCAGTCTGGCTTTTTTATCATTTGTTTTCAACAGTGGTGTCCTCCTTGGTTGTCTCCCATGAAATCCACTTTGGCTCAAACGACGACGGATGGTGTGATATGACACTGATGTACCTTGACCTTGGAGTTCACCATGAATGTGTTTAGAGGTTGTTCTGGGCTCTTTTGTTACCATTCGTATTATCCGTCTCCTCCTGCAGCCACGTCCAGGGAGGTTGGCTACAGTCCCGTGGATCTTAAATTTCTGAATAATATATGCAACTGTAGTCACAGGAACATCAAGCTGCTTGGAGATGGTCTTATAGCCTTTACCTTTAACATGCTTGTCTATAATTTTCTTTCTAATCTCCTGAGACAACTCTCTCCTTTGCTTCATCTGGTCCATGTTTAGTGTGGTACACACCATGTCACCAAACAGCACAGTGACTACTTGTCACCCTTTAAAATAGGCCAACTGACTGATTACAAGTTTATAGACACCTGTGATGTTCATTAGAGGACACATCTTGGTTGAACATGTCCCTATGGTCACATTATTTTCAATCTTTTCTAGGGGTACCATCATTTTTGTCCAGGCCTGTTTGATGAGTTTGTTTTTTAAAATAATTCTCTTGAACTACAATTCAAAAGCATTGTCTGATTTTCATTGGTTAATTTTCATAGAATTTTTATATATTACTACTTTTGTCAGATTCAAGTTATTTCTGTGACCAGACGAACCATCATTAAATGTCCCACATTGTGTAAACTGGTTGCATGGGGTTTTAACCTTATAAAATCCATCCATGAGCCACATGTATATTGCTAAAATATTAAAATTCTCACTTCACAAAGAATGTCTGCTTTTCTTTACAATCTTAAGGAAAATAACGGATTGTACTCCTTGGGTTTTATGAGGTAACAAACCAACAAGCCCTGCCCCCCCCCTCAAAAAAAAAAAAAAAAAAATCTTTACTCCTTCAGATTATAGGCTCATTTTAAGGACAGCTTTTTGAAGGAGATGTAAAAGAATACAGGAATTGTTCTTGGTTCTTGAGGCACTGAAACTTCAAATTCATCCCTGGATAATGCAAAATATGGGATCCTTAAACACAGTATGAGTGATACAAAGCTAATTTTTTTTTAAATTAGCTAAGAAAAACATTTTGTCAGTGTTTCACAAGTTCAACATTTTGAGAAATGTAAATTCTCACTCAATGTCTGTTGCATTGCTGTTGCCACATGGGCCATAATGGTACCGATACACCAGTCGAGGGATGAAGTCCGAGGATATGCCAATAACCAGCCCATTTGCAATGACAGCCAAGACTCCGATAACCTCCAATATGCGTGTCCACACACCTGAGGAGAAGCTGTAGTGAGTGAAATTCTGGATTATATGACAGCTATGAAGCTTAGTTCTCTACAGTCGCTCACCGATATCGTTGGTTTTTTTGGGCACCATTCTGCGCTCCAAGGTGACCATCTTAATGGCATCCAAACGTATCTCAATGACGTTATTGAAAAGAGCCAAGAGAGGAGCGAGAGGAAAAGCAGCCACAAATATGGTGGTAAAGCTGAACTGGATCACTATAAAGAGAATCAACAACATTTTTATTTTATTCAAGTCTTTAAATGTCTACAGTTTCAGTATTAGTATTTAGTAGTATTGAGCAGGTGGCATACCCATCTCCAAAACTTCATTGAACAGGCTGAAGGAATTAACATCATTGAGAAGGTAGTTTTTGTGCCATTCTCGAAGCTTGCAGATGTCACACTTTTCAGCTCCTTCTTTTGTCTCTTCTTCATCTTTCAAATAACAGTGGGCACATTTTCGCTCTAGCTTTTGACCTTTTCTTTTATTCCAAAACCTGCAAAACCAGCTGATGCAAACAAAGAAAAAAGAAAAACCTTCATCTGTCAGGACGACAGGTGGGAACATTGTAAAGTAGCACATACGAACAAAATAAATTTATACTTACGGTCCAGTGAACTCAGCGACGTTGCTAATGGTTTGTTTTAACCCCATTATAATGACCATTTGAATAAACAAATCTGTAAGACATCCACTGGGGTGACACTGTGTACAGATGCAAAAAGGGAGTGAAAAATAATGGAAATATTTGTCAAGATGCAACATTTACTTTAACTCTTTAATATCCCGGTCAAACTTTTGGTAGAACACATTTTGATTCTTGATCCAAGGTGGTGAAATTGCACACAGGAAGAGAGGCTTCAAGTCATCTTTACTGCAGTGAAAGTGGAAAAAGTCAGGCTCTGAAATGTATTCACAGTATTAAATAAAAAATGTAATTAAGTAAAAATAAATAATAATGAACAAAATACATGAAAAAATTCAAAATGAAGAAAATCTATTTAAAATTGACAAATGCGGAACATAATTTACTCTGAGCTTTTATAGACAAAAATGCAGAAAATAATCAAGAGAAGATACAAAAATCATTAATAAAATTGTCAAAAATGCCATCTCTTAATCAAGAGAACTGACAAAAATTTACAAAAATTAAGAAATTAATCAAGAAAATGGAAAAAAAACCCCAGCAAAGTATGAAGAAAATAATGAAGTAAATAGACAAAATGCAGATAATAATTGAGACAAAGAACAGAAATGAAGTAATTCATCAAGAAAGTGGACAAAAATTAATAATAAAACAAAAATTAATCAAGAAATTTGATTTTTTTAAAAATCAGCAAAAAAGGAAGAAAATATAAACAGACACATATCCAGAAAATAATCAAGAGAAGGAACAAAAATTAAGAAAATCATTAGTAAAATGATTTTAACAATTAAGAAATGAATGAAGAAAATTAAAAAGAAGAAAAAAACATTGCTTTCTACTCAGTGAAGACATTAAAGGGGTATCAATGAATTTAGATTTTCAAAATGGGAACATTTCACTCACTTCCTCAAGTCTCCATTTCCCTGCAAGTCTCACGTAGTTACCAGGATGACCATTTATCCTATCAGGTTTGATATGGGAAAAAAAATCATCATTAAGCCTGACTGAGTCAAAGCAAGACATCAAACACAAATCTTTCTCATCAGGTTTCCACACGCTCTTACCTGCCAAGAAAAAAGGCCACATAGAAGAGCGAAGAGAAATAGGTGAAGAACTGGAAGGTGAACATCTTCACTGTGAAACTCTTCTCAAGGGCAGCAAATGACCTGGACTCCTCTGCCAAAGATGTAATTTTATGTTAGGGAATGAATGCATTTGAATGTTTCCCTATGGGATGGCACAATTTCACTTATGGGAGGCTCTTATTAAGAGCTTACAGGTAGAATATGCAATATTTTCTACTTTCAAATATTCCAGAAATACTTAAAAACCTAATTAGAGTGTAAAGAAATATTTCTTTTGTTGTCGTGTCAAATGTGATAATTTATGATATTGCAGAGCTATGAATTCATTTATGATTTTTGCTGGGCTGACAAAGTGATAAATACCACTCTACACCAGCAGGGTGAGTATGGAGCCAGTTTTCATCTCAGAGTCAAAAATCCGCTGTTTTAACTTCATTACATTAATTTCTAAAGTAGGGCAGCACATGCAAGGATAACAGTATAGTACTGCTTCACTTGGAGTAAACAAAATTGAAGAAGTCATCGTGGGTCATCAGTAAAAAAACTTTATCAATTTTGCTTCAGCCTAGGTAATGAAGGTTTATTACTGCCATCTGGTGTTACAGTTAATTACCTGCAATTTCTAATTAAGATAAGATGAGATAAGATGAGATGAGCCTTTTTTAGTCCCACAATGGGGAAATTCCAGGCTTGCAGCAGCACAGTGATAGCAGCACTCAGAGCAATAATTAATAAGATAATAAGAACAAGTGAATATACATATGTACACAGATATATACAGTGTGGGAGCATTGCAGCTAGATGGTATAGACAGCATTACGGTCTGTTAAGTTACCCCGCAGAATAAGAATATGTACCCATACAGTATATTTCATATTTGAAACAACCGTGTTGTCACCATCAGTAATGATTGATACTGTCCTAGTTGTATCATGGAGGGGACCATTTTTTATGCAACAACCTTGCACAATAAATTATATACTGTATGTAGTTTTTCTACTTTTAAATGAATACCACTGCTCTGCCAGCATGGTGAGTCTTGATTCGTGACTGTCACATGACAGAGCTTTACTTTTTTTTGCCACAGTGCTGTTGAAATTAAAGTTACATATGGCTTCTATAAAGCAATTGTGTTTATCGGGCGTGATGGTCTGTGTGCTGCTATTTTCACTTATTGAGTCTGTCTGTATCATTAGTCATCATAGCAAAATGTGACCCTGAGATCGTGTAGCTTCAATTACCACACACCAGCTCTGTGCTTTTATATCTGTTTACATGAGCCCAATGAAGAGGTCAGAGCAAAATTTTAATCAAATATTCAAAATCCTAATAGCATGCCATATTTGTGAGTGAGATACAGACTCAAAACTACATATCAGAGTGTACTGAAGAAAAACAGCATAAAATAACATTAAGTTTAAAGATGGCAGTGGCCCAGGGAGTAGTGCATACAGAGAACTGGAACAAGGGGTGGCCAAAGAGCAGTCATTCCCAAAACCTCACCCTCTCCTTACTCCACATTTTTCCCCACTGGTAGCAAAATGTGGTCTCTGCTCATCTGCAGGACGAGAGGTAGACAGGTAGTATGATGGGATTTTAAGCTCCCACACATGAGACTACAGTAGCCACAGTAACAGACTAAGTGCACCAGCTAAAGGAAGGCAGACTGTAGAGTGTATATACTTTAATTTGTGAGTGCTGTGGGCTGATTTAAGGAGCTCACAATTCTTTTGGATGTGCAAGCATAAAAAAAGAAAGAGGCATGTTGCTGAAGTTTTATCTGGTCTGAGTTTGTGCTGAAGTGATTTGAGTAGTAGTGGAGTCACTGCTGCAGTATTCACATCAGTACGGTATGTGTTTATATTATCTCTGTTAACACCTAAATTATCTTTGATCTGACAAAAAAAATTAACATTCCTCCCATGGACTGCCACGTTGCAACTTGACCCTCTGAGACAATGGCAAGTTGATCTTGGGTGAAGGGCCAAACCAAGAATGGTCCACTGGAGCCCTATGAAAAAGTTAACAACAAGGATCCATTGTACCCTGCCCAGCATTGGCCCTGCCCTGGAGTTTGGCCAGGTGGAGGAGCTCACCATACAGGCTGGGCTCAGCCCCAGTGAGCCACATGAGTCCACCCTCCAGTGGGGTCACCACCTGCAGGAGGAGTCACTTGGATCATGAGGGCTTTATGGATCAGGCAGCAGTCTGGGCTTCTCTGCTTAGCCTGCTGCCCTCAACCAGGAAACCAGATAAGTGGTAGAAGATGGATCGATGGACAGATATTTTTTTTCCTCATTCGAGTGCTTAATTATTGGATTAGGTTTTTTTTTAAGCTTGTTATCATTGTTTTACTCTGGTCACCTACTGGTAACTGCAGTGTAATACAAGGCAAAGCAATGATGTCATTATTCATTCTGGAGTTGCAGTTTTTTGACTACACGTACCATTTCAACAGCTCTGACATCAGGAAAGCTTGACTTACTGTGATGGGACAACAAATCCAGGCCGATAATCAGCACAGAGCAATCAATACTGAGTGTTATTAAGTTTTTGTTATTACAGATTTGCCTCTCCTGCCCAAGTCAAAACATCTAAAGTTTCATACATGACAGTATCAAACATGACTATATGTTTTCACGGCGAATCCTGGTCTGTTCAAAAGTCCAGTGACTCACTCAGACACACCATGATTCCTCATCAGTTACATTACATATGGCTTTACATGTTGAGATTACATGTTACAATACATGTCACATATAGTGCTGTATGTATTACAGTTATTTAATGCCAAACAAGGAATAAGTACTAGGGATAAGCCAATCCGCTGTATCGGTATCAGGTTCGATCCCAGCAAAATGGCTGGATTGGTATTGGTAAGGAATAAAAGTAATTTAGCAATCTGATACCTTAATAATATTAAAATGAAGGCATGATCATGTTCTCAGCCACGCTGCACATGACTTCTGTAAACAGGGACATCATATGTCACTGGAGCCCGTCTGTGGGACTCGCCTCAGTATGTCGCTGTGTGGTACCAGCGTTTACAATTTTAACACCAGCAACTTGATAAAACACTGGCAAAAGTATCACGGTAAAGGAGTATGCTGAATTCTATCAAGAACTGAGCAGAAAGAAGTGCTTTTCCAGCTCGGAGGCTGGAAGATGCTAAAAGTGAAACCTAAACAAAAGAAAGAAAGTGAAAGTAAAAACCAGACTGGAGCATGGAAAAAAAGACATAACATGGGTTTACGTTTTGGGGGACAGTTACAGCTGATGAGAGGTAGGTGACAAACATAAACAGTAAATCATAACGTGAACTGGAAGCAGGACTAGAACAAGGCTACAGAAAATGGAACGGGAATGACTTCAAAATAAGAGCAAACTTAAAATCTAAGAATGGACAGACAATAATATAAGAAACACTACTAAATAAACTTGAGGACCAGGGGCCTCATGTACAAAGACTTGCATGGATTTCCTACTGAAAGATGATGTACGTTTAAA
Source organism: Pholidichthys leucotaenia (assembly GCA_020510985.1). NCBI lineage: Eukaryota > Metazoa > Chordata > Actinopteri > Cichliformes > Pholidichthyidae > Pholidichthys > Pholidichthys leucotaenia. Next base: position 84,662,976 of record CM035840.1, on the reverse strand, counting down.
TCAAAAAAATGCTGTAAGCAAAAAAAAAAAAAAATCCAGATGTATGAAACAGTGCATACGCAGGAATCCAAGCACATTTCCTTTGTACATCCCAATCTACTTGAAATTGAACAAACATGAGGAAATACCAGACTCCTCCCTTGACACAACTCCATTTGAATATGCAATTAGATGCAAATATATATATATATATATATATATATACAAGCACTGCACGTTTGATTCTCCTGTGTCCACGATCAAAAATAATGGATTTAATGGAATTTCACGGACTGTGAGTTGGAGGCACTCCTGAATGAGGTCATCATCATCATCATAGCAGTCTGTCGCGGGCGACAATGATTGTTTCATTTAGGTCTGATCAGATTCCTCTACGCAGCTCTGTCCCCCACTCTCTGCTGCCAGGAACTCCCGACCTTGCAAACCCGGACAACGTCCGTGCCAGTATGAGCTGCTTTCTGACTGACCATTTCATGAAACTGCTTGCAAAGTATTTGAGTACTGATAGCTTTTGCTGGACTAGCAGCACATTCTTGGCAGATAGAGGTATTATCAGTGGCAAGGCCAGGCCAAGACAAACTGACTCCAGTATCTGTTGCAGTGACTGACCAGATGATAGGTTTGTTTATCTCTGCTCTTTGTGTAGGGCATGACACAATGCACCAACTGGCAAAAGTCCACCACAGACCTTGCGACAAGATGTGCTTATCTGCCAGGATGTCCAGTCTTACCCCGTGTAACTGGGAGTGGTCCACCACAGACCTGTGACAGATAATGTTTTTAGTTCTGCCAGGATGCCCAGTTTCACCGTCCGCACCCTCAGAAGGGTGGGGTTGCTGGTTGAGTCACCAACGGCCCGACCCATGAGACAGGTAGTACCGGTTTTCATGGTTATCCGGTAGCAAGCAAACCAATGCCTGACCTGACATATACATGGCAGGTACATCTCAAAAAATTAGAATATCATGAAAAAGTTCAACACGAGGTAGAGGCATGTAAAAACGTTTTGTTTGGCATGCTGTCCTCCAGTATTAGTGCCGGATACAGGTAATTCAATAGCCTGCTCACAGCCCTATAAGATTAGTTTACTGTTTCCGTTATTCAGACAGGAATGAGAAGATGTTTATTTAACCTTGACATGTTTCCACTGACATCTGCAGTCGTCCTCAGAAGCTTCAGCTGATTGCTGTGATTTGTGACCAGCCGGGTGGATCAGCTGGTTGAATTAAAGGAACACAGTCATGAAAAAGAAGACAATATGAACCTGTTTAGTGGGTAGCCACAGTCACCTGTCAGTTGAAAGCAGATCATATTAGACTCGACAAGTACAGATTTTATGTCCAAAATGCAAATCTCATCCTTCAGGCTGCGTGTCCACAAAACGCATTTTTTATCACCCGACCGCCCTGAGCATTTTTTTTCAGCGGTTGTACGCTGCACTCTGGGGGAAAAAAAAAGTCTGCGCCCTGTATCCCTGCAACAGCTCGTCACTCTCAGCTCAGCACTGACTACTGACTACTGATGTTTTAATAGCAGTGTCTAAATAACAATGGACAGAAAATGTGTTTTAGCAGCTCTGGATGTGAAATATGATGACACGGAAAGCAGGAGTCTGAGTACAGACTAATACCAGCGTCCTATGTCCCACCCACGCAGCAGTTCTGATTGGCTGCTTAGGTCTGACATTGACAAGCTCAGCTGCAGTCTGTGAAAAGTTTAATTTCTTTCAACTCTGAGCGCTCTGAGTGCCGCAACAAAAAACGGCCACTGCCGAGAGCGTTTCGGCGCCGAGGGCGCTCAGCACTGTAAACACTACACTACAAAGAGAATGAATGGAAAATAGCCGCCCAGAGTGGAAAAAACACGTTTTGTGGACATGCAGCCTTATAGTTATATACAGCTTGCATGGATTACACACACTACAATTGTAAATGAATGAAGTGCGCTAGGGAAAGGGTGAAACTGTTGCATTTCAAACTTTACGCATGTGTTTATTGACATAGCTACTGTACACACAGAGGCAATTGGGGGCTTGGTAGAATGCTGTGAAACTGTAGTTTAATCAAGAGAAAAAGGAAGTCACTTATTCAACCCACTGACTTATAATGAAACCTTGAAGACAGGGTGATATTTGGGGGCGCACAGGTACGCTGTGCATTTGGTGGGTTATTACTAGGACAATTACATGATTTTACTCACCAAGAAGCCACCCATCCACACAGTGCCAGCTTGTTGTTGTTGTTGTTATTGGGTGGGCAATATAAGCTGCGGCTTCAGCCATCACCCATTTCGGATAACTCACGTGGAATTGTTTAGTAGAAGGAGTCTTTGTCTAATTTGACCTTGTTATATTATACAGTTTCTTTAACCTGTACTGTATTATCCGAAATAAATAAATTCATTCATTCATTCATTGTAGTTTGTTCCCAACAATGCTGTTCATTAGAATCATTAGGAAAACCATCTCTCGCTGCAAATTTCTGATGTTGGCCTGTTCATCTGCATTGTATGGGAATATGATGTACCTGGGTGACAGATAATGTCATCCCACACTGGTGGCATAGCTTGGCTAAGGGCTGACTGGGAAATTCCCAATTGCTTTGCCAGCTCTCTCTGAAATGCTCCTGTTGCTAGTAACCCCAGTGTTGTCAGCACCTGCACTGGGACAGGCAGTGCACAGCTTCTCGCCATGTCATACTTCAAGAGCGGCCGTAGCTCTGACCACAGTTCCACAAGGACTGCCCATGGAAACCCAAACCGGATGACAAGCCAATCATCATCCTGAGCCAGAAAATCTTCTCTGTCTCTAAATACCCTTTCTCTTCTCACTGCGCAATTTGCAATATCCTCCAATAATGCTAACGCCATTGCTGTTAGAGGCATTTTTTGCACATCTTTGCACTTGCTTTTATATCCACCCATCCAATTGTGCACACTTGGATGCTTGTTCATCATGTGTCTCTGGTGTGTACAATAATTTTCACATCATTATCACTCTCCCAACATCACCTCTAAGTGTTGCCAACGGACCAATAACAGTAGAAACGTACGTACACCAACCATGAAGTTGCCGTGGGGTTGCGCATATTTCCACGGTCATTTCATTCTTGATACATCTGAAATTTTCCGTGGAAAAGGGCGTATGCCATGTTTTTGTGTGTAAGTACCCTTTGTACATGAGGCCCCAGGAGAACACTTGTGATAATAATAATAATAATAATAATAATAAATGTCAAAAATACAACTTAAAGGGTTAGTTCCTTTATTTTAAGTGTGGTGTTCCGAGCGCAGATCAGCTCCACACTCGTGTCACTCAGTATTTTCCCTTTTTTCCTCTGTACTTCTAGTTCTGTATTATTTGTACCGCGGGGGCTTTTACTGTGACAGCGCTGCAGCCGGACTTCCGGCTGTCAAGTCGAGCCGGCCCTGTCACAGCTGATCTTGATTCTGTGATTATGTTTTCTCTTCACCTGTTTGGCCTGTAGCTTTTGTGTGTTAGTATTTAAGTGAGCAGCTGAGGCTCACTCCTCGCTGTGACCTTGTCCTCCTTGTCGTAGTCGTTCCAGGCTGGGATCCGTATCCCCGGTTCCAGTCTTTCTTCAGCGTAGGTTTCGCCCTCGCTTCACGTATTTGTGTTTACTCTACAGCGTTAGGTTTCGCCCTCGCTCTTTGTGTAAGTGCTTGTGACTTTTTATACCTCTCCTTATTTCACCCTCCGGGGTCGCATGTATAGTTATTTGTATTTTGCCCCACATGGCTTGTTATTTTGTTACTCTTCTTCAATAAATATACACAAACTCTCTGTCGGCACCTGGCACTTCATTTATGCCCTGAAAGGGGCAAACATGACAGTAGGTCACAGCCAAACGAGATGCCAGCCAAAGTGAGTGTTGTTTCGGCTCTGTTTTTTCTCTTTTACTGGGTGCCTGTGGGTTTTTTTTTTTCTTCGGAAGGAGGTTATGGCATCACTCTGGAGCCTCCTATGCAGCACTCACCAACGCTCCCCCGAAGACGCTGTATGGTACCTGGGCCTCGCGATGGCGGCTAAACGCCATCCTCGCCTTGCTGATCATGTTGAGGGCAGGGAGAGGATGGCTGAGGGATCGGCGCTTCTCCAGAGAAACCGGGAGTGGGACAAGGAACCCTCCGGAAGCCTAGTTCAGCGCCGTCGGGAAGGCACTCCCTTGGCCCGATTCAAGTGACTTCTCGCCAGCCTCCTGCTCCGGCTTCAGCCCCCGCTTCACCGCCTAATAAATGCCGCCCCCGGCGCAGAACTCTACTCCTCCCTGTGACACAGCTGTACCTAAGCGGGTGGAGGAGAATAACCGGGTGAAAGCGCCACGAAGTTCCTGCCATTACCCAGCCACGGATGGCCAGAAGAATTTCCCCGTCTCCCAGCCAGCAACGTGTTCTACGCCACGGCAGAGAGGAAAATCAGCAGCTGCAGCCCTTGGGTTTCCCTCGTTGGCTGTCTCCGCAGCTGTTATTCCCTCCTCCATGACGTCATCCTTCGCTGCTGACAGCCCAGCTGTTTTTCCCCTGGCCCCGCCCATGACCGTGCCTGTAGGAGCAGCTCCTCTTCATCCGCCAGAGGGATCCACATCTTCCACAGTCGCAGAGAGGGAGAGATCTGAGCCCGCTGCAGCAGTCACCATCATTCCCCAGGGGAGCAGGCAAGTGTTTTTTTCCTTCTAATTCTCATTTTGATGAATTACCTTGTCTGATTCCTGGGGGTGGAGCTCAGGTTTCTCAGTCCACTGAGCTTCCACCACCTGCTGCAGCCATTAAAATTAATCCTGCTACCCCTGTGTCTCCTCCTATTCTCCTCGAGTGTTCTCCGGTCCCAGGATTAGACCACCGGACGGAGGAGGAACCTGCGGCCCAGGAGAAACTGGCTCCAGCCCAGCAGTTATGCCATGGGCAGAGGAGGAGAGCCGATTGCTGTTTGGAGCCTGCGCCGATGAGTAAGCGCCCCCGGGTCTCCGCGGAGCAGCATTCAGCCCCTGCAGGCAACGGATCTCCTGCCACCACGCCGAGTGAGCCAGCAGCGTGGGTTTCAGCGCCAGGGGGTCTGCGGACTGTTGTGACCATCATGCCGGCTACAGAGGCCACTGCAGCTGAGTGGGAGCCTGGAATTGACCTTCTGATCGCCAAGCCTAGATCGTCGGGAGTCCTGGACGGCGGTAGAGCTCGAGATCAGGCAAATGGTCTATTTGGTCTTCCTGTTTTCTGTATTAGAGCAATCTTGCCTGTCTCTTGGGGAGAAGAGCCGGGGGCAGCAGGCCACTGCATCCAAGCTCATCTCGCCGGGCTCTGCCACTGCCGGTAACCCTGACCCCTGTTTTCCTTGCTTTTCCGAGCTTTCTTCCAGGGTCACCGGAGAGGAGTCAGCTCCGCCTGATGTCGCCAAAGCTCAAGGTTCGCTTCTGGAGGTCATCCCAGATGCAATGTCGGCCCTGTTGGGGTCCACCGTGGGTGTGCCACTGGCCCGGTTCAAGGACGGTGAGGGAGCTGCAGATCTTCCACTGCTAGACACCGGGCTGGTTCCCTTTTTCCCCCCCTATTCTTCACCACCGGACGCCGCTAGGGTCCCTCTCATCCGGTCCGGTTTCCCTTTGTTGAGCCTCTCGGTTGGGAAGCCGCCTCCGAGGTCTCCCCTCTGGTCCTGGTGGTCCAAGGACGTGGCTCGGCCGCCGGAAGGACTGTTTTACCGGTTCTGCAACCACCTGGGTTGGCCACCTGAAGAGCTGTTTTTCCGGTTTTGGGACTTCGGTAGGCCGCCTGAACTGTTTTCCTTGGGTTGGAGTATGGATGCTGGTAGGTCACCAGAACTATTTTTTGCCTTACCTGCCAGTTTCCCCCACGCTAGTGCTTTGCATTAAGGTCTGAGTGAAAGTGTACATACATGTTTTTGTTGTTGCAGCATACCTGGATTTTTTTTGTGTGTGTGTATCCTCAGACTGTGATTTATTTGTATTTGGACATTTCTGTGTGAAGGTTTCTCTTTGTATTTGTGGTCGGTTCTTCGTCACTTCTTTATTTTGAACTTGTCATGGTAGTATTGGCCACGCTATTTTTTTGTTTCAGAATCGTGGATGTTTTTATTTGATCTGTGTGGGGTTCTATTTTCTTGTATCCTGCTGTTAGGTATTTTGTATATTTTCCTGCTAGTTTCTCTCCCTCCGAGCCTGGATTCCCCCTCCACCCACCCGAGGTTGGTTTTCTGGTTGGGGGGGGGGGGGGTCCCTTTTCTTTTTTTCTCTGCTGGATGGCACAGCAGGACGCCTGGAATGTGTCCCTTAAACGGGGGGCACTGTGGTGTTCCGAGCGCGGATCAGCTCTGCGCTCGTGTCACTCAGTATATACCCTTTTTTCCTCTGTACTTCTAGTTCTGTATTATTTGTACCACGGGGGCTTTTACTGTGACAGCGCTGCAGCCGGACTTCCGGCTGTCAAGTCGAGCCGGCCCTGTCACAGCTGATCTTGATTCTGTGATTATGTTTTCTCTTCACCTGTTTGGCCCGTAGCTTTTGTGTGTTAGTATTTAAGGGAGCAGCTGAGGCTCACTCCTCGCTGTGACCTCGTCCTCCTCCTCGTCGTTGTTCTAGGCTGGGATCTGTATCCCCGGTTCCAGTCTTTCTTCAGCGTAGGTTTCGCCCTCGCTTCATGTATTTGTGTTTACTCTACAGCGTTAGGTTTCGCCCTCGCTCTCTGTATGCAAGTGTTTAATGTCTCTTTATTTCTCTCCTTAGTTCACCCTCCGGGGTCGCATGTATAGGTATTTGTATTTTGCCCCACAAGGCTTGTTATTTTGTTGCTCTTCTTTAATAAATATACACAAACTCTCTGTCGGAACTTGGCACCTCATTAATGCCCTGAAAGGGGCGAACAGGACATTCAGATCTACAGCATTTTTTTTACCTCATGCATAAAGTGGCACTTTGAATTTTATCTGAATGTTTACTTAAATACTCAGGTTCAAAGTTCTGCATAAATTTGCACTTAAAACTTCAGAATGCATGTTTACATGGCCCTGACCAGTGAAAAGCTGCCAATGTTGCAAAGTTTAAAATCAAAAAAAGCAACAGCGTTGCTGAACTGAGTCAAATTTGTGATACAGTGATCCCTCGCTACTTCGCGCCTCACCTTTCGCGCCCTCAGTGCATCGCGGATTTTTCAAAAATATTCATCAAAAATTCAAAATTGAGAAAAAATGGGTGGGCGCTAGCAGAAGGCAGGGAGACTACATTAGAACATCAGGTATCAACACGGAGAGCCCGCACAACTCAAAATCCACCTCTCTGTTCGCTGTTCTCGTGTTGGCTCGGCTCGGGAATCTCGCAAGCTGATTGGCCGAGACGTTTTACCCAGCTTCTCTCTCTGCCGAGCGCCCATACCCAGCGAAGGAAGACCGCATTCATTGTTCTTTATTGTCTCTTTATTGTTCTTTATTGCTCGTGTTGCTTAGTCTCGCAGCGTGGAACTTTTCGCTGTTCTCTTGTGCCTTTTTGTGCGAGATAGTCTTCCTGTCGAGCCACTACGCCGCCTCCTGCAGCTTCTCCAGCTCTATCGGAAGCTGCCCTCGACGATGCTGCGCCTCTAGCACCTGACGATGAGGCGTCACTTGAGGAGCAGTAAAGCTCTCATTAACCTGTGCAGTAAATCATCTTCATCTTGAGTTACGTATCTTGTTATAAGAATAAAAGAGTTCTAAAAACATATTTATGTACACTTTATTTACATCTACGTATGTATGTACACTTACACACACACACACGTATCATATGAGAGAGAGAGTGAGAGAATGAACGTACGTATTATTTATGGGTGACGTCATTAGGGGTGACGCTACTTCGCGGTTTTTCACTTTTCGCGGTCGGTTCTGGAACCCATTAACCGCAATAAGTGAGGGATCACTGTATACGTAATCTTTAACTTTTAGATTCGTTTTTATATGTGTACAAAATGCAAACAGTCATTAACAAAGTATGTTCTGTATTTTTGTTGTTTTAAATAAGAGACGGTATTGGGTTTGGATCGGTATCGGCCAGTATTCAAAATGACAGTATTGGTATCGGACTTGAAGAAGTGGTATCGGCTCATCCCTAATAAGTACAGGTGTTCCAAATAAAATTAATTAAATCTTTGTGCTGTTGAGGTACCTGGTTTTTTTTTCTTGTTTCAATTCAAAATGGTGACATATGCATGCTGTGCAGTCCCTGTTATCAAGTCCAAAACTGTTAATATGTACAGTATCTGTGCATGCATATCTAGATTAGTTTGTTGTTAGCTGAGTTCCCTTGACCTAATTTTGTCTGAGTCAAGAATATTTGTACCAAAAGCCAGTTTAGAAAGCCTGGGATCAGTCCGCCAAGGTCTCCGCCTTTGACCGCCACCTAATCCACATAGCACCGGACCCCCATGATCCCTCCTGCAGGTGGTGAACCCACTGGAGGGCGGACCCATGTAACTCCTTCGGGCTGAGCCCGGCCGGGTTCCATGGGTGGAAACCCGGCCACCAGACGCTAGCCTTCGAGCCCCTCCCCCAGGCCTGGCTCCAGGGTGGGGCCCCGGTAACCCCATACCAGGCGGGGTACACTGAATCCTTGATATACAATTTATCATGAGAGTCTGTTGGATCGTTCTTAGTCTGGCCCTTCACCCAGGACCAGTTTGTCTTGGGAGACCCTATCAGAGGCAAATTGCCCCCGGACAACATAGCTCCTGGGATCACTGGGGCACGCAAACCCCCCCACCACGATAAGGTGACGATCCATGAGGAGGCGCTGCGGCAGCAAGGTGGTCGGTGCATCTCGTGGTGGCAACCCCCGAACCAAGTGGTGGACACCAGTGGTGAGGGGGGCCATTAAGCTGAAGAAGGAGTCCTATCAAGCTTGGTTGGCTTGTGGGACTCCCGAAGCAGCTGAGGTGTACCGACAGGCCAAGCGGAGTGCAGCTCGGGTGGTTGCTGAAGCAAAAACGCAGGTATGGGAGGAGTTCGGTGAGGCCATGGAACAAGACTTTCGGTCGGCTTCAAAGAGATTCTGGCAAACTGTTCGGCGGCTCAGGAGGGGAAAGCAGCTCCCCGTCCGCACTGTGTATGGTGTGGATGGGACACTGTTGACTTCAACTGGGGATATCGTCGGGCGGTGGAAGGAATACTTCGAGGATCTCCTTAATCCCACTGATACGCCTTCCACAGAGGAAGCAGGGTTTGGGGACGAGGGGGATGACTTGCCTATCACAGGGGCTGAGGTCGCCAAGGTGGTTAAAAATCTCCTTGGTGGCCGGGCCCCGGGGGTGGACGAGATTCGCCCCGAGTACCTCAAGGCCCTGGATGTTGTTGGGTTGTCATGGTTGACACGCCTCTGCAACATTGCGTGGAGGTCGGGGACAGTGCCTTTGGCATGGCAAACCGGGGTGGTGGTTCCTCTCTTCAAAAAAGGGGACCGGAGGGTGTGCTCCAACTTTAGAGGGATCACACTCCTCAGCCTCCCTGGGAAGGTCTATGCCAAGGTACTGGAGAGAAGAGTCCGGCCGTTGGTCGAACCTCGGATTCAGGAGGAGCAATGTGGTTTTCGTCCTGGCCGTGGCACATCGGACCAGCTCTTTACCCTCTCGAGAATTCTTGAGGGTTCGTAGGAGTTTGCCCAACCAGTTTACATGTGTTTTGTGGACTTGGAGAAGGCATTTGACCGCGTCCCTCATGGATTTTTGTGGGGGGTGCTTCGGGAGTATGGGGTATCGGGCTTGTTGTTACGAGCTATTCGGTCTCTGTACGACCGTTGTGAGAGTTTGGTTCGTATTGCCAACACTCGGTCGGAGTCATTCCCAGTGAGAGTTGGACTCCGCCAGGGCTGCCCTTTGTCACCGATCCTGTTCATAATTTTTATGGACAGGATTTCTAGGCGCAGCCAGGGAATGGAGGGTGTCATGCTTGGTGACCACAGGATCTCATCTCTGTTGTTTGCAGATGATGTTGTCCTGTTGGCTTCATCCAGCAATGACCTACAGCTCTTGCTGGGACAGTTTGCCGCTGAGTGTGAAGCGGCTGGGATGAGAATCAGCACCTCCAAGTCCGAGTCCATGGTCCTCAGCCGGAAAAAGGTGGATTGTCCTCTCCGGGTTGGGGACAGGCTCCTGCCCCAAGTGGAGGAGTTTAAGTATCTTGGGGTCTTGTTCACGAGTGAGGGGAAAATGGAACGAGAGATCGACAGACGGATTGGAGCAGCATCTGCAGTGATGCGGACGTTGTACCGGTCTGTTGTGGTGAAGAGGGAGCTTAGTTCTAAGGCAAAGCTGTCGATTTACCAGTCAATCTACGTTCCTACTCTCACCTATGGTCACGAGCTTTGGGTAATGACCGAAAGAACGAGATTGCGGATACAAGCGGCTGAAATGAGCTTTCTCCGTAGGATTGCTGGACTCACCCTCAGAGATAGGGTGAGGAGCTCAGTCATCCGGGAGAGGCTCAGAGTAGAACCGCTGCTCCTCCACATTGAAAGGAGTCAGTTGAGGTGGTATGGGCATCTGATTAGGATGCCTCCTGGACGCCTCCCACTTGAGGTGTTTCAGGTACGTCCCACTGGGAGGAGACCCCGGGGCAGACCCAGGACTCGGTGGAGAGACTATGTCTCCCAGCTGGTCTGGGAACGCCTTGGTATCCCCTCTGAAGAGCTGGAGCAGGTGGCTGGGGAGAGGGAAGTCTGGGCGTCTCTGCTTGAACTGCTGCCTCCGCGACCAGGACCGCCGGAAAAGTGGTAGAAGATGGATGGATGGATGGATCAAGAATATTTGTAGAAAGTGTCCAGAAGAGGGTAAATTGCTTCACAGACAAAAACGTATACCAGCAGTTATATGTAAGTAATAGTTTTGTGACATTTTATAGGATAACCATCTTTTTCTGTCCCACATGAAACTGCTATTTATCTGCTTTCTGTGTGTGTGTGGTCTATTTCCTGCCTGCCCCATAGTTGGAGAGCCAGGTGGATTTTATTCACACTATTGAGTATGAAAGGTTTGAGTGTGTAATTCTGTTGTAAATCGCCTATCAATGAAAGAATGGGGCGTCTTAAGTTGCACAATCCTGGGGTTTGGTCCCTGAGGGTCTCAAAAGGGGACCCAAAAATCCATTCAAACAAACTTTCGAGTACAACAACCGTTTCAAGCCTGTTTCATTTAGATCACCCCTCACATTAAACTGATGCAACTTAAGACATGAAAATGTCTGGGGTTACTAATTAAGACACCTACTAATTAACGACCAATTAACGATTTATCTAAACTTTCAAGTACAACAAAAATTCTTTTTGCAAATGATAATTTACTAATCCTAGACACCATATCCACAACTTAAGACGCAATTTTTCCTGGGGTTTGTAGATAAGACAGAGGTGTTCTGACCCCAAGGGATACGAAGACCCTCAAAACTGAACTTATTCAATAGAGGGAGTACAACAATTTTGATTGATGCTATGGATAAAACATTATTTCAAATGAACAAAAAATGCAATTTAAGACATGACAATGTCTGGGGTTACTAATTAAGACACTCGCTAATTAACGACTAATTAACAATTTATTTAAACTTTCAAGTACAACAAAAATTCTTTTTGTAAAAGATAACTCAGTAACCCTAAATACCATATCCACAACTTAAGACGCAATTTTTCCTGGGGTCTGTAGATAAGATGGGGGTCTTTGGACCCTGAGGGATATGAAGACCCTTATACAAAAGAGGGAGTACAACAATTTTGATTAATGCTATGGATAAAACATTATTTCAAATGAACAAAAATACAATTTAAGACACCAAAATATCTGGAGTTATTAATTAAGACAACTACTAATTAACGACTAATTAATTAATGATCGATTTATTTAAACTTTCATGTAACACAAAAATTCTTTTTCCAAAATATAATGCGGCATGGAATGTACATTGTGATGTACAACACAGTTTATTGTTTGAAAGTGGTTATTTGGCAAGCAAATGTCTTATTGTTTCATAGCGACCAAATCGGAATCCTAGGTCAAGTCACTCTGTCGTAATTTTACTGCGATCATCTCATTCGTGATCGTCATCACTGTCTTCATCAGAGGATTCCATTTCTCTTGGCAGAGGATCATGATCTTCATCCATGTCATCATCCGTACCACCATCTTCCTGGGCATCATCACTGTTGTCATCTGGCTCTGTTTCGACCTTGGTCGAACAGCACAGTTTTGGGCAATGTATATCCAGTACATACAGATCTACCACACTGTTGAACGCGCAGTTAGAGAAACAGACATAGATCTCTTCATCGCCATGTTGACACCGATGATTGATCTGTATTTCGCAACAAACCGACAGAACTATGCCCGTTGGATGTCGAAATACCAGCTTGACTTGATGAACTTAGCTGATTCGCATCCCGGGCTGCGGCAGATTCTAGAGGATGGAGGCTTCTCAGTCAGACGATCGAACAATGAATTTGCACGAATTCCAGTCGATCTCACCTTGGAGCAAACAGTCAATGCAGATGCAGCCTCCCGAATGACGGGATATACATCGTCCACAAACAACTACAGCTCAAGAGTGCGGTGGAGTGTCACCAAGAGCAGCCGAGCAGCACTTGTGAATGAAGCTCTTACTATGGTCGGAATGGGGAATACAAGCGACACTCAAACTGAGCTCAGTCCGGACTTCCGGGAAGATGGCGGAGAGACATAACACTTAAACAAAGAGCTCTCCCTAGCCGGATTAAAAATCATCGGTAAATGGCCAACTCGACATAAACGAATCAATAAACTAAGGGATGAAAACACGAAGGAACCGGGCACAAGGACAAAAACAGGGTAAAATTGAAGAATTCCTCTCCAACAACGCAGGAAAAACCGCTGTACGCAAAGCCCAAAAAAACGAGATGTCCACAGCAGTGAAAATGGAGGACGCCAGACTCGACAACATGAACGCTGGCATCGCCAGTTTGGGTGAAGAGTTGAGAGAATTCAAGCGACAGCTACAACAGGATTTAGCGGCTCTTAAGGAGGAACTGAAAAAAGAAATTAAGGAGGAAATCATGGACCTCCGAAGAGAAATGGAGCGTAAATTAACGGAAAACATGGAGGAGCTGCGCTCCCAGCGGGCGTGTATGACAGAAGCGCAGACCCGAATTTCGGAACTAGAAGATTGGAAAAGCGAGGCAAACGAACAACTACAGACCCTGACGACGCAAACGCAGAGGATGCAGGAGAAAATAAACAACTTGGAGAGCAGATCCCGACGAAGCAATATGCGCATCTTTGGAATTCCGGAGGGCATTGAAGGCAACTCGATGACAAAATTCATGGATCAGTTCTTAAAAAAAGAACTGGAAATACCCGGAGAAACGGATCTGCAGATTCAACGGGCGCACAGAACACCGGCACAGAACCCGAAAACAAACTCTCCACCCAGGTCAGTTGTGGTAAACTTTGTGAAATATGACATAAAGGAAAGAATCCTGACGCAAGCATGGAAAAAAAAGATACGAGTCGGCGACAAACAGGTATTTTTTGACCATGACTACCCGACAGAAATCGTGCAGCAGCGGAAGAAATATGCCAATATTAAAAAAACGCTGAAAGAGAAAAAAATTAGATTCCAAACGCCGCTAACGAAAATGAGGATTCATTGGGAGGAAGGCACAAGAACCTACAACACGGCCGAAGAGGCAGCGCGGGATATGATGGAGCGGGGCCTTGAGGTGAGCGTGCCGAAGGAGACGGCTGGAGCAGCGGCGGCCCTGAACGCACCACGACAGACGGAGTGGAGACGAGTGAACGGCGGAAGAAGGGGGAGAGACGTAGAGCAGCGGGCCCAGGACAAGCTACAAGGCTTTCAACTGAAAGCCTAGATCATAACAAAGATTAAGAAAGGCACAGAAGAAATGAAGGCCAAGACAAGGTAAAAGAGAAACAGACGGCTAGGAGAGGTTTAAGTGATATTTGTTGGACATTTCTAGACTTATGACTATTACTTTGATAGTAATTAGAAGTCTAGGGAGGGCCCTTCACTCTGTGAAGACAAACCCCCCACCCACCAACAGGGACCAGTGGGCAGAAGAAAGGCCCAAAGTACGGAGGTCGAGTTTTTTTAATGTGTTTTTATATAAATATGTGTTATTTTTGTTGTTAAAGGGGCTAGGAGCACAAGTTAAAAAAATGGAAAAACATGAATATGGGTAAAAATCTTAAGATAATGACACTAAACGTGAATGGTCTGAACTCACCTGTTAAAAGGGAAAGAATAATAAGAAAATTCAAGAAGGAAAAAGCTGAAATTATATTTATGCAAGAGACACATTTGAGCAAGGCAGAACATGTGAAACTAAAGAGATTTGGCTATAAGAACTCCTACTACAGTTCATTTAAGGGAGGAGCAAAAAGGGGGGTTATGATACTAATCTCAAACAAAATACAATTTGAAAGTGAACAGGAAATCCAGGATAAAGAAGGCAGGTATGTAATAATAAAGGGAAGAATAGATGGTATGCAGATCACATTAGTGAACATCTATGCCCCACCAGAAAGTGACAAGGGTTTTTTTCAACAACTGTTTGATCTCATAGCAACACACAGTGAAGGAGTCCTAATTTGTGGAGGAGACTTAAATGCTGTCATGGATCATGAAGTTGACACAACAAGTGTTAAGAAGACAAAAAAACATGTAACAAAGTTCATAAGAACCTCACTGGCAGAAATGGGTATGGTAGACATATGGAGGGACCTACACCCACTCGAAAAAGACTATACACACTATTCAGCAGCCCATAAAGTACACTCTAGAATAGATTACTTCCTTATGAATGAAGGTGACAGACACAGGGTGAGAAATTGTTGGATTGGAGGGGCAGAAATATCAGATCATAATCCTATATACATGGAAATATATTTAAACAATAGAAAACGACAAACAACATGGAAACTTAACATAGGACTGTTAAATGATGAGAAAATGAAAGAAAGAATAAAAATAAACATAAACGAATATATCCAAGAGAATGACAATGAAGAAGTGGACCCAACAATACTATGGGACGCACTAAAAGCCGTGTTAAGGGGTAAATTAATTGTTGAAACAGGAAAAGCAAATAAGACTAAGCTGGAAGCGTATGAACAAAGATGTGAGAGACTAAGGGAATTAGAACGTAAACATCAAAGCACAAATGATCCAAAAATATATCAAGAAATTAAAGAAGAAAAAACAAAGATAAAAGAAACACAAATGGATGAAATTGAAAGGAAAAATAGATATCTAAAGCAAAAATATTATGAAACAGGGCCAAAAGCCACAAAACTGCTGGCAAAACGGTTAAGAAAACAACAAACAATGAATAATGTATACAAGATTAAAGACCCCACCACAAATAAAACCACAGTTAACCCAGAAAACATCGAAGAAATTTTCCATAATTTCTACCAAGAACTATACTCGCAACCTGAAGAAACAAATACTAAAGATATCAAAAAATTTCTAGACACATTGGACTTGCCATCAATAGGAAATCAACAAAATGAAAAACTAACAGCAGAAATAACAACACAAGAGATCAGAGATGTGATTAAGTCACTTAAAAAAGGTAAATCACCAGGTAGTGATGGATACCCATCTGAGTTTTATAAACTGTTTATAGAAGAACTCATGCCACAACTCCTAAAGTCATTTAATTGGACGCTGAACAACAACAAAATACCTCCAACATGGAACGAAGCAATCATTTCAGTTATTTTAAAACCAGGGAAAGATAAAGAACAATGCGGAAACTATAGACCAATCTCTTTATTAAATGTAGATTATAAAATATACACAACAATTATATGTAAACGAATAAAGACATTCTTGACGGAATTGATAGAAGATGATCAAACTGGATTCATAGAGGGACGCCAAACACATGACAATATCAGGAGAACAATACATATAATTAACCAAATACATAAAGAAAAGAAAAGCGCAGTAATAATGAGTTTAGACGCAGAAAAAGCATTTGACAGGGTTAACTGGAAATTCCTATATAGTGTACTGGAGCGCTTTGGATTTAACGAAAAATCAGTACAATGCATAAGGACGCTATATCAAGAACCTGTGGCAAGAATCAAGATAAACGGTAGCTTAACAGACAAAGTAAATATACAAAGATCAACTAGGCAGGGATGCTGCTTATCGCCCACCTTGTTTGCTCTGTTCATAGAACCATTGGCTCAAGCGATACGACAAAATAAGAAATTAAAAGGTGTAACAATAAAGGGGGCGGAACACAAGATTGGGCTATTTGCAGACGATATTATAGTTTACCTTGAACAACCAGATAAATCAATAATGGAAATGATGAACTTGATAGAAAATTTTGGAAAATTATCAGGATACAAGATAAACATAACAAAAACACAAGTACTGACATTCCACTATAACCCTCTAAACCAGATAACTGATAAGATCAAACTAAACTGGAAGCAAAAAGAAATAAAATACCTTGGAGTGAACATACCTAAAGACCTAAGCAAAATATATAAAGCAAACTATGATAGGTTGGAACAAGAAATAAAAAAAGATATTGATAGATGGTCAATCTTAAATATGGATCTGAATTCAAAAATTGAGACAGTCAAAATCAGCATACAACCTAGATTACTTTACCTCTTCCAGGCTATACCAACAGAGATTCCAGATGCCCAATTCTCAAAGTGGGACAGGATGATATCGAGATTTGTTTGGGGAGGTAAAAAACCAAGAGTGAAATATAAAACCCTCCAATTACCAAAAGAGAAAGGAGGCATGGGCCTACCGAGTCTAAAGGAATATTACTACTCAGCACAAATAAGATATATCATATGTTGGTGCGACGAGGGATATGAGGCAAAATGGAAAGAAATGGAAAAGGAAATTGAGGGACTCCCAGTACAAAGCATAATAGGGGATAAAGATGCATATAAGCAAATCAAACAAATAGACCCAATCACTAAATTTACTTTAGAACTGTGGTATAAAATAGTACAAAAATATAATATAAGGGAAGACATAAAACTATTGAAATGGGTAGCATTTGACAGTCAGTTTGAACCGGCAAAACAAGATAGGGGATACAAAAATCTGGTGAACAAGGGAATCACAGCATGGGGCAATATCGGAAAAAAAGATCTCGGGAGCTTTGTAAATATCAGGAGAAAATTTAAATTAGAAAGATCGGAATTTTTCAGATATCTGCAGATGAGAGATTACTATATGAAGAAGATTAGGCATAACCTCCAAACAGATGTGAACGAGATTATACAACTTATTTTAAGCTCATATGCAGGAAATAAAATAAGAATTATTTCAAAACTATATCAGAAACTTATGACAAACAATCATACAAGTAACTATATAAAGGAGAAATGGGAGAAAGAGCTCAATTTAAACATAACAGAAGAAAGCTGGCAGGAAATATGGAAAACACAACACACATCAACAAATTCAAGGGCATGGAGGGAATTTGGATGGAAAAACCTGATTCGCTTTTTCATTACACCACAGATTCAAGGAAAATATACAAATACCCAATCTTTATGCTGGAGGGGATGTGGGGCTCAAAATGCAGACCACTCACATATGTTTTGGAAATGCTACAAAATATCATCATTTTGGAAATCTATGCATGTGACAATACAGAGGATATTAGGATATAATATACCAATGAACTGTAACCTGATGTACTTATGTGATCTTAAAAAAGACAGTGTTATACAGGCTGAGGACAGATATCTAGTTAAAATCTTGTTGATTGCATGTAAAAAAACTATCACAAAAAAATGGCGATCAGAAGTTCTTCCTGACCAAGAACAATGGACTGACATTGTTGAGGACATACGTATGATGGAAAAACTAACATATCGACGAAGAATGCAAGAAGGAATATGGGAGAAAAAATGGCGGAAATGGACACACTACAAAGTGCAACAACGAGGCAGAAATTGAAAGAATAACCAAAGACACTGAAAAAAACCAGAAGAATTAAGAGATGGAAACTAAAAACTTGATGCTCCAACATTTGTCCCCCCCCTTTTATTTTTTATTTTTTTTTATTTTTATTTTGTTTATTTTTTTTTTTATTTTTCCCTACCCTAACCCCTTTGTTTTTTAAATGTAGAATGTGATCTGAATGCATTATATATGATGAAAAATGAATAAAAATCTAAGTTACAAAAAAAAAAAACTGAGCTCAGTCCAGCCAGAATCAGGAAAGACAATGAGGATCTGCAGAAGATCATCAATCACATTGAGTCTTGCGCCAATCCTTTCACACTTGATCCAAGTTTGCCTCTCATTAACATCAGCACTGGGAAGAGTGTAACAGATGCCACGAGTACATCATTGTTGAACATTCCAGAAGACGGCAAGAATAGGCATGAAAGCTTTGTAAAAGAATGCCTCGAAAGTGCAGAGCGTTTTGAAAAACCAATTCGCAAACATCCTCTTCGCACGTTCGCAAGTGAATGCGTAACCAATCGAAAAGCAGACAAAAACGCCAAAGAGGCACAACTCAAATGTACCAGTGCACTTCTTGGTCGCATCGCCTTCACAGCAGCAACAGGTGACGTTGGCCTTGAGCTTGTCTTCTCATTTCCACTGACACCGGTGCCACTTTCAATGTGTCACAGTGATGGCACGATGGCTCACACGGATAAAAGCAAATTGTTCAAAATTCTGGAGGGAACTGTCAGTGACCATGGCAGCCCATCATTTGTAGGTACTCATATCATTGACGGCAATTTCCAATTCCACTGCATGTCGCCGGATCAGCCTGCAACATACGGGGAGCTGTCACGAAACATCCTGGTTACTAGCTTGGCATATAAGTCACGGAGAATCGACATCAACTTCGATACGTATGAAAGACCATCCATCAAGGACTGTGAGCGAGAGCGCAGAGAAGCTGTTGTGGGAGGGGAACTAGTTATTGAAGGACCTCAACAGAAAAGAGACTCAAGCTTCAAGAAACAACTCGAGAGGGAGTCGTTCAAACGAGAGCTACCCCTCTTTCTCACAAAGGATTGGTCGAGCGACTTCTACAGGCCTCTTCTTGATGGAAGGGAAGTGTATTTGGGAGTGATGGGAGAGTGCACTCGGTACTTCGTAGAAGATGGAGAAGTAAACGCAGAATCAGTCCCATCTCTAAACTGCAACCACTCGGAGGCCGACACCCGAGTCATCCTTCACATGATTGAGGCGGACAAGTCCACACCTGGCAACATAGTCATAAGAGCTTCTGACACTGACATTCTAGTGTTACTCCTACACCATGTCCATCGAGTTTCCTCCACTGTGTGGATGGAGGTTGGGACAAGAGGACAAGGCAACCTGCGTTATGTAAACGTAACTAAGATTGCTGCTGCAATAGGCCAAGCTATGTGTGCTGCATTCCCCGGCCTACACGCGTTCACTGGCTGTGACTATACCTCTGCCTTTGCAAGGAAAGGAAAGAACAGGCCATATGCAATTGTGGCAAAAAGTGACAAGTTCCAGAGAGCGTTTGCTTCATTGAGTCACGCTGTCCCAACAGATGAAGTCATCCAAATCTTGCAGGATTTTGTCTGCGTGTTGTACGGAGCACGGAAACTTGTCCCACTCAACAAGCACCAGTTCAACGTGGTCGAGAAAACCTACAAAAGAAAGTCAAATGCTAAGCACCCATTTGAGAAGCTTAAAAGCATTGCAGGCAGTAGCATTCCACCGTGTGAAGCGGAACTAGCACCTCACGTGGACAGAAGTGCATTCGTTGCAAGATTATGGGGTAGTGCTCATCACCAAGACCTGGACAAAACACCCACCAATGGATGGGAAAATGTCGACGGTGAATTTCACATCATTTGGTTCAATGGAGAACAGATGCCCCCTGCACTCATTCCAGAGGTTCAGGTCGAAACAGAGCCAGATGACAACAGTGATGATGCCCAGGAAGATGGTGGTATGGATGATGACATGGATGAAGATCATGATCCTCTGCCAAGAGAAATGGAATCCTCTGATGAAGACAGTGATGACGATCACGAATGAGATGATCGCAGTAAAATTACGACAGAGTGACTTGACCTAGGATTCCGATTTGGTCGCTATGAAACAATAAGACATTTGCTTGCCAAATAACCACTTTCAAACAATAAACTGTGTCGTACATCACAATGTACATTCCATGCCGCATTATATTTTGGAAAAAGAATTTTTGTGTTACATGAAAGTTTAAATAAATCGATCATTAATTAATTAGTCGTTAATTAGTAGTTGTCTTAATTAATAACCCCAGATATTTTGGTGTCTTAAATTGTATTTTTGTTCATTTGAAATAATGTTTTATCCATAGCATCAATCAAAATTGTTGTACTCCCTCTTTTGTATAAGGGTCTTCATATCCCTCAGGGTCCAAAGACCCCCATCTTATCTACAGACCCCAGGAAAAATTGCGTCTTAAGTTGTGGATATGGTATCTAGGGTTACTGAGTTATCTTTTGCAAAAAGAATTTTTGTTGTACTTGAAAGTTTAAATAAATTGTTAATTAGTCGTTAATTAGCGAGTGTCTTAATTAGTAACCCCAGACATTGTCATGTCTTAAATTGCATTTTTGTTCATTTGAAATAATGTTTTATCCATAGCATCAATCAAAATTGTTGTACTCCCTCTTTTGAATAAGTTCAGTTTTGAGGGTCTTCGTATCCCTTGGGGTCAAAACACCTCCGTCTTATCTACAAACCCCAGGAAAAATTGCGTCTTAAGTTGTGGATATGGTGTCTAGGATTAGTAAATTATCATTTGCAAAAAGAATTTTTGTTGTACTTGAAAGTTTAGATAAATCGTTAATTGGTCGTTAATTAGTAGGTGTCTTAATTAGTAACCCCAGACATTTTCATGTCTTAAGTTGCATCAGTTTAATGTGAGGGGTGATCTAAATGAAACAGGCTTGAAACGGTTGTTGTACTCGAAAGTTTGTTTAAATGGATTTTTGGGTCCCCTTTTGAGACCCTCAGGGACCAAACCCCAGGATTGTGCAACTTAAAACGCCCCATTCTTTCACTGATAGGCGATTTACAACAGAATTACACACTCAACCCTTTCGTACTCAATAGTGTGAATAAAATCCACCTGGCTCTCCAACTACTAGCTACTCTTGTTTGCCTAAATGCAGCAAATCTTAATGCGTTTAAATATGGCTAATAACCAGGATAGGTGCATACCCATTTCAGAGAGCTTCATGGCTACAGCCCTGTTCACCTGCAAAGACAAAGACACAGTCTGGGTCGGGGTCACAACAAATACCATTAAAAGGTCACAGAGATAGGGTTTTAAAGATGCTGCATACCCGCGTCATGACAGTGATGATTATGTAATGGAAGAAAGCACCTAGCATCATCGCCAGCATGCTGGAGTTGTTTTTCAGAAACTCAGATTCTTCCCTAGCCAGAAACCCTGCTGCGATCACCCTGAACACCACCAAGGCATGTGTCAGGCCGATGATCACCAGTATCTGCGAAAAAGAAAAAAAAAAGGACATTGGTGTCTTTTGTAGTAAAGCCTGACAACATATTAGCTGTGGTAATATCATTTGATATGTTTTATTGAGAATAAAATAGTGGTTTATGAGGTTTGCAAATCATTGGCTTGTTTTTTGTTGGGTTTTTTTAGATTTTATACACTGTCCCAAACTAAACATGTAATGTTTTTAAAATACATGCAGAAAAAGGGTAGAAAAATGGCAGGTTCCCACCATAACTGTGACGCAGATCAAAACCAGAGTGCTGCGCAGATACGAGTGTTTAAATTGTTTCGGTTCACAGTCGACTTTGTTCACAATCTCCAGGATCAGTTCCTCCTGAACACACATAAGTGCACAGCCTTGTGATTTCTAGAACGGTTTTGTGGTCTTAAAGAAAAGATGTCATGTATAAAACTGAACTACACCTCTTCCTCATTCCAATCAGAGACCTTCCATTGACACAAATATGAAGCTCGGTGCCTTTTCCAGAACTCCAAAAACAATGTTGCTGTGGAAAAACAAGAATTTTTATGAGATGATGCGATGAAACTTTTTCCCTGCAGCACAGCAAGCATTGAATAACAGTATCCATTTAGCAAGCTGAAACAAAATGTGGCCTCAAAGGAGCTAAAACTGCATAGATTAAAAGAGGGGCCCACTCGAAGGCTTTTTAAAAAATGTAATCTACGCAAAGCAACTCTCCGGAGTCTGAAACTGAACATATTAAAGGCAGCATCTCTGATACTGTTGAAATACAGTTTTTATGTCCTCATAAAATGTGCCTGGATAGTCCATGTGATGTGTTTTCAATTATAAAAACCTAGTGAAATCAATGTCCATGGGAAGGCAGGATTTTGAGAAACATTAAACTGCTGCCATCGACTGCTAAACAAGTCTGTCAATCAACAGACATGCCTGCTCAAATAAGAGGAATGCACACGCATATTTATTTTTCTTTCAGGTGAGCTGTCAGTGCAGAAACAAACTGTCTCTCTTTTTACCAGTGGTTGCGAGACTTTATTTATTAAGTGAACCGATAAACAGAGGTCATTTTTCATGTTCAACCACACATAGGAGATTTGTGTTTTTTTCAAGAGGGCACAGAGACGCCAAGATACACCAGACATCGGAGCACACCATCCTCGCCAGCCCGTACTGTTCCGTAGTTGACTGGCTACAGTGCCACCTGCCAGTGCTACTGTACCAACTGGACATCAGGCCCTCCTTTTGTGCTGACCATCAGACACACATCTACATCTACACACACTATGCTCACAGTTCTCCATAGTAGGCTGGCTCTGTATTCTTCTGTAGCTGGGATGGAGAAGTGCAAGATCCATTGTGGGATTTGTGGAAGTGAAATGAACTTTGAGCCTCAACCTAGTTCACACACATTGTTATGATAAGAGTTTAGATTAATAACACACACCATCTACATCAGGATATAAAGAACACACAAAGCCTGGTGTGTGGAAACTGTTGGAGTTGATCGTGGATGTTTGTCCCAGTGGGGCTCTGGCTGTGAAGTGCCACTGATCTACAGCCTGCCTCAGTGGGCCAGAGAAGCTCCATACCCCTGCTGACTGAGTCCAGGCCTCACTGTGTCATGAATTTGGGAAAATTTGTGTTTTCCTAACTAATCATAGCACAAATAACTTGTACTACTTAAGGTATTCATTTTAAAACTCCCGTTTCCCATGTGTGAGCTGTGTGTACTTATTTATCACACTCCAGAGGGGAGGGAGCTCTGAGGGCTGTGAGATTTGAAAATAAATCTGCTCCACCTTTCTGAAGCAAAGTAGCAATGTTGTCTTTAACTTGCTTTTACGATTTAACAACAAACTGTTATTTTATTTTAAGGTGTCAAAGGCAGCTGTTATACAGTAGTAACAGTGAGGATGTGTTTTGAAGTAGGATGACTTCAGCAGAAGCTGAGCTTATATTTAGTACATAAAAACTTTTATTAAAATAGAAAGCTGACTGGTTGCAAAAATCTGAGCCCTTTCCCCAACTTCTGTGCTCTGTGAAAACAAAAAAAAAAAAAATCATAACTTGTACTATGTGGTCTCAAGGTCTTGATAAGAAGTTCAGGTGTGAACTTAAGCTGTATTAATCTTTGTTTTTAGACAGTTTTGATCTAATATAAAGGCACCTTCTGTTCCAACATTCTGTAGAATGATCCGGTTTCTCTTTGCTCAACACTGTTTCAGCCTTACAAACTTCATCTCCTGTTGTCAGCAGGCACTTTTCAGTGGCTATTCAAGTAAAATGTGTCAGCCCACAGATTTGCAGATTAATTTTGCTTCAGTAAATTTTGCCAGGCAAACATGATAGTTTTAAAGCATCAGTATAAGCTTTATATGAGAAGTGGTTTGACGAAAAGCTGTACAAGCACGGAGGTACTAAAAGTAGAAAAAAAAATCTGAATAATCTGGTAAAACAAGCATTTATATGTTCTTATACATCGACCACCCCCACGGCCAGATGGCCCTGGCTGATTGTGATGTGAGTAACCAGAGGGAGGAGGTTCTCTTATTGATGTGGCATCTTCTTGGCAGTGCTTGTCTCAGTGATCATAAAAACTGGCAGAAGGATAAAATAAGCCAAATGCAGATAAAAGGCTTGTTTGAATAGCCAAAAACTGTTAAGGAGAAGAATTCTACACCCACTCTCATTATAGGTTATTAAAACAATATTTTGTAAAGGCTAGAATGCATTACAATAATCTATATTAAATGTACGTTAAATGAATGTCGACAAACTCACTCCATATTGCCATGAACATCGCAAAGAACACTGTGCCATGATTGTCGAACAGCAGGCTCAACTGTGGATAGAAAACACAACGTAATGAGCCGTGAGCAGATGATTACGGCATTCAGCTATCCAAGAGCAACCACGCCGACTTACCTTGGCATATGTGCAGGTGTCTGAAAGCTCCCACACTTCGCAACCATTGTCGCAAAGCGGACACATGATTGTGTCGGAATCACAAACCTCCGTTCTGCAGGACGGTAGGTTTAGTGACTTTGGAGGAGATGCTCAGTGATGAGATACAGTATGGTGACAGAAACTCACATGAGGGGCGATGTGTTGAAGAAGGAAAGGCCATAGAGGAAGACGAGGATCCCAATGAGAGCAGGTGGGATGAGGAGGTACGTGTACCAGCCAAGCCACAGGAAGTACAAAGCAACCTTCTCCCCTAAGTAGTTCCTGGTATGAGAACACACACACACACACACACACACACACACACACACACAGTAAGAAGGGAAAGAATCTGTACGAAAACTATAGCTACAGTTTTAAACTGCCTTTAAGGTATAAAAATTCTGAAAACAAAACTGAACTGGTGATATAAATACTATATCGGGGGCTGCACGGTGGCGCAGTGGTTTAGCACTGTGGCAGCACAGTTTTACCCTCGGCCGGGGGATCGCGGGGATCATGAGGTCGTGGGTTCGATCCCAGCCCCCGACCAACAGTGAGCTGTGTGGAGTTTGCATGTTCTCCCCGTGTTGCGCGGGTTTACTCCGGGATTTCTCCGGTTTCCTCCCGCACACCAAAAAAAAAAAAAAAACATGTAGGTTTAGGGCGCTCGCGCACGCAGCGACCAGCAGCCGGTGGCTTGTCACCAGACTGCAAACCAAGTCTACCTACGGGTACAAATAAGTAACAAAACAAACAAAAAAAAATCCATCAGACAGAGGTTGTTACATTGACTCAGGTAAAAGAAATGTACTCGCTAATACTGCAAAAAAAATTATTTTAACAGAAATAACTCCATCCATTTAAGGGAACTTATAATTGAAATCAGCACTGAAATCATTGTTCTTCTGTTTGAGCTCGGGAAATACTCACTATATTACGGTCTGCTGTTTACTTATAAGATTTGGATTATTTAGGTTACATATAAATAATTTATATTTTATTTTCTTGAGACTAAAGAGATTTAAGAAGAAAAACCTCCAAAACTGCCAGAAGTCATAAATTTACAGGAGAAGAATTGCAAATCTATGAAAACTGTTGCAAATTCAGATGAAAAAGTCATTACATTATAAGAAATAAGGAAAAACGCCTCAAATGTATGACAAAAATCTCAAGAATTTTCAAGAATAAGGTCTCTAATGTACAAGAAAAAAGCCACAAATTTGCAAAAAAGAAGAGACATAAATTTAAGAGAAAACCCTCATAAATTGGTGAGCATAAAGTCATGACTCACTACTTTAATAGACGTTTTGTGGCTTTTTTGGTGACTACTCTTACTGATGCTTGAGTAATTAATGTAATTAGGTAACACCACTTTTACTTCAGTATAATTTCTGGCTACTCAACCCACCTCTGCATAATTATCATTCAAAACACATTTGTCACAATCCAATCATGCTCAAGTGATCATTCAAATGGTTAAGAACAATATTTCATCGCTTTTCAATTTATCATTCTCTCTAGAATACCACTGATAAGGCTGAAAATTCCCTCGCCATATATCTGAACTGCTTTGTTATTTCTGTGTGAACAACAAGATGATACCTCATAATTTATAAAAAAAAAAAAAAATCACTTTCATATGTGACTGTAAAGGGATAACTTGAAATATACAGTATATGCATACATACATACATACATACATACATACAGGTACATCTCAAAAAATTAGAATATCATGAAAAAGTTCAATGTTTTTGGTCACTCAGTTCAGAAAGTGAAACCCATATATTATCATTACACAGAGAGTGATATATTTCAAGTGTTTTGTTTTTTTTTAATTTTGATGATTATGGCTTGCAGCCCATGAAAACCCCAAATTCAGTTTCTCAAAAAAAAATTAGAATATTACATAAAATTAATTTTAAAAAATTGTTTTTTTTAATAGAAATGTTGGCCGACTAAAAAGTATGTCCATGTACACACTCAATACTTGGTCAGGGCTCCTTTTGGATTAATTACTGTATCAATGTGGCGTGGCATGGAGGTGATCAGCCTGTGGCACTGCTGAGGTGTTATGAAGGTCCAGGTTGCTTTGATAGTGACCTTCAGCTCATCTGCATTGTTGGGTCTGGTGTCTCTCATCTTCCTCTTGACAATACTCCATAGATTTTCTATGGGATTTAGGTCAGGAGAGTTTGCTGGCCAATCAAACACAGTGATGCCATGGTCATTAAACCAGGTTTTGATACTTTTGGCAGTTTGGGGGTGCCAAGTCCTGCTGGAAAATGAAATCCACTTCTCCATAAAGCTTGTCAGTAGAGGGAAGCATGAAGTGCTCTAAAATTTCCTGGTAGACGACTACACTGACTTTGGTCTTGATAAAACACAGTGGACCAACACCAGCAGATGACATGGTTCCTCAAATCATCACTAACTGTGGAAACTTCACACTAAACCTCAAGCAACTTAGATTCTGTGCCTCCCCACTCTTTCTCCAGACTCTGGGACTTTGATTTCCAAATGAAATGCAAAATTTACTTTTATCTGAACAGAGGTAATCTGCTGGTGTTTGTCCACTGTGTTTTATCAAGACCAAAGTCAGCGCAGTCGTCTACCAGGAAATTTTAGAGCACTTCATGCTTCTCTTTGCTGACAAGCTTTATGGAGAAGCTGATTTCATTTTCCATCAGGATTTAGCACCCCCACACACACACACACACTGCCAAAAGTATCAAAACCTGGTTTAATGACCATGGCATCACCGTGTTTGACTGGCCAGCAAACGCTCCTGACCTAAACCCCATAGAGAATCTATGGAGTATTGTCAAACGAAAGATGAAAGACACCAGACTCAACAATGCAGACGAGCTGAGGGTCATAATCAAAGCAACCTGGACCTTCATAACACTTCAGCAGGCCTGAAGTGTTACGAACACTTCAGGCCTGACACTTTGCTGGCCAATCAAACACAGTGACGCCATGGTCATTAAACCAGGTTTTGATATTTTTGGCAGTGTGGGGGGGTGCCAAGTCCTGCTGGAAAATGAAATCAGCTTCTCCACAAAGCTTGTCAGCACAGGGAAGCATGAAGTGCTCTAAAATTTCCTGGTAGACAACTGCGCTGACTTTGATCTTGATAAAACACAGTGGACAAACACCAGCAGATGACATGGTTCCTCAAATCATCACTGACTGTGGAAATTTTACACTGAACCTCAAGCAACTAAGATTCTGTGCCTCTCCACTCTTTCTCCAGACTCTGGGACTTTGATTTCCAAATGAAATGCAAAATTTCATTTGGAGGAGCCCCGACCAAGTATTGAGTGTGCACATGGACACACTTTTCAGTCGGCCACCATTTCTATTAAAAAACTATTTTATACAATTAATTTTATGTAATATTCTAATTTTTTAGAAACTGAATTTGGGGTTTTCATGGGCTGTAAGCCATAATCATCAAAATAAAAATAAATAAACACTTGAAATATATCACTCTCTGTATAATGAATCTATATAATACATGGGTTTCATTTTCTGAACTGAGTGACCAAAAATATTGAACTTTTTCATGATATTCTAATTTTTTGAGATGTACCTGTACTGTACATGGTATGTATGCATTATAACCCAGTACCCCCCCTGCACCCCCTGTGACAGGGGGTGCACAAGCCAGTGTACTCCTAGTGCTGGTCCCAGGCCTGGGTAAATGGGAAGGGTTGCGCCAGGAAGGGCATCCGACGTAAAACTTCTGCCAAATCAAATATGCAGATCATGACAAATGAGACTTTCATACCAGACAGGTCGAGACCCGGGTTAACAATGACTGCTACCGGTGCTGTTAACCAACAGGGTGCCAGTAGAAATTGGGCTACTGTTGGTCGAAGATTGAGGAGGAGGAGGGGGGAAGGCATGTTAGGAGGGAGAAAGAGAAAAGTAAAGGTACAAGTGTGGAGGTGAGAGTAGGGACATTAAATGTATGGACTATGACTAGTAAAGGCAGAGAGTTGGCTGATATGATGGTGAGAAGAAAGGTAGATATACTGTGTGTTCAAGAAACCAGATGGAAGGGAAGCAAGGCTAGGAGCATTGGAGGTGGATTTAAACTGTTCTACCATGGTGTAGATAGAAGAAAAATAGAGTAGAAGTAATCTTGAAGGAAGAGTATGTGAAGAGTGTTCAGGAGGAAAAGAGGAAGTCAGACAGAATCATGAATTTGAAGCTAGAAGTCAAAGGTGTGATGGTGAATGTTGTCAGTGCGTATGCCCCACAAGTTGGATACCAGCTAGAAGAGATAGAAATTCTGGACTAAGTTGGATGAAGTGGTACAGAGTGTTCCCAGGGGGGAGAGAGTGGTGATTGGAGCAGACTTTAATGGACATGTAGGGGAAGAGAAGAGAGGTGATGAGGAGGTCTTGGGTAGGTATGGTCTTGAGGAGAGAAATGTGGATTTTGCTAAAAGGATGGAAATGGCTGTGGTGAACACATATTTCAAGAAGATAGGAACATAGGGTGACATACAGGAGTGGAGGAAGGTGCACACAGGTGGACTACATCTTATGCAGAAGGAGAAATCTAAAAGAGATAGGAGATTGCAAAGTGATGGCAGAGGAGAATGTAGATAGAAAGCATCGGATAGTAGTCTGTAAGATGACACTGCAAAGCAAGAAGAGGAAAACAGTGAAAACAGAGCCCAAGATTAAGTGGGGGAAGTTACAGAAGGAAGAAGGTCGCACAGAGTTCAGGAAGGAGTTGATACAGGTAGGGAAGAATTACCAGATGACTGGGAAAGTACGGCATAAGTATTGAGGGAAACAGGTAGAAAGGTATGTGGTGTATCCAGTGGACAGAGGAAGGAAGAAAAGATGACCTGGTGGTGGAATGAGGGGGTACAGGAAAGTACTCAAAGGAAGAGGTTAGCAAAGAAAAAGTGGGATAGTCAGGGAGATGAAGAAAGTAGACAGGAGTATTTGAAATCTTGGCATATGGCAAAGAGAGGTGGCAAAGGTAAAGGAAAAGGCATATAGTGAGTTGTATGAGAGGCTGGACACTAAAGAAGGAGAAAAGGACTTGTATCAATTGGCTAGACAGAGATCGAGCTGGAAAAGATGTACAGCAGGTTAGGTTGAATAAGGACAGAAATGGTAATGTACTAACAAATCACGAGAGTGTGTTGAGAAGGTGGAAGGAGTCATTTGAGGAGCTGATGAATAAAGAAAATGAGAGAGAGAGGAAGATGGATAAAGGAAAGAAAGATGGTGAACAAGGAAATCCCAAGGATTAGCAAGGCGGAAGTGAGGGCAGCTTTGAAGAGGATGAAGAATGGAAAGGTGGTTGGTCCAGATGACATACCTGTGGAGGTACGGAGCTATTTAGGAGAGATGGCAGTGGACTTTTTAACCACATTGTTTAACACAATCTTGGAGAGTGAGAGGATGCACGAGGAGTGGAGAAGAAGTGTTTTGGTACCAATTTTCAAGAACAAAGATGATGCTCAGAGCTGTAGTAACTACAGAGGCATAAAGTTGATCAGCCACACTATGAAGATATGGGAAAGAGTTGTTGAAGCCAGGTTAAGAGGAGAGGTGATAATTAGTGAGCAGCAGTATGGTTTCATGCCAAGGAAGAGTACTGCAGATGCAATGTTTTCTCTAAGAGTGTTAATGAAGAAGTATAGAGAAGGTCAGAAGGAATTGCACTGTGTCTTTGCAGATCTAGAGAAAGCATAATGATAGGGTGCCAAAAGAGGAAATGTGGTACTGTATGAGAAAGTCAGGAGTGGCAGAGAAGTATGTGAGGGTGGTGCAGGACATGTATGAGGACAGAAATAGGGTGATGAAGTGCACTGTAGGAGTGACAGATGGATTCAAGGTGGGGGTGGGATTACATCAGAGATTGGCTCTGAGCCCCTTCTTGTTTGTCATGGTGATGAGCAGGCTGACAGACGAGGTCAGGCAGGAGTCTCCGTGGACCATGATGTTTGCAGACGACACTGTGATCTGTAGTGAGAGTAGGGAGCAGGTGGAAGAGAACCTGGAGAGGTGAAGGTATTCTCTGGAGAGAAGAGGAATGAACATCTGTAGAAGCAAGACAGAATACATGCGTGTGAATGTGAGGGAGGCAGGTGTAATGGTGAAGATGGAAGGAGTAGAGGCAGTGAAAGTAGATGAGTTTAAATACATGAGGTCAACCATCCAAAGCAATGGAGAATACACAAGAGAGGTGAAGAAGAGAGTGTAGGTAGGGTGGAGTGGGTGGAGATGAGTGTCAGGGGTGATTTGTGACAGAAAGGTAGCAGCAAGAGTGGAAGGGAAGATTTACAAGACGGTAGTGAGACCTGCTCTGATGTATGGTTTGGAGATGGTGGTACTGACAAAAAGACAGGAGATGGAGCTGGAGGTGGCAGAGCTGAAGATACTAAGATTTTCACTGGGAGTGACTGGGAGGGACAAGATTTGAAATGAGTATATCAGAGGGACAGCTCAGGTTGAGCAGTTTGGAGACAAAGTAAGAGAGGCAAGGCTGAGATGGTTTGGACATGTGCAGAGGAGGGATAGTGGATATACTGGACAAAGGATGTTGAAGATGGAGCTGCCAGGTAGGAGGAAAAGAGGAAGACCACAGAGAAGAGTCATGGATGTAGTGAAGGAGGACATGGAGAGGGTTGGTGTTACAGAGGAAGATGCAAGGGATATGGTGAGACGGAGGCAGATGATCCACTGTGGCGACCCCTAAAGGGAGCAGCCGAAAGAAGTAGTTCTGCTCAGCCTCATTCAGCTGATAAAGTGTCTGCCCAGGCTCTTGAAGTGTGGAGTCTTTATATGCATGTTCAAGTTGAGTGGCATTTAAAATAATTACAGTGTTGAGGGCAACAACACTGGACTCATCATTTGGCATTACTGTCGGCTGATGTGCTTCATGTGAGAGCTACAATAAGAGGCAGCTTGTTATCACACTAGCAGGTTGGCCTTATTAAATTTCTAAAAATGATGTGACGCAGACAAAACTGTTGCTCATTTATGGTGTTTGCAGTGCGTCAGGGTTGTGTTCAGGTTTTGAATCAGCAATTACAACATAATTTAGGTATTTTGCTATAATGCAGTGTGAGCTTTCGGTATGCTGCTTTCTTCCAAATGTAGCATGCGAGTGCTGCAAAAGCATTTGTAGCTAAATATGTCAGCAGTATCTGCATTATGTTTCTGACATGTTTGCTGCTGTGTTGTTTCAGAATCAAAAATGCTGCTATAACTGCAAATGTACTGAATAATAAATAGTCTGTTGTGTTACAGTCCAAACCTGACAGCAGTTATGGGTTGCCCTTGGAGACAGGCAGTCCACCGAGCCCAGCTCGCCTTCAGCTCTCTCTGTTTCTTTTTCTGAAAGCAGAAGAACACAAAATCAAAGGAAATCAACAATAGCCAGGCTGGTTAATGCACAGTCACACAGAAACTGATTCTTAAGAATATAATTGTCCTTTACTGATATTCTCAACAGGTTTCTCCTGTTTATTCAAACAATTAAAAAGCATCCAAAATCCATACAACTTCACAAATACTGTATATCATCTTTATGTTTTTTAATTTCAGATCATTAGTTTACATGTGCTTTCAACAACAACGACAATAAAACAGGCCTGTGTGGATGCCAACATGTCCAGCTATTTGTATATGATCACACTCCCATTATTCAGCGGCTCATTCCTTGCACAGTGTCTCTATGGGCAAATACTTTTTTTGGCACCAGTATACTGTTTTGGAAGAACCCAGCCAAGTTTCACTTCACAACTGTAGAAGTGTTTAGGAAAAGCATAACACTTCAGTGGCCATGTGAAAAAAGAAAAAAAACAAAAACAATCACAGATTTAGCAGTGACTAGTGCCACTATCTTAAGAGTAGGGTGTGCTTATTCACACAGAGAAAATGATGGGGGTTTTAACTTTCCTGATCTTTCTTTTTTTTTTTTAACATTTGATTTAGGGAAATCACTGTCTGGATATTCTACACAGGGGATTTTAATTATCTCCACCAAGGAGGTAATGCTTTTGGAATTTGTTTATTTGTTTGTTAGCAGAATTATGCAAAACCTACTGGATGGATTTGGATGAAATTTTAACCAGCGGTGGCCCTTGGCCTAAGGACGAACCCATTAGATTATGGAGGTGATCAATGAACGCATACCTCCACCAAGGCCCTATCTCGCAATGTACAGACAGACGGACAAAGGGACAGACGAAGTGAGGGAGGGAGGGAGGTACGGATGGATGGGGCCTTGGTGAAGGTATGTGATCTCTGAATGCCCTCTAGTTGTATTTAGTATGTGTGTTATCACTGTTAATTCATAGTCTTCCAATAAGAAAACTGAAAAAAACTTCAGCTAGGAGTCAGGATAACTAGTATATATATATTTGCTGAATCAAGGTGGCTGGGGAGAGGGAAGTCCAGGCTTCTCTGCTTGAGCTGCTGCCTCTGCGACTCGGATTTCCAGAAAAGCGGTAGAAAATGGATGGATGGATGGATGGATGTGCTGACTCCATCGATCCATCTACTCATCCATTTTCTACTGCTTGTCCAGGGGTCATCAGCCGTCTAAGAAGAAAAGCCTAGACTTCTCTCTCCCCAGCTACCTCCTCCAGCTCTTACAGTAGTCTCTCCAGCGTGTCCTGGTTCTACCTTGAGGCCTCCTCCCAATGAGACTGAAACACCTCATGTAGGAGACATCCAGGAGTCATCCAAATTAGAAGCCTAAGCCACTTCAACTGGCTCCCCTCGACGTACAGGAGTAGCAGCTATACTCTATGCTGTATGAGGTTATCTCCCTATCTCGGGTTACCCTATAGAAAAATGCTTCTTTCAGCACCCAAAGTCCGTGGCTATAGCTGAGGGTAGGAATGTAGAATCGACAGCTTTGCTTCAGAGCTCAGCTCCCTCTTCACTGAAACACATCAGTACAGCGTCTGCATCACTGCAGATGCTGCTACGATCCATCTGTCAGTCTCTTGCTCCATTCTCCCCTCACTCATGAATAAGACATCCAGATAGGGTTTGGGGTGTTGGCAGGGTCTATTTTCTGAATTTAAAGTTATTTATATATGCAGAACCACTCCAAAGCAGACATTTTCACATAACATAGTAGGGAAAGGTGTGTTAGTGTCAAATTATTGAAAATTCTATTTGTTTAAGGCACAGACATTATGCCTAACTTATGCCATTAGTTATACACGCGTTTCACTGCCTTTTTAGTTCAAATGCCTGCTGTGAATTTGGGGACCTATCACCTCTTATGTGCTTATACTGTATGTGGAAACAATTCATACATATCCACTTTTCTATGTGTACGCATGATTAAAGGAAAATAACCAAACTCAAGGACTGGCCAGTGCAGAGATTAATGACAGAAGGCAGTGAAAGAATACATTAAAAGAAGAAGCTGGGTTGCAAAGAGGCATGCAGTTATGCTGCATCTGTATGTACCGTATATTAACCACTTGCACTCCGTTGTTCCGCGGGTGGGCAAGTCTCTGCATCCTAGGACGCACGAGGGCGCAGGAGTGCGCCCTCGTGCGCACTCGGACGCCTAGTCCAGATTGTGGTGATGTAGGTGGTGTTGGCGTCCAAGCGCCACTGAAAAAAAAAGCTGCAGACACAGCCGCGAACAAATTAGTTCATCTGATTGACCTCTCATTCGACTAATAAGAGCCTTGAATTGGGTTTCTGAAACCTTGAAGAGCCAATGAATGAAAACTTAGGAAGGAGGACCCGCCTACTGTGAATGCAGGAGCCAATTGAAGCACAGAAGTTCAGGCTGGGTGAAGAGAGACTTACTGCTGCAGCAGATGAAAACAAAGGACGCTGGACGAATCTGCTACAGACCCCGCAGCATGGAGAACACCCACAAGTGGGACCTGCACTCATTCCAGCAGAATAGACGTTTAGGATTCTCTTCCGTCATCATAGACCGACGGAGGCCGACGACAAAGGTCGTAAATCATTCACCAAAACCGCAATATTGGAGTTATGTTTTGATCGGGATCCACAAGCGGAGCAGCGTCGCGTTCGTCTGACAATGGGGAAGAGAAGTTCGCCAGGACTCTGCTGCTGTGAAGAGGTAAGGTGTTATAAGCTAAATTATTATTTCTCCCTGAAAACTGTAATCCAAAAATGACTTTTGACCGATCGGTAAATTACAACTGTACGGCGCACGCACTTCGTACTTCGTGCGCCGCGATAAACGGTTCATTTGCCGTGTTCGGACCGTGAACGCCCCCCCCCCCCCACCGCTGCAGAAGAGGAGAGGGGGAGGGGGGCGTTCGGACCATGCGTTCGGACCATTCACTGCCTTTTTAGTTCAAATGCCTGCTGTGAATTTGGGGACCTATCACCTCTTATGTGCTTATACTGTATGTGGAAACAATTCATACATATCCACTTTTCTATGTGTACGCATGATTAAAGGAAAATAACCAAACTCAAGGACTGGCCAGTGCAGAGATTAATGACAGAAGGCAGTGAAAGAATACATTAAAAGAAGAAGCTGGGTTGCAAAGAGGCATGCAGTTATGCTGCATCTGTATGTACCGTATATTAACCACTTGCACTCCGTTGTTCCGCGGGTGGGCAAGTCTCTGCATCCAAATTGTGCCATCTGGCACAATTTGGCACAGTTCCAAAACGCCTGGGAACTACCTGAGAACAAAGCTGTGTAAAATATTCATTTTTTGTGGTATTGTTACCAAATTTGGACCTCAGCTTGATAACACTTGGTTCTACATTTCTGTTGCACTTTCCAGCCGGATCGGACAGCTGTGTGTTATTTGCAAGCATTTGTATCCAAAAAAACACCGTGTCCAAATTTATTTTCTTCAAGTTCAGTATGTTTAGATGACTGTAACTCAGTGGCCGGAGCACGTAGAGAGATTATGGTTTTTTTGCCAAAAAATTCAAAGTGTTTTCTTTTAAATGAGACCAACCCCATGAAGATGCTGCAAAGGGTTGAATAACAGCTTTCAATTTACTTTGGGCACATTATTTTTTGGCATTTTTAGGAAAATTGCCCGGAGTGCAAGGGATTAAAGGGCTGATGACATGATTTTGACATTTTTTAGGATGTTGTGTAAACCCAAAAGTCATTGTCGATGATCAATATAACATTTACAACCGCGCTTGCATAAACAAGTTATCATCAAAAAACAGCAGCCGCTGACTGGACTGTGGTGTCGCCCACCAAATTAAGGGCGGCACCCCCATGATGTAAGCGGAAGAACGGACTCTGGTGTTGTTGACTGGAATGACAGCAGCTTTGTAGCTCACAGTTTCTCTGGTTTCTTGTTTTAATTTTATGGCTATGCCGTCCGTCCCTTCGCGTTGTGTCGCAGACTTAGGTAAACATCAAACCGTGAAAGACCACATCACACGCTTCAGCTCCAACTGTTATTAAGTCTCCTCATGTGCTTTTATGCAGGAGGAAGGGAGAAGGGGAAGGATTAATGGATTTACGCGCAACTCTGACCTACTTTCTGTGATCCCATGCTGACATCTCGTTGGTCCAGTCACGTCCCCTCTGTAATTATCACCAGCTGATTCAAATTCCCGCTGATCATGTTTCCCGGTCTTCGCCCAGGTGCTTCTCATCACACCATCACCAGCAGCAGTGCGTGTACTTCGCAGCCGTTTGCCAGTCATGCACTGATGGTCCATAATATTGTCATCTGTGCTGTTTGTCTGCCAGTATTTTCAGCACTCTCGCAACGTGCTAGTCACTCCATGTTCGCCGTGGTTCTCGTGCGTCCTTAAAGCGATGTCAGCTCTGGGGCGCACCTGTAGCTAACACGTCTCCTCTCATTCGTTCGCTGGGCAATGCCGGCCCCCGAACGCCATCAGCAAGTGTGTCTGTGTTTCTTGTACATTTTATTTTTTGATTTTGTATACTTTATTGATCCCCAGAGGGGAAATAGAGGACATCCACCTGGATGGATGAAGCAGCCACGGTACGGCGCTATCCCTTAACCATTCACACACACATTCACACCTAGGGCCACTTTAGAGTCTCCAATTAACCTAACCTGCATGTTTTTGGCATGTGGGAGGAAACCGGAGAAATCCCGGAGTAAACCCACGCAGACACGGGGAGAACATGCAAACTCCACACAGATCACTGTTGGTCAGGGGCTGGGATCAAACCAGGGATCCCATGGCCAAGGGTGAGTTGCTGTGCTGCCGCAGTGCTAACCACTGTGCCACCGCACCGCCCATCTTCACCTTTCAGGGAACTGTCTGTCTTTCTGTATTAAATATGCTGTGGTGAACCCTG
The DNA here is from genome assembly GCA_020510985.1 of Pholidichthys leucotaenia. Lineage (NCBI taxonomy): Eukaryota > Metazoa > Chordata > Actinopteri > Cichliformes > Pholidichthyidae > Pholidichthys > Pholidichthys leucotaenia. The sequence continues at coordinate 84,626,211 of CM035840.1, read as the reverse complement.
CACGTAAATCCTCATTTCATCCTCCCTCTCCCTGCCCTGCGTAAGAGCGCACGGAGGGTCATGATGAATGGATTTATGCGCAGAATTCACCACAGCACATGTATTGAACATAAGAATGATGACAACAGTTCCCAAAAAGGTGAAGACCCACAAAAATAAACAGAAACACCCACAGTTGGCGTTTGGGCCGACATCGCCCAGTGAACATGGAGAGGAGACGTGTTAACCACGGTTGCGCCCCAGGGCAGACATCGCTTCAAGGGGTGCAACAGAACCACGGCTGTGACGAGTGGCTAGCACATCGTGATGGTGTTGGCAAGATTGGCTGGCTGACAACACGGCAGATGATGCACACAAACCATGAACAGCTGACTGTCAAAGAGAGAAGGCGCGTGGTCGGACCAGCGAATCTTGGACAGTGCCCACCTGAAAGTGGCTCAAAACGCACATAAAACACATGTACAAAACACATGTACAAAACAAAAATGACAAGAACTCAAAATATAATCCATAATAAACCCGATGCCTGAGCCACAGAGAATACACTGCTATGACTTTATTGTCAAAAACATGTCATCAGCACTTTAAAGCCACATAAATACAGTATATGAAATTACCAATAGGATATAGAGAAGGGTGCGTTGAGCAACCAACTAAAGAGTGCAGGAGAGCAGCCAAAATCACACTTGACTTTGTGCTTCACTTGTCCCACTGCTGTATTAGTACATAGACACCTATTGTTCTGCTCCTAGTAGTTTCCGTGCTTCGATAAGCTGACAGTATTACAGCTAGTATATGTTCTCACTAATATTAACATAATAACATTCAAAAACAAAGGTCTAAAAGCAATATTTAGCAAAATATGTTTGGTATCTTACCTCGTGTAAACAGAACTTTGCCTCAAAAACCCTGGACTTCATAAGATCCCGTAGATGCTCTGTGCAGATAAAAAGGCAAGATTAATAAAGAAAACTTGGACTTTCTTGGAAAAAAAATATTAACTAATAAAAAATAACAACACAGAAAAGTTTCCCTCTTTAACTCATATCATTTTAACAACTTTAAATGTATTTACAGCTAATATACAAAAGCTATTGACAGTTTATCTGCAACCCAATCAGTCAATAAATAAAAATCCCTCTTTATTTACAATTCAAACATTCACCTGCTAGTGTTACAATATAAATAGACATAACCTTTCCTCAAACAAATACATGGCAAAAATACCTTTTCTTTTATAGTCTTGTTTTAAATTGATTCACATTTTTTCCAGTGACACCAGACGCGCATCCCCCCCCCACCCCCAAGTTGCAGTTGGATGCAGCCTGCTTCACATTCTAATTCATGACTTTTTCTACCATGAAACTGTAATGTGAATATTTATCTTTGAGGGAGTGGGTGGTATACGGTTCTCAGTTCATGCCTCCAAGTTAGGAGACCATTGTTGCTCTGTGGGAAGGTCAACGTTAGCCACACACCCGCCACCACCAAATCGACCGCAGCACATGGCGCTGTGTGGCATTGCTCATAGTGTAGCATTTTTATTGTACGCAAGTTATCCGTTTCCACCATGTTATATTTTTCAACTTTCTGTATATCAGTAATACAGTAGATAGTGTTACATTATCTAATCATTTGGACTGAAATGAGAGTATCCTATTACACACACTTTGCTTTGGCTCCCCCTCCCTGCCACAAAACATTTTTAACACAGAAATAAGTTTACATGGGAAATGTTCTCACCTCCTGAACGGAGAGGGGTGTTGTTCAGAATAAAATGGACAATCCTTATCCTGAAAAAAGGAAATATTACTTGGAATGCAATAAGAGTAATAGCCTTTCAGCAATGACTGCTGTTAATTTTTGTGTTTCATGATAAAAAAAAAAGTGCATCACCTAAATGTAAAGACATCAAAACGCTGCACAAAAAACATCACGCCCAGCATATAAACAATTACGGATTTGTTAAGTAGTATCAAAGAGTGTTCAAAATGCTCAAAATGGCAGAAGTTACCTCATACTGAGAGGCACAATGTTCTGATCTGAGCTCCAGTTACAGGCATCAGACACTTTGAGCAGATACCTGTACCTTTCAAATACTTCTTTAGGAGCTTGAATCCCATAGAAAGTGAGAGCATCATCTTCAATTTTCTAACAGAAAGAGGCATTGAGACAAAACTGATCAATGGACTGTCCACTGTAAAGACAGCCTGGCATGTTTTAATTGTTTAGTCAAGACCCACTGTCACTTTGAAGTTCTTTTTCTTCAGCTCTTTGATGAATTCGTTTTGCTTTATGAACGTCGCACAGTCCGGCTCATCAGTTGTTTTGGCAACCAGGACGTAGTCGTACGATAGAGGAGTGTGCTGTGTGACAGATATGATATGCCAGACTTTAAGACAATATGGTTGCTCCTGTTAGTCAGTAAAGATGACCAGGAGGTTGGGTTTTTTTTTTTAAGGAAGTGCACATCTCACCACAGGAGGAGTTGACGGTGATTCATTCCCATTTTCCTTTACCACTCCTATTAATTCAAGCAGCTCAATACTGGCCTTTAATTATGAAAAATGTTAAAGGTTAAGTCACCCAAACAAGATAAAACAATACCAATACTGTGCAAATGTCTTGAGCCGCTCTTCATTTCTTCATATTTTGCTAAGAAAATTTGAAGCAGTGTAGGGTGGCGGTGGCGGGGGGGGGGGGGGGGGGGGGGGGTCAGTAGAGTGTAGTATCATAATACTTTATGGTGGTGATACTTATCGATTCAGAGACACCAGTATCATGATGCTGCATTTAAAAAATGATTAATAAATGTTGAAAATACAGTCTTACCTATTTAGGTACCAGACTGATAAAAACAACTGACTTTTCAGTCTACCAGATGGAGGAGGGAGCAGGTGGAAGAGAACCTGCAGAGGTGGAGGTATGTACTGGAGAAAAGCGTAATGAAGGTCAGTACAAGCAAGAAAGAATACACGCATGTGAATGAGAGGGAAGCAGGTGTAATGGTAAAGATGCAAAGAGTAGAGGTAGTGAAGGTAGATGAGTTTAAATATCTGGAGTCACACATGCAAAGCAATGGAAATGCACAAAACAGGTGAAGAAGAGAGTGCAGGCAGGGTGGAGTTGGTGGAGACAAGTATCAAGGATGATTTGTGACAGAAGGATAGCAGCTAGAGTGAAAGGGAAGACTTACAAGACAGTAGTCAGACCTGAGAGATGGCAGAGTTGAAGCTGCTAAGATTCACATTAAAAATCAGTATATCACAGCTCAAGTTGAGAGGTTTGGAGAAAAAGTAAGAGGACAAGGCTGAGATGGTTTGGACTTGAGGGACAGTGGATATATTGGACAAAGGATGTTGAAGATGGAGCTGCCAGACAGGAGGAAAAGAAGAAGACCACAGAGAAGATTCATGGATGGAGAGGGTTAGTGTTACAGAGGAAGATGGAAGACATGGGGTGAGATGGAGGTAGATGATCTGCTGTGGCGACCAATAAAGGGAACAGCCGAAGGAAGAAAGAGGACAAAGAGCTTGATGGGAAATCGCAATATACTGTATGATACACAGCATATGTCAAGATGGTTATAATATCACGGCCCAAGCATTGTGATAATATAATATATAATAATATCGTATCATAGGACCTCTAGTGATTCCCACCCCTACTGTAGATACAGTGATTTATTAAAACATGCAAACAAAAATAGAAATACAGTAGATAATTCAAAAACAGCTTGAAAGTCAGCATTTGTCACTGATTTTCAGTCCAGTTCTTGTGCAACTTCCTTCCTGTTTCTCTATAACAACTTGAGACCATTTCTGATGCGGCTTCAACATGGATCAACTAAAGTCCAGATGCATATCTCAGGTCCTGTGTATAGTCTTTGCTGGATTTTTTTTAAGGTCATGACTTTCAGATACTGTTCATCTGATGTACATGTCTTTTTCTTTTAAACCCTGTCACTCCTTTTGTCCCCCACTTAAAAAGAAAGGGATGTTCAAACAAAAAGTTTTACAGACATTTAGAAATCCTGGAGAACTATTGCTCAAGAACACTAGAACACTGCAAGAAAATCAAAATGTTAATAAGTCGGGGTGGCTCAAGACTTTTGCTCAGTACTGAACATCACAAAAAAATGACAGCTTTGACAACAGTTTTATTATAAGAGTTAATTGGGTCTTACGAGTCCACAAATATATCATTATAAGCTTGTAAATATTTAGTAGAAAGGTCATGAGCTGTGAAAAAAAAAGAAAGAAAATGTTGTCTAGCTATAACATGGGGGTGTGTCAATGAATGCCACTGTGCAGACAGAAACCTGCCAGGATCCTGACTCACTGCAGAGGACCGTCAGCTGAGACGGGGCAAAACTAACCTGATTTAACTGTCACTTCTGGTCATTCCCTTACTGAGGCAAATACTATAGTCTGTATCAGTGAAGGTGTGGTTGACCAAATACAATGCGAGCATTGTGCGTCCAAAAAACTTGCATCTAGTGCTATCCCAGCTCGGATTCAAACATCCAATATAGGCAGGTGTTGGTTTATGTAAATCTTTAGTGGGTGTGAGATGATCGGTGTCTGGTCTGTAATGAAGCTTCCTATAATATCTAGCAAGCACAGGACTGGCAGTCATGTTAAACGAAGAGCAGGCCTTAATCTCTTTTAGGTGTGACTATAAACCCGTCGTTATCCCTCATTTTCATCCATGACCATGTATGAATGAGATCGGATCACCTACCTGCCTCCTGTGGCCGGGCATGGCGATGCTGAATGCAGCAGAGTCGAAGCTCCAGTCACCATTCACAATAATCCCGGAGCCTTTCACTCAGCTCACCGATGCTTCTGCAATGAAAAGACATGAGGGATTTTCAGCTTGCATCACACAACTTCCGGATTTCTTCCACCTGAGACATGCAGTATTGTTCCCGCACCAAAGGTATGTGAAAGCGACTCTACCTGTTGCTGATGTCACGCATGTATACGTGAACACGCCCCCACTTGTGTTTCCGCCTCCTCTCTGCTCAGCCTGTCACACGGTGGTTTTTAGATCATAATAAGGCAAAAGTCTTCTCTGGGGCACAGAGACACAGACGGCCACACACACCCTGGCTCCGTTTGGCTCTTCACGTGCGGTGGAATTGCATTTTCAGATGCCTCCTCCTCTGGTGATGCGGTTAGTGCATTTATCCACCGCTAGAGGGAGCAAAAGAACTGGCTTTGACCGCCTGGTAACCACGTGAGTCACCACCGGTCTGCAAGTTCCGCAAGCTGCGGTCCCGGAGGCACACGTGGCAATCAATAAATAGATAGATAGATAGATAGATAGATAGATAGATAGATAATCTGCTAGAAAAAAGTTTCTTTGTAACAATTTTAGCCTTGATTTAAGAGTTTTTTCCTCTCTTAAATTTGTCTCCTCTCAAAATTTTGCTTTTTTTTCACATAAATTTGAGACTTTTTTTCTCCTAAATTTCCTGCTGCTTCCTTATAAATTTGGGACTTTTCCCTCTGATTTTTGTCTTTGCATTTTTTCCTCAAATATCACAAGTTTAATTTTCTCATAAAATTGTGATATTCTATTTTAAAGTTCTTAGACTCTTCCCCACACAGCCGTTTCCTCCATAGGGCAGAGTATGCAAATGCTATGGTACCCAAGTGACTGAGGGGGTCCCCAAGGATATATGTACAACAGTAACACAGAGCAAACATGCAGCCTAACCAAGGGCATGGCGCTTATTTTCCAACATTTAACATGTGCCACCACCTGCAAGGGCTGGTGGAAAATGGGAAGTTTGCTTTTTTTGTTGTGTACTAAATTAATGCAGTAGTGGGCCCCAAAATGCAATCTTTCATATAGGGCCCCCTAAAACCAGGAAACAGCCCTGCTCCTCCGGCTGCTGTCATCCACAAGGATGGGCCCTATCCCTGCATCTTTGGGAGAGAGGCAGGGTCAGATGAATGAATGATCGGGTAAAGGATTATGTTAGATTTTTACAAAATCAGTCTGTCAAAATAACAGACACTGAGAAATTCTATCCCTCGTGTAGGAACAGGCATAGCCTACATAATGCGCGTTGTGGAGCGTGTAAATAATGAGGCTGATTTGGTTCAGGCGGTTTATTACACGACTCACACAAGGAGCATAGTGTAACGTGCTGCTCGACATGGCGACGTCCCACCGGAAGATTCGAACTCACGCCTCCCGCTCCAGAGTCCCGCACTCTACCTGTGTCGCCAATAGGGTCAACCCACTTGGCAAGCCAAGTAGGGTGCTCATATTGAGTTCGCTACACTACTCCCCTCTGGTTCTCGACATCGTCCCGATGTCAGCGCCCCATTACTGCTTTGGACAGGAGATCCCACTTCTGACACCAATGTAACGTGCTGCTCGACATGGCGACGTCCCACCGGGAGGTTCGAACTCATGCCTCCCGCTCCGGAGTCCCGCACTCTACCTGTGTCGCCAATAGGGTCAACCCACTTGGCAAGCCAAGTAGGGTGCTCATATTGAGTTCGCTACAATAGACAGAATGGCATACAAGTAGGAACTCTGTGGTCTATATTAACCATATATTCCATAACTACATATGTTGAAGCATGTGGAAATGTTTGGTGATTACATATGTAAAGAACTTCACACCTCTGAAAGGACAAAGGGCTCTCACCCGCCGAGTGAAGAACAAAGACATTCCCGGACGCGGCGGAGGAGACCGGAGGAGCCACCCTCACCCCCCAAGGCGAGGAGAGGAAATACCAAGACAATGGGGGGATTAAGATAATGAGGGATGTCAGCCTTTATTATGCATGTCTTTTGTTGTGTGCATGTATTAAATCAGTGAGTTGGAGAGATTCTGTCTCTTTTCCCTTCTGCCACTCTCTGCACCAGATGAGACTTGTTAGAAGAGCTGAATATTAAAGCTTTGCTTATAAACCAAATCGCCTCTTCATTTCCAAGCTCTTCTACACTGGTGACCTTGACGCGAGTATGGACCTGAGGCGTTCCCCCGCAATCGACTCATCCGCGGCGACCCAGGCAGACGCCAGCCGCCACGCAGACGAGGGAGCAGATGGACAACTGTTCCCCCCGGCAGAAGAGATTGAGAGGGCTCAACCAAGCACCAGCACCGCCACGAGAGCCGAGGCAAGGCACTCTCACCCGGCGGGCACAACAGTGATGGTGTGCACGAATGCCGTCACTGTCCAGCTGCCAGACTTCTGGCAAGAAGACCCCGCCTCTTGGTTTCAGCAGGCTGAAGCCCAATTTGCACTGGCGGGCATCACGGCTGATGACACCAAATTTTATCATATCGTCTCCAAACTCGACGCCACCACTTCGAAGTGTGTGCGGAGCATGATCCGGCGACCACCAGCCCGGGACAAATACGAGACGCTCAAAGCAACCATCGTGGCGAACTACGTCCCATCAGCGGAAGAGAGAGCCGAGAAGATCCTGGCGGTCTACGGCCACAGAGGGTGCAAACCGAAGGCCCTCATGGAGGATTTGCTACAGCTCAAAGAAGAGGACAATGACAACTTCCTCTTCCAGTTTATTTTCCTCAGCACGCTGCCGCCACACATGAGAGGGACACTCGCCAGCATGAAGTGCAACAACCACCAAGACTTCCGCGTGCTGGCCAATGAAGCTCATCGGCTCGTCAACGCCTGCAAGGAGCTGACACCCACAGCAGCATCCGCAGACCTCAACGCTGACGCCCCGAGCCACGAGGAGCCACAACCCACGGAGCAGACCCAGCCCACGGTGACAGCGACACGGCCAAGACGTAACAGACGGAGCGATGTTTGTTATTACCACCACTGCTTCGCCGAGAAGGCTCACAAATGCGTTCCCCCCTGCAAATTTAAACGCCAAAGCCGAGAGCCGTTAACGGCACCGGCTCTCGGCGAGAAAAACAAGCTGTTGTACGGGACGGATGGACACTCAGGCAAGCAGTTCCTCATCGACACAGGAGCCCAGCTGAGTTTCGTCATGCCCTCCCACGCAGATCGAGCCACGGGCACCCAGGGCAACGGAGCCGTGGCAGCCAACGGCTCTAGCATCGACACGTTCGGCGAAAAGAGCCTGCACCTCCTCATCCACGGCCGCAGCTACAGATGGACATTTGTTGTAGCGGCGGTGAGTTTTAACTTATTAGGCGCAGATTTTTTGTGTGCACATGGGTTATTAGTGGATCTAGCAAATAGGCGCCTGGTTAATGCACTGTCCTTTGCTTCTATTCCCTGCTCAGCCCGAGTTTCTCCGCCACCTGTGCAGGCCAACGTCACCACGGCAGGAGGTAAGTTTGAGCAACTCCTCACCCAATTTCCAGCACTCACAATACCCAAATTCTCAGCCACTGTGGCTAAACAGGGGGTTGAACTCTTCATTCCCACAACGGGACCTCCCGTTTTTGCCAAAGCTCGCCGCTTAGACGCGGCCAAGCTCAACATAGCACGGGACGAGTTTACAACTCTTGAAAAATTGGGCATTGTTAGACGCTCGAAGAGCCCCTGGGCCTCACCACTTCACATGGTTCCGAAATCCGACGGTTCTTGGAGACCGTGCGGAGATTACCGCAGATTAAACAACGCTACAGCGCATGACCGTTACCCAATCCCTCACATTCAAGATTTTTCACTACATCTAGCGGGTGCGCGCATTTTTTCAAAAATAGACTTAGTCCGCGGTTATCACCAAGTCCCAGTCCGAGCAGAGGACATTCCTAAAACAGCGGTAATAACCCCTTTCAGCCTTTTTGAATTCCTGCGAATGCCTTTCGGCCTCAAAGGCGCTGCTCAAACTTTTCAACGAATGATGGACGCGGTCCTACGCGACCTTCCTTTTGTTTTCGTCTACCTCGACGACATGCTGGTAGCCAGCTCGTCTGAGGAAGAACACGAGCAGCACCTCACTACGGTTTTTCAGAGGCTAGAAGAGCACGGGCTAATAATCAATCCAGCCAAATGCAAATTCGGCGTGTCACAAATTGATTTTTTAGGACACAAAGTCTCTCCGAAGGGGGCAGTTCCACTTCCAGACAAAGTTCATGTGATAGAAAGTTTTCCACGGCCACAAACGGTCAAATTGCTACAGGAATTTTTAGGGATGGTTAATTTTTACAACCGCTTCCTCCCCCACGCAGCTCAGCTCATGCAGCCCCTATATGACGCGCACAAAAAAAAGAAAGCTTCCAACGCGGTCGAATGGACCCCGGAGTGCGAACGCGCTTTCGCGGAAGTAAAAAGCTCCCTAGCTAATGCCACATTGTTAGTTCACCCAGATCCCTTGGCCCGCATTGCACTAACCACAGATGCTTCAGACCTAGCTATAGGGGCAGTTGTAGAACAACTTGTCAGCGGGGTCTGGCAACCTTTAGCATTCTTTAGCAAATCGCTAAACCAAACTGAACACAAATACAGCACTTTTGACAGAGAGCTGCTGGCGCTTCATTTATCCATCCGCCACTTCCAGTTCTGGTTAGAAGGGCGGAGTTTCACGGCTTTTGTAGACCATAAACCGCTCACCTTTGCTATGGCTAAAATTTCATAACCATGGTCAGGCAGGCAACAAAGACAGCTAGCTGCGATTTCAGAGTTCACCACAGACATTCGACACGTGGCAGGCAAACTTAACGTAGTAGCGGACTGTCTCTCTCGTGCTGTGACACCACCAGAGCGCGGGGAGACAGATTATACTGTCTCAGCAGCAGAACTCTTCACTAACGCAGACACATACGCAGCACCTATCCATGCAGGGATAGATTATGCAGCCATGGCGGAGGAACAAAACAGTGACGCGGACGTGCGCGCACTCCTGTCTGGACCAACAGGGTTAAGGCTGGAGAAAAAGGGTTTACGCGACGGCGTGCCCCCCCTAATATGCGATGTTTCAACCGGCCAACCTCGCCCGTTAGTACCAGCTACATGGCGCTGCCGTATTTTTGACGCAATTCACTCCCTCGCGCACCCAGGTGTGCGCGCCTCGGTTAAAATGGTCGCCGAAAAGTTTGTGTGGCCAGGCCTGCGCAAAAACGTAAAAGAATGGGCAAAAACTTGCATTTCTTGTCAACGCGCCAAAATACACAGACACACAAAAGCCCCTCTGGAGCCTTTTCCAATCCCTGCTAGAAGGTTCGACCACGTTCATGTCGACCTCGTGGGGCCACTACCTTCCTCCCAAGGTTTCACACACCTGCTAACAATGATAGACCGCACCACGCGCTGGCCAGAGGCAGTCCCTCTAGCGGCAACCACAGCGGAGGAAGTCGCTCGCGTTTTTTTGACAAACTGGGTGGCACGTTTCGGCGTCCCATCGGACATCACGTCCGATAGGGGGCCTCAATTTGTCTCAGAGCTCTGGTCAGCCATGTCCAACAGCTTAGGGGCAACAATTCACCGCACCACCGCTTATCACCCTCAGGCTAATGGGTTATGCGAGCGTTTTCACAGGTCTTTAAAGGCCGCCCTCAGAGCCTCACTAACGGACACAAATTGGGTAAATAAATTTCCCTGGGTTTTATTGGGGTTGCGTGCTGCACCTAAAGAGGATCTAGACGCCTCTCCCACAGAATTAGTCTTTGCACAACCTCTCAGGCTCCCAGGTGAATTTTTGCCAGAGAACCCAGAGCCAGGGCACCTTCCAGTCCCAAGGTTTTTAGGCAGCAACGGACCGGAATCTCTCCCCGGTCCAGCTCATCACTCCTTCCCACGGGTTTTTGTCCCTCAAACTTTAAAAAATGCTGAGTTCGTTTTTGTTAAGCATGAAGCTTTAAAACCAACTTTACGCCCAGCATTCGATGGGCCATTCAGAGTGCTGGAACATGGTGATAAACACTTTGTGCTTGATTTTGGGGATAGAAAAGAAACAGTCAGCATTGACAGACTTAAACCTGCCTTCTTGTTGAAAGACGAGCCTGCACAGTTGGCGAGAGCACCTCGGCGAGGTAGACCCCCCAAGAGAAAAGACTCAGCCCCCAGGCAGGGAACAAATAACCTCTCTACTTCCCACACTGCAGATTCCTCACAAGAAGGTCCCAGCAGGACGCCTAAACCAACCTACAGCAGTTTTGGGAGAAGATTAAAACCCAGACAGCACAGGGACTGATACAAACCACTCCACAATTATTCACTAATTGTGCTGCAACAGTTTAGGACTGACTTATGATTTTACTATGCTGTTATGTTTACCACTGAACTCTCTTAGGAGCATGGCTGCTGGAAAGTTTCTTCCGTGGCAACAGATGTAACACCTAGTATGTCATAATAACTAGCTTAGACTGTGAACCTTTCTGTTGTCTTTTCTTAGTTGTTTGGGGGGCCTGTGGTCTATATTAACCATATATTCCATAACTACATATGTTGAAGCATGTGGAAATGTTTGGTGATTACATACACTACCGTTCAAAAGTTTGGGGTCACCCAGAAAATTATTTTGTGTTTTCCATGAAAAATCACACTTATTTACCACCATGAGTTGTAAAATGAATAGAAAATATAGTCAAGACATTGACAAGGTTAGAAATAATGATTTGTATTTGAAATAATAATTTTTTCCTTCAAACTTTGCTTTCGTCAAAGAATCCTCCATTTGCAGCAATTACAGCATTGCAGACCTAACATGATTGCACAAGGGTTTTCTAATCATCCATTAGCCTTCTGACGCAATGAGCAAACACATTGTACCATTAGAACACTGGAGTGATAGTTGCTGGAAATGGGCCTCTATACACCTATGTAGATATTGCACCAAAAACCAGACATTTGCAGCTAGAATAGTCATTTACCACATTAGCAATGTATAGAGTGTATTTCTGATTAGTTTAAACTTATCTTCATTGAAAAAAAGTGCTTTTCTTTCAAAAATAAGGAAATTTCTAAGTGACCCCAAACTTTTGAACGGTAGTGTATGTAAAGAACTTCACACCTCTGAAAGGACAAAGGACTCTCACCCGCCGAGTGAAGAACAAAGACGTTCCCGGACGCGGCGGAGGAGACCGGAGGAGCCACCCTCACCCCGCAAGGCGAGGAGAGGAAATACCAAGACAATGGGGGGATTAAGATAATGAGGGATGTCAGCCTTTATTATGCATGTCTTTTGTTGTGTGCATGTATTAAATCAGTGAGTTGGAGAGATTCTGTCTCTTTTCCCTTCTGCCACTCTCTGCACCAGATGAGACTTGTTAGAAGAGCTGAATATTAAAGCTTTGCTTATAAACCAAATCGCCTCTTCATTCCCAAGCTCTTCTACAAACTCTTCCCTTAAATAACATGACATCCTTCTAGACTCTTCTCACACACAAAAGATAATCCCTGTCTACACTCTTCTCACACACAAAAGATAATCCCCCGTCCGACTGCAGTCAGTCCATTCATCCTTGACACCTCCCTGTTATCTTACTAGGATATCTAGAAACTTCTCACACACAAAAGGTTAACTTTGCATCCTTTGTTCCTGTCTAAGGTGGTAAACCATTATGCACTCCCCAGGTTGCCACCCCCCCCCCCCAGCAACTTAGATAGGACAAGAGAGTAACAGTCCACATGCTGTGATAAAACCATTAATATCAGTCCACATGCTGTAGAACAATCAACATCAGTCCGCATGCTGCTTGGGCTTCAGTCTTCTGCTGTATCTGCTGTAGCCAGGATTCGCTGCCTCCGTGGCGCTGCCATGCTGGGGGGCTGATGTCTGGGGGTGAAAACTTTTTGACTGTCCGTGTGGGTGCTCTGGAGAATCCTTTCTCTGGAAAGCGCCCCGTGGGGGTCTTCCACGCCGAGGGGCCCTCGCCAACAGCACTTGCTTGTCAGCCACAACGAAAGCAGGTTTGAGTCTGTCTATGCCAATTTTCTCCCTCCTACCCCCCAAATCTAGCAAAAAATGCTTATCCCCTGTTTCCAGCACTCTAAACGGTCCATCATAAGGTGGGCGCAGCGGGGGGGCGGTGGGCGTCGTGTCTGACAAACACGAACTCTGCGTTTTTCAAAGCTTTAGGCACAAAAACACGCGGAAAACTGTGGTGGGCAGGACCCGGCAGCGTGCTTGAGTCTATGCATCGCTGCAGCAGCTGAGACGGGGAGCTGCCCGGCGCAGGATTATCTGGCAGAAACTCCCCAGGCAGCCGGAGTGGTTGTGCAAAAACGAGTTCTGCCGGGGAAGCTTCCAGATCCTCTTTAGGCGCAGAACGTAACCCCAATAAAACCCATGGTAGCCTGTCTACCCAATTTGCATCCGTCAGTGAAGCCCTCAGAGCCGCTTTTAACGACCTATGAAAACGTTCGCATAACCCATTAGACTGCGGGTTGTACGCGGTTGTGCGGTGAATAGAGACACCTAGGCTGCGGGCCATGGTTGACCAGAGTTCAGAAACGAATTGAGAGCCTCTGTCGGACGTAATGTCCGACGGAACTCCAAAACGCGCCACCCATGCTGTTAAAAATGCGCGCGCCACCTCCTTGGCCGTGGTTGCTGCCAGCGGAACCGCTTCTGGCCAGCGCGTGGTGCGGTCCACCATTGTCAGGAGATGCGTGTACCCTTGTGATGGCGGAAGGGGGCCTACGAGGTCCATGTGGACATGGTCGAACCTCTTAGCCGGGATGCGAAACGGCTCCAAAGGAGCCTTCGAGTGTCTGTGAACCTTGGCTCATTGGCACGCCACGCAGGCTGCCGCCCACTCTTTCACTTGTTTGCGAAGGCCCGGCCACACATATTTCTCTCCTACCATTTTGACCGCGCACCCCTGGGTGTGCCAAAGAGTGAACTGACTCAAACAAGCGGCGGCGCCACGCGACCGGAACCACAGGCCGTGGGCGACCCGTGGAGACGTCGCAGAATAAGGGGGGAATGCCGTTAAGCAGCGTCCTCTTCTCCAGCCTTAACCCTGTTGGTCCAGACTGGAGCGCGCACACGTCCGCGTCACTAGCCTGCTCCGCGGCCATGGCTGTGTAATCCAACCCTACACAGACCGGGCCACAACAGCACGCAAGAGGCAGTCTGCCACTACATTCAGTTTGCCCGACACATGCTGAATATTGGTAGTAAACTCTCAGATCGCAGCCAGCTGCCTCTGCTGCCGGCCCGACCAAGGTTCTGAAACTTTGGCCATCGCGAATGTTAGTGGCTTATGGTCAACAAACGCAGTAAAATTTCGCCCTTCCAGCCAGAACTGGAAATGGCGAATGGCCAGGTGGAGAGCCAGCAACTCTTTGTCGAATGCGCTGTATTTACGCTCATTGTCGCGCAAGGTTCTGCTGAAAAAGGCAAGCGGCTGCCAAGCCCCGGCGACGCGCTGCTCCACGACAGCCCCTATGGCCACATCTGAGGCGTCAGTGGTGAGGGCTATGCGGGCCGTTGGGTCTGGATGTGCCAACAATGCGGCGTTTGTCAGGGCTGCTTTAACTTCCAAGAATGCCTGCTCTCGTTCCAGGGTCCATTCGACCCTATTCGCGGGTTTCTGTTTTTTGAGTGCAGCGTACAATGGCTGCATGAGCTGCGCTGCGCGGGGAAGGAAACGGTTATAAAAGTTCACCATTCCCAAAAATTCTTGTAGCGCCCTGACCGTTTGTGGTCGGGGAAAATCTGTCACTGCGCGCATTTTGTCAGGCAGCGGAACCGCTCCTTCGGGAGAGACGCGGTGCCCTAAAAAATCAATCCCCGTCACCCCGAACTGACATTTCGCTGGGTTGATTATTAAACCTTGCTCTTCCAACCTACGGAAAACCGTCGTGAGGTGGGTTTCGTGTTCGTCTTCGGACGCGCTGGCTACCAAGATATCGTCCAGGTAGACGAACATGAAAGGGAGATCGCGCAGCACTGCATCCATCATGTGTTGGAACGTCTGTGCTACCCCTTTAAGCCCAAACGGCATGCGCAAGAACTCAAATAAACCAAACAGAGTTATTACCGCTGTTTTGGGTATGTCCTCAGCGTGCACTGGGACTTGGTGGTAACCATGGACCAAATCTATCTTAGAAAAAATGTGCGCTCCTGCGAGGTGAGCGGAAAAATCCTGAATGTGGGGAATTGGGTAGCGGTCATGCGCTGTAGCGTTGTTTAACCTGCGGAAATCGCCGCAAGGTCGCCACGAACCTTCAGCTTTAGGGACCATGTGTAGCGGGGAAGCCCATGGGCTGTTTGAGCGCCTGATGATGCCTAACCTCTCTAGGTTAGCGAACTCCTCGCGCGCTATGGCCAGTTTAGCTGCGTCCAAGCGCCAAGGTCTTGCAAAAACGGGCGCCCCGGTGGTGGTGATAAAATGCTCCACCCCATGTTTAGCGATAGCTGCTGAAAACGTCGGGACTGTGAGTGCTGGGAACTGAGCGAGCAGTGTGTGGAACTTACCGCATGCTGCTGTGACGTTGGCTTGTGCTGTTGGCCGGGTCACTCGAGCTATACAGGGGAGAGAGTCAACAGACAGTGCATTAACCAGGTGCCTGTTAGCGATATCTACCAACAACCCATGTGCACATAGAAAATCAGCCCCCAGTATATGGTAATCCAATGCTGCTACAACAAAAGTCCATTCATATGTACAACCGTGTAGAGACAAGAGCAGAGTCCTCTCACCAAAGGTCTTAATGTCTGAGCCGTTTGCTGCTGCCATCTCGGGGCCGCTGGTTCCTGCCAGCCGGTCAGCGTAGGTCGGCCGGATGAAACTCCTCTGTGCGCCGGTGTCCACGAGGAAATGCCTCCCCGAGCGTGCGTCCGTCAAATAGAGCAGCTTCTTCTCCTCCCCAAGGGTCGCGGCTGCTACCGACCCCCGGGCTTGGCGTTTCCCGAGCGCTTGAACTGGCACGGTGGTATACATTTGCGTGCCCTTTCTGCAAAGCAGCGGTGGTAGAAGCAAAGCGTGTCACCTCCACGTTCCTTGGCCCCCGCTGCTGCTACCGTCGGTGGTTCTGCTGCTGCCGTCGGCGGCTCCTCGCCTCCTCGTGTCGACGTGCCAGGCTCCGTCGCTGCCGCAATGGTCACGAAAGCCTTGGTGGCAACAATGATCCGGTCTGCCTCTCGGGCTAGTGCACGATAGTCCCGTTTGGCCAGCAATGACGAATTGGCCAGGGCCGCTCTCGCCGCTGTCGGAAGGTTCCTGAGGAAAATGTGGGTGAAGATGAAGTGGTCGTCGTCCGTGCCCTTTAACCTCAGCATCTTCTCCATCATGTCCACGGCCGAACCGTCTCTCAACTCGTTCCGCATCAGAAGCCTCTCTGCTCTCTCACCATCCGAGAGCGTGTAGTGCTGGATGAGGGCAGCCTTCAGCGTGTCATATTTACCGTCGGCTGGTGGCTGATCGAGCAGGCTCTCGATGTGCTGAGCCGTGCTGGCATCGAGCGCTGCGACCACATAGTAGAATTTCGTATCATCCGCCGATATCCCTCGGAGGGCGAACTGCACCTCGGTTAGGTGGAACCAGGAGCGCGGGTTGTGCTGCCAAAAATCAGGTAGTTTGATCGCTACAGCGCACGCGAAGCTGGGGGTTCCAGTCGAGGTTGGCTCCGGGGATCTTCCGTCGTATTCCATGATTCGTCTTGGGTCACCAGTGTGGAGCGTGTAAATAATGAGGCTGATTTGGTTCAGGCGGTTTATTACACGACTCACACAAGGAGCATAGACAGAATGGCATACAAGTAGGAACTCTTCCCTTAAATAACATGACATCCTTCTAGACTCTTCTCACACACAAAAGATAATCCCCGTCTAGACTCTTCTCACACACCAAAGATAATCCCCCGTCCGACTGCAGTCAGTCCATTCATCCTTGACACCTCCCCGTTATCTTACTAGGGCATCTAGAAACTTCTCACACACAAAGGGTTAACTTTGCATCCTTTGTTCCTGTCTAAGGTGGTAAACCATTATGCACTCCCCAGGTTGCCACACCGTTGATAATACATTGCTAACTTCAGACCTGCTTTTTGTAGATCAAAAGCACATTGGAATAAAATGCACCTTAATACCAATGCAGCAAACTTGGCACAGAGCTTCACCCACTTAACATCACTCCCCTCCTACTAGCACAAGTTGCAGCACACAGTAATTACCTAATTAGGTGGAGAGGGAGCACAATGGAAAACCAGACAATTCGCTTACAGAAACTAATGAAAGCTCCAGCGCAAGGCTCAAAGCATGGTGCAAATGCCTGCTTCAGACCATCAAAACAGGTCCCATTGTTTTTGAGTTCTCAGCAGTATATGCCAGATTTTGCTTCAGCAAATGATGACTCAGAAAAGCCGTTTCTAGCTATAAATCAGAGTACACAAATGTGATGTGCCCCCCTCAGCTACTAGAGGACCTCCCAAGTTACAAGTTCACCCTTGACATTTTTTCAGCAAGAATTAAATTACCTTTCACTTAACTCTTTTTCTCATAAAGGTGCAACTTTTCCTCTAAACTTATAACTTTTTCTTATAAATTTGCTACTTATTTTTTGTAAATTTGCAACTTTTTCTCATAAATTTGCTCGTATGGATGTTTGTTAACTTTTTACGCTTTGTTCCCTGTTCATCTACAATGGCCAAGGTTTTTTTTTTTTAAATGTTTTTAGTGGGAGGAGAGAGGTTTTTCTTTTTTCATTTTAAAGGGTTTGAACTCTTTCCCATTACAAAAATAGGAGCCTCTGAAACACAATCTTGCATAGCACCGCCCCCCCCCCCCCCCAAAATGCTAGAAATGGCCCTTTGAGTCAGTGACCAAAAAGCTACTCTTTGGCCTTTAGGAATTTGAAAAAAGTTTGACTCAATTTGATTCCTAAATACCAAATGTAAATACAGAAGGAAAAACTCATTGCACAGCAAGTGCTTTAATGTTTTTAGAAGCAATGCAAATTTTCTGAGAACATTTTGTCACACCCACTGCATGTCTGAGATCTATTTCTGTAACTGGTCCTTTCACTTTAACCGAAAAAAGAAAAAGAAAAAGCAAAACACGAAGTAACACAAATGGGTGGTCTCCCATGCCTTGTTATTAACCATAACCTTTCCAATTGGTGTTCAGGCAGTGTGCACCCAAGAAAACCCACATCTCATGTAGGAGAGGAGATAGGCTGGAGAAAAAGCGGTTGGGAAAATAAGCGGCTGTATTTCTGTACTCAGCCACACCCCGCCAAGGAAGACAACATAATTACACCCGCACAGGATTGTACAAACCACATGAAGGGCAACAAGGGGGGGTCGCTGCTACTAAATTTGACCTTCACGGATGGACAGTGGCGATTTGGTTGGGAGGAGCAGAGAAAAAAGTTCCAAAGACACTTTGCTGATCTAGCCGTCAGAAGACAAGGCACACAAACCCCCCTGAGAGCCAACCACAGCACAGGTCTAAACAAAACTCGACACTATAAACATCCCACTGACGGGTTCACTCCCAAGATTCTGGCCATGGAAACTCTGTTTAACAAAGAGCTGAACATTATATTGGTTTTAATGTGGAAGTGTAGAACATGAGGAATAAAAATGTGTACCTATAGAGTCGACGGGAACAGAAGAACAGCATACTACGTGTGTTTTCCTAGAAGATCTCTGGATGTTTTGCCAAGCAAATTAAGCAAATGAAGCAACCAAGGGAGCGTCAACTATAAAAGGAATCAAAGTTTAGGGATTCAACCTACTCTTCGAGTTTGTTTAGAGTATCATCTGCTTAACAAATTGTCTGACTTCAATTGCTGATATCACATGGTCTGTTTTCTTCAGTCATTTTTTGCATTTGGTTCACTTTCAGGTCCCACCATCACTTTAAAGATAATATGTGAACTTTTGGTTTGTGAGTGAACTGTAGCCCCACTCTTTTCATTTCTGAGAAATGTTGCAGGCTAGTCCGGACTTTAGTAAGGACTTGCCGGGATGGTAGCCCAGGGTCCAAAGTTGTTTGTAGCCCCAAAACATTGTTCCAATGAAAACACAACTGAAGACATTCAGGAGAAGACTTAGGTGGTGAGCACACTAAGCTTAGCTTCAGCTTGTGCTGTTTCCATCATTTACCTATAGAGGGGTTGCACCGATGTCACACGGGTCACGTGTCTTTTGTTTACTGTGCCATTTTGGATGGCAACAAACAGTCAAATCACCAACAGCAAGCGTGAGTGAGTGTAATCAACAAGATAAATGGCTACACACAAATCAACACTGTGGTCCACCGATGAGGTGCAGACTTTTCTGTGCTTGGTAGCTGATTAAAGAAATCCAGAGGGAGCTGGACGGAGCGACCTGAAACGAATTCACGGCCACAGCAGAGGCACATGGGAGGCAGAGTGGTGTAGACCCAACCACGGCATCATCATTGTTGAAAACGGTGATAGAGGATGGTGAGTGATGTGATATTATGCATCTTTGCCGTTATTTATCCCAGTGGTGGAAAGCTCACTTTGAACAAACAACACCATTGTCTCCTGTATGCAGACAATGAGCTAACTAACACACACAGCATACAGATTTTAGTACCTAATAGCAATAACTTGCCGTGATTACAATGTAGTACAGGGGACTTATTAGTGCTAACTAGTATTAGCAATCATTAGTTTACCTTCATATGTGATCTAGTTCGTATCCTCACATCTTCCGCTGCCCCAAGGCTTCCTAAACTCTCCAGTACTTTTCCAGAGTTTTGTCTTGCTGCCTGTAGCCTTTTCTGCCTCTCCTTTTTTGCCTTTACTCTGACAAAAAGCCAGCGAGCACCAGGCTCGCCTCCATATCCATCTTGTGTTTTGCTTGAGACATACAAATGATGTCGTAGGCGTGTCAGACCGCCTTGCTGTTCTACCTACCACTTAAGGTGGTATTCAGTTGTAATGGATAACAAACAACACCGTGTTGAGTCGAGATGAGTAGGTACTAGTGAAATTATTATTATTGCAGCGGCAGATAAAATAAAGCGGCGTAGTTGGAGGTTTTAAGTAGAGTTTATTATATCATACCGCCGTCACGGGATCCCCTCTCCAGCCCAAGTGTGTGCAGGCTGGATGGGGATCCTCTGGCTCTCAGAGAAGAAGACACAGAGTGCGTGTCTGCAGCAGAGGTTGAAGTGTGAGTGAGAGGAAGTGTTACAGAACCTGTGCAGTATTTATACCCAACTCAAACAATACATCAAAGCAGATTCACAGCAGTTTGTCTGATCAAAGGGACTGCAGAAGAGGCATGAGATATTTGCATTTGTGAGACATACATCACAATAGGCAGATTTGCTAGACTTTGCTCCAGCTGCAGAACAAAGGGGTTAACAGGCACATCTACATATTGATCTGAGTCTCTAGGTCACAGTAAGGACAGGACGCATGAACACAATGCATGAAAGGTGACATTATCACAGTAGTGTAGCGGAAAAAACCAGGAGTAGCGAGTTGTCTGTCCTTAGTCTGTTTGTGGGGGTTTTCCCAAACCGCCACAGCTCCCCCCCAGAGGGCTCGGCAGGTGGTCGAGACCTCGATAGTGCAGCTTGGGCAGCGAGCAGGGAAAAGCTCTGTGCAGGAGGGGGTGGAGGGGAGTGGGGGTAGTAAAAGCCGGCCGGAGACGATGAAAACGTCCGGGCCGCGCAAAAATTGCTTGTGGGTCCGCGATGTCGAAGGGCTGGTCCCGTTGAACGTGCAGAGGTCCACAAGAAGAAAAATTAGTCACTGGCTCCTCCCGCGATTAAGTCCTGCAAGGATTAATAGCGGCCATGAAGAAAAGACGAGGCTGCGTGGCGGCTGTGATGAGAGCAGAGGGACTGGCGTGTTGGCTTTAGGTGCGGGCACAACCTTAAAGCTCTCGGGAACCGCAAACCGCTGAATTCCCCTTGTGTGCCGTGGCTAAGACCATAAAATCCAGTGAGCAAGCTGCGTGCCTCAGGTGAACGAACAAGCCTGAAGGGCCAGTGTGCAGCAGAAGGAAGGCGGTCAGAAAAGCCGTATTTGTCCCGTGCGTGGTGTGCGCCGTCCTCGTAACTCCCCGGTGCGTGCGCCGGGGTTCCGTGATGGGTGGGCCAGCTGGAGAGGAGAACCAGGGTCAGGGAGCTTGATCATCCCTGTTCAGCGTGTTGGAGCGGTGAAGGGAAGTAGACGCTCTGTCACTCGCTCGGTCATGGTGCATTCAGGTCCACGTGTGCTCCGTCGGCCATGGGGGTCGCCGTCATGGAGAAGGGACGAGGTGCATGCGCTCTCTTGTGGAGGGGCTGTGAGCGCGGCCAGTCCAGCGTGGATGTGCCGATCTAGGCGTGCAGATCTCACCATGAAACGTTGCTCAGCTTTCCCGGTCGTGGGTGTTCTCCAACGAGTTTCGCCTGGAAACTCCGCGTTGAGGTCCCCCTGAAGCAGAAGGGAGGGCAGATCAGTCAGGCTGCCGCGTTCGCTGGTCGTCGGAGAATCACCGCCGGGCGTTGCGTTCGCTGGCAGCGTGTTCGTTTCAGCGTCGGGTCACCAGTGCAGCGGCAGATAAAATAAAGCGGCGTAGTTGGAGGTTTTAAGTAGAGTTTATTATATCATACCGCCGTCACGGGATCCCCTCTCCAGCCCAAGTGTGTGCAGGCTGGATGGGGATCCTCTGGCTCTCAGAGAAGAAGACACAGAGTGCGTGTCTGCAGCAGAGGTTGAAGTGTGAGTGAGAGGAAGTGTTACAGAACCTGTGCAGTATTTATACCCAACTCAAACAATACATCAAAGCAGATTCACAGCAGTTTGTCTGATCAAAGGGACTGCAGAAGAGGCATGAGATATTTGCATTTGTGAGACATACATCACAATAGGCAGATTTGCTAGACTTTGCTCCAGCTGCAGAACAAAGAGGTTAACAGGCACATCTACATATTGATCTGAGTCTCTAGGTCACAGTAAGGACAGGACGCATGAACACAATGCATGAAAGGTGACATTATCACAGTAGTGTAGCGGAAAAAACCAGGAGTAGCGAGTTGTCTGTCCTTAGTCTGTTTGTGGGGGTTTTCCCAAACCGCCACAATTATTATTATTATTATTATTATTATTATTATTATTATCAACACAAGGTCTACAGCTATTTGCCGTCCAAAATGGCAGAAAAATAATGTGGCACATGACCACTGACGTCACGTGCAACCCCGCTATAGGGTTTTATTACCTCTGCCAAGGGGGTTATGTTTTCATCAGCGTTGGTCTGTCTGTCTGTCTGTCTGTCTGTCTGTTTGTTAGCAAGATAACTCAAAAAGTTATGGACGGATTTTCATGAAATTTTCACAGACTGTCAGAAATGGGGTATCCTATGGATGATTAGATTTTGGTGGTGATCCGGATCACCATCCAGAAGAAAACCGCCATTACGGAAAATGCCATTTTCGTCAATAACTACTGAACCACTAATCCTATCATTGTGAATCCAATTGCTAGTCATATGTTTTCATGGTCAAGGAATCTGAAAACGTACACACAAACACTGTATTGGGGGAACTGTGGCGCTAAACTGCCATTACGGAAAATGCCATTTTCGTCAATAACTACTGAACCACTAATCCTATCATTGTGAATCCAATTGCTAGTCACATGTTTTCATGGTCAAGGAATCTGAAAACGTACACACAAACACTGTATGGGGGGAACTGTGGCGCTTGGCGGAGGTCTGCGCTCTCCGAGTGCTTTTCTAGGTATGAAGTGCGGTGTGATGATGCTGCCTTGCTGATGCGTCATCACCCTATATTAAGGGGCATCCACCATGAGGGCTTCCTCTTGCCCTGGATGACTCCGCTACGGTGCCTCGTATGCTGTGTGTTCTCTACCTTCAATAAAGCAGTGTTCAGTGCTATGTCTCTGTCAGCCTCCTTTATCACCAGGTTTGTGGACATAACAGTGTCCTCTGGGCTAAAGGGGAAAATGACCATCCAAACTGTTATCATCCTTAAGTTCAAAAGCCAGCATCTGTGATGGTATGGGGGTGTGTTAGTGCCCATGGTATGGGTAACTTGCACATCTGGGAAGGCAATATTAATGCTGAACAGTACATACAAGTTTTGGAGCAACATATGCTGTCATCCATCCATCCATCCATCCATCCATCCATCTTCTACCACTTTTCCAGAGGCCCGGGTCATGGAGGCAGCAGTTGAAGCAGAGAAGCCCAGACCTCCCTCTCCCTAGCCACCTGCTCCAGCTCTTCAGAGAGGATGCCAAGTTGTTCCCAGGCCAGCTGGGTGATACAGTCTCCCCAGCGTGTTCTGGGTCTCCTCCCAGTGGGACGTGCCTGAAACACCTTAAATGGGAGGCACCCAGCAGGCATCCTGATCAGATGCTGGAAAAACGTCAAGTGGCTCCTTTCGATGTGGAGGAGCAGCAGTTCTTCTCTGAGCCTCTCCCGGATAACTAGCTCCTCACCCTATTTCTAAGGGTTAGTCCAGCAATCCTATGGAGAAAGCTCATTTCAGCCACATGTATCTGAAATCTCATTCTTTAGGTCATTACCCAAAGTTTGTGACCATAGGAGATGGTATGAAGGTAGACTGACAGCTTTACCCTAGAGCTCAGCTCCCTCTTCACCATAACAGACCAGTACAACATCTGCATCACTGCAGATGCTGCTCCAATCCGTCTGTCAATCTCCCGCTCTATTTTCCTGTTACTCGTGAATGAGACCCCGAGATACTTGAACTCCTCTACTTGAGGCAGGACCTTGTTCCCAACCCAGAGAGGACAATCCACTTTTTTCTGACTGAGTACTATGGAATCAGATTTGGACGTACTGATTTCCTTCCTGGCTGTCTCACACTCAGTACCAAACCGTCCCAGTAAGACCTGTAGGTCATTGCTTGATGAAGCCAACAGAACAACATCATCTGCAAACAGCAGAGATGACTTCCTGTGGTCATCAAACATAACACCTTCCATTCCTTGGCTGCACCTAGAAATCCTATCCATGAATATTATGAACAGGACTGATGACAAAAGACAGCCTGGTGGAGTCCAACTCTTACTGGAAAGGAGTTCGACTGATTGTTGGCAATATGAATCAAAGTCTCACAACGGTCATGTAGAGACCAGATAGCTCTTAGCAATGAGCCGGACGCCCCATACTCCCAAAACACCCCCCACAAGAAACTATGAGGGACGCGGTTGAATGCCTTCTCCAAGTCCACAAAACACATGTGGACTGGTTGGGCAAACTCCCACAAAACCCCAAGGATTCTTGAGAGGGTAAAGAGTTGGTCCGATGTGCCACAACCAGGACAAAAACCACATTGTTCCTGCTGAATCTGAGGTTTGACCAATGGTCGGACTCTCCTATCCAGTACCCTGGCATGGACCTTCCTGGGGAGGCTGAGGAGTGTGATCCCTCTAAAGTTGGAACATACCCTCCAGTCCCCCTTCTTGAAGGAACCACCACCTCAGTTTGCAATGCCAAAGGCATGGTCCCCGACCTCCACACGATGCGGTCATCCAAGCAATATCTTTTTCAGGGATGTCTCTGCTTATTTCAGAGAGACAATGCCAAGCCACATTCTGCATGTGTTACAACAGCATGGCTTCATAGTAAAAGAGTGCAGGTACTAGACTGGCCTGTCTCCCACTGAAAATGTGTAGCACATTATGAAGCACAAAATACAACAATGGAGACCCAGGACTGTTGAGCAACTGAGGTTGTACATCAAGCAAGAATGGGACAGAATTCCACCTACAAAGCTTCAACAATTGCCTGGCAACTCCATCTTCGACATCCTTTGTCCAGTATATCCACTATCCCTCCTCTGCCTATGTCCAAATCATTTCAGCCTTGCCTCGCTTACTTTGTCTCTAAACCGCTCAACCTGCGCTGTCCCTCTGATATACTCATTTCTAATCCTGTCCCTCCTAGTTACTCCCACTGAGAATCTTGGCATCTTCAACTCTGCCACCTCCTTTTTGTCAGCGCCATCACCATCTCCAAACCATACATCATAGCAGGTCTCACTACCATCTTGTAAACCTTCCTTTTCACTCTTGCTGATATCCTTCTGTCACAAATCCTGTCGCCACCCACTTCACCCTGCATGCACTCCACTCTCTTCTTCACCTCTCTTGTGCATTTTCCATTGCTTTGGATGATTGACACCAGGTATTTTATTTATTTTATTTGACCTTTATTTAACCAGAAAAGCCTTACTGAGATTTCAAATCTCTTTTCCAAGAGTATTCTGGCCAAGAGGCAGCAGCACATTTAACAAAAGTTACAAACAGCAGCCATACATACTAATAAATTATTTTAAAAAAAACAGTCATTAGCATAAATTTCTGTCTAAGCACCATCATAAAAAACCCTTAGATTATACAGAACATATACAACCAGATGTTTCTGCCTCCAAACCGTCCAACATCCCTTTAAAAGCAACTAAAGAGACCAAGTCATTAAGTTTGAAGCATTTTTGTAGTTCATTCCTGGCAAAGGGAGCAGCAAACATGAATGCCTTTTTTCCCCAATTCAGTTCTGACCCTTGGGACAGACAGAGAAAGAACTGTGAACAGACATGATAAGTTCCAGAGCTCCTCTGACTGATGAGGATCAGAAGGTATGAAGGTAGAAGACCAAGGATAGCCTTGTAAACAAGGATATACCAGTGTTTTTGTCTGCGTGTGGCTAAAGAAGACCAACCAACATGCCCATACAGCAGGCAGTGATGGGTGAGAGGTCTGAAGCTGGTGATGAACCTCAGAGCCCCGTGATACACTGTGTCCAACGCACGTAGACTCTGAGATGAGGCATGCATGTATAAAACATCACCATAGTCCAAAACTGACATAAAACTAGCAGCAACAAGTCTCTTTCTGGATTCAAAAAAAGACACGATTTAATCCTGAAATAAAAACTCAATTTCACTCTCATCCTTTTTAAAAGCTGATTAGTATGTGGAGTAAAAGAGAGAGATTTGTCAATTAAAATACCAAGATATCTGTAACATGATACTATCTCAATCTGTGAACTATATCCTACTTTTTCTCTGCTAATGTCTTCCTTTGGATATTTTCCTGTACCTTCTCATTCCACCACCAGCTCTCCTTGTCTTCCTTCCTCCGTCCACTGGATACACCACATACCTTTCTACCCGTTTCCCTCAATACTTTTGCTGTACTTTCCTAGTCATCTGGTAATTCTTCAATACCACCCAGAGCCTGTATCAACTCCTTCCTGAACTCTGTGGGGCCTTCTTCTTCTGTAACTTCCCCCACTTCATCTTTGGCTCTGTCTTCACTGTTTTCCTCTTTTTGCTTTTCAAAGTCATCCTACAGACTACCATCCAATGCTGTCTAGCCACATTCTCCCCTGCCACTACCTTACAGTCTCCTATCTCAGATTTCTCCTTTTGCATAAGATGTAATCCACCTGTGTGCACCTTCCTCTACTCCTGTACGTCACTCGATGTTCCCCTGTCTTCTTGAAATATGTGTTCACCACAGCCATTTCCATCCTCTTAGCAAAATCCACAACCGTGTGTCCTTCCACATTTCTCTCATTAAGACCACACCTACCCAAGACCTCCTCATCACCGCTGTTCCCTTCACCTGCATGTCTATTAAAGTCTGCTCCAGTCACTACTCTCTCCCCCCTGGGAACACTCTCTACCACTTCATCCAACTTACTCCAGAATTCCTCTCTCTTCTAGCTGGTATCCAACTTGTGAGGCATATGCACTGACAATATTCAACATCACACCTGACTTCTAGCTTCAAACTCATGATCCTGTCTGACTCCCTCTTTACCTCCTGAACACTCTTCACATACTCTTCCTTCAAGATTACTCCTACTCCATTTCTCTTCCTATCTACACCATGGTAGAGCAGTTTAAATCCACCTCCAATGCTCCTAGCCTTGCTCCTCATCCATCTGGTTTCTTGAACACACAGTATACAGTACCTACCTTTCTTCTCTCCATCATATCGCCAACTCTCTGCCTTTACCAGTCATTTTTCCTGTTATGTATGAGGAATGGGGAAGTCTTCAAATGATAATATCATTCAGGTATCAGGAATTACATCTGTAAAAAAAACAAAGAATGTTAAAGTGACATTATATGAGGAAAAAAGCCAAAGTTACAAGAAAAAACTGCAGATTACTGAGAAAGTCATAAAATTTTGTGGAAAAAGCCATTCAGAAGAATAAAGGTGAAAATTTACATGGAAAAAATAAAAGAATAATTGCCTAGGTTTTTGAAAAAATGTCTCCAAACCAAATGCAATGATGTTTGTGGTGGTGGTGGGGGCGGGAGTTAACAGTTTGCACATTTGCAGCTCAAGTAACTTAATTATCTAGTGACATCCTGTTTTTG
This sequence comes from Pholidichthys leucotaenia, assembly GCA_020510985.1. Classification (NCBI taxonomy): domain Eukaryota; kingdom Metazoa; phylum Chordata; class Actinopteri; order Cichliformes; family Pholidichthyidae; genus Pholidichthys; species Pholidichthys leucotaenia. The sequence goes on along the minus strand of CM035840.1, from coordinate 84,598,992 downwards.
TATTGAAGTGGGTTACTGACCTCCAATCTTAACAAATGCATTAAATGTAGACTCTTCTGTATTATTAAAAAAAAACAACAACAGTTCACATGGAAGATCTGTTGTTTGTTTACACATACCCACATTTGCCAGCAGAGTCCTGTTCATGGTATGCTACTGGTCCATTTTGCAGAGAAGCATCCTTTGTGCTCCCTCCTCTGCACTGTGTAGACACTAAGGAGAATATATCACACAAAAAATAAGGATAAATACAAAAAATATTAAACAGGGCCTCTCTGAACTAAATAGCAACACTATGTCTGTCGGGTGCTTAGGCCATAATGATGGGTCATCTTCAAGAACAAATTGGTCAGACTCGTGGTATATGGTTCCCTCATCATCTCCTCCTCTGTGGAGGGTAGCCATTGGCACAGCGGGCGTGTCATTTAAGCAACATGGGCAGCCGCGGTACTGTCTACAACGGATACAGGTCAAGTGGACCCCTGACCAAGTGAACACCCCGAGTGGACCCCAGGATCCAATTTGTACATGTACTTTTTCAATCCAGTGATTGACAAACTGATTCATAATTTTCTAAAGCCTCATTCAGAACATTATAGTCCCACATACTTATTCTGTGGATTTTTATTTGGGTGCAGTCAGCCGTGACAAGCAGCAGCAGTGGAAAAGAGAAGCCTTTTGAAAGCAGAAATGGAGCCAAAACCTTCTATGGGTCTTCCAATACATTATACTGTATATATTCTTTTACACTTCTTGGTGACTATAATGTTCTGAATGAGGCTTCAGGAAATTGTGAATCACTTTATAAATCACTGGATTGAAAATGTACTTGTACATGTACAGATTGGATCCTGGGGTCCACTTGGGGTGCTTACTTGGTCAGGGGTCCACTTGACCTGATCCCTCCTCCAGTTATGCTGCTAATGCTACTACAATTGCTATGAACAAAATAATAAGTCACATCTGCTCTGTCACAGGTTTTAATGTCATGTCCCATCATATAATGCTATACTACCTGTCTCTAATGTCTCTCAGAAACTGTCTTCACCCAATAACTGTACAACAGATTTTTGAAATAAGGGCTGACCCGGCTAGCTAGTTGAACTAGCACAGGCTAATAACAATTGCAAGTTTATGAGATTTTACTGCATACCAAGCTCCCCGCTACCCGAAAAGGATTAAGTGGAAGAAGATGGATGGATGGATGGATGGATAAACAAGAAAAAAAGCTGGTGAAATAAAACAATATCATAGACTATAGAATCTACCTGTTAACTGAAGTGGTAAAATGACCAAAACAATGGCCATTCATTAACTTACCCGGGATTATTAAGCAGACACTCCATGAAATGAATGGTAGTCTATGGGGAAAATTCCATTGTTTGTTGTAGCTCCATGACCCACGTGACTTTCGCCTGTCACAGATTCTATAGAAGTCTACCAGAGTGTCACAACTCTCATATTATATAGCTCTGAGATAGCATGGAACAGTCCAACAGTCTGAGGAGAAGGGGGAAAGACGTTATGTTTGTGATTTGATTTGATTTGGCGTTTTAATAAATACCCATGTTTCTATATTTTGTCGGACATCACTTTAAATATGCTAAACATTTAAAAAAAAAAAAAAAATATATATATACTGTATATATATATAGGGCATCTAGTAGATCAGGGTTCCTAGCAGGTCGGCGCCTAAGGCAACCGCCTACCGTTGCCTAATGGTAAGTCCGCCTCTGACTGGACACTCAACTTTATTTATGTAATGAACCACAACTGAGGCACAGCAGACACCAGGCAGAGGGCACCAGTCAAAGAGACTTTGTAATGGATTCCCTCTACAATTTATAGGGCGATGCAGTTGCGGAACAGGAAGTGGCCGCCACTACACTACACTTCACAATAATGATGTTAAACCCCAATGCCACATCCTCCCCCCTCCCCCCCAGAAAATCCAAAACCGCTCAGTCAATTAAGACCCTCCTCAATTTGGGACCCGAATCACACACTAACAAAATGAAAAATGATATTTCTAAAAGGGCCTAACACAGTCACACAACAAAACCTAAAGTAGGGAGGACGGGTGGACTACTGTCCTGCCCACACGGCATGCTGGCATTAATAAACTAAAATCATTGCCATGTTTCTGAACTAATAAAACACAAAACACAATAACATTTTATCGCATACATAAACATATGAACACTAGAACTACTGTATATAACAAAATTTACAGCACTGTCCCTTGGGCAGGAAGAGTAGAACCGACATTGGGGGGGACAGTCCCTCAGCAGACGCGCCCCTGGAAGCAGCAGGCACCCAGGACAATGGTCAATTTTCCAGACGAAAGCACCTCTCCTCTTCACTACCGACTCCCGCTCTCGTCCAACCCCAGCACCAGAAGCCTCCTCTCGGACACGCCGAAGCTGATTGGCGGACCTTGCCAAGCCATCAGACAGCTTGAAGTATGCTGTGCCCAGCTTAGCCACGATTTGCAGACTCTCTTGTTGTTTCGCCTGCTGTCGTCTGGCCCATATTTGCCTTGGATGTCCTGCTCCTCGAACCCGGACCAAGTCCATTACCCTAAGAAGGGCTTGGCTCAGCCTGACATGGTGCTGCTTGGCACGCGGTTTCTCCATGCCAGTCAGTCTGGCCCCGTCCTCTTCTGAAGCTGTCGTAGCAGTCGCCATCGTAGCTGCAGATCCTCCATTCCTCTGCAACCAAGCTCTGGAGAAATCTGGGGCTAGCACATCGGCGTCACTCGCCAGCACAGGTGCCTCGCCGTCATGCTCGGTACCCCCCCCTCTACCGTTTCCTAAGCGCCAGCACTGAGACCCTCGTGCACCAAACCTGAGTGAGTCTGATCCTGTTTGACTGCCGTAGTGTCCGTTAGTTCTTCATCCCACACAACGTCATCATCAACCACCAGAACCGGAGGATTCCACTGGCCACAACCCAATCATTTTTCTCCAGCGTCGTCTTTAATGGTGAAATCCAGTCCATAAAACAAATCACAGCCCATGATGTTGTTGCCTCGGGCCGTCAGATGGAACATGAAGCCAGCCATCGTTGCAGACTTGTACCAAACCGTTAACTCCAATGTTCCAACTGTGTACAGCCTGCCACCGCTGTAGCAATAAAGCGCCACTGGGTTACCCCTTACTCTGTAGTGGGGGAAAAACTTTCTCACCGTGGCTCAGTTCAGCACCCACCCCTCCACCCCATGTTGAGCAACAGCAGTATCTCCACTCCATTCAGCTCCACTGCACAGAAAGTTGTTGGTACTGGGGAACATCGTATGGATGGTTGTCGGGGGTGGGCGGAGTGATTTCTTCCGTGGGCTCTATGGCTCAGATACACGGCACACTGTAGCATAATGGTTCAAGCGTCCACATCTGCTACAACACTTCCCTTTAGCCGGGCAGTCCTTAGCCTTATTTTGGTGTTTCACAGACCCACTGTAATGATCAGTGTTTACCACTAGGCGTTGCTGCTACTTTGTTACCGCTTGTTTGAATGATGCACTTGGTAAAATAAGGAACGGCCAACATGGGAGCCGAAGTGAACATGTCTGAGTGAGCTGCCTCTAAATAAAGTTACGATGGTTCCACTGCAAGTCTCCTCTCTTCTCAACGAACACGAACACAACATGGTACCAGGAGTAAACTGCATGAACTGAGCGACCACGTGAGAAGTCGTCATGGAGTTGAAGCCACCGGAAAACCTGAAATTGTCAGGTAACGTGGATGAAAACTGGCGAGCATTCAAGCAGCAGTTCAACTTGTATGTCACGGCCATGGGACTGGACACAAAGCCGGACTCGAGAAAGGTAGCACTTTTGCTGAACTTAGCAGGGCCACAGGCCATTGAAGTGTACAACATGTTCGTGTTCGGAACGGATGAAGACCCAAATAAGCTGGATGTCGTGCTCGCTAAGTTTGATGCTCACTGCACTCCTAAGAAAAACGAGACATATGAAAGATACATGTTTAGATCTCGTATGCAGCAACAGAGTGAGCCCTTTGACAGTTTTTTGACCGCTCTCCGTTTGAAAGCACAATCCTGCAATTTTGGGACATTGAAGGACTCAATGATCAGAGATCAAATTGTTTTTGGTGTTGAGGACAAAAAGTTAAGAGAGCGACTGCTTCGTGAGACGAAGTTGACGCTGGAGATGGCTGTTAAACTCTGCCAGGCAAGCGAACTGTCCCAGAAGCACATGAAAACGTTCTGTGGCATGCCAGGCGCCACACCTCCGAGTGAAGGAGCAACGATCGGCGCTGTGTCATCTCAGAGCGGGAGGCGTCACTCAGGGGCCGGGACTGCACAGCGGACCGAGGATCCCACGTTCTTCTACAAGCGTTGCGGATTACAGCACAAGCCAAAGCAATGCCCAGCGTTTGGTAAAGTATGCTGCAACTGCCATGGAAAGAATCATTTTGCCAAGCAATGCTTCACCAAAAGAAAGGAAGGAAAGAAAGGCAAAAACGTGAATGTAGTCGAAGACACAGACTTAAGTGACACTTTCTTTGTGAGCATCATTAACTGTGAAAATGAAGAAGAAAAAGTCAACAGCATTACCAATGAGGACAAGTGGATCACTCCTCTGCTGGTTAACGGGACTATCGTCACTATGAGACTGGACACTGGTGCAAAAGCTAACCTCATTAGCATGTCTGATGTAAAGGAAATGCAGGTTAAGCCACACATATACAGAAAGAAATCAGGGTTGAAAGATTACAATGGGCAACCCATACAGTGTTTTGGTACCTGTAAACTGAATGTTGTTGTTAAAGGTAAAGTGCACAATGTAAACTTTTCTGTTGTGAATGAGAAATGTGAATCACTGTTGGGTGATAAAAGCTGTGAAGAGCTAGGGTTAGTGAAAAGAGTGTACTGCATTGAATCAGATTCCCAGTGTGACACTAACACTATTGTGCAAAACTTTTCTAATGTGTTCAAAGGTTTTGGCACACTGCCCTTTACATATAAAATCCAGCTAAAAGAAGGCGCCCAACCAGTTGTGCATGCACCACGTAGGGTCCCAGCTCCACTGCGTGAAGCCCTCAAACAAGAACTGGACAGGATGACCAACATGGGCGTGATCAAAAAGGTGCAGGAGGATGACTTCCGGTCTGGACGCCATGGCGACTGCAGCTTGACACTGAGGTTCTCAGACCCAATCCAGGATAACACCTTGAAAATCAAACTTAACGGATTTTTGGAGGAGTGAAAATCAAAAGACAAAATCATCATGTCTAAAGGAAAACAGAAGAAACTGAAATTCTCCAGGCCAGGACACGTATCGGCCGGAGAATCCGAACTGGAAGATCTCCGTTCAGAAGACGAGGAACTGGTGATAGCTAACAAAAGGGTTAGCCTGAAATCACTATTTGAGGAGCTACGACGATTTCGCCGAGATGTTACGGCCGAATTTCGGGAATTCAGAGAAGAATTGAAAAGGACAAACAGCAGAGTGGACCAGGCCGAGAACCGAATCTTGGAAACAGAGGATCGAATAAAAGTGCTCGAAGATTCTGTGCTAGACCTACGCAAAAGACAAGCAGCTATAGAGGCTAAGCTAACCGACCAAGAAGGAAAACAAAGAAGAGACAACATAAGAATTCATGGTCTGATAGAAGGAACCGAAAATGGTTTTAACTCAATGGCAGAATGCGTGGAATCCTTACTAAGAGAGAAATTGGATATTCCACAAACCACCGACTTGAAGATAGAAAAGGCACATCGTTCATTAGCCGCTAGGCCGGCGGCGGAAGCGCCCCCACGTTCGGTGTTGGTAAGATTTTCCAATTTCATAATAAAACAAGAGGTTGTAAGACTGGCCTGGCAGAAAAAAGGATTTATGCACCAGGAGAGAAAAGTCTACGTGGAACACGATTACGCCCCGGAGGTCCTTAAAAAGCGCAGGGAATACAATGACGCGAAAAAGGTGTTAAGAGAGAAGAAATTGCGCTTTCAGACACCATTTCCTGCGAAGTTAAGGGTCTTCTACGGCGATGAAACGTGTCTCTATAATTCGGCGGAAGAAGCAACAGCTGACATGGCGAAAAGAGGCCTCCCGGTAATGGTATTTAAACCCCCAGCAGACCCGAGTGAGAAGATCAAAACGCAAACATGGACAACACAAAGACCTTCAAAATCCACGGATCAGCAGCGGGAAACCCAGCACCAGAGCGTCGCGGATAAACTATCCGTTTTCAGGTTGGAATAGCGACCTTCTTTTTTTTTTTTTTTTTTCTCTTGAATCAATCCGCACATCCAACCCCCCTCATACAAGGTAACAAACATTAAAGGAGATGCATATTCAGCATGTGGTAAAACATTTCATGGAACAATCATATTATTTGAAACAAATAAGTCTTTGTAATAAAAAAAAAAAAAAACTTGTTAAAATAGAAATGTGACAATAATCCACATGTTCTCCTCATACTAACAAATACTGTTTTTGCGTGAATGATGTGATGGGGGTGGGAGGGTGCACACAATTTCACAGGGTTTAGGCATAAAAGGAAAAAAAAAAAAAATCATTACAAGTTTGGATTGGGTTCTGAAACTCACGTTAAAAGCATGGGACTACTTTCAGTGGTAAGAGAGGGCCCTCAACACGTAACAGAGTTTGAGGAATTTCCCTCAGAGCCTTCACTCCATCAAGGCTCTTACAGGGTCTTTAAAAAGACCTCAGCTCAGGAAGTTCTTATGACAGCTTTTTGTTTTAAAGTTTTTTACACTATGTTCTTAATGTTTTTCTTGTTTTTAATGTTCTTTCAGTTTCTGAGTAGCACAAAAGAGGGCCACCACACAGTTATACTAAACAAAACAACACAATGGAGAAACAGGGTGTAACCAAAATAATTTCATATAATGTAAAAGGAATCCTGAATCCAGTTAAAAGATCCAAGATTCTAGGCAAAATGAAAAAAGACAAAGCAGGAATAATACTTTTACAAGAAACCCACCTAACAGACGTGGAACACAATAAACTCAGTAGACAAGGGTTTAAAATGATCTCTTCATCTTCATATAAATCAGGGAGGAGGAGGGGAGTAGCGACATTGATATCAACCAAAATTACATTTGAAAAAAAATCAGAACACAAAGATAAAGAAGGGAGATACAGTTTGGTAACTGGGCGGCTAGAGGGAGAAGATATCACCCTGCTGAATGTGTATGCTCCCCCAGGGGCTAACTGGAAATTTTATAAAAATGTATTCGACCTAATGATAACTAAAGCTCAAGGTTTAGTGATATGTGGTGGGGACTTCAATCTTAGACTGAATCCATACTGGGATGCTTCTGGTAATTCCCCACATCAAAATAACACCCAAAACAGGAAGACTCGGATGCTACTAAAAGAATTGGGAATCTGTGACGTGTGGAGGGAACTCAACCCCAGTGTAAAAGACTATACATTTTACTCAACTCCACATTCATCTTACTCAAGGATTGACTGTTTTTTTATGTTTAATAGAGACATTGGAAGAGTAAAAACATGTAAAATAGGACTGATGGATCTCTCCGACCACAGTCCGATCTACATGGACTTAAATATCCAAAAATACACAAATAATACATTTTCTTGGAGGTTAAATTCAAATGTCCTGAAAGGACCACTGAAAGATGAATTGGAATCAGATATTCTCAGATATTTGGAAGATAGCGATAATGGAGAAGTATCCCCTTTAATACTGTGGGATGCATGTAAAGCTGTAATAAGAGGAAAGATTATTGCAAAACTGGCAACCCAAAAGAAACTAAGACAAGAAAAACTATCCACATTAGAGTCAGAACTTAGGAACCTAGAAAAAGAACACAAAGGCAACACTCATTCTACTGACTCGCTCAAGATTAAGGAAATTAAAAACCAAATAAATGAGATCTACACAATAGAAATCCAGAAGAAACTTACATTTCTGAAACAAAAATACTATGAAGCAGGCAGTAAATCGGCAAAATTGCTAGCCTATAAATTGAGGAAACATCAAACAGAAAGAGCAATCTACAAAATCAGAGACCCAGTATCAAAGGAAATAAAATTCAGAATTCAGGATATTCTTAAAAACTTCGAGAATTACTATAAGAACTTATACTCCCACAAAAAACATAAAAACGCATCCGAGGCATTCCTAAACACATTAAACCTTCCCCAACTTACGGAGTCACAAAATAAAACACTACTGTCAGAAATACATCCTAAAGAATTGGAAAAAGCAATTATGAAACTTAAAGCTAACAAATCCCCAGGAGCTGATGGCTATACAGCAGAGTGGTACAAAACCTTTAAACAGCAACTATCTCCTCTCCTCCTGAAAACATTTAATTATGTCCTCCACACAGGGGAAATCCCCCCCTCCTGGAGAGAAGGGGTCATTGCAGTTATACCTAAACCTGAAAAGGATAAACTAGAGTGCTCCAACTACAGACCAATCAGTGTACTAAATCAGGACTATAAGCTTTTTACCATTATCCTTGCCAAAAGGTTAGAAAATATACTGACAGACCTAATTCATTTAGACCAAACAGGTTTTATAAGACAAAGACAGACACAAGACAACATTCGACGCACTTTACACATAATTCATCATATAAAAAAATATAACTTAAATGCAGTCATATTGGGATTAGATGCTGAAAAAGCATTCGATTCGGTTGACTGGTCTTTTCTATATAGAATCTTATCCAGTTTCAATTTTCATAACAACTTCATTAGAACTATACAGGCATTATATAAAAAACCAACAGCTAAAATAAGGATTAACGGTAATTTATCATCATCTTTTGAACTGGAAAGAGGATGTCGTCAGGGCTGCCCCCTGTCTCCACTGCTCTTTGCAATCTTCATAGAACCTCTGAGCCAATGGATAAGACAAAACCAAAAAATTCAAGGTATTACACTTGGTCAGAAGGAACATAAAATAGCACTCTTTGCTGATGACATTCTAATATACCTAGGGCAGCCGGACACTTCTTTACCAGAACTAACCTCAGTTTTTTCAGAGTATGGAGATTTATCGGGGTACAAATTAAATATGCATAAAACCCAAGTTTTAACATTCAACTATGACCCAAATCATTATTCACTAAGCAAACTCAAAACTAACTGGGAGTCGGAATCTATGAAATATCTGGGGGTCAATATCCCGAAACAACTCAACAAAATTATATCACTAAACTATGATCCACTGGTGACAAAAATAAAATCTGACCTAGCAAGATGGAATATGATACCATTCTTGGGTACTGCACAAAGAATTGAAGCAGTCAAAATGAATATACTTCCACGTCTTCTATACCTTTTCCAAACAATACCGGTAGAACCTCCCAAAAAAACATGGCAGGAGCTGGACAGAAGGATCTCAAGATTCATATGGCAGGGCAAGAGACCTAGAATCAGATATAGAACCCTACAGCTAAACAAAGACAAAGGTGGGCTCGCGCTGCCAAATATCAGGGACTACTTTAAAGCCGCACAAATTAAAACTTTAGTAGAGATATGTAACCCAGTCTACACTGCACAATGGAAGGAGATCGAATGCCAAATAACAAGTGACATCCCCCTACAGGCGATAATAGGGAACAATGTCTTACCTAAGCTTTTGAATAACACTAACCCGTGGATAGAGACCCCGCTAAAAATTTGGTTTAAGATAGTCAGAGAGAATCAAACTAAAGAGCCCTATCGACTTCTGCAATGGATCGCCTATGATCAGGACTTTACTCCTAATAAAACAGACACCAGATTTAAAAAGTGGAAGGAGAAAGGGCTGATAAAATATTACGATTTTTTTAAAGGGCAAATCTTAAGAAGTTTTGAAGATTTGAAAAAACAAGGCCTAATAAATCAAGACCTTTACAGGTTCTTCCAGCTTAGACACCACATAAACAATATACTTAAAAAGGAGGTTTTGGAAAGGGCCCAGTCAGGTGTTCTGAAGGTCTTCTTAATGGCATATAAAGGGATCCCAGGGATCAGATACATTTCTAAAATATACCAAGGTCTTCAAGACTTAAAAGGAGACAACACATCTTATATAAAAGAGAGATGGGAAAAAGAGGGGAATTTCACTTTACAACTGGAAATATGGGAAAAGCTAAATAAACAGCAATGGAAAAGTACCTCATCCCTGCAGTGGAGAGAATTTGGATGGAAAAACTTGGCAAGATTTTTCAGAACACCTGCACAAAACAAATTTACCCATAAGGGATTGAACTGTTGGCGCTTGTGTGGTGAAAAGACTGCAAATCATTTTCATGTGTTTTGGTCATGCCCAGTTATCCACCAATATTGGACCAAGGTACAGACAATATTGGGGAAAATATTCAAAATTACAGTTCCCTTTTCTTTTGTAACTTTGTATTTGGGTTTACTACCGGACTCACTGGAAAGACAAGGAGAAAAATACTTATTCAATGTTTTAATATTGGCAAGCAAAAAAGCTCTAACTAAAAAATGGATGTTGAAGGACTGTCCTACACCTGAAGATTGGACTAACGTGATCCAAGACATTTACTCGATGGAAAAGTTGACATTCGCACTGAGACAGGACATGGATGTGTTCATGAACTTTTGGCAACCCTGGACCGCATATGTGTCTTCCATTAGATCTAATCTTTGACAAATACCATTTCAATAATGGTTCCGCTCTTTGTTCCAACGCTACTCAGATGCTCTTTTATCTTTATTTACTTACTTTTTCTTTTTGTTTGTTTTTTACTGGTTTGTTTGTTTTTTTTTGTTATTTGTTTGTTTTTTTTTTCTCTTTAATTTCACTTTTTCTTTCACTTTAAAAAAAAAAAAAAAGAGGGGTGTTGTAAGAATTAATCTTCCAATGTTGTCAGATATCAGAAAATAAGGGAACATGTGATGAAAATGTAAACACTGCATTGCTGTAACGACCTGTATACCCTTTACAAAAACTTAAATAAAAAAAAAAAAAAAGGTGCAGGAGCCCACAGACTGGGTCAACTCGATGGTCGTCACAAAGAAAAAGAATGGTGAGTTGAGAATGTGCATGGACCCAAAAGATCTAAATGAGAACATTAAGCGCGAGTACTACCAAATCCTCACACGTGAGGAAATAGTCAGTGAGATGGCAGGAGCTAACTACTTCACAAAGTTCGACGCTTCTCAGGGTTTCTGGCAGTTAAAACTGGATGAGAGCAGCACTAAGTACTGCACTTTTAACACACCTTTCGGTAGATACTGTTTTCTTAGGCTGCCATTTGGAATAAAATCTGCACCAGAAATATTCCACAGAGCGATGGAACAGATCATTGAAGGCCTAGAGGGAGTCAGAGTTTACATAGATGACATTATTGTATGGGGCTCGACTCTCCAAGAGCACAACCAGAGACTTAACAAAGTGATGGAGCGCATTCAGAAGTACGGGCTGAAACTCAATAGAGCCAAGTGTGAGTTTGCAGTACAAGAGATTCTCTTCCTCGGAGACAAACTCACAGCTCAAGGCATACAACCAGATGGCAATAAAGTGAAAGCAATACTGAACATGCCAAGACCAACAGACAAAACGGGCATGTTACGTATCATGGGAATGGTAAATTTCATAGGCAAATTTATTCCCAACCTCACAGCAAAGACGTCATGCATCCGAGAGCTCTTACACAATGACTGTGACTTTAAAAGGGCCGAAAAACATGAGCAAGAGTGGCAAAGACTTAAGCAAACTCTTACCAGAGCACCAGCATTAGCCTACTATGACCACCGGAAAAAGCTCAAAGTGTCAACTGACGCGTCCAAAGATGGCATCGGAGCAGTGCTTCTACAGGCAGAGGGAGAGTACTGGAAACCAGTAGCCTATGCGTCAAGGGCTATGACAAAGTCTGAATGCAAATATGCCCAGATTGAAAAGGAGTGTTTAGGCGTTTCCTACGGGCTGGAGCGGTTTCACAGTTATGTCTATGGACTGCCGTCTTTTACTGTGGAAACTGACCACCGCCCACTCGTCTCCATTATCAAGAAGAATCTTAACGAAATGTCCCCACGGATCCAATGCCTAATGATGAAAATGCAAAGGTACGATTTTGAACTGGTTTACACACCGGGAAAGCACCTGATACTCGCAGATGCCTTGTCCAGAGCACCTGCTGAAAAGTGTCTGAGTTCCACAGATGAGGATATTGAAAATCACATCAACATGGTGTCGTGTGCTCTGCCAGTATCTGACACAAAGTCGAAACAAATAGCTGAGGTGACATCACAGGACACCGAGCTACAGCGTGTCATTCAGAACATGGACGAGGGATGGCCTGCAGGATCTTGCCCTCGCTATTACCATGTCAGAGGAGATCTCAGTTTTGTTGGTGGACTATTACTGAAGAAAGGAAGAATAGTCATCCCTGAGGCTCTAAGACCAGATTTGTTAAACAGGATACATGAAGGACACCTTGGGATTGAAAAATGTAAAAGGAGAGCAAGGGAGTCAGTGTACTGGCCTGGACTAAACAAAGACATCGAGACGCTTGTGAATAGTTGTGAAACGTGCCAGAAACACACGAAGTAAACAAAGCAAAGAGCCAATGGTGGTATCTGAAAGTCCTGCATCCCCTTGGCACAAAGTAGGGATGGACCTGTTTCACCTTAAAGGCAAAGACTACTTAGTAGTCATGGACTACTTTTCCAACTTTCCAGAAATGGCACTACTCTCAAGCACTACATCAGCCTGCGTGATCACTCATACCAAATCCACATTTGCTCGGCATGGCATCCCACACATTGCGGTGACAGATAATGGACCATGCTTCAGTAGCAGGGAATGGCAGCAGTTTGCAGAATAGTATGAATTTCGGCATATGACGTCAAGCCCACACTATGCACAATCAAATGGACAAGCAGAAAAAGGCGTCCACATTCTGAAGCAACTGCTTAAGAAAGCTGCAGACAGCAACTCGGATCCATACTTGGCTCTACTCAGTTACCGCGCCTCTCTACTTCAGTGCGGACTGTCACCTGCTGAGCTACTAATGAACAGAAAGCTGCCTACAACGCTTCCCAGCTACCCAAATGCTACTTCACAAAGGACAGATACAAAACTCAGAAACAAGCTTGAGAAGCAGAAACTGAAACAAAAGACATTCTATGACACTTCAGCCAAACCACTCTCTCCACTGGCCAACAACGACCCAGTTAGGATCGAGGATGCATCTGGCTGGAACACTAAAGGAGTTGTATTACAGGAAGTTGCTCCAAGATCATTCACAGTGAGAACCGAGGATGGACAGGTGCTCAGGCGCAATTGCCGCAGTCTCCTCAAGACTCCACAAGCACCTGGTGGGCCCAATAATGCTCACCCAGAATCTCCCACAACCACACCTCTTATGAACTGTGAAGCAAACGTTCCACCTGACAAAGATGAACCGAGAAGATCAAAACGAGAAACAAAGAAGCCAGATAGGTTGGACTTGTAAGAATTTAATTAAAGTGTTAAAAAAAAAAAGAAGCAAAGAATAAGAAAAAAAAAAAAAAAGTAACAGATGTTAATTTCTTTGGGCATGTTGATTCAGGGAGAACTGAAATTTGTGTTTTGTATTAGTCCATTCATACATGAATACATATACACTGTTTTGCATCAATGTTTATTAATGTTTATTCACCTCAAAGAAAGGGGGATGTAATGATCAGTGTTTACCACTAGGCGTTGCTGCTACTTTGTTACCGCTTGTTTGAATGATGCACTCGGTAGAATAAGAAACGGCCAACATGGGAGCCGAAGTGAATGTGTCTGAGTGAGCTGCCTCTAAATAAAGGTACGATGGTTCCACTGCAAGTCTCCTCTCTTCTCAACGAACACGAACACAACACCCACAACCCTTGCAAAGGGGTTTTCCCAGGGCAGACCTTCGGCTGGCAGCATTGGTTTCCATATCAGAATCAGAATCAGATTTATTGCCATTGTTCATGTAGTACACAAACTAGGAATTTGTCTCGGTGCAATGCTGCAACATTAAACATGATAAAAATAGAAGATAGAAATAAAAAAACTATATATGCAATAAAATGTAGAATATGAATGAGTAATACTAGTCAAGCAATTTTAAATATATTAGCGAGCAGCAGATATTGTGGAGTACCACATAGTGCAGTCGGCATACTGTCGTCATCCAAGCTATACTCGCTATCCAAGTCCACTACTAATGCAGCGTCAGGAGGCTCCGGCTGCCACTGTGACTGGCGTCAATTTAGCTCTGAAGCTAGGTTGTCTGCGGCCTCCAACTGGAGAGCTAGCTCAACAGCCCTGGCTAACGTTGTGTCACTCGGTGCTGTGAGAAGCCTAGTGCTTATAGTGGCGCTGCTTGTGCACTCCGCAAGCTGGTCACGTACCAATTCATCCTCCAGCGGCCCAAAACAACACTCACTAGTTAACCGCCTCAGGTCAGTGACAAATTGGTGGATAGGCTCACCTACACATTGATGTCGCTGCCGGAACCGACCAGCATAGACCAGCATTTTCATGCTGGTCTATCCTGGTTTGGTGTTGGTCATACCAGCATAGTATGCTGGTTTGACCAGCTTCAAAGCACAACAAACCATGCTGGTGACCAGCATGCTGGTCCGTGCGGTTTTTTCCAGCAGGGACAACGGACGCACAGCAGGCACCAGGCAGAGGGCACCGATCAAAGAGACTGTGTAATGGATGCCCTCTGCCATTTATAGGACGGTGCAGTGACGGAACAGGAAGTGTCCACCACTACACCGCACTTCATAGTAGTGGTGTTAAACCCCAACACCACACCAACTTTTACAGACATTTTGAAAAATCTGAGAAATACTCAGCGCAGATCAGCTTACATCAACATCAGGTGATGCTCAATATAAAGATCATTGTTTGTGGAGGCTTCCTGCTGTTCTGGACCTGCTTCTGGAATGAACACATCTCCCTTGAGCATATGTTTCAGTTGTAGGAAACTTGAAATGAAGAGACTGAATGATTTTTCAGTATTGGTTTATTCCATATCAAGTCCTACAGCTCCTCTCTCAGCCAGGGAATGAAGAGGGCGAGCTGAGATAAACCACATACCTTTATACTGTTACAACAGACACAAATCACATTCATATCAAACACAGAATTCCATTCATAACTAATCCTCCCATTGTCCTCTCGGCTTCTCTGTCTGACCCTAGGAGTCAGGCAGTCTCTTCAGGTTCACTCTCAGATCTTCTCACTTCTCCTCTAGTCCGCAGGGGGTCCAGACTCAATGTCCATCTGGGGCGTGATGTCAATACACACTGTGAGCTCAAAGTTCCTTCATGTCTGGGTCTCTGCCAAGGAATATGTGAGCTACATAATGTTACGCCACATCACTCCCCCTGAAACACCCAAGAACGGACATACACCAACCTTAAGTCAATAATGGACAGTCATACACACTATGTCAAGAAAGGACACACACACACCGCCCTCATGTCCATAATGGGCAGTCATACACATTACACCCTTACAGCCCCCCCCCCCCCTTTGCAGGATCTACAGCACAATTTACACGGGTTGATCCAAATACACATCACTCTGCCCGTTGCTTAGGCTTCAATCTCCTCCCGAATCTGCTGAACGCAGGCTTCGCAGCCTGTGTTGTGCCGTCCTGCGGTGCGCCTGTGGAATGAGGGGGAGAAGGGTTATTTGCCCCCTGCTGGGGAACTAGGGGCTGTCCCTTGGGAGGCCTGCCGCGTCGAGGCGCCCCCGCCGGCCGTACAGGTTCGTCACGTAACACAAAAGCAGGCTTTAATCTGTCAACACTGATTGTCTCTTTCCTGCCCCCCAAGTCCAGTACAAAATATTTCTCCCCAGTTTCCAGCACTCGGAACGGACCATCATAAGGTGGGCGGAGGCTGTGACGCTGGGCGTCGTGCCTGACAAAAACAAACTCTGCATTTTGCAAAGCCTTGGGAACAAAAACCCGCGGAAACGTGTGATGAGCGGGGCCCGGGAGCATTTCTGCCCCCGTGCCACTTAGAGGTCCCCACACCGGGGGGCGCTCAGGTGCTGCATGGGCTGGCAGGAACTCTCCTGGCAGCCTGAGAGGCTGAGTAAACACTAATTCAGCAGGTGAGGCATCTAAATCCTCCTTGGGTGCCGAACGCAACCCCAATAAAACCCATGGTAGTTTGTTTACCCAATTTGTATCCGTGAGCGACGCTCTGAGAGCTGCCTTCAACGACCTGTGAAAACGCTTGCATAAACTGTTGGCCTGTGGGTGATAAGCGGTGGTGCGATGAGCTGTTGCCCCTAAGCCGCTGGCCATCGCTGACCATAGCTCTGAAACGAACTGCGGACCTCTATCGGATGTAATGTCCGACGGGACTCCGAACCGCGCTACCCAGGCTGTTAAAAAAACGTGAGTTACCTCTGCCGCTGTGGTAGACTGCAATGGGACCACTTCCGGCCAACGCGTGGTCCGGTCCACCATTGTCAGGAGATGTGTGAACCCCTGCGAGGGCAGCAGGGGTCCCACTAGATCTACGTGCACATGATCAAACCTCTTAGCCAGGACGTGGAAAGGCTCTAAAGGGGCTTTTGTGTGTCTGTGAACTTTGGCCCGCTGGCAGGACATGCAGGCTCTAGCCCACTCTTTCATGTGCTTGCGCAGGCTCGGCCAAACAAACTTCTCTGCTACCATTTTCACCGAAGCGCGTACTCCCGGGTGTGC
Source organism: Pholidichthys leucotaenia (assembly GCA_020510985.1). NCBI lineage: Eukaryota > Metazoa > Chordata > Actinopteri > Cichliformes > Pholidichthyidae > Pholidichthys > Pholidichthys leucotaenia. The sequence goes on along the minus strand of CM035840.1, from coordinate 84,582,315 downwards.
CAGGGAGTGCATCGCGTCAAAAACACGACGGCGCCATGTGGCCGGCACCACTGGGCGAGGTCGCCCGGTGGATACATCGCAAATAAGCGGGGGTGAACCGGTTTGCAAACTTACATTCTCCAGCCTTAACCCTGTAGGTCCAGACAGGAGCGCGCGCACGTCTGTGTCCTCGCCCTGCTCTGCTGCCATGGCCGCGTAATCTATCCCTATGTGCACCGGAGCCGCGTGCGCGTCCGCGCTGTTACCGCGCTCCGCGTCTGCGGCGCTACAACCCCCATCCGCGCGGACAGGTGCTGTTACTGCTCGCGAGAGGCAGTTTGCCACCACATTAAATTTACCGGCTACGTGCTGTATATCGGTGGTGAATTCTGAAATTGCGGCCAGCTGCCTCTGCTGTCGGCCTGACCATGGTTCAGAGACTTTGGACATTGCAAAAGTTAATGGTTTGTGGTCGACAAAAGCGGTGAAACGCCGCCCTTCCAACCAGAACTGGAAATGGCGAATGGCCAGGTGGAGCGCTAGCAGTTCCCTGTCAAACGCGCTATATTTTCGCTCCGCATCGCGTAGGGACCTGCTAAAAAAAGCGAGTGGTTGCCAAGCCCCGGCGACTTGCTGTTCTACCACGGCTCCTATGGCCACATCTGACGCGTCTGTGGTTAGCGCTATTTGGGCTGCTGGGTCTGGGTGAGCCAGCAGTGCTGCGTTCGCTAGTGCTTTCTTAACCTCAGTGAATGCGCGCTCCCGCTCCGGGGACCACTCAATCGCATTGGATGGCTTTTGTTTTTTTAGCGCGACATACAACGGTTGCATGAGCTGCGCCGCGTGAGGTATGAAACGGTTGTAAAAGTTTACCATGCCTAAAAATTCCTGCAACGCTTTTACCGTTTGTGGCTGGGGAAACTCAGCCACCACGCGTACTTTGGAGGGCAGCGGAACTGCACCCTCTGGGGAGACGCGGTGCCCCAAAAAATCGATCTGTGCTGCGCCGAAATGGCACTTGGCTGGGTTGATTATCAACCCGTGCACTCCCAACCGCTGAAAAACAGTTCTGAGGTGACTCTCGTGTTCCTCCTCAGAGGCGCTGGCGACTAAAATATCATCTAAGTAGACAAAAACAAAAGGGAGGTTGCGCAAAACGGCATCCATCATGCGTTGGAAGGTTTGCGCAGCGCCTTTAAGGCCAAAAGGCATGCGTAAAAATTCAAAAAGCCCGAAAAGGGTTATTACCGCTGTCTTGGGAATGTCCTCTGATCGGACCGGGACCTGGTGATAACCGCGGACCAGGTCTATTTTAGAAAAAATTCGTGCCTTGGCCAAATGCACCGAAAAATCTTGGATATGCAGAATTGGGTAACGGTCCTGCGCTGTGGCATTATTTAACCTGCGATAATCGCCGCATGGTCTCCACGAGCCGTCCGCCTTAGGGACCATGTGGAGGGGGGAAGCCCAAGCGGACTTCGAGCGGCGAATTATGCCCAACCTTTCCAGGTTGGCGAACTCCTCACGCACAATAGAGAGCTTAGCTGCATCCAGGCGCCGAGCCTTCGCAAAAACCGGTGGACCACTTGTGGTTATAAAGTGCTCCACCCCGTGCTTTGCCACCTTAGCTGAAAATGTGGGAACTGTGAGTGCTGGGAACTGGTTTAGGAGAGTGTGGAACTTACCTCCTGCTGCGGCGGCGTTGGCCTGTACTGACGGCGGGGACACTCGCGCTGCACAGGGAATAGAACAAAAAGAGAGTGCATTAACCAAGCGTCTATTAGCCAGATCTACCAACAAGCCATGTGAGCACAAAAAGTCGGCGCCCAACATGTTAAAACTCACCGCCGCTACTATGAAGGTCCATTCATAGTTGCGGCCGTGCAAGGACAGGCGCAGAGTTCTTTTGCCAAACGTCTTGATCGACGAGCCGTTTGCGGCTGTTGTTCCATCTCCGCGGGGACTGGCCGCCCGGTCCGCGTAGGTCGCGGTGATGAAACTCCTCTGTGCTCCGGTGTCAACGAGGAATCGCCGTCCGGAGCTCGCGTCCGTCAGGTAGAGCAGCTTGTTCCGTTCGCCGAGGGTCGAAGCTGCCAGCGACCTCCGGCTCTTTGCGCTTCCCTGCTTCCTGAAGTTGCATGGCGGGACGCACCTGTGCGCCTTGTGCGCGAAACGTCGATGGTAGAAGCACATCTCGTTCTCTCCTCTGCTCCGGGATCGCGCTGCCGCTGTTGTCGCTGGGGTCGACTCTGCTGCCACCGGTTCTCCGTCGCCCTGGGCTGCCGTGCCGAGGTCCGCTGCTGCCGCTGCCGTCTCCTGTTCGCCGCATGCGTCCAGGAGTCGCTCTGCTTCCAAAGCCAGCGCGCGGAAGTCCTGCTGGTCCACACACCTCATGCTGGACAGGGAGCCTCTCATGTGCGCTGGAAGGGTCCTCAAAAAGATGTGCTTAAATAAAAACGCATCGTTGCCTGCCCCGATCATCTGCAGCATGTCCTCCATGAGGACGGTCGGCCTGTGTCCTCCTCTGTCGCGCAGGTCCAGGAGTGTTCTGGCCCTCACCTCGGCCGATGGCACAAAGCTCCGAATGAGGGCGGCTTTCAGGGCGTCGTATTTGCCAGCAGCGGACGGCTACTGAACCAGGCTCCTCACACATCGGGCTGTGCAGCTGTCGAGTCTTGCGATGACATTGTGGAACTTAATGTCATCCTCTGATACCCCGTTAAGCACGAACCGTGATTCCACGTGTTGGAACCATGAGTGCGGGTCCTCTTGCCAGAACTCGGGGAGTCTAATGGAGTTTACGCCGGTGCGGGCGGTCTCCGGTGAGTCAGGTTCGGAGTCGGAGAGACGACCTCCAAGTCTTTCCATTTTTCTCACGTGTGGGTCACCAATGTAGGAAACTCGAAATGAAGAGACTGAATGATTTTTCAGTATTGGTTTATTCCATATCAAGTCCTACAGCTCCTCTCTCAGCCAGGGAATGAAGAGGGCGAGCTGAGATAAACCACATACCTTTATACTGTTACAACAGACACAAATCACATTCACATCAAACACAGAATTCCATTCATAACTAATCCTCCCATTGTCCTCTCGGCTTCTCTGTCTGACCCTAGGAGTCAGGCAGTCTCTTCAGGTTCACTCTCAGATTTTCTCACTTCTCCTCTAGTCCGCAGGGGGTCCAGACTCAATGTCCATCTGGGGCGTGATGTCAATACACACTGTGAGCTCAAAGTTCCTTCATGTCTGGGTCTCTGCCAAGGAATATGTGAGCTACATAATGTTACGCCACACAGTATTTATTTTCATTTTATATTCCTATGCAGTTACGTCTGCATACCCTTTTCCCCTGTCCATTCATTCATTCGTTCATTCATTCATTCATCTAAAAAAATAATAAAATAATGCTATAGACTCCAGCACTAAGTTTGCAATTAAAATGTGAATGTGGATGGAATTAAAAAAAAATCTATTCATGAATCATCATGTAAATAAAATGACGGGTGATTATATTTTGACTGTTACACCTCTCTCCATTAAAAAAAAACAACAGAAAATCCCATTAAATGTCATTTACTTTTTGACACCACATCAGCACTGTTTGATTCCCACAATGGAAGTGAACCAATAAATCCTGGAGAATGATTATGCACGGAGCAGAAAATTAAGAACAGTAAATTTTTCAATGAGATTAATCTTTTCTTTTGGGCTGTCACATTTTTGGGAGATTATATATATATATATATATATATATATATATATATATATATATATATATATATATATATATACACATATATATGTGTGTGTGTGTGTGTGTGTGTGTAGCAGGCATAGAGTAGACAGTCTCTGATTGAAAATTTCATGAAAAACCTTTATTCCATGGACCAAGAAAATGTTTTTCAGACAGCAAAAAAAAATAAAAAATAAAAAAAAAATGGCTGTTGTTCCCAAGGCAACCAGGAATCTGTACTGGCAAAAGACATATTTGTGCAACAGCACAGCCTGGTGGTAGAAAAATAACACTACAAAAACACAAACCCACCCACCAAACCATACCCATCACCTGCAAACTAACCCACAAATGCCCGTTTCTCCAACACCAGCAGATGATATGGTTCCTCAAATTATCACCGACTGTGGAAACTTCACACTAAACCTCAAGCAACTTAGATTCTGTGCCTCTCCACTCTTTCTCCGGACTCTGGGATCTTTGATTTCCAAATGAAATGCAAAATTTACTTTTATCTGAACAGAGGTCATCTACTGGGGTTTGTCCACTGTGTTTTATCAAGACCAAAGTCAGCACAGTCATCTACCAGGAAATTGTAGAGCACTTCATGCTTCCCTGTGCTGACAAGCTTTATGGAGAAGCTGATTTCATTTTCCAGCAGGACTTGGCACCCCCACCCCCCAACTCGACACACACACACACACACACACACACACTGCCAAAAGTATCAAAACTGGTTTAATGACCATGGCATCACTGTGTTTGATTGGTCTGCAAACTCTCCAGACCTTTAAACCCCATAGAGAATCTATGGAGTATTGTCAAGAGGAAGATGAGACACCAGACCCAAAAGGAGCCCCGACCAAGTATTGAGTGTGTACATGGACATACTTTCCATTCGGCCAACATTTCTATTTAAAAACTATTTTTTAAAATTAATTTTATGTAATATTCTAATTTTTTGAGAAACTGAATTTGGAGTTTTCATGGGCTGTAAGCCATAATCATCAAAATTAAAATAAATAAACATGAAATAGTTCACTCTCTGTGTAATGAATCTATATGGGTTTCACTTTCTGAAATGAGTGACAAAAAATATTGAACTTTTTCCATGATATTCTAATTTTTTGAGATGTTCCTGTGTACTGTGGTGGTTTGGGCTGTGAACTTTCCGTTCCCTGCCGGACTCAGACTATTGGTTAGAACAAGTAGAGGACCCTCCCCTCCCCTGACCCCCCCCCCCCCCGCCTCCCTGCCGGGATGATGCAGCAGAGAAGCGGTCAGTGGGGGAAGCAGGGCGGCCTGGCGCTCCGTCTGTGGGGTCGTCTGTGAAGCGGAGCAACTCGGGGGGGTTTAGGCGGCTACAGGAAGCGCCTGGCCTGGGATTTATTGGTTTGTACCAGACCCGGGTTTCTCCGGGGACGCTCTCAACATGCACCGAATAACGGGGAAAGCGGGAGGGGACAGTCTCATTGAAATGAGCCCTACAGACTCTTTGAACGGTAAGAAGACATTTAAAAGCGGATTGAAACTGTATGTGGTGGTGAGACTGTGGGCTCTGGATGGGAGCAGTTCTGTAAATATCGGCATGCTGAAAAGTCATTATAGGCAGTCCGTATTACCCGGTTTTTCACAAGATCTTTAACAACCTTTATAGGCTTAAGTTTCAAGGCATAATCAAACCATCAAATGATGATGATAATAATAATAGTTTAACTTAAAATTATTGGAAAATGAATCTTTCCAACAGTCTTGGGGCATTGTCGGCTGGCAGCTGAACCAAACTACCATTCAAACTACAGTAGTGATTACACTGTAAGTGAACTCAATACATTCCAGATATTATAGAACATATTAAACAAATAGGTTTAATAACTTGCTGAGGTTTTGTCCAGGCTGGTACTGGCCAGCTTAAATCTGTTTTTTGTTTTTTTTTCCTTCCTAGAAGCAGCAGTGACTTGTCGGCAGCCATCCAGTGACTGCTGGCCTGCTTACTGGAAACGCTGTCATTTAAACACAGCCACTTTATCCACCAAGCTGCAAACCCCAAATCCCTCTCAGTGGCTGACTAATGGGAGTTTAAGCCGGAGGTTGTGTTTTTTTGGTCATTTATGGCTAAAAAATGTGTGCTGCCGAATGGAGGGTGAACCGCCCTCAGCTCTGCTCTCCAAGAGCCTCCGTCAGCGTGCTGAAATGAAGTGTTTCAGGGACACTATTTCGCGCGTTATATTAAAAATGTGAGCGAATTGCTCCGGGATTGTGAACACGGGTTAAGTTGGTGCTGAGATAAATGTTTTCCGCATACGGTATCAAACTCTCAGTATAGATCATTGTAGTGCAGAGACATCCAGTTTAGACTGCACTGACAAAAAGCACTGTGGCACATTTGGACTGTTTTTTGCCACATTAGCACTTGGCCAAACTGTAACTTCATCTCACCCTGCCTTGATGGAGGTGTACTGCTTGGGTGCACCTGAAACCTGCAGCCCGGGTTTCCTGTCTCAGGAAGTCAGACAAACCCAGCCATTATGTTTATGACTAAAATGTAACAGTTTATACGCGACAGACCACTGAAGTTCCCACAGAGCAGCTGCTAACTCTTAAAACTGTGTGCCAGTTTCAGTGGATTTATACACACACACTGAAGAACAGCACCTTCTTATTTCAGTAAATCCGCCACGCAAGTCAGTGTTTCTTGATTCGGTATGTTTTCCTATTTTGTGTCGTCAGAGCTTCGTTGAGTCTGCTGAGCTGCCGTGGTTAGAACAGCCGGAGAAACTGAGGCGGCCTTGTGGCATTTCCACCGTGATCAGCTGCTCACTGTCGAACAAAGCCTTGACTGTGCAAGTCGTTTGCTGGGTGAACGCTGGAGGCACAGCTGAACTGACCCACGCTGCCTTTACGACACTCACAATATGCAAACCTGTTTAATGGTTTCTTAGTCTGTTGGGATGGGAACGCATCAAAGTCAGTAATCTCTTTTAATAAGAAGTGAACCCAGTAAAAACAAAGATTCTATAGTGGAGACCTGTTTTTCCTTTAAAAGATTGTGTAAGATACACATTAGTTCTGATTGGATTTAATGTATTTGGTGGTAGTTAAGTCTCTTCGATGTTTATCCATATGACTCAACAGAAACAAAAATAACACGAGAGATCTGTTTAAATGAAAGTACAGTATAACTTCTAGATCAATTACTAAAGCCAAAGCCCAGTGACAAAATAATGATTTCCAATTTCATCGCAGCCTGTGCTGTATTTTGTTTCTTAATTGCAGCTTTTAGAATAGATGTCTTTCATTTTATTTGAACTGGGGAGTTCCACTTTGCTGACTTGCTGTGTAATAATGTAGCAAAAATGTTCAAGTCTGTCGTCCAGGCCCGTGTAAGCACAGAGTTCAGGCTAAATATAACCATAGAACCAGACCGTCAATTAGAACTTCTGTATTTCCAGCTGCAGACATAGAGACTTCATATTTTGTTCGGAAATAGTCATGCAAAAAGAGTCCAGTGTTTGTCTTCTGTGGGTCCATCTGTCCTTCTGTTTGTGCATGCCAATCTTTTCTTAGAATGTACTCTTGAATTTCTTATTTCCTTAAGCTGCAGGTAGAAAAGTACAGGTACATCTCAAAAAATTAGAATATCATGAAAAAGTTCAATATTTTTTGTCACTTATTTCAGAAAGTGAAACCCATATATTATATAGAGTCATTACACAGAAAGTGATAAATTTCAAGTGTTTATTTATTTAAATTTTGATGATTATGGCTTACAGCCCATGAAAACCCCAAATTCAGTTTCTCAAAAAATTAGAATATTACATAAAATTAATTTTAAAAAATAGTTTTTAAATAGAAATGTTGGCCGAATGAAAAGTATGTCCATGTACACACTCAGTACTTGGTCGGGGCTCCTTTTGGATTAATTACTGTATCAATGTGGCGTGGCATGGAGGTGATCAGCCTGTGGCACTGCTGAGGTGTTATGAAGGTCCAGGTTGCTTTGATAGTGACCTTCAGCTCGTCTGCATTGTTGGGTCTGGTGTCTGTCATCTTCTTCTTGACAATACTCCATAGATTCTCTATGGGGTTTAGGTCAGGAGAGTTTGCTGGCCAATCAAACACAGTGATGCCATGGTCATTAAACCAGGATTTGATACTTTTGGCAGTGTGTGTGTGTGTGTGTGGTGGGGGGGGGGGGGTGCCAAGTCCTGCTGGAAAATGAAATCAGCTTCTCCATGAAGCTTGTCAGCAGAGGGAAGCATGAAGTGCTCTAAAATTTCCTGGTAGACGACTGCGTCTACCAGGATCAGAATCTACCAGGATTTTGATCTTGAAAAAATACAGTGGACCAACACCAGCAGATGACATGGTTCTTCAAATCATCACTGACTGTGGAAACCTCACACTAAACCTCAAGCAACTTAGATTCTGTGCCTCTCCGCTCTTTCTCCAGACTCTGGGACTTTGATTTCCAAATGAAATGCAAAAGTTACTTTTATCTGAACAGAGGTCATCTGCTGGTGTTTGTCCACTGTGTTTTATCAAGACCAAAGTCAGCGCAGTCGTCTACCAGGAAATTTTAGAGCACTTCATGCTTCCCTCTGCTAACAAGCTTTATGGAGAAGCTGATTTCACTTTCCAGCAGGACTTGGCACCCCCCCCCCCCCACACACACACACACACACTGCCAAAAGTATCAAAACCTGGTTTAATGACCATGGCATCACTGTGTTTGATTGGCTACCAAACTCTCTTGACCTAAACCCCATAGAGAATCTATGGAGTATTGTCAAGAAGAAGATGAGACACCAGACCCAACAATGCAGACGAGCTGAAGGTCACTATCAAAGCAACCTGGGCCTTCATAACACTTCAGCAGTGCCACAGGCTGATCACCTCCATGCCACGCCACATTGATGCAGTAATTAATCCAAAAGGAGCCCTGACCAAGTATTGACTGTGTACATGGACATACTTTTCAGTCGATCAACATTTCTATTAAAAATACATCTTTTAAAATTAATTTTATGTAATATTCTAATTTTTTGAGAAACTGAAATTGGGGTTTCCATGGGCTGTAAGCCATAATCATCAAAATTAAAATAAATAAACACTTGAAATATATCACTCTCTGTGTAATGAATCTACTGTATATAATATATGGGTTTCAGTTTATGAAATAAGTGACAAAAAATATTGAACTTTTTCATGATATTCTAATTTTTTGAGATGTGCCTGTACGTCATTATTTCTTCCCTTGGACCAGCTCGACATTCACAACTTAGACAAGCTGTATAATAAATACATGTTTGGTTTGTATGGTTGATAATGGCAGAACGTACAGCAGTCCTATTTAATGTGAGGTTTTCTGTCACACGCAGCTTTCATTTTCAGACACCCTGAGTGGATTTACTGTTACTGGAGCTGGTTCTGTTTCCTACAGTCACTCCTGTAGTGGTAGAATTATTACGGCAATGTGGCTGTGCATATTCTTTCACCGTGACTTCGTGTTTGACTGTTAAGCCGTCATGTCTGCCCCTGTGAGACTGCTGTACAAATATAGACCACAACACTGGCTGTCCTCTTTAGCAGGCAGCTGCTCATGTGCCTGCCGCCAACCAGCCTGTGTGAGATTAGTTGTTATTTTGCTGCGTCTAAGCTTGGTTTTAATTTTCTCTTCTTTGTGGTGCTGTCTTGCAGATGATATGAACGGCTATAACCAACATGCCTCGTCCAGCACAGGATCCCTCCAGCAGGGACAGTCGGGGGTAAACACCGAACTCATCACACACAAACGTCCACTCCCGCAGCACACCTACATAGCCGTTTCTGGAGCAACATCTTTTGCCTGGGTGGTGGCAGTTTGAGAGACTTTGTCATAATAGTTCTGATTAGTGATATGCTTCCCCGAGAGTGCTATTGTCTCTTCACCTTTAGCTTACCTCTTGTAATCGTAGTTGTAGGAAGTTCATTGTGTCCAAGTAAGTGCTTTATAAACATTTCCTTCCTTCCTTTTTGCCCTTTACTTATAAATAAGGATAGTTAAACTAAATAGGATGCCTGACAGCTAACTCTGTAAATCATCACCAGCAAATGTTTCAGGTTTTTTTTAGGTGTATGTGCACCATTATGCAGCCTAATGCTCCTGTATTCTTCCCCTTTTACTTTATAAGTTGCCTTATACGCCTGATGTATGTCTAGAGACCTGTGAGTCTCTCAACACCAGCCTGGCCTCCCTGGCCCCCTCTGACCACAGCGACAGTCCACAGTTTGAGGCCCACACCTTAGAGCGAATCGATGCTTTGACTGGGGTAAGACACCAGTCCAGGGTGCAGACTGCTGCTGTGTTTGTGTTGTTGCTCTAACTGACTGTGACTGTGGCCTGGGTGTAGTGGGGTGTTTTTAACCACGTGAAGACAAGTGTGGAGTGTTTGCTATCGCCATCCATTCTGAGCACATCTTTGAGGCTGCTGCTTCGGTTTTAGCTGTGTCATGTTGTCCCATTAGACTTCTCACACTGTCCACTCGGTTCCTCCACAGCTCTCGAGAAAACGGGCGCTATTCCTGAAGTTTCGTTCCAGGGTATGGCATGGTAAAACAGGCTTGTGATGTGATGCAGCCTTGTACATTATGGTGTATGTCTGCCTGCCTGCCGGCCATTATCTCCTATTTGAAGACCGACTTCTAAGCTTTCAGTTGCTCTGCTGTCATTAGAGGGGGGAAAAAAAAAAACAGGCATCAGGAAAATCAATAAACGTTCTTCATAAAGAGCTTTGGAAAGCATGTTTGTTTCCTATAGAGAGAAATGAAAATCTCCTGGCATGAGTTGTGCAATGATGTATCATGAGAGTTCATTAAAGGTGGGAAAAGTCTTTTCACCTGCTTTGTTTTCACCTGAGATAATTGTCTGCTTCGCCGAGAAGAAAGCAGCACCCTGCTAGTGTTACAGTATAATTAGAAGCTGCACAGTGGTGCACACACCCTTGCAGATTTTTCAGTTGCACTGTGCACCGTATTTATCATCTGCTCAGGTGTTTTTGTGTGTATGAAGGCTACTTTAAGTACAGTATTATCTTATAATCATGACAGGACTGAACTGTGTTGCGGGCAGCTAACCGTACAGTATTGGCTTCTTCTTTTGAAGACCTTAAAATATTGTTCAAACATTGTACATTTGTAAAGTGTAATCATAACCATTATAATCTGCAGTAAAGTTTTTTTTTAGTTATCTGGCTACAAAGATTGTCTATGACTATAAAGACGACAGTTTAGCTGAGTGTCGGATCACATTAGAAAGAAAGCCACTCCAGATGTTTAAACTGTTGGGCCGATACTGATGTTAAAAATATTAAGTTGGATGTTTGTTTTTCTTTTCATCTATCCATCGTCATCGCCAGGGAGACAAAAAAAATATTCATTATAAATATAAATGAACTGAAACACTTTAAAATGGTTCAGTCTTGGATATTTTTTGAATATGCAGCTGTAGTCTGTTTCAGGACAAAATCAATATTATACAAGAACAGAAAAACGTCGGCCACTACTGATATCCTATGTGACAATAGCCAGTATAAGTCAATAAGGTGAATATGAGCTGATATATGCATCTGTCCATCCCCAGAACTTTTATTAAAAGTTGCACCTTTTTGTCTCGACAAATGGAAGTTCTATAAATCCTTTTTTAACTACTGCTATTTTTTCCTTAAAAATATACTGATTTTTTTTCCTTCAATTTCCTTTTCTCAAAATTTTTTTCCCTTTTTTCATGTACAGTTAGGCCCAAAAATATTTGGACAGTGACACAAGTTTTGTTATTTTAGCTGTTTACGAAAACATATTCAGGATACAATTATATAATCAATATGGGCTTAAAGTGCAGACTCTCAGCTGTAATTTGAGAGTATTCACATCCAAATTGGAGCAAGGGTTTAGGAATTACAGCTCTTTAATACGTAGCCACCTCTTTTTCAAGGGACCAAAAGTAATTGGACAGTTGACTCAGAAGGCTGCAAAAAAAATAACAAGGCTGCATGGGCTCTTCCCTCGTTAACCTGTCATCAGTTAAGCAGTTAAAAGGTCTGGAGTTGATTCCAGGTGTGGCGTTTGCATTTGGAAGCTGTTGCTGTGAACACACAACATGCGGTCAAAGGAGCTCTCAATGGAGGTGAAACAGACCATCCTGAGGCTGAAAAAAAAGAAGAAATCCATCAGAGAGATAGCAGAAATGTTAGGAGTGGCCAAATCAACAGTTTGGTACATTCTGAGAAAAAAAGAGTGCACTGGTGAGCTTGGGAACTCAAAAAGGCCTGGACGTCCACGGAAGACAACAGTGGTGGATGATCGCAGAATCCTTTCCATGGTGAAGAACAACCCCTTCACAACATCCACTCAAGTGAAGAACACTCTCCAGGAAGTAGGTGTATCAGTATCTAAGTCTACCATAAAGAGAAGTCTTCATGAGAGTAAATACAAAGGATTCACCACAAGGTGCAAACCATAAATCAGCCTCAAAAATAGAAAGGCCAGAATTGACTTTGCCAAAAAACACCTGAAGAAGCCAGCCCAGTTCTGGAACAGCATTCTTTGGACAGATGAGACTAAGATCAACCTGTACCAGAATGATGGGAAGAAGAAAGTTTGGAGAAGAATTGGAACAGCTCATGATCCAAAGCACTACATCTTCTGTAAAACATGATGGAGGCAGTGTGATGGCATGGACATGCATGGCTTCCAGTGGCACTGGGTCACTTGTGTTTATTGATGATGTGACAAAAGACAGAAGCAGCCGGATGAATTCTGAAGTGTATAGGGATATACTTTCTGCTCAGATTCAGCCAAATGCAGCAAAGTTGACTGGACGGCGCTTCACCAATGATCCAAAACATACTGCAAAAGCAGCCCAGGAGTTTTTTAAAGCAATGAAGTGGAATATTCTGCAATGGCCGAGTCAGTCACCAGATCTCAACCCAATCGAGCATGCATTTCACTTGCTCAAGACAAAACTTAAGGCAGAAAGACCCACAAACAAGCAACAACTGAAGACAGCTGCAGTAAAGGCCTGGCAAAGCATCACAAAAGAGGAAACCCTGCGTTTGGTGATGTCCATGGGTTCCAGTCTTCAGGCAGTCATTGCCTGCAAAGGATTCTCAACAAAATATTGAAAAGTAACATTTTACTTAGGGTTATGTTTATTTGTCCAATTATTTTTGAGCCCATGAAATGAGGAGCGTTTGTATAAAAATAGCTACAATTCCTACATGTTTAATCATATATTTTTGTTCAACCCCTTGAATTAAACCTTAAAGTCTGCACTTCAATTCCGTTGTAGTTGTTTCATTTCAAATCCAATGTGGTGGCATGCAGAGCCCAAATCATGAAGATTGTGTCACTATCCAAATATTTCTGGGCCTAACTGTATGTTATTTGCTGGTTTATTTGTGTAAATTTGTGGCTTTTTATATAATCTGTTTTCTACTTTTTTCTTGTGAATTTTCTATTGCTTTGGTGCTTTTTCTTGTAAATTTTTTTTTTCCCCAAATGTTGACATTCTTAATTTATCTTTAATAAAACTGGACATTAAGAAAAAAGCTGAATATTCATATACCAAATTTGAAAACCAAATATAACAAATATCTATATAATAAAATATTTTGGTATAGTATTAATTACAAGAACCCTGGTTGCATGGTCACAATAAACCGATTACTAGGAATAAATCGATAATGGCAATAATCAATTTAGTCGTGTTTACATGCACTGAATAAATGAATTATTGGAGGGTAAACCACTTGAGTTAATGACCCCGGTTCTATGGCCTTTATCGGGTTGTTCTGTTTACATGGCTGTCATGAGCTCCCCGTGCGCTTCTCCACAGCGCACGGAGGAGGGGTTAAGGATGAGGATTTATGCGCTGGGTTTCACCACACACACATTTATTAAGCACAGAACACTGACTAACAGTTACAGTGCCTACAATTCACAATGGCTCAGGAGTCCTCCAGGACGCTCAACATTCTGAGGTGAGAATACCGGGGAAAGCACACACGCAAATTATACTCACACAACTGGAGCTTGTACGAGTAAGTTCAAAAAACACCAAGTGAACACAGTCCTTGGATAACGTAGACTTTCATACAGCAAGAAATGACCGTATGTCTAGTACAATGACCCAGCGATGCGTGACTGGAAAAAGGCTCCTAAAGTACATGGCGGGACCCTCTGAATCCACCAGCTCCTCCATTATCTGAAGGCGCTGACCTTGGGCCAACGGGCACTCAGGGAGGATTGGAAGAGACACGGAGAGAATAGGAAATAATTTCTGCAGCTGCAGGAGAGGACCCAGCGGACTGCTTTAACTGGGCCTCTCACTCGGGAGACAAACAAGGTTTATCATGATTGATTTGAATGGAATGAAAAAAACTCTTGCCTGTCATCCTGGTCTCAGATGTTTTCAGCTGCAGAAGACAGTCTGTCATCCCCCTCCGTGTCAGTCGCAGTTTTGGCTCCTTCAAAGGATTGTGGAGGAGCCGGCTCCGATGACACAGAAGTGGGCGTAGCCAAGACAACCCTGGAGGACCCCTCGGCGGCTGGAGAGACAGCGGCCGCCGAAGACGAGGAGGGCTTCTCCCGGCGTTCCAACGCAGGATGACACCGCTGTGGTGGAGCTAGGGTAACTGGAGCAGGAGCGGAGGGAATGGCGCCGTTCCTCTGTGGAGCGTGTCTCCGTGCGCACTGCAGTCCAACGGGAGATGACTCCATCTTCAGCCCGGGGGACGAGCACTGGAGCGCAGTGCTGGAAGCCAGCAGTTCCATGTACTGAGGGTACCTCCAGAGGCCAGGATGCGCCTCCAGAATCCCCACCGCTGCATAAACGCTCCACTAATCCCTCCTGGGTCCGCTGGCAGCGAGAAACTCATCCACATACAGTGGGGCAAAAAAGTATTTAGTCAGCCACCATTTATGCAAGTTCTCCTACTTAAAAGATGAGAGAGGTCTCCAATTTTCATCATAGGTATACCTCAACTATGAGAGACAAAATGAGAAAAAAAAAATCCAGAAAATCACATTGTCTGATTTTTAAAGAATTTATTTGCAAATTATGGTGGAAAATAAGTATTTGGTTACCTACAAACAAGCAAGATTTCTGACTCTCACAGACCTGTAACTTCTTCTTTAAGAGGCTCCTCTGTCCTCCACTCGTTACCTGTATTAATGGCACCTGTTTGAACTCGTTATCAGTATAAAAGACACCTGTCCACAACCTCAGTCAGACTCCAAACTCCACTATGGCCAAGACCAAAGAGCTGTCAAAGGACACCAGAAACAAAATTGTAGAGCTGCACCAGGCTGGGAAGACTGAATCTGCAATAGGTAAGCAGCTTGGTGTGAAGAAATCAACTGTGGGAGCAATTATTAGAAAATGGAAGACATACAAGACCACTGATAATCTCCTTCGATCTGGGGCTCCACGCAAGATCTCACCCCGTGGGGTCAAAATTATCACGAGAACGGTGAGCAAAAATCCCAGAACCACACGGGGGGCCTAGTGAATGACCTGCAGAGAGCTGGGACCAAAGTAACAAAGGCTACCATCAGTAACACACTATGCCGCCAGGGACTCAAATCCTGCAGTGCCAGACGTGTCCTCCTGCTTAAGCCAGTACATGTCCGGGCCCATCTGAAGTTTGCTAGAGAGGATTTGGATGATCCAGGAGAGGATTGGGAGAATGTCATATGGTCAGATGAAACCAAAATAGAACTTTTTGGTAAAAACTCAACTTGTCGTGTTTGGAGGAGAAAGAATGCTGAGTTGCATCCAAAGAACACCATACCTACTGTGAAGCATGGGGATGGAAACATACTTTGAGGCTGTTTTTCTGCAAAGGGACCAGGACGACTGATCCGTGTAAAGGAAAGAATGAATGGGGCCATGTATCGTGAGATTTTGAGTGAAAACCTCCTTCCATCAGCAAGGGCATTGAAGATGAAACGTGGCTGGGTCTTTCAGCATGACAATGATCCCAAACACACCGTCTGGGCAACGAAGGAGTGGCTTCGTAAGAAGCATTTCAAGGTCCTGGAGTGGCCTAGCCAGTCTCCAGATCTCAACCCCATAGAAAATCTTTGGAGGGAGTTGAAAGTCCGTGTTGCCCAGCAACAGCCCCAAAACAACACTGCTCTAGAGGAGATCTGCATGGAGGAATGGGCCAAAATACCAGCAACAGTGTGTGAAAACCTTGTGAAGACTTAGAGAAAACGTTTGACCTCTGTCATTGCCAACAAAGGGTATATAACAAAGTATTGAGATGAACTTTTGTTATTGACCAAATACTTATTTTCCACCATAATTGGCTGCACGGTGGCGCAGTGGTTAGCACTGTGGCAGCACAGTTTACCCTCGGCCGGGGGAGTGCGGGGATCGTGAGTTCGATCCCGGCCCCCGGCCAACAGTGATCTGTGTGAAGTTTGCATGTTCTCCCCGTGTTTGCTTGGGTTTACTCCGGGATTTCTCCGGTTTCCTCCCACACGCCAAAAACATGCAGGTTAGGGAGTTAAGGGGCGCTTGCGCACGCAGCGACCAGCAGCTGGTGGCTTGTCACCAGACTGCAAAACAAATCTACCTACGGGTACAAATAAGTAACAAAAAAAAACAACAACAAAAAATAATAATAATTTGCAAATAAATTCTTTAAAAATCAGACAATGTGATTTTCCGGATTTTTTTTTTTTTTTCTCATTTTGTCTCTCATAGTTGAGGTATACCTATGATGAAAATTGGAGACCTCTCTCATCTTTTAAGTGGGAGAACGTGCACAGTTGGTGGCTGACTAAATACTTTTTTACACCACTGTAGCTCTGGATGAAGTCTGCTGCCCACTCCTCCTCCGGGCTTGGAGACCCCGCGGTCAATCCTCCTTTTCTTGGATGAGGTCAACAAGCCAGGGACATAATGCGCTCCAAACACAGATGGATGAAAATGAAGCAGTCCAAAAAATGAAAAAAGGTTTGTGTGGGTGCAACCCGCTAAATCCTTTTTATAGGGGCTGGGCCATTCTGTCATGAGCTCCCCGTGCGCTTCTCCACAGTGCACGGAGGAGGGGTTAAGGATGAGGATTTATGCACTGGGTTTCACCACACACACATTTATTAAGCACAAAACACTGATTAACAGTTACAGTGCCTACAATTCACAATGGCTCAGGAGTCCTCCAGGACGCTCAACATTCTGAGGTGAGAATACCGGGGAAAGCACACACGCAAATTATACTCACACAACTTGTACAAGCTTGTACGAGTAAGTCCGAGCTTGTACGAGTAAGTCCAAAAAACACCAAGTGAACACAGTCCTTGGGTATCGTAGACTTTCATACAGCGAGAAATGACCGTATGTCTAGTACAATGACCCAGCGATGCGTGACTGGAAAAGGGCTCCTAAAGTACATGCATTGCTAGGGATGGTAAATTGGAGGCACCTGGGCGAGGCCCGGGAAAGATTATAAACGGGGCTGGGAACAGCTGATGGTGATCAGTGAGGGGGGCGTGGTCAGACCGGCAGACTGTCAGCAGACACACAACTGCTGGTGTTCTGCCATTTTACCATAGGTCATCAGAATCCCATAGCCATATGGTAAACTGATAGCTATAGCTATCAGTTTAGCATACTTTGTCAGAACAGCATATCTATAGTTTATACAGTGCTATGATGTTCTGATGGGTACAGAAAACTACAAAATAACTAGACTTTCATACAGTACAACTGCGATGCATTAAGACAAAGGAACAATATAGCATTTAATAAAACATAGCAAATTTAGTTCAGTACACGGGCATGGACTGTCCGCCATTTTCGCCAGTACAACGGCCTTTTTTTTAAGTTAACTGCAGCCTGACTATATAACAGATGCACTGCAACAACAAAATTAGATACATCAGCTGTATCTATGCTGAAATGATGAACGAAAGTGTATTTCCTGTTACTACACATGCGTGCGCATGCTGCACATGCTTAGTAGCCCTACCCTCAGCTGTTTACATCAGCTGATTCCATCAGCTGTATCTCTGCTGAAATGATGAGTGGAAGTGTATTTCCTGTTACTATGCATGCGTGTGCATGCTGCGCATGCGTAGTAACCCAGGCTATGGTATTCTGATGACCTATGGTAAAATGGCAGAACACCAGCCCCAGAGCAGTGGCTATGGGCACGGTACACACTAGAAATACATACTAAACATTGATGCACAATGGCCCCATGACCCACAGAAAGCTCAGGACCAAGCCAGGGAAAACCAAGCCAGCTCGGTTCCTGACACATGGCCACTTGAATAATCAGATAACTCCAGAAATCCAATCATAACCAGTTTATTCGTTTGCATGTAAACATGGTCAAGGTTCAAATTTCAGCTGTATGTACCGTTTAAATTTTTCTTAATTTTTCTTTTTTTTCCCATTTTTGCATACACAGAGTAAACTGTCATTTTAGACAAATCCAGATAAACCTCTGTGTGTACAATAAATCTGAGGAGTTCTGTAATAATTACATGAAAAAAAAAAGCAATTGCTTCATCTTAGCTTAAGGATACAGTATATACGAGGGGAGGCTGAAAAGTTCATAGTGGTCAAATTTGACCAAATGTGGTTTATTTTTCAACATAGCCTCCCCTTCGGTCCACACACTTCTTCCATTGGTGTTGCAGCGCTTGGATCCCTGCGGTTGAAAAATAAACCACGTTTGGTCAAATTTGACCACTGTGAACTTTTCAGTCCCTCAGACTGTTATTCACACTAGACCAAGTTAACATGCACTAATAATACTTAATGTACAGTATGGCACTAATTTGATGAGGTGGATTTTAAAGCACAGACCGGGCTATATGGTAGAATATTTTTCTTTGAGTCATGTCTTAAAGGAAGAATCGAGTGCTGCACGATGCTCAGATCAATCAAATAAACACTATGTACAGTTTCTGCTTCCAAATCATACAGCCCAAAAAGAAATTCCTCAAAAGTAATATTTAAAAGGATCTCCTCCTTGTAACCGGTAGCCTTCCGTGGTCTACATCTATCCTTCTTAATTAAGATGAAAGACATGTTGGAACGCCCAGTAGTTAGAGGTTAGTTAGTGAATGTATAGAAATCTGTCTCCACTGAGCAGAGGCACATCCCCACAGATGCTGTCATTCCATATGGCTGATCTGTAATTACTGTAGATTAGAGACTTTCTACAGCAACATTAAAGTTGAAGAAAGCAGTCAGCCCTGCATCAGACAGCATGTTCCAGTCTGGTCTGGGATGTAATTCAGATCTGTAGTTAGACTGTTATGTAGAGTGTGGGATGAGAAAACTGTAAATATAGTTTTGAACATAAATGTTGTAGATATTAATTACGTTTAGTTAGTAGAGTGCAACCAGTACATTATATACTGTATAGCTATGTCATTGTCAGCATGTTGGTGTCTTTGTAGTCAATTTCTGCAACAAATCTGAGTTGTTTACATTCTTTCAAATTCTGTAAATGGTTACAAAGTATTGAATCAGCTCAAGACATTTTCCCAGTACCTTTTGCTTGTTTGTTATTGACCAATACTGATCTTACCAAAGATTTATTCATTTGGTCATTTGGCTTTTGAGTTGTAATATGACACACTGAGAGACTGTTATACAAGGGTGGCTCATTAAAGATTTCCTCTGAGCAACTTCTGGTTATTGTAGGAGGCTGAAATTGCACATGTGTAATAATACATACAGTGGATATAAAAAGTCTACACACCCCTGTTCAAATGCCAGGATTTTGTGATGTAAAAAAATGAGACCAAGATAAATCATTTCAAAACTTTTTAAACATGTACAACCCAATTGATAAAAAAAACTGAAATCTTTTAAGGCAAAAAAATAAAAACTTAAAATAACCTGGCTGCATAAATATGCACACCCTTAAACTATTACTTTGTTGCAGCATGTTTGGCTTTTATTACGGCACTCAGCCTTTTTGGGTAGGAGTCTATCAGCGTGGCACATCTTGATGTGGCAATATTTGCCCACTTTTCTTTGCAAAAACGCTCCAAATCTGTCAGATTGTGTGGGCATCTCCTGTGTACAGCCCTCTTCAGATCACCCCACAGATGTTTGATCAGATTCAGGCCTGGACCCTGGTTGGGCCATTCCAAAACCTTAATCTTCTGGTGAAGCCATTCTTTTGTTGATTTGGATGTGTGCTTTGGGTCATTGTCGTACTGAAAGACAAAGTTCCTTTTCATCTTCAGGTTTCTAGCAGAAGCCTGAAAGTTTTATGCCAACACTGACTGGTATTTGGAACTGTTCATAATTCCCTTTACCTTGACTAAGGCCCCAGTTCCAGCTGAAGTAAAGAGCCCCAAAGCATGATGCTGCCACCACCATGCTTCACTGTAGATATGGTGTTCTTTTGGTGATGAGCAGTATTGTGTTTGTGCCAAATATACCTTTTGGAATTGTGGCCAAAAAGTTCAACCTTGGTTTCATCCGACCATAACACATTTTCCCACATGTGTTTGGGAGATTTCAAATGTGTTTTTGCAAAATGTAGCTGGGCTTGGATGTTTTTCATCTTAAGATAAGGCTTCCATCTTGCCACCGTACCACATAGCCCAGACATATGAAGAAGATGGGAGATTGTTGTCACATGTACTAAACAGCCAGTACTTGCCAGAAATTCCTGCAGCTCCTTCAGTGTTGCTGTCGACCTCTTGGCAGCCCCCTTGACCAGTTTTCTTCTCGTCTTTTCATCAATTTTGGAGGGACTTCCAGTTCTTGGTAATGTCACTGTTGTGCCATATTTTCTCCACTTGATGATGACTGTCTTCACTGTGTTCCATGGTATATTTAATGCCTTGGAAATTCTTTTGTACCCTTCTCCTGACTGATACCTTTGAACAATGAGATCCCTCTGATGCTTTGGAAGCTCTCTGCATACCATGGCTTGTGCTGTAAGATGTGACTACAAAAATGTCAGGAAAAGTCTACTAGAACAGCTGAACTTTATTTGGGGTTAATCAAAGGCACTTTAAATGGTGGCAGGTGTGTGGTGGCTCCCATTTAACATGAGTTTGAATGTGATTGGTTAATTCTGAACACAGCTCGATCCCTAGTTATAAGAGGGTGTGCATATTTATGCAATCAGGTTACTGTAAGTTTTCTTTTTTTTAATTTTTCCCCTTAAAAGATTTCAGTTTGTTTTTAAGTTGAGTTGTACAGGTTATAGGTCACTTTAATGGGGGGGGGGGGGTGTAATTTTTGAAATGGTTTATCTTGGTCTCATTTTTTTACGCCACAAAAACCTGGCATTTGATCAGGGGTGTGTAGGCTTTTTATATCCACTGTATCTCTATAGGTCACATGGTAATTTGCAGCTCTGGAATCTTAAGAGTTTCTGTTTTACAGGTGCTAAGGTGGAGTAAGGTGTGATAATGGAGCCAGTTGAATACAGAGCAGTCATCAGGTTCCTGTACTTGAGAGACCGCACACAACAGGAGACATTTGATGAGATGAAAGAGACTTATGTGGAGGACGCCCCATCATATGACGTAGTCAAACACTGGCATTGACATTTTAAGTGTGGTCGGATATTGGTGGAAACGGCACCCATTCCCAGGCGACCACAGTGCACCATTGATGAAGACACCATCAGGCAAGTGGAGGCCACCATTTTGGAGGATTGCCACTTCACTAGCACAAGGTGTCAAGATCAGTGTGGGGTCTGTGGACCTAAACATTTACACATGCGGAAGCTGTTGGTACGATGGATTCCCCGGTTGCTCACACCTTCCCTAAAACAGAAAAGAATCACATGCTCCCAGGCTCTTCTGCCCATGTGCCAAGAAAACCAGGAGGACTTCTTTGACAGACTAATCATGCAGAATGAAACATGGGTCCATTACTATGATCCAGACTATGATCCAGAGACTAAAGCCCAGTCAAAGCAATGGAAGCATTATGACTCACCACCTCTGAAGAAAGCATGTGTCCAACCCTTGGAGGGCAAGGTCATGCTTATGGTCTTTTGGGACCAGCATGGAATATTGAGGATAGATTTACTGGTAAAGGGTACTACAATTACCATGACTTACTACACTTCACTGGTGCAGAAGTTGTAGAAAACCATCAATACCGAAAGACGTGGCATGCTGACAAAAGGTGTCCACCTCCTGCAAGACAGTGCCCCAGTTCACAACTCACATGTTGCTTCGATGGAAGCACAGCCCTGGGGCTTTGCAATCCTTCCTCACCCCCTTACTCTCCCGACCTCACACCATCTGACTTCCACCTCTTTCCAACCATGAAGTCATTTTTGAAGAGCAAGTACTTCCAAGACAATGAAAAGCTGATTTCTGAGGTCAAGTCGTGGCTTCTGATGCAACCTGCAGATTTTTACAGTCAAGGTCTCCACGGCTGCATAAAGCGATGGGAGAAGTGTGTGACCCTTGGTGGTATCTATGTAGAGAAAGACTAACAACTGTGCCAAGTTTAGTTCCTCTCAATCCATGGGAAATGAGTCAGAGGAAATCTTTAATGAACAGCCCTTGTACAGTGGTAGCACCTCCCCTTTTGATTCTGTACTCTTATTAGATTAGCTAGCTGGCAGCAGCTTCTGCATGCTACCCCCAGTGATGATGTCATCTCCAGGACTCCAACATTTTTCCTCCTCCTTTCCCCTTTTCCTTTCTGCTTTCTGGATGACTGAGCAAGGGAGGGCTTGTCCTGGGCAGTGTTTGGATGGCTTTCATCTGGCCGGAGATAAGTACAGTGAGAGTGAGAGAGGCTGTGCTGGACTCCCTGGAGAAAGGCAGTTTAGTTCTATCAGACGGCCGGCCTTTCCACTGATATATCATCTCCATAAAGAGGGTGGAGGCC
Organism: Pholidichthys leucotaenia; assembly: GCA_020510985.1. NCBI lineage: Eukaryota > Metazoa > Chordata > Actinopteri > Cichliformes > Pholidichthyidae > Pholidichthys > Pholidichthys leucotaenia. The sequence continues at coordinate 84,559,717 of CM035840.1, read as the reverse complement.
ATGGAGGTAAAGTGCACTTCCTTTCCTCCCTTTCCCAACTGCAGTTTGCTGATGGAGATACTCTGCCAGAATGACAGTACAGCAGCCATACTGAGGATGAGGCTGAGGATGGTTTGGTTTTTGCTATGCTACATGCCTCCTGTCCTGTATCGGTTGCTGATGTGGTGGCGTGTGGGGAAATACATTGTACATAGTTATTTTTAGCATTTTGAACAGCTGAAGCAGCACTGGCAGTAAGCCTTCTTGTCCTCTCCTCTAGCATTCCTTTGCAGTCCCTTTTCTCTCTGCTGAAGAGACTGCTTCTGCATGGTTAGCATTAGCTGGTATAACTGGAATGCCTTTCAGGCAATGGAAAAGCTTAGGTTTGCAGGGGCATGGGCTAAAAAAGTGTAATATTGGTGAACCTACAGTATAAGGATATCATGACTGAGGAGGTGTATAACCAGTTAACATGAAATACATGCACCCACTAGATTCTGGGTGCCCTGTCCTGTGATTTCTTTGGTTCACTCAACTTATTCAATTAATCCTTTAACAGGGACATTATAAGTTAAACATCTCAGTCATAACAGATGTCTAGCACGGTGTTTGGGGTGAAAAGATCAGTGTTTTTTGTTTTTTTGTTTTTGCTTTAGACAAACAGTCAAGTGTGATGGTTTGCTGTGGAGCCCTTAATTTCTGTCATAGTAGTTAGATTCACTGTTTGTCTGGTCTGCTGTGGGGAATGCATCATAAAATGTAGATACTGTACCTGTTGATGTGTTTGTGATTAAGTGTCGCCATCTCTTTACTATCTCCTTATAGATTGACAAGCAAAACTACAGCAAAGACTCTGTATTTTTTCGAGATGGAATGCGCCGGATTGATTTCGTCCTGTCCTATGATGATGATAAAGATGGTGAAAAAAAACAGGTAAGAAATAAGGCTGTGTTCACATTATAAACCATATTGTTCAATTGCAGTTTTTTGTGACATCAGATTTGTCTGTCCTGAATAGGGCTGTGAATCATTAATAACTTCCAGAATAGATTACCATTAAAATAACTATTTTACTTGCATAGGGAAAAAAAAAATCTCAGAGACCTAATGCTGCTAATTGTACCAGGAATGCTCTAACTTGGTTAGTTAAATACATAAATTATCACATTAAGAACTGACCCCAAATCAGTTACAATGACACATTTTTTATTTAACTTATAATTTGTCAAAGTGCTAACAAGTGCTTTCTTTGGTGCAGAGGATGTGTAGCGTCAGTCGTTGCTCTAGATGTCCAGCTGTCGCACGTTAGAGTAACTCTGTCTGCGGACTTCAGTGAAGTTGAAACTTCTTCATACAAGCTCAGGATTACTGTTTCACTGAAATGTTTGTGTGTCAGTAAAACACAGCAAGGTTCTAGCATATTTATGAGACTTCAAAGACCATCATTTTCAACAACACTGTGCGGGCGTATATCCTTACATATGAAAGTTGTGACGGCCTCCATTATTTTACACCAAGAAGTGGTTAACTTCACCGCAATGCCTTTTCCAGTGGAGTTTGCTCCTGGTTGAGAGTTTTTGCTAGTGTCATATGTGAGTGATGCCTCGCAAAATGGTTTCTGAGATTTTTGGTATTTCTGCAGTATTTCACCTCCACTTTGCAAGTCTTAAATACAGCTTTGGTTTTGTCAAGCTCTTTGCCATCTTCACACTTCTTGAATTCGAAATACTGTCTGCCTTCAGGCTTAATGGCGCCATCAGCTGCACCACCATGATGAGCCACACGCACTCGCTGCCAAAATCTCTTGTGATTCAACATTCATGCAGGCCAAGAGACTTCTTGGGAGTTTCATACACGTAAAAAAAACATATTAAAAGACCGATTCCTAGATTTTGTTAATTGATATTGTGGAGGAATAAGATCAGGCGAGATGCGACGAGCTGGTAGGTTGCAGAGTTTTATTTCCTCCATCAAAATGAGACACACATCGTAGCTCTGAGCTACTGTGCTGTTGAGGCATGTATAGTAAGCTCTTTTATACAAACAGAGAGAATGCATGGCACATTAGCATATTGGCATACATATCAGTCAATACACATGATTAGCATGACCAACTGGCGCCCGGACGTCCTCTCCTTAATCCGGGGATGTATAAACAATAGTCCATTGTTCTGGTTGTCCCCCAGGGGCTCTCTGTCCATATGCAATTTGTCCTCCGTTTCCTCCAGCCCTGCTGAGCGTGAATAGTATCAGTCTGCATTGTGCTGGGTGACCACACGGCTCCCCCCAGAACACTCAGAAGGGGCTGTGACTCCCCCCCCCCCCCCCCCCCGTCGTTTGGGCTCCAGCTCCGGTAGAACTGTCCTGCTGTAGAGGAGGAGGGGGAGGGGGGTGGGAGTAAGTGAGTGCCGGCCCGGGACGTCAAAGGTGTCTGGGCCGCGCAAAAATTGTGTGTGGATCCGCGATGGTGAGGGACTTTCCCAGTAAACCTGGCGGTGATCCACAGCGGCTGTGAAAAAAAATTAAGTCTCTGACTCCTCTCACGGCTCAGTCCCGCAAGGATGTGGGGAAGGCAAGCGGCCAAATTCCCCGAGGATGCGTAGCAGCTGTGAAACAACTGCAGCTGTGTGAGGGACCTGGTGGTGTGGCTTTAGGGGTGGAAGCAGCCCCTAAAGCCCTCAGGGACAGCCATCGGCTAGACTCCCGTTGTGCGCCGTGGCTGAGAAACACATACAAAGTCCTGTGTGGGGGCTGCACGTCTGCTTCAGGTGCGTGAGCAGCCCTGAAGGTTCCAAGGCTGGCGATCGGCCGTGTTTCTCAGGCATGTGCAGCAGCGGAGGACGCTGTATCAGTCTGTGGAGCCAATTTGTCCCTGTGTGTGGCGCACGCGTGGTGCAGTGACCACATAGCTGGCAGTTGAGCTGTCCTTGTAATCCTGCGGTATGCGTGCAGGGCTTCTGTGCACGGGAGGTCAGCTGTCATGAGTTGAGTCAGATTCGGGGAGCTTGGTGGAGATCAACGCAGTTGGCGCCGATGTCCTTCCCCGTTCAGGCTGCTTCCTTCGGCTCACTCGTGTCACCTTTCATGGTGCGTGTCGGTCCCAGCGCTGCCCGCTCCAGAGGGCGTGCTCCAGTGTGGATGAAGAGGTTGCAGGTGTTCTCTGGTCCTCTGGGGTCCACAGCGCGGTGAGAGGGAGCAGACGGTTATTCTCTCTCGTCAGGTCACCAGTGTGGAGGGAAAAGATCAGGCAAGGGGCGCACCATGACACGTTGGGTCACCAGTATGGAGGAAATAAAACTCTGCAACCTTCCAGCTCGTCGCATCTCGCCTGATCTTATTCCTCCACACTGGTGACCCGACGTGTCATGGTGCGCCCCTCGCCTGATCTTTTCCCTCCACAATATTTGCGCATTCAAACGGGAATTGATCCGAACTGGAGGATCCATCTTTTGAACCCACCCCTATCCCTGACGGTATACGTTAATAATCACAAATCTTTTGACTGACTAATACAACTACATCTGTCCTCTGAAATGTGCATACAGTAGTATGCAAACATTTGGAAACTCTGTAACAAGTGGAATATTTTGATGATTTAAAATAAATAGTGTGTTAAATTAATTACATTTGAAGAGTACCCAGACTTTTACACATGCCAGTTATTTATTACCTCTGCCAAGGGAAGAGGTAATGTTTCTAGCGGCGTTGGTTTGCCAAGGGCTGAAAAAAGTTCAGCTTTTCAGACTACTGTACAGCTGTGCTCATCAATATCAGACCTTTCTAAGCAGCCAATCAGAATTAAGGAGGGGCGGAACATAGGACACCAGTACAGGAAGACGACAGCGTAAGTGATGGTGGAGAGGCTGAACTTTGCTGCATCAAACAACCCAGAACTCTTTGATCTGACATTAAAAAGATATGATCAAAATTTGGAAGCAGACACTTGGAAGACTGCCTTCCGGGCAGATGAGCGTTCAGAGGTAGGATTCATGGACGCAGGCATAGGTATGGTGCAACAATAATTATTTATTGACAAAAGTACTGAGAACAAAGAAATGCAGGACGGGAGCTGAACACAAAACCACCAAGGCAAACTTACACCAGACGATAATACATTCACTGGGAGAACACCGGGAAACAACGACGAGGACACCAGACAGAGTACATGCAAAAACTGACATAAATAGGGGAATAGATAATTGCAAACATGAGCCAGCTTGGGCGGACAATCAAGGGCAGCAGGTGAGGAAAACAGGACGGGCGGGGCTACACTGACGCTCATAGACAGGGGATGCACAGGAGACATGACAATGAACATGCAGGACAACATACAGAGCGATCATAAATAATCACAGAGAAAATAAAGAATGAACGCAAGGCGTAGGCATGATCCTAGGATCCTGCCCAGATATGACAACATGTCCACATCTGTCGGGGTGCCAGGTGAGCGTTTGTGCCTTTGTCATGGTCATATCTCTTACCAGTTTGTTGCGGTAGATAATATGGATACTATATGAATTTATAGTTGATAACTGCAAAAAAATGGAATGATACTGTGCTGCTGTGTAATATTGCTTAATAATTATGAACCTTGTTAGTAAACTGTAAGGGAGAGCAGAGGAGGAAACCAACCTGAAAGATTTAATAAACCATGATGTTGATTTAAGGTGGAATTGCCCAGCCCCAGTGTGTGGTCAATACAATTATGACAGTCTTGTTGTTATTATTATTATTATGTAGTCATATAATGTAGTCATTGTTTTTGCTGTTGTTTTTCTGTCTGTTAATAATAATAATAATAATAATGGATTGCATTTATATAGCACCTTTCATTCACATTTTCAGGAAATGTGTGTAATGGCACACTGAACACATGATTAGATTTTGGTGATGATCTCAAAATGCATACCTCCACCAAGGCTCTTATCTTCTCTCAGAGTGTTAGCAACAATACTCCAAAACTACTGGATGGATTTGGATGAAATTTTCACCAGAGGTGGTTCTTGGGCTAGAGACAAATCTATTACATTTTGGTGATGATCTGAGAATGCATACCTCAGCCAAGGCTCTTATCTTTCACAGTGTGTTAGCAACAAAACTCCAAAACTAATGGACAGACTTTGATGTATTCTTCACCAGAAGTGGCTCTAGGCCTGCACACAAACCCATTACATTTTGGAGGTGATTCATGAGGGACAGAAGCAGCCTTGGCAGAGGTCTGCACTCTCTGAGTGCTTTCTAGTTTATTTATTTATTTATTTATTTATTTATTTATTTTTCAGTTTATGAAATAAGAAGTAACTATGCAGTGATGTTTTGTTAGTTATATTGTATTTTTTCCATATTCTACAGAGATTGTGTTTTACATCTTTTCAATGAAAAAATATGCCATTTATCAAGGGGTGGACAAATTTTCTAGGACCACTATATCACTACAAAACGGCACTCATGCAGCCATCAATGCATCATGACTTTAACAACAGCAAAATAAGTCATATTTGTGCGACTGCCCCATTTGCTTTGAACATAGAGTAATCATGTGTTTCTAGTAAGTATGTGTTTGGAATTTTCTTTTGGAAGACTGCAGCAGTTAGTCAGCGGTATGTGGTGATGTCCAGAAGAAGGAAGAAGGCCAGACGCTGGCACCGCGAGCTGTTGTAGTAGCAACTGCTAGCACTGATGCTAACAACAGTGCACACTAACGGCATCAGGACCACACACAAAAGTGACTTGAATCTGAAACCTTGGATTTTCCATCAGCTTTGTGCAGTCAGACGGTTCCAGAAAATGACTTTATGTTGGTATTGTGAGCATAGCGTAACTTCCATGATCTCACCAACTGTAAACATAAATCTGAGAAACTGGGTTTCTGATTGACGTTTTCCTCTTTATTGGATTTTTATTTTTTACACAAAGAAAAGACACTATTTAACTGTGACTGTGAAAACTCCTCCATGCAGGATATCCTTGCAGTTTAGTGTGTGTCAGCAGCATACCCTAAATACCACAACCTGGTAACGGTAGATAACCTTTAATTTTCTGCTTGAATCAGTAATCTTCTCGAGGTATTTACTTAGAATGCGACTCCTGCTTTAACGTCAACTCTGGAACCTGTTTTCCTAAGTAAATCACCTCTAAAGTGTACCCACACTGCTGCTGGCTGTGCATCTTTCTAGCACTAGTCCCTTCATCAGCTGTGGGTCGCTGAAAGATGTTTTAGTGTTTCATACTGGGCTGTTAGTCATCACACCTAAACGTTAAATCTCCCACTGGCTTTGAGGATGCAGACGATTTTTTTCATTATGTCCACAGCCTCAGTCAGCAGTGAGTCAACAGTTAAACTTCTGGCATGGTCAGTCACTTTTTCCACTAAATGGGGAAGGGCATGTGAGGCGCCGGTTCCTGTGTGTTATCCAAAAGTGTTGAAACATGTGACACTCAAATTTATCTCTAACAGGGACGTCTTTATTTGTGCGTCCATTTATCTATTGGATTTGCTCCATAGTGATCACGGTGATGTGGACAATTCTTCTGTATGTGCCTTAACTTGGGTGTTTCATATAAACTTTTGACATACTGCTGTGCTGACCCAACTTACGTTCACATCCTGTTGGTACTGCTCTCAATGTTGCACACACACACACACACACACACACACACACACACACACACACACAAACATTTTTTGTAGTTTTTTCGTAATCTTGACTTTATGTCTTTGTTTCTGTCCTGCCAAATGGCCACTCTTCCCATTATTTATTTCAGTGTTTCAAAATTTTATCGATATACTTTTTATTTTGTACTTTAAACTGCTTTTTGAAATTATTTTAAACGGACATAGTAATTTCAGCAATTTTTCTTCTCAGGCTAGATTGAATTTTAGACTGATATTCACCCTTTTATGATAGATTTTTCAATATAAATGGGATAAATAACAAAAATAAATTTTAAAATGTAATGTTCTGGGTCTTCTGGATAAAATGGTGTTCATTAAGTAACAACAGCATATACAGTGGGGTAAAAAAGTATTTAGTCAGCCACCAATTGTGCAAGTTCTCTCACTTAAAAGATGAGAGAGGTCTCCAATTTTCATCATAGGTATACCTCAACTATGAGAGACAAAATAAGAAAAAAAAAATCCAGAAAATCACATTGAAGAATTTTTAATGAAATAATTGGTAAATTCCTCGGTAAAATAACTCAGTGGACACGTCTTAAAGGGGCAGTACATGAAAAGCGCCATATTAATACATAAAATAATTTTCAAAAAATTCCTGGATCCAGATCATGATCCGGATCACCACTAAAATCTAATCATCTGTTCCCCGTGACATTACACACCTTTCCTGAAAATTTCATCAAAATCTGTTCAGAACTTTTAGAGTAATGTTGCTAAAAGAAAGACAAACAAATAAACCAACCAATGCCAATTACCTCCTCCCTAATAACTTCAGACTATAATAACATACATTTTGAACTTTAGCCATCCTTACCTCCGCCAAGGGAGGATGGAGGTAATGTTTTTAGTGGCATTGGTTGGTTTGTCTGTTGGTTGGTTGGTTGGTTGGTTTGACTGTTAGCAACATAACTCAAAAAGTTATGAACGGATTTTGATGAGATTTTCAGAAAAGGTCTGTAATGGCACGGCGAACAGATGATTACATTTTGGTGGTGATTTGGACCACAATGTGGATGCAGGAATTTTTTGAATATTATTTTATATATTAATATGGCATTTTTCATGTACTGCCCCTTTAAGACGTGTCCACTGAGTTACATGTTTGGTCGGCATAGGTCCACACGCCTCGGCAACTCAGAAGTCAAACACTGCAGAAAAAGTATTAAGAGAGCGTGTCCACCAAACTCGTTTTTTCTGCTGTGGGTGACTATTTTCTATTCATTCTCTATGTAGTCCAGCATTTAGAGCACTGAGTGCCCTCGGTGCTGAAATGCTTTGAGCGGTGGCCAGTTTTTGTCGCAGTGCTCAGGGCTGAAAAAAGTTCAACTTTTCAGACTACTAAGCACCCAATCAGAATTAAAGAAATGCAGGATATAGGATGCCGGTACAGGAAGACAAGAAAGGGAGGCGACGGTGGAGGAGGTGGAGGCTGAACTTTGCTGCATCAAACAATGTGAATTTGTAGTTGATAACTGCAAAAAAATGGTATGATACCACACTGTTGTGTACTACTGCTTAATAATTATGAACCTTGTCAGGAAACTGTAATGGAGAAGAGAGGAGGAAAAAAAACAAACCGAAAACTGACCTGAAAGATTCAATAAACCATGATGTTGATTTAAGATGGAATTGCCCAGCCCCAATGTATGGTCAATACAATTACAAAAGTCTTGTTATTATTATTATAATGTAGTCATATTGTTTTTGCTGTCATTTCACTGTCTGTTAATAATAATAATAATAATAATGGATTGCATTTATATAGCACCTTTCATTCAAATTTTCAGGAAATGTGTGTAATGGCACACTGAACACATGATTAGATTTTGGTGATGATCTCAAAATGCATACCTCCACCAAGGCTCTTATCGTCTCACAGAGTGTTAGCAACAATACTCCAAAACTGCTGAATGGATTTGGATGAAATTTTCACCTGAAGTGGCCCTCGGCCCAAAGATGAACTCATTAGATGTTGGAGGTGATCCAGGAGGGCATACCTCTGCCAAGGCCCTATCTCGCAATGTACAGATGTATAGAGATGGGGACAGAGGGGAGGACAAAGGGAGGGAGGGACGGAGCCTTGGCGGAGGTATGTGCTCTCTGGGTGCCCCCTAGTTGTTAATAAAATATATATTTTTTGAAATACACTTTTACTTTATTTTAGTGTCAAATATCTGGCAGTGACATTTAATATCAAATATCTGGTTTACTTGGTGTCAGATAATTGGTATTGTCCTTGGAAAAACTTGTGTTGGCCAGTTTCAGGGTTGTTCATATTGTATCTGTACAAATGTTCTACTCGCTGGGTTTGTTTGATGTTGTGTTTGTGAGCTGCTGAATTTTCTTTTTCTTCAGGAGAGAAGGAAAGTGTATGAGGCCAATCTGGAGAAAGTCGGCCTGGAGCTGGAGACGGAAGACAAATCAGTAAGAGCCTGTTGTTACTGATGTGATTATGTTCAGTTCTGTAAAGCGGGAGGCAGAGATCTATTATTTCCTCATGAAATATGATTGCAGTGCTATTTAGGGAACAGTTGGAGAATGCTACTTAAAGCCCATGATTTTTCAAGGCTTTTCCAACATATCTTATTCAATTACTTTATTAGTTTATGAATTACTAGAAGCAGAAGCAGAAGTGTTTACTCAGGTACGTGTACTCAAGTGACTCTTATGAAGAAAAAACTGTACTTTTACTAAAGTACATTTGGTCTACTGTTTGAATTACTTTTGATTTAACTAATTTAAAAACTGGTTAGAAGTTAGCTTTTTTTATAGAGGGTATAATTTGATATTTATTGTCATCATCATCAGGAGTCGGAGGATGGAAAGACATATTTTGTGAAAATCCACGTTCCCTGGGAGGTTCTGGCTACATATGCAGACGTGCTGAAGATCAAGGTCCCGTTCAAGGCCAACGACATTCCAGAAAACCACGACATCCCCATGAACTGGCTGATGACGCCTTTCCGTCTGCCGGAGCACATCATGAACCCTGAGCCTGATTATTTCACAGCTCCCTTCAACAAGAGCAAGGCTGACTTCTTCCTTATCGACAACAAAGACACTTTCTTTCCCCCCTCCACCCGCAACAGAATAGTAAGCATGTTTCAGCCTTGGCTGACTTATCTTGTTTGAGTCCTTGAAATTCTTTTGTCGTTCAAAACAAAATTAGATACAAAATCAGCAGTAACATGCAGCTCTGGAAAAAATTGGAGACCACTGCAAAATCTTTCCTAAATTATCATCTCTACATGCACGGCAGCCATTCAGTTCTGTCTGTACGTGTTGAATTCCAACACAAGGACATGTAGATCTACTGAAGGAGGTACTGATTAGGCGATCATCTAAGCATGGTAAGGTGCATGAAAGCTGTGAATAAAAATCTGAGTTATTCCACAAATACAGATTTCTGAGTTCTTCCCAAGTTAAAACTTAAGTATTGTAGTGTTTAAGAATGAACATGAACTTGTTTCCATTGCATTATTTGAGCTAAAAGCACCATCTTTTTGTTGTTTTGTTCAGTTGTCATTTTCTGTAAAGAAATGCTCTAAATGACAATATTTTGACTTGGAATTTGAGTGAGTTGTTCAGTAGGTTAGAGAATAAAACAAAATTGTTCATTTTACTCAAACGTGTAGAAATAGTAAAACCAGATAAAGTGATAATGTTGCAGTGGTCTTTTGATTTCTTAATTTTTTCCAGAGCTGTATGTTGGAAGTTAATACATTGACCGTCCAGTATATGGGGAATGTAGAGTTTTATAGAATAATCGGCTAAATTCCTCAGTGATAAATGAATATGAATTAAATGTAAAATATTTCAAATTGGTGTTCCTGTTTAAAATTATCAACATTTATTCCATTTCTAGATTTGTGCTATCATTTTTAAAAAATCTGTTATTTATTTTATTCATTCTAGAATTCCTTTTTCCCCACATTTACAGTATTTCTGTATCTTATTTTTACCTCCGCCAAGGAGGTAATCAGGGTGGTCTGTCTAACTGTTAGCAGGATTACACAAAAACTACTGGATGGATTTGGATGAAATTTTCACCACAGGTAGTCCTTGGGCCAAGGATGAACCCATTAAATTTTGATGATGATCTGAGAGTGCATACCTCCACCAAGGACCTTGTTTGCATTTGTGCAGCAGGATTACACAAAAACTACTTGATGGATTTGGATGAAATTTTCACCAGAGGTGGTTCTTGTCCTAGAGACAAACCCATAACATTTTAGTGGTGATCCTAGAATGCATACCTCCGCCAACGCTCTTATCTTCTCACAGTGTGTTTGAAGAATATGCCAAAACTACTGGATAGACTTTGATGCAATTTTCACGAGAACTAGCTCGTGGCCTAAACACGAACCCATTACATTTTGGAGGTGATCCATGAGGGACAAACGGCACCTTGGTGGAGGTATGCGCTTTCTGAGTGCTTTTAAGAAGAAGAAGAGGCCAACTTTATTGTCATTCAGTCCATACAGCCAATCATGTACAGTAGAACAAAATTACGTTTCTCCCATCTACAACGTTAATCACGTTGAGTGTAAGTAGGGGTCGCTGCCATGCAAGGCGCCGCCACAAACAACTTTTCCTTCTCTCATTCTATCTTTGCTGAGCATCAAGCCAGAAGGTGGGGGGTACCATTTTTAAATGGTCTCTACTATGATCCGGCCGGGGCTTGAACCCACGACCTCCCGGGTGTGGGGCAGATGCTCTGTCAACTAGGCCACCACTCCGGCCACTTTCTAGTTTATTTATGTTTTTCTTTATACAGTATCTTCTTAATGCATTTTCTTTTTGATAATCACAGCCTTTATAGTTTTTAGAACTGTCAGCAGAGGTCCACCTTTCTTTGTAGGAAATGGGAAGCAGTTTTTCTTAAAAACCCTCGATAAAGAGGTCAACAATTAGGTTTATGATTTACTAACGTCATGCTATGAATGAGATGCCGCAAGTAATCTTTACTTGTCAGTTGACACAGTAAAACTTGCTTATAACTCATTTAAAACACTGCTCTAAATGTAACGGAAATAAAATTAAACCAAAAAGCTGATGGTGTGCTCATGCTTTATTTAGTTTATATGTACAGTATGTGATGAGTGAAATAAATGTTTAGGCAGCTTCAGATTACTTAAAACATATAGTTAGAACATAATCCCTTTAATATCAGCTGTGCATACAACAGTTAAAAAAGTAGAAAGCATATGGGGAGGGCAAACCTCTACCAAGGCAGCCAGTTTTCTCCCTCATATTTTAATTTCCTAACAGCCCGATGACCATCAAAACATCCATTGTGGCCCTGCATTCATTCCCCACTTTGCAGTCTTTACAAACATTCCTGGAGGCTGAGAGTAATTCAGATCACACCAAAATCCCCTGAAAACTTCATCAAAATCTGATGGGAGTGGTGGCCTAGTTGGTAGAGCATCCACCCCACAACCGTGAGGTCGTGGGTTCAAATCCCGGCTGGGTCAGACCAAAGACCATATAAAAATGGTACTTTCTGCCTTCTAGCTTGGTGCTCAGGATAATAGAATGGGGAAAGGAAAGTTAATGCAGAGAGCTACCAGAGGACTGACCTTCCCCCACTGTATCTTTCACTACTCACCTTAGCTGTGTGGCCTAGGGTCAGTGAAACGGAGAGAGGCACCGCCCCATACACCACATGGTATCACACATGCTGTGGAAGCGGGGGATTAACTTCCACTCAACTGCTGCATGTACAGCACGGCAGTGTAACGGATAAAGAAGAAACGAGCATAGCTCATGGCTGCTCTCAAAAGGTTTTGAGAACAGAAAGTGGATCAGTAGAAACAGAAACATACTGCATGCCTCCTGTAAAAATACAGAGAGAACACAAATAGAAAAATACACTAAACGGTTAAAACACAGTGAATAAATAAAGGAACAAACAAATTAAAACTGGTATATAATTATATCAGTTATAATTTTACTAGTACCTCCACAGGCTGTGTATTTTTTCTTTATTTCTATAATTTCATCCCCTCTGTGGATCACCACCTCATCCTGGTGGAGGGGTTTGTGTGCCCTAATGATCTCAGGAGCTATGCTGCCAGGGGCAACTTGCCCCTGGTTGAGTCTCCCAAAACAAACTGGTCCTAGGTGAAGGACCAGACCAAGAGCGGTCCAGTGGATCCCCATGAAACAGTCACATCAAGGACCCAGTGTACCCAAAGGACTCAAAGGAGCCACATGGGTCCACCCTCCAGTTTGCTCACCATCTGCAGGAGGAATCATGGGGATCATGGTGCTGTGTGACCTGGGTGATAGTCTGGGCTGCTTGGACTACTGCCCCCCCGCGACCCAGACCCCTGGATAAGCGGTAGAAGATTTATGGATGAATTGATATAATTTCATGTTAATGTATTTATTAATCCATTTATTTCAGGAGATTTAATCTTCAATTTTAATAAAGTGAATTGTGTTTTATTATAAATCCTGTTTTTTTTTTTCCTCTGCAGGTTTATTATATCCTGTCCCGCTGTTCATACATTAAGGGTGAATGTGGAGAAAAAGACAAGAAGGGAATTAAGCGGTTGCTCAACAACGGCACCTACACTGCTGCCTTCCCCCTGCATGATGTGAGTCGTTTTTTCTGGTTTTAATTGTTTCGGAGACATCTGGATACACACTACAGCTCCACAACGGTGATGTGATGGTGACCCATGTCTTCGCTGTGCTTGCAGTGTAGGTACTGGAAAAAATCGAGGGATCCTAACTGTGAAAGTGAGCGATACAGTCTTTACAAACACTGGGCCAGATTCTTCTGTTTCTTCAAGGAGCAGCCGGTCAACCGTATAAGGCAGGACAGCACCGAGGCTTTTTACAGTATTTCTCCTGTATTTACTCAGTATTAGCCTGGCAACAAAATACATGCAATAACTGCTGGTTTCTTTTCAACAGGAAGTATTATGGGGAGAAGATAGGTATTTATTTTGCATGGCTGGGTTTCTACACGGAGATGCTGTTGTTTGCTGCTGTTGTTGGGACAATTTGTTTCATTTATGGATTCCTCACCTACGATAACAACGAGTGGAGGTACGTTTTCCCATTTATACTGGAATGTTACCTTAGCTTTTTAGATGCCATTGTATTAATGGGTAATATCCATTTAAAGGAATGATTACAGTCCTTTAAATGGTGAAATTTTGGGCTGATGCCAATACAAATTTTTAAATGTTCTTTTTATTTGAGAAACAGAGAGAAATGCAAGACAATAAAGTTCTCTCATTTTTTTAGTACTAGAAACAGAACAGATAACATTGTCTCTGTATATATATTGGGTGGTGCGGTGGAGCAGTGGCTAGCACTGTGGCAGCACAGCAATTCACCCTTGGCCGTGGGATCCCGGTTCAATCCCAGCCCCCAACCAACAGTGACCAACAGTGCGGTTTCCTCCCACAGGCCAAAAACATGCAGGTTAGGTTAATTGGAGACTCTAAAGTGGCCCTAGGTGTGAATGTGTGCGTGAATGGCGAAGGAATAGTGCTGCACCATGGCTGCTTCATCCATCCAGGTGGATGCCCTCAATTTAATAATACCTCAATAAAGTACACAAAATCTATCTATCTATCTATCTATATATATATATAGTTGAAACCATAAGTTCACATACACTTTATAAAAAGACATAAATTTCCTCTCATTTTTTCCTCACTGTCTGGCATTAAAATCAGACTAAACTTTTCCTGTTTTAGGTCAGTTAAGAAAACCAAAATTATTCCTATTTTTGTAATATTTTCTTTAATTTTTTTATTACTTTCTTCAAGGTCAGAAGTTTACATACATTTCCTTGTTTTTTAATTTATTTACCCTTTATTACTCAGACTATAACAGATGTTTCCTTTATGACATGTGAGACTTTTCTTCACTCTTTTGTTGATAAAGTGGACTCTATCTGACAAGTTATTAGTAAGGCTGTGTTCGAAATGTTCACTCATTCCCCATATAGTGTACTATATAGTGAATCAGCCATTTTGGAGTGTTGTTCGAAATCTTAACTGAAAATTTCATTCACTATATAGTACACTCAAAATTTCCCACAGTGCATTTTGAAAAGTAGTGTACAACGGATGGTCGCTAGATTAGCCAATAAAAAGAAACTCCTTCCTCATATAGTGTACTATATAGTGAAAGCGCAGCCAAGGGAGCAGTGAGAAAAGAGCTTCACATCACAACATAAACTACCTTAAGGTATTTATATTTAATAATTCAGCAAAAACGATTTGATTTAATACATATTTACTACAAATTACATGCAGTTATTCTTTTTTTTTTTTTCTGTTAAATTTTACTGTCTCACTTGATGACGTCATTAACCGTGCCACGAAAACAAGCCCAGTAGTGACCGAAAGCGGTTAATTTTAGTGTTATATTGAGTTTATTATATAGTCCACTATATCTAAATTCACTATATAGCAAGTAGGGAGGGAGTGAGTGAGTGAACATTTCGAACACAGCCTAAGTGTTAATGGGAGCTTGTCTGTTGTTCCGGGTCATTCTGCTGTGTTTGAGCAGTTTGAGCTAGTTTCTTTATCATCACTTACTGCCAGTGAAGTCTCTGAAGCCTACAAATTGCACACTGCATGCCATTCCTGCTGGAATCCTGAAAACGGTTTTTAATACTGTAGGGCCTGGTCTTTTGGTTTTTATTAATTCCTGTCTTGGTTCAGGATTTGTCCCACCTGCTTTTAAACATGCCATAGTTATGCCCTTTCTTAAAAAACCTCACCTTGACCCTTCAGTTTTATCTAATTTTAGACCTGTTTCTCATTTGCCCTTTCTATCTAAGGTTTTAGAAAAAGTTGTTTTTATACAATTGCAATCCTTTGTAGAAAACGATTCTATTTTTGAGAAATTTCAGTCTGGGTTTAGATCTCATCACAGCACTGAGTCTGCCCTGCTAAAGGTACACAATGATATTATGATGTCTGTTGATGCCAAGTGCCCCGTTGTTTTAGTGCTGCTAGATCTTACAGCAGCTGTTGACACGGTGGACCATACTGTCCTTCTGTCATGCCTGAATCACCATGTTGGCATCCATGGCACTGCATTTAAGTGGTTTGAATCCTACTTATTTAACAGAACTTTTTCTGTAACGATTTGTGACATGTCCTCATCCAGTGCCTCTCTCTCCTGTGGGGTCCCACAGGGGTGTATCCTTGGCCCTATTCTGTTTTCATTATATATGTTGCCAATTGGGTCAATAATAGCCAGGCGCAACATGTCTTTCCACTGTTATGTGGATGATTTGCAGCTTTACCTTTGAACCCAGAACAAACTGACTCTCAAAGTGTTTTATTGGACTATATCACTGACATTAAGTTATGGCTAAGCCAAAATTTTCTCCACTTAAATGAAGAAAAAACAGATTGTATTGTTTGGGGATACTGTAACGGCTGGCTTTGGTACCCTGTCTTTAAGGCTCAGTTCAGCTGTCAGACATCTCTGGGTGATTTAAAATTTGACAAACAGATTGACAATGTAGTCAAGACGAGCTTTTGTCAGTTACGTCTGTTATCCAAAGTCAAACCTTTCCTGAGCCGTCATGACCTTAAGATAGCCATCCACGCTTTAATCACTTCTAGACTTGATTACTGCAATGCACTTTATGTTGGCATCTCTCAGTCCTCTCTCAGCCGCCTTCAACTTATGTAAAACACAACGGCCCATCTTTTAACCAACACAACTAGATAAGAGCACATTACACCTATTCTTTTTTTCACTTCATTGGCTTCCAGTCCATTTTAGAATTAATTTTGAACTTTTACTCTTTGTTTTTAAAGCTCTTAATGGCCTTGCTCCGGTTTATTTATCTGAGATTTTAACTGTCCGTGACCAAGGCAGAGCTTTGAGGTCATCCAATCAGCTTTTGCTGGATGTGCACAGGTCAAGGTATAAACATTGGGGTGACCGAGCCTTTTCTGTTGTCACCCCCAGGCTCTGGAATAATCTCCCCCCTGACTTACATGTTATCTCTGATCTGGCCCTTTTTAAATCAAAACTTAAAATGTATTTGTTTAGGATGGCTTTTAATACCCAGTAGTGGTGACACTCTTTTTATTCATTTCATCTTTTTTTAATTTTGATTTTACTTTTAGGTATTTATGTGTATCCTTTTGTTTATGTAATCTGTTTTTATGCTCCGTGTGTTTCTAGTGCTGTTCAATTTTTCTGTAAAGCACTTTGATCACCCACGGGTTGTTTTCAAAGCCTATAAAAATAAAGTATATTACATTATTATACAGGGGAGGTCCACTGAGAGGTGACCTTTCTTTTATAAGTACACCATGTTCACATTCATGCAGTCACACCTGGAAGCTGCCCAGTACAACCACAGACTGACCTGTGGCCACTGAGCAGCTCCACTGGAGTAGCTGAGATAAAGGGCCTTGCTCAAGGGCACCACAGTGGTTTTTTTTTTTTGTTTTGTTTTTTTATTATACTTTATTAATCCCAGAGGGAAATTTCAGGGGATCCACCTGGATGGATGAGGCAGCCATGGTGCGGCACCAATCCCTTCACCATTCACACACACATTTATTAGCAAAATTTACGAGTGGTCCGGACCAGCTGTTGGAGTTATGTCTAAACAGTTTGCTGTTTTTCTAACCTTAGTTTTCACTAAGTGGCTCTATATTTTATTTGTCTGAATCAAGAATGAGAATGTTAACCCTATAAGCTTAATAATTAGGCTAGCTGACAAGATTTGATTCAAGTTGTAATTAAAATTTAAATAATACAAAGCAATATCATTCAATCAGTAATGTGACACATAGCTCAGGGACAGTTATGATGGTGTTAACTAATATGCTTATTTTTAATATCATATTCCCTTTCATTGAGTCACTCCTTGTTTCCTTGCAGTAAAGAAATATGCAGTGAGGAAATTGGCGGCAATATTATCATGTGTCCACTTTGTGATAAGAAGTGTAGCTACTGGAAACTCAACACAACATGCAACTCCTCATGGGTGAGTAATTTTTGCACATCATGACTCATGTCCAGCCCACATTATGTGGCATTTAGCAAGTGGCTGCGGCTAAATGCCAACAAATCAGTTTTTCATTCACTGACATTCTCTTTAACATCCTCCTTTAGCAATCACACCTCTTTGACAATGTGGCAACTGTGTTTTTTGCCATATTCATGGGCATTTGGGGTGAGTAAAATGACTTTTGTTTTTTGTGTGTTATATTATGAATCCCAGTGCACCACCTAGTGGGATTAATAAAAATTTGAAATGATGTGCAAGCAGTTTATTACAAAAATCATTTGGTAGGTGCTCTGGAGCCATGAACTTTTCAGTGCTAATATGTAACATTACATTGTTTATCCAGGTAGTTCCATAGTTCAGAGTCCCTGTTATGTCTGATTGTGTCCATGTAAGAACAGAGCAGGGATCAGTATTTCCAGTAGTGATAATGCATCTGATGAATCTCCTGGAATGTGCTGTGGACATTGTCTTCATTGTTGAGTTGAAACAAGTTACTCTTCTGTTTTCTTTTGTTGGTGTTGTTGTATTTAAATGTCTTGCTGATTTTTTTTTTTTTTTTTTTTTTTGAAGAAAGAACAAAATGTATTTTGATTTTTTTTTTTTGGGGAAATTGCACCTTATTCCAGTTGTTGTTCAGCCTAATTCTTGTCAGTACATGGATTTTAGCTCACTCTGACGAAGCCAAAAGACGCTAATACGGTGACATGGCGTCCGTCCTTCCATTCTTACTGTCCATTCGTCCACATTTCATGGGAATCACTCCTCCTCCTAGGCATTTACTCCAGTGGTCACCAGACTCACTCACAATGATCTTCGGGTGGGTTTGCATCCATGTTGAGCTTGAGGTCGTTATTAAAGGTCAGGAGATCTGAGCATTTAGGATTTCATGGAAATGGTTTCTTCTTTTTGGCGATTCACCCAACCTAGATGGGTCTGCATCTAGGATGTGCTTAACCCCAGAACACTTTCGCTATAAAAAGTAACACCATCACTTTCACCGGGTAATTTTTACCCGATATAATATATCCAACAAAAAGTACTTGTCATAAAAAATAGATCAAATATGACAACACATGATAAATTAGAGTGGTTTTCTTTTATTTTCAACTGTGACATGTGTAACAAAATGAAAAAAAAATGTCATAGGAGGACCCCCATAAAATGCTCCAAAATTACTGAAAAATTAGGAATTCATGAAAAAAAAATTCCTAAAAAAAAAAAATAATGACACTGGAAACTTGGTCTTTGGTCCACCCATTCCTGGGACATGTGAGACTTCCCTGGTGAAGGCACAGACTCCTTGACACGCGAACAGCTGCAGGAGAGAGGAACAAAAAATGGTATTTTTTGAGTGGGTAAAAATGACCAATTGACTAAAATATTGTTTTCACCATATGAATTCCCTTTGAAATCACCACTTTGTGATATTTATTCATAACCACTGCACTAACTAAGGATAGCATGCAAATTCCAGGACCACCTTTACTTACCTATTCCTTACAAGCAGTCTCACATGTCCCAGGAATGGGTGGACCAAAGACCAAGTTTCCAGTATCATAATTTTTTTTTTTTAGGAATTTTTTGTTCATGAATTCCTAATTTTTCAGTAAAGCATGTCCTCCTATGACATTTTTTTTCATTTTGTTACACATGCCACAGTTGAAAATAAAAGAAAACTACTGTAATTTATCATGTGTTGTCATATTTTGATCTATGACAAGTACTTTTTGTTGGATATATTATATTGGGTAAAAATTACCCGGCGAAAGTGATGGTGTTACTTTTTATAGCGAGAGTGTTCTGATTTTATACACTAACACTATCACCGGGTGAAATCCACCCAAAACGTACTTTACCCTCTTTCACTATTGCCGAGTGAAAATCACCCAAAAGCATGCCTGTAGGAAAAAGTGGGCTTTGGGGTAGGGAAACACCCACACCTTCAAAAATGTCAAAAACAATGGTGAAGCTACCCAGGGACCCATGACACTCAGAAAAATGCAACATATTGAAAATCATGTAAATTTGCTTGGGTGAAAATCACCCGGCGATAGTGCTTTAGGGTTAAGGTCAAGGACAACGGTCGGGAGATCTGAGCACTCTCGGGGTGATTTTGTCAGGCCGAAATGAGCTACTCTGTCATTGATGGTCTGGTTCTTTCTGCTTTTTGGAGTCTATGGTTGAAATAAAGTCTTAGCTGCATAAAGTTAAGGCAAGGAGTTTTTTGTTGCCTTATGTCACAGAAATCTGTTTACATGTTATATCTATACATTTGTAAAATTGAATTTCTTTTATGCTTAAGTAAAAACTTAAAATATGTCTTTAACAAACTGGAAGAAAAATTATTTTAGCTAATCTTGTATTTTTTCTTGAGAGAAAACAACAATATTTATTTTTATTTCATTTAATTGATTTTTTAATTGATTTTTGGTGTCTGCACTGAATTTTTTTTTTTTTTTACAATAATACCTTTGAAATAATAGAAAAAATAATTATCAAAGCAGGAAAAAACTTAGATTTGAAAAACTTAGCAAAAAGGTAAGTGGCATTCTTAAAATCATATACAGTGCGTCTGGAGAGTATTCACAGCGTTTCACTTTTTCCACACTTTATGTTACAGCTTTATTCCAAAATGCATTACATTCATTTTTCCCCTCAAAATTATACACACAACACCCCATAATGACAATGTGAAAAGTTTTTTTTTGAGATTTTTGCAAATTCATTAAAAATAAAAAACTAACCCAGCCACAGGGGGTGCACAAGCCAGTGTACTCCTAGTGCCAGTCCCAAGCCGGGGTAAATGGGGATGTTTGTGTCAGGAAGGGCAGCCAACATAAAACCTTTCCCAAATCAAACATGCGGATCATGACGAATGACTCTTTCATACTGGATTGGTCGAGGCCCGGGTTAACACCGACCACCACCGGTGCTGTTAACCGACAGGGTGCTGGTGGAAATTGGGCTACTGTTGGTCGAAGATCGAGGAGGAGGAGGAGAGGAGGAAGGCTTGTTAGGAGGGTGAGAGAGAAAAGGAAAGATAGAAGTGTGGAGGTGAGAGTAGGGCCGTTAAATGTAGGGACTATGACTGATAAAGAGAGAGTTGGCTGATATGATGGAAAGAAGAAAGGTAGATATACTGTGTGTTCAAGAAACCACATGGAAGGGAAGCAAGGCTAGGAGCATTGGAGGTGGATTTAAACTGTTCTACCATTGTGTAGATAGGAAGAGAAATGGAGTAGAAGTAATCTTAAAGGAAGAGTATGTGATGAGTGTTCAGGAGGTAAAGAGGGTGTCAGACAGGATCATGAGTTTGAAGCTAGAAGTCAAAGGTGTGATGTTGAATGTTGTCAGTGTGTATGCTCCACAAGTTGGATGTCAGGTAAAAGAGAGAGAGGAATTCTGGAGTAAGTTGGATGAAGTGGTAGAGAGTGCTCCCAAGGAAGAGAGAGTAGTGATTGGAGCAGACTTTAATGGACATGTAGGTGAAGGAAACAGAGGTAATGAGGAGGTCCTGGGTAGGTATAGTCTTAAGGAGAGAAATGTGGAAGGACAGGTGGTTGTGGATTTTGCTGAAAGGATGGAAATGGCTGTAGTGAACACATACTTCAAGAAGAGAGAGGAACATAGGGTGACTTACAAGAGTGGAGGAAGGTGCACATGTGGACTACATCTTATGCAGAAGGAGAAATCTGAAAGAGATAGGAGACTGCAAGGTGTTGGCAGGGGAGAAAGTAACTAGACAGCATCAGATGGTAGTCTGTAGGATGACTTTGGAAAGCAAGAAGAGGAATAGAGTGAAGGCATAACCAAAGTTTAAGTGGAGGAAGTTACAGAAGGAAGAAAGTCACACAGAGTTCAGGAAGGAGTTGATACAGGCTCTGGGTGGTAGGGAAGAATTACCAGATGACTGGGAAAGTACAGCAAAAGTATTGAGGGAAACGGGTAGAAAGGTATGTGGTGTATCCAGTGGACAGAGGAAGGAAGACGAGGAGACTTGGTGGTGGAATGAGGAAGTACAGAAAAGTATCCAAAGGAAGAGGTCAGCAAAGAAAAAGTGGGATAGTCAGGGAAATGAAGAAAATAGTAGAGGGGAGTGTTTGGAATTTAGGCGCATGGCAAAGGAAATGGTATATAGTGAGTTGTATGAGAGGTTCGACACTAAGGAAGGAGAAAAGGACTTGTATCGATTAGCTAGACAGAGAGATCGAGCTAGAAAGGATGTGCAGCAGGTTAAGTTGATTAAAGACAGAAATGGTAATGTACTAACAAATGACGAAAGTGTGTTGAGAAGGTGGAAGGAGTACTTTGAAGAGCTGGCGACTAAAGAAAATGAGAGAGAGAGAGGAGGATGGATGAAGGAAAGATAGTGAACAAGAAAGTCCCGAGGATTAGCAAGGCAAAAGTGAGTGCAGCTTTGAAGAAGATGAAGAATGGAAAGGCGGCTGGTCCAGATGACATACCTGTGGAGGTATGGAGATGTTTTGGAGAGATGGCAGTGGACTTTTTAACCAGACTGTTTAACACAATCTTGGAGAGTGAGAGGATGCCTGAGGAATGGAGAAGAAGTGTTTTGGTACCAGTTTTCAAGAACAAAGGTGATGCTCAGAGCTTTAGTAACTACAGAGGCATGAAGTTGATCAACCACACTATGAAGATATGGGAAAGAGTTGTTGAAGCCAGGTTAAGAGGAGAGGTGACAATCAGTGAGCAGCAGTATGGTTTCTTGCCAAGAAAGAGTACTACAGATGCAATGTTTGCGTTAAGAGTGTTGATGGAGAAGTATAGAGAAGGTCAGAAGGAGTTGCACTGTGTCCTTGTGGATCTAGAGAAAGCATATGATAGGGTGCCAAGAGAGGAAGTGTGGTACTGTATGAGGAAGTCAGGAGTGGCAGAGAAGTATGTGTGGGTGGTGCAGGACATGTATGAGGACAGTGAGACGGTGGTGAGGTGTGCTGTAGGAGTGACGGATGAATTCAAGGTGGGGGTGGGATTACATCAGGGATCGGCTCTGAGCCACTTCTTGTTTGCCATGATGATGGACAAGCTGACAGATGAGGTCAGGCAGGAGTCCCCGTGGACTGTGATGTTCGCAGACGACATGGTGATCTGTAGTGAGAATAAAGAGCAGGTGGAAGAGAACCTGGAGAGGTGGAGGTATGCTCTGGAGAGAAGAGGAATGAAGATCAGTAGAAGCAAGACAGAATACATGAGAGCAAATGAGAGGGAGGCAGGTGTAACGGTGAAGATGAAAGGAGTAGATGTAGTGAAAGTAGATGAGTTTAAATATCTGGGGTCAACCATCCAAAGCAATGGAAAATGCACGAGAGGCGAAGAAGAGAGTGCAGGCAGGGTGGAGTGGATGGAGACGAGAGTCAGAGGTGATTTGTGACAGAAAGGTAGCAGCTAGAGTGAAAGGGAATATTTACAAGACGGCAGTGAGACCTGCTCTGATGTATGGTTTGGAGATGGTGGTGCTGAGAAAAAGACAGGAGGTGGAGCTGGAGGTGGCAGAGTTGAAGATGCTAAGATTTTCATTGGGAGTGACTAGGAGGGACAGGATTAGAAATGAGTAATAAACCTAATAATAAAAAACCTAATAATAAACCTGAGCTGTCAGAGGGACAGCTCAGGTTGAGCAGTTTGGAGACAAAGTAAGAGAGGCAAGACTGAGATGGTTTGGACATGTGCAGAGGAGGGATGGTGGATATATTGGACAAAGGATGTTGAAGATGGAGCTGCCAGGCAGGAGGAAAAGAGGAAGACCACAGAGAAGATTCATGGATGTACAGTAGTGAAGGAGGACACGGAGAGGGTTGGTGTTACAGAGGAAGATGAAAGGGATAGGGTGAGACAGAGGCAGATGATCCGCTGTGGTGACCCCTAAAGGGATCAGCCAAAAGAAGAAGAAGGAGATTAAAAATTTAACAGCCCCCCCCCCCCCCCCCGCGACCCGAAAAGGATTAAGCGGAAGAAGCTGGATGAATGAAAACTAAGAAATCACATGTTCACAAGTATTCACAGCCTTTGCCATGAAGCTCGAAATTGAGCTCAGGTGCATCCTGTTTCCACTGATCATCCTTGAGATGTTTCTACAGCTTAATTGGAGTCCACCTGTGGTAAATTCAGTTGATTGGACATGATTTGGAAAGGCACACACCTGTCTATTTATGGTCCCACAGTTGACAGTCCATCTCAGCACACAAACCAAGCATGAAGTCAAAGGAATTGTCTGTAGCCCTCAGAGACAGGATTGTCTTGAGGCACAAATCTGGGGAAGGGTACAGAAAAACTTCTGCTGCTTTGAAGGTCCCAGTGAGCACAATGGCCTCCATCATCCATAAATGGAAGAAGTTCAGAACTACCAGGACTCTTCCTAGAGCTGGACGGCTGTCTAAACCGAGCGATCGGGGGAGAAGGGCCTTAGTCAGTTAGGTGACCAAGAACCCGATGGTCACTCTCAGAGCTCCAGCATTCCTCTGTGGAGCAAGGAGAACCTTTCAGAAGGACAACCATCTCTGCAGCAATCCACCAGTCAGGCCTGTATGGTAGAGTGGCCAGACGGAAGCCACTCCTTAGTAAAGGGCACATGGCAGCCTGCCTGGAGTTTGCCAAAAGGCACCTGAAGGACTCTCAGACCATGAGAAACAAAATTCTCTGGTCTGATGAGACGAAGATTGAACTCTTTGGCGTGAATGTTTGGAGGAAACCAGGCACCGCTGATCACCATGCTAATACTATTTCTGCAGTGAGGCATGATGGTGGCAGCATCATGCTGTGGGGTTGTTTTTCAGCGGCAGAAACTGAGAGACTCGTCAGGGTAAAGGGAAAGATGAATGCATCAATGTACAGAGACATCTTGGATGAAAACCTGCTCCAGAGCACTCTTGACCTCAGACTGGTGGGACAGTTCATCTTTCAGCAGGACAACGACCCTAAGCACACAGTCAAGATGTTAAAGGAGTGGCTTCAGGACAACTCTGTGAATGTCCTTGAGTGGCCCAACCAGAGTCCAGACTTGAATCCAATTGAACATCTCTGGAAAGATCTGAAAATGGGTGTGCACTGACGCTTCCCATCCATCCTTATGGAGCTGAGAGGTGCTGCAAAGACAAATGGGCAAAATTGCCCAACAATAGGTGTGCCAAGCTTGTGGCATCATATTCAGAAAGACTTGAGGCTGTAATTGCTGGCATAGGTGCATCAACAAAGTTTTGAGCAAAGGCTGTGAATACTTATGTACGTGATTTCTTAGTTTTTTATTTTTAATACATTTGCAAAAATCTCAAAAAAAACTTATTTCAAATTGTCAATATGGGGTATTGCGTGTAGAATTTTGAGGAATAAAATGAAGTTCATCGATTTTGGAATAAGGCTGTAACATAACAAAATGTGGAAAAAGTGAAGCGCTGTGAATACTTTCCAGATGCACTGCATTGTTATTATTGAATACTGTACAATAAATTGTAATTTTTGGTAAGCTATCACAGAAGCATATTGTTTTGATGTTATCCCCTGTCATTCCCCTGCAGTCACGTTGTTTCTGGAGTTCTGGAAGAGGCGGCAGGCCCGTCTGGAGTACGAATGGGATCTGGTGGACTTTGAGGAGGAGCAGCAGCAGCTGCAGCTTCGGCCAGAGTATGAAACAAAGTGCACCAACCAAAAGCTGAACCGCATCACTCAGGTGTTTGTGTACTCATGAAATACTAATATCTTTTATGACATTGTTCTAGAGTCACTCTTGGTGTTTGTAGTTTCAACAGAAAATGGGCTGAATGGTAGGCCTTGATTACAGATTCCACCATCATTTATATTAGTTGTTTATAGGCTTGTTTTGCTCATTCATTAAGTTGTTTTATGGACTAAAAAGCAGGTTTGAGTGGAGACACCTGATTGAGCACAGTACTATTTTAAAATTCCAATCTGGTTTTAAATCACGTCATAGCACAGAAACTGCACTCGTAAGAGTTTTTAATGATCTTTTTTTAACCGTTGACTCCAGAAGCGCTGCTGCCCTTTTGCTTCTAGACCTGACTGCTGTCTTTGATACGATTGACCGCAAGATTCTTCTTACTCGCCTTGAGCACTGTGCAGGTTTAACAGGTACAGTCCTGTAGTGGTTCAAGTCGTATCTTTCTGGGAGAACTTTCTCCGTTCATCTTAGCCCTCACAGCTCTGGCCGTGCACCCCTTAGCTGTGGGGTGCCACGAGGATCAAGTCTAGGTCTAGTCCTTTTTTCTGTATATTTATTACCCTTAAGCAACATATTTAGGATGCACAATGTTACTTTCCATTGTTTTGCGGATGACCTACAAATCTATCTGCTGTTAAAACATAGCCTCTTATCTGTGCAGACCTCTGTCTAAAAGAAGTCAGAGACTGGCTAGATTCTAATCTGCTCCACCAAAATAGCCAAAAACCAGATTTTTTTATTTGGAAATCCAGACATTTTTAATCGCATGGACAGCCCTATTGGTCTTTTATCTGCTTTTACTCAACCCTTTTTAAGGAATCTTGGCGTTTTACTTGATCAGTCTTTTAAAATGGATAAGCAAATTAGTCCAGTGGTGAAAAGTAGTTTTTATCAGCTTAGACTTCTCGCCAAAGTCAAGCCTTACCTGCCGGCTCATGACCTGGAGCGAGTAATCCATCTCTTCATATCCTCAAGGCTGGACTACTGTAATGCCTTTTATACTGGTGTGGATCAATCATTGCTGCACCATCTGCAGTTGGTCCAAAGCACAGCTGCATGACTGTCCACAGGCACAAAGAAATTTTACCACATAACACCAGTTTTGGCATCACTGCACTGGTTGCCTGTCACCTAGAGGATCCAGATCAAGACCCTGATCCTTGTTTTTAAATCTTTCAATGGTCTGGCTCCTCCATATCTTACTGAGCTCCTCACCATTTGCATGCTAGTTAGAACAATGAGGTCTTCCTCTCAGTTGCTTTTAAACATTCCATGCTGTAAGCAAAAAACTGTAGGAGACTGAGCTTTTTCAGTGGCAGGTCCCAGATTGTGGAACGCTCTACCGTTCCACATGAGAGCAGCTGAGTCACTTGAGCACTTAAAATCTTTGCTGAAAACACACCTCCTTGCACTGGCTTTTAACACAGGTTGAGCTTGGATATTATGGATTTTATTTATTCTAATTTATAACTGACTCATTGTGTTAATGTATTGTTTTTGCTTTTGTTCTTATCTATTGGTATGCTTGTTTTCCATTATGTACAGTGCTTTGTTCAGCGCTTGTTGTAGTAAATGTGCTTTATAAATAAACTTGACCTTGACCTATTTAGGTAATTTGGTAGTGTGCAGTACAGGTTGTGATACAGATGTCTTTCTAGAGTGCTGTACTGTAATTTTCCATGACCACATACCACCTGTCTTTAGGAACCAGAGTGGGTTCTTAACAGGACTGCAACAGATCTAATGGGAAAATTGTTTCTGTGCTGGGCCACAGTGATCCTCTGGGTAAGGGTGGCGCTCATCATGAACTTCCAGTTTGGTGAGAAAGAGGTTTTGGTGTGGTGTAAGTCTGTGTAGATGACAAACACTTCTGGAAAGACTCAGAGGCACCAGTTTCCTTTTGTACTGCAGTTAATGAGGTCTGCTGGTGGACGACACTGTCAGATGTTTTTTTTTTTTTAACAAAAGCATGGTTTCATCAGGAAATGGATGAAAGAAAGAATTAACACAGAGGCTTCCTTAAGAATCTGATTGGGTGACGTAGCTCTGCCTCACATGAGGCTACGTGTAATTAGAGGAACCTGGCCTTGTAGAGAATTCTTTTCAGGATATAACAAAGTGTAACTGACTTCTTTGTCCATGCTTTGCTTGCTTATGATTTAGGAAATGGAGCCTTACTTACCCATAACAAGCAAGTGTGCACGCATATGCCTGTCTGGAGCCACCGTCGTGCTGTGGGTGAGCATAGCATCTTTGGTACTCTTAATGAGTTTAAAGTGCTTTCATCCTTCATCTGCCACTCTGTGCTGTCATTTGTATCTTCATCATCACGTTCAACATCACACTTAATAATATGTGACATGGGCAGCATGTATAAAACTAAAAGAGCTACAGTTGAGTATACAGTATGTTAAAAATGTTGGCATTTTCAGAATTGTGACCCATTCATATTTTCACTCTGTGGTTAAATAAATACACACCCAAAATGTGTTGCCTTTGTTTACATTTTTGCTAGATTATAATAATAGATATAACGCTTGACTGAGCAAACTGAAAGATTGTACACGTATTTTGAAAGGCATATGTGCACACTCCCAGCATGACCCATCCTTCTAACATTTACTGTATGCTGGTTAAACAGTTGCCTGCTGGATGCTCTAATGTGTATTTGCACTTTTGTGTTTGGTGTTTTCACCTCATGTCCGTCTCTGTACTGTACTGTAGTTGTCTTTCATGTTTCACTGTTTTCTCTGTCCTGAAGATCTCATTGATCATTGCCTGCATCATTGGGGTCATAGCATACCGACTGGCGGTCTATGCGGCCTTTGCTAGCATCATGAAGGACAGCCACACTGCCAACCTGAATGTGGTTGGCCCCTACATCACACCACAGTTGGCCACTTCTGTCACCGCCTCTTGCATCAACTTTGTCATCATCATGATCCTCAACCTCATGTATGAGAGAGTGGCTATTTGGATCACCGATATGGGTGAGGGCCACAGGAACATGACATAATGACTGCTCATCTGTGTCCACATGTTATTTTATAGTTGAAACCAGAAGTACATACATTGTATAAAAATACATAATCTTTTTTCTCACTGTCTGACATTAAATCCGATTAAACTTTTACTGTTTTAGGTCATTTAGGATTACCATACTTATTTGTATTTGCTAAATATTTTTTTTAGTAAATACATACATCTCTTTAGTATTTGGTAGCACTGCCTTTAAACTGTATGACTTGGGTCAAACATTTTGGCTGTCCTTCCACAAACTTCCCACAACAGTTTGCTGAAATTTTGGCCCATTCCTCCTGACAGAATTGGTTTATTTGAGTCAGGTTTGTAGGCCGCCTTGCTCACACACATCATTTCAGCTCTGTCCACAATTTTTGTATGGGACTGAGATCATGGCTTGATGGCCACTCCAAAACATTAACTTTGTTGTTCTTAAACCACTTTGTAACTAATTTGGCAGTATGTTTAAGGTCATTGTCCATTTGGAAGACCCATTTGTGCCCAAACTTTAACTTCCTGGGTGATGTCTTGAGATGTTGCTTCAATATTTCCAGATAATGTTGTTTCCTCATGATGCCATCTATTTTGTGAAGTGCACCAGTCTTTCCTGCAGCAACACCCCCAAACATGATGCTACCACCTCCCTACTTCACAGTGGGGATGGTGTTCTCAGGCTTGCAAGCTTCTACCTTTTTTCTCCAAATGTAATGATGGTCATTCTGGCCAAACAGTTCAGTTTTAGTTTCATCAGACCACAGGACGTGTCTCCAAAAATTAAGGTCTTTGTCCCTGTGTGCATTTACAAACTGTAATCTGGCTTTTTTTATGTTGCTTTTGGAGTAAAAGCTTCTTCCTCGTGAGTGACCTTTCAGCCCATGTCAGTACAGGACGCATTTAACTGTAGATAATGACACACTTTTACCAGCTTTAGCCAGCATCTTCACACGGTCTTTTACTTTTGTTCTGGGGTTGTTACGCACATTTTGCACCAAACCATGTTCATCTCTGGGACACAGAACCCATCTCCTTCCAGACTGGTGTGATGGCTGGACATTCCCGTGGTGTTTATACTTGCATACAGTTGTTTGAATAGATGAATGTGGGACCTTCAGACATCAGGAAATTGTACCCAAGGATGAACCAGACTTGTGGAGGTCCACAATTCTCTTCCTGATAATAGTGTATGTAAACTTCTGACTTTTAAGAAATTTTTTTTTTTTAAATTATTAAAAATTATTTAGCAAATAGATATAATTTGGCTAATCCTAACTTAACTAAAACAGGAAAACTTTAGTCTGATTTAATATCAGGCAGTGAGAAAAAAGGTGATGTGTCTTTATATACAGTGTATGTATACTTATGGTTTCAACTGTAAATCATGAATGTTAAAACTTCAGAATGTGTTTGAAATCTGTCTTTAATGATCTTTTCACTGTGTGACAGAAATTCCTAAAACCCACCTGGAGTACGAAAACAAGTTGACAGTGAAGATGTTCCTCTTCCAGTTTGTCAACTACTACTCGTCCTGCTTCTATGTGGCATTCTTTAAGGGCAAGTTTGTCGGCTATCCTGGAAACTATGCTTATATGTTTGGGAGCTGGAGTAAACTGAGGAATGAAGAGGTACCAGATTTAACTACTAAACATCACCCAGTTACCGTTCATTCCCAGATTGTATTTAATGTTTCTTACTTTCTCTAAATGTCCACCTTAAGTGTGACCCTGGTGGCTGCCTGATCGAGTTGACCACCCAGCTGGTGATAGTGATGACTGGGAAGCAGGTGTGGGGAAACATCCAAGAGGCTCTGGTCCCGTAAGTAAACAAACAACACATCTGCATACTGAATAAAATACACAAGGTTTACATTTACTGTTTTAATATTTACACCATATGCAATAGCTGAAGACAACTATAGAGGTTGTGCACAGTTTTTTGTAGGACTCCAGTCTCCTCACTTAAGCTGGGTTCACACTATAACGTTTGGACCGACTTTTACTGACGTTTTGAAAAATCAGAGAAATCAGTCCAAACATTGGTGAAATTATGTTCGTGAGCACACACCAACTTTTGCGAACTTTTATGAACTTTTGCTAGCATTTCCCAGCGTTGCATTCAGCATTGTCAAACTTTTGCCAGCTTAGGCTAGCGTATGTGTAGCAGTTGCCAACTTAGGTTAACTTAAGCAAACGAATACTCAGCGCAGGTCAGCTGACATCAGCGTCAGGTGACGCTGATATTAAGATCAGTGTTTGTGGAGGCTTCTTGCCATCCTGGACCTGCTTTTTTGGGTGGATTCACACTACAATGTTTGGACCAACCTTTACTGACGTTTTGGCAAACATCTGGCTCTGCTGGCAAAAGTTGATAAAAGTTAATGATAGTTGGTGCTTATTGGTGAAAGTTGTATTCAGTGAGAATTTTCAGCATGCTGAAAATTTGCCGAGGTTTGGAAATAAATGTTGGTGAAAGCTGTGCGCAGTTTGTAAAAGTTCGTCTAAGTTATGGAGAGTTTGCCTAAGTCAGCCTAAGTTAAGCTCCTTTGGCAAACGTTGACTGAAATGCTGGTGAAAACAGATGTTTTTAGATCAAAACTCAGTAAAGACATGCAGGAACGAAAGAAATAGAGAGAAGGGGTAATTAAATAAAAAGAAAATATATGTGTAAGAGGACAGTGTACAGTATTTGTTTGGTGATAACATGGTGTGTATGACATGTTTTTTTAAAAATTTTTAATCTATGGGATATATAAGATAAGATAAGATAAGCCTTTATTAGTCCCACAATGGGGAAATTCCAGGATTGCAACAGCACAGGGACAGCAACACTCAGAGCAACAATCAGAAGGCAAGAAAAAACAACATCTAGCAAACATATGTCCATATTACTATAAATGTATATATATAGACACACAGTGCAGAGCATTATGGCTGGTGGATGTGCAGCAGAAAGTCTAAGCTCTCTCTCCGCGGATGCAGCGGGCCAGCTGGAAGTCTTTGGGCATGATGGTGACCCCCTTAGCGAAGAAGAGACCACCAGGTGGGTCTCGCTGGTCTCCTGCAGAGCCATGACGGCGAAACTCAGGAAACGCAGGACGGTCTTGAAGTCCTGAGCGATCTCCCTCACCAGGCGCTGGACGGGCAGCTTACGGATGAGCAGCTCCGTGGATTTCTGGTAGCGACGGATCTCTCTCAGAGCCACGGACCTGTGACGGCGAGGCCTCTTCACTCTGCCGATGGCCAGAGTGCCTCTCCGAGCAGCCCTGGTGGCTAGCTGTCTCCTGGGGGGCTTCTTCCTCCAGTAGATTTTACGGGCGGTCTGCTTATATATATATATATACAGTATATATATATAGATATATATATATACGTATATAGATATAGATATATATAGATATATATAGATATAGATATATATATAAATATAGATAGATATCGGACATTTGATTAGTTTTGAATTGTTGACTTGTTTTGTGGGTTTGTGGGATTTTTTTTGCATGCTCTCAGCAGTGGCCGCTTTTTGTCGCTGCGCTCAGGGCGCTCAGAATTGAAAAAAGTTCAACTTTTCAGATTGCAGCTGAGCTGTCAATGTCAGACTTTTCTAAGCAGCCAGTCAGAATTAAGGAAGGGCAGGACATAGGATGCCGGTACAGTCTATAGAGGGGTTGCACCGACATCACATGGGTCACGTGTCTTTTGTTTACTGCGCCATTTTGGATGGCAGCGAACAGTCAAATCACCAACAGCAAGCGTTATTGAGCGTAATCAACGAGATAAATGGCTACACACAAATCAACACCATGGTCCAACGACAAGGTGCAGACTTTTCTGTGCTTGGTAGCTGACTAAAGTAATCCACCAGTAATCCACTACAGAGGGAGCTGGACGGAGCGACCTGAAAAGAATTCACAGCCACCAACCGACGAAGACAGACGGTAGACAGAGTGGCATCGAACCGACCACGGCATCATCATTGTTGAAAACAGTGATAGAGGATGGTGAGTGATGTGATATTATGCATCTTTGCCGTTATTTATCCCAGTGGTGGAAAGCTCACTTTGAACAAATAACACTGTTGTCTCCTGTATGCAGACAATGAGCTAGCTAGTTAGCTATCAGTGCTAACTCCATGCTCTGCTTGTATTTGGGCTTGTGTCGACAACATCTGACGAAATAAGCTAGTGTTAATCCTGGTTAAAAAGTAGTTTTTTTCATGTTGCACTTTCATGCTGTGCATATACTTAAGTTGTGTGTGTATTTTCATTCTAGAGTCCCACCGCAGACTGAAGATCTGCTGAACCGGGACCAGCGGCACATCCAGTTGCTTCTCAGTGAGGCAAGAGAGCATGAAACGGGAACAGGTCAAGTGGACCCCGGGGTCCAATCTGTACATGTACAAGTACATTTTCATCCCAGTGATTTACAAACTGATTCAGAGCTTTCTAAAGCCTCATTCAGGACATTATACTCCCACATACCTATTCTGTGCTCCACATACCTATTCATTGCTCAGGAAATGTAGCATTTCTTAACTGTGCACATGATAATAAAGCCTTTGAATCTTTAATCTGTGGCTTTTCATCTGGGGGTAGCCAGCGGTGACGAGCAGCAGCGGTGGAGAAAGAAAGTCTTTTGAAAGCAGAAACGGAGCCAAAACCTTCTCCGGGTCAGCTTAGTTGTCATCTTATATATATATATATATATATATATATATATATACAGTATATTACACTTCTTGGTGACCGGGAAAAGTCTTTCCAACAGTTTTACACAAATTCTTGTGTTTACAAATCACTGGATTGAGAACGTACTTGTACAGATTGGATCCTGGGGTCCACTTGGGAGTGCTCACTTGGTCAGGGGTCCACTTGACCTGGATCCCATGAAACTACCTTGTGAAGGGAGGAGATGGCTCAGAATGTTTCCTTCAATCAAGCGTTCCTTTGTGTGCTGGGCCACTTTTCGAAGGCGATGAGTCGGCGTGTGTGACCCATTCTGAGTTTTTTTTTTTTTACAGTTTAAGTTTGAATTTTGCACATTCTAAATAATCTGGATTTTGCTGGTGATTGTAATAAACAATTTAGTGACTTATATGTTTGCGTCATGATGTTCTGTTTTTCTGTTAAGACACCAGTGGGAAGAGTCAACAGTACAAACCAAACATTTATCAATGACGTTGAAAATAATGGCTCATTTTTAAGAAAAAGTAACCAGAAACAATTATTTTATTTACTGAAGACTGTATTGTTAGATGTGCGAGTGTAGAAGACGCTTTACACTTTAGTGATAGTACCAGTATATAGCGGAATTCTGGGCCATATTAGCATCTGTATTTCCCAATAATGAGTTAGGATTTAATGGGATTTAACATGTTTTAACACAAACTACTTTATGGTTCATAATTCTGTTGACAGACTTACACCAAACCAAAAGTAATTTCTCAAACTGCTGGATTATTTAGATAGCTTTTCCAGTCTTTTAGCATTTAATGTAACCTTTACAAATAAAACATAAACAAAAGTGGAGACATATCTGCAAAAGGCACAGAAGTTTATTGTAAAAATTCCTAGTGCAATACAAAAGGAGTACATAGTGCATTATACTGGTCAACACCAAATTTATTGTCTAAGGGTTTTTTTTTTGCTGATTTAGGACAGTTTTGATGTACTGAATCCAAAAATCACATTGGTTTTGCTCAATCAGGTCAACTTTTTTGAATTATGGCCACATGTTGTTTTATACGTTTTTGTTTACATGTACGGGTATTTTCGCTTTATATGATGCAAAATTCTTTTTTATAATAATAATAATAATAATAATGCATCAGATTTATATAGCGCTTTATCATAGACACTCAAAGACGCTTTACAAGTAGATACATTATTCATTCACTCTAGACAGACAGTGGTAGTGTCAAGCTACTACTGTAGCCACAGCTGCCCTGGGGCAAGCTGACGGAAACGTGGCTGCCAATCCGCGCCAACGGCCTCTCCGGCAACCACCGAACATTTATACACATTCATACCCAGTGTTATGGGCACTGTCTTGTCTTTTATGTCTTGAAATTCTCTGAATTTTGAACAATGATGACGTAACATTCAATTTACATGTACTTACCTTTATATAAAGGTAAGTACATGCACAGTACTGAGTAAGTACAGGTTTTTACTTAACACCTGATCGAGAGAAACTGATGTCATTTTCGGATTCAGCGGTGCAAAATTGTTTAAATCTGTTGAAAAAACACAGACAACTTACAAAAAATTATTTTTGTAACCCTGTGTTATTCACACATAGAATATATATTTATATGGTACACGCACAGTATATATCCAGTAAATCCATGCATTTTCCATGTAACCTTGTGACTGTATTATTTTAATTGCCTTTAATCCTAGATAAAGTTTGTTTTGGGTTAAAAATGCAGCATAATTGTTAAATATATTTTATTATACCTAACTCAGTACTGTTTACCTGTTGAAATATATATTTTATGGCTAATGTAACCCCATAACTATAATATGGCACCTGGCGATCAATTTTTGGCACTTTTTGCCACAACACCACCGGCTGGAGCAGTACATCCCATGATATCTCAAAAGTCTCTCCATGATTTACACACAGATCAGAGCAATTTGCAGCATAGGAAGATAAATGTTTCTACAGACATTCTGAAGTTCTGCAATCACTGCGGTTCGTGAAGCTGGGATGACATCCCATCACTGAGAGGCTTGGTTGAACGACCAGACCAACGTTTTGAAGCAATAATTTTGCCACAAGAGAGCCATCTGAAACACACACACAGCATACATATTTTAGTACCTAATAGCGATAGTTTGCCAGAGGACTTATTAGTGCTAACTAGCATTAGCAATCATTAGTGTACCTTCATATGTGATCTAGTTCGTATCCTCACGTCTTCCGCTGCCCCATGGCTTCTAAAACTCTCCAGTACTTTTCCAGAGTTTTGTCTCGCTGCCTGTAGCCTTCTCTGGCTCTCCATTTTTGCCTTTACTCTGACAAAAAGCCAGCAAGCACCAGGCTCGCCTCCGTATCCATCTTGTGTTTTGCTTGTCACATACAAATGATGTCATGGGAGTGTTGGGCCACCTTGCTGTAAAGATCTCACTCACTTAAGGTGGTATTCAGTCATAATGGATAACGAACAACACTGTGTTGAGTCGGGATGAGTAGGCGCTAGTGGAATTATTATTATTCTCAACACAGGGTCTACAGCTGTTTGCTGTCCAGAATGGCAGAAAAACAATGTGGCATGTGACCACTGACGTTACGTGCAACCCCTCTATACTCAGACTCCTGCTTTCCGTGTCATCATATTTTGCATCCAGAGCTGCTACCAATGCTAGAATATGTTTCCTGTCCATTGTTATTTAGAGACTGCTATTAAAAATAAGTAGAAAGTCTGACCATAGGAAAAGCGGAAGTGCTGAGCTGTGACTGACAACCTGTTGCTGGAACACAGGACACAGACATTTTTTTCCAGAGTGCAACGCACAAGTGCTGAAAAAAAGACGTTCAGGGCGGTCAGGCGACAAAAAACGTGTTTGGTGGACACAGGCTGCATGTAATCTCCCAAAAAAAAGTGACAGCCCAAAAGAAAAAAAAATCTAATTGAGAAATTTACTGTTCTTAATTTTCTGCTCCATGCATTCTCCAGGATTGGTTTACTTCCAGTGTGGGAATCAAACAGTGCTGATGTGATGTCAAAAAATAAATGGCATTTAACAGGATTTTATGTTATTTTAATGGAGAGCGGTGTAACAGTTAAGATATAATCACCCGTCATTTTATTTATATCATGATTCACTAAATAGTTTTTTATTCCATCCACATTCACGTTTTAATTGTAGACTTAGTGTTGAAGTCTATGCATTATTTTATTATTTTTTTAGATGAATGAATGAATGAACGGGGAAAATGGTATGCAGAAGTAACTACATAGGAATATCAAACGAAAATAAATACTGAAACGTATGCCCGTATGCTGAAACATATGCCCATATGTATTATGTATTTGTTTACTGTTGTTATACTGTTGAAGCTCTTATTTGTGTGTCATGGGGTGATGGCTCCGCCTTCCGGTTCCGCCAATCCTGTGGGCATATAAGGGGCTGCTGGTAGAGGGAGGGTCTCTTCCATCTTACCTCTGCCAGCGGCTGCATGCACAGCTGGTTGCACAGAGTACAGCGTGATAATAAACAAGTGTTCAGTGCCACTCCCGGTGTCACCCTTGTCTGCAAGTTACGACATAACATTTGACAACGAGAGGTAAACTCATGGAGGGATATGGAACACCTATTTGTCCATTCCTGGAGCTCCTGGGGCAGTCGCCTGTGCTGTGGCCTCGTTGGTACCAGGCTTTCCAGACATACATGGTGGCGTTGGACCTGGGACGAATGAAGAAGCTGAGGGCTCGTGCATTGTTGGTACAAAACTTAGGAATGGAGGGACAGAGAATTTTGGGCACGCTTGAAGATGCGGACAATTACGAACAAGTGGTCAAGTTAATGGCCCGCCATTGTAGGGCGCCAGACAACGTCATTGTCAAACGGATTAAGTTCAGACAGCGCCGCCAACAGGTAGGCAAACTGATCCAGCGGTTCATGTCAGACTTAAGGCAGTTGGCCGCTGAGTGCCAGTTCGAGCCGTTGGAGGAAGAAATGGTTCGCGACCAGTTGGCGGAACACACCAACTGTGCTGCGGTCCGCTTCAGGCTGCTCTCATTCCCGGGTGAGTTGACGCTGACTAGGGCTGTCGAGTTGGCACTACAGCTGGAAGCAGCAGACAAGCTAACTCGGGAGCTAAGTGAGCACCTTTCACCGGGTAATTCAAGTTCGCCCATGGCCGCGCAGGTAATAGACCCGGACAGCGATGAAAGCATTGAGGATGACGTGGAGGAGGCCAATGCTGCACAAATGAGGTCTGCCCCAGGAAAGCGCAGGTGTATGGGTTGTGGGTCCACGAAGCACCGCTAATAAGGCTAGAGAGTATGCGGCAAGAGGGAAGCACTGTGGAAAATGTGGCCATCTACACCATTTCGCAAGAGTATGCCAGTCAGTAGAACAGGAGAGCCCGCGCAGGAATTCAACTCCCCCCGCCCCGACGATGATACACACGGTGTCCCCGAGTACCTGTGTGTGCACACGCTGCACAGTGGTTCTGGATGGAGTTTCGGTACCGATGCTGGTCGACACGGCAGTGGAGAGTTCGGTGCTGAATTGGGCTATGGTTAGGGAATGTTTTCCCCCCCTACAGGATTGGATGTGTCTCAGCGCCACTTTATGGCTATGGAGGAGAACGGTTGGCCACGGTGGGTACCGTCACACTGACGGCTCAGTACAAATCGGCGGAGATGGCCGATGTGGAGTTTGTTGTGACGGCCTATGATTCTAACGTTATGGGCTGCAACCTGTTTTATGGCCTTGGTTTTTCCATCAAGAGTGGCACTGGGGAAGAGTGGTCAGGCTGCGGACTGTGGGACCGACCGGTTCCGAGAGTTAGGGACGATGCTGTGTGGGATGAACAGTTGCTGGGCACTCCGGAAAGTGAACAGGCCGTGTCGTGCTCAGGATCGCCACGGGAGAGCCCCGGTGCCAGTGTCCGAGCTGCCCTGGATGTGGGCACTGGGCAGCACAGGGGAGGATCTGCGGCGGCGAGCAATGCCCAAACGATGGTCTCAGGCGTTCCCGGAGCATGGCCATGAAGGACTGGTGAACACGGGACCACAGGGGCGGGGTCAGCAGCAGATCTACAAGCAGTCGGGAGAGGACCAAGTGGCACTGGAGGAGCGAGTGCCAGGCGGAAACACCGCAGGCTGGGCAAGGCCTCGCTTGGAGTCGCGGACTGGGTTCGGACTCGGACGGAGGCGAGGTCCAGGCAGGTGAGGGAAAAGCGGAAGATGGAGCGGTACCAGGGTCAGCTGCAGGTGATGGGTGAGTGTCACGATGGCTACCTTCTGCTGTCGGATGGCTTGTGGCGGCATCCCATAGAATTACGGCGTGCCCCGAAGAAGACGGTTGGGCATGATCACAGACGGTTGGAGCGCTTGGAGGTGTGGAGAAGAAGACGCTTTGAGACTGAGGTGACCAGCTGTGGTCCGGGAAGCGGACTGCCTCCAGGGGCAAACTGATGGTGAAGGGTTGGGGGGGGGGGGGGGGTCATCCTCACCAAGTCATGGACATGTTCCAGCGGTTAAATTTTGTTCTATGTTAATAGTTTTGGGGATTGTTTTAATATTTTATATTATGTAGGAGACATGGCAGTAGTTTTTTTTTTTTTTTTTTTTTACTGGACTTCTATAGTATAGGCGGCAGAATAACCCACCTCGCCATGTGGGGGGTAAGATGGCAGTCTACCAGTCCCCCCTAATTTTAGTTGTTTTGTGTGAATGTCATAGGCCTCTTTTGGTGATTTTGGTTTGATTATGTTTAGCAGATTATTCGGGTTACAAATTGGAGTGAGTTGATTGTGTATGTGTTTTGGAGTTTTTTCTACGGGGGGAGGATATTATGTATTTGTTCACTGTTGTTATACTGTTGGAGCTCTTATTTGTGTGGCACGGAGTGGTGGCGCCGCCAACCAACGTGCTCGTATAAGAGGCTGCTGGTAGAGGGATGGTCTCTTCCGCCGCACCTCTGCCAGCGGCTGCGTGCACGGCTGGTTGCACAGAGTACAGCTTGATGATAAACAGGTGTTCAGCTCCACTCCCTGTGTCATCCTTGTCTGCAACTTATGACATAACGTCGTGTTCGCTCCAGAAGCAGAACGGCAGGAAGCCTCCACAAACACTGATGAGCGTCACCTGACGCTGATGTCAGCTGACCTGCGCTGAGTGTTTCTCTGACTTTTCAAAACGTCTGCAAAAGTCGGTCCAAACGCTATAGGGTGAACCCAGCTTTAGGCTGACTTGGGTAACCTGTGCATAACTTAGCCCAGCACTCAGGAACTCTTACAAACTGAGCCCAAATTTCACCATCGTTTATTTCCAAACGTCGGCAAATTTTCAGCATGCTGAAAAATTTGCAAAGTACACAACTTTTGCCAGCGTTTGCCAACAAACACCAGCAATCTAACTTTTGCCAGCAGAGCCACACGTTTGCCAAAACGCCAGTAAAAGTCGGTCCAAACGTTGTTGTGAATCCACCCTGTTGCCTGAAAGCTCTGTATCGCCCTCTTGTGTACTACAGTTGGCTGATGAACTGGTGGGGCAGCAGAAAGGCAAGAAACCACCCAGAGAGTCTGTACAGCCGGTGGGAGCAGGATCATGATCTCCAGGCCTTTGGACAACTGGGGCTTTTCTATGAATACCTGGAAATGGGTAAGCATGCGATGCATGCTCAGAGCAGAGGAGGAACTAAATCAAAACCATAATCCTTTCTAAGCTGTGCATATATGACCTACACAGAATTTCAAAAAAAGTTTGTCTGTATCACTGCCCAAAGATATATTCAACTTCAGTACAGGGAGATGTGTAGTGATTAATTAACAGATGACTTCCTGGAGGTGGTGCTGTTTCCTTTGCTCCGTCTTTCACTCCTAGCTCTCCTCTCTGTACTCCAGTGATCCAGTTTGGTTTCATCACACTCTTCGTTGCCTCCTTCCCCTTGGCACCCCTGCTGGCTCTCATCAACAACATCATTGAGGTCCGAGTGGACGCCTGGAAGCTCACCACTCAGTTCAGGCGCCCTGTGGCAGCCAAGGCCCACAGCATAGGAGCCTGGGAGGAGATCCTCGGCGGAATAGCCGCACTCTCTGTTGTCACAAACGTGAGTGTGGCCGTGTGGGATCACAGTCACCTGTGAGATGCTTTTTTCTACACTTTGCTAATTCAAATGTTATTATTCTTCTCGCTTCAGGCATTTATTGTGGCCTTCACCTCTGATATGATCCCTCGCCTGGTGTACATGTATGCATACCAGCCAGATGGTGAGATGAACATGAAAGGCTACATAAACAACAGCCTTTCTGTGTTTAACATCTCAGAGATTCCGCTGGTTAACAGGCCTGATGAAGAGGAGAATCCATCCTGGTTCAACAGCTCCATCACTACCTGCAGGTGAGTGTTTGTGTAAAAGGTTTGCATTTTGATTTGAAGGGACTTGCAGAGTTTTATCAGCCTACCAAATATTAGAGTATGTGTAGTTAAGAATAACTGTTTTAACAATATTATGCGTTTGTGAATGTCTTTATTTAAAAAAAATAGTATGTTCTAAAATGTTGGTAGAAGAATAAAGGTTGTTAAAGCTTGCTGCCAATCTATTAACTGATAACTGTTTACTGAATATGTATAGTCTTTAAGAAAGAGGAAAGTTTTTTTATACTGGAAGTTTTGCATTTCTGTCTGTTGTACTTGGCTGTATGAAAATGAATAGTTGGTATGTAAAAGAATGAGTGGATCTGCCAAAATGTAATACAATGTCATGTAATCTCAAAACAAAATATTATAATAAAGCTAATACAAATTTACTTTTGTATTAGTTTTTGAAAATGTTCTCTATTTGTTATGTAAAAGATGTTTAGTATGACAGGGTCA
This sequence comes from Pholidichthys leucotaenia, assembly GCA_020510985.1. NCBI lineage: Eukaryota > Metazoa > Chordata > Actinopteri > Cichliformes > Pholidichthyidae > Pholidichthys > Pholidichthys leucotaenia. Next base: position 84,518,776 of record CM035840.1, on the reverse strand, counting down.
CAAGACAGAAGGTTTTTTTTACAAAATAAAACATCCTGGCCTGGCAAAATTTCCCCCCCCCCCAAAAAAAAAATAAAAAAAAAAATAAAAAAATGCATCAAGTTTCCCAAAAGCATGTGGGAAAATGTGTTATGTCTGATTAAACCAAAACTTAACTTTTTGGCCACGATTCCCAAATGTAATGATTGTATGGTACAAAAACAACACTACGCATTACCAAAAGAACATACAGTATACCCACAATAAAACATAGTGGTGGCAGCATCATGCTTTGGGGTTGCTTTTCTACAGCTGGAACTGGGGCTTTAGTCAGTTGGGGGGGGGGGGGATTATGAACAGTTCCAAATAACAGCCAGTTTTGTTCCAAAACCTTCAGCTATCTGCTAGAAAGTTGAAACTGAAACAGAATTTTACATGTTAGCATGACAGTGATCGCGGGCATACATCCAGATCAACAAAAGAATGGCTTTACCAAAAGAAAATTAGTTTTGGAATGGCCCAGCTGGATCCTAAATTTAACTCCAACTAAAAATCTGTAGGGTGAACTGAAGAGGGCTATGCGCAAGAGACACCTTTGCAATCTGACAGATTTGGAACACTCTTGCAAGGAGCAGTGAGCAAATATTTGAGAGGTGTGGCATGCTGATATACTCCTACCCCAAAAGACTGAATGCTGTAACTGAATCAAAAGGTGCTTCAACAAAGTATTAGTTTAAGGGGGTGCACACTTATGCAACAAGTTTATTGCACATTTTCAATTTTTAAAAAAATATTTTTCCACATAACAGATTTGTTTGTTTTTCAGTTGATTTGTAAGGGTCGTCGCATTTAAGGGGAAAAGTTTGGAAATTAATTGTTGTGGTCTCTTTTTTTTTTACATCACAAAAGCCTGACATTTTAATGGGGAGTGTACACTTATATATCCACTGTACAGTAGTTTTCACAATATAGGTTCAGTCACTGTCAATAATCAAAAACACATTCATCTCTAGTAATATGATATGAAAGTTAAACAAGCTCTCGTTGTTAAATTGATTATCGTATACTGTCCACTCCTGGTACCAGAGTTATGCTGTATTTTCTTTCAATATCTTTTGACCAAATTGGCTTATAGTAAAAATGACAGTTGAGTCTCCACAGCAACCTGTTTGAAATTAAAATTTATGACTTGTTCTTTCTTTGGTAGGTACCGTGACTACCGCTATCCTCCTGGGCATGAGAAGGAGTACTCTCACACCATGCAGTTCTGGCATATTTTGGCGGCCAAGCTGGCTTTTATCATTATCATGGAGGTAACGTGAGGCCTTCGTTCTTCCACCAGCATCACTGACACCTACTGACTTTGTCTTACATTTTTACCTTGTGTAGTAGTTGGTGTTTCTTCCGCACCTCTCAGTTTCTGACTTTGTCATTTTTTTTTATCCTCCTCCTCGGCAGCATGTTGTCTTCCTGGTGAAGTTCTTCGTGGCCTGGATGATTCCCGATGTTCCGTCTGACGTGAGGGCTCGAGTCAAGAGAGAGCGCTACCTGGTTCAGGAGTACCTCCACAACTACGAAGTGGAGAAGCTGAAGCTCCAGCTCAGCCAAAACAGCAACCAAGAGTGTACGTGTACGCCCATGATATACCCGTCTTTACCCAAACACGAGGTGCTGTCGGAGTGCCTCTAGCCCGACGAGCTTCCACTTGATCAGCTGGTGATGTGGATTTACCTGCTTGACCATCACTTCACTGTAATCGTTGATTTTTTTTTTTTTCCTCAAGTACGTGCACAATCTTTAACAGAGGTTTGCTCAGCTCACAGCCACCCCTCTTATGGTGACCTGCTGGTACCCGAGGGTCACACAAGTGAAAGACCAAGCCTCCATGCATGCGGGCATTTGCAGACACTTGAATTTAAACGGCTCACTCATATTTATACGTCTTCATGCTGCTTTGAATATAGTGCTGAAGATAATCTAAGTTTGCTGTAAAAAAAAACATGCAAAACCATATACACTGTGTCTGATATGAAGCAAATGTATCTTTAGGTGCCACTATGAAAAACCAAAGATCGGATGCCTTAATGGATCACACACTTATTCGTGTTTCAATCTGACAGCGCTACCGGGTGCGACACACTTAAAAGTACTGCATTATGGCACTCTGATTACTTTCTTTTTTTTTTTTTTTTTTTAGTTCTGACAAGCAATGTAAAGTGTTAATTTTATTATTAAAGTAGTTTACTTTTTTGAGCAGTTTGTTACAATTTATATATTACAGGATCTTTCTTGCCATTAAAAAGAAAGAAAAATCCACAATATGTCAGTCTGGGACAGGCATCTTTGAAGTCTCCTCCCCATTTTCTTTGCTATTAAACGTCAGTCAGTTAGGAACCGGTACTTTTTGAGAAGCACCTGGTAGCAAAGCTCTATAACCCCAGCTTTGAAACCTTTTGATGAAAGAATATGATGATACTCCTGCATCACCAGTGTAGGGTAGGCAGTATAAACAGCAGAGGTTTTAATTATACCATCCAGCAGCTTCAGTTTTGAAAAAAGATGTAGAATTTGACACTTAGGGCTATAATTTTGAGTTACTACAGCAGTCTTTTCTTATTAAAACAAAGGCTGCCTGCACCTCCCTCACTGTGCAGTAAGTTGGTTGGTATATCATATTAACATTACAATCGCATATTCTCCGTTGTTTAGTGAGGTGAAATGATCAAAAAGAAATGAACTGCTCTTTAAAAAAAAGTTCAGTTGTATGTTGGCAGGTAAAGTGATAAACATGTTCTGAATATAGGGTACACTTAAACCTATATAGTTTTTAAAGAGGCTAAAATCCTGCAAATATTACCACTGTCTGTCTAAAGCAGTGTGTTTTCTATCGTCTAAGTTGCTTGGTGTTTATGGAAAGCTGTCTGAGTATTTATTCCATGGGTGGACAGTCTTCATTTTCTTCTTCTTCCAGGGGTGAAGCAACAAATTTTGAAGCACAGGGGCAGCAGTTAATCCCCCCTCCCAATAGCCCTGCCGCCACACGAAATTGACTAATATAAAATAATTAGAAAATAAATATATTCTGTATCACTAGTTTTAGAAGCCGTTGTCTCTATTGAAGGCTGTGACTCTGTGGGATTCAGAAACATATTGATTTACATACCGAAGAATAGTATATTGCAATATACAGTGGTGTGAAAAAGTGTTTACCCCCTTCCTGATTTTTTTTTGTATGATTGCCACACTTAAATGTTTCAGATCATCAAACAAATGTAAACATTAGACAAAGATAACAAAAGTAAACACAAAAAGCAGTTTTCAAATGAAGGTGTTTATTATTAAGGGTAAAAAAAAAAACCTACATGGCCCTGTGTGAAAAAGTGATTGCCCTCTCCTGTTAAAACATAAATTAACTGTGGTTTATCACATCTTTGGAAAGCTGAGTTCAATTTATCTAGCCACACCCAGGCCTGATTACTGCCACACCTGTTCTCAATCAAGAAATCACTTAAATAGGACCTGCCTGACAAAGTGAAGTAGACCAAAAGATCCTTAAAAGCTAGACATCATGCTGCGATCCAAAGAAATTCAGGAACAAATGAGAAACAAAGTAATTAAGATCTATCAGTCTGGAAAAGGTTATTGAGGTATTTCTAAAACTTTGGGACTCCAGCGAACCACAGTGAGAGCCATTATCTACAAATGGCGAAAACATGGAACAGTGGTGAACCTTCCCAGGAGTGGCCGGCCGACCAAAATTACCCCAAGAGCACAGTGACGACTCATCCAAGAGGTCACAAAAGACCCCACAACAACATCCAAAGAACTGCAGGCCTCACTTGCCTCAGTTAAGGTCAGTGTTCATGACTCCACCATAAGAAAGAGACTGGGAAAAAATGGTCTGCATGGCAGAGTTCCAAGATGAAAACCACTGCTGCAGAAACAAGAACATAAAGGCTTGTCTCAGTTTTGCCAGAAAACATCTTGATGATTCCCAAGACTTTTGGGAAAATACTCTGTGGACTGACAAGACAAAAGTTGAACTTTTTGGAAGGTGTGTGTCCCATTACATCCGGCGTAAAAGTAACACAGCATTTCAGAAAAGGAACATCATACCAACAGTAAAATATGGTGGTGGCAGTGTGATGATGTGGGGCTGTTTTGCTGCTTCAGGACCCGGAAGACTTGCTGTAGTAAATGGAACCTTGAATTCTACTGTCTACCAAAAAAATCCTGAAGGAGAATGTCCAGCCATCTGTTCGTGGCCTCAAACTGAAGCACACTTGTGTTCAGCAGCAGGACAATGATCCAAAACACACCAGCAAGTCCACCTCTGAATGGCTTAAGAAAAACAAAATGAAGACTTTGGAGTGGCCAGGACCTGTCCTGACCCAAATCCGATTAAGATGCTGTGGCATGACCTTGAAAAGGCGGTTTGTGCTCGAAAACCCTCCAATGTGGCTGAATTACAATGATTCTGCAAAGATGAGCGGGCCAGAATTCCTCCACAGTGCTGTAAAAGTCTCATTGCCAGTTATCACAAACACTCGATTGCAGTTGTTGCTGCTAAGGGTGGCCCAACCAGTTATTAGATTTAGGGGGTAATCACTTTTTCACACAGGGCCATGTAGGTTTGGATTTTTTTTCCCTTAATAATAAGCGCCTTCATTAAAAAACTACATTTTGTTTACTTGTTATCTTTGTCTAATATTTAAATTTGTTTGATGATCTGAAACATTTAAGAGTGACTTACAAAAAAAAAAGAAATCAGGAAGGGGGCAAACACTTTTTCACACCACTATAAATTCCCATCTACACTTCAAATTATACTCCAATAAGAATTTTAGGCCATACTGCCCAGCCCTACACCAGTGCCTCTCTGAGGGAAATAAACTGGCTTTACTGTTGCAGATTATATAGGGAGAATATGCCACTTTGTGAATGTGCTTTAGGTCAAATTAACCAACTAAACACCTTTTGGACAATATAATAAACATGCTCCCACTGATTGGAAAAAGTGTGATGGATTTTTTTGTACGTAAAGGCAGTAATCATGTAACAATAATGTTCTAAATTATTTTCCTACCACTGCCTCTCAGTCGAATAGGAGTCGCTGTAATTTGAAGCCTGAGATTTTGTGTATTTTTGCGGTTTTCTCTCTGTACTCACTGTGCAGATGCATGAAGATTCAGCTGTGTTTTTCCCCCTCGCCCTATTATGTTTTTAACAGTTGCTGTAAGAACTGTGAGCTTTGTTTATTTCTCACCCTTGAGGTCACAGCACAGAGGTAACACAATTTTACCAAATCAGATTTCTTATTCCAGTGGCCATTATAATGAAAGGCTGGGACACGTTTTGCTATAAGCTCATAACAGCTTCTCCACCCCATAACCTGACACGTGAAGTCGGGTTTTTTTTTTTGCAATTTAATGAAGAGAATTCTGTGCTGCTGTAACTACTGTGAGGAAGGGCAATTTTGTCCTGCGGTGGCCAGTTTGTTAACTGTTGAAAGCCCCAAAAGGGTGAGGAGATCCCTTTCTAATGTGTGCATGTTTACCGATGCATCGGGCTAATGAAAGCCTGCGCTCACCTGCTGAACTGTGTTTGCTCCTTTAAAGGGGTCATTGACTGAAAGCAAATTGTGTTTTTGTAGGGTTTAACCTTCTGAAATGTGTCTGATGGTCATGTAATTATTGGAAAAAATAACAAAACACTCACTTCTCTTTAATAAACGCACAGCCCATATCATTTCTGTCTCTGAGAAGCTGTTCTGACTGTACTGGTTTTGTTCCTGTACACCAAGAAGAGGCAAGTCCAGCCTTGATTCTCACCTACTGCTCTCTCAGCTGAGCTGTCTGCAAACAGTGTAGATGAGCAGGGCGTCCAAGCTTCAGAGCTAACAGTGCTACTAGGGAGTTAGCTTACCAAGCAAGGTCTATATTATTATTTTCTTTAGATTTCAGTCACCCTAATGGGCATTGCTGTTTCCACCTGGTTCACTAATCCACAGTAGATGATTTATCTCGTGTCATTCAGGCTCATTTTGCTGTATTTTTTTTTTTACCATGATGCTTCATTGAATCATTAATATCAGCCCTGGCTAAGTGTTCAGAGTCTGTCAGTGTAACCACATTGCCGCTCGCCCAGCAGGGAAAGGCTGATGGACGGGCCACCTGGCGTTAGTTTAACTGTTGAACAGCTGGGTTTTGATCGCTATTTTCTATAAATAATATTCAAGCCCCCGCTGGAATCTTTGTTCATCTAACAACACTTGACCATATATGTCATTCTTAGATGTTATTTTAGCTTACTAGTTTATTTTCTCTAGCTGAAACCCAAGGTGGCTAGCTACAGCTAGTTCAGCCACTCATTCACAAATGTTTTTGTGCTTATTGTACTCCATGGACTGGTCATATCGTATTGACCACCCATATTGAATTTACATTAGTTGGCTCAGGCTCGCAATCCAAGCTAGGAGCTAGCCAGCTAAGATTAGCAGTAGTGATGTAAGAGGGAAGGTGGTGTTAAAAGGCGGTCTTAGGAATTTAAAGAGATATGTACCGAAACAAGCCATTCTGAGCAAGGCTGCAAAACATGAATCACAATGATGCTGCAATAATTAAAGGCAAATTGACCAAAATATGTCACAAACATTTCATTAAGGCATGTGGGAGCTGTTAAACTGTGGGGAAAGTGCAGTCAGTGACCCCTTTAAACAAAACCTGGCAACCATCGTCTATTTCTGGTGCTTCTGCATTTCTGTGCTTTGTCTGTGTAGAGAAGGAAACTCCATGTGCTGTTTTTTTTTATGTTGCACAAAGCACTTAATGAACCACGAATACCAAGATGTAAACATGTCAAACTAGTAGTTGTTATGACTGTAGATTTACAGTCTGTTTTGAAGTGACAAAGTGTGATATTTATTTAAATGAAGCAAGAGTTGTAGTATAAGGAGCAAATGTACAAACGAAGACACATTGTAGCTTTTGTTTGCAATCACATGAAGGATATTTGCAGTTATTTGATTGCATAGACAGAAATAAGAGGGATATTTGTAATTGAAGTATTTGAATTTTATGTAACATGGACTCTGATGACTAAATTGGTTTGAGGTGTTTAATTTGACTACGCCTCTCTATATGCCTTACATGTAGCCTGATCTCATATAAACCATACCTGTTATTGCCTTAATACATTAAAATCTTTCTATTTAATGTTAATGTAATTCTCTGTCACAATAGCTTTTTCTTTTATTTGAGATATTTCTTGTGACCATAGTATTTTTATTTCATCAAGCTTATGTTAAAAAAAAGTTTACTCACTGCTTAAAGTTAAAATTCTTGTTTTTTTTTTGTTTTTTTTTTTTGTAATTGTCTTATAACCAATGTGTAATGTATCAATAAAGACATTTCAAATAAAAAATGAAGTGGTGTCTCAGCTTGTGTGTCATATTCTTGCACTCCTAAACCCTGCAGACGGTCGCTCCTGTTCATGTTAATGCTAGCAGAACAGATGGCCAGGGAGTGGCCTGATAACTATTCAGTGTTTGTTCACACCAAAATATGTTGGCATGGTGCTTTTGCTTGGCAGCTGGCACAGTAGTGGTTTCACTGTAACAAAGACATGGCCAACACTGAGGCTCAGGTAGGTTGTGATTTTAAGCATGCGTATCAGTTTATTCAATTCAATTCAATTCAACTTTATTTATATAGCGCCATTTCACAACAACAGTCATCTCATAGCACTATCAACTGTAGGGAGGACCCCCACAGTTGCAGAAAGACCCCAGCAATCAGGCGATCCCCTGTGAGCAAGCACTTGGCGACGGTGGAGAGGAAAAACTCCCTTTTAACAGGAAGAAACCTCCAGCAGAACCAGGCTCAGGGAGGGGCAGTCATCTGCTGCGACTGGCTGGGGGGTGAGGGGACAGAGAAGAAGAAAAGAACAGACATGTAGAGAGCAAACAGCACGATGGGGACTCAATCTATGGGAGAGAACAAACAAATGTTAATGACCAGCAAAAAAAAAAATATTTCATAGAGAGTGAGGAAAGGAGTGAGGCCCAGTGCATTACTGGAGGTCCCCCGGCTGACGAAACCTATTAGCAGCATAACTAAGGGAGGGTTCAGAAACACATGATCCCTCCCTAATTGTAGGCTATATCAAAAAGGTAGGTTTTAGCCCTATTCTTAAAAACAGAGATCGAGTCTGACTCCCGAATCCAGATTGGCAGCTGATTCCACAGGAGAGGAGCTTGATAACTGAAGGCTCTGCCTCCCATTGTACTTTTGGAGATTCTAGGTATTACAAGTAAACCTGCATTTTGGGAGCGTAGTGCTCTGTTAGGATGATACGGTAGTATCAGATCTTTTAAATAAAAAGGAGCCTGATTGTTTAGAGCTTTGTAAGTAAGAAGAAGGATTTTAAACTTAATTCTAAACTCTATGGGAAGCCAATGAAGGGAGGCCAGAACCGGAGAGATATGATCTCTCTTTCTAGTACCTGTTAAAACTCTTGCTGCAGCATTTTGGATCAGCTGAAGACTTTTTAAAGATGTTTTAGGACAGCCTGATAATAAAGAATTACAATAATCTAATCTCGAGCTAACAAAAGCGTGGATCAGCTTCTCAGCATCACTCTGAAACAAGATGCTCCTAATCTTGGCAATATTACGCAAATGATAGAAGGCAGTCTTAGAAACAAATTTAATATGTGAATTGAAGGACAAATCCTGATCAAAAATAACTCCAAGGTTCCTCACAGAGCTATTAAGAGAAAGAGTAACTGCATCCAAACTGAAAGTTTGATTTGGAAAGGAATTTCTAAGGTTTTTTGGACCAACAAGAATGACTTCAGTCTTATCTGAATTTAATAGCAGGAAATTACAAGTCATCCAAACTTTGATTTCCTTAAGACAGGCTTCTAACTTGGCTAATTGATTAGTATCATCTGGCTTCATTGACAGGTATAATTGTGTGTCATCTGCATAACAGTGAAAATGTATACAGTGCTTTCTAATAATGTTGCCTAACGGAAGCATATATAAACTAAAAAGAGTAGGGCCAAGCACAGATCCCTGTGGAACTCCATGACTAAGCTTTGAGCTGAGAGAAAACTCATCATTTACATGAACAAACTGGAACCTATCAGATAAATAAGATCTAAACCACTGCAACGAAGTTCCATTAAGTCCAACATAGTGTTCTAATCTATCAAGTAGAATATTATGATCAATAGTATCAAAAGCTGCACTAAGATCTAAAAGGACAAGTACAGAAACTAGTCCATTATCAGATGCAATGAGGAGGTCGTTAGTGACCTTCGCTAAGGCTGTTTCAGTGCTATGATGGATTCTAAACCCAGATTGAAACTCCTCAAATAAACCATTTCCCTGCAGGTGGTCAAATAATTGCGTAGCAACAACTCTTTCTAAGATTTTTGAAATGAAAGGGAGATTAGAGATTGGTCTATAGTTAGCTAAAGCTCCTGGATCTAGCGTTGGCTTTTTGAGTAAGGGTTTAATTACAGCCATTTTAAAAGCCTGCGGTACATGGCCTAAAGTTAATGAAGAATTGATTATATGAAGAATAAAGCTACCAATAAGATATGATAGATTTATGATAGATTTATGGCCCAGTAGAAGTATTTTCTCTATTATATGACCGGAACTTGCAAGCATTTTGTGTACCAGAGCCTATTAAGGTTGCTGTCAATGAGAAGAGTCTTCTCTTAAAGTGGGTCCATGCTAAAACTCCAAACTGAGCTCTCTGTGGTCACCCAATTGGTAGTGTAGTAGTTGAATGGTAAATGGCGTTCACTTATATAGCGCTTTTTACTCCTCTCTGGATGACCAAAGCGCTTTACGGATCCACCCATTTACACACTGATGGTGGCAGAGCTGCCATGCAAGACGCTGATCTGACCCACCAGGAGCAACTGGGGGTTCAGTGTCTTGCTCAAGGACAATTCGACATGCAGACTGCAGACAAGAGCGGGAATCGAACCACCAACCCTCCGATCAATAATCAGTCACTCTACACCTGCGCTACAGCCATCCCTGAAGAAGAAGAAGAAGAAGCCCTCTGTGACTTGGAACACATCATGGCTTTAGATTATTTTCTTCCTAAGGATGCCCTCACCCTCAGGTTTCCCCTCATCATGTTGTCTCTTTAGTTTTTTTTTGTTTGTTGGGGTTTTTTTTCCAGCCACCTGATGGTATGGACCTGCTGCACAGGGTTCCTCTTCCCCCCTGAACCTTGTCTGACACCTTCTGGGCACTTCCTCCCCCTTTCTCTTCTTATCCATTACTCACGGGATGCTACTCCTCTAACTCGGCATGTTCTTTATCACCTGCAGTATGGTGGACCTCACTGTCATATATTCACTGTGACATCTGGAGCTGCTGACCTGCTGGTGTGAGTGTAATGTTGGCAACAGTTCTGGTCCACAGAGCCTCTAACCCATAGAACTCAGACCTAGACATCATACCATGTAGAAGCGGAGCGTCTATTATCCACTGTAGTCCATCAGTCTGTGGCCTGTGCTACATTAGAGATCTACAGCTTTAGCTGATCTTTATCCTGCCTCACCATGATACAGGTGGTACAATCCTGGGGGCCTGTTATCACACCTTGTGACACCTTTGCACTGGAAATAAGATTCTGTGACTATGTTGCTCTATGTTTAGCTGTGTAGATCACGGAAACTTCTGCTGTCTCATTTCTGTCTGTGTCTAAGCATGATATCGCTGATATCTGAATGGACCGATGTTACAGTTGGGGAAAAACAGTAGGCAGCTGTTTTGACATTTGTTAAAGCATTCTGGATGAACTTTTGTCTGTCAGTGGAACTGTTCAGGAAAAAAAACGGTCTTTGATTTCATAGTTCTTTAGGCATATAAATGATCAAATCTGATACGCATTGTACATACAATGTAGTAGGGATGCATATCAGTGTCAGTATCGGCTGATATTGGCCCATCAGCAAATAAGGTGAGGTTCACAAATAGCAGTGGCTGATTTCTTTCAGGTGTCTCTGTTGTGATGCATTGATTTTGCCCTGAAACAGACAATAGTAGCCTACAACTGTAAATTCTGACTACATCTGAGTTTAATGCTGTACATCATTTATGTTTTATAATGCATATTTCTTTGTCTCCCTGACATTAAAGGTGGAATTTTTTTTTTTTTTATTTTCAATCCACTATCAACCAATTCATTATTTTAAACATCTGGTATCAGCCCAAATTTTAACCACAGGTGCATCCTTAGTATACACAGTTGAAACTAGAAGTTTACATACACTGTATAAAAAGACACAACTTTTTTTTCCCTCACTGTTTGACATTAAATCAAACCAGACTTTTCCTGTTTTAGGTCCATTAGGATTACTAAAATTATTTCTATTTACTAAATAATTTTTATATTTGATAAATATTTTTTTTAGAATTTTTTTTGTTATTTTCTTCAAGGTCGGAAGTTTACATATATTTCCTTAGTATCTAGTAGCATTGCCTTTAAATTGTATGACTTGGGTCAAACATTTTGGTTGTCCTTCCACAAACTTCTCACAGCAGTTTGCTGAAATTTTGGTCCATTCCTCCCGACAGAACTGATGTAACTGAGTCAGGTTTGTAGGCTGACTTGCTCACACACGTCTTTTCAGCTCTACCCACAAATTTTCTATAGGATTGAGATCAGGGCTTTGTGATGGCCACTCCAAAACATTGACTTTGTTGTCTTAAGCCACTTTGTAACTAATCTGGCGGTACGCTGAGGGTCATTGTCCATTTGGAAGACTCATTCGCACCCAAGCTTTAACTTCCTGGCTGATGTCTTGAGATGTTGCTTCAATATTTCCAGATAATGTTCTTTCCTTATGATGCCATCTATCTTGTGAAGTGCACTAATCCCTCCTGCAGCAAAACACCCCCACAACATGATGCTGCCACCTCTGTACTACACATTTGGGATGGTGTTCTCAGGCTTGAAAGCTAACCCTTTTTCCTCCAAATATAATGATGGAAATTATGGCCAAACATTCATTCATTCATCTTCTTCCGCTTAATCCTTTTCGGGTCGCGGGGGGGCTGGAGCCTATCCCAGCATCTTTGGGCGAGAGGCAGGGTACACCCTGGACAGATCGCCAGTCCATCGCAGGGCCAACACAGAGAGACAGACAACCATTCACTCTCACAGTCACACCTAAGGACAATTTAGAATCCCCAGTTTTGATGCCAATTAACCTAACTTGCATGTTTTTGGCATGTGGGAGGAAACCGGAGAAATCCCGGCGTAAACCCACGCAGACACGGGGAGAACATGCAAACTCCACACAGATCACTGTTGGTCGGGGGCTGGGATCGAACCGAGGATCCCCCGGCCAAAGGTGAGTTGCTGTGCTGCCGCAGTGCTAACTACTGCGCCACCGTGCCGCCCTTAACAGTTCAGTTTTAGTTTCATCAGACTACAGGATATGTCTCCAGAATGAATCTCTTTGTCCCTGTGTGCATTTGCAAATTGTAATCTGACTTTTTTTTATGATGCTTTTGAAGTAATGGGTTCTTCCTCAGGGAGTGGCCTTTCAGCCCATGTCGGTACAGGACTTGTTTGACTATGGATGATGACACTCTTTTACCAGCTTCAGCCAGCATCTTCACAAGGTCTTTTGCTTTTGTTCTGATAGATAGATAGATAGATGTACTTTATTGATCCCAAACTGGAGAATTACAGTGTAACAGCAGCATGACACATGTAGATGACCAAAACAACAGAAACACACACAGCATAATAGATAAAGGAATTACCCAGAAAAGTAAACCTGCCTGATAACTTTGTATACATCGCAGATGATGACCCATATGGATAGATAGATAGATAGATACATCGTACTCGCTGTACAATACAGAACTATCAGGTGCAGGGTGCAATGTGAGGTACCAATTACACTGTAAGGTGCAGTATGGCAGCATAATTTGTGATGTTGTGATTAGGCACTTTATTGTGAAGTGCAGTGTAGTGGCGGGCACTTCCTGTTCCGCCACTGCACTGCCCTATAAATACCAGAGGGCATCCATATTGCGGCCTCTTCGACCGGTGCCCTCTGTCTGGTGCCTACCATGTGTCAGCTGTTCCATCAACCTTGAATAAAGCTGTGTTCATCCAGCCATCTGGCCTCATCCTTTATAAAGGTATTTTACCATACATAACATTTGGCGATCGAGGATTAACTCATGGAGGCATGTGTCACACCACTTCACCCCTTCCACAAGCTTCCGGGCAAGCCGCCGGTGCCTTGGCCGAGATTGTTTGAGGCTTTCCAGACCTACATCACTGTGCTTGACCTGGGTAAGCTCGACACGTAAAGAGCACATGCACTACTTGTTCACAACCTGGGGATTGAGGGCCAGCGTGTCCTGCACACACTCGGTGCTTCAGACTCTTGAAGATACCGTCGAGCTGCTAGCAAGGCACTTTCATACTCCAGATAGCGTGACTGTCTGGAGGATTCGCTTTCGGCAGCGACATCAAAGAGTGGGTGAGCCTATCCATCAGTTTGTCGCTGACTTAAGGAAGTTAGCTAGCGAGTGTCATCGCTTTGGATCACTGGAAGATGAATTGGTACGTCACCAGCTTGCGGAGCACACGAGTAGTGTCACGTTGTGGGCGAGGCTACTCACAGTGCCGAATGACTTAACATTAGCCAGGGCTGTAGAGCTAGCTCTGCAGCTGGAGGCTGCAGACAAGCTAGCTTTGGAGCTAAACTGGCACCAGTCACAACGGCCACCGGAGCTTCCTGCCGCGGCAAATGTAGTGGACTCGGATAGCGAGGATAGCTTGGACGACGATACTATGGAAGCCAATGCTGCCAGCCGAAGGTCTGCCCTGGGAAAACCCCTTTGCAAGGGCTGTGGGTCCATGAAGCACTGCAACAGGGCTAAGGACTGCCCAGCTAGAGGGAAGCATTGTAGCAGATGTGGACGTTTGAACCATTATGCTAGAGTGTGCCGTGTATCTGAGCCGGAGAGCCCACGGAAAAAATCACTCCACCGGCCCCCGGCAACCATCCATACGGTATCCCCCAGTGCCAACGGGTACATGTTCTGTGCAGTGGAACTGAATGCCGTGGAGGTACCGCTGCTGCTCGACACGGGGCGGAGGGGTCGTTGCTGAATTGGACCATGGTGAGGAAGTTTTTCCCCCACTACAGGGTAAAAGGTAACCCAGCGCCATTTTATGGTTATGGAGGTGGAAGGCTGTGCACAGTTGGGATGTTGGAGTTAACGGCTCGGTATAAGTATGCAACGATGGTTGACTTCACGTTCCATGTGATGGTCCGAGATGATAACATCATGGGCTGTGAGTTGTTCTACAGACTGGGTTTCACCATTAAAGACAACACTAGGGAAGAGTGGTCGGGTTGTGGCCAGTGGAACCCTCCGGTTCCGGTGGTTGATGACACAGTTGTGTGGGATGAAGAACTAATGGACACCACGGTGGTCAAGCAGGACCAGCCTCACTCAGGTTCAGTGCAGGAGGGTCTCAGTGCCAGCACTTGGGAAATGGTAGAGGGGGGTACCAAGCATGGCAGCGAGGCACCTGCGCTGGCGAGTGACACCGATGTGCTAGCCCCAGATTCCTCCGGAGCTTGGCTGCAGAGGGATGGAGGGTCCGCAGCTACAATGGTGACCACTACGATGGCTTCAGAAGAGGTCGGGGCCAGACCAACAAGCACGGGAGAACTGCGTGCTCAGCAGCACCATGTCAGGCCGAACCAAGCCCCCTTGAGGGTTATGGACTTGGTTCGGGTTTGAGGAGAGAAACGTCCATGGCAAAGTTGGGCCAGACGACAGCCAGCGAAACACCAGGAGTGTCTGCGCATAGTGGCTAAGCTAGGCGCAGCAGACTTCAAGCTGTCGGATGGCTCGGCGAGGCACGCCAATCAGCTTCGGCGTGTCCGGGAAGAGGCTTCTGGTGGCGGGGATGGACGAGAGTAGGAGTCGGTGGTGAGGAAGAAAAGCACTTTCGTCTGGAAGATCAGCCATTGTCCCGAGGGCCTGCTGTTTCCATGGGCGCGCTTGCTGAGGGGCTGCCCTGGGTCCCCATGCTGGTTCTGCTACTCCTGCCCAAGGAACAGTGCTGTAAATTTTTATGTCCATAGTTCTGATGTTCTTGTGTTTATGTATGTAGTAAAATGGGATTGTTTTGTGTGTTTTATTTAGTTTAGGAACATGGCAGTGATTTTAGTTTGATAATGGACTTTTTCTTTAGTTTATCTGGTGGCAGAATAATCCACCGTGCCGTGGGGGGCTGTATGGTAGTCCACCCATTAGCTCTATTTTAGGTTTTGTTGTGTGAATGTGTTAGGCCATTTGAGTACATTAGTTTTCATTATGTTAGCATATGATTCGGGTCCTAAATTGGGGAGGTCTTAATTGTGTGTGTGGTTCTGGACTTGTATGTTGGTCTTGGATGTTGTGATTAGGCACCTTTATTGTGAAGTGCCGTGCAGTGGTGGGCACTTCCTGTTCCGCCACTGCACCGCCCTATAAATACCAGAGGGCATCCATATTACGGCCTCTTCGACCAGTGCTCTCTGCCTGGTGCCTACCTTGTGTCTGCTGTTCCATCAACCTTTAATAAAGCTGTGTTCATCCAGCCATCTGGCCTCATCCTTTATAAAGGCATTTTACCATACACAGCATAGTTATGACCATAGCTCAACATTAGGGTGAGTTATTGTACAGTGAAATGGCATGTGGCAGGAAAGATTTCCTGTACTTGACTGTTCGGCAGCGAAGCTGTAGCAGTCTGCTGGAGAAAGTGTTCCGCTGTCTGTCCAGTGTGTGGTGGAGGAGGTGATCAGGATTGTCCATGATGGATAACAATTTGTTCAGTGTCCTCCCACATTCTCAAAGGTCTCCAGCCTGAGACCAATTGCAGAGCCATCCTTCTTGATAATCCTGTCAAGTCTGTTGGTGTCGCTGGCTCTGATACTGCTACCCCAACAGACAGCAGCAAAGAAGATGGTGCTGGCAACAATGGCCCTGGTAGAAAAGCTCCAGCATCTTGTTGCACACGTTGAAGGAACTCAACTTCCTCAGAAAGCAGAGTCTGCTCATCCCCTTCTTGTACAAAGCATCGGTGTTAGATTTCCAGTCCAGTCCATTGCTCATCATGACACCCAGGTATTTGTAGTCCTCCACTACCTCCATATCCTCCCCCCTAATCCGCAGTGGCTGTGAAGGCATCCTCTTCTTCCTGAAGTCAATCACTGTCTCTCTATTCTTGCTGACGTTCAGCCTCAGGTGATTCTGCTCGGTCCACTCCACAAATCTGTCTACCAGTGCCCTGTACTCCCCTTCCTCTCCTCCTCTTATACACCCAACAACAGCCGAGTCATCAGAGTATTTCTGCAGGTGGCATGACTTGGAGTTGTACTGAAAGTCAGGGGTGTATAAGGTTTAGAGAAAAGGAGAAAGCACAGTCCCCTGTGGAGGTCCCATATCACTAACCACTGCATCAGACAAGACACTGCCCAGCCGGACAAACTGTGGCCTGTCTATCAGGTAGTTAGTAATCCAGGAGATCACAGAGCTGTCGACCCCCATCACCCGCAGCTTCTCACCCAACAGCAGTGGCTGGATGGTATTAAACACACTAGAGACATCAAAGAACGTGATTCTTACAGTGTCTCCTCCACCACCCAGGTGCCAATGGGCTCATTGCACCAGGTAGATGACAACGTCTTCAACTACTAAATGGGGTTGATATACAAACTGCAGAGGGTCCAGCCACGTCTTCACCTGCGGCCTCAGGTGGGCAAAGACCAGTCTCTCCAGGACCTTTATCACATGAGATGTGAGGGCAACTGGTTGGTAGTCATTTAGGTCAGATGGAGACGACTTCTTGGGAAAGGGAACCAGGCAGGACATCTTCAACAGCACCGGTACTCTCTCCAGACTCAGACTCAGGTTGTACAGGTGTTTCAGTACCGGAGATAGCTGGTTGGCACAGGTCCCCAGGATCCTGGCGGAGATGTCATCAGGGCCCGTAGCCTTCCACTGACAGAGTCTCTCCAGCTGTTTCTTAACCTGATCTGTAGTCACAATGATGTGGGGGTTCTGGGGTTGATATGCACATTCTGCACCAAAAAAGTTCATCTCTGGGACACAGAACCTGTCTCATTCCTGAGTGGTATGATGGCTGGACATTCCCATGGTGTTTATACTTCTGTATAAGTGTTTGAACAAAAAAACGTGGCACCTTCAGGCATCTGGAAATTGTACCCAAGGATGAACCAGACTTGTGGAAGTAAACAATTCTCTCCCCTATATTAGTGTATGCAAACTTCTGGTTTCAACTATAGTCTACAGTGTATACTGTTATGTCTTGAAATGAGGAGTCGGAGGCGAGCCTTCATGCATCGGACAAGTCTCAACTTTATTAACACAACTGGGGTTTATATACAAGGGGGCCGTGCCAACCTCACGCCACCCTAGGGGGCGGGCACTGCCTCTCATACCCACACATACGCACACAACATTCCCCCCCCCTTAGAAAATGGGAAATCACACACATCAATGAAAACCTCCCAAATTTAGAATCCAAATCACGCACTAAGAACCTGGGGAACAATAAACTGTAATAAAACAACCTATCACATTCACACAAAGAACAACTAAAATGGACCATGTCTCTGTAAAACGTATAAAATAGCCCCATATTATACATACATTCACTCACTCACATGCACACCAGCAAACAATATATACAAAACATATATTCACACACACACACACACACACACATATATACAAATATCGATATATTTACATATTTACACACAATAATTTAAGTGACCCCCATGTCTCTGGGCAGCCACCATCTTTTACCCTGCCACGGAGGACCTGGGCAGCCCCACGACATATGTACACCCGGCCGCCGTCCACCCCCAGGGTCGAAGCCCCCCTCCCTGGTGAAAATGTCCTCTCCTGCCATAAGGAGCCTCTTCCCTCTTGGCTCGCCGTGCCGTTCTCTGGTGCGCCATCTCTTTGCACCCGCCGAACTGTTCACGACCGTCGTCCTCACCGCCACCATGGCTCCCGACACTCCGGCCCCCAGTGGCCGCACCTCGGGTAGACCCGAAACTCGCTCCTCGGCATCATCCGCTGCCTCAGGCACCTTGTCACAATACCCAGCACCCTCCTCCAGGGTGCTCATGACGTCACCCCCGTCGCCTCGTTCTCCGGCCCAGGCACCCCGCCGCTGTATCCAGCACTCTCGGTCCCGGTGCACCGCTGCGCTGTCACCGTGTCCGGCTGCAGCTGTTGTCCCTCTGGGCCCTCAGCGTCACCCCCGTCGGCCCCATTGTCCAACCTGGGCACCTCGTCACCGTTCTCGGCACCCTTGTCCCAGGTGACCCGCTACGTCAACTCACTGTCCGTTTGCGGCTGTTCTCCCTCTGGGCTCTCAGCACCGCTCTCGTTGGCCACATCCTCCGACCTGGATGCCTCGTCGCTGCTCCTGGTACTCTCGCTCCAGGTGTCCCGCTGTGCCGTCTCTGCGTCTTGTGGGTGCTGCTCTTCCCCAGGGCTCTCAGCCCGCATGGTCTCGCACTCCCGCTGTGTAGCTTCCACAACCAGCTGCTGCTGCTGCTTACCTCCAGGGCTCACGACGTCACCCTTGTCGGCCATGTCCTCCGACCCTGGTTCCTTGCCGCTGCCCCCAGCACTCACGGTCTCTGTGTTCCGCTGTGCCGTTACCTCGTCCTGCTGCCCAGCTAGCATGCAAACCTCCACTCTCAGCGGGAAATCGTACGCGGTTGGCCCCTTGCTAGCCTTAACCATTAGCTCACGGAGGACCACGGACTCCCTTCGTTTCATCAATTCCAGCACTTCCTCCAGCAATAGCAGCTCCTTAGCCTTTCTTTGCGTCATCTCCAGCCAAGCGTCATTGGTGCCATGGGCAAACTTGTCCCTCACTAAGCCATCCTCCAAAGCCCCAAACTTGCACTTCCTAACTAGGCTACAAAGCCTTAACAGAAATGACTGAAGGGACTCACCTGTCCGCTGTTTAAGGCACATAAACTCGCCCCATCTCTTGGAGACAATGAAAGAGTCTTCAAACACGTTATCCATTATATTCCTCATCGCCAAATGTTATGTCTTGAAATGAGGGAGTCGGAGGCGAGCCTTCATGCATTGAACAAGTCTCAACTTTATTATCATAAAAAAGAAGAAAAAAAGAGAAAAAAGGAAGAAAAAAAGAGGAAAAAAACGGAAAAAAAACTTTATTAACATAACTAGGGTTTGTATACAAGGGGGCCGTGCCAACCTCACGCCACCCTAGGGGGCAGGCACTGCCTCTCATTCCCACACATACACACACAACATATACATGGATGATTTTTTTACTTGAGTAAAGTGGGCACGTGCCCTGCATCCTGAAGCTATTTGGAGCCCTTGCTCTTCAAGTTTATCCCTTACTTCTTGTTAAATGTTGTTGTAGTTTGCAATATGTAATATAATTGTGAAATTAAATTCAGGGATTTTAGACAATAGATTATGACACTGATCTTTGAACAAATGTCAAATGTTTATATCGCAATCTACGAGGAAAGACACATTTTAGCATAGGAAAAGTAAAAACTCACGGGAGAAAAGGAGCCAAAAGATGAGACTTTAGTGATGCTGTTTCCATGTGAAGTAGGGCTCACTGCTGTGGCTGGGCATGTCGTGTGCATCCACTTGGTTTTTATCTTTGTTCATCTGGTGTGGGTGCAGCTCCCTCCCTTTAACTTCCTTACACAACACTGCCTCTGCGTGGCTGGTCGTGTGCTGTACTTTTAACA
This sequence comes from Pholidichthys leucotaenia, assembly GCA_020510985.1. NCBI lineage: Eukaryota > Metazoa > Chordata > Actinopteri > Cichliformes > Pholidichthyidae > Pholidichthys > Pholidichthys leucotaenia. The sequence goes on along the minus strand of CM035840.1, from coordinate 84,498,946 downwards.
ATCACGGTTCCACTTGGATGAATAAAAAGCCCAATCTTTATCAGGAAAGAAGATCTTAAATGTGAATTCGTGGTTTGTTCGATTTGGAAAAAGGCATTTAAAAAAACAAAAACAAAAAAACACCGTCCATTGAAGGTGACGGCCCAACGGAATCGGGAAACAGCCGTGCGTAAAGGCGTGGTAAGAGGGAGGGGTGAAGGCTTGATGCCGGCGGATTTATCAGTAGATCTCATCCTAAAATCCGTTTCGGTTCAATCAGAAGTTAGTGAAGAGGGGCTGTTGTGTAACGGGGGCGGCCGCTGACAGGTTTTTAAACTGTAATTGAATTACTGGAGGGGAGGGGGAGGGGCTGCTGACAGGTAGATGCGCTGTCCGTGGTGCTGAACGCTCCACCGGAGATCCTCACCTCAGATGCGATCGGAGCTGCGATCACCTCCACCGGCTCGGGCAGCTCTTCCACATCCCTGCGCCTTTCACCAAAGAATAACCTCCACAACCATCCAACTTCTCACTTCTCTGTTGCTCTCTTCTTATCGCTGGCTGGATCTTAAAATGGCACTGCACGGATTAACATTGCGCAAGGCAAAAGCGGACTTATTTGACTGCTGTTTTGTGACTGGCAAACCAGCCCTTTCACACTGAACGCCTTTCTCTTTCTCCATTCCCCCCCCCCCCCCCCCCCGGCTCATCCTTTCTGGACACTGAGGCGGGTTTTTATTGCCTAAAACAAAATAAGGCACCTTACTTTGGATTAATAACTTAACAATATGCTCTTTAATGCTGCACTTCCATTTGTTATAGTATTATAGATTTTATAAGAAGAATTGGATATGGAGCCAGGCAAGGAGAGAGCTTTGCCCACCACCAAAGAAGGGCTAAAGCAACTCGCTGGTAAGGCCCTCGGGGGTCTGTACAGGTAAGAAATGATGATTTTCAATTAAAGATTTATATTAATTATATAAATACCCTAGGCCTCCTGTCATTTAAAATAAAATTTAAAAAAAATCCAGAAGTTAAAATGGCTCACAGAGTGCGCACTGGCTTTAAATGAGTGCATGCTGCAATCAGATCAAATAGGAAATCTCTTCTGTAAGGGATGAATCACGGACGCAGTGTGGCCCGAATATTTAAGGATCACATATTTCCCCAGAGGATGGTCCCCGTCCACCAGCAGCTGTGGGTGTTTTTAATAATTAATGAAACAGAACAAGTCGTGACACAGGGTCGGAGGATATCTATTACCTTCTGTATCCACCTGTATTAATCCAATATCGATGAGCTTCATACCAGCTGACTGTCTATATAGATTCTATGATGTTCTGAAGACCTTTTTTTTTTAAAAATTTTTTAACAGAAAATGGTTCTATGATGAATACATTTTCAGATGTTTAAAATCGATTTCCCCTCCTTATTATAATTTTAATATTCAGAATGGCAACATAGAAAAACGACTTGTCTGTTTTAAATGATAAGGAATGATTGTCTTTAATCTGGGCCTAAATATAGCACCGTTCTCTTTTGTGCAGGCATTCGTTTATTTTGGGGGCCTAACGTGGTTTTCAGTAGGCGGATTTGATTCCAAGTTGCGACCCAAAATCGTGACTCGAAGCTGTCAAGCCAGCGAGAGAGAGACAGAGATCTAAAGGCTTCCTGTGAGCTGCAGCAGGCCTGATCTTTCACCGGATGAGGCCTTCTTGTTTCAGCGTTTTTGGAGTAACCTTCAATTTTAGCGACGAAATTCCGGGTGTGCGCCAAAGCAGAATTCCTACACACATTTATGGCAGCTAAATAATTAATAAAATATGGGGGGGGGAAAATTGCTTTAAACAACGACGATGGTGCTGGTGATGCTGCTGCAATGCGGTATGAAGGTCATTTTCTCTTCACGTTCTCAGGTTTGTTTGGGGTTTTTTTATGAGAAAGAAACTAAAAAGGGGAGACATTTTGATTTTTTTTCTCTTTAATGAAGGAATGCTTCAGTCCTTGTGCAGATTAATTAAAACTGAAGCACCGGGAAAAGAAAAGAAATGATCTCATTAATTACAAAAAAAAATAAAAAATAGGCTGAATCTTAAAATCTCCCATACTGAGTCTAATAATAAATAAATAAAAGTGTTATATAATGGGCTTGTCGTGCAGGAGGCTGGAAAAGCGGCAGCAAACAGGTGAGGCGATCGAGCTGACGGAGGACGGCAGACCCCGCGAGGACCAGGAGCGGAAGGCGCCCCTGTGTGACTGCACGTGCTTCGGGCTCCCGCGCCGCTACATCATCGCCGTGCTGAGCGGGCTCGGCTTCTGCATCTCCTTCGGGATCCGGTGCAACCTGGGTGTGGCCATCGTCAGCATGGTCAACAATCACACGATCCACCAGAACGGCACGATAATCATCAAGGAGGTGCATATAAGCCCCGCCCACTTTAAAAATATGAATGAGTGTATGTGTGTGTGTGGGGGGGGGGGGGGGGCTTTAGAAATAAAATAAAAGAACATGTGCATTTAGAATTTAAAATGAAACAAGGTTGTAGGTTTTTTGTTTGTTTGTTTTTTCTTTTTATTGTATTCAAAATATTAATTATTTTGATCTATTTTATTTACGGTAGGCTATATGTGGTTAGGCGGGGCACAAAGTTACTTTTTTTGACAACTGTCACATAAATGTAGTTAATATAGCTTTATTTCAGAAAAATCTCCTCCATATGCTTTTGGACATGTACTCCTTCAAATGATTTGCTTTTACTGTGTGTTTTACTACATGCTTGTAGTGGGAAAACGAAATTATATATGGTGGTGTAACTTTTTACCCCACTGCCGGGGACAGTTCCAGGGTTATTTGTGGCAGTGGGTGTTAAGTTGATAAATTCACAAGACAAAGCGCTCCTTTCTCTAGTTTGTATTCAGACAGTAAGTAAAACACTGATACTTTCACACCAATATCTGAAATAAAATGTGAATGCAGTGCGTCAGTCCACACAAATAGAGAAGTCACGCTGCTTGATAAATATTGCTTGAAAGAAAAATATTTGTGGGAAAACCAAAGGAAAAGGTGCACAAACTCATGGCGGAATTCTGATTATTTCTGTAAATACATTCTTCATTTGATCATTCCTAAAATGTTTATAAGCCCTTTTACATTACGACACCGGAGTGGTGGCCTTGTTGGTAGAGCATCCGCCCCACAACCAGGAGGTCATGGGTTCAAATCCCGGCCAGGTCATAACAAAGACCATATTTAAAAAAAAATAAATAAATAAATACTTTCCGCCTTCTAGCTTGGTGCTCAGCATAATAGAATGGGGAAAGGAAAGTTAATGCACAAAGCTACCAGAGGACTAACCCCCCACTGTAGCTTTCACTACTTACAGTCGCTGTGTAGCCGTAGGGACAGAGAGACAGAGATAGGCGCTGCCCCTATACACCACCTGGTGACCCACATGTTGTGGAAGGGAATTAACTAACTTAACTAATCCACAATGCCATATAGTAGTTCCACTGTAATGTGCAACTGATCTCTCTGGAACAACTTCCCCATCGTTGCCGTTTTGGCATCACCAGGAAGGAACCCTGTACGACTGAGCATGAAAAGAGTCACGTGCCCACGCCCAAGTCTAGTTTCACAAGCTGACATATTGTGCATGAGATCACTATGGCAACTATGAAGAAGACTGCAGTTTGGGTTTTTTTTAATTACTCAGAGGGCTCTTAATCCATTTATTTGTCCTCTCTCCTACAAAGATCCATATGCCTGGCTCCTGTGCAGCAGGAAAATTAAGAGAGCATTGCCCATGCACTGGGTCTAAAATTAGAAAGACTGCACAAGCGCAACACGGGCAGGACAGGGTGTAACAACCTGCCCCATGTAACTTTTTGCCCCAGCTTACCCTAGCTGTTGATTTACGTATTCTACCAGAGCATTAAAGCATCAGATCGCCAAAAATATCTTCCTACTCAGATTTATTGCAACAACCTATAAATAATTACATTTACTGTATATGGAAATAATTTCTTTCTTATTTTCATATGTTTGAAAGAAAGCAAAATTCAACTGGGACCCTGAGACTGTGGGGATGATTCACGGGTCCTTCTTCTGGGGCTACATCATCACTCAGATTCCAGGGGGATACATTGCCTCAAGACTGGCTGCAAACAGGTAAAATCATCACCGAAATGAAGTAAAACAGCACTCCCTATACTGTATTTCCATTAAAAATGAGGTGTAGTCAGTCACGCGTTGGTCGGTAAGGAACCAGCGGATAAAACAGGGATTTGGCTGATGCCTGTAAGGCGTGCAGCCTCATGTTAATGAGCTCCCATGGGACAGGCCATGCCTAATCCTTTATGTTGAGAGGCATGGAAACCACAGCAGCCAGAGTCCTGTGTGAAATGTGCTTCAGAGTGAGGGGCACAGCAGCATTTCAAACATTAGGCCTCCTCCATTATTTAACAACTGATTAGTCAGCAAGACAAAGGGGGCAGAGAAAATGTAGGCTGTAACGCATAAATAACCGAGCCACTTGCATAATAAATACAAGAAGGAGATGTAAAGAATGCTAAAATGAGACGACTCTGAGTAAAATGGCGCCTGATTCTTTCAATAGCTCCATGATGCCAAGTCAGCTGAGCACACCAAGCCTTCTGCTGCAAACACCTCCTCTCCTAACTCCCCTGGAAACTGAAGAAGTGTCTCTCTGTGTGTGTAGCATCCAATTAGCACTGGCTTAGCTTTATTATGGCGCCCATCCTTTCAGTAAATGATTAACAGCCTATAAAATGATTATTGATGTCCTTCCTATTGTTGATCTTCATTGCTGCAGTGTCTCTGCTGATGACTTTGTCTTGGTAATACTTTGACAAATAATCCCACCCTGCTGTTTATCCAGAGTTTTTGGGGCTGCCATCGTGCTGACATCCACCCTGAACATGTTCATTCCCTCGGCTGCCCGGGTGCACTATGGATGCGTCATCTTTGTGAGGATATTACAAGGGCTGGTGGAGGTACTGAGGCCCAGTTTGCACATCAGATCCTGACCTTTAAAAGACTCAAAGATGATGCCTCATTATCAAGCCAAGAGCTGAACTTGACCCCCTAATGAAATTGTCCTGACATTCTGTTTTCAACCAGGTTTTACAGAGATCCTCTGTTCATACCAAACCCTCCTGCTTTCTGAATTTGCACTAGAAAATTGCATTGCATCCATAATGGGGGAAGCTTTCTTCCCCTTTTACTGTACACAGATTAGTACACAATCAGCAAACAAAATAAAACCATGAATAGCAGGGCTTATGTGTACTGGCTTAAAAGCTCCATGCTCACATAGAAACTCGGCGAACAAAAGAGATAAAAACCACTTGATGCAGGCGGCTCCCACAGCTCAAGAAAGGGGATGATTTTAAAGGGATAGATGCTATTATCACACTGAAGGCCATCCTCCTTTGTTATTTTGTTTAGCTGCAAACTGTAGTTTCAATGGCAGCTCATGACCAATGAAAGCGAGAGGTGCCTGTGTTCAGCTCCACGGGTTATTACTACAAATTAAACATTAGCATTTCAGGGTGTCTCCCACTCCAACCTTCAGCAATTTGTGTCTATCAATAGTTGATTGTATGCCACTTAGTGCGTAATGAAGATTTAATGGGAGCGATCCAATTTTTTTTCTCCATGAAGTGGGTAGTCAGCTTGAATTTGCACCAACTCACACCTAAGCCATTAGTCTCTATTAGAAAGGTCAGCCACAATGTATGTCACTTTGTTTGTTATTAACTGCAATTTGTCCTGCAGATCTTTGGCAATACAAAGAGACTGGGTCACCCAAACAGATTATATTAAATTAAAGTGTAAAAATAGTTGAAAATAGACTCTTCGGCCATTTCTCCATGATAGTACAGAACAACTCCATTCTGACCACACTGACTCTATTATTATCACTGTACAGGGAGTGACATATCCAGCCTGTCATGGGATCTGGAGTAAATGGGCACCACCACTGGAAAGGAGTCGTCTGGCAACCATCTCTTTTTGTGGTACAAAAAAATACACACAAAAGCAAGATTGGCTCATTAGTGTCACATTACTTCATGCACTGAAATGGAGGTTTACTGTTACTAAATATAAGCTACTTAAATATCTGCAAACATGCACTGAAACGTAAACAAACTCAGAGGGACAACAGTGCTGAGCCAGGATCATTTTCTGCTTAGTCACAGTCATTTGTCCTCATCAGGGTCCTATGCTGGAGCTGTGATAGCTATGCCTCTGGCTGGGGTCCTGGTCCAGTACACAGGATGGTCCTCTGTCTTCTATGTGTATGGTGAGTGATGCTTTAACAACTTTTCATCATGGATAATTATTTTTTGTTTGGCTAACTATAGACAGAAAAGGTGATATAACTGACTTCACTGATTGTGAGTAGAGAAGTCAGAAAATGCCTGGACTCAGGAAAAATATATTAGTTTCTCAAGTTTAAGTAAGCATAGTCACCTTAAAAAAAATTTTTTTTTTCAAATAAGGAAAAAGCAATTAAACATTCATCTGAGAAAAATAAAATACATATTTTATGCATATTTTATTGGTTCATATGAACTCCTCTAATAATCCAGATTATATAAGGAAACAGTACATGTGATAAAAATTTCCTAAACCAGAATAAAAGGATTTCAGTGTTGATTTCAATAAAATGAAAAGATTTACAAACATGACTAACAATACAGTCACGTCTGGTAAACACAAGTTAATACTGTATATAAAAAAAACATTCAATCGAGTACACATACAGTGGTGTGAAAAAGTGTTTGCCCCCTTCCTGATTTACCATTTTTTTGTATGTTTGTCACACTTAAATGTTTCAGATAATCAAACAAATTTTAATATTAGACAAAGATAACACAAGTAAACACAAAATGCAATTTTAAAATGAAGGTGTTTATTATTAAGGGTAAAAAAAAATCCAAACCTGCATGGCCCTGTGTGAAAAAGTGATTGGCCCCCTGTTAAAACATATATTAACTTTATCACGCCTTTGGAAAGCTGAGTTCAATTTCTCTAGCCACACCCAGGCCTGATTACTGCCACACCTGTTCTCAAACAAAAAAATCACTTAAATAAGACCTGCCTGACAAAATGAAGTAGACCAAAAGATCCTCAAAAGCTAGACATTATGCTGTGATCCAAAGAAATTCAGGAACAAATGAGAAACAAAGTAATGGAGAGCTGTCAGTCTGGAAAAGGTTATAAAGCCATTTCTAAAGCTGTGGGACTCCAGCAAATTACAGTGAGAGCCATCACAAATGGTGAAAACATGGAACAGTGGTGAACCTTCCCAGGAGTGGCCAGCCAACCAAAATTACCCCAAGAGCACAGCGACAACTCATCCAAGAGGTTACAAAAGACCCCACAACAACATCCAAAGAACTGCAGGCCTCACTTGCCTCAGTTAAGGTCAGTGTTCATGATTCCACCATCAGAAAGAGAATGGGGAAAAATGGTCTGCATGGCAGAGTTCCAAGACAAAAACCATTGCTGAGCAAAAAGAACATAAAAGCTTGTCTCAGTTTTGCCAGAAAACATCTTGATGATCCTCAAGACTTTTGGAAAAATACTCTGTGGACTGAAGAGACAGAAGTTGAAGTTTTTGGAAGGTGTGTGTCCCATTACAGCCGGCATAAAAGTAACACAGCATTTCAGAAAAGGAACATCATACCAACAGTAAAATATGGTGGTGGTAGTGTGGTGGTCTGGGGCTGTTTTGCTGCTTCAGGACCTGAAAGACTTACTGTGGTAAATGGAACCATGAATTCTGCTGTCTACCAAAAAATCCTGAAGGAGAAAGTCCGGCTATCTGTTCGTGACCTCAAGCTGAAGCCGACTTGGGTTCTGCAGCAGGACAATGATCCAAAACACACCAGCAAGTCCACCTTTGAATGGCTTAAGAAAAACAAAATGAAGACTTTGGAGTGGCCTAGTCAAAGTCCTGACCTGAATCCGACTGAGATGCTGTGGCATGACCTAAAAAAGGCGGTTCAGCTCAGAAACCCTCCAACGTGGCTGAATTTCAACAATTCTGCAAAGATGAATGGGCCAAAATTCCTCTGCAGTGCTGTAAAAGACTCATTGCCAGTTATTGCAAACGCTTTATTGCAGTTGTTGTTGCTAAGGGTGACCCAACCCGTTATTAGGTTTAGGGGGCAATCACTTTTTCACACAGGGCCATGTAGGTTTGAATTTTTTTTCCCTTAATAATAAACACTTTCATTTAAAAACTGCATTTTGTGTTTATTTGTGTTATCTTTGTCTAACATTTAAATTTGTTTGATAATCTGAAACATTTAAGTGTGACAAAGATACAAAAAAATGAGAAATCCGGAAGGGGGCAATCACTTTTTCACACCACCGTACTTGTGTAAATGTAATGTTTTACCAACCACCTCTGGATTAAGGATGCTGCTGTCATCTCTTTTTTGGAGTATTTTCTGTTTGGTCATTCCATATAGCTTTAACACATGCACTGGTGGGTGGGTTAAGGTAAACTGTCAAAGAATTTCATTCGGTCCCTATACAATGATTGGCTGATGTTTTTACAGTACTGTGACAGTCCCACAGGATGGATTTCATTTTGCTGATTTTTAAAGCCACATTAATTATTGTTAGCTGTTGGGATGTGAGGAGAGTTTTAACACCTTTGACAAATGAAAGCATCATACAGGGCATCCGGAAAGTATTCACAGTGCTTCACTTTTTACACATTTTGTTATGTTACAGCCTTATTCCAAAATGGATTAAATTCATTTTTCCCCTCAAACTTCTACACATAATACCCATAATGACAATGTGATTTTTTTGAGATTTTTGCAAATTTATTAAAAATACAAAAACTAAGAAATCACATGTACATAAGTATTCACAGCCTTTGCCATGAAGCTCAGAATTGAGCTCAGGTGCATCCTGTTTCCACTGATCATCCTTGAAATGTTCCTACAGCTTAGTTGGAGTCCACCTGTGGTAAATTCAGTTGACTGGACATGATTTGGAAAGGTACACACCTGTCTATATAAGGTCCCACAGTTGACAGTGTTTGTCAGTGCATAAATCAATCATGAAGTCAAAAGAATTGTCTGTAGACCTCTGAGACAGGATTGTCTTGAGGTACAAATCTGGGGAAGGGAACAGAAAAATTTCTGCTGCTTTGAAAGTCCCAGTGAGCACAGTGGCCTCCATCATCCATAAATGGAAGAAGTTCGGAACCACCGGGACTCTTCCGAGAGCTGGCTGGCCGTCTAAACTGAGCGACTGTGGGAGAAAGACCTTAGTCAGGGAGGTGACCAAGAACCCGATGGTCACTCTGTCAGAGCTCCAGCATTCCTCTATGGAGAGAGGAGAATCTTCCAGAAGGACAACCATTTCTGCAGCAATCCACCAATCAGGCCTGTATGGTAGAGTGGCCAGACGGAAGCCACTCCTTAGTAAAAGGCACATGGCAGCCCGCCTGGAGTTTGCCAAAAGGTGTCTGAAAGACTCTCAGGCCATGAGAAACAAAATTCTCTGGTCTGATGAGACAAAGGTTGAACTCTTTGGTGTGAATGCCAGACGTCACGTTTGAAGAAAACCAGGCACCGCTCATCACCACACCAATATTATCCATACAATGAAGCATGGTGGTGGCAGCATCATGCTGTAGCAATGTTTTTCAGCAGCAGGAACTGGGAGACTAGTCAGGATAGAGGGAAAGATGAATACAACAATGTACAGATACATCCTGGATGAAAACCTGCTCCAGATCACTCTTGACCTCAGACTGGGGCGACGGTTCATCTTTCAGCAGGACAACAACCCTAAGCACACAGCCAAGATAACAAAGGCGTGGCTTCAGCATAACTCTGTGAATGTCCTTGAGTGGCCCCCCAGAGCCCAGACTTGAATCTAATTGAACATCTCTGGAGAGATCTGAAAATGGCTGAACACCACGCTTTCCCATCCAACCTGATGGCGCTTGACCTATCTTTGGCTTGACACACCTATCTTTGGCTGCCCAAAGATAGGTGTGTCAAGCTTGTGGCATCATATTCAAAAAGACTTGAGGCTGTAATTGCTGCCAAAGCTGCATCAACAAAGTATTCAGCAAAGGCTGTGAATATTTATGTACATGGGATTTCTTAGTATTTTATTTTTAATAAATTTGCAAAAATCTCAAAAAAACTTTTTTCATGTTGTCATTATGGGGTGTTGTGTATAGAATTTTGAGGAAAAAATGAATTTATTCCATTTTGGAATCAGGCTGTAACATAACAAAAGGTGGAAAAAGCGAACTGCTGTGAATACTTTCCGATGTACCATAGGTGCTGATGCTGCGATGCTTGTGGCGTGGCTTGGAATAGCTACGTATTGTGTCAGTCCATGCATACAAGCTTTTAAAATGCTTCCTATTTGTTTACAAGGGGAAGAACACCACTTTTCCTCCTCCATGTACAATGTGAAAAATTGTTTGCCCCCTTCCTGATTTCTCATTTTTTTGTGTTCGTCACACTTAAATGTTTCAGATCAGCAAACAAATTTAAATATTAGACAAAGATAGCACAAGTAAACACAAAATGTAGTTTTCAAATGAAGGTGTTTATTATTAAGGGTAAAAAAAATCCAAACCTACATGGCCCTGTGTGGAAAAAGTGATTGCCCCTCTGTTAAAACATAAATTAACTGTGGTTTATCACCTCTTTGGAAAACTGAGTTCAATTTCTTTGGCCACACCTAGGCCTGATTATTGCCACACCTGTTCTCAATCAAGAAATCACTTAAATAGGACCTGCCTGACAAAGTGAAGTAGACCTAAAGATCCTCAAAAGCTAGACATTATGCTGCGATCCAAAGAAATTTAGGAACAAATAAGAAACAAAGTAATGGAGATCTATCAGTCTGGAAAAGGTTATAAAGCCATTTCTAAAGCTTCAGGACTGCAGCGAACCCCAGTGAGAGCCATTATCCACAAATAGTAAAAACATGGAACAGTGGTGAACCTTCCCAGGAGAGGCCGGCCAACAAAAACTACCCCAAGAGCGCAGCGACAACTCATCCAAGAGGTCACAAAAGACCCCACAACAACATCAAAAGAACTGCAGGCCTCATTTGCCTCAGTTAAGGTCAGTGTTCATGACTCCACCATAAGAAAGAGACTAGGCAAAAATGGCCTGCATGGCAGAGTTCCAAGACGAAAACCACTGCTGAGCAAAAAGAACATAAAGGCTTGTCTCAATTTTGCCAGAAAACATCTTGATGATCCCCAAGACTTTTGGAAAAATACTCTGTGGACTGAAGAGACAGAAGTTGAACTTTTTGGAAGGTGTGTGTCCCATTACATCCGGCATAAAAGTAACACAGCATTTCAGAAAAGGAACATCATACCAACAGTAAAATATGGTGGTGGTAGTGTGGTGGTCTGGGGCTGTTTTGCTGCTTCAGGACCTGAAAGACTTACTGTGGTAAATGGAACCATGAATTCTGCTGTCTACCAAAAAAATCCTGAAGGAGAAAGTCCGGCTATCTGTTCGTGACCTCAAGCTGAAGCCGACTTGGGTTCTGCAGCAGGAAAATGATCCAAAACACACCAGCAAGTCCATCTCTGAATAGCTTAAGAAAAACAAAATGAAGACTTTGGAGTGGCCTAGTCAAAGTCCTGACCTGAATCCTATTGAGATGCTGTGGCATGATCTTAAGAAGGCGGTTCATGCTCAAAAACCCTCCAATGTGGCTGAATTTCAACAATTTTGCAAAGATGAGTGGGCCAAAATTCCTTCATAGTGCTGTAAAAGACTCATTGCCAGTTATTGCAAATGCTTCATTGCAGTTGTTGCTGCTCAGGGTCGCCCAACCAGTTATTAGGTTTAGGGGGCAATCACTTTTTCACACAAGGCCATGGAAGTTTGGATTTTTTTCCCCTTAATAATAAACACCTTCATTTAAAAATTGCATTTTGTGTTTACTTGTGTTATTTTTGTCTAATATTTAAATTTGTTTGATGATCTGAAACATTTAAGTGTGACAAACATACAAAAAAATTAGAAATCAGGACAGGGGCAAACACTTTTTCACACCACTGTACATGCCAATCCCGCCTCATTCACACGCCTATGACGTCAATGTCACTATTACAACACACACAAGCTGCACTTCAATGGAGGACGTGTCTCCTGGAAGGTGGTCTGCTCAAGTCTGTTCATCCACATCCAAGATAGGTGCCGGGGCATTAAACTTTCTTATATTTTCTATACTAAACAACAAAACATGTTTCTGAAAATAATCTAGGCAAGAAATAAATGGCGTAGTTGTTGAATATGTGTTTACTTTTCCTTAATAACCTCTATTTTAAAAGTTCATCACGTGATTGACAGTTAACATGAAGTTGTATGTGGTGCTGTAAAAAAGTTGCTCTGCCACTTATTGGTCCAGCATAGTTCCTCGTGAAAGCTTTGATGGCTCACAAGAACCTTTAAGGTGAGCGAATCATGGCTTATTTTGACAACAAAGCCTTATCTCAAACTTCAGGCAAATTAAAAGTCGAGAAAACATGGCGATACATTGATACAAGCCTTTAGTTACACTTTATTTTCACTGGATGAGCTGGAAACCTGGTAACACACACATGCACACACTATCTTATGCCTACATTGCACATGCGCACCAAGGTATAATAAAAATGCATCTAAAACAAAGTATCAACTGGGGCTTTATAAGGAGACGAGCAAAAACAAATGGTTTCATGCAACAGCTGGATGCTGAAAGGTTCAAAAGGATTATTTAGAAATGTGAAAATCATATCTACAGTCTAAGAACAAACAGAGCTGGACACTGGGCTGACACTGCATGTTTGTAAATGGACTCTTCAAAGATTTCCATGTATGTTCAAGATTTTGAATAATTAAACTTAAGTACCATGCACCCTAAATCAAATATTCTCAATTCAGTTTATCTTTATCTATAAATCGGATAACATAAATATAAGTTATGATGCCAAATTACATCCTGTGATGACCTCCCCAATGGAATTCAAGGTTCTATAGTTCATCTAGACTAGACTAAACTGTGTAGAGTAGTAACTGATGTGTTTGACTCTGGTCATTTTCCCAGGATCCTTTGGGATATTTTGGTACATGTTCTGGATTTTGGTGTCCTACGAAAGCCCAGCTGAGCATCCAACCATCAGTGAAGAGGAGCGTCGATACATCGAGGAGAGCATCGGTGAAAGTGCCCAACTAATGGGTGCCATGGAAGTAAGCCCTCAGTCTTGCTTAATGTGTTAAACAGCACTGCTGAGATGTGCAAATGCACTGATTCTGTGTTTGTGTGTTTTAACAGAAGTTCAAGACCCCCTGGAGGAAATTCTTCTCCTCTATGCCCGTCTATGCAATTATAGTGGCCAACTTCTGCAGAAGCTGGACGTTTTATCTGCTTCTCATCAGCCAGCCTGCGTACTTTGAGGAGGTTTTTGGCTTTGAAATCAGTAAGGTAAATAAATAAAAAATAATGTGTAGCATTATCCCAGCAATATCTTGAAACATTATGTACAGTAATGCTACCCATAGTGCAAATGAAGATAAAAGACAAAACCCAGCAATCCTACTGTATATACAGAAAAAGTGGAGCCATAATACCTGTAATTGCAAGCTCAATGCAGTAGTGGAGGTGCAGACACTGGCTATGTTTACATGGACACAAGTAACCGGATTAAAAGCCTGATCAGAATAAAAATGCTTCATGTAAACACGGCAATATGAATATTCTAATTTGATCACGCTCATTCAGATCAAAATTTTGTTCTGATTGAGAGGGGTGGGTTATGCTGATTGTTAATCGGAATGGTGCGCATGAAAACACTTATTCTGAACGTAGGACAGAAAATATGTTTACTGCGCATGTCTGTACACCAGCCGCACTTCGACGTGACGTATTTCCGCCTTAGCAGCAGCTAGCGGAAAACATAGCGGGAGTAAAACAAAACTGGCCTGTATCGTCCTGCTGTCTCCCTCTGTTCATCATATGCAGAAGTATGTACTTGTAGCTTCATTACGGAGACCAGCAGAAGCAAAAGTACAGTCTGAGTAACACAATACAGGTCAATTTCAACACGAAGCGGGGCTTGCTAACACCGGAAGTTGCTTCTTCTTCTACTATTTTTGGAATGTTGAAATGTTGACGTGCGCATGTCAAAATGATTTATTCCATTCAAACGTGTGACACATGGAAATGCACGTCCTAATCAGATCAGCTTTTTCAGTATCCATGTAAACAGTAAAATTCTGATCTGAATTGTAATCAGATTGAAGAAATTTTGCCCATGTAACCATGGCCAGTGACAGAATGGACTGTACATGATCAATATTGCAATAACAGACCGACAGAAGCAGGTATGGCATTTGTGCAAATGGTTGCAGCAAGTTGCACAGACATACAGCAGCAGATGTATTACTGTTGGTCTGCCAAGTCTTTCTGTGCAAACAGCTGAGGTAGTTCATTGTGTGGGTGATTGTGTTACGGTTCGGGGCGGGGGGGGGGGGGGCTTCACGGTCCTGATGACCTGGTGACCAAAGCTGTTTAGCAGTCTTGTGGAGCGGGCCCAGAGGCTCCAGTACCTTTTGTCCAAGGGCAGAGGGCTGAAGAGGGAGTGTGAGGCGTGGGAGGTGTCGCCTGCAATGTTGATGGCTCTGCGGGTGAGGCAGGTGTGGTAGATGTCCGGGGGGGGGGGGCGGTGCAGAGAGGCATCTTGGATCTTGCTGGCTGCTTTCACTGTGCATTGTAGTGTCTTTTGGCAGGAGGAGGTGCAGCTTCCATACCACACCATGATGCAGCTGGTGAGGATACTCTTGATGGTGCCCCGGTAGAATGAGCACATGATGGGGGTGGGACTTGTACTCTCCTCAGTTTGCGGAGGAAATAGAGGTGAGTTAGAGCCTTCTTGGCCAGTGATGTGGTGTTGTTGGACCAGGAAAGGTCCTCAGAGATGTGCACCCCCAGGAACTTGGTGCTGCTCACCCTCTCCACAGCTGCTCCATTGATGATCAAAGGGGGATGACGTGTGTGTCCCCTCCTGAAGTCGACTACAATTTCCTTGGTTTTTCCCATGTTCAGGAAGAGATTATTGTCTTTACACCAGTAGACCAGTTGGCTCACCTCATTTCTGTAGTTGGCCTCTACATTGTTTGTGATGAGGCTCACCACCATTGTGTCTGTCATGAATTGCCCAAACAGTGGAGAGGAGAGACCCAGATGCTGAACTGCAGTTTGTGATATTTATTGAAAACCAAACACAAAGTCCAAACAGTGCGCAAACAGAAAAATCCAAATAGTACACAAAGCAAAAACTTACGAATGACAGGGAGAAAACAGGATACACATGGGAGGCAAGTCTGAACGGAAGCAGGGTTCAGATGCAAAATAATTCTTAAGACTCCAGCAAAGAAAGAAAGAAACAGCAGACCTTAAATAGCACAAGAACCCAATGAGCACAAATGGTTGCAGGTGTGCATCACATGAGCGGGCAAGGGGGAAACAATGATTACAATGGAGATCAGCTGGGAGTAATGAGAGGGAGAAGACGGGACTGACAGCTGACAGGAGCACCACCCACAACAGAGCAAAAAACCTGGAAGTGCCACTGACAGCTGCAGCCCCGAAGAGGGAGAGAGAGAGAGAAAAACACAACAGGATATGAATATAATATGACGACAAACAAAGACAAGTAAATCCAAATATGTAAATAACAAAACTACAATGAACGTAAACAGGAAAATAAATTGTACTAAGAAACAACACAGAATATGAGAAAATCAACCAAAGATAAAATAACAGGAATTAGAACTCAAAAATACAACACCATACAAATATAGAAAAAAGGCAAAGAGACAAAGCACCGTGGGGTCCCCCCATGCTCAGATCATGACAGAGCCCCCCCCCCCAAGAGGTGGATACCAGACACCTCGGGAAACATAGAAAGAAAAGGACCCACCCACACAAAGAACCCGCCCCACCAAAAACAAAGAAACAACTCCACCCCGGGTGGGAGGAGGGGGACCCAGGCACGGAGGGACTGAAACAAACCAGAGAAAAATAAGGAAAAAAAAAACCTCTCATAACTCACACCCCAGCAAACCCAGACTAGGAGGGAACAAAAAACAAAAAAAACCCCACTCAGGACCCACACCCACGCAGACCCGGTCACCTAGGCCCCCTGGACCAAAGAACTAGACAGTTCAGGTGGCTGGCTAAAGTCCCAGACCTGACAGATGGCATGGTGGTAAGAGTCGGGTGGCCTGCTGGAGAATGCGGGCCACCCAACCCAGCAGCACAGTCTGTCAGGCAGTCGGCCAAGGTTTTTTAGCCACCTAAACAGAAGGGGTGGCCCAGGAGGGGGCCGCCCCACGTGGAAGACCAATGAGGATGAGGACAGTGGAGTTGGGGAAACCATAATGATGTTAGGTGGAGGAGAGGGAACCATGACTGCCTCTGGAGGAGAAGAGGGAACCACGATGGCCTCGGGCAGAGGAGAGGGAACCATGACAGCCTCCGTCAGAGGAGAGGAAACCACAACGGCCTTGGGCAGAGGAGAAGGGACCACAACGGCCTCGGGCAGAGGAGAGGGGACCACGACGGCGTCTGGCAGAGGAGAGGGGATGTTTTTGGACTGCTCTGCAGCACCCTCAGTGGTCCCAGATTGGGTCATCGCAGCACCCGCGGTGTCTCCAAGCTGAAGCAAAGCTGCACCTGTGGTGGCTCTAGGGTGGAGCAAAGCAGCACCCACGGTGGCTCCGGGCTGGAGCAAAGCAGCACCTGCAGTGGCTCAGGGCAGGAGCAAAGCAGCACCCGCAGTGGCTCTGGGCTGGAGCAAGGCTGCACCTGCGGTGGCTCTGGGCTGGAACAAAACTGCACCCGTGGGGGCTCCGGGATGAAGCATAGCTGCACCCACAGGGGCTCCAGACTGGAGCATAGCTGTACCCACGGTGGACCCAGACTGGGCCAGAGCTGCACTCACTGTGGACCCGGACTGGGCCATAGCCGCACCCATGGTGGACCCAGACTGAGGAGGAGCTGCATCCACGGAGGCCCCGGGCTGGGACGGAACACCCGTGATGACCTCAGCTGATGGGAAAGCAGCACCCTTGGAGGCCCCGAGCTGGGACAGAGCACCCGCGAAGACCTCAACCGGAGGGGGAGCAGCACCCACGGAGTCCCTGGGCTGGGACGGAGCATCCGCGAAGACCTCAACCAGAGGGGGATCAGCACCCATGGAGGTCCCAAGCCAGGATGGAACACCTGCAACGACCTCGGCAGGAGGAGCTGGACCCATGAAGACCTCAGGTGGCGCGGCTGGACCCACAGAGACCTCTGGCGAAGTTGGACCAACCTCGGTGACCCTGGAGAAAGGCTCAGACAGGAGAGGCAGAGAAACAGGGTCAGGGTCACTGGTGGTAGTGGAGCCCGGCGAGGTGAGCTCAGGTGCAGCTGACGACTGCACCTGGCTCTTCCCACCAAGAGCCAGACAAGATTTCTCAAGCATAGAAACAGCGAAAACTAAGGAGAGTACTTTTCTGAGCTCAAGCTCCACCGCCATCCAGGACTCCATTGATCTAAGCGGTGACGTCTCGGGTCTGGCCCTCTTGAGGTCCAACTTCGGCCCTGCTGCAGCGGCCTGTACAGCAGGCATGGTGGAGGATATAGTCCCAAGGTTTTTATTTTTTTTAATTTTATTTGTTTATTTGTCAGGGACAGTGCAATAAACATAGACAAAAAAGAAAATCTGATGTGTTGCACATAGAGTGTATAGCATTAAGCTAGTTTGCAACTCTTGTCCCTGGATGGGCTTTAGAGAAAAGAAACAGAGAAAAAGAGAAAAAGATGAAGAAAAAACAAAATGAAAACAGTATAAACATTATCCACATACATCAATGCAAACAAAATTATAAATACACAATATAAAAACCTGATTCACATTTGCCTGTTACAGTAAAATGCCTGTTAAACATTTGCCTTCCCTTCTTCACTCACACCCTGCAGACAATCATTTCATACATGGGTACATTCTTGTTTACTTTTCAGCCAGTTTTTAACCTTTGTAATAAATGTTTTAAAATCCGTTATTATTTTGATTTCATTTGGCATTGTGTTCCAGATATGACTGCCCATTATAGAAAAAGCTGTTTGTCCAAATGTGGTTCTGCGGTGGGATATTTTACAGTTATTGTTAACAGAACTCCTGGTGGCTCTGCTGCTGTCCTGTCTTTGGATGAATCCAACAAGTGGCTCTGGCGCTGATTTATGGAAACATTTAAAAATTAATTTCAGAAAACAAAGGTCAATGAAACTCTTAAAACTCAGTAGATTATATTTTTTTAGAATATAACAATGATGCCACCTAATGGGCTTTTTATCCAGAATTTTTAGAGTTTGATTATATAATGCACCTATATGTTTTATTGTAGAAGGAGCTGCTTGAGCCCAAACTGTCAGACAGTATGATATATGTGAAAAAAACCCATAGAATGCATATACAGTACAGCTGCTTGGTGTGGTATGTAATGTGTAATTAATTTAAAGCAATTCAAATTTTTTTTTTTTTACTGTTTTAGAAATCTTCTTTATGTGAAGATTAAATGTGAGTTGAGGATCTAGTACAATGCCAAGGTATTTGAATTCTGTAACTGAACCAATATCTTGATCATGTATATTAACTTTAAAATGTTGCAAATTACATTTTTTGATTGAAAAGCACATTGAAACTGTTTTCTGAAGGTTCAGCAATAGATGGTTCTGGATGAGCCACTCTTGGACATCAACCATACTTGAAGACAGGACATCTGCAGCCTGAGCTGGAGTCTTAGCAGCTGTGTAAATAACTGCATCATCTGCATAAAGTTGACATGTTGCAGCTGAGCAGTGTAATGGCAGGTCATTAATAAAAATGCTGAAAAGTAAAGGACCAAGAATGGACCCTTGTGGGATACCCATACAATTATTTAAAAGGAAGGATTTATCCTGGTGAACTTTTACACACTGTTCTCTGTTCTGAAGATAAGATGCAAACCATTCTATTGTATTGGGAGAAAAGATAAAAGATACCATTTTGGATAAAAGCAAGCTGTGGTTTACAGTGTCAAAAGCCTTTTTGAGATCCAGAAAAACAGCTCCCACCACATTACCCCTGTCCAAGGACTGTTTGACATTTTCAATAAGGCAGCAGTTTGCTGTTTCTGTTGAGTATCCTGGTCTAAAACCAAATTGGTGTGGATGAAGAAGTTGACCATCTCGTAGATAGTCTATCAGCTGTGTAGCTACAACTTTTTCAAGAACCTTAGACAGGACTGGTAAAATAGAGATTGGGCGGTAATTACATATATCATCTTTACTACCTGATTTAAAAACTGGTATGACGACAGCTTTTTTCCAGCCAGATGGAAATGTACAGGACCTAATGGAGAGATTAATGAGATGAGTCAGTGGTTTGATTAATATTTTGCTGTGCATTTTGAGAAAGGAAGTGCTCATATTGTAGATATCATTAGTTTTTGAGTTTGACAGTGTTTTAACAATGCCAGCAATTAAATCTTCATTTACCTCATTAATGTGAAAAGAAACTGTTGAGAGTATTGGTTTAGTATTGTCTCCCAGCAAAGTGGCCCATGCAGGTGGCTCGCCTGATGTAGACACAGGAGGTCAATTTTCTGCCGGCACTGGACTCTGTGCCGCTGAGGCCAGGGGACATTCCTTTGTTGGCGCAGGCTTCAGCTTGGTCTCAGTGCTCTCCCTCCGTCCAGACCGTGGCTGCGGGGCCGGAACCAAGTCCTCCAGGGCTGCAAGCTCCGCCATCATCCGGTCGCTCAATCCTGTGGCCGGTGGGCATTCAAGGGGCAAAGGAGGAGACACAGAGAGAGCAAGTGAAAGGTCTTTAACTGCCACAAGTGGTGAGAGCTCAGAGGACTGCATAAACTGAGCCTCACCACCGGGAATCAGGCAAGATAATTTTTGTGTGGGTAATTGAGAATGAAAAGACACTTGCCTGTGTTCCCGGGGCATGATGTTTTCTGCTGCAGCAGGTGTTGAGTCTGCCCTCTCCGTGGCTGCTGTTGTTGCGGGGCCCTACGAGGAAAGTAAAGGAGCCGCCCCAGCGGACGTGGTGATGGGCGGAGCCAGGAAGGAGGCGACCAGTCCTTCTGCAGCGGAAAGAATCGTTGAGGAGGGAGAGGCAGCAGCGGCAGAGGAGGAGGCTGACGGGACAGCCGGAGAGGAAAAACCAAGTGAAGGATTTGCTGCCGGATTCTTTGGCCTCAACGAAGGAGGAACTGCTGACAAGGAGGTGGAGGCATTCTTCCGGCGGGATTTCCCTAGGTGACGACGGGAAGCTGGAGGTAGAGATGTTGGCTCGTGGTGAAGTGGGGGGGGGGGACCCGGTGAAACCTTCTCCAGCTCCTGGGTGAAATCCGGGAGGAGCCATGGCTTATATTCAAGTAGGAGATCCGTCTCCGCTAATTGGACCCGCCTGTGCTCCTCCAGCTCCTTGGCTGATGGTGTGGGCCACTGTTTGAGAGGAGAAGGCAGGGCTGCTATGTTGGGGCCAGACCGTGTCCATCAGGACCTCTGGGGGCTGTCTGGTGAATGGGCGAGGACTCAGGTTCCGAACGAGACAAGCGAACCTTTCGCCCCCGGGTGCACTTCTTCTTGAGCCCTAGTGGCGCCAAAGGGGAGTCCCTCACCTGGTCACAGAGTTTGTGTTGTGCGTTGACCACCAAGGCGAGGAAAACTGTGTGGCCCAGGTAGCTCCAAAGACTGGGATGCGTCTCGATCACCCGGGCTCACCGTCCACAAACCCCCAAGCCTCCTCGGGAGAGTGGGAGGCTCCAGCCCCTGAGGCAAAACTGGCAATGAGCGTCGCCGCCACACACTCCTCCTCCTCAGTCCCAGAGTTGAAAAATCCAGGGTGGCTGACATGGCAAAACCCCAGGTGAAAAAAACAAGAAGAACCACAAACTGCAGCAGCTGGGTCTCTAACTGGCTGGAGTCTTCTGTCATGAATTGTCCAAATGGCGGAGACAAGAGACCTAGATGCTGAACTGCAGTTTGTGATATTTATTGAAAACCAAACACAAAGTCCAAACGGTACACAAACAGAAAAATCTAAATAGTGCACAAAGCAAAAACTTACAAATGACAGGGAGAAAACAGGATACACATGGAAGGCAAGTCTGAACGGGAGCAGGGTTCAGATACAAAATAATTCTTAAGACTCCAGCAAAGAAAGAAAGAAACAGCAGACCTTAAATAGCACAAGAACCCAATGAGCACAAATGGTTGCAGGTGTGCATCACATGAGCGGGCAAGGGGGAAACAATGATTACAATGGAGATCAGCTGGGAGTAATGAGAGGGAGAAGACGGGACTGACAGCTGACAGGAGCACCACCCACAACAGAGCAAAAAACCTGGAAGTGCCACTGACAGCTGCAGCCCCGAAGAGGGAGAGAGAGAAGTATAGTAGAAGGAGTCTTTGTCTAATTTGACCTTGTTGTTATATTATACAGTTTCTTTTAACCTGTAATGTACTATCCGAAATAAATAAATTCATTCATTCATTCAAATTCATTCATTCATTCATTCATTCAGAGAGAGAGAGAGAGAGAGAGAGAGAGAGAGAAACACAACAGGATACGAATAAAATATGATGGCAAACAAATACAAGTAAATCCAAATATGTAAACAACAAAATTACACTGAATGTAAACAGGAAAATAAATCATACTAAGAAACAATACAGAATATGTGAAAATCAACCAAAGATAAAATAACAGGAATTAGAGCTCAAAAAATACAACACCATACAAATATAGAAAAAAGGCAAAGAGACAGAGCACGGCAGGATCCCCCCGTGCTCAGATCGTGACAGTGTCGTCCGCAAACTTGATGATGTGGCAATGGTGAACATGTGTTGGCATGGTTCTTGAAAAAACAAATGAGAATAATAAACAGTATATTTAGAACAAAAAGGATACATCATGAGACATGGCGGCATGCTGCTGCTGGTAAATGGAAACAAGTTGACTACATCTGCACATCGAGATGGGTATCCAGTTTTGTCCGATCGTACCAAGCGTTTGTTGTTCCTTCAGTGTTGTTTGATACTGATCACAGGCTTTTGGTGATGAATATCAGACTCCCCTTATCAAAGAGAAGCGTTCGTGAGTTAAATCACAAATGTCAAGCATGCTCCGAAAAAAGTACAACAGACCATCAGGTATTGCGAGATAACCCACTACTGCAGAAGAAGTTAGCAGAGAAGATGGACAAGGAATTTGAAGGAATGGACCTGGAAGATGCGGATGAATTAAATGAACAAATCATTATTACAGTTAAGAAAAGTGTTGAGGAAGTCTGTCCTAGAATATACTCCGACGTGAAGAAGAAAGAACCGTGGGAAGATATGACTGTCTTGCAAATGTTGTGTAATCTGCTGAAGTGCACCAATCAAAAGGAGGTTAGGAAGCTACAGAAATCCATCAAGTTTTGATGTAGGCAGTTAAAAAATTACTACTATAAGGAACTGTCTGCAAACATAAATCCTGCTGCTGAAGTGAGGGGAGTTGAAAAGGAATTTGCGTTGGCAAAGAAGTTCAAGATATTGAAATCCAAATCTAAGCATGCAATCTCGAAGTCCAAACTCAAGCAACACTTCGAAAAGTACTTTGAGCAGAGGGAGCTAGCTACTCCACCTGAGCTTGCAAACCTGTGACTTCTTACATCTCAGTGATGAGGCCATATACAGTATATAAATGAAGCAGTATCAGAGGGAGAGGAGGTTTGTGACGTTATGAAAAACTTTAAGAACAACAAAAGCACAGAAACGGATAAGCTAAAAACCAAGAATCTAAAGTATAATGAGAGTAAATACCTAATTTGTGCAGTCCTAGCTCTAATGGTATTGATATGGACACTTGTTAAGGTCCCTGTCTCATGGTTTCACTCCAATATTATTTGTTTATATAAAAAGGGTAAACTGAGTGTCGCTGAGAACTATCGTGGTTTGTCCATTGGAGCAAATATGAGTCATATTCTCGCAAAAACCATCATAAACCAATTTAAGGAAGTGTACGAAACACACAGTGAAGCCCAATATGGTTTCCGCCAGTCTCGATCAACAACGGAAGAAATATTTATTTTGAAGTCGGTAATTGACAAGGTAGGTGGCCCTCTCATCATCACTTATATTGACCTGAGTTCTGCGTATGACCATGTTTCTCATGATTTCCTCTTTCAAGTGCTGAGTATACGAACGGGCACAGTGCAGCTCACATCAATATTACAAGCACTTTACATGAACACAACAGCATCCATCAGTAGGATGAAGTCCAAGTTTGATGTACAGTGCATCCAGAAAGTATTCACAGCACTTCACTTTTTCCACATTTTGTTATGTTACAGCCTTATTTCAAAAGGGATTAAATTCATTTTTTCCCTCAAAATTCTACAGACAACACCCCATAATGACAATGTGAAAAAAAAGTTTTTTTGAGATTTTTGCTAATTTATTAAAAATAAAGAATTAAGAAATCACATGTACATATGTATTCACAGCCTTTGCTCAGTACTTTGTTGATGCACCTTTGGCAGCGGTTACAGCCTCAAGTCTTTTTGAATATGATGCCACAAGTTTGGCACACCTACCTTTGGGCAGTTTAGCCCATTCCTCTTTGCAGCACCTCTCAAGCTCCACCAGGCTGGATGGGATGCATCGGTGTACAGCCATTTTCAGATCTCTCCAGAGATGTTTAATTGGATTCAAGTCTGGGCTCTGGCTGGGCCACTCAAGGACATTCACAGAGTTGCCCTGAAGCCACTCCTTCGATATCTTGGCTGGGTGCTTAGGGTAGATGTCCTGCTGAAATACGAACCATCACCCCAGTCTGAGGTCAAGAGCGCTCCGGAGCAGGTTTTTATCCAGGATGTCTCTGTATATTGCTGCATTCATCTTTCCCTCTATCCTGACTAGTCTCCCAGTTCCTGCCACAGAAAAACATCACTACAGCATGATACTGCCACCACCATTGGCATGGTTATGAGCGGTGCCTGGTTTCCTCCAAAAATGATGCCTGGCATTCATGCCAAAGAGTTCAGTCTTTGTCTCATCAGACCAGAGAATTATGTTTCTCATAGTCTGAGAGTCCTTCAGGTGCCTTTTGACAAACTCCAGGCAGGCTGCCATGTGCCTTTTACTAAGGAGTGGCTTCTGTCCTGCCACTCTACTATACAGGCCTGATTGGTGGATTGCTGCAGAAATGGTTGTCCTTCTGGAAGATTCTCCTCTCTCCACAGAGGAACACTGGAGCTCTGACAGAGTGACCATCGGGTTCTTGGTCACCTCCCTGACTAAGGCCCTTCTCCCCCGATAGCTCAGTTTAGATGGCAGGCTAGCTCTAGGAAGAGTCCTGGTGGTTCTGAACTTCTTCCATTTACGAATGATGGAGGCCACTGTGCTCATTGGGATCTTCAAAGCAGCAGAAATTTTTCTGTACCCTTCCCCAGATTTGTGCCTCGAGACAATCCTGTCTCAGAGGTCTACAGCTTAATTGGAGTCCACAGGTGGACTCCAATTAAGCTGTAGAAACATCTCAAGGATGATCAGTGGAAACAGGATGCACCTGAGCTCAATTTTGAGCTTCATGGCAAAGGTTGTGAATACTTATGTACATATGATTTATTAGTTGTTTTTTTTTTTTAAATTTTTAATAAATTTGCAAAAATCTCAAAAAAAAAATCACATTGTCATTATGGGGTATTGTGTATAGAATTTTGACGGAAAAATGAATTTAATCCCTTTTGGAATAAGGCTGTAACATAACAAAATGTTGAAAAACTGAAGTGCTGTGAATACTTTCCGGATGCACTGTAAGTTCAATGAGCTATGTAATGTGCTGACCAATTGCAGGATATTCATGTACATGAGACAAAAGCTCGTAGAAGCATGCATTCAGTCTAGACTTGTCTATGGCATTCAAGCGTGGTTCTCTAACGAGAGGAAAATTGCCAAACTTGAAGTATGCTGGACACAATGCCTGAGAAGTATGGTGAAAGGAGGCTGGCGCCAGAGGGCTTGTACTGATGAGGAAGACACATTTCACTTTGTTTATTCCATTGAAGATATTTTTAAATTGACAAAGACTGTGGCCATCAAAGATTTTATCACAGTGCAGTATCTAAAGTGGATTGCACATGTGTGTAGGGGTGAAAACACGTCTTACAAAAAGGCTTTATTTGCATTGCCATCAAAGAAATATTATAGCAATCCTTGGCTGAAGATCAGCAGCCTGCTGGGTTTAACATCTGAACAGGCAAAAAAGGTTACCCAGTCCAAATCTGAGTTCAGCAGGATCATAAACATTCATTTTGGCCTGCCCCCATGGTGACCAATGTCATCAATTGGGAAATTGCTGTAGGCTGGTACCCAGTCATGAGTCAGCAGGGTGAAGAGCAGCAGGCTGAGCATGCACCCTTATGGGGTCCCTGTGCTCAGTGTGATGGTCTTGGAGGTGTTGCTGCCGACCCGCACGTTCTGTGGCCTCCCTGTGAGAAAGTCCAGCACCCAGTTACAGAGAGAGGTTTTGAGTCCCAAGTGACTGAGTTTTTGTATCAGGTGCTGGGGGATGATTGTGTTGAATGCTGAACTAAAGTCCAAGAACAGCATTCGCACATACGTAGGAGTTCTTTGAGTTCAAGTGGGTGAGGACTGAACGGAGAGCAGCAGAGATGGCATCTTCTGTGGATCTGTTTGACCTGTATACAAACTGAGATGGGTCGTGGGAGGGAGGCAGGGTGGACTTGATGTTCTGTATGACCAGCCACTCAAAGCACTTTATTATGATGGAGGGCAGTGCTACGGGCTGATAATCGTTATAGCTGGTAGGGACGGGCTTTTTTGGGGCTGGTATTATGGTAGTGTGGCGATGTTATAATAAGACACGGCGTCTGGAGTTTTAATGAAGTTTATTGATCAAATCATCGCCATCACGGAGCTCACCCCAGCTGCTGTATAAGCATGCTGGGGATCGCTCTCAGGCTCTCATGAGCTGTAGTCAGAAGCAGTCAGAAGAAGAACAGAGGGTGAACATATGAATTCAGCCACTTAAATACCCAGCAACGGACAATACATCAAAGGCATTTTATCATCAAAGGAAATGCATTCAGACATGTGACATTTGTACCACAATGCGAGCAGGAAGCATGAATGTTTGCATTTGCGTCATACATATCCACAGGATGCTGGTGCCTGAACTAAGCACAGGAAGGCTGCCTATTGATCTCAACACACACATCTCACTGTCCTGTTAATTGCTCTAGTCGAGCGCTGTGTTTGTCCGTGGCTGCTGTGGGGGGGTACCCCATACACTCCCCCCCCCAGAGGGCTTAGCGGGGAGCTGAGACCTCGGTAGTCCCGCTTTGGTGGCGAGCTGCGGGGAAAGTCTGTGCCGGGGAAGGGAGGAGGGTGGGGGTAGCAAGTGGCGGGGGATGTCCATGGCTGTGGGAAGAAAAGTTAGTCTCTGATTCCTCTCGCGATTCAGTCCGGCAATGAAGAAAAACAGGAGCTGAAGCTATGTGAGGGACTTGGCGTTTAGGCTTTAGGTGCGTTCGCGGCCCTAAAGCCCTCGGGGACAGCTGACGGCTGGATTCCCGTCGTGCGCCGTGGCTGAGACTTACACCAAATCCTGTGTGCGGGCTGCGTGTGTGCTTCAGGTGTGTGAGCAGTCCTGAAGAGCCGTGTGCAGCGGCGGAGGATGATGTAGAAGTCTGTAGAGCCAGCTTGTCTCTGGTGCGTGGCACGCGCTGCGGCCACGTGCCTTCCAGCTGCGCTGTTCTGATGCGAGGCTTCTGTGCATGGCCGGTCCGCTGTCGCGAGGCGAATCAGGGTCAGGGGGCTTGATGGAGATCTGCGCAGTCGGCGCCGATTGTCTCCCCTGTTCGGGCTGTTGGTCGTCGCTCGTGCCGGGTCATGGTGCGTTCAGGTCCACGCGTTCTCCGTCGGCCATGGGCCGCCGTCGTGGAGAGAGGGCAAGGTGTGTGCGCTCTCGTATGGAGACACAGAATCGTGTGTCAGGAGCCGTGAGAGCGGCCGGTCCAGCGTGGATGTGCCGATCTAGGCGTGCAGACCTCACCATGAAATTTCCTCAGCTTTCCCGGTCGTGGGTGGTCTCCGAAGAGCGTCAAAGTCTCCCTGAAGCAGAAAGGAAGGGCAGATCAGTCGGGCTGCCGCGTTCGCTCGTCGTCGGAGAATCACTGCCGGGTGCTGCGTTTGCTGGCAGCGTGTTCTTTTCAGCGTCGGGTCGCCAGCGTGGTTGTCCAGACCAGAAGGTTGTGTCGCACAAAGCGTGTGCGTCTGCGGGGTCACCAGTGTGGTGATGTTATAATAAGACACGGCGTCTGGAGTTTTAATGAAGTTTATTGATCAAATCGTCAAAGTCAAAGTCTCCCTGAAGCAGAAAGGAAGGGCAGATCAGTCGGGCTGCCGCGTTCGCTCGTCGTCGGAGAATCACTGCCGGGTGCTGCGTTTGCTGGCAGCGTGTTCTTTTCAGCGTCGGGTCGCCAGCGTGGTTGTCCAGACCAGAAGGTTGCGTCGCACAAAGCGTGTGCGTCTGCGGGGTCACCAGTGTGGTGATGTTATAATAAGACACGGCGTCTGGAGTTTTAATGAAGTTTATTGATCAAATCCCCCCTCATGGATCGTCACCTTATCGTGGTGGGGGGGTTTGCGTGCCCCAGTGATCCCAGGAGCTATGTTGTCCGGGGCAATTTGCCTCTGATAGGGTCTCCCAAGACAAACTGGTCCTGGGTGAAGGGCCAGACGAAGAACGATCCAACAGACTCTCATGATAAATTGTATATCAAGGATTCAGTGTACCCCGCCCGGTATGGGGTTACCGGGGCCCCACCCTGGAGCCAGGCCTGGGGGAGGGGCTCGAAGGCTAGCGTCTGGTGGCCGGGTTTCCACCCATGGGACCCGGCCGGGCTCAGCCCGAAGGAGTTACATGGGTCCGCCCTCCAGTAGGTTCACCACCTGCAGGAGGGATCATGGAAGTCCGGTGCTATGTGGATTAGGTGGCAGTCAAAGGCGGAGACCTTGGCGGACTGATCCCAAGCTTTCTAAACTGGCTTTTGGTACGTGGAATGTCACCTCTCTGGTGGGGAAGGAGCCTGAGCTGGTGTACGAGATTGAGCGATACCGGCTAGATATAGTTGGCCTCACCTCAACACACAGCTCCGGTTCCGGAACCAGTCTCCTGGAGAGGGGCTGGAGCTTGGCCTTTTCTGGAGTTGCCCCGGGCGAGAGGCGACGAGCAGGGGTAGGTATTCTTGTATCGCCCCACCTTGCTGCCTCTATATTGGAGTTTTCCCCGGTGGACGAAAGGGTTGCTTCCCTGCGCCTTCGGGTTGGGAAACGGGTCCTGAACATCATTTGTGCCTATGCACCAAATGATGTTTCAGAGTACCCACCCTTTTTGGAGTCTGTGACTGGGGTGCTGGAGGGTGCTCCTCCTGGAGACTCCATTGTCCTACTGGGGGACTTCAATGCGCACGTGGGCAACGACAGTGAAACCTGGAGGGGGGTGATTGGGAGGAACGGCCTGCCCGATCTGAACCCGAGTGGTGTTCAGTTATTGGACTTCTGTGCTAACCACAGTCTGTCTATAACGAACACCATGTTCAAGCATAAGGGTGTCCATATGTGCACCTGGCACCAGGACACCCTAGGCCGCAGGTCGATGATCGATTTTGTTATCGTATCATCAGACCTGCGACCGTATGTCTTGGACACCCGAGTAAAGAGAGGTGCAGAGCTGTCAACTGATCACCACCTGGTGGTGAGTTGGATCCGATGGCAGGGGAGGAAGCCATTCAGACCTGGTAGACCCAAACGTATAGTGAGGGTGTGCTGGGAGCGTCTGGCTGAGGCCCCTGTCCGGGAGGTCTTCAACTCCCACCTCCGGAAGAACTTCAACCACATTCCGAGGGAGTCTGGAGACATGGAGTCTGAATGGGCCATGTTCTCCACCTCTGTTGTTGAAGCGGCAGCCCAGAGCTGCGGCCGCAAGGTGGTCGGTGCATCTCGTGGTGGCAACCCCCGAACCAAGTGGTGGACACCAGTGGTGAGGGGGGCCATTAAGCTGAAGAAGGAGTCCTATCAAGCTTGGTTGGCTTGTGGGACTCCCGAAGCAGCTGAGGTGTACCGGCAGGCCAAGCGGAGTGCAGCTCGGGTGGTTGCTGAAGCAAAAACCCGGGTATGGGAGGAGTTCGGTGAGGCCATGGAACAAGACTTTCGGTCGGCTTCAAAGAGATTCTGGCAAACTGTTCGGCGGCTCAGGAGGGGAAAGCAGCTCCCCGTCCACACTGTGTATGGTGCGGATGGGACACTGTTGACTTCAACTGGGGATATCGTCGGGCGGTGGAAGGAATACTTCGAGGATCTCCTCAATCCCACTGATACGCCTTCCACAGAGGAAGCAGGGTTTGGGGACGAGGGGGATGACTCGCCTATCACAGGGGCTGAGGTCGCCAAGGTGGTTAAAAATCTCCTTGGTGGCCGGGCCCCGGGGGTGGACGAGATTCGCCCCGAGTACCTCAAGGCCCTGGATGTTGTTGGGTTGTCATGGTTGACACGCCTCTGCAACATTGCGTGGAGGTCGGGGGCAGTGCCTTTGGCATGGCAAACCGGGGTGGTGGTTCCTCTCTTCAAAAAAGGGGACCGGAGGGTGTGCTCCAACTTTAGAGGGATCACACTCCTCAGCCTCCCTGGGAAGGTCTATGCCAAGGTATTGGAGAGGAGAGTCCGGCCGTTGGTCGAACCTCGGATTCAGGAGGAGCAATGTGGTTTTCGTCCTGGCCGTGGCACATCGGACCAGCTCTTTACCCTCTCGAGAATTCTTGAGGGTTCGTGGGAGTTTGCCCAACCAGTTTACATGTGTTTTGTGGACTTGGAGAAGGCATTTGACCGCGTCCCTCGTGGATTTTTGTGGGGGGTGCTTCGGGAGTATGGGGTATCGGGCTTGTTGTTACGAGCTATTCGGTCTCTGTACGACCGTTGTGAGAGTTTAGTTCGCATTGCCAACACTCGGTCGGAGTCATTCCCAGTGAGAGTTGGACTCCGCCAGGGCTGCCCTTTGTCACCGGTCCTGTTCATAATTTTTATGGACAGGATTTCTAGGCGCAGCCAGGGAATGGAGGGTGTCATGCTTGGTGACCACAGGATCTCATCTCTGTTGTTTGCAGATGATGTTGTCCTGTTGGCTTCATCCAGCAATGACCTACAGCTCTTGCTGGGACGGTTTGTCGCTGAGTGTGAAGCGGCTGGGATGAGAATCAGCACCTCCAAGTCCGAGTCCATGGTCCTCAGCCGGAAAAAGGTGGATTGTCCTCTCCGGGTTGGGGACAGGCTCCTGCCCCAAGTGGAGGAGTTTAAGTATCTTGGGGTCTTGTTCACGAGTGAGGGGAAAATGGAGCGAGAGATCGACAGACGGATTGGAGCAGCATCTGCAGTGATGCGGACGTTGTACCGGTCTGTTGTGGTGAAGAGGGAGCTTAGTTCTAAGGCAAAGCTGTCGATTTACCAGTCAATCTACGTTCCTACTCTCACCTATGGTCACGAGCTTTGGGTAATGACCGAAAGAACGAGATCGCGGATACAAGCGGCTGAAATGAGCTTTCTCCGTAGGATTGCTGGACTCACCCTCAGAGATAGGGTGAGGAGCTCAGTCATCCGGGAGAGGCTCAGAGTAGAACCGCTGCTCCTCCACATTGAAAGGAGTCAGTTGAGGTGGTATGGGCATCTGATTAGGATGCCTCCTGGACGCCTCCCACTTGAGGTGTTTCAGGCACGTCCCACTGGGAGGAGACCCCGGGGCAGACCCAGGACTCGGTGGAGAGACTATGTCTCCCAGCTAGTCTGGGAACGCCTTGGTATCCCCTCTGAAGAGCTGGAGCAGGTGGCTGGGGAGAGGGAAGTCTGGGCTTCTCTGCTTGAACTGCTGCCTCCGCGACCCGGACCTCCGGAAAAGCGGTAGAAGATGGATGGATGGATGGATATTGATCAAATCATCGCCATCACGGAGCTCACCCCAGCTGCTGTATAAGCATGCTGGGGATCGCTCTCAGGCTCTCATGAGCTGTAGTCAGAAGCAGTCAGAAGAAGAACAGAGGGTGAACATATGAATTCAGCCACTTAAATACCCAGCAACGGACAATACATCAAAGGCATTTTATCATCAAAGGAAATGCATTCAGACATGTGACATTTGTACCACAATGCGAGCAGGAAGCATGAATGTTTGCATTTGCGTCATACATATCCACAGGATGCTGGTGCCTGAACTAAGCACAGGAAGGCTGCCTATTGATCTCAACACACACATCTCACTGTCCTGTTAATTGCTCTAGTCGAGCGCTGTGTTTGTCCGTGGCTGCTGTGGGGGGGGGGGGGTACCCCATAGTAGCAGTTTTGAAACATGTGGGGACAACAGCTTGACTCAGGGAGATGTTGAAGATGTCGGCCAGGACATTCTTGAGCTCCTCCACACAGTCCTTCATAACGCGACCTGGTATGTTGTCTGGTCCAGCTGCCTTGCATGGGTTGATCCTGGAGAGGGCCCTTTTCACGCTAGCCGGATCCAGACTTATAGCCTGCTCATCTGGGGGAGGAGTGGTCTTCTGTGCTAATGTGCTGCTTTGTGCTTCAAAGCAGCCAAAGGAGTCATTTAGGTTGTTAAGCAGTGTGATGTCACTCGCACAGGTCTGAAGTGGAGGTTTGTAGTTGGTGAAGGTCTGTATGCCACGCCAGAGAGAATGTGCATCTCTGGTGTTGTTGAAGTGGCTGCATATTTTCTTGCTGTACTGTCATTTTGCTTCCTTGATGCCACAGGACAGGTTGGCCCTAGCTGTTGTTAGTCCTGCAGTGTCACCGGCCCTGAAGGCTGCGTCCCAAGCCCTCAGGAACCTGTGGACCTCTGCTGTCATCCATGGCTTCTGGTTGGCATGAACAGTGACGGTTTTGCAGTGAGTGACATCACCAATGCATTTAGCTATGTATGCTACAACAACCTCAGTGTACTCCTCAGTGTTTGTGTGTCCATTGTGAGTGGCTACAGTGGGGTAAAAAAGTATTTAGTCAGCCACCAATTGTGCACGTTCTCCCACTTAAAAGATGAGAGAGGTCTCCAATTTTCATCATAGGTATACCTCAACTATGAGAGACAAAATGAGAAAAAAAAAATCCAGAAAATCACATTGTCTGATTTTTAAAGAATTTATTTGCAAATTATGGTGGAAAATAAGTATTTGGTCAATAACAAAAGTTCATCTCAATACTTTGTTATACGTATACCCTTTGTTGGCAATGACAGAGGTCAAACGTTTTCTGTAAGTCTTCACAAGGTTTTCACACACTGTTGCTGGTATTTTGGCCCATTCCTCCATGCAGATCTCCTCTAGAGCAGTGATGTTTTGGGGCTGTCGCTGGGCAACACGGACTTTCAACTCCCTCCAAAGATTTTCTATGGGGTTGAGATCTGGAGACTGGCTAGGCCACTCCAGGACCTTGAATGCTTCTTATGAAGCCACTCCTTCGTTGCCCGGGCGGTGTGTTTGGGATCACTGTCATGCTGAAAGACCCAGCCACATTTCATCTTCAATGCCCTTGCTGATGGA
Organism: Pholidichthys leucotaenia; assembly: GCA_020510985.1. Lineage (NCBI taxonomy): Eukaryota > Metazoa > Chordata > Actinopteri > Cichliformes > Pholidichthyidae > Pholidichthys > Pholidichthys leucotaenia. The sequence goes on along the minus strand of CM035840.1, from coordinate 84,466,243 downwards.
AGGAGGTTTTCACTCAAAATCTCACGATACATGGCCCCATTCATTCTTTCCTTTACATGGATCAGTCGTCCTGGTCCCTTTGCAGAAAAACAGCCCAAAAGCATGATGTTTCCACCCCCATGCTTCTCAGTAGGTATGGTGTTCTTTGGATGCAACTCAGCATTCTTTTCCTCCAAACACGACAAGTTGAGTTTTTAACAAAAAATTCTGTTTTGGTTTCAAATGACCATATGACATTCTCTCAATCCTTTTCTGGATCATCCAAATGCTCTCTAGCAAACTTCAGATGGGCCTGGACATGTACTGGCTTAAGCAGGGGGACACGTCTGGCACTGCAGGATTTGAGTCCCTGGCGGCGTAGTGTGTTACTGATGGTAGCCTTTGTTACTTTGGTCCCAGCTCTCTGCAGGTCATTCACTAGGTCCCCCCGTGTGGTTCTGCGATTTTTGCTCACTGTTCTCGTGATCATTTTGACCCCACAGGGTGAGATCTTGCGTGGAGCCCCAGATCGAAGGAGATTATCAGTGGTCTTGTATGTCTTCCATTTTCTAATAATTGCTCCCACAGTTGATTTCTTCACACCAAGCTGCTTACCTAATGCAGATTCAATCTTCCCAGCCTGGTGCAGGTCTACAATTTTGTTTCTGGTGTCCTTTGACAGCTCTTTAGTCTTGGCCATAGTGGAGTTTGGAGTCTGACTGTTTGAGGTTGTGGACAGGTGTCTTTTATACTGATAACGAGTTCAAACAGGTGCCATTAATACAGGTAACGAGTGGAGGACAGAGGAGCCTCTTAAAGAAGAAGTTACAGGTCTGTGAGAGCCAGAAATCTTGATTGTTTGTAGGTGACCAAATACTTATTTTCCACCATAATTTGCAAATAAATTCTTTAAAAATCAGACAATGTGATTTTCTGGATTTCTTTTTTCTCATTTTGCCTCTCATAGTTGAGGTATACCTATGATGAAAATTGGAGACCTCTCTCATCTTTTAAGTGGGAGAACTTGCACAATTGGGGCGGCGCGGTGGCGGCGCGGTTAGCACTGTGGCAGCACAGCAACTCACCCTTGGCCGGGGGATCCTGGGTTCGTTCCCAGCCCAAACAGTGATCTGTGTGGAGTTTGCATGTTCTCCCCGTGTCTGCGTGGGTTTACTCCGGGATTTCTCCGGTTTCCTCCCACATGCCAAAAACATGCAAGTTAGGTTAATTGGCATCAAACTGGGGATTCTAAATTGTCCTTAGGTATGACTGTGAGAGTGAATGGTTGTCTGTCTCTCTGTGTTGGCCCTGCGATGGACTGGCGATCTGTCCAGGGTGTACCCTGCCTCTCGCCCAAAGACGCTGGGATAGGCTTCAGCCCCCCCGCGACCCTAAAAGGATTAAGCAGAAGAAGATGAATGTATGAATGAACTTGTACAATTGGTGGCTGACTAAATACTTTTTTGCCCCACTGTACATGCTTGAAAGTGTCCCAGTCTGTAGTGCTGAAGCAGTCTTTCAGAGCATCAGAGTCCCCCTCTGGCCACACACGTACCTGTTTTTTGTTGGTCTGATGGCTTTCACTGTGGGTCTGTATGCAGGCCTTAGCAAGATGGTGACGTGATCAGAGGGACACAGGTGGAGAATTCATCATTCACAGATGATGTGATGTGCCTTAAATTTAGAAAGCTCAAGTTAGGACTAGATTGAGGAGTTGTTCCATATTTGGAGAAAAGAACATTAATAAATAGTATATGGTAAATGGCATTCACTTATATAGTGCTTTTTCTCATCTCTAGATGACCAAAGCACTTTACAGATCCTGCCATCCACCCATTCAGACACATATTCACACACTGATGGTGGCAATAAAGGAAATGCAGCTGAAATTTGTTTTAAACTGACAGTGTGATGATTCAAAAGGGTATGTTTAATCTGAACTCTTAATGAGAATAATGACAGAATTGGGTCTTTCTTTTAATACATTGGTCTCAAAGGTCAACTGGTCAAGGCCAACCAGGCTCAATGTACTCTACTTGGCATAATCACAGTTTAGCAGTTAACTCTGTGTTCATGGCACAGTAGTTCTGTACCAGCTACAGTAAATATCCACATTTCTCAGAGGCACTTGGTAAATGGTAAATGGCGTTCACTTATATAGCGCCTTTTACTCATATCTAGATGACCAAAGCACTTTACAGATCCTGCTATGGTTGGGACCAAAACAGAGAGAAAGTAGACTATTTAATGGACAGAACTCTCTGTGTAATGATTAACTGGTTTTAGAAATGCTTATTTGTCAACTTAAAATTAGGACCTTTTACGTTTTCAGTAGGTGAACCAAATAACCCAGAGTGCTCCAGTACAAAAGACCTATTCACAGTTAATTTTGGTTCATTGTGTTATTGTAGTTCACTTTGATGCAACCCCAGCTTCCATGTTATAGGACTGTGTGGATAGACTGTGCGCTCTGTGCATTTGGTAAATGATTCAAAGTTTGTCAGTAAAACTTTGGATGGCTCTGTTGTTTCTCATTGATGTTCAACTCCAACACATTAGCCCTCCAATTAATATGTTGGAATATGTTGCATCCTTCCAACCTCCAAACACTACCACAACTGTCATGTTGATGAGGGTGATGTCATTGCGTTCCATGGCATTTCCTCGACTTAAGTCCTTGTATGGTGGTGGGAGGAGAATGCAAATGGGGTATGGGTATTGAGTATTGAGAACTAAAGCTCTCGTTGGAGTCCTGTGTTTGTCACTGCCATGAGTCTTAACTTTTACTTTTTGTTGACAACTCACTTCTGGTTTCATTATGCACTACCTTTACACAAAATTTGTAGGTGGTTAAGTTTAGGGAAATGATTAGGGTTAGGAAAATGTCTTTGTGCACATTGGAACTACAGGTGCATCTCAATAAATTAGAATATCACTGAAAAGTTAATTTATTTCAGTTATTCAGTTCAAAAAGTGAAACTCATATATTATATAGATTCATTACACATTTGTTTCTTTTAATTTTGATGATTATGCCTTATAGCTCATGAAAACCCCAAATTTAGTTTCTCAAAAAATTAGAATATTACATAAGATCAATTTAAAAAAATGTATTTTAATAGAAATGTTGAACGACTGAAAAGTATGTCCATGTACACACTAGGGCAGAAACGATTAGTCAACGTCGATAACGTCAATGATAAAAATTTGTCAATGCAAATTTTTATTGTTAACAAATCATATAATTTTAAAGTTTATATCCATGCTGCAGAAATGTTCAGTTTAACTGTTCCAGCGAAGAAGAAGAGGAGCGCATCATAGCGACACAGAGAGGAAATCACGAAGAAGGCCAAAAGTTTCTAAAGTATGGGAGGATTTTACAGAAAATTAATAAATGAAAAGTTAAATGTTGGCTGTAAAGCAGTGTTGTCATATCACAGCTGCACTACAGCGATGCATACATTCTCTCCTTCTCTCTGTTCCTCCGTCTCCGGCCACCTGTCAGTGGACTGCACCGGCAAGGTTAGCAAGTAACATTAGTTCTTATTTTCAATGAGCGACTCTCTCAGCTTTAGAAAATTGACCACACTATTAGCACATTTTCATTCATTTTCTTCCGCTTAATCCTTTTTGGGTCGCGGGGGGGCTGGAGCCTATCCCAGCATCTTTGGGCGAGAGGCAGGGTACACCCTGGACAGATCGCCAGTCCATCGCAGATGGACTATTAGCACATGCTGTTTAAATAGTTTACCTGCTGTCGGACAATAATCTGTCTTTGACGATGGTTGCTGACAGCTGAGCTGCTTCCATTATGCTGGTAATATGTTAACTGAAATAAATGGGTGAATTACATGAGCAACTTACTCTTTTTCGTATTCTCTGTTATTGTCACCGTAATATCAGCCTTCATTCTGAACATTAGTGCATCTCAGTAAATTAGAATATCATGATTTGTAATTTAATTGAAAAAAAGATAACCATAATCATTACAAATAAATTTAAAACGGTTTAAATGTTTCACTATATGTGTAGTGAAGGCTCACATTCCTGCACTGATATTCAAAGTGGGTTTTTTTTATTTATTTTTGACTGGAAGAAGTTCTTTTAATTTTCCTCTGAAGGCTAATTAAACTTTTAAACTTCTGGACCCATCAAGGTTTCAAACAGGATGTACTAGCTTATTTTTTTACTTTAATGAAGTTGAACATTACTCTAGTTTGTTTTTAACACGCAGTTACAACAGCCTTTATGGAGCAGCAGAGCTGCTATTTGAGTTTTTATTTACACTTTAACATCTATTATTTAATTGTGTTGCTACAGCCACTTCTGATTAAGCTGTCAAGTTCAAGTTTCCAACTCATGTTTGATGGGTCATTATTTTATTTAGCTATGGGAACTTTTTATAATAGGCTACATTATATTAAGGCAGAAACTGACAACAAAGTGATTTTCACAGGTGTGCAGGCTTGAACAGGTGAGGTAAAACATGATGAGAGCTGCGAACGGGAGTTGTACCAGCAGGAAGCTGAGCTGGTGGACATGAGAGAAATAATCGCGATTAGTTGACTAATCGAAAAAATAGTCGTTAGATTAGTCGTCTATCAAAATAATTGTTAGTTGCAGCCCTAGTACACACTCAGCACTTAGTTAGGGCTACTTTTGCATGAATTACTGCATCAATGCAGCATGGCATGGAGGTGATCAGCTTGTGGCACTGCTGAGGTGTTATGGAAGCCCACGTTGCTTTGATAGCAGCCTTCAGCTCATCTGCATTGTTAGGTCTGGTGTCTTTCATCTTCCTCTTGACAATACCCCATACATTCTCTGCGGGGTTTAGGTCAGGAGAGTTTGCTGGTCACTCAAGCACAGTGATACCATGGTCATTAAACCAGGTATTGGTACTTTTGGCAGTGAGGGCAGGTGCCCAGTCCTGCTGGAAAATGAAATCAGCATTTCCATAAAGCTTGTAAGTAGGGGGAAGCATGAAGTGCTCTAAAATTTCATGGTAGACAGCTATGCTGATCTTAGACTCGTTAAAACGCAGTGGACCAACACCAGCAGATGACATGGCTCCCCAAGTCAGGTGCCAAGTCCTGTCATGTGGAAATCATAGTCTCAGAGTCTGGAGGAAGAGTGAAGAGACACAGAATCCAAGTTGCTTGAGGTCCAGTGTGAAGTTTCCACAGTCACTGATGATTTGGGAAGCCATGTCATCGGCTGGTGTTGACCCACTGAGTTTTATCAAGCCCAAAGTCAGTGCAGCCATCTACCAGAAAATTTTAGAGCACTTCATGCTTCCCTCTGCTGACAAGCTTTATGGAGATGCTGGTTTCCTTTTCCAGCATATTAAAAATCCATTTTTTAAATTTGAACTTATGCAATATTCAATTTTTTTTAGAAACTGAATTTAGGGTTTTCACTAGCTCTAAGCCATAATCATCAAAATCGAAAGAAATAAACACTTGATAGTAAATAAACACATCACTCTGTGCAATGAATCTACTTTATGTATGAGTTTCATTTCTTTCAATTAAATTACTGAATTAAATCAACTTTTTGATGGTATTCTAATTTTTAGAGATGCACCTCTATATATGAGTTTCACTTTTTTGAATTGAATTGCTGAAAAAATTAACTTTTAGGTGATGTTCTAATCTTCTGGGATGCACCTGTATAACCTCTTGTCACGACACTTTTATCATTATTTCGATAACCAATAGGTAAAATCTAAAGTGAAGCATTATAGCACAGCTGAAATAGAAAATAAACTTAAAATGTAGTTATTCTAATTTTTGTTAGTGATAAACATTTTACATGGACTTGAATAAATAACTTTAAGTATGAGGGGGGCTGAAAAGTTCATAGTGGTCAAATTTGACCAAATGTGGTTTATTTTTCAACATAGCCTCCCCTTCAGTCCACACACTTCTTCCATCGGTGTTGCAGCACTTGGATCCCTGTGGTTGAAAAATAAACCACATTTGGTCAAATATGACCACTATGAACTTTTCAGCCTATGAACTCCCCCCACCCACATATTGTTTTATCTTCAAAATAAAATAAATATAAAATAAATAATATTTAAGAACACTGACCTGAAAACTTATTCTTGAAAAAAGTGGATCATGTAGTGACAGGAGGGAGCAGGTGGAAGAGAACCTGGACAGATTGTAAATTGCTGTTTTTTTGAGACAGTGCAAGTTGATGAATATTGATATCAATCAATGTAAACTTGCCAGATTGTAGCCAGTGGCTGAATGGAGGTATGCACTTGAGAAAAGAGGAATGAAAGTCAGCAAGCAAGATAGAATACGTGTAGAGATAGTGAAGGTAGATGAGTTTAAATACCTGGGGCCAACCATCCAAAGCAATGGACAATGCACAAGAGAGGTGAAGACTTGAGTTCAGGCAGAGTTGAGTGGGTGGAGACAAGTGTCAGGGGTAGTTCGAGTAGGTTCATTCTGTCTTCTTTTTCAATTATTTTTTTTTTGTTGTTTTTATTATTTCAGACCGGGATAAGAAGGAGATGTTTTTTATTACCTTTACATGTTTTGACTGGCACCTACAGTCTTCCTCAGAAGTGGTAAAAAACATCTCCTTCTTATCCCTGTCTGAAATAAGAAAAACAAAAAACTAATAATGAGTGTCAGGGGTGATGTGTGATGGAAGGGTAGCAGGGAAGGGAAGGTGTACAAGATGGTAGCGAAACCTCCTATGACATATGGTTTGGAGATGGTCCCCCCACTTCCACAGCATGTGGGACAGCATGTGGTGTATAGAGCGGCACCTATCTCCGTTTCACTGACCCTAGGCCACACAGCTACAGTAAGTAGTGCAAGCTACAGTGTGGGGTCAGTCCTCTAGTGGCTCTGTGCGTTAACTTTCTTTTCCCCATTCTATTATGGTGAGCACCAAGCTAGAAGGTGGAAAGTACTATTTTTATATGGTCTTTGATATGACCCAGCCGGGATGTGAACCCACGACCTCCTGGTTGTGGGGCAGATGCTCTACCAACTAGGCCACCACTCCGGTTTGGAGATGATTTTTGCTGTCTACCAGTAACTGATAAACACCCACTTTGCATTCAACATACACGACTGATTCATTTACACTGATATACATATCCATTCACTGACTCTCTCTGCCTTTGTTTTTGTCTTTGTGAGGTTGATTGTCTGCTCTCTGCAATTGAGAGGTTTTTTTCATTGTAATCATAATCTGCTTACACAATTATAAGCTGTAGTTTGATAACAAAGTTTTTTTTTCTCTCCGCCCATTGTGTCATTCCCTCTTCCTCTTTACCCCCTCCCCCCTTATCTCTCACTGTTTGATGAGGCGCCTTGTTTACGGCTGCCGTGTCGTTGTGCTGCGCTTACACGCGTGCCAATGTCAAGTCAAATTCCTCGTGTGTTTTTTACATGCTTGGCAATAAAGCTTATTCTGATTCTGATTCTGATTCTGGTGGCACTGACAAAAAGACAGGAGGTGGTACAGTTGAAGATGCTAAGATTCTCATTGGGAGTGACTATGAGGGACAGGATTAGAAGTGAGTATATCAGATGGACAGCTCAGGTTAGGTGGTTTGGAGACAAAGTAAGAGATGGCTGAGATGGTTTGGACATGTGCAGAGGAGGGACAGTGGACATACTGGACAAAGAATGTTGAAGATGGAGCTGCCAGGCAGGAGGAAAAGAGGAAGACCACAGAGAAGATTGATGGGTGTAGTGAACATGGCATGGAGAGGGTTGGTGCTGCAGTGGAAGTTGTAAGAGATAGGGTGCGATGGAGGCAGATGATCAGCTGTGACCAACCCTAAAGGGAACAACTGAAAAGAGAAGACGATTTAAAGGATAAATTTATAATGACTTGTTTCCATAAGTATCAGTCTTTATGATATCCAATCAACAGAATCCACCCAACAATAAATCTTCCCAATCTTTGCCCTCTGTTGGAGTATACAGCATGACTCAAGCTGATCTGACAGATGCAATTCGGGATCAGGATGAGATTGTATTATTACTGAAGTGAATTATGGCTCACATGTCACATTGGTCATAGTGGTTGAAAGGCAAAAGGACATTTGTTCTCAGAATCACTTTTATTAAGACTTTGCTGCCGTCACCACTGCCTCATCCATGTGTTTGATGTTTTTTTTTTCAGGTTGGAATACTGTCAGCTCTCCCTCACTTAGTCATGACCATCATTGTGCCTTTAGGGGGCCAGTTAGCTGATTATTTGCGGACTCACAACATCATGTCCACAACAATGGTCCGCAAAATCATGAACTGTGGAGGTGAGGATTTAGTTGTAATAACTGTAATAATAATAATGTAATAATTGTGACATCATGAACCTGTTCATCATTTAACTACTGTGATAATATTTTCAGGGTTTGGTATGGAGGCTACTCTTCTATTAGTGGTGGGCTACTCTCACAGTAAAGGGGTGGCCATCTCTTTCTTAGTGCTGGCAGTGGGTTTTAGTGGCTTCGCAATATCGGGTGAGTCTTCTAAACCCCATATTCTTGTTCTGATTCTGTAATTTTTCTATTCAAAAAGAAAAAAACCCTTCTCTTCCTTCTTGGCTTAGGTTTTAATGTGAACCATCTGGACATCGCTCCCCGCTATGCCAGCATCCTGATGGGTATTTCCAACGGTGTGGGCACCCTCTCAGGGATGGTCTGCCCACTCATTGTTGGAGCAATGACAAAGAACAAGGTGAGTCATTTCTCATGTGAATATTGATATAATATAGAGTTAGGTTGAAGGCAAACCCCTGAAAACTTTGCATTGAGTGTAAGTATATCATCAGACATTCATTACATAACAATCAAAGTTAAAGTGAAGTAGCAAAGTTGTGGAGAGGAATTTCAACCCAGAGTGAAACACCTTAATTCTATTCCCACCAATCCTGAACTGCATCCTCAGATTATAAAAGGTAAATTGTGTCATCTTGCTGCATATTGAGGTTTGGCCAGAACATCCTCTCATGTTTGCAAGAAAAGCCCAGTTAAGGTAAGGCATTGTTGTTTTAAAGGTTCCATATTGTTCATTTCCCAGGGATTAATTGGAAGTTGTGACATACTCAGGAAGATGTATATTTAGTTTTAAACATCAAAATCTACAATACAGTGGTGTGAAAAAGTGTTTGTCCCCTTCCTGATTTCTCATTTTTTTGTACATTTGTCACTAAAATGTTTGAGATCATCAAACAAATTTAAATATTAGACAAAGATAACACAGGTAAACACAAAACGCAGTTTTTAAATGAAAGTGTTTATTATTAAGGGTAATAAAAAAAAATCCCAACCTACATGGCCCTGTGTGAAAAAGTGACCCCCCCCCCCCCCCGTTAAAACATAAATTAACTGTGGTTGATCACATCTTTGGAAAGCTGAGTTCAATTTCTCTAACCATACCCAGGCCTGATTACTGCCACACTTGTTCACAATCAAGAAATCACTTAAATAGGACCTGCCTGACAAAGTGAAATAGATCAAAGGATCCTAAAAAGGTAGACATCGTGCTGCGATTCAAAGAAATTCAGAAACAAATGAGAAACAAAGTAATCGAGATCCATCAGTCTGGAAAAGGTTATAATGCCATTTCGAAAGCTTTGGGACTCCAGCGAACCACAGTGAGAGCCATTATTCACAAATGGTGAAAACATGGAACAATGGTGAACCTTCCCAGGAGTGGCTGCCAACCGAAGCTACCCCAAGAGTGCAGCAATGACTCATCCAAAAGGTCACAAAAGACCCCACAACAACATCCAAAGAAATGCAGGCCTCACTTGCCTCAGTTAAGGTCAGTGTTTGTGACTCCACCATAAGAAAGAGAATGGGCAAAAATGGCCTGCATGGCAGAGTTCCAAGATGAAAACCACTGCTGAGCTAAAAGAACATAAAGGCTCATTTAAGTTTTGCCAGATAACATCGTGATGATCCCCAAGACTTTTCAGAAAATACTCTGTGCACTGATGAGACAAAAGTTTAACTTTTTGTAAGGTGTGTGTCCCATTACATCTGGCATAAGCGTAACACAGCATTTCAGAAAAGGAACATCATACCAACAGTAAAATATGGTGGTGGTAGTGTGATGGTCTGGGGCTGTTTTGCTGCTTCAGGACCTGGAAGACTTGCTGTGGTAAATGGAACCATGAATTCTGCTGTCTACCAAAAAATCCTGAAGGAGAATGTCCGGCCATCTGTTTGTGACCTCAAGCTGAAGCACACTTGGGTTCTGCAGCAGGACAATGATCCAAAACACACCAGCAAGTCCACCTCTGAATAGCCTAAGATAAACAAAATGAAGACTTTGGAGTGGCCTAGTCAAAGTCCTGACCTGAATCTGATTGAGATGCTGTGGCATGACCTTCAAAAGGCAGTTCATGCTTGAAAACCCTCCAGTGTGGCTGAATTACAACAATTCTGCAAAGATGAGTGGGACAGAATTCCTCCACAGTGCTATAAAAGACTCATTGCCAGTTATCGCAAACACTTGATTGCAGGTATTGCTGCTAAAGGTGGCCCAACCAGTTATTAGGTTGAGGGGCAATCACTTTTTCATACAGGGCCATGTAGGTGTGGATTCCCCCCCCCCTCCCCTTAATAATAAACACCTTCATTTAAAAACTGCATTTTGTGTTTACTTGTGTTATCTTTGTCTAATATTGAAATTTGTTTGATGATCCAAAACTTTTAAGTGTGAAAAAACATGCAAAAAAAAAAGAGAAATCAGGAAAGCGGCAAACACTTTTTCACACCACTGTATGTCTATGTTGTTTTGCAGCTCCTCAAAAAAAAAGCAGTTTTAAAGATCAGTCCAAAACAGTCCATTTTCAGCCCATTTATAAATATTGATGAGCATCATTTTACACATTATGAGGCCTTAACATGTTCTTGATAAAAGTAAGATTTGCTGCCTTCAAAATCAATAAATCCCAAGCTTATATTTCACAAATGTCTGGCTATGTATTTCAAAAACTAAGTCCATGTTTGCAAGAGTGAGATACAAAGATATAGAGTGATGATAATCAAGTCAGTGGCAGTAATGCACCTGTAAGCTGGTTGCCAACCGCCAATCAAATCTAAAAGAAGAAGAAGATATAGAATGATGATACAGAGTGCAGTATGTGGTGGTAATGTGCCTGTAAGCTGGTTGCCAACCGCCAATCAAATCTAAAAGAAGAAGAAGCAGGATAATTTTTTCACACATAAGGAGTTGCTAAGAACTCCTTATACAAAGATATAGAGTGATGATAATCAAGTCAGTGGCAGTAATGCACCTGTAAGCTGGTTGCCAACTGCCAATCAAATCTAAAAGAAGAGGAAGAAGAAGAATAAGAAGAAGAGATACAAAGGTGCTTGCAGTAAATCACAATATTCTTCTTCTTGCTGCTCCCTTTAGGGGTTGCCACAGCTGATCATCTGTCTCCATCTTGGATCTTCCTCTGTAACACCAACCCGCTCCATATCTTCCTTCACTACATCCATTAATCTTCTTTGTGGTCTTCCTCTTTTCGTCCTGCCTGGCAGCTCCATCTTCAACATCCTTTGTCCAATATATCCACTATTGTTTCTCTGTACATGTCCAAACCATCTCAGCCTTGTCTCGCTTACTTTGTCTCCAAACCGCTCAACTTGAGCTGTCCCTGTGATATACTCATTTCTAATCCTGACCCTCTTAATCACTCCCAATTAAAAATTTTAGTATTTTCAACTCCGCTACCTCCAACTCCACCTCTTGTCTGTTTGTCAGCGGCACCGTCTCCAAACCATACATCATAGCGGGTCTCAGTACATCTTGTAGATCTTCCTTTTCACTCTAGCTGCTATCTGTCTGTCGCAAATCACCCTTGAAATTCATCTCCACCTGCTCCACCCTGCCTGCACACTCTTCTTCACCTGTCTTGTGCATTTTCCATTGTATTTTGTCACGGACCTCCTTGTGCGCTTTTACGCAGCGCACAGAGAAGGGGAAGGAAGGATGGATTTATGCGCTGGGTACACCACAACACATTTATTAAAGTAAAGAGAAACAGTTCCAAAAAAGGTGAGGACGTACAAAAAATGCAAAGAAACTTACACTTGGCGTCCCTGGGCCGGCATCGCCCAGCGAACGCCTGAGGAGAAGCGATTAACCACCATAGCGTCCCAGAACTGACACCGCTCAAAGGACGCAGGAGAACCACGGCTAAAGTGGAGATGGCTAACACTTCATGGCACACAGTTCACACATGACTGTGTACATCAGCAGACAATTCAATGACCCAGCAATGCGTGACTGGCAAAAGGCTGCTTAACTACACGCATTGCTGGTGATGGGTGTGATTGGGAGCGCCTGGGTGAGGCGTAGGAAAGACAGTCACCGGGGAGCTGGCTGTCAAAAGAGAGACGGGGTGTGGTCGGACCGGCGAATGTTAGACAATGCCCACACAAAAGTGGGTCAAAGAAGCTGCCTAACAGCCGCCAGCCAGAGCGGTGACTACAGGCACGGAAAAGAAACAGAACACAGACATAAACACAACAAGAACTCAAAAGATAACACAATACATAAATCACTTAAGATAAGATAAGATAAGATAAAATAAGATAAGCCTTTATTAGTCCCACAATGGGGAAATTCCAGGATTGCAACAGCACAGGGATAGCAACACTCAGAGCAACAATCAGAAGGCAAGAAAAAACAAGAGCAGCTAGTATACATATGTACATATTAATATAAATATATATATAGACACACAGTGCGGAGCATTGTGGTTGGTGGATGTGCAGCAGAAAGTCTAAGCTCTCTCTCCGCGGATGCGGCGGGCCAGCTGGATGTCTTTGGGCATGATGGTGACACTCTTGGCGTGGATGGCGCACAGGTTGGTGTCCTCGAAGAGACCCACCAGGTAGGCCTCACTGGCCTCCTGCAGAGCCATGACGGCGGAGCTCTGGAAGCGCAGGTCAGTCTTGAAGTCCTGAGCGATCTCCCTCACCAGGCGCTGGAAGGGCAGCTTACGGATGAGCAGCTCCGTGGATTTCTGGTAGCGACGGATCTCTCTCAGAGCCACGGTACCGGGCCTGTAACGGTGAGGCTTCTTCACTCCGCCGGTGGCCGGAGCGCTTTTCCGAGCAGCCTTGGTGGCCAGCTGCTTCCTGGGGGCTTTTCCTACAGTAGATTTACGGGCGGTCTGCTTGGTTCTTGCCATCGCTCTTTATTATTCTGTCTTATATTTCTTGCACGCCGCCTAAACTCCAGCCCGGCACCCGCGTCGTTTTTGCTTCAGTTCTCCCGGTATGTCGAGTTTCTCCGTTAGCACCGGGTGGCGATTGAGTGCTAGCTAGCTCTTCCCTGCTGTATTGTCTCCTGCTGTAAATAGAGGCTCCGTCCGCCGACTCGGGAGACCTTTGGGGCGATCTGTGTGTCCGTGATATATATAGATATATATATACTTGATGCCCGAGCCACAGAGAACAGTCAGAACCGAGCCTACAGGAAACACTGGCTTGGTTCGTGACAGTATTTGATGGTTGACCCCAGGTATTTAAACTCATTTGCAGTAAATCACAATCATCCAAGGGAATCTACTGATTCTTAGCTGGGCCTATCATGGCAAAGGAACTATTCTTTTTGCACAAAAACTGGAAAAGTTAAACAAATGGAAGTAGCATTGGTCTGGACTGTAAAATGTCCAAGACAAACAAATGCATAAAAAACAAGGTATATCTTAAAAACTGTATAAAAATAACAGTGCACACCTGATAACTGGAGGATAAGTTAGCAAGCTAACAAAATAAAAAAGAAAGGATCAATATAAAGAAAAACCATAAAGTAAGCAAGAAGCAAACAAATGACACATGAAAACCAGAGGATGACTGGACAATAGCTGAGAGAGAATCAAGAAGATACTGCAAACTCAGAGCACATATCAAGGAGAATAACAAGCAGGATGATAAGAAAGTGGGGAAAAGAATGAAAGCAGGAAGTGAACATGCAGAGAACCACATGAGGAGCTCGAAGCCCATTTTCCATTAGTCTTCAAATTAAGACAGAAAATAACTTCAACTCTAATCAACAGGAAGATAACACAGAGAGAAATCTGTACTGAAGCCGCTCAAAGACTGTGACACCAGTGGGGTTCACACTGTAGCACACCATGCAGTGTAGTCTGAGAGGGTTAGGAGTTTCTTAATGTATGAATTGAACATGATGTGACCCCAGACGAAAGTTTTTAGCTGATCACACTGATGGGATGTAGACATGTGGTGCCCATGGAGGTAATATCCATGTATCAGAGAAGTCTGCAGACAGGAGAAATTTCCCTATAATAATATGAAACAGTGTGTTTTATCCAGGCCATATTTTACTGTCATCTTAATGTCTAAACAAAAAATAAAACAAAAGCACAAACGGTAAGTTAAATTAGTGTTTATGTTGTTAACAAAGCTGTATGTGGAAATTTTGCCAAATAAAAATTTGATAAAATATGGCGATACAATGACACAAGCCTTTAGTTCCACTTGATTTTGACCAGGCGAACTGAAAAGGTGGTAACAGACAGACAGACAGATACACACAACCAGCCACACACAGACTCGTTGAGTGATTACCGTGTGCCTTTGTTTTCCACCGAGGAAAAATGAGTACAATTTTAGATGATGTGTATGTAGCAAAGTGGCAAATAATAAGACAAGTTGTTCGTGAATTTTTGAGAAGTGCTCACACTTCTGTAAGCAGAAGAAAAAAAAATGTGGGACCTATCCAAAATATGACAAACATTCTTAGTCAAGCACCAATCTGTGATTGAGTTGGAAAAGAGAATTTTTCCTGCATTCATTTTCTCAGAGCAAGTTAACTATTTCTGGCAGTAAAATCACTTTTTCAGCTTGTAAAGTCAGGTGAGCCTCAACAAGATCAACATGTAGTATATATTAACAGTAGTGAAAAACATAATACAGTGGTGTGAAAAAGTGTTTTCCCCTTTCCTGATTTCTCATTGTTTTGTATGTTTGTCACACTAAAATGTTCAGATCATCAAACAAATTTAAATATTAGACAGAGATAACACAAGTAAACACAAAATGCAGTTTTTAAATGAAGGTGTTTATTATTAAGGGTAAAAAAAAAATCCAAACCTACATGGCCCTGTGTGAAAAAGTGATTGCACCATAAACCTAATAACTGGTTGGGCCACACACCCTTAGCAGCAACAACTGAAATCAAGTGTTTGCGATAACTGGCAATGAGTCTTTTACAGCACTGTGGAGGAATTCTGGCTCACTCATCTTTGTAGAATCGTTGAAATTCAGCCACATTGAAGGGTTTTCGAGCATGAACCGCCTTTTTAAAGTCATGCCACAGCACCTCAATCAGATTCAGGTCAGGACTTTGACTAGGCCACTCCAAAGTCTTCATTTTGTTTTTCTTAAGCCCTTCAGAGGGGGACTTGCTGGTGTGTTTTGGATCATTGTCCTGCTGCAGAACCCAAGTGCGCTTCAGCTTGAGGTCACGAACAGATGGCCAGACATTCTCCTTCAGGATTTTTTGGTAGACAGCAGAATTCATGGTTCCATTTACCACAGCAAGTCTTCCGGGTCTTGAAGCAGCAAAACAGCCTCAGACCATTTCACGACCACCACCATATTTTACTGTTGATGTGATGTTCCTTTTCTGAAATGCTGTGTTACTTTTATGCTAGATGTAATGGGACACACACCTTACAAAAAGTTCAACTTTTGTCTCGTCAGTGCACAGAGTATTTTCTGAAAAGTCTTGGGGATCATCACGATGTTATCTGGCAAAACTTAAATGAGCCTTTATGTTCTTTTAGCTCAGCAGTGGTTTTCATCTTGGAACTCTGCCATGCAGGCCATTTTTGCCCATTCTCTTTCTTATGGTGGAGTCATGTACACTGACCTTAACTGAGGCGAGTGAGGCCTGCAGTTCTTTGGATGTTGTGGGGTCTTTTGTGACCTCTTGGATGAGTCATTGGTGCACTCTTGAGGTCATTTTGGTCAGCCAGCCACTCCTGGGAAGGTTCACCACTGTTCAATGTTTTCGCCATTTGTGAATAATGGCTCTCACTGTGGTTCGCTGGAGTCACAAAGCTTTCGAAATGGCATTATAACCTTTTCCAGACTGATGGATCTCAATTACTTTGTTTCTCATTTGTTCCTGAATTTCTTTGAATCGCAGCTTGATGTCTAGGTTTTGAGGATCTTTTGGGCTACTTCACTTAGTCAGGCAGGTCCTATTTAAGTGATTTCTTGATTTAGAACAGGTGTGGCAGTAATCAGACCTGGGTGTGGCTAGAGAAATTGAACTCAGCTTTCCAAAGATGTGATAAATCACAGTTAATCTATGCTTTAACGGGTGTGGGGGGGGGGCAATCACGTTTTCACACAGGGCCATGTAGGTTTGGATTTTTTTTTACCCTTGATAATAAACACCTTCATTTAAAAACTGCGTTTTGTGGCTACTTGTGTTATCTTTGTCTAATATTTAAGTTTTGTTTGATGATCTAAAACATTTAAGTGTGACAAACACACAAAAATGAGAAATCAGGAAGGAGGCAAACACTTTTTCACATCACTATATATATTAGCATGCCTGTTTGATTTTTCTTCTAGATGGTCATACACATATGCAGTACAGCCCAACTTCTATCTGTGAATATGTCACTACAGTATTTTTATACGTAAACTACCACAGTGTTTTTACCAGGTGCTGTTAGCAATTGCTAATGGCTGACTGGCTAAAGCAGATCAATCCCCTCACAATGAAACAAAAGGAAAAACTGACTAATCTGAAGTGCTCATTAGAATTTAAAAGTCAAGAAGTTAAAAGTCCTTTTGACACTGGGTTTCATCGGCCAAATGGTGGTATATCTTGGTTAAGTTTGACTGAAAACTGTCATGACTGATACAATAATTCAGCCCACATACAAGATGCAGCAACAAAAAGACAATCAAACAATAACACACTTTTGAGTTTCTTTATTAAAGAGCAAAGCCCTCGCACAGCTACTGAAACAGTCACTTGCCAGAGGAAGGAGCCTGTGGAGAGAAGACGAGAGCTGTGAGAGGAGGAATGGAGTAAGGGAAAAATGGCTAGCCAAATTACCACTTATGTGGGTTCCAAGGGAGCACCGGCAGGACTCCAGCGGGAATAGACAAATCAGCAGGGTGGGGAATGAGCCTGACCAGGTGAAGGTTACTGCTGGTGATGGTGATGTAGCAGGAGAGTGCACGCAGTCCCGGTGACACACCCATACGATGGCAGCAGCCTGAACAAAGGGGAAAAAGCACACAGGTTAGTAATTTCTTTTCACCGGTGTGAACGTGACTTGCTGTCTTGATGGCAGTATACCCAGACGAGCCAGCGTTGAATCACTGAAGGATGTTTCCTTAAGTACGCTGGCTGATGAGAGGGCACAGGTGTGTCCTCTCCCTCAGGTGTACTGATGAGCCGACGAGAGATGAACGGGAATGAGGGGGCAAGTTCTCGCCGCCCATGACAGAGCCCCCCCTTCTAGGAGCGCCTCCTGGCGATCCATACGATTTATTGGGATGGGCACGACGATAGGACTGGAGCATCTCTTTGTCCAGTATCCAGGATGTGGGGACCCAGGAACTTTCCTCCGGACCATAGCCCTCCCAATCGACCAAATACTGGAGACCCCGGCCTCGATGGCGAATATCCATGATCTGGCGGACCATATGGGCAGGGTGACCGTCGATAACCCGGGGAGGAGGAGGCGGCTTCGTTGGGGGGGCAGAGAGAGGCTTAATATGGGACACATGGAAGGTCAGGTTCACCCGTAGGGTCGGTGGTAACTTGAGCCGAACAGAAGCGTCGTTGATGATCCTGAAGATAGGAAAGGGCCCCAAGAAGCGAGAAGACAGCTTCTTCGATGTTGTCTTCAAGGGGACCTGGCTGGCTACAACCAAACCTGCTGCCCCACACTGTACTTAGGGGCAGGCACCCATCGTCCGTCCGCTGTAGCACGGTTGCGCTTGACAGAGCGGGTGAGGGTGGTGTGTGTGGATCTCCAGAGTCGTCGGCAGCGGCAAGCATGAACCTCCACGGAGGGAACCGTGACCTCCCTCTTGGCCATCGGTAGCAGGGGGGGCGTGTATCCCATAGACGCCTCAAATGGAGTGAGCCCGGTTGACATAGAAACAGCCGAGTTCATGGAATACTCCACCCAGGTCAGGTGCATGCTCCAGGAAGATGGGTGTTCGGCCACTACACACCGCAGGGTGGCCTCCACGGACTGGTTGGCGCGCTCTGCCTACCCGTTGCTCTGGGGGTGATTACCGGAGGAGAGGCTCATCGTTGTTCCCAGGGTACGGCAGAAGGCCCTCCAAACCTGCGAGGTAAACTGTAGGCCTCGGTCAGACACGATGTCCACAGGTATCCCATGGAGGCGGATCACATGGTTAGTCAGGAGGATGGCCGTCTCCAAGGCTGAGGGGAGTTTAGGAAGAGCCACCAGATGCACAGCCTTGGAGAAGCGGTCCACGATGGTCAGAATAACTGTTTTTCCATGGGAGGGGGGAAGACCAATTACAAAGTCCACAGCAATGTGAAACCACAGACGACCAGGGATGGGAAGGGGATGGAGAAGTCCAGCCGGGGGTGAAGAGTCAGACTTGCCCCGGACGCAGGTCTGGCAGGCCTGAACATACTGCCACATATTCCGCCGCAGCGTGGGCCACCAGAACACCTGCCGAATAAGGTCCATGGTGCAGGTGATCCCAGGATGACAGGTGAAACGGCTGGTGGAGGGCAGTGGGGATGTACAGGTGGTTCCAGGGGCACCCTGCTGGCACAGGTTCCTGGGACTGGGCCTGACGGACCCTCCACTCGATATCTCACGTAAGGGCACTGAGGACGCAAGAAGAGGGAAGAATGGACTGGGGGTGAGAAGGGGGAGCTATCTCCTCGGAATCAAACTGGCGCGATTGCGCATGCAGTTTGGTGTTCCGAGAGCCAGGCCGGTAAGAGATGGTGAAATTGAACCGCTGAAAAAACAGGGCCCAACGAGCCTGCCTGGCGTTAAGTCGGCCGGCCGATCGGAAATACTCGAGGTTTTTGTGGTCGGTTCACACGACAATGGGGTGAATAGCCCCCTCTAACCAATGTCTCCATTCCTCCAGCGCCAATTTAATGGCGAGCAGCTCTCTGTCCTCCATGTTGTAATTCCTCTCGGCCGGCGTAAGCCGACGAGAGAAAAATGCGCACGGGTGGAGCTTCTGGTCAGAGGGTGTGCACTGCAAAAGGACAGTGCCCACCCCCGAATCAGATGCATCCACCTCGAGGACAAACTGGAGCTGCGTGTTGACCTGGGCCATGATAGGTGTGTTAGTGAACAGGCCCTTTAATTTAGAAAAGGCCTGTTCAACTGCCTCAGTCCACCGAAAGGGGACCTTAACAGAGGTCAGCTGTGTCAAGGGCAGTGCTACCCCACTATAGTTCTGAATGAACCGGCAATAAAAGTTTGCAAACCCGAGGAAGCGTTGAAGCTCCCCACGGGAGTGGGGTGTTGGCCAATCGAGCACTGCCCTCACCTTGGCCGGGTCGGCAATCAGTCTCCCTTCAGTCACTATGAAGCCCAAGAAGGTGGTAGATGTTGTGGAGAACTCACGCTTCTCGGCCTTAATGTAGAGCTGGTTCTCCAAGAGCCATTGTAGGACAGCTCTTACGTAGACCTCATGTTCCTCTGGAGAGCGGGAGAAAATCAAAATGTCATCCAAATAGACAAACACAAATTGATAAAGCATATTGTGGAGAACGTTGTTAATTAACCCTTGGAAGACAGCGGGTGCGTTGGTGAGCCCAAACGGCATCACCAAGTACTCGAACTGCCCCAGGTGGGATTTAAATGCTGTCTTCCACTCGTCTCCCTCCATTGGTGGTACGTGTTGCATAAGTATAATTTGGTGAAAACCCGTGACCGCTGAAGGAGCTCAAATGCAGAATTCATCAAGGGCAGAGGATATTTGTCCTTAACTGTAATAGCGCTGCGCTCGCGGTAGTCGAGACACGGGCACAGCGAACCACCCTTCTTACTGACAAAGAAGAACCCGGCCCCGAGCGACTCAGCGACTCCTTGACATATTTCTCCATTGCCTCCCTCTCCAGACCAGAAATGCTGTAGAGCCGGCTGGATGGCAGCTTCGCCCCCGGGATGAGGTCCACAGCACAATCATAAGAGCAGTGAGGCGGCAGTGACAACGTTCTCGACTTGCTGAAAATCTCTCCCAAATCATGGTATGCCCGGGGAACGAGGCTGAGGTCCGGCGGCTCGACCAGAGGGGAGGAGACAGGGAGAGACGGAACACATTCCGCTGAACAGAGACAGTTGGCCAAACAAAATGGGCTCCAGGAGGAGATGGAATTACGCCCCCAGTTAATAATGGGGCTGTGCTTCTGGAGCCGAAGAAAACCTAGAATCATCAGGGAAGATGAAACTGAGAGAACTAGGAATGTGAGTTCTTCCCAATGATTCCCGGAACAGAGGATGGCGACTGGCACCGTGTGTTCCGCAACTACCACAACCTCATGGCCAGATATGGTGGTGATATGTTGAGGATGGGGCAATTTATGTGTGGGAACACCCAGGTCCCGAACGAGCCGAACCGACATGAAATTGCCCTGTGCCCCTGAATCAACTAACGCCATGATCCTCCTCTCGACCCCCTGCAATTGCATGAGGGCCGGAATAGATAAATTACCAGGGAGAGTTAATTTGGTCCCGCCTGCCAGACCCCCTACGGTGACTGACGGGCTGCGTCTTTTTGGCCACTGGGGGCACTCGTCCCGACTGTGCTTCGGAGAACCACAGTACATGCACGTGCCAGTCCTCCTTCTTCGCTGACGCTCATCGTCGGTTAATTGAAACCGGCTGAGACCCATCGGTTCAGGAGGAGGACCAGCCCCCCCCTGTGTCAGTCCCTGCAGCGGGCACCTGCTCAGTGGCCGGGCAAGGAGGACTGTCGCTCCTTCGCGCACTTACGATAGCAGTTGTCCAACCCCACAGCCTGATCAATAAGACCATCGAGAGTGTCAGACACAGCATAAACCACCAGGTCGTCAGGGAGGTGGGCGTTTAATCCGTGGAGGAACACACTGTGTAACGCAACCTCGTTCCACCCCGAGTCCGCCGCTTTGACCCCAAACTCCACCGAGTACTTGGCCACGGACCAAGCACCCTGGTGGAGAATCATAAGGCAACTCATAATGTTCCCTTGACTCTCGGTGTGGTCAGATGCACAGGAAAAAGCGACCACAAATTGCTCAAGCGTGTAGGATCGCCCTTCCGGGCTGTCTGCTGTGGCCCGAGCCCAACTACGGGCTTGTCCCCGCAGCATTAGAGTAAAGAATTGAATCTTAGCCACATCCCCCGGGTACTCCCCCCGACCTGCTCCAAATACATCCGTACCTGGTGGAGAAATTCCTTACATTTCCTCACCTCCCCCGCGTATGGGGCAGGTGTGGGAATGGAAGTGGTACGGCGCACTGGTGGTTGAACAATGGGAGCAGGCTGAGGAGGAGGAGCTGTCCCGGCCAAATGCTGCGTGATATTGTCCAATTGCCGCATCATAGTTTGCAGCTGCTGGGCCATCACGTTAATCTGTTGCTCATTCACTGCTGCTGCACCTGCTGAGCTGAGGTTCGGGCTGGCTCGTTCTGTCATGACTGATACAATAATTCAGCCGACATGTGAGATGCAGCAACAAAAGGACAATCAAACAATAACACACGTTTGAGTTTTTTTATTAAATAGCAAGCCCTCACACAGCTACTGAAACAGTCACTTGCCAGAGGAAGGAGCCTGTGGAGAGAAGACGAGAGCTGTGAGAGGAGGAATGGAGTAAGGGAAAAATGGCTAGCCAAATTACCACTTACGTATGTGGGCTCCAAGGGAGCACCGGCAGGACTCCAGCGGGGAATAGATGAATCAGCAGGGTGGGGAATGAGCTGGTGGTGCCTGACTGGGTGGAGGTTACTGTTGGTGATGGTGATATGGCAGGAGAGCGCGCGCAGTCCCGGCGACACACCCGTACGATGGTAGCAACCTGAACAAAGGGGAAAAAGCACACAGGTTAGTAATTTCTTTCCACCGGTGTGAACATGGCTTTCTGTCTTGACGGCAGTATACCCAGACAAGCCAGCATTGAATCACTGAAGGATGCTTCCTTACGTACGCTGGCTGATGAGAGGGCACGGGTGTGTCCTCTCCCTCAGGTGTACTGATGAGCTGAGGAGAGATGAACGGGAAGGAGGGGACGCGCTCTCGCCGCCCATGACAGAAAACATTTGTAAATGATCTTGTTTGTCTCGAATGAAAGGAGTCAACCCCAATATATTATTTTATTAGATGGTGTTCAACCTCAGAGAGAAAAGGAACCCACCATTACACTTATGCCAAGTGAACTTTTCAGTTTTTCCAGTCTTCACCTTTAATAAATCAAAATACAATGTTCGCCAATAAATATATATTTTGACTTGACTGTAGTGATGTTTGAGCAACAGCACACATAAGAACTGGTTCTGAGCCTGTAATTATTTACAGTATTTATCTATTTTGTGTCAGTTAATACAAGATGGAATGATAAGATTAGCTCTCCGCAATGCAAGAAGACACTCTGTGTACTGCTGTGACCCGATACCGTGTTTTTTTTATTTTACTGCATACACACTAATGCTGCCACTCATTTTTGCCAATCAGTGCTATATAACTGCCAAAAGTTCTGTTCTGTGCCATCATGTGCATACCCTCTATTGCCCTATCCCAAATATGACAGTATTGCCAACCATCAGTCCGTGACTAAGCTGGAAGTGAGAAATATATGAAGATAGAAGCATGTTTTTAAGAGCTGGGTGTTGATTACTGATAAGAAAGACAAAACACAAAACTTTAACTTGCATAAAATGGTATTTCTCCAATATGAATGTCCTGACTGAAAGAAAAAAAAACACCTTTTCAAAGTGACTCATACTGGTAACATGCTTTTGTCTGTTCCTAGACCCGAGAAGAGTGGCAGTATGTCTTCCTCATTGCTTCTCTTGTGCATTATGGAGGCGTAGTGTTTTATGGGATCTTTGCGTCTGGGGAGAAACAACCATGGGCCGACCCTGAAGACACCAGTGAAGAGAAGTGCGGTTTTATAGACGAGGATGAGCTGGCTGAGGAGACTGGCGACATCACGCAGGGTTACGGCGCAATGGGTGGTCCGGCTAAAAGCTACGGGGCCACCGCGCAGCTCAACGGAGGTTGGGTGCAGGACTGGGATAAGACGGAGGAATACGTACAAGAGCCAGCAGGAAAGATGTACTCTCAGCGTGGTTACTCTTAGACAGCTGTGGTGAGTCTGTCTCCAAAAATCAGGCTCTCTACACAGATGGCACAAATAAGCATTATATCAGATATTTAAATCCATTCTGTGTGTTGAAGTGAAACAAGTTTAAAAAGCCAATGTAAAGAAATAGTTACTTGCAATGCAGAACAATCCTCACTAGATCCTCACATTTGTCATTGCATCAACATACAGTAGGGCTTCACTAGACAGGCAGCAGCAGCGTAGAAAAGTGCAGGCCTGTGTCGCACCACTTAGGCCACCCAAACCTCATCACCCTACTTGAACATGAGCCAGATGACACCGCAGTCGACCATCATCGAGGGTCTTTCTCTGAAATAAAACTCTGATTGCACTGAAACTGTAAGTATTCTAAAAACAAGATTCTATTCTGTTTCTTGAATGTGTTTTATGTACTGTATATACCTGTACACTGTTTCTGTGAGACTATTGTGAATTTTTTGGGTCGTTGATCTGTGTGAACATTGATATAAAAGGCCATATTTTTCATGGACAGCACCTCTTCAGGGAGACGTCTGCTTGCAAAAAAGGTCTTCTTCTTCTTCTTGGGTGAGGCCTGTAATACTCCTAATAAGACAAAAATAGTGTGAGTGATCCGTAGAATTTTAGTGTGTGTTTGTTGCATGAATTTGCTCAGATCAATGTTTCAGATGCAGCCGCCTCAGAGTCACTACTAGTCCCCATTCAGCCAAATGCTTTGTTCTAATACAAGTGTCTTCTGCCATTATAAATAATAACTGATTAACTTTTACAATCAGGTTCTGGTCGTGATGTGTGGCAATTTACAATAATGATGAAAAAAAGGTTTTTAAGGCAACTGCTCAGAAGACACTGACTATTGATGTTTGGTGTGCACTGCAATAAACTCTGTGTACCAGCCACCACCCATCACATTCTGTTTTGTAACGTAACACTGGCTTGCTGTATCTAACTGTAATTGTTTTGGAGTCATGTGATGATCAACATTAAGGTGTGTGTTTTTACAAATTGCTAGTGTCCGGAGAGTGCAGTTTTAGTGCTCATGATGCCGGAGATTTTGTTGCATCTTGACAGCGATGAATGCAGTGATCCCTCGGTGTTCCTTGGTTGTAGTCATCGTCACCAAAAGCACTTTATTGGCACAT
This sequence comes from Pholidichthys leucotaenia, assembly GCA_020510985.1. Classification (NCBI taxonomy): domain Eukaryota; kingdom Metazoa; phylum Chordata; class Actinopteri; order Cichliformes; family Pholidichthyidae; genus Pholidichthys; species Pholidichthys leucotaenia. Next base: position 84,441,769 of record CM035840.1, on the reverse strand, counting down.
GGATATCGTCACATTTGAGTGGACCACATGAATTGATAGATGGTTCTTCCACTTCACTTTATTTGCTATTTAAACACTTCTTCTTTTTTTTTTTTTTTTTGCTGTATGAAATCTGAAAAATGTTTAAAATATATGAATATTTAAGAATGTTTAAGATGACCAAAAGATGCTATCACGGCTTTGTGCCTGGAGATTATGTAAACAGATAAATGTGATTTTATGGCTTCAAATATTGTGTTTAACAAAGAGGTATGTTGATGTCAAAAGTGTTATATAAAAAGTGCTCATATCGTTTTATAAAAAAAATAAGCAAAATTCATACTTGTCATTTTTTATTGTGTGAGTAAATATGATTTACTGTACTGTTTATATGCTCTTCACCTTGCAGCTGCTCCCTTTAGGGGTTGCCTCCATCTCACCCTATCCCTTGCATGCTCTTCTCTCACACCAACCCTCTCCATGTCCTCTTTCACTACATCCATGAATCTTCTATGTGGTCTTCCTCTTTTCCTCCTGCCTGGCAGCTCCATCTTTAACATCCTTTGTCCAGTATATCCACTATCCCTCCTCTGCACATGTCCAAACCATATCAGCCTTGACTCTCTTACTTTGTCTCTAAACCACTCAACCTGAGCTGTCCCTCTGATATACTCATTTCTAATCCTGTCCCTCCTAGTCACTCCCATTGAGAAGCTTAGCATCTTCAACTCTGTCACCTCCAGCTCTGCCTCCTGTCTTTTTGTAATGTGCCATGGCCTCCAAAACATATACCATAGCAGGTCTTACTACCATAAACCTTCTATTTCACTCGTCTCCACCCACTCCCTTCCTACACTCTCTTCTTCACCTCTCTTGTGCATTTTCCATTGCTTTGGATAGTTGACCCCAGGTATTTAACCTCATCTGCCTTCACTACCTCTGCTCCTTGCATCTTTACAGTTAGACGTGCCTCCCTCTCATCCACACATGTATTCAGTCTTGCCTTTAGTGAATTTCATTCCTCTTCTCGCCAGAGCATACCTCCACCTCCCCAGGCTCTCTTCCACCTGCTCCTTACTCTCACTAAAGATCACAGTGTCGTCTGCAAACATCGTAGTCCATGGAGACTTCTGCCTGATCTCATCTGTCAGCCTGTCCACCACCATGGCAAACAAGAAGGGACCCAGAGCCGATCCCTGATGTAATCCCACCCCCACCTTGACTCCATCTGTCACTCCTATAGCACACCTCACCACTGTCTCACTGTCTTCATACAAGTCCTGCACTATGCTCACATATTTCTTTGCCTCTGCTGACCTCCTCATACAGTACCGCACTTCCTCCCTTGGCACCTTATCATATGCTTTCTCTAGATCCACAGAAACACAGTGTGACTCCTTCTGACCTATATACTTTACCATCAACACTCTTAAAGCAAATGTTGCATCTGTAGTACTCTTTCTTGGCATGAAACCATAGCAGAAGAAGTGATAGTAGTAGTAGTGCTTATAGGCTGCATATCCAAAATCATTTACCCACTTTTGCCAATCACTACCAAGCATCTCCTCCTCTTTGCCCCAAAGTTGCTCATTAGTAAATCAATGGCACAGGTCCCAGGGGTCAGGTAAACAGCACCAGACCCTGCAGTCTGCTAATTGGTAAAAGGGTGAGAGGAGCAGTAATACTAATGCTATTACAAGACTTTTTACATTCTACAAATCAGGACCACTTTTTGTTTTCTGCAAAGATTTTAGATTTTAATATGTAGTTAAAAAAAAAGCTTCTGCTGAGGTATCATGTCGGTGTATGAAAGTGTGATGAATCCATTACATTTCTCAGCAGCACCTCACACCTGTCTGTGCAGGAGAGAAGCTGAAAAACGAAACATACTCCGAATAAAAGGTGTGATGCAGAGTATGAGAAACACACTGCGATTCCTTCTCTGCACGTCTGAGGTTACAGCGTTACATTACGCACATATCGACCTCACTCTTTCATTAGGTCGAAACACGTGACAAACCTATATTGACTGATACGGCTTTCATTAGTTTCAAAGAATAAAATGTCTTGTTGAAAGATTGAATACAAATTTAATGTGATGACTGCTCTCAGAAGATGATGTTAAGTTGTCATTATGACTTTAAGAAATATAATTTGGTTTTTTTTATGTTTGCTAAATAAACAATGAAAATTACAATAAACACGGTTTATTGTAAAAGTTGGCTAAAGCTGAAAAATCAGTCACCATGGTGTGTGCCCAGTTTGTTAAAGATGTATATGCACTGTATATAAAGCACGTTTTCCTTGGTCTGTTCTAATATTTATCCATCTCGATTAATTTGGTTTAAATTTCTTGGTTTTAGATGTATTAGCTTAATAAATGTTCACCTTCTTTTGAATACAATGAAATTAAAGGTGTTTTCATACTTACAGTGCATCAGGAAAGTATTCACAGTGCTTCCCTTTTTCCACATTTTGTTATGTTACAACCTCATTCCAAAAGGGATTAAATTAATTTTTTCCCTCAAAAATCTACACACAACACCCCATAAAGATAACATGAAAACGGGGGGGGGGGGGGGGGGGTTAGATTTTTGCGAATTTATTAAAAAAAAGTTAAAAAATCACATGGACATAAGTATTCACAGCCTTTGCTCAATACTTTGTTGATGCACCTTTAGCAGCAATTACAGCCTCAAATCTTTTTGAATATGATGCCACAAGCTTGGCACACCTATCTTTGGGCAGTTTCGCCCATTCCTCTTTGCAGCACCTCTCAAGCTCCATCAGGTTGGATGGGAAGCGTCGGTGTACAGCCATTTTCAGATCTCTTCAGAGATATTCAATTGGATTCAAGTCTGGGCTCTGGCTGGGCCACTCAAGGACATTCACAGAGTTATCCTGAAGCTACTCTTTTGATATCTTGGCTGTGTACTTAGGGACGTTGTCCTGATGAAAGATGAACCATCACCCCAGTCTGAGGTCAAAAGCGCTCTGGAGCAGGTTTTCATCCAGGATGTCTCTGTACATTGCTGCATTCATCTTTCCCTCTATTCTGACTAGTCTCCCAGTTCCTGCCACTGAAAAACATCCCCAGAGCATGATGCTGCCACCACCATGCTTCACTCCAGGGATGGTATTGGCCTAGTGATGAGCGGTGCCTGGTTTCCTCCAAACATAACGCCTGGTATTCATGCCAAAGAGTTCAATCTTTGTCTCATCAGACCAGAGAATTTTGTTTCTCATGGTCTGAGTCCTTCAGGTGCCTTTTGTCAAACTCCATGCGGGCTGCCATGTGCCTTTTACTAAGGAGTGGCTTCTGTATGGCTACTCTGCCATACAGACCTGATTGGTGGATTGCTGCGTTATCCTTCTGGAAGGTTCTCCTCTCTCCACAGAGGAACACTGGAGCTCTGACAGAGTGACCACTGGGTTCTTGGTCACCTCCCTGGCTAAGGCCCTTCTTCCCAATCGCTCAGTTTAGATGGCCGGCCAGCTCTCGGAAGAGTCCTGGTGGTTCCGAACTTCTTCCATTTATGGATAATGGAGTCCACTGTGCTCATTGGGACCTTCAAAGCAGCAGAAATTTTTCTGTACCCTTCCCCAGATTTGTACCTCGAAACAATCCTGTGTTGGAGGTCTACAGACAATTCCTTTGACTTCATGCTTAGTTTGTGCTCTGACATGCACTGTCAACTGTGGGACCTTGTATAGACAGGTGTGTGCCTTTCCAGATCATGTCCAATCAACTGAATTTACCACAGGTGGACTCCAATTAAGCTGTAGAAACATCTCAAGGATGATCAGTGGAAACAGGATGCACCTGAGCTCAATTCTGAGCTTCATGGCAAAGGTTGTGAATACTTATGTACATGTGATTTCTTAGATTTTTATTTTTAATAAATTTGCGAAAATCTCAAAAAAAAAATTTCATGTTGTCATTATGGGGTATTGTGTGTAGAATTTTGAGGAAAAAAATTAATTTAATCCATTTTGAAATAAGGCTGTAACATAACAAAATGTGGAAAAAGTGAAGCGCTGTGAATACTTTCCGGATGCACTGTAACCCATTTGGTCCAGACTTTTGATCTTTTCAGTTCGATCCGGACCAAAATTTTAGGTGTGTAACCTTCCGTGAACCATGGTTTGGATCAAAGAACAGAAATTTGGTCCAGCAAAAAGAGGTGGTCTTGATCCGGATCAAAGTGAACCTTGGTCCAGTTCGTTTGGAGTGTGAAAGCAATTTTCATAAAGGTTTGGACTTTCTGAAAAACAATGGCAGCTGAAAAGATGGAAAATGAGCTGCAGTAGCACTAGGGAGGGGAAGAGACACAGTTTTTAATTGAAATACAGCCTGTCAGAGGCATAATTACTCAATTATAAAAAATGTAAAATAGAGAAACTTACCAGATATTTTTGGAGAGGATGTGACAGTTTGTGAAAAAATGGACAAGTAATGCCTAATGAAAATTGTCAAGGCAAATGAGAAGGATAAATATGTTTTTAATAAAGACCTAGATAATATTCTAGCCTTATAGTTCACCTCTTAATATGATGGAGTCGTTCCCAGGTTCAGCTTAAGGTGCAGCTACTGATGTGCCCAGAGCTGCAGAAAACACCTTGGAGGATGAGTAGCATGGTTGTTAACTGCAAGTCTGTGCTAACAACACAAATCTCATCATGAGAAGACATAGTTGCATCAAATAAAATTGTTAGGTTCTCTTAGAGTAGTGTGAAACCAAACCTAACCGAACCAAATGTAGACAGTGGAACAAAAACACAAACCTTTGTCCAGACCTTGGTGAAAATGCCCTTCATGACCTGCATTTTATTAAACTATAAGAACTATTTCTTTTTCTGCTGTTCACCAATCAAAAGAATGTTCAAAAAGCCAACATAACATAACCATCAATGTTTACGTCCTTTTTACAGAAGTACTTGCCGAAATAAGTAACACTGTATGGGCCAGGGGGAATTGATCTTATTTTGGAGTGAAAATTCCTTTGATGAAAAACTCATAGATGGGAATTTAGCTGTAAATGTGCCCCGATACAGAAATAAATATCAAAAAAGACAGTGACAACAGGAGGTCTCTGTTATGTCTGTAACTGAGAGTGAATGATGAGACTTAGGGTGGAAATAAACAAGACTTTATTATAGACTCACAGGTTATACAGAAGCGCTCCCGCTAGGCTGAAAGGTGGTCAAAGAGACTGCCCCCTTCCTCACAGCCCTCTTATACCCCGGGTGGCAGCGGAACCGGAAGGTGAAGCCACTACCCGTGTCACACAATAATACGTCCTAAGAACAACACTACATCCCCCCGCCCTTCAAAAAGGTCCAAAACACACATACAGTCGAGACCCTCCCCAATTTAGAACCCAAATCATGCATTAAAAGTGAACAGAAATATCAGGGTCTACCACATTCATGCAAAAAACTAAGACTAGGGGAAGACAGGTGGACTATCGTCCCACCCCCACACAGCTAGACGGATTATTCTGCCGTCTCTGCTAGAATATAATCCTTTAAACATAAAATCGCCGTGCTCCTAAAATAAATAACATAAAACAATCCCCATAACAGAACATATATACAAACTAGCAAATCCCATAAACAACTTAGATAATTCTCATTTCAACATCATGCATCAAACACATCCGTATAACTGCTATAACCTGGGCAATTTACACACTAACAACATGTATTGAACACATTGCCCCCAACCATCAGTCTGCCCCAGTAGATGAACCCCTCCCCCCCCAGAAAACCATCAGACAGCTCCCCTCCGCAGCACCTTCTTCTCTTCATGCCCAGGGGTGGCCCGTGTCGCTGTCCAAACACCTCCTTCTCCAGTTTGGCGTGCCGCAGCTCGTTGGAATGCTGCCACGAGCCATCAGACAGCTGAAGGTAGCCATCCTCCTGAACAGCCACTACCTGCAGCTGCCCCTGGTCCTCCTGTCACTTGCACTTTCTACGAACCCCTCTCGACCGGGCCTCCTCTCTGGGTCAGACCACATCAGCGACCAGTAGAGGAGCCCGACTTGGCTTCCAGTGTCCCTGAGTGGCACGTCGTTTTACTGTGCCAGCCCGTCCTGCCCCGCTAGCTTTCATTTCAGAAGCTGGAAAAGCTGTTGTGACCCCTTGCTTCTCGGTACCGCCCAGCCAAACTCTGGAAGCAGAGTGGGTCAGCCACTCGGCTCTACCCACCGTTATGGGCATCCCACTGCGTCGCCCAGTTCCCTCAGCTAGGGTTACTGGGGCACTGACACCAGGACCCTCCCGCGATGGCCCTGGGTGGGGTTGGTTCTGCTCACCTTCCAGATTACTGGGCCAAAGTTCGTGCCATACAGCATCGTCTACCACTCGCGGAACTGGCCAGTCCCGCAAGCCACAGCCCAACCACTCTTCTCCAACACCGCTGGTGATCGAAAAGCCCAGTCCATAAAAAAGGTCACAGCTCATAATATTCTCGCCATCGGTGGTCACCACAAACTGCAGGCTGGACACCTTCGCCAATTTGTACCTAGCTGTCAGTTCCACCAAACCCACAATGGCTAGCCTTTTTCCTCCATACCCACACAATGGCACCGAATGACCTCTCACTCGGTAGTATGGGAAGAAACTCCTCATGGTAGGCCAATTCAACATGGACCTCACTGCGCCCATGTCAGTCAACAGTGGCACCTCCACTCCGTCCAGCTTCATCATACAGTATGTACGGCCATCAGTGTTCAGGGAGACAATGTGGATAACTGTAGGAGTTGGAGTAGGGGTGTCCGCTTTGTATCACCTTTCCCCTCGCCTGACCCTATTACAGGCCCAGGAAAAATGATGCAGAAGTCTGCACTTGCTGCAGCGTTTTCCTCTTGCCAGACACTCTCTAGCCTTATAGCGGTGCTTAGTGGACCCACAATCCAAACACCTGGGCAATCCTAGGGCGGACCTTATCTTCACAGCCGTAGCGCATTCCTCCTTCTCCTGCTCGCTATCATCACTGTCCGGGTCCATAGTGTAGCCTGTGCCGTTGATTGTGATTTAGAGTGGTGCAGCGTAGCTCTCTCACCGAGGTCACGTGATAGACTGTCCACTGCTTCACACTGCTGAGCTATCTTGATGGACTTGGATAACTCACCCGATAACTCACCCGATAACTCACCCTTGGGTCAGCTCACCCGAGTATGTAAGGAGCTTCGACCTCGTAGCCGGGCAAACAGCATGTTTCGCCAACTGGTCGCGGACCATTTCTTCCTCCAACATTCCAAACTGACAGTCTCTGGTAAGCTGGTGTAGGTCTGTTACAAACCACTGCACTGACTCGCCAGTCTGCTGGCGGTGCTGTCGAAACTGGACTCTCTGGACGATGACGTTTTCCAGGGCACGAAAATGTCACACCATTAGCTCAACAACGTCCTCAAAGCTATCGCTACCACCCAAGGTAGCAAGGATACGCTGTCCTTGTCATAAACGCCCCTTTCAGGGCATAAAAGAGGCGCCAAATGCCAACAGAGAGTTTGCTTGTTTATTACAGAAAACACAAAATAAAGAGCCACGTGGGGCAAAACACATACACTAAACGCCGAATACAAATAAAGAACACAAAGACCTAAACCAGGGAGTAGCGATGGCGGAACCTGACGCTAAAGAATAAACACTTACAATTGACGAAGTGAGGACGAGCGAAACACAGAAGGGAGACTGGAGCCAGACGTAGGGACTCCAGTCATGGTAGACAAGGTTGCAGCGAGGAGTGAGCCTCAGCTGCTTCCTTAAATACTAAAGACAAAAAGCAATGAACCTAACAGGAGAGGAGAAAACGTAATTACCAAAATCATAATCAGCTGTGACAGTGCCGGCTCGACTTGACAGCCAGAAGTCCGGCCGCGGCGCTGTCACAGTAAAAGCCCCGGGAGAACCAATAATAACCCAGCAGAAATAATAAGGGAAAATACTGAGTGACCCGGGCATGGATTAGCTCAGCGCTCGGATCACCACAGTACCCCCCGTTCAAGGGATGCATTCCAGGCATCCACAGTGACATCCAGAAAGCCCCACCACCAACCAGAAAGCTAACAAGACTGACCTCGGGTGGACGGAGGGGGAAACAGGCTAGGAGGGAGAGAAACCTGAAAGAAAACAGGCACAAAAAATGTCTAACAGCAAAATACAGAGAAAGCTCCCCCCCACACACACACAAAGATCAAATAATAACAACAAAGGCTCAAGCACAAAGCAGCACGGCTAACACTCGCATACAAACACCAATGTCCTCATAGAAATGTCCAAAACCAGATAAATAAGTGAAAACAAAAAGAATAAAAATGTACACTACAACTCAGATAACAAGGCAAGGAGAAGAAAGAAAAAACATCACTTTAACAATATCTGAGAGAAAGAAAAAAAAACACAAAAAAAAAACACAGTGAATGGACCCATATGGGGAATACCGGCAGGAAGAGGGAAAAAAAAAGGCAGTTCAGGTGGCTTACCAGCATTTAGACTCCACATTAGGAAAAAAAAAAAGGTTCAGGTGGCCTACCCAAGTCCCCGAACTGGCGAAAAAGTCCCTCAGGCGGCCAACCCAGGTCGCATAACCAGCGAAACAGTCCCTCAGGCGGCTGACCCAGGTCACAGAACCGGTGAAACAGTCCTTCAGGCGGCCAACCCGTGTCCTTAGACCACCAGGACCGGAGGGGTGAGCTCGGAGGCAGCTTCCCAACTGAGAGGCTCAACAAGGGGAAGCTGGACCGAATGAGAGAGACCCCAGCGGCATCTGGTGATGGGGAATGGGGAGGGGGGGGGAAACCAGCACGGTGTCGAGCAGAAGGGGATCTGCAGCTCCCTCACCGACCTCGAACCGGGCCAGTGCAGCACCCTCAGTGGACCCTGACCAGGACGGCGCAGCACCCATGGTAGACCCCAATTAGGCCAGCGCCACACCCTCGGTGGACCCCGATTGGGCCAGTGCCACACCCATGGTGGACCCCGATTGGGCTGACGTAGCACCTGGGATGACCTCCAAACACGAACCCGGAGCCTTGACGATATCGACTGGAGCTGACTCATCTCCAGTGACCCTGGGAGAAGGCTCGGAAAGAGAGGGAGAACAGGGGTCAGGGTCACTGACAGCGGCAGCAGCAGAGCCCGGTGAGATGAGCTCGGATGCAGCGGCCGGCTGCACCCAGCTCTTCTCCCCAAGAGACAGGCAAGAATGCTCCAAAATGGAAAGTATGAAGACAAAATAGAGCATTTGCCTGATCTCAAGCTCTACCGCCGTCCAAGACTCCGACAATCCAGGCTTGACAATCAGGAGGTCTATTTCCGGTTCCCACTCGACTGCAGTGGCCTCCGCAGCCAGCATGATGGTCTCCACAGTCCGAGAATGCTGTTTCATGAGTTTGTTTTTTAAAATAATTCTGTTGAACCCCAATTCAAAAGCATTGTCTGATTTTCATTGGTTAATTTTCATAGAATTTTTATTTATTACCACTTTTGTCAGATTCAAGTTATTTCTGTGACCATTGTGGGTTTTTCTTTCATTAACAGAGGGGTACCAACAATTTTGTCCACGTCTGTAAAAGAAAAGAAGTCACCCCATGGCCATTTGGGAGAGAGATTACAGAGCGTGGCCTTCAGCATATACACACTGAATCTCTGAACATACATTTTCTAAGCCTTGTATTTATAGCTGCTCTTCAGGATAGATAAACAGAGGGGGAGATGCCAGAGACATCTCGGAGACAGACAGAGTGTCTCTAATCTATACAAACTAAAAGTTTTGCACATTCCTCGGACACAGAAACTTAGCAGGACATGTCAAAGAGATTATCAATGCAGCTTAGGTCATCTTTTACGCTTGTACTGACCTACAGCCTCAGCACTCGCACGCACATCCCCTGAAGGCCACAGTTAGACAATAATTGCTCACAGACATGAAAGAATAATATAAAGGAATATATGAACTTATTCTACATGGAATGCACATATAAACATCAGACATGAAATAGGAAAGGCATGGTACAAAATAAGAATAGTAATATAACAATAATAATAATAATAATAATAATAATAATAATAATAATAATAATAATGTGGATAATATGGAATGTTTCTATCAGCCTTAATCAGGCATTCTTATTTGGGCATCACAGCAGCAAACAGCATATTTGTGCATTTCTCTAAGTGAACATTGGTCAAATATCAATATCACCATCCTGTTTGGTAGTTTTATGCCGTAGTCCTGGTTTTGTCACAGATTGGTATGTCATAGTTATCCAGTTAACAGGAAGTTTCAATGGCGGATCTCTCACCATACCCTACTTTGCTATTCAAGATGGCTGTGTTGTGTTTTCTGCCTTCTAGCTTGGCGCTCAGCATAATAGAATGGGGAAAGGAAAGTTAACGCCCAGAGATACCAGAGGACTCTGGGTAGGTGAGCCTATTCAGCGGTTCGTGACAGATTTGGAGCTGTTGGTCAGCTGGTGCCAGCTTGAACGATTGGAGAAGGGGATGATTCGCGACCAGCTGACGGAGTGTGCCAATGGCGCTGCAATGGGGCTGAGGCTGCTGGCGTTTTCGGGTGAGCTGGCGCTGCACACAGCCATCGAGTTGGCTCGACAGCTCGAAGCTGTGGATAAACTGCCACGGGAGCTGAGTGGGTGCTTATTACACCGACATCTGGGATCACCGCGGACCACGCATGTACTGGACCTGGTCAGCATGGAAAGCGTGGAGGACGACACAAGCGCTGTGAATGTGAGGTCCGCCCCGGGAAAGCCCAAAGGTGAGGGCTGTGGGTCCACAAATCACCATTTCAGAGCCAAAGATTGTTCAGCAAGAGCGGAGCGCTGCGGCAAGTGTGGCCACTTGCTTTATGTCACCAGGGCATGCCACAGATCTGAGCAAGGAGGTCTGTGGCACAAAGAGAACTCTCGTACCCTCACGGTTGTTCATGCTGTGTCTCTGAGCACCAACGGACTCGCATACTGTATGATGGAGTTGGAAGGGGTGGAAGTGGTTTTGTGGATCAATGCAGGAGCGGTAGGCTCCGTGCTGGACTGGACGACCGTGAGATGTTTTTCCCCGCACGTCAGGATTGAGAGTGACCTGGCACTGCTTTGTGGTTGTGGAGGAGGACGGCTGGCCACGGTGGGAACATTGGAACCGCCGGCTCAGTGCAAATTGGCCTAGATGTGGGACTGTCCGACCCTGGAAGCGGTAGACAGCGCAGTGTGGGATGAGGAACTACCTGGCACCCTGGAGAGTGAGCAAGACCAATATCACTCAGGGTCATCACAGGAGGGAACCTGTGCCAGAGCTCAGGTCGCCCTGGATGAGGGTAACGGGCGGCACAGCAGGATGCCTGTGATGATGGCCGATGTCGAGAGGCTGGTCTCACCTGCTCCTGGATCTCGGCTGAAATTGGCCCGTGAGTAGGGGGCCACAACGATGACGACGGCAGCCAAGCTAAAAGAGGTCGGGGCCGGACCGTCTGGCACTGTAGAACAATGTGCCAAACAGAGACCCTGCTAGCTGAGCATGAGTCCTCTGGGAGTCACGGACTGGATTCAGGAGGAGAAGCGACCACAGCAGGTATGGACCGGTCAGCAGTCGGGGGAGCACCAGGGACGGTCACGCATAGTGGCCAGACGGGAGGATGCTCATCTCCAGCTGTTAGATGGTTCATGGGGGCACCCGTACAAGCTGCGGCGTGCCCGGGAGGGAACTGACGGGCATGGGCCTGGACGAGCGGAGTGGCCAATGGTGATGAAGAGGAGGCGCACCGGTGCTGAAGTGACCTGCTGCGGTCCGGGAGGCTGACTGCCTCCAAGGGCGGACTGATGACAGGGTTGTCTAGGGGCGCCCAGGGACTTGTGTTCTCCAGCCGTATGTATATAGATTAATTATGGTACATGTGTTCAGAGTAGTTTGTTGTTTGTATATATTTTGGGAATTATTTTGTGTATTTTGTTTTAGTTTGAGGAACACGGCAGTAATTTTAGTTATACATGGACTTTTATTTAGTTTAAGCAGCAGAATAATCTGCTTTGCCGTGTAGGGTGGGACAGCAGTCCACCTGTTCCCCCTAGTTTTAGTTGTTTTGGAGTGAATGTCAGGCCATTTGTTTTGTGATATTCAATAATCTTAGGGCGTGATTCGGGTTCCAAATTGGGGTGGGTCCACATTGTGTATGTGTGTTTTGATTTTTGTGAAGGGGGGGGGGGGGTGTTGTGTTGGAGTTCGGACTCTTGTGTGGTATGGGTGGTGGCTCCACCTTCCGGTTCCGCCACCACCTGTGGCTATAAGAGGGCAGTGGGCAGGAGGGGCGGTTTCTTTTGCCACCTTTTCTGCCTGACGATTGTGCCTGTACTGTAGAGTGCCTCTCTAATAAACGTGTGTTCAGTTCGACACTTGGCCTCATCCTTGGCTCCATATACAGACATAACAGGCTGCACCTATGTATCACGCATCAACAAGCAGTGTAAAATGTACCATTTATTAGCATTTCTGTACTATACTGCGTATCTCTAGTAGCTGGCCCTACACACTGCTGCCCAACTTCTATCTCTGAACATGTTGTAATGGTGTTTTTATATGCAAATTACTTTGTACTTGCTGAATAAATGCTAATGATAATTGCACTAACCTGGCTAGAGCAGACAACATTTCCCCTGGAATATGGGCACTGTTGAAGTTACTTATGTCACTCTGACCCTTGAATCAGAGAATGATTACGTACTGGGAATGCAGCATTAGCATCCTGTTTTGTTGTCTGTAAAACTCTACCAGCACAAAGATTCTCACTTTTGTTTTTCAGCCTGTCCAGGGTGGTAATAATAATGAAATATGAGAAACAAAATTACAAGAATGTGTCGCTTCATCAGGAAGGACCGTCCAGGATCTTAAACCTCCTTAATACCCATGATTTAAATTTTACCAATTATATTCTATTAAACTAAATTATACTATCAGAGTTTAAAATCTATTAAACTATTAAACTAGAGCATCCACCCCACAACTGGGAGGTCATGGGTTCATATCCTGTCCGGGTCATACCAAAGACCATATAAAAATGGTATTTTCTGCCTTCTAGCTTGGCGCTCAGCATAATAGAATGGGGAAAGGAAAGTTAACGCCCAGAGATACCAGAGGACTGACCCCCCCCACTGTAGTTTTCACTGCTTACAGTAGCTGTGTGGCCTAGGGTCAGAGAAATGGAGATAGGCGCCGCCCCTATACACCACATGGTGTCCCACATCCTGTGTGTGTGTGTGTGTGTGGGGGGGGGGGGGTTCTATTAAACACACACTGGAATGGTGGTCTAGAGGTAGAGCATCCACCCCACAACTGGGAGGCTGGGGTTCAAATCCCAGCCAGGTCATGCCAAAGACCATATAAAAATGGAACTTCCTGCCGTCCAGCTTGGTGCTCTGCAAAATGGAATGGAGGAGGGAAATGTTGGTTACCCGGCCACAGGGGGTGCACAAGCCAGTGTACTCCCTGTGCCGGTCCCAAGCCTGGATAAAAATGGGCAGGGTTGTGTCAGGAAGGGCATCCGGCGTAAAACTCAGCTCCAACCTATGGATATGGCAGATATATCGATGCCTGCTGCAGCAACTCCACCAGAATGTGGGAATAAAGCTAGAAGAAGATTCTATTAAATACATAAAAATGTGTTTACAATAGTCTTGTTACTGAAGCAGAGGGTGAATATCTGCAGCAATGACTGTGATGGTATTGACATGCTACTAGTCAAAACTGTTATCGAATGCATAGTAAAACCACTGACGTATATCTGTAACCTGTCTCTCCAATCAGGTATATTTCCCAATGCAATGAAAATAGCTAAAGTAATTCCGATATACAAGACGGGCGACAGAGGGGAACTCTCAAACTATAGACCAATTTCACTATTACCGCAATTTTCCAAGATACCTGAAAAAATATTCTATGAGAGAATTGACAACTTCATACTGAAGAATGATTTATTATGTGAGCAGCAATATGGGTTCAGACACAAGAGGACAACTGCATATGCCCTAATGGAATTTACAAAAAAAATATCAACAGCCATTGAAAATAAAGAGTATTCAGTTGGAGTATTCCTAGATCTTAAAAAAGCATTTGATACAGTAGATCATAATTTATTATTAAAGAAACTACAAAATTGTGGTATTAGAGGGGTAGCACTGTCCTGGTTAAGTAGTTACTTAAAGAATAGATATCAGTATGTATGTGTTAGCAACAAAAACTCAGAGTTGCTGAAGGTCACCTGTGGAGTCCCACAGGGTTCAGTTCTGGGACCATTATTATTCAATATGTATATAAACGATATATGTAAAGTTTCAGAAAAAATGGACTTAATATTGTTTGCCGATGACACTAATCTGCTATGCAGTGGAAACAATTTGGAACAACTTCTGGATACACTCGGAAAGGAATTAGGAAAGCTTAAACTGTGGTTTGATTCAAACAAATTAACGCTCAATTTAAGTAAGACAAAATTTATAGTCTTTAACAACCATCACAACAACCCAGTACCCAAACTCAGTGTAAATGGTGTAGAGATTGAAAGGGTATCTGAAACTAAATTCCTTGGAGTAATAATTGATAACAAACTGTGTTGGAAGTCACATATTAATTATATTAAAGGTAAAGTATCCAAATCAATTGCAATATTACACAGAGTGAAATATTTGCTGAATCAACCCACACTATACACCTTGTATCATTCATTAATACTCCCATACATGACATATTGTAATGAAGTATGGGGAAATACATATAAAACAAACATATATCCACTCTTTATGCTTCAAAAGAGAGCTATTAGAATAATAAACAAAGCAGCTTACAGGGAACCAACAAACCCACTTTTTCTTAAACAAAAAACTCTCAAGTTGAAAGATCTGGTTGACTTTAAAACCGCAATAATAATGTTCAAAGTGAAGAATTTATCACTGCCCGCAAATATCCAAAAGTTGTTCCAAACAAGGGAGAAACGATATCACTTCAGAGGAACATGTATATTTCAAAAGCCTACAGTGAGAACAACCACCAAGCAACACTGTATTTCAGTGCAAGGAGTCAGATTATGGAACGATTTTGGACCTGAACTAAAATCATGTACAACGCTTGGACAATTTAAACAAAAACTAAAGGAAGAAATACTCCAAACATATTTACAAGACGACATGTAAACTCACATAAGGATTGACATATCCAGCCTGTGTTGTGTTGTAGCTTAGTTTTTTTTTTTTTTTCTGTGACATTTTGTCTTAGATTTGTTTTGAATAGTAACCGCTTAACTTAGCTTAGCTTAGTTTTCTTTTTTTTTTTTCTCTCAGTCACATTTTGTCTTAGCTTTGTTTTAAATTGTAATCGCTCTTGTCTTGTTTTCTCTTTTTTCTCTTTTGAATTCTTGGATGGAATATGGGTGGGCAATATAAGCTGCGGCTTCAGCCATCACCCATTTCGGATAACTCACGTGGAATTGTATAGTAGAAGGAGTCTTTGTCTAATTTGACCTTGCTGTTATATTATACAGTTTCTTTTAACCTGTACTGTACTATCCGAAATAAATAAATTCATTCATTCATTCATTCATTCAATAATTCTGCCACCTCTGGCATTTAAAACCCCAAAGAATCCCCTGCCACCAAAGAGAAATGATGGACAGGCATGCAGTTTGTGGGGGTGAGTAGGTGTTGACCACTGGTTTTATACAAGATAGACAGTCTGAATACATCAGCCTTTCACAGCTTTGACTGATGGTTCGATCATAGAAAGCAGCTCAATGTCTGAACCATCCCCAGTAGCAGCAGTGTCAGCAATTACATTTCAGTTTCTCCCGATCATCTGCCCAGCCTTGGAGGGAAACCATTAACACTCCACCCGTCTGTTGCTTGATGCACATGTTAATTTGACAGAAAACACAATTGTGTCACCACTCACGTGGAACATGTTTTCTCATGCCTAACCAACCGGAGTAGTCGTGGCTGTTACACCAGTAATGTGCCTGTTAGGAGGCGCAGTAATTGGGCAAAATCTGGCATCGACATTTCATTCATCTGTCAGCATTCACCTGCCCGTAACGCTGACTGTTATATTTATGCTACATCTCAGGCTTAGTCACTGAGACGTTTGTCTGGTTGTGTAATGGTGAGGGTGAGTAAAGGGGGGGGGGGGGGTCGGTAGTTGTCAGTCTGGGGGCAGGTGCAGTTTGGCTCCTGAGGGACTGTAATGGGATGAGGCCCAGTCAGAATGAGTGTTTGATGACGGAGTAGCATTCCTCCTCTGGGACTCTGCCTGCATCCAATTATCCTCCGGATCCCTCCTCTTTTGTCTCGTCGGCAGCTCAAAATGTTCACAACAATCTTTCTACACTACAACCTTGGTATCCTGTACGCAAAACTCGGTAGAATCCAGCTTCCTCATATCTTAAAACATTAAATAATTACATCCCCACTGTTCAAAGAAGTATTGGAGTAATTACTGTTTTATGACACCCTCCAGAATGACAACCCATTGCCTCAGGGCAATTGAATTTGCACACTCCCCTCCCTTCTCCCTTGTTGATTGCTTTATTAATGGAGACCTCACTGCCCTAAATTGGATTTCACTCAAAATAACATGTTATATATCACTACTCTCCACCCACTAAAAGATATGCTGAAATGACAATTTTAAGAAACATTTCCATTTCCACAATAAAGCCATTGCGATGTGCAAATGTTTCCCTCTGCTAAATTTCTCCAGCTCCAAAAACAAGGACTGTTTGCTATCAAGACTTTAGATCCCCACAAACTTTCCACTCCCAGTTAAACATCTATTATCACCAAATTATGCATCAACCTCACCAATCACCCACTGTTAAGATTAAAGGGGAACAGTCTCTCCACCATCAGAGGAGAGCAGGATTGCTCCAATTTAACAGTTTTCTTCCACAGAACCGGATTCCTGCAGCAGGGTGTGAGGTAATCTATCAGAGACCCATCCTGATCCCCTCCCCCACCCCCCATATCAGATTACAGTGACAGCATCATACATGCTCATCTAGTACCACACACAGACAAAGGATGATAAGATTTCACAAGATATCCACGGTGTTGACAGAGCACAGGCAGCTCAAAGAGAATCTGTTGGAATTTTCAGGAAATGAGACTAAATATTTCTGGTTTTGGTTTGATACAGGTAACGAATTAATTGTTCGTGGAATCATCCCCTTAAACCATAGGGTATTAAACTCGAGATGATGAGATTAAAGTACATTTAGATTACACGACAGAAGTCAAAGCAAACATTGGGTATGCTGAGTACAAAATTTCTTTTCTGAATCGGCTGATTGGTTATTGTAGCTTTTTCTTCAATGTACCAACATGCCGTCACTGCTACTAAACCAACCCATTTCTACAACTGCAGCACTGCAGTGCGGGGTCTCTCAGTGCGGATTTTTATGACGTATTGCTGCACCGTCACTTGGTATTACTACAAAATTCATCAACAGACTCACAGCCTCACGCCACCAAAAACCCAAATTAAAGAGTCAGCGTCTGTGCCCCGTACTACAACGCGCCTGACGATGGCGGCCAGCATTCATCAGCGTCCTCCGAGTGGGACACAGGTGTTCCGCGGGGTTCTCCCGCCTGTGTGATCCGTCCCAGGAGGACACAAAAAGGGGCCAGGGCTGGAGCGGCTTAGGCACGTGCCGAGGGAGGGCCCTACCCCGCTACACCCACCCCTTTCAGAGGACTCCCTATTCACACCACCAGATGGTGGCTGGATGTGAGTTTTAATGAATGTTATCCTTCATGACCCTCCACGGAAGGAGCGGAACAGCAGTCGCTCCCAGCACGTCTCGCTGCAGTTTGTTAGCTCACACTGACAGGGAACAATATTGCACTGGGGGAGAAATGAAAGAACTAAAGCAGGGAGAGGACATGAAAGGAAACACAGTGTGGTGTGGTCGGATTTTTTTGTTTTAGTAAGGGTATGTTATTTATGAAAGACAGAATGGCTACACAAATTCCACCTTTTATAGCCTCACCATCTGATTGTTATAAACCAGCTGTGCCTTTTTTTTTATTGAACTAACAATCATACATCTGTGGGCTGGTTAACAAACAGCTCAGCCTCCTGCTCTATGAAATGACACTAACTCCAACCACAATACATTTTACTGTAAAAAAAAAAAAAAAAAAAAAGGCTAGTAAATACTTATAGCAGAAAACTGGTCAGGTGCTCTGAAACTGTGAAAGTGGTTATTAGCTTATTTATTAGTGTCACAGCACACCAAAAGAAACTGGACATTCTTTGTCATTTATTAACAATAATGGGGTTTTCCTTTCTTCTCATTTTTTTTTCTCATATTTGAGTCATGGGCAAAACAGAGTTACATTATGTAGATTAATACAAGGATAGTATTGGACTGCTGGTTTTCTTTCTTCATGGAGTCAGATGGTAACACGTGAATCATCACCATGACAGCTCTGCCGCCCTGCCAGTTATGTGCAAGGCTGTGAATAACGGTGAGGAGAAAAATAAAGGAGAAGAGACTGTGTGTGGAAATTAACAAATGGATTAACATGAAAATTAATCTATCAATAGCTGGGGGAATAGATTTTTTTTTTCTAAGTATCTGCATGGGTTTCAAATAAATTGCCTGTATTTATAACACAGGGGCAGGTCAGATCTCTTCAACCATTGTTGGTCTTCGTCCAGCCTGATGCATATGTTCTTCATTGGCTGGAAATAAATTGGTTGTGTACAAGCTGCCCTTTATTCAGTGACCCTTGTCTGTCTCTACGTGAGCTGCTTTCATGGTGTGTTAAACGAGCCGTGGCTGTGTCGGTGTTTCCCTGCACACGGTGGCAGGGGCTCTAATCCACTGTCTGACAGAGTTATGTCACACACCAGCCATTGTGGGGCGTTTGATTGAAGAGGCCTGAATCCACTAATTGATCCCTCGCTGCAGAGCCGCTCTGACACAAGGGCTAAGTCTGGGATGCTTGAATTGACAGTCAAGTCACATGACTGGCAGTAAGCCAATCAAAATTATAGTGTTAGATGGAGCATCTCTCCAGGCCTCCCTGACAGATGGTGTGGAACAAAAGTGAAAATCATTTTAGGTGTTAAGTTGGAAAATTGTATGTTGGCTCCACTATGCCTTTGGGGGCTTTTTTTTTTTTTTTAACAACCCCTTGCCTTTTCCAGAAGTTTATCATCTACAAATCTGCAACATTCTGAATTAAACTTTATTTTTTTCCCAGGTCAGTCACTGAACAGCTGCAGAATCGTTTCACACCTCTATCACTTTGCTATTAGGGTTAAATTTATGATGGTGAATGAAACCTCGAGTCTCCAAAGACCCCAAGTGTCTGACAAGTACCACAGATTTAATTCTGTCAGATCACGTGCTGCCACTGCTTACAAGTCAGTATGTAATGAGACCATCAGTGCAACCCTAACATGTGTAATTAAACACACATCCAACTATATTGTCAAGGAAAGATAACATAAAAATGTCAAGATGAAACTGACAATTTCACATCGGTAATTTTAAATGTAAAATGAACACTTTTGTGCATAGATGATCAATTATAAAACTATTATATTAACTAAAATAGAAAATTATTAGTCAAATTATCCATATTTTCAGTCATAACTGAGCCACAAAAAAAGTGGAAGATTCTCAAACGATGCAAATGTCAAAGAATCAATTTTTATTAAATGTTCAGAGATCAGCAGTATCCATGTCTGTCTATGCAAGACTTCTTGGGGCTTTGATTCATTACAAACTCTGCCTCCCTCACTCATCAGTGTTCTCTACAGTAAAGTGAACTGGTCTTCATTATCAGCTCGTCGCCTCTGTCACTGGTATATGCTCATTTACAAAGCCATTCTGGGTAGACTTCCTTTGTATTCATGTTCACTTTTAACATGGAAACAAGGGAGCTTCAAACTCTGCTTAATGGACATTTTGCAACTGGTTGTTCCAAAGATAAGGACAGAATTGGGGAAAAAAGCTTTTAGGTTTTTGGTTCCTGATGCATGGAACAAGCTAAACTCTGAGCTACATCTACAAAACCTCATACCTTTGACTGAATTTAAAGCTCCAGTGAAATCAGTGGAGTCCAGGCTTTCTGTGTGCAAGTGTTTTATACGAGTATGTTTTTGTAGCTAATTTATTTATTGTCTGTCTTTATTTTTAACATTGTAACTGTGCTGCTGCTGTATGTTGACCAGCTCTCCCTTGTAAAAGAGATCCCCTATCTCAATGGTACTAACCTGGTTAAATAATGGCTAAATAAATAAAAACAATAAAAAAAAACCCCACCAGCGCTGAAGAGGAAGTAACCAGGTACTGCAGTACCTGTAGTGGGATATATGCTTGTTAAATGTAGTACTCCAGTTGACTTGTAACAGCTCTCTTGCATTTGCTTTATTTTAAAAGACACCGGGAGCAAATTAATTATGGGTCAATACAAATACTTTGCATTGAAAGTATCAAATAGTCACACAGTAAGGGGAAAAAGAAATCCTGAAGAGTAAAAAAAAAATACATCAAGATGAAGGAATAATCATTTTGTTGCAGCCCTCTGTATCATAATCAATTTGTGAGACCACTAGCGACCCACACCCCTGTTGTGCCCCTTACTATAAGAAATAATGCTCCCTACGGCAACATTTTTGGGCGCACCCGCATATGATAATTCTTCTCTTTAATGAAAGTGCAATTAAATGCAACCCAAGTACCATTCTGTACCATAACTTTGAGACTGGCAATACAGACGGTGACTTTACTTGAGTTGCAGTAACAGGAATGATTCAATATATTAGTTTAAGTCATATGTAAATAATTTTTGACATCAGATCATCTTATAAAACAAATGAAACAACATTTTTTGAATATTAACGGCTGCAAACGACCCACGACATTACACACACTTTGTCATTACGACAAATTGAAAAACTGCAAGTGCGACTTGAAGAAAAGGTTTGTTTACATTAGCTCCTTGGATGAAACACACATAAACATGTTTTGTTACAGAAAAGCAAGGCAAAAAATGTTACATCCGATATAAACATTTGGCTATATTTTGGCCTTTTCTTCCAGCTTGAAGACTGACAGTCACTTGTTTAATGCTGACAGGAGATCTCCCCACACACTCAGACCTCTGACATCGAAGTCCCCATCTGAAACCTTTAATGCACTAAGCTCTTCTTCTGTAGTTTCCCTCAGGGACGGGCAGGCCTCAAACAAAGCCAGAAAGTGCTCAGTCAGTTTCTGAAAGGACACTGTGGGGTGGGTGCATGTGTGAACCCATTCACCATCACTTATGTTGTACTCCATTTCCGACGCCCACTCTTTCAACACACTGTAGTGTGCATTTCTAAATTTCTGGTGTTCTTTTGCCAGGTCTCTGAGAAGTGTGGACGGCAGAGTAGAGCACACGTGCTGCAACAATCTGTGTTTCTCCTGCAGCCAGTCCAAGAGAAAATCCTGAACAGCAGTTTGTGCAGCTGACTTTTTTGCTGTCAGCAGAGCAGCAGCGATGACTACACAGAAATGTTGAGCTTCACCTTCACATCCTTGGAGGACGGAGCTTAAAAAGCGTTCTGCCTGCTGGGTGTCACTGCCTTGGCCCAGCTGAGCACCCAGCCTCTCTATCAGCATCTCCCCCTGCACCTCTGCATCAGCACCCACAGCGGACATGTCAGAAAGAGTCCCCAAGACCTTACACAAAGATCTGCATTGAATCAGGTGGCTGCAGAGGCCGGCCACATCCTGATACTCACTCTGTGTAGTGTTTACAGGACTAGCCGTGTCAAAAAGTATCTTCGTGATGGAGGTGGGCACTTCAGGGTTGTTTAACAGCCCGATGAGCAGTAGATGCTGGCACCGGGCAAGATCCGGGAAGCAGACTTCGTTACATCCAGGGATGGCTTCACACAGTCTTTGGTTAGTGAGCTGCAGCTGCTTCTCCACCACCCTCCTCATGGCGGAGTTCCTGTGAAACCTGGAGAAGATGCGTTCACAGTAGCGGGCCCAATGAAACGCCCTGGACACAGTCTGTTTATCCCACAGCTTCACGGCGTCTGTGTGGGCAGACACAGCCAGCAGCTCCAGGGTGCTGGACAGGTTTTTCAATACCACCTCCATGTGGCGCTCTCCGCTTCCAGAGCTCAGCCTCGGGGCTCATCCGAAGGACACTGGCGCAGGAGAAAAGCCAAAACTTAGCAAACATTCGCCCCGACCTTCCTCTACCGCCGAAAACACTGTTAAAACATCAACACGGAGGGTTAGCTACAGGTGGCTAAAGAAGTCCTCAGCTAACAAGCACGCTAAACTTCCGGTGGACTATTTCAAAGCAGAGACTTATAAATTGCTTTAACTTTCGATAACAAATATTGGCGCATAATTAAAATAAAATGACAACAATAATAAAGTTTCTATCGTTAATTTAAATAAACTCACTTTTAGCAGTTCGCGTCCCGAGTTACATTGCTTTCCTCACTGCGCATGCGCCGCGCCGACCCTTCAAAATAAAAGCAGATAAAAAGATTTTTGCTAAAATTAAAATCACAACTAAATAGAAAATGTTGAATTAAAATAAATTCTGCTTTGAACATCATTTGTTTTTATCACAGTGTTGACATCCTTGCATTTAAAACAGTCTATTGGTGTTTTGTAACAGCTATAAACTATTTGCAAGTCTAGTTATTTGTTCACAAGTTTCACTGAACATAATAAAGTGTATCTGAACGACTGGATGAAAAAAAAAATATTTGCGTTTTTTCCACATTGTCAGACACAGTTTTCAAAATAACTGCACCACTCTGAGGTTTTTCTTTTCATAACTAAAATGTTGGTACATCTTCCTTGTGATGGGGTTCAGTCGTGTACAGTTAAAACATTGAATTGGATATTCTCAGTAAATAGGGGTGAATTAGAAAAAAAAAATACATAGACACTCATAGGTGTATATATAACAGACAAATCAGCCGAACAAAGTCAGTAAAGCTAGCCTATATTACAGAAGTGCGGAGACATGGAGGGGGGCTGCCCTGCCAGCGGGATCGGACTTCCCTCCCATCATTATAATCAAGAACAGCAGCCGCAGCGGCGCAGCCGACTGTGAATATACGCGTGCGTGAGTCCGTGTGTGCGGTCACACCTCTGAGCAGAAGCGCAGAGAGGGAGACCTCCCCGGTCCGCAGCGGCTCAGTGTTCTGGATGCAAACCTGTGGGTCGGCGCACTGCTGTGAAAAGCATGAAAACTGGGATCCAGAGGCTCAGAGGACGAGCGAGAAGAAAGTGCGCACCAACGAGCTAAACCCTCAGGGTGAGACACACGCACACAAGAAGCTTTTCTGCACGCATCCAAAGACGTTTTAGTCGCATAGTTATTGTCAGATGCTGGTAAAACTTATAGTAGTTGTGATGCATAATCTCGCCAGCTGAATATGCAGGTGGGCTGTTCAGAACAGTGTCATTTCCATTTAACAGCTGAAGCTCAAGTCTCATGACAGTTAATAGGAAGATGGCATTTATCTTGCGTGTTTCGTTGTATTTGTCTCGGAGTTAATGTGAGACGTGTTTAATCCCTCTGTATATGTCATGATTGCAGCATGTGCTCACGTCATTGGTTTTATTGAGTATATCAGCCATAACTCATCAGGCGTCCTCTCTTTCAGGAGTGGCTCCCTGTCTCATGTGGCTGTTTTATTTGTGAAACTTGTAAAGAAAGAGTCGACTCGAAAACCTTCTAGAAGCTGCAAATGTGGTGTGGAGCCAAAGGCTTTAAGTGGCCAGTACACCACTGACAAAAAGTTATTGCTCCAGACTCAGACATAATAAAATGTATGCATGAGGTTTATTTACATAGGCTCTGAAAACCTAGTTGTCACAGCAAAATGTTTGCAACAGGCTGGTTTTTAATTAAGGGCTTGGGTCTGCCTAATAGATTATGAAATTAATGAATTTGAGATAATTCAGCAAGCTCTTAGACATGCCACGATACCACTAGAAACACAAGAAAGCAGAATATCTATCTATCTATCTATCTATCTATCTTGTTCACAATTATTTGTTACACTGTCTTGTTCTGTTGATAGTTTCTGACATATTTTGCACATTGCTAATCACAACTGCTGATAGGATCTGATACCCAAATTTAACTCCCGCTCACCACACACCATACTTTGCGGTAGAAACATGCCGTTTCCTTGTCTAAATGGACAATGAGCCTCCACATAAGTTTACTGTTGTAGAGGAGGATGGCACAAGAGGCGGAGGGGGTAAGGAGCACAGAGACACTCTTGTATCCTCTAATGTTGATTCAGCGGTCAAAATTCCCACCCATATGCCTCCCCTGAGTCGATCTAGAGCCAACTGTGGCAGGTTTGGATGGCATTAGTGAAGTCATGGGGCCTCCCAGATGGAACGGAGGCAAGTTCATGTCTGTGTTCTCTAGTTCTTTGGAGCTTGAAATGTTCTATCTTTTGTTTCTTCTGGAAAACAGAGCATCAGCTTATGAACAACAAGTTTAAAAGTTCAGTGATGGCACGCACACTCTTGAAATGTTGGCTGGGTTTTGTTGAAGACTTCAGGCACCACAGATGTGTTTAAGTTACTCAAGGTCAATTTAACGTAAAAAATTTTTTTTAAAGAAATTCTCAGTAATGTAGTTTTAAGCCACCTTGAGCCCATCTTACTTACACCAACATAATGGCACAGTAATAATCATGTAAAAAAGAATGAGTGAAACAGTATTTTTGCTATATCAGATACTAATGGTTGTATTTACATAGCATCAGTTGATGAGATTGTTTGAAGAGGCCTTTAACTGAGGTCTGAGAAGTTGTCCCACTGCCCTTGTTCTGTCTGTCTGCCCACGCTGTTGGACGTGGGAATCTGTCACCTGTGTGCAAGTGCTGAGCTCCAGAGTTCAGTGTGTGTGTGTATGTGTGTGTGTGGCCTGTAGCTGTTTTCTTCATGAGGATAAGACACGCTATGTTTGACATCAAGGTCCCGATGGTCTGCTGCACCACCGTGTGATTTGGGCACAGCCACCTCCTTGAAATGTTTCACAGCTTCAAAGGTCAGATTCCTCACATTGTGCTACACTTACTCTGTATTCACAGGAAACTTTCAGCTATCACACATTTGAACTTATGTTCAAATGTGTTCAGGGCAGCTATGCTTCCTTGTTTGACTAAGCTCCTCTTATAATTTGCATCAAATGTCCTGTTTCTGTTTGACTGCCAAAGGGAATGTCAGGCGTTCTTGCGTGTGTCTGTGCTGGCGGAAAACCCTTTGAAATGTACAGGAACTAGTTTTCAGCAGAGTGAACCACATTCAGTGACATGAAAGATTTTCTAAAGTGGATTTATTGTGCTTTTCATTCCTCTATGTCAAACACACACTTTGTCAAAGGTTCAGGTCAGTATGTATTGGTAATCTGTGCCAACAGTCTGAAGCTGTCTGCAGACTGATGTAAACACTTAGTTTCTGGTTTTCATGTCTCTGAACTCTTAGTGATTTTGATTAGAGATGATATCTTACTATAGGATTCAGGCTTTGAGCACAGTATCTCAAGAAACCTGCAATGATGAGGGACAGCCAACAAGAAGAAAGATCATTTAATGTTAGGTCAGTGTGAGATGTAAAATGATTATTTTGAGCTACAAATCATACAAAGCTACTCTAGCAGGTTCAGTGACTTGGACTATACAGTTGGCATACATGATCATCTTTAATACAGCTCAAATGATTTAAAAAAGTAAAATCAAAGGAAAACAAATCAGTCATATCACTAAGATGTTTGTGATTTCTTGGTTGTTAGATGTTTTCTTCTTTGTATTTTTTATGAGCTCATTTTGGCGAAGCCAAAAGGAGCTAATGTGATGATGTGCCATCTGTCCATCCACATTTCACAAAAGTCACTGCTCCTCCTAGGCAATTGCCCCGATAGTCACCAAACTTTTGCATGGAATTAAAGGTATAAAAGTAGAATGCACAGAGACCCAAGAGCTCTTTTGCTGTACTGTATGTTGGAGAAAGAATAAAGTTTATGTGTTGTCCAGCTTGTTGCCTCGCCTGCTTCCCTTCTCCACATTGGTGACCCCAAGATGTGCCATGGAAAGCGAGCCGGGCACAGCCCCGGAGACTACCTGGAGGGAGGACACCAGCGCCACGTGCGCTGGCTCAATCAAGCTCTCAGACTTCTGGTTTCACAAGCCGACCGCGTGGTTTTTGCACATAGAAGCCCAGTTTGCACTCCGCGGGATAACAATGGACGATACCAAGTATTATTACGCGGTCGCTGCACTGGATGCGCGCGCCACGCAACAGGCGACGAGCCTGCTCCAGGAGCCGCCGACCCAGGGGAAATATGAAGCGCTCAAGAGGATACTACTCCAGCGCTATACCCTTTCTGACAGTGAAAGGACAGAGAGACTCCTAACGCGATCGGAGTTAGGTGACAGCTTAGCAGTGGAGCTCATGGAGAGCATGTTGGCGCTGAGGGGGAAGGATGATGAATCTTTCCTCTTCGCCCACTTGTTCCTCAGGAACCTACCGGCTACAGCGAGGGTGATCCTGGCCAACTCACCGCAGCTGGTTGCCAAGGACCACCGCGCCCTGGCGCAGGAAGAGGACCACATCATTTTGGCGACCAGAACTCTCAGCATGCAGGCAGTGGCATCGGCATCCACGACGGACTACAGCGAGGTTGAGGAGCCGTTTTCACCAGATATCAGTAACAACCCAAGTAACCCATACATACAAAGAAATCAAGGCAGTTGTGTTGACAAAACAAGTTATAGTTAATAAAGTTGAATGACATAGGGAATAAGTATTGAACACGCTTGGTGAAATTCATTTAATATTTAGTAGAAAAGCCTTTGTTGGTAATAACAGCTTCCAGACACCTCCTGTATGGAGAAACTAGGCAAGGCATTGTTCAGGATTGATTTTACCCCATTCTTCCACACAAACTGTCTTCAAATCTTGAAGGTTCCGTGGGTGTCTTCTATGAACTCTGCTCTTCAGTTCGTTCCATAGATTTTCAATTGGATTCAGGTCAGGTGACTGACTGGGCCATTCTAGCAGCTTTATTTTCCTTCTCTGGAGCTAGTTGAGAGTTTTCTTGGCTGTGTGTTTGGGATCATTGTCTTGCTGAAATGTCCACCCTTGTTTCATCCTCAGCATCCTGGCAGATGGCAACAGGTTCTTATCAAGGATGTCTCTGTAAATTTGTCCATTCATTTTTCCTTCAATTATATGAAGTCTGCCTGTACCATGTGCTGAAAAACACCCCCACACCATGATGCTCCCACCTCCAAACTTCACTGTTGGTATGATGTTTTTGGGCTGATGTGCAGTGTCATTTCTCCTCCAAACATGCTGTGTGTTGTGGCATCCAAAAAGTTTGATTTTGGTCTCATCTGACCAGACTATATTCTCCCAGTATTTTACTGGCTTGCCCAAATGTTGTGCAGCAAACTTTAAATGAGCTTTAACATGCTTTTTCTTCAGCAATTGAGTCTTGCGAGGTGAGCAGTCATAGAGCCCATGTCGGTTGAGTGCATTACTTATTGTTTTCTTTGAAATAGCAGTACCTGGGAACTCTGGGTCTTTCTAGAGCTCTCCACAAGTGGTCTTTGGCTCTTGGATAACTCTTCTGATAATTCTTTTGACTCCTCTGTCAGAAATCTTGCGAGGAGCTCCTGGTCATGGCTGGTTTATGGTAAAATGATGTTCTTTCCATTTCCGAATGATGGCTCCAACAGTGCTCACTGGAACATTCAGCAGTTTAGAAATGCGCCTGTAACCAATGCCATCATTATGTTTTACATTCATTCATTCATCTTCTTCTGCTTAATCCTTTTCGGATCGGGGGGGGGGGGCTGGCTGGAGCCTATCCCAGCATCTCTGGGCGAGAGGCAGGGTACACCCTGGACAGATCGCCAGTCCATCGCAGGGCCAACACAGAGAGACAGACAACCATTCACTCTCACAGTCATACCTAAGGACAATTTAGAATCCCCAGTTTTGATGCCAATTAACCTAACTTGCATGTTTTTGGCATGTGGGAGGAAACCGGAGAAATCCAGGAGTAAACCCACGCAGACATGGGGAGAACATGCAAACTCCACACAGATCACTGTTGGTCGGGGGCTGGGATTGAACCCAGGATCCCCCGGCCAAGGGTGAGTTGCTGTGCTGCCGCAGTGCTAACCACTCCGCCACCGCGCCGCCCTTACAATAAGGTTGCAAATGTCTAGCGAGAGCTCTTTGCTTCTACTTATCATGAGTTCTGTGTGGTGTGACAATCTGATATTCACAGACCTTTTTAAAGGTTATCAGTCAGGACTTAACTAGCTGAAATTAATTTGCACTGATGTGGGATGGGATGGTTTCCTAAATTCTGATGGATTTCAGCTGGTTTCTTAGCTTTCTTTTCCTTTTTGCACCTTTTTCTTCATGTGTTCAATACTTATTTCCTACATCATTCCGCTTTATTAAACATAACTTGCTTTGTGAACACAGTTGCCTTGATTTCTTTGTATGTGTGGATTACTTGAGTTGTTACCGATATCTGGTGAAAATCTCAGGTCAGTGGCTCCATCAGAAATATGTTTAGTGAGAAAAATGTTGATGTGTTAAATACTTTTTTCCCCATTGTATGTGAGTTCAGAAAAATCACTCCTCCTCCTAGGCAATTTCCCCAATGTTCACAAAACTCACACACAGTGATCCTCAAGGTCAAGTTCAAGGTCAAAGGTCTTGAGATCTGAGTACTCTTGGGGTGATTTCATCAGGCTGGAATGAGCTACTCTGTCATTGACGGTTTGGTTATCATTCTAAAAAGGAATTTTTTGTATCTTATTATCAGATTATTTCTAAATGCTAAATTTTCTCTTCTATGCGTAAAACAATTTTTCTCTCCTCAAGTTTTAGGTCTTGCATTCAGAACCATTTTTAAAATTTTACTTTTCTCTGCATCAAATTTGCTAAACTGAAATCTGCATTATTTGTTTTATACATAAACAATGTAGAAAATATCTTATAAAAGGCTGTAAGAAAGAGCTAATTTATCCAGAAACTTCTCTTTAAATTAAACAGCTGTATATTGTGTCAAATATAGCCAATCCATCAGCAGGTCACTTCCTGCTGCAGAATCGACTGTATAGAAGTGATAGACTGTATCATGCAGTGTGTTATAGATGACGGAACACACTGAAGGAACCTTTTGTTTGTTAGATAGAAGTCCTACTGTGTGAGTCTGCCTGATATAAAAGTGTCTGTTGTCCCAAGGAGAATTGGACAGGAATGGTGCCGTCTAATGTCATCAGAGGGATTGTAACCCACACCAGGATTTGTCCAGGAGGACAAAGGTGCCAGATCAGCTTTCTCCTGTATTAGCGCAATACCCATTTGTTACTTATGGGAATATGGAGCCTGATGAGCCGCTGTTACTGAAGAATATCCAAAAGTAGGACGTTTGTGCGAATGTAAAACCCAAATGTTCAGAGGATTTGCTTTTTTTTCCAGAGAAATTATCTTTCCTATCATGAAAAATCTATCCCAGTGTTCTCATCCTGTATAGCTGTGTTTTACAGTTTATAATATTGATTATGCGATATGACTTAGTCATCTGAGATTAGTTAACTTGTAATTATCATGATGATTATTTTTTCCTAGGAGAATCACAGTTCTTTAGTTTGAGCTCATTCAATAAACAAAGTTTCTTTAATTTGGTCTTTAGGTATAAGACTGATTTAAAAATTTTAATTTAGTATCAAGAAAATACAAAAATAACATTTGCACATTTCTAGAGATTATATGCATTAATAACTTAATAGCACTCAGTAGCTCCATAGTAAGTCCTTCATTTTTGCTGCTGTTAGACTGTACACACCCAACATCTGTAACCACTTGAATTTCCCCACCATGGGACAAATTAAGGTGTTTCTATTCGCATTTGTGTTAATCAGGTACACACTACGCCAGAGAGCCTTATAAGCAAACATTTACACTGATCAGACTATATTAAAACAGGTCTGGCTCCTCCCTGCATGGGTCAATTGCTTCTGAACACATCCTTTGTCCTGTGCAGATGCTTTGGATTGCAGGGTGACACCTTGGTGGGTTCTGCTTTCAGCCTTGTTTCCTGCAGAGCTGTACTGGAGTTTGAGTGGATGCTTTTTGCATTTGTTGTCTGCCTGGGTGTCTTGTCCAGCTGGGGGAGGTTGTTCATATTGGGGAGTGTGAGTGTATTTTGTGTGTAACACATGTAGCTTTGTGGTAGGCTAGCAAGGTCCAAATGAATGCCAGGATCTAGGATTTCCAAGCAAAAATTGTTTGTAAAACTGTTTTTGATGTGTTTTTTTTTTTGCATACAGAACACACATACATAGCAAAAAAAAAAAAAAAAACACACTGCACAAGTGGCTTTAAAAACCTGCAGTAAGCAGAGTTCAATAAACATCTCAGCACACCTCACAGATGCTCTCCAGTGTTGTATTACCTTTTTATTACTTGGCATTGTCTCCACCTACAGTAAATATGAATAACGATATCTTGAATGTGGCTAAATTCCCATGTCTCCAGGGAACCATGTGCAGTACACTGAGCCCCAAACAGCTGAGTGGTCCCAGCCTGACGGACATGCAGCAGTACCATCAGTGGCTGTCCAGTCGACATGAAGCCAGCCTGCTGCCCATGAAGGAGGACCTGGCCCTGTGGCTCTCTAACATCCTCGGTGAGCCTCACTCAGAAACAAACACGCTGATAAAATAAATTCCTGTTGGGAAAGTGTTAATGACCTTGAAATTGTCCTCATTTTCACTGATTGGATGGATTATAACACAGCTTCATTTTATTTATATGAATTATTCATTTCTCATAAATATTGCTACCTTTGCTGGAATAATGTTGCTGATTCATTTTTAAGCAGTATGTTGTGGAGAAAGGAAGGAGGCGAAGCAACAAGCTGGATGACACATAAACTTTATTCTTTCTCCAACATACAGTACAGCAAAAGAGCTCTTGGGTCTCTGTGCATTTTCCTTTTATACCTTTAATTCCATGCATTGAGACCTGGAACTTCCGACCATAATATATTGTTTGGAACAAAGACCTGTGTGGCACATTAACATAACATCACACTGGCACCACCTCTCACACCCTTCTTCTTCCAGCGGCTCTGGCGTTCTCTCCTCTCCCCGGAGGGCGAATAGTCCTTACTGTCCTGCTGAGATCCCCCGGTGACATTTCCTCTTTCAGTCCATTTTTCCCTCTTTCTCCCACTGCCTTCTCTGGGTGGAGAATCCCCACACCATGCCCCCACAATGTTAAATTTAGCCTGGCTTTAAATAATCCTGCACCTTGTCTTGTATTTAACATTAATTGAATTGGTGTTGCTGATGTAAACACTTCTGCGGAGGGCTAGAATCAATCAGAACCTCATTACAAACTATTTTAAAGTCACCAGACTGTGTGAACCAGTTTCAGTGTCGCCACACTCTCTGTAGATTTAGCCTAAATGAAAAATGGACACCATTAAGTTTTTCTTAAGTAATTTCCAGTCAGTGGTGAGATATAATGAAGGTAGCATCAGCACTGTGCGAGGATGCAGTAGCATATAAATCACACAGTAGCTCACTGTGTACTTCTGAAACAGTGCGGCTACTAAAAATGAGATTTGATTATAATTTAGTCAAATAAAGTGATAGAAGGGTATGTACCTTACATGACTGATTTTATAATTTCTAAAAATAATTGAATAAAGCATTGCTAAGAGTAGTTAATTTTGAGTGGAAGCTTCAAGACAAAAACAAATTAAACTGCAGCCACCAATATAACTAGAAAAGCACTCATAGAGCGCATACCTCCGCCAAGGCTCCTTCCGTTTCTCATGGATCACCTCCAAAATGTAATGGGCTTGTGTGTAGGCCTATCGCCACTTGTGGTGAAAATTGCATCCAAGTCTGTCTATTAGTTTTGGAGTTTTGTGGCTGACACACTGTGAGAAGAGCCTTGGCTGAGGTATGCATTCCCAGATCATCCCCAAAATGTAATGGGTTCCTCTCTAGGCCAAGAGCCACCTCTGGTGAAAATTTCATCCAAATCCATCCAGTAGTTTTTGTGTAATCGTGCTGCACAAATAAAAACAAAGCCCTTGGTGGAGGTATGCACTGTCAGATCATCACCAAAATCTAATCATCTGTTCCCTGTGCCATTACACACCTTTCCTGAAAATTTCGTCAAAATCCGTTCATAACTTTTTGAGTTATGTTGGTAACAGACAGACAGACAGACAAACAGACAAATGGCAGTAAAAGCATTACCTCCTTGGTGGAGGTAATAAACTCAAGTGTTGCTGTTGTGTCCATCTCCTCCATCTCCAAACTCCCAGGCTGCAGGTGTTGCAATTCATCGCACAACCGCGTACAACCCACAGGCCAATGGGTTATGCGAGCGTTTTCATAGATCACTGAAAGCAGCGCTCAGGGGTTCACTGACGGATGCAAATTGGGTAGACAGGTTGCCGTGGGTTTTATTGGGGTTGCGCTCCGCGCCAAAAGAGGATTTGGAAGCTTCCCCGGCAGAGAGCTTGTTTTTGCGCAGCCCCTATGGCTGCTCGGGGAATTTCTGCCAAATAATCCCGCGCCGGACAGCTGCCCGTCTCAGCTTTTGCAGCGTAGCGGAAACACAGGCACGCTGCCGGGCCCGGCCCACCACTGTTTTCCGTGTGCTTTTGTGCCTAAAACTTTGAAGAACGCGGAGTTCGTGTTCGTCAGACACGACGACTAGCGCCCTCCATTGCGCCTGCACACATGTTGAAAATGGCCCTATCTCACAATGTTAAAGAATCCTTTAAAAAATTCCTGGATCCAGACGGTGATCCGGATCATCCCCAAAATTTAATCAGTTCTTCCTTGTACCATTTCCAACAACGCCTGAAAGTTTCATCGAAATCCGTCCAAAACCTTTTGAGTTATCTTGCTAACCAACAGACAGACAGACAAACAGACAGACAAACCCCGGCAAAAACATAACCTCCTGTGGCCTGGCGGAGGTAAAGATGACAGTTTTGTAAGGGGTAAACATGATTTTGTGTTTATGAGCATGGATTAAGAAGAGAAGAGAGGCAGTCTGTCACAACATCCTCGCAGCTTCTCTAATTAACTTTTAGCCTCATCAGCAAAAGGGGATTGCTAGTTGAAAAAAACACTACTAAAGCATCATTTTCATGGTTAAAATGATAGTTAAATGTGTTTAATCAGATAATATTTTTCAATCCAACCTTCAAGAAGATGTAAAAGCAATCTCAGTTAATCAAATCTGAATCCATTTGAAGAAACTTTTGATCCTATAATACAGCCGTGTTATTTGCTCTTCAAAGGGAAAATTTACCCGTATCTGTTCTTGACGAGTGTTAATTTCAGACTTTACATAATAGTGATTTTTTTAAATCTTGTACATACATTCCAACAGACATTTCTTTAATATGTTGGAAGCTAGCTGATTCACTGAAACTAACCCTCCACAGTGGGTAAAAACTTAAAGCTGCTTGTGGTTGTTCTCATTAACTCTGACAGTGTGGGTTGTGTGTGTGTGTGTGTGTGTGTGTGTGTGTGTGTGTGTGTGTGTGTGTGTGTGTGCGTGCGCGCGCGCGTGTGCGTGCGTGCGTGCGTGCGCGTGCGCTGGAACCAGCTCAGCCAGCTGAACTCTACTACGCCGTGTTAAGACATTGCAAATCTAAAATGACTCCAGAAACCCGAGCATCCACATGTTCCAGTTGAACACTCAATACCGGAGCAGTTTGTTGATTTAAGCCGAGATGTGTTTGCTCAGTGACTTTAAGTTCTGAGAAGCAGGATGATGATATGTTTAATTAGTTTCAGGTGAGTGGAGCTGGGTCTTCCACTCACCCTAGACCAGCGTTTCTTTTCACCTTAGTCTGTAGACTTTATCTGTCATCATGGCTAAATGTTTTCCTGGTGAGATCCACCTAAGTAGAAACAGCCACACTGAAAATCCAGATTTTGTTAGCTGGAACTGTGGCACTAACCTCGAACCTCGAACCTCTTCTGTTTGATAAGTATTATCTGACAGCACATTTGTGCCATTTGTTAGATATTAGTATTATGTATATAGTTAGGTGTACCAATATGGCGGTGCCCTGGGTGTAGTGGGAGGTGACCACGGGGAGTTTAAGAGGCCATGGCGGAAGGGGCTCTGTCTCGTTTGCTGTGGACCCTTGACCTGTGCAGAGCGACTCCTGTTTGGTTCCTATTCGTTTTAATAAAGAGTATAAACTGTCACCTCGCCTCCTCTCTTTTTACGGACATAACACCATTGCTATCATGTAAAACTTCAAAATAGTTGGAATCTTATTTATACTTTCATAATTATACTTGATAAAATGTTGCATGCTGGGAAAAATAGTGAAGCAGTGGTCAGCATTTCACCCTCACAGCAAACCGTTCAAACCAGGAGGGGCTTTTCTGTGAGGAGTTTGGGTGTTTTCTCCATGTTTGTATAGGTTTAGTGTGGGCACCCTGGTTTCCTCCCACGGTCCACAGACTGTCTTGGTGGTGCCCTGCATTGACAGTGGTTTGTGTTGTGTAATTTGATTGTGAATACAATTTTCTTCTTCTGATACGGGCCCCTTTACATAGACAGAGATCATTGGGAGATCGTAAGATCATGAGATTGTTGAGTGCTGAGAGACCACTTCCCTTGGGCAATTGAGAGATTGTTTGGATTAAATCAAAACTTTGAGGACCATGGAAATCAGTGAGGATCATTGAGAGATCTTGGCAATTGCTGAGAGATCATCAAAAGATTATTTAGCGATCTGGCCATTTTGTCATCACTCAGTAATCTCTCAATGCTTTCCACTCCCGTATAAAGAAGGTATAACAAACATGACTAAAGTTATGAATCTGTGTAAATCTACTGATGGAATGCAAGGTGTTTAGATCTTGATTGTGTCAAAGAGAAGGGATATTGTCAGCCAGAAGAAAAAGCTGGTGTGAAGAGTAGTGGTGTAGTCAAGACCTCATTGAGACCTCATCAAGAACAGACCAGACAAGACAAGACCAGACAAGACCAAGACTAAAAGGGATCAAGGCCAAGTCAAGACCAAGACCTACATACACCATGGTCTTGGTCTCAACTTGGTCTCAACCCTGAAAGACGTGGTCTTTGTACACTCTGGTCTTGGTCTAGTCTTGACTGCAACACTAGTAAAGAGTGTGTGGCCTTAAATAGCGATGAAATAAAATGGCTTATTTCAGACAAACAATGAGCAGATGGGTCCAGTATTAGACAGAACTATTTTGTGTGTGTATGTGTGTTGATCATGCAACAATGCAGCAATGGCATCCAAAAATGAAACTGCTGAGCTTTAAGTGAGCCTGTTTGGTCCCCTTTAAATATTTCTGTTAAAGCTGTGAGTATATTTTGCACACACACCACAGAACAATGGTGTTATGGGTAGAGTATGAGCAAAAGATGGGGACTTACCAAGTAATTCTCAAGATTTCAATCTCTCTTTTCTGGACTCAATTGCAACATTTGGAACTCATTATAGACTGAACCCCTAAACCCCTCCTCCTATAAGAAACAGAAAAAGGACAAAAAATATATCTCAAGTTTCTTTCCACAGACCCCCCACCCCCACCCCACCCCACCACCACCTCCTGTTTCACAATGATCTAACTTTGAAAGAATGGTCCTCTGGAACTCAGTCAACTGAACACCACATGTTGATCACCAATTCAAGCGTGCGGGGGTAATATTAACATCACTGTGCACAAGCATATGAGCCATATTCATGTGTCTTCCTCTTTGAACACCCCCATATTCCAATTAAATCATGCTGTAATAATTCAGCACTTGGCATCTACAGAGCTGTCAAAAACCCAACACCAAAATCGACTCAATCGTTAAAGCAGTCTCTAAGTCAACAAAATTGCACCAAGTTCAGCCAAAACCAGGAATGGGCTGGAGATTAAGTTTTATTTCCCTTTACTGTATGCATTTTTTTTAAATGAGCATACTGCGATGGATTTATGGTGCTGGACTGTCTTTATGTGTCTCCCTGCTCAGGTCTGGAAATCACCGCCGAAAGCTTCATGGATCGCTTAGACAATGGCTTCCTGTTGTGCCAGCTGGCTGAGACACTACAGGAGAAGTTCAGGCAAAGTAACGGAGATCTGCCTGCCCCTGGCAAAAGAAAGGTACAGAGAAAGCTGAGGATTGCAGTAGTCTGACGTGATGCAGGTTACAGTGAAAACACTAATCTGAAAGCTAAATCTTGGCTGAAAGTGCTCCCAGACTTTCTGTTTGAATGATTTCACAGAGGATTGTTTTTGATCAGCGAAGGATTGTTCAGGCAGTGACTTATTAGACTGGATTAACTGAATTACTTTTGTCTCAACTATTTTAACAGCTCCTAATCAAATCCATGTTTAAAATTATTTTCGTGCCATATAAGGACCCCCCCCCCCCCAGAAATCCAGTGTATACTAATTTATTGAGACTAATTCTCCATTGAAAAACTCCATTGAAATTTTCCTGTCTCCCATTCACTAATGAAGCAGAATATACAACAATGTTAGTTTTCTATGCAGCAGATCAGTAGTATAGATTAATGCTGTCCTCATTATATTTCGTGCCAAGACATACTAACATTATGATATTATAAAGTTATGCGGAAAGAGCCTTGCAGGGCACACGGTGGCCTCATGGCTATGGTGCCCACTAGAGAGCATTTTTCTCTGGTCTCTGGTTCAATTCCCAGCCAGAATAGTCCCTCTTGCATGCTTCTCCCCTGCTCTTGACCCCATTTCCTGTTTTTCTGTTAACTATATCTGTCCAATGAAAGCAAAAAAAAAAAAAAAAAAAAATCTAAAATAAGTCATTCAAAAAGGAAAAAGATCAGCAATAACTTGTTTTTTTTCTCATCTGTATGTACAGTATATCTCACTTCTGACTGGTTTTAAGAAACAAGTAGCACGATTGAATTCTTACATTGCAAAGAGTTCCACAATTTCATAAAGGAGTGCACAAAAAGTAAGATGGGGGATGGGGCCCTGCAGACCTCAACAGGGTAAAAAAGAGGGGGGGGGGGATAAGGCGAGCAAGGACACATTAACTGATGGGGGTCCTTATATCCAGAATGAGAAGTGGACAATGTTGAATATAATTTTCTCATGAGTCTTGAGTGAGGGTTTGATTCATTTTTTAAAAGGGTAACTTTGCAAATGCCTGTTTATACAAGTATACGTTCATATGGAAAAAAGATCATGAAACAGAAGGACAGATGTGCAAATCAGATGCAACAGCTGAAGTGCTGCGCCAAGTCAAATTTGATATGTCATAGAAAAGGACAAAATAAAAACATTCTTGTGATTATTTCTACTAGCATTACATAGTCAAGAAACATCCATAAAATTAAGAGGTTTGAAAGTCATTTAAAATGTTTCTTATACATGAGGATTAAAAATATATGTATCTGCACTTCAGATAGACACAGTTTACTCACACGTGGGGCTGACAACTGGTGCTCAGTTGGATAATTCGGTTCCAGCAGAGGGGAACACTGATTAGGTCATGATTTTGTTCAGAAGGCAAGAAGCAAAAGCGCTCCTGTTGGTTGTTCAGTAAGAGTTGTTGATGTTTGCACTGAGGCATTGCCGCACTGATGACAGCGGGTCTCCTGATCGCAGCGTGAGTGCAGTAGCACAGATGTGGGGAAATGCTTGAGTTCAGTGACCGTGGCACGACAGAGGAGCTGCTGTAATAGAGGAGCCCACTGATTGTGAATTCCACAGAGACAGAGACAGAGAGGAGCCCTGAGAAACACGTGCAGCTACAGAACAGCATCACAACAAGGTTGCAATGTTATGCTGTACAGTTAGCATGATTTATTGTCGTTTCTCCTTGTTAAACACTTTAATTAAATATTAATGATGTTCTCCTTGTCCAGTAGAGCGCATCTCTAGAAGCTGTAGTTGTTTACGGTCACATTTTATCTCTTAAAAGAAAATTTCCATCTGTGTTAAAGCCCTCATGTGGTGCGTTGGTAATAGTAAAAGCAAAGACAAGTCATAAATCACACTTGTGTAGATACTGTCTCTCAAGCATTATCACGAGTGTTTCTTTACATCAGTCAGTATCAACTCAACAGTTTATTATCATATTGCCTGTTATGTCCATAACCAATATCCCAATAACGAGGCCAGAGGTGCAATGGAACGTGACCTTATTGAATGGCTCACAGCGATACAAGGCACTCCCGTACAGGCAGAGGCGAAGGTCAAAAGAGGCCGTGCCTCTTCCGCATCGGCCCTTTATACTCAGGGTGGCGGCGGAACCGGAAAGGTGGAGCCACCACCCACATCACACAATAATACGTCTTATTATTACATTACATCCCCCCCCTTTAAAAAAAAGTCCAAAACGCATGCACACCAATTAGACCCTCCCAAATTTAGTACCCGAGTCAGACTCTAATGATGAACAAATAAAGTAGGCCTATCCATGCACACAAACAACTAAAATTAGAGGGGGACAGGTGGACTACTGTCCCACCTCCACACGGCTAGATGGATTATTCTGCCATCTCTGATAATAAAAGTCCATGAATTAAAACATTGCCGTGTGCCTATTATAACATAAAACAACCCCATAAACTTATATACACACGTATAGGTAAAACCTTAATCCAACCAACAATCCATTAACATGCACATTCATGCCCTGCTACCAACATTCCCACTAATAGCACCCCAACCCGGGCAAACCCCACAGTAATACACACCCCAAACATGGTAACACAAACATTACTTGTTTTTTGTTTTTTTTTTTAACATGGGCACCTGCTGTAGCAGCTTAGCATGAGAAACATATCAACTACGTAGCCCGGGCAATTCACATTTAACCCAACCCATCGCCCCTTGCTACTATACAGTCTCGATGGAGAGGCCACCCCCCCAGAGACCCATCTGGCAGGTCCCGTCCAGAGCTTCTCTGTCTCTTTGTCCCTGGAGACAAGCCCCGTCATAGCCCCAACACCTCCTTCTCCTTGTTGGCGTGCCGCAGTTCATTGGGGTGTCTCCATGAGTCATCTGACAGCCGAAGGTACCCATCCCCCCCCGAACAGCTACTACCTTCAGCTGCCCCTGGTCGTCCCGTCGTTTCCGTTTTCTATGGACCCCTCTCAGCCGAGCCTCCTCTCTGGGTCAAACCACATCACCGACTCTCAAAGGAGCTTGACTCGGCTTCCAATGTCCAAGATGTCTCAACCGGGCCTCCTCACTGGGTTGCACCACACCGGCGACCCTCCGTGAAGCCCGACTCGGCCTCCAGTGTTTCTGTGTGGCACGTCTGTCCACTGTGCCAGCCGGTCCTGCCCCGCTCTCTTTCATTTTGAATGCCAGTGAAGCCGTTGCAGCCCCTTGCTTCTTGGTATCTCCAGGCTGAACTCCGGAAGCAGAGGGAGCCAATCTCACAGCTCCACCCACCGTCACAGGTGTTCCACCGTGCTGCCCAGTTCCCTCACCTAGGGTAACTTGGGCCCTGGCACCGGAACCCTGCCCTGATGGCCCTGGGTGGTATTGGTCCTGTCCATCTCCCAGAATACTAGGCCATGTATCGTCTCAATCCGCATCGTCCACCACTTGCGGAACCGGCCGGTCCCACAAACCACACCCCGACCACTCCTCTCCGCTGCCACTGGTAATTGAGAAGCCCAGTCCATAAAAAAGGTTGCAGCCCATCACATTCGACCCACTCACGGTCACCACGAACTGCAGGCTGGACATCACCGCTGACTTGTACCTCACCGTCAGCTCCAGCAAACTCACAATGGACAGCCTATTACCGCCATACCCACACAATGGCGTCAACAGACCTCTCACACGATGGTAGGGGAAAAAACTCCTCACAGTAGGCCAGTTCAACACGGACCTCACTGCGACTGTGTCCACCAGTAACGGCACTTCCTCGCCATCCAACGTAACCGTTAAATACGTACAGCCTTCTGTGCTCGGGGAGACGGTGTGGATAACCGTAGGAGTCGTGGCGGGGGAATCCACATCGCCGTTCCCCTCGCTCAAATTTTTTACAGACCCTGGTGAAATGATGTAGGAGTTCGCACTTGCCACAGCGTTTGCCTTTTGCCGGACACTCTCTTGCCTTGTACCGGTGCTTGGTAGACCCGCAGCCAAAACATTTTGGCGACCCCAGGGCGGACCTTATTTTGATAGCAGTAGCATATTCTTCTTTGTCTTCCACACTGTCATCGCTATCCGGGTCTACAGCCTGCGCCGCTGATTGTAAGTCAGGTTGCCTCAACAATGTTCTCTCACTGAGGTCCCGTGACAGTTTATCTGCTGCTTCAAACTGTTGAGCTATCTCCACAGCCTTGGCCAACGTCAGTTCACCGGAATGTGTGAGGAGTCTTGACCGTGCCGCCACCCACGGTGGCCTAAGGCTGCATGTCCACCAAACACGTTCTTTCCGCTCTGGGTGGCTATTTTCCATTCATTCTCTGTGTAGTTTAGCGTTTACAGCGCTGAGCGCCCTCAGTGCAGAAACGCTCTTGGCAGTGGCCGTTTTTTGTCACGGCGCTCAGGGAGCTCAGCGTTGAAAAAAGTTCAACTTTTCAGAGACTGCAGCTGAGCTCGTCAATGTCAGACCTAAGCAGCCAATCCGAACTGCTGCGTGGGCGGGACATAGAACGCCGGTACTAGTCTGTACTCAGACGCCTGCTTTCCGTGTCATCATATTTCACATCCAGAGCTGCTAAAACATGTTTTCTGTCCATTGTTATTTAGAGACTATTAAAAAAATCAGTAGAAAATCTGACAGTAGGAAAAGCGGAAGTGCTGAGCTGAGAGTGACAAGCTGTTGCTGGGATACAGGGCACAGATTTTTTTTTTTTCCCAGAGCGCAGCACACAAACGCTGAAAAAAATGCTCAGGGGAGTCAGGTGACAAAAAACACATTTGGTGGACACCCAGCCTAACTGTAACTACTGTCTAACTGTGATCATATAACTACAGTACCCTGACTGTACAGATGTAATGTACTTTATTTATATAGCCCTTTAAAACAACCCGTAGGTGACCAAAGTGCTTTACAGAAAATTAAACAGCACTAAAAACACACACAGCATTAAAAACAAATTACATAAACAAAGAAATAAGAATAAATACCTAAGAATAAGAATAAGAATAAAATTAAAACAAGTGTCAAAACAAATATCACCACTACTGGGTATTAAAAGCCATCCTAAACAAATATGTTTTAAGTTCTGATTTAAAAAGGGCCAGGTCAGAGATAGCACGTAGGTCAGGGGGGAGATTATTTCAGAGCCTGGGGGTGACAACAGAAAAGGCTCGGTCACCCCAGTGTTTATACCTCAACCTGGGCACATCCAGCAAAAGCTGACTGGATGACCTTAAAGCCCTGCTTTGGTCACGGACAGTCAAAATCTCAGACAGACAAACCGGAGCAAGGCCATTAGGAGCTTATAAAACAAAAACTAAAAGTCTAAAATTAATTCTAAAATGGACTGGAAGCCAATGAAGTGAAAAAAGAATCGGAGTAATGTGCTCTCACCTAGTTGTGCTGGTTAAAAGATGGGCCGCTGCATTTTGCACAATTTGAAGGCGGCCGAGAGAAAACTGAGAGATGCCAACATAAAGTGCATTGCAGTATTCAAGTCGAGAAGTGATTAAAGCATGGATGGCTATCACAAGGTCATGACGGCTCAGGAAAGGTTTGGCTTTGGATAACAGACGTAATTGATAGAAGCTTTATCTTGACTACGGCTGCGGCCCCTCTGATTCTAGATGTGTTTAACATTTTAGATAGGAGAAATGTAATTTCGTTCTACTATACATGATTGGTTGTATGGATTGAATGACAATAAAGTTGGCTTCTTCTAGATGAGTTTAAATACCTGGGGTCAACCATCCAAATCAATGGGAAATGTACAAGAGAGGTGAAAAAGGCAATACATGCAGGGTGGAGTGGGTGGAGACGAGTGTCAGGGGTGATTTGTGACAGAAGGATAGCAGTCCAAATGAAAGGGAAGATTTATAAGTCAGTAGTGAGACCTGCTATGATGTATGGTTTGGAGATGGTGGCACTGACAAAAAGAGAGGAAGTAGAACTGGAGGTGACAGAGCTGAAGATGTTACGATTCTCAATGAGAGTGACTAGGAGGGACAGGATTAGAAATGAGTATATCAGAGGGACAGCTCAGGTTGAGCGGTTTGGAGACAAAATAAGAGAGTCAAGGCTGAGATGGTTTGGACATGTGCAGAGGGGGGCTAGTGGATATATTGGACAAAGGATGTTGAAGATGGAGCTGCCAGGCAGGAGTTAAAGAGGAAGACCACAGAGAAGATTCATGGATGCAGTAAAGGAGGACATGGAGAGGGCTGGTGTTACAGAGGAAGGTGCAAAGGATAAGGTGAGATGGAGGCAGAGGACCCGCTGTGGTGACCCCTAAATCGAACTGCCAGAAGGAGAAGACGATAGCCAAAAATGATTTAATTTTAAGATAAAAGAGGTAAGAATTTATATATCAGATGAGTATAGCTTCTGAAGGGTTAAACCAAAGCAGAAGTTTCCTAAACATATACAGCGGGGAAAATAAGTATTGAACACATCAAGATTTTTCTCATTAAACATATTTCTGATGGGGCCATTGTCCTGAGATTTTCACCATCAGTAACAACCCAAGTAATCCATACATACAAAGAAATCAAGGAGACTGTGTTCACAAAACATGTTATATTTAATAAAGGGGACTGACACAAGGAATAAGTATTGAACACGCTTGGTGAAGTTCATTTAATATTTAGTAGAAAAGCCTTTGTTGGTAATAACAGCTTCCAGACAACTCCTGTATGGAGAAACTAGGTGCAGGCATTGCTCAGAAGTGATTTTAGCCCATTCTTCCACACAAACTGTCTTCAAATCTTGAAGGTTCCATGGGTGTCTTCTATGAACTCTGATCTTCAGTGTGTTCCATAGATTTTCAATTGGATTCAGGTCAGGTGACTGACCGGGCTGTTCTAGCAGCTTTATTTTCCTTCTCTGGAGCCA
The DNA here is from genome assembly GCA_020510985.1 of Pholidichthys leucotaenia. Taxonomy (NCBI): domain Eukaryota; kingdom Metazoa; phylum Chordata; class Actinopteri; order Cichliformes; family Pholidichthyidae; genus Pholidichthys; species Pholidichthys leucotaenia. The sequence goes on along the minus strand of CM035840.1, from coordinate 84,398,643 downwards.
GTTGAGAGTTTTCTTGGCTGTGTGTTTGGGATCATTGTCTTGCTGAAATGTCTACCCTCGTTTCATCTTCAGCATCGTGGCAGATGGCACCAGGTTCTTGTCAAGGAGGTCTCTGTACATTTGTCCATTCATCTTTCCTTCAATTATATGAAGTCTGCCTGTACCATGTGCTGAAAAACACCCCCACACTATGATGGGATGTGCAGTGCCATTTCTCCTCCACACGTGCTGTGTGTTGTGGCATCCAAAAAGTTCAATTATGGTCTCATCTGACCAGACTATATTCTCCCAGTATTTTACTGGCTTGCCCAAATGTTGTGCAGCAAATTTTAAATGATCTTCAACATGGTTTTTCTTCAGCAATGGAGTCTTGTGAGGTGAGCGGGCATAGAGCCCATGTTGGTTGAGTGCATTACTTGTTGTTTTCTTTGAAACAGCAGTACCTGCTAACTCCAGGTCTTTCTGGAGCTCGCCACAAGTGGTCTTTGGCTCTTGGATAACTTTCGTGATAATTCTTTTGACTCCTCTGTTAGAAATCTTGCGAGGAGCTCCTGGCCGTGGCTGGTTTATGGTAAAATGATATTCTTTCCACTTCCAAATAATGGCTCCAACAGTGCTCACTGGCGCATTCAGCAGTTTAGAAATGTGCCTGTAACCAATGCCATCATTATGTTTTGCAACAATAATTTTGCCAAGGTCTAGAGAGAGCACTTTGCTTCTACCCATCATGAATTCTTTGTGGTGTGACAATCTGATATGCACAGACCTTTTTAAAGGCTATCAGTCAGGACTTAACCAGCTGAATTTAATTTGCACTGATGGGGGATGGGATAGCTTCCTAAATTCTGATGGATTTCAGCTGGTTTCTTGGCTTTCTATGCCTTTTTGCACCTCTTTTTCTTCATGTGTTCAATACTTATTCCCTGTGTCATTCCACTTTATTAAATATAACTTGTTTTTTGAACACAGTTGCCTTGATTTCTTTGTATGTATGTATTGCTTGGGTTGTTACTGATATCTGGTGAAAATCTCAGGTCAATGGCTCCATCAGAAATATGTTTAATGAGAAAAATGCTGACGTGTTCAATACCTATTTTCCCTGCTGTATTCTAATGGTGAGTAAACGCTGGCAGCTGTAGCTGCAAAATAAGATCTGTAGAAATTAAAGCAACACTATGTAAGATTTTCAATTTAAAAAATGTTTCCAAAATTATTTTGATGGTGCATCAACCTTTAACCAAGTGAATGTCACTTAAACCATAACGTGAGCGGGGCCCATATTGTCTGCAACAGCTCTGACAATAACCTCAGTCCCAACAGCCAATCACAGGGCACAACTTGAGCCACCAACAACTAATCACCCTGTGACTGGCTTTTGGGACTGAGATCATAGTCACCATAGTTGCAATCTTTTCAGTGTTCCTACCTGGAACAAGAAAGTTACATAGTGCTGCTTTAAATGTAAACAACATGCTTCATCCCAGTGTGGACTCAGTCATATGTTTTGCATCATAAAAATTCAAGAGATGAACAAAAAGTAAATTCAAGGAGTTTCTAATTGGTGCCTGGCCTATGAGCTTGTTTCTTTAGTTTAACTTGTCACATCATATCTGGCCTCAAATTAGCAATAGAGGAAATCGACCTCATTAAAGAAATGTATGCCAACATCATGACAACATCTTTTATATACAGGATATGGTGTTGTCAGTTAAAGCTTTCTAGCTCAAACTGTATAACGCAGACATAAACACTAATCATGCTAACATATAATGTGACACTAAAATTATATTCACCTAAAAACATGAGTACAAACTTTGTGTGTTAGTACAGTTAATCACAGCACAGATCAGACAAGTAGCACCAACAGCTACTAGCATCGCACCCACTTCTCAATCACAGCGATAATAATATGTAATGGTAGCATGGTGCTACATTGGCTACTGCTTTTGCCTCACAGCTAGAAGGTTTCTGGTTAGAATCCCTCGGCTAACCTATGGTATCCACTTGTCTTACCCCCCCCCCCCCCCCCAAATGTAAGGTTAATTTAGCTACAAGTCTTTGAGATTGGAAAAAAAAAAAAGCATTATATGCTGTACTGGAAATACAGGTCCTTATCCTCATTGTCAGGTTGTGGGTTGGACCCACTTTGAGTTAATTTTTGTATTTTTTTTGCATTTTGGTCCTCCTTGTCATTACTGTTAGTGTTATCTAGTTGTGTTTTTTCTGCATGTGTTCTAATTTATGAGTTTATCATTTATATCTGGGAAATGGCTATGTCTCGTCTTGTGCTCTGTACGTATGTTTTTTGTTATTGTTGTCCGGAGTGGTCTCCCCTGTGATCCTCTGTCTCATGTCCTGTCTCCCTCTGTGTGTGTTTATCCCCACCTCCTCCTGTTATTCTCTCTTGCCTCATGTGTCAGCTGTCTGTGATTATTGATTTCCCCACCTGTGTCATGTTGTCTTGATTATTCTCCCGTCTTTAAATGTGCGTCTGAGTTTGTGTTCGGTCTGGTTTCCTTAGTGTTTTTTGGCATTTAACGCACGTTTCTGCCTGCCGGTCTTGCCCTGCCTTTGGATTATTATTTCATGTGCAGTTTTGCTTGTTCCTGCTTTGCCTTATGGACTTATTATTTTGACCCTCAAACTGGCCAGAGCTTGGTCTGCTCTTAAATAAAACCTTTGAAACTTTTAATCTCGCGTTTCGGGTCCAGTCTTCTACACACCACCCTGACAGTGGGAAACCAGCAGTATGGACCCAGCAGATTTAAAATTTTTCCAAATGGGGCTCGATGAGGAGGAAGTTTAGGTCGCTTCCAGCATCGAGGGAGCCCATACCTCCTGCATGCCGGAAAAAGCCGATGTTCCTTGGTCCTTGCAGTAGTCAAAGACTTAATCGGGGCATTTCCGTCTCTTCAGAGGTATCCCCAGCTCGCCGGACTCCTGTACTCTGTCCCCAATCTGCAGCAGATGTTCCGGGAACTGATGAAGCTGTCATCGGTGGCGGGAAAGGAGTGGAGAGAAGGAGGACCTTCATGAGCCAAGGGACGCGGCTCACGCCAGTGCCGTTGGACACAGCAGCCAGGTTTTTCATCTCTGACGAAGGCTCTCCAGCCCCCCCCAGCGTGTCCTCCTTCATCAACACAGCACCACACCACCGTGCAGGGGTGCCTCGTCAGACGTGCTACGCCACATCCCAGGATGGATCATCCAATTCACCTGTGGCAGCAGAACGGGAACAATGGCAAGTACCCTCTTATTTTTTACCATCAGTAAACGGGGGGGGGGGGGGGGGGGTTGTCTTTTTCCCGGGGAGGGGGCTCAGCTTCAGCCACCTACCATCACTGCTGAGCTCTCATCACCGCTCTCTGCTGCCTATGCCATCCCTCAATCCTCACCTGCATCTCCTGTGTCCCCTTGTGTTTTTTCCAAGAGTTTGCCAATACTGGGTGGTAACTGGATGGTCTGGTAGGAATCTGGTATTCCGGAGGGGCCACCAGCTGCAGCTGCCTCCACACCAACGCCACAGGATGCCAAGGTCTGCCAGATTGGGGTTGATACATGAGCACCCCCTGTGTGGCAGTGACCAGGAGGAGCAGGAGGAGCGTTGGCAAGTCGTGCTGGTTCAGGAGGAGCTAATGCAGGACTACAAGCCGTGGCTTCTTCCTGAGCATGTGTCCCAGGTGGGTTGGATCCAGCTGGCAATAGGTGTTCCAGCTCCAGTACCTGCTCCACGGCGCCACCCAGCTCCAGTGCCTGCTCCATGTCGTTCCCCAGTTCCTGTACCTGCTCCATGTCGCTCCCCAGTTCCAGTACCAGCTCCATGCCATTTCTCAGCACACCACCAGTTCCTGTTCCTGCTCTGCCTGTCAGTGTTCCTACTTTTGATTTTGAGGTGGTCACCCCGGCGACAGGAGACCAGGAGTTAAGTACCCTTTCAATTATGCACAAGCACCAATTTTGAAAAGTCTTGCCTTGCTCCTAGTGGGGGGACCCCTGTGCAGATTCTACCAGCTGCCGAGTCCCCCCCACCAGTCTCTGCTCTTAATGACTGTGGTGTCGCTTCACTGACCTCCTATTTCCCTCCATCGTCCGAGGTGGCCGTGTTGAGGACAGAATCACAGGAGGACCATGTTCTAGCCGATGCTCCCGAGGTCAGGACATTACCAGCTGATGTTCCCGTGGTCAGGAAATCTCCAGCCGTTGCTCCAGAGGTTGGCACGCCTCCACCTGCCGTTTTGGAGGCCAGCACGCCACCACCTGATGTTCCCAAGATTAATATGTCCATGTTGTCACCTCCAGAGATTAAACTGTTCATGTCATCACTTCCAGGGGATAAAGTTACCATGTTATCATCTTGTGTGGTTGATATGTCCATGTTATCATCTCCAGAGGTTGATACGTAGGTCCATGTTACCATCTCCAAAGGCTGATGGGTCCAATATTATCATCCCTTGAGGTTTTTGGGTTCCTTGTTATCATCTCTTGAGTTTAAGGTTTCCATGTTATTTTTTGATCTAGAAAATCCTGAGTGAACATGAAAAGTCTGTATTGAAATCCTTGTTGTCCTTGGTACGAGAAGATCCTGTGTTATTTTCTGAGCTAAGGGCTTGTGTGTTATTTTTGGAGCAAAAGGCTCATGGGTTTGCTCCCATGTGGTAGGCTGCCCGACACATCATGTTCACCCCTCAGGTGGCTTATGGATTTGGGTAGGCCCACTGACCAGCCTTGCTTTTTGGTCCGGTGGTCCTGGGACTTTGGCAGGCCACCCGAACTGTTTTTGTCTTTGGTTTGGGGCTGCTAGATTTTGGTTAAGCCCCACAAACTATATTGCTTGGTTTTGGACTCTGTGGGATGGGGGAGGGATTTGTTTTGCCCCGCCTGGCCTTGTACCCCCACCACCCACCCTGGGAGGGTTTCCTTTTGGTTGTTTGTTTTGGTGTGACCTTTGGGGCATCTGGGAGCTGCCCGTTGAGAGCGGGGTAATGTCAGGTTGTGGGTTGGACCCACTTTGAGTTAATTTTTGTATTTTCTGCATTTTGATCCTCCTTGTCGTTATTGTTATTATTAGTGTTATCTTAGTTCTGTGTTTTTCCTGCCTGTGTTGTAATTTATGAGTTTATTATTTATATCTGGGAAATGGCTATGTCTCGTCTTGTGCTCTGTATGTTTATTGTTATCGTTGTCCGGAGTGGTCCCCCCTGTGATCCTCTATCTCATGTTCTGTCTCCCTCTGTGTGTTTAGCCCCGCCTCCTCCTGTCATTCCCTCTTGCCTCATGTGTCAGCTGTCTGTGATTATTGATTTCTTCGCCTGTGTCATGTTGTCTAGATTATTCCCCTGTCTTTAAATGTGCGTCTGAGTTTGTGTTCGGTCTGGTTTCCTTAGTGTCTTTTTGGCATTTAACACACGCTTCTGCCTGCCGGTCTTGCCCTGCCTTCGGATTATTATTTCATGTGCAATTTTGCTTGTTCCTGCTTTGCCTTGTGGACTTATTATTTAGACCCTCGAGCTGGCCAGAGCTTGGTCTGCCCTTAAATAAAACCTTTGAAACTTTTAATCTCGCATTTTGGGTCCAGTCTTCTACACACCACCCTGACACATAACTTTAGGCCTTAATACACTGGTAAGTTTTATATACTCACACCTTGTAAACTCAGGAAAAACGAAATAAGTTTAAAAGCAAAATTGAGCCCCCCTCCCCCTTTTTTGTAGCATTTTTATTTCTGATGTAGCATAGGAGGCTACGGAGGATTGACTCACTTTTGGAGTAGCCTCAAGTGTTTACAGGAGGAACTGCCATATTCCTGGATTTCCTTTCTGGCTTCATTTTTCAGCCCATGAGTTTGCTCTTAGCCCTCTAACAGACAGTAGTGGCAATTACTTCTCATCAGACTCTGCAAAAAAGCAAATATAATTTCAATGTCAAACTAGTCTTTGAATGTGTGCTTAAAGTTATGACGTGAAGATGATTGCAGCTGTTGTTGCTCATTCCACTGACAGCAGTATTGTTACTCACATCTGTGTAAAGATAATCTTTTCCAGAAGGGTGCTTCTGTCCAATTATTAAAAAAGGTGCAGATGATTTAGCAAACCCAAAGCAGAAAAAACAACACATCATTATGTGACTGGCAGATCAAACGTTGGCCATGGGGCCAAAATTATTTCTACAGGAATGCAAAGTCATTTAATATAAAAGAATCCAGAAAAAAAAGTCAGAATTGAGAGGCTGAAATGAAGAGAAAAATACCCATGAAAGCTTGAATATTTCCAGCGTGAGCTCATTGCACCTTTCTCAAAGCACAGACACGCATATCCTGTGTAAAACCACAGCAAAGCGCATAAATCTCCCTGAACAGACCGTGTGGGGAAACCCACAGGAACGTCATTTGATCCCAAATCATAGCAGGCCTGGTAAAGTAGCTTCATCTCCTATATTGATCAGCATGTAAGAAAGTCCTTGATCCTGGAATGAAACCAGAGTATCAGCAGACGTAGGGGGCATAGCTAAAGAGTGTGTGGCTCTTTGTTTTGATGGAAATTCTTGGGGTGGGGTCACTTTTGTTCTCTTTGTCAAAGCAAATAAAATAGGAGATAATGTCAAGTGCAAATGCTTAAATGAACGGTGGTGGATGTTCTCCCTCTTCGGCTCATCTTTGTGTACAAACCTGTTTTTGTTTGTGGCAGAGTGTTCCCTATCGAAGGATACCATGTCGGCAGAGTGCTCCCTCGGGCTCTTTCTTTGCACGAGACAACACAGCTAACTTCCTGACTTGGTGTCGTGAGGTTGGAGTTGGAGAAACATGCCTGTTTGAGTCGGAAGGTTTAGGTGAGTCTCTGTTAGCCATAACCATGCTAAATATCTAAACCTACGACAAACTGAATCCACCAAAGACAATAGTTTCCTCACAGAACTCCAATGCTGTCTGTGCCAGGCCAGTGGACTCAGATTTCCCTGTTGTAAATGACCTGATTGTGCAGGTATATGGTCACAAGGGTTGGCATGTTTTCCCTCTCTTCCCCCCTGAGGTTGAAAGACCTCACATTTCCGGGCTCCAATTTGCCTACTTCATATTCACACAAGAGCTCAAAGAGGCAGCTTGTCAGCGATGGCAGCAGCTCTACCTGATAAAAAGGCAAATCTCGTATGCTGTACTTATTCACAAAATATCTAGAGTATAACAAAGGGAGCACAAACAGAAGCATGCCATTGAGTGAGAAAGTAGGCCAACATAATGTAAATGTTTTCCTTAGCTCACATCAGGGATATGCTCCACTCTTCCTCGTTCACTCTCTTAGTGATTATCCATCTCTTTATAATCTATTAAAAATATTTCTTCTATGATAGTTTGCTGAAATATGCATGCAGCTGAGAAATGTCTGGACTGCAGTATTCATGTTCAGTATGTGACCCTGCCAGAAATACCTTGAATATTAACATACGTATTCTTGTAATCTCTGACCATCACTGAAAAAATATGCAAATCATTTTTTTTGACTGCCAAGATGTGCACAGTGAATGAGGGAATCCTTTGTCTGAATATTTGTGATAAAATGTGCAAAATTACTGCAATGACAGCTGACAAATGTCCTCTTTGTTTCTTTATTTCTCTCTCTCTGTCTGTCTCTTCTTCCTTTGTCTGGATGGAGTTATCAGTTCAGCAGTAGATGTAACAACACCAGGTTTGCTGTCATGCAGTAGATATTCTGTCTATGATGCATGGTGTGGTGTGTCACATTCACATATCATGCTTCTCGTACTCCACTCTTGCTGTCTGGCGGGGTTAAAATTAACCTCCAAAGTCTCCATGTCAATCCAGAGTGTGGACATCATGAACTCCATTTGATTTGGGATGTAGGGATTACAGAGGAGAAGAAAGGCTGAATGCATGAGGCTCTTTAGCTTGTTTTTTTATGTGCATCTCATCATCAAGCCGCCACTCATCCTCACTCGCCGCCTTGCTCCAAATACGGTGCAACGCCTGACTGTGATTACCCTGTGCTAAAACCTGTTCTCGTCTTCTAGTTCTTCATAAGCAGCCAAGGGAAGTGTGTCTCTGTCTCTTGGAGCTGGGCCGGATAGCATCACGGTATCACTCCTGGCTGTTTTTCAACATACATCTTCAGATCAATGGGTAAATTCTACCGTCACTGAATCATGTTTCTATGTAGGTACAATGTGGAGCCTCCAGGGCTCATAAAACTGGAGAAAGAGATTGAACAAGAAGAGAAGGTCCCTCCACCCACTCCATCACCTGTATTTCCAGTTCAACCCTGTCCTCCGTCTCCCTCATCATCCCCTTCCCCATCCCCAATTCCAGCTAAGGTGACTTCAGTCAAAAAAAGTACTGGGAAACTCCTGGATGATGCTGTAAGTTGCCATGGATCACCTCTGATCTTGCATCCTCTGAAGGAGAGAAAACACATGTGAGATGTTTGCTTCTATATGTTTGACAGGTGAGACATATCGCTGATGATCCACCCTGCAGGTGTGCGAACAGGTTTTGTGTAGAGAGACAGTCGCAGGGTCGATACCGGGTTGGGGAGAAAATACTGTTTATACGGGTGAGTTTATCATATTTTTCATAATTATAATTGTCCAATAACCGAAGGGTTGGTGGTTTGAATCCAGCTCTCCCCCAACCATCCTGCCGTTGTGTCCCAGGCAAGACACTTTACCCAGCTTGTCTCCAGTGTCCATGACTGTTAGAAAAATTCCTGAAAACCTTCAGTCAAAAACCAGGCTGGATCAGAGTTTCAATCTACAAGGTGTTTTTTGCCACTCCCACTCAGGGAAACAGTGCATGAAGTACCTTCTGCCCTGTAGTTTCTAACTTAAATTCCTTCGGCACATCTGTGCCCCAGATGGCATCATGTGGTGCAAAGGAGACATCTCTCTTCACTCTGCCCACCTGTCCTGCCGACAATATGATGGTGTGGTCAGTCACAACTACGGGGGCACACACCCCTCCCCAATTCATGGGCAGGTGTGAGTAGGCATGGTGGCCACATAGCCACCATCCCCCTGTCACCATATGCGTACCATGCTTGTAAGAATCACAAATGGCAGCGCTACAGAGCTCCTGCAGGGTGACATCACCTTCCAGACTCCTAGACTGACAAAAAGGATCTTCAGGACAACTTTTGCCCACTTCGTTGGTCCAGCAGGTAGCAGTACAGGGGTGAGACGCACTATGCACTGTTGCACACTTAGAAAGTGGTAAGCTGCCCAGAGAGATGTTTCCACACCCTTTTAGACAAAAGGAGAAATTCCCTGGCGAGATTAACCTTTCCTTCACCGAGTAAGGGGTGTCATCGTGTTTCCGGTCAGTGGAGTCATAAGTAATGTGACAGGTGTGATTCAAAGTAATGCTTGCTGTACTGTTTCAATACATAGCCTCTTGCAAGAAACAAACAGCTTGTGATAGTCCCATTAGTTTAGCAGTAACAGAAATTTGACCATCTGAGAGTGGGAGAAAAGAACACACATAGCAATTTGGACGATTAACTGATTTGGCTGTATAATTAGCATACTTCCACCACACATTACCAGCATAAACATGATCCTGATGACCTGGACCTTCCAGCCAGTCATGGTGTGTATGTGTAATGTATCTAGCCCTACGATAGATAGGTAGTGGCGTCCCTAAAAATAACCAAAATAAAAGTGTTACCACAAGGATGATAATGATGAAAAAACAGGTGCACCATTCACATCTTTCAGCTGCCAACCCTCCCTCTCTGGCATTTTGTCTATCTATGATAAACAACAACAAAAAAAAGTTGAGCAGTTAAACATGTTAAACAGCCACTTGTTGAACAGTCACTTGTTGAGGATCCCCTTTTTTATGTGGTTTGCAATGGGGATTGAAATAGAAACAGTCTTGCTGAAGGAATGGGGATTAATTAGTTTGTTGCTGGGGGGTTTTGTGCGGGGCATAGTTTGCAATGTGTCAAATGCATCCAGGAGTCATACCCTTCAACTTTCACAGCTGTTGGTGTCGCCAGGATGACTTTGTGTGGTCCTTGCCAGGGAGCATCGGCCTAGTTTTTCTTTTTGATGACTTTGATAAGGACCAGATCCCCCGGCTTGGTCAAGATGGGTGCTTCCCCATGGTCCCTCCTGGGAAGAGCAGCATGAATAATATCTCTGTCAGTCAACATTCTTTGCATGTAATCAACTAAGCACACCTCCTCATCACCTGGATTAAATGGCCTTAATGGTGGGAGTAGGTAGGGTTTGCCATACATTATTTCAAATGGGGATAACCCCCCTTTGGTGGGAACTATCTTCATGTAAGACAAAACTAGGGATAGGCAATATATCCAATTTTGTCCTGTTTCTGCCATTGTTTTTCTAAGCCTTTCTTTAATGGTTCTATTTGTGCGTTCCACCAATCCTGCAGATTGTGGATGGTAAGCTGAATTTTTTTTTTAGGTTAATGTTGAGTGCTGTACCCAAGTGTGATATAATCTGATTTATAAAATGTGTATCCATTATCTGAGTAAATATTTTCAGGTATTCCAAATCTGGGCACAATTTCTGCTAACAGTTTCTTTGCTACTGTAGCAGCATTTGGGTGAGTGCAAGGGAAGACTTCTGTCCATTTGGTTAACATGTCACAAATAACCAAACAATATTTTTTGCCTTCACACTTATTTAACTCAATGAAATCGATGCAAATGTTTTGAAATGGATAAGTTGATGCTGGAAAGGTGCCTTTTTCAGACCTTAAGTTCCCTTGAGCATTGTTTTCTGCCCAAATTAGGCATTTCTTACAAAACTGAGTAGCAAATTGACTAAACCCATAAGCAGTAAAAGATTTATTTAGCATAGAGATCATACCCCTCTTTGATACATGGGAGACCCCATGTAGCAAAGTGGAGGCCTGGTGGAACAGTTTGTGTGGTAAAGTGGGTTTGTTTTTGCTGCATTTGTGAAGATTGGAGATGTTGTCAAAAATCGCTCCCTTTTGGATCCATCTGTAAATTTCGGCTTGTGGTGCTGTTTTCTGAACCTCAGTGAGAATGTCTTGTGATAACTCTTCTGTCAGTGTCAAAAGAAAACCTGGTGTGTCTTTTGCAGTCAGGCCGAGTGCAGCGGCCTTAGCTGTTTGATCTGCAAAGCAATTACCTTTAGAAACCAGATCTGTGCCATTGGTTTGTGCCACACATTTGCATATGGCTAATTTAGATGGAAGTTTTACACTGTCTAGCGGTTTCAAAATGAGGTCTTTGTGTTGGATTGGCTTCCCTGTTGATGCAATCATGCCTCTTTTCTTCCATTGTTGTGCAAAATGATGGATAGTAGAGAATGCATACTGACTGTCAGTGTACACCATGAGTGCTTTCCCTTGGCCTAATTTATTAGCTTCAGTTAGAGCCACTAATTCAGCTGCCTGTGCAGAGTAATGTGATGGGAGTTTTTGTGCTCTTAAAACAATATCATGGGTGACAACTGCAAAACCAGATAAGTTTGAACCAGTACAGTCACGTTTAGAGGAGCCGTCTCCAAAGGTGTGTCCTGTAAATCGGGGCATGGCAATGTTTCACTCTCAATTTCTGCCAATCATGAGGTTCACCTTCTGTTGAGATTGGCAAAAAGTTTGTTGGATTTGTTACCGTGCAATGTTCAATGGTTAAATGAGGCTGTGATAATAGCACTGTCATGCATGCAAGGTGTCTGGATAGTGAAAGGACTGATATTTTACTTTGTGACAAAATGACTGATACTGCATGTGTGACCTTCAGGGTCAAGGGATGAAAAAGAACGAGCCCCACTGAGGCCTGCATTGCCATCGATGCGGCTATGTCAGCCTGCACACATGGAGGCAGAGCTCTCGCGATAGGGTCAAGTCTTGTGGAATAATATGCTACTGGATGCATGTTTGTGCCACTTGGCTGAAGAAAGCACTGATGTCATGTGCCCCTGTCTACAATCAGCCATTTGTACAAATGGCTTCTTGTAATTGGGGAGTGCCAGAACATCAGTGCTGACCAAAAGTTCTTTTATTTTAACAAATGCCTCTTCTGCCTCAGATGTCCACTCAATTTTGTCCACCTGAGCCATGGGTGTTTTGTAGATAAGATCAGATAAGGGTTGCACTTCAAATGAATAATTTGCAATCCAAGAACGACAATAATTTAGAGTACCCAAAAATGACATCATGTCTCTTTTTGTGATGGGTCTTGGTGCTGACAAAATAGCTTGTTTGCGAGCTGGGTCAGTATGCCTGCCTTCTGCTGACAAAATGTGGCCTAAATATTTAACTTCTTTTTTCCACAACTGTAATTTTTCCTTGTTGACTTTGTGATCTTGTTCTGCTAAAAATTTCAGTAAGGCAAAGGTGTCTTGTTTGCATATTTCTTCATCAGGTGATGCCAGCAAAATGTCGTCAATGTAAAGAAGCAACTGGCTCCCATTAGGAGGACTAAATTGTGCAAAGTTTGCTGACATTGCCTGTGAAAAAATGGTTGGTGATTCACAGTAACCCTGTGGTAGCCTGGCGAATGTGTACCTCCTATTTTCAAATGTGAATACAAACCAAAACTGATGATCTGGATGTATGGGGATGCTGAAAAAAGCATTGCTGACATCTATCACTGTGAAATATTTCATTTGTAGTTGTAGGTCATTCAACAAAGTGTGTGGGTCTGGGACTGAAACAGCCCTTGGAATAACTGCTTTGTTTACCACCTGAAGGTCTTGGACCATTTGCCATCTGGAGGATGGTCCAACCCTCCTCACAGGAAACAAAGGTGTGTTACATGGAGAATTTGGGCATGAAATAATGACACCTGCTGCTTTCAGGTCCTCTATGACTGGTTTAATGCCTTCTTGGGCCTCTGGACGTAGAGGATACTGTCTTTGGTAAGGCCTATAATGAGATTTAGCATTTATTTTAACCAATTCTGCATTTTTTTTTATTAAGCCTGCATCTGCCTTTCCCGCTGACCACAGAGAATTTGGAATTTGTGAGAGTGTGTGTTCCTCTCCTTCTGTTAATGTAAAAAGTGATCACCTGGGTGAGCTGGGAACATCAGTGTGGACTTCTTTCTGCACTGTGGTCACCCAGTTCAAAGATAATAAGTAGGTGTCCAGTCTTGAGGAATATTGAACTCTTGGATCAGGAGTTTCTTTCCAGGATTGACCACATTCCTCTGCTGTTGTTGCAAAGCGTCCAACATCCTTCCAGTGCATGTGTTTGGGTTTGATTAATGGGATGTGAGGCACCTCCCAGCGTTTAAAATGTCTTTTGTCTTCGTCAAATAACACAACAGATGCTCCCACATAGCCCCTTGGTGACCAATAGAGATTTTTTATCACCAGTCTGGAGGATGGATTTACAAGGAATGTTTTTTCATAATTTGGATCTGGGCCACTCAGATGCCTGTCATACATACTGCAATGATACTGGTCTGTGGCCTGCTGTGCAGTGGGGATATTGGACTTCAAATCGTCGGCCTCCGTCGGTCTATGATGACCATGGAAGAGAATCCTAAACGTCTACTCTGCTGGAACAGCACCGCCTGTGGCTGAACAGGCCGATGCGCGAATGGCAGTCCCTGTCACACAGGTCGCACTTGTGGGTGGTCTCCGTGCTGCTGGGTCTGTGGCGGTTCTTCCTGCGAGTCCTTTTTTCATCTGCAGCAGCAGTCAGTCTCTCTTCACCCTCCTTGAGCTGTCTGGTCAGGGTGCCTCTCCATTTGGAGCGGTCTGTTGCAAGGTCCTCCCAGCGCTCTGTGTTGATCTCCAGGGCCTTTATGTCTCTCTTGCAGACGTCTCTAAAACGCAGCTGTGGGCGGCCAACGTCTCTCTTGCCAGTTGCCAGTTCTCCATAGAGGACGTCTTTGGGGATTCTGCCATCCTCCATACGGTGAACGTGGCCTAACCAGCGGAGCCTGCGCTGTCTGAGTAGAGTGAACATGGAGGGAAGGCCGGCGCGGGACAGAACTTCTGTGTTGGGCACTTTGTCCTGCCAGGATATGTCCAGGATGTGGCGAATGCAGCGCAAGTGGAAGGAGTTCAGTCTCTTTTCCTGCCGGGCGTATGTTGTCCACGTGTCACTCCCATAGAGCAGTGTGCTGATGACGCAGGCTTTGTACACTGCCATCTTCGTCTTGACAGAGAGTTTGGGATTCTCCCACACTCGTGTGGTGAGGCGAGCGAGTGTAAAGGCTGATTTTCCAATCCTCTTGTTGATCTCTGTATCAAGGGAGAGGTTGTTGCTGATCGTGGACCCCAGGTACGTGAACTGATTCACGACCTCCAGCTTGTAGTCGTCAATGGTGATGGTTGGTGGTGCTTCCGTGCCTTGCGCCAAGACGTTAGTCTTCTTCAGGCTGATGGTAAGCCCGAAGTCCTTGCATGCCTGGGAGAAGCGGTCCATAAGGGTCTGAAGCTCCTGCTGTGTGTGGGTTGCGACTGCAGCGTCGTCTGCGAACAGCATGTCTCTGATTAGAGCCTCGCATACTTTGGTTCTGGCTTTCAGGCGGGCGAGGTTGAAAAGTCTGCCGTCAGATCTTGTGTGCAGGTAGATTCCCTCTGTTGCTGTGCTGAAGGCATGCCTCAGGAGCATAGCAAAGAAAATCCCAAAGAGGGTTGGCGCAAGTACACAGCCCTGTTTCACTCCGCTGCGTATGTTGAAAGGCTCTGAGACGTTGCCATCGTGCTGCACTATCCCCTGCATGTTGGTGTGAAACGATTCAATGAGGCTTTGCAACTTTGGTGGGCATCCTATCTTTGGCAGGATCTTGAAAAGGCCCTCTCTGCTGACCAGATCGAACGCTTTGGTGAGGTCGATGAAGGCGACGTACAGGGGCATGTTCTGTTCTCTGCATTTCTCCTGGAGTTGGCAGATGGAGAATATCATGTCTACCGTCGATCGCTCAGCGCGGAAGCCACACTGAGACTCGGGGTAGACACGTTCGGCAAGCTTCTGTAGACGAACGAGAACAACTCGTGCGTAGACTTTGCCAACAACGCTGAGGAGGGAGATGCCCCTGTAGTTGTTGCAGTCGCTTCTCTCCCCTTTGTTTTTGTAGAGGGTGATGATCTTGGCGTCCCTCATGTCCTGTGGTACAGCACCTTCCTTCCAACACTGGCAGAGGACGTCATGCAATGGCAGCAGTAGGGCGGTCTTGCAGTGCTTGATCAGGTCGGGGGGTATGCCGTCGTTGCCGGGTGCCTTGCCAGCGGCCAAGCTATCAATGGCCTTGCTGAGTTCGTCGATGGTTGGCTCGGCGTCAAGTTCATCCATGGATGGCAGGCAGTCGATGGCATCAAGAGCTGACGGTGTCACGGTGTTTGTCACTGCTGTGTAGTGGGGATATTGGACTTCAAATATTGCATAGCTTTCATGTGCAGGTCCGCGGTCACTGCGCTCGGCCAGCCGAAACCAAATGCAGCGAGTAACAGTACCTTGCCACACCGAAATCCTGCAACACATTTACTCCTGTCACGCGTGGGAAATGTGATGCTCTCATACTGTTCCCTGTTGGGATTATGGCAATGTTGAGAGCTGTGAGCAAATCTCTGCCCAGAAGGTTAACGGGACATGCCTGTAATAATATGAATGAACCTTCTGCAATGTCACCTGTGACAGGATGTTTTACCTTTACAGTTTTGAAGAGGTGTTCTGTTTTTAGTTTACCGTTCGCGGATTTGACAGTCACTGTTTGATCTGATTTTGTGAAACCTTTGACATCTGTCCCTGCAATCACTGATCTGCACGCACCTGTATCACAGAGAAACCTTATGGGGACACCTTGAACCTCCAATGTCACTTCAGGCAAACACTGCATTGTTGGCATCAAATCAAAATCAGGTAAATGAAAAATGCCTGCTGTATCATTGTCAATGTCATGTGTTGTTGTCGTAGCTTTGGGTCGATTAGTCACATGTTGTGGTCCCGTGGATGCTGCAGTGGCAGCTGGGTGCGAGGTCCTCCCCCCCCAACTCAGCAGGCACTCGGAGCAAACCCTCCGCCAGTGCCCTCCCTGTCCACATCGGTGACAAACGTCGTGCCCCCATGGTTGTGGGTAGGTGGCTCCGCGACCACGCCCTCTCCTCTGCCCTTGTCCTCCTTCCCCACGTGGTGGACCCTGGTAAAAGACAGAGGTGGGGGAAGCCTCAGCTCCCCTCGTGGAGTCAGCAATCATGTAAACGGGGTTGGTCGTGTCTTTGATTTCTTTTCCTCCTTTTCCACCTCCTCCTCTTCTAATCACTCTGCATGTTTAGCATATGTTAACACATCACCAAATGCACAAGTGCGATATATAACCAGATGTGTGTGAATGTAGTGTGCCAAATGTGGGTGCATGTTTTGTAAGAAAGCACTTTTCAAATGCTGCCAATAAGGTTCTGCACCTGTATCATTAGCAGGTTTAATTAAACTGGAATGGTTATCAAAAATGTCTTGCAATCTACTGCTGTAAGCTTCCACACCTTCACCTTTATTTTGAGTTGTATTTTGAATTTTGGTCCAGTCATGCTTCACTCACCATTTGTTCCCAATGCGGTTATTTAATTGTCTCACCTGTTGTTATAACTCTGCATTTGTTGGAGGCAAAACATTACCTGTGGAGTCTTTTGAGCTCCAATTACCTGGCACAGCACACCAATCAACTTTTAAAACTTTTCTGTAAGCACATTCTGTCTCATGACCATTTAGTTTGAAGCTGTCAAGGAGGTTTGCTATCCCTTCAAAAACTGTGTGGGTTTTTCTTTTGGGTGTGGGATTTCTTTAACTGCCTCTGAAAAATCAGCATCAGTCCATGGCCTGTAGACTAAGATTGTGGGTTGAAACTGCGGGGCCTGTTTGTTGGCCTCATCACGCCCAGGTGGCCCTGCATAAGCTGGATTTGAAAGTTCAGTCATAGGGTACTGTTCAGTGACAGCATATACATCATAATTCTCAGGTTTGATAGGTCAAATTGTGGGAGAGCATAGGAGTGTGTGGTAAGATGATGCGTATTTACTTAACTCTTTGGTGCCCCTGTGTGGTTATTCTATGGTACCCCAGTCCTTGTCCTTCTTGACTTTCGGTCTAACATCAGTGGGAGCAGGAGGAGGAGGAGACTCTTTGGTTGAGGACATGTTCGCTGCCATGTTGGTGAGGTCAAGATACAGTGGAGGAGGGGTAGGGGGAGGAGCACGACCCAGCGGCATTTTGTTGTCGTCACCCACTCGGAGAGTGGAGAAGATAGGACCCTAGACAACTCTCTTTTCTTACCATTGTCAGAATGTTGAGAGTCCTGAATTTTGTTTTTTACTGTCACAAGTTCTAAGTCAGTCTGTCGTTTCCTTGCTGTCTCAAGCCACTGCTCCACCTCTTTCAGCCCATATTTCTCTTGCTTCTGTCTACTGCTATCTGCTGCCTGTTTTATGTCATCCACAAGAGTCTCACAGTCAGCTACCCTTAGCCTGCCTGTAAACTTAAACCTCTTTCTCCATTTGGCCAAAAATCTCATGGTACTTCTGTCCTTTCTATGCATAAATTTACTATCGCCTGACAACACAAAAATCTTGTTCTCATCCTCTTGCCCTACACAACAAGAAGACAACTGACCTTGATTTCTGCCTCGCTGTCTGACTTCCGCGTTCTCAGGATCTGTCCCTCTACTGTAGCAGTTACCCATTTTTTTTTCCCTTTCACCAAAATAAACCGTGAAACATTAAAAACACACAAACAAGCATGCGAACAACCGGACAAACAAACTGCAGTTATTTATTTAATGTATTTATTTTATTTTATTATAATTTGATGTTATTTTATCGTGTATATATTTTTAAGGAATTACTTTACTTTATTGACCTGTTTTAAATGATGCCTTAAGGTATTTTAGTTGTTATTATCATATTAGTTCTTAGTATCATATATATTGTCTGGGCTTCTCTGCTTGAACTGCTGCCTCTGCAACCCGGACCTCCGGAAAAGTGGTAGAAAATGGATGGATGGATGGATGGACCATTGTAGAAAACTGAGGCAAGTGAGACCTGCAGTTCTGTTGTTTGGGGTTTTTGTTTCTCATCTGTTCTTGAATTTCTTTCGATCATGGCATGATGTGTTGCTTTTTGAGGTCTTTTAGCCAACTTCACTTTGTCAGAGAGGTTCTACTTAAGGGATTTCTTGATTCAACAGGTTTGGCAGTAATCAGGCCTGGGTGTGGCAAGTGAAATTGAACTCAGCTCTCAAAAGATGTGGTTATCACAGTCAATTCATTATGTAACAAGGGTGGGGGCAAGAAATGAAATACAGTGATCCCTCACTTATCACGGTTAATGGGTTCCAGAACCGACCGCGAAAAGTGAAAAACCGCGAAGTAGCGTCACCCCTAATGACGTCACCCATAAATAATACGTACGTTCATTCTCTCACTCTCTCTCTCGTGTGATACGTGTGTGTGTGTGTAAGTGTACATACATACGTAGATGTAAATAAAGTGTACATAAATATGTTTTTAGAACTCTTTTATTCTTATAACAAGATACGTAACTCAAGATGAAGATTATTTACTGCACAGGTTAATGAGAGCTTTACTGCTCCTCAGGTGACGCCTCATCGTCAGGTGCTAGAAGCGCAGGATCGTCGAGGGCAGCTTCCGATAGAGCTGGAGAAGCTGCAGGAGGCGGCGTAGTGGCTCGACGGGAAGACTATTTCGCACAAAATGGCACAAGAGAACAGCAAAAAGTTCCACGCGGCTTGACTAAGCAACACGAGCGATAAAGAGCAATGAATGCGGTCTTCCTTCGATGCATTGGCGCTCGGCAGGGACAGAAGCTGGGTGAAACGTCTCGGCCAATCAGCTTGCGAGATTCCCGAGCCGAGCCAACACGAGAACAGCGAACAGAGAGGTGGGGCTCTCAGTGTTGATACCTGATGGTCTAATGTAGTCTCCCTGCCTTCTGCTAGCGCCTGCCCATTATTTCTCAATTTTGAATTTTTGATGAATATTTTTGAAAAATCCGCGATGCACTGAGGGTGCGAAAGGTGAAGCGCGAAGTAGCGAGGGATCACTGTAGTCATTTAAAAACTGAATTTTGTATTTACTCATTTTATTTTTGTCTAATATTGAAATTTGTTGATGATCTAAAAGTGTGACAAATATGCAAAAAGGGGTAAATACTTTTTCACAACACTGTGTGTATATATGTATAATTCTGGATATAAAATTTGAAAGCATTAAAATGGGATGCAAAATTTTACTAAAATTAACAATTCCCCAGCCACACGCCATATTTGGAGATGAACATAATCCATTGTGTGTGTGTGAGGAGACAACTTTTGCTGGGAAATTTCATTTAAACGGTCATGATATTTTGACCAAAATCTACAGGTGCATCTCAGTAAATTAGAATGTTATCGAAAAGTTGATTTATTTCAGTAATTCAATTAAAAAAAATTCAACTTACATGTTACATAGTTTCATTACACACAGAGTGATATATTGGTTATGGCTTATACTGTTATGACCCGAGCGCCGGTTCTGATCCCGCTCGGGTTAAAGTTATGTCTCGCTGCCGGCCTTGACAGCTGCGGGCTGTATTCTGGCCTCACCGGGCTCTTATTGTGAAGGTGCTCGGTGGGGTTTCCGCCTGTCAACGGTCGGCCAGCTGAGTGTCATTACCGTCGTTAGTGTTTCGCTATATAAGCCCAGCACTGGCGACGGTATGACGCAGCAGTGTCAGTCGTTATACGTCTGAGCTACGGATGACTTGGACCATTATCTACCTCGCATGCTTGTGGTTGACCGTCGCCTCTCCGGCACCAGTAAGTTAGCTGTTAGCCTTGCTCCTCCCGGTGA
Organism: Pholidichthys leucotaenia; assembly: GCA_020510985.1. Classification (NCBI taxonomy): domain Eukaryota; kingdom Metazoa; phylum Chordata; class Actinopteri; order Cichliformes; family Pholidichthyidae; genus Pholidichthys; species Pholidichthys leucotaenia. Next base: position 84,378,841 of record CM035840.1, on the reverse strand, counting down.
GAGTGGACCATTGTGTGTCTTTGCTTCAGCAGCCTGTGTAGCTAATTATTTAAACAACCTTTGCCTGTGTATGACTGTCTCCTCATATGGACTCGTAAGTGAGCTGTCTAGCCTTACGCCTCCGGAAGTGTGTAGACTCATGTGTCATTGCCCCTGCATCTTGTGTTGTTAACTTTTCACCGTAAATAAACTCACTAAAAACTCACTGGTGACTCTGTGCGTCTCTAGCTGGCTCGCGAGGGCCAGCGCTTGACAGATACCTCATAAAACCCCCAAAATTCAGTTTCTCAAAAGAATAGAATATTACATAAAATTAATTTAAAAATAATTGATTTTTAATAGAAATGTTGGCCGACAGAAAAGTGTGTTCATATACACACTCAGTACTTGGTCGGGGCTCCTTTTGCATGAATTACTGCATCAGTGTGTTGTGGTATGGAGGTGATCAGTCTGTGGCATTGCTGAGGTGTTATGAAGGCCCAGGTTGCTTTAATATCGGCCTTCAGATCGTCTACATTGTTGGGTCTGGTGTCCTTCATCTTTCTCTTGACAATACACCATAGATTCTCTATGGGGGTTTGGTTAGGAGAAGTTTGCTGCCCAATCAAGCGCAGTGATACCATGGTCATTAAATCAGGTTTTGGTACTGCTGGCATTGTGGGCAGGTGCCAAGTCCTCCTGGAAAATGAAATCAGCATCTCCATAAAGCTTGTCAGCAGAGGGAAGCATGAAGTGCTCTAAAATTTCCTGGTAGACGATTGTGCTGACTTTGGACTTGATAAAAGTGGACCACCAGCAAATGACATGGCTCCTCAAATCATCAGTGACTGTGGAAACTTCTGTCATGAACCGAGTACTGGAGATTTTCACCAGACTCAGTTTCATGGCTATTTTCCTGTTTATTTACGGTTATGTTGTATTTCGTGCCTCCTTGGGTTTTGTGCTCCAACACTGTCTGCCATTTTTTCTTACTTGTGTTTTATTTTTATTCTGTATTTTTGTATATTTATTTTGTATGTTATTCTATTCCCCAGTTTGCCTTTCTTCTGTTGACAGCTGTCAGAGGTGTTTAGCCTCGTGTGGGCGTGTCCTGTCAGCTGCCAGGTTTATTCACCTCCCTCTCATGCACTCAGCTGATCCTAATCATTTATCCTCACTTTCTCCTGCCCGTTCAGACACTCACATCTGTTGTTCATCATACCAATCATTCCAACCACTATTTTATGGGCTCTGTGCCATTGCTTGGTGCAACGTCCTACTTTCAGCTCTCACCTCTCACACATAAGTCTATGGTTTATGTACTATGTGTTCACTCATTCTCCAGGGTTAGCTGGCGATCATTTTTGCCGTAGCAGTGCTATTTAGCTTGCCTGTTTTTCTGTGTTTAGCCTCCAGGTTTAGCTGGCTATTCCCTCGCCTTAGCCGTGCTATTTAGCTGACCTGTGCCTTTTCCTTTACAATAGAATAGAATAGACTTTATTTGTCATTATAACAAGTACAACGAAATTAAAATGCAAACCAATCAGTGAATTAAAAGCAAAAAGAAGCTTAAAAAAGATTATATACATTACTAACTTTTAAATATCACACACACTCAGTTTCACAATTACAAACATCATGTTCTTCTAGAATTCAGAAAGGTAATTGCGGTCGGATAAAAACTGTTTTTAAATCTGTTTGTCCTTGTTTTGATTGCTTTAAACCGCCTTCCTGATGGTAGTAGTTGGAAGAGAGAGTGACCGGGATGAAAAGGGTCCTTCAAGATTTTTTGTGCCTTTTTAAGGCAGCGGGCGTGGTGCAGTTCTTCAAGGCTGAGGAGAGGGCAGCCAACAATTTTTTGGGCTGTGTTGATGACAGTCTGAAGAGCTTTCTTCTGAGCTACCGTGCAGCTGCTGAACCAAATACAAATACAGTAAGTTAAAATGCTCTCAATAGAGCAACGATAAAAAGACAACAGCAGTCTCTGACAGATGTTGTTTCCTCTCAACGCCCTGAGGAAATGTAGTCTCTGCTGGGCCTTTTTCAGTAACTCAGTTGTGTTCACCCCCCATGTCATGTCCTCCTGAATATGGACCCCCAGGAAGTGGAAAACCTCGACCCTCTCCACACTGTCACAGTCACATATTCCAAGTCTGAGGAGCAGTGACTGTCCACAATTGCTGTGTCTGTGCACTTTCTCAAGTTATTTGTTATTTTATTATTTTCTTTCAATAAATCCTGCAAACTCACAGCTGGCGTTTGGTGCCTTTTTCCTTCCCTGAAGAGCAATTTATGACAACTTCATACAGGACCTCAAGCAGCTTTGATTCTGTGCTTCTCCACTCTTCCACCAGACCCTGAGACACTGATTTCCAAATGAAATGCAAAAGTTACTCCCATCTGAAAAGAGGACTTTGGACCACTGAGCAACAATCTAGCATGTTTTCTCCTTAGCCCAGATAAGATGTTTCTTATGCTGTCTCTGTTCAGGAGTGGCTTGACACAAGGAATGTGACAGTTGTAGCCCATGTCCTGGATATGTCTGTGTGTGGTGGCTCTTGAAGCACTGACTCCAGCCGCAGTCCTCTCCATGTGAATCTCCCCCAACTTCTTGAATGGACTTTGCTTCACAATCCTCTCAAGGCTGCGGTTATCCGTGTTGCTTGTACACCTTTTTCTACCACACTTTTTCCTTCCACTCAACTTTCCATTAATATGCTTGGATACAGCACGCTGTGAACAGCCAGCTTCTTTAGCAATGACCTTTTGTGGCTTACCCTCCTTGCGGAGGGTGTCAATGACAGTCTTCTGAACAACTGTCAAGTCAGCAGTGATTGTGTAGACTACTGAACCAGACTGAGAGACCATTTAAAGGCTCAGGAAACCTTTGCAGGTGTTTGGAATTAATTAGCTGATTAGAATGTGACACCATAAATCTACAATATTGAACTTTTTCCACATTATTCTAATTTTTTGAGAAACTGAATTTGAGGATTTCATGAGCTGTAAGCCATAACCATCAAAATTAAAAGAAATGTGTAATGAATCTATATATGAGTTTCATTTTTAAAATAGAATTACTGAAATAAATCAGCTTTTTGAGGACATTCTAATTTATTGAGAAGCACCTGTATTTTCAACACAATTTGTGTCCCTGATTGCAAAGAAAAAATACCAATCAAGCTGCTTGGAGAATATTTTGATATATCACACAAAAGTGGGTGTACCGTTAATCAGATCTGCTGGATCAGCTGCATCTTCCATTGCAATTGACTTACTGAGTGCTAGGATGAAAGATATTCAAGAAGGATAAATAGAGGCTAACAGATTAGAGAAATAGCATCCATCCTCTTGGGATCCTGGTTACTTGGCAACCCACGGCCAGGATTCACACCTCCATGAATGTGATTCATGCTAGTAGTATTTGGGAAATGCACACAGAACAAAGCAAAGGTTTACTCTTGGACGTCCTCTGCTGTTATCTCAGTGTTTTTGCAGCTTCTGATGTAAAAGTAAAATAAATTTCCATTCATTGCAGGATGAGAATAAAAGAATAAATTTGTTTTGTAGTATCAGTCAATAAAAAAATAAAGACGTTATATACAGAAAAGAAAATCTGAATATTTACCATATTCGATTTCTTTGCAAGGCAGAGTGCTTCAGAGCCGTCTTGTTGCTGAGCAACTGAGGACAAGTAGGGAGAAGCTTAAAGTGTTTGTCTACTGCAATCTGTTGTTCAAGCTTATACTCTTATACATCAAATCCAGTTTTATTTATGTGATCTGAATAATACAAGTGGGCTTGAGATGCTCAGTTTAAACAAATGAAACATTGAACCTTACTTCTTATCCACTGTCCAATAAAATATTTTAACAAAATTTATAGCTGATACTATATTATGAGGTATGTCTTTAAACACTGTAAGCAGAATGAATAAAAATGAACAAAAAGGAAGAAGGTATAGTCACATTTTTAATGTGTGAGACGAAGCTTTAAAAAAGCAGCTGTCAAAGCCTCTAAATTCTCTTTTTCTCAGCCAGCTCGCTCCATGGCGAAGATGCTTTAATTAGAATTCCTCACGTTTTTTACCCCCACAGCAGCTGCTTCTGCTTGAAAAAAAAAAAGTGAATACAGTCAGGCCAGTCACTGTCTGTAGGCAGCTGGGAGCAAGGACAGCAGTGACGTGCAGCAGATTTCACTTCACAATAATCTGTACAGCCGGAGAGGCTGACCTTCTCAGCTCCTGCAATAAATGAGCCGGTTGTAGCTTGGACATGAGTGCAGAGAAACATCACAGTGCTTGGGAGAAGTGCTGTCCCAGCCCAGCCCCGGGCCTCTTTCCTTCTGTGGGCTGTCGAGTGGGGACTGTGCTCCTGCAAGAGTCTCGTCCCCAAGCTGCATGATTGAAACCTTTCTACATCACACAGGTCCATTAAATCCACGTTCAGAAAGCCTGGGGCCCGGCGCTGGTGATTGGAGGCACTGCCCTCTAGATTGATTCTTTTAGGAGGCCTATAAATGTTGCATGTTTTACAGCTGGGGGGCAGGAGGCCTCATATCTGCCCAGACTGCGGTGACAGTGTCACGGGCTAATTGTTGGAGTTTGGCTGAATTACTCTCCCACTGTTTGCATTTTTCAAGATTAATACAGCAAACTGTCTCAGTAATAACTTGATTATTTACTTTTCCTTGCAAAGGGTCATTTAAGAAAATGAGCTCATTTCCTCAGAGGTGTAATTGTGTGCTAATGAGTTAGAGAAGGGGTGATAAGCCTCCTTACTGGAGCAGACATGTTTTGTGTGTGCAGCCTCTGGTGGAGCAAACATCTGATTGTGCAATAAAACAGAGCCTTTAATTTCTTCTCTTTATTATAATGGGCAAGGTTGCCATGGTAGCCAACCCTGAGAATCTGCACTGATCCAAGCAACATCGTTTTTGAGAAACTGTTTTAAAGCAGTTTTCAAAAAGCACAAGATTTAAAGGTTTTGTGCTCTTTAGCAGTATAATCTCTGAAATATTTCTGCTCCCGTAGCCATGCGGGCTGGCTCTGGTGATGCTGAATTTAATATTCTGGTTTTAAAGTGAACAACAGACAGACTTTTTTGGAACCAGCTGTTGGTGGTAAACACTTTAATAATTGGTTATAGTGACTGGTTTACAATTTAGTAGACATTCATTTTTCCACAGATAATGAACTGAAGATGAATTAATAATGGTGGCTTCATTCATATCACTACATCAGGCTGTATACTGTAGGAAAGATGGAATTAGTCACCCACTTGCTGACTTTCTTTTTAGGATCTTGCCCTGTGTCTTTTTGAACCTGCGTTAAGCAGTTTTGAACAATCTCATTCAACAAGGTACAGCCAAAGACTGCATGGGGGACAACAGAAAAAAGGTTACCTGCTAATTAGTGCTGAGCAACATACAAATAAATTCTCCAGTTTAACTTATCACATTCTAATTACAGGCTTGTTGTACAATATGCCACATAATTTTTTTTTTTTGACAGATAATTGCATCAGAAATACAAACGGGACCAATGCTTGATCAAGAGGTCCAATTTGATGTATTGAATTGAGTAAGAAGCCCAGTAGAGCAGGAAGCAACAGGCTAGGAATACACAGAGCTTCTGATTTTAAACAGTACTAGTGCAGTGCCGGTCACATGACCATATATTCAATTCCTGCTGAATGAGAACTCCTTATAAGGAGTCTGAGATGAGGAGTTCTGAACAACTCCTTATCAGGTCTTCTAAGGAAGACCCGGTTCCGGAGCTTGGATGGGGCTGAAATTTTTAGCATTTTATCCCACCAGCCTTCAAAGCCTGTCCTGTGACTCCCAGCAGTTATACCTTTTCCACCTCTGTGTTCATTTAATAGATCCCCTATGGACGTTCAATAAAGATTCCCCCTCCTAAACTTCCACATATCCAGGGAGGCTGAAATTTACAGGGGTTATTGGGCTTAATATTATACCCATAAATCCAAATTCTCAGCACCCAACTCCCAGCGATTATACCTTTTCCACCTCTGTGTTCATTTAATAGCGCCCCTATGGACGTTCATTAAAGATTTCCCCTCATAAACTTCCACATATCTGGGGAGGCTGAAATTTGGTGATGCACACCCTCGTAACCTCAACAAAGCACTTGTAAAATCTGGTGTCAGTCTGACAAACAGTTCGAGAGATATGTGAGGAACAGAAAGATGCACAGACAGAGATTCCTTGCATTTATAGATAGATACAAGGCACGAGGGTCGTAAACTTGCATCCTTTCTAATGGCCATCAGGAGACAACTCGTAAGGCTACACAAAAACATCCTGTTGCATAGCAGCCAGTGGGAACCAACATTTGGCTCCCATAGTCTACGATCTCAGTAAACACCTTCCCAATAAGATGGATCTCATTGCTAGTTTGAGAGCAACTGAGGGGGGGATTTGAAGCAGGTATTGTTTATGGCTAGGCTTGTTGCATAATTGCCAAGTTGCTTCCAGACCTTCCCCTCTGTGGTTACAACCCAAATAAAGATATCAGTAGCTAAAACGTCCAGCATGACTCTTTAAGAAAAAGCCCTAATAAATGAATAAGACAACTATGTCAGTGCATTATACATATTTAACTCTGCTTTGGAGTCTGAGTTGCTGCAGTTTTTTGGAACATCTGTGTTTGAGTCATTTTTCAGTCCCTAATTTTTTGCTGTGTCACCTTCTTCCATTCAGACCTTTCAAAAATGTCAACATTTTAAAGAGCCCAGCAGTTCTGTTTATGCTAAAATACCTACTATAGTATTTCCATCAGTGTCAGGAACACTTATGTTCTTGCTCATTAAAAAAAAATTCTGTATCCATCATCTTTGTGTTAACTCTGCCCAGCTCTCCAAAGATACTAGTGTGGAAGAATGAATATTTTTTTCTCCAGGGAATCCACTGACGGTGGCGCCCACATCAGTCATCAGGATTTAACATCAAAGCCACTCTTAAATGTTCATTCAACTTTATCCCAATCTCAATCAGAATAATGACATCAGTCCTTATAGAAAGGAGCTTAACAGCCATTAAAGCTCCCCTTTGATGCCCCAGCATCACGCCGTAATCCTGTTACTTTCCGCAGATGCTGCACAACAAGCACGTGATGGTGCGGGTGGGTGGAGGCTGGGAGACCTTCGAGAGCTACCTGCTGAAACACGACCCCTGCCGCATGCTTCAGATTTCTCGAGTGGAGGGCAAGATTTCCCCCATCAGCACCAAGTCCCCAAACATCAAGGACCTTGGCCCCGACAGCTACCTGGTGGTGGCGGCCCACTACCGCAGCAAAAAGTGAAAACTGGAGAGTGCCATTAATAAAAGGACACAATAGGTGACTTTGTGCTGTTGTTTACTCCATGGTTTGTGTGCAGCATTTTCCCACCGTCAGACAGATAACAGCCACATTCATGAAATTCTCATCTATTACTATGTTTCTTTTGTGTCATTTAGTTTTACTATAAACAGCTTTAGAAACTGTGTTGCCCCTGAAAATGTATTTGGTTAAATGGGTGTAATGCAAGTTGTAGATTTTCTTGATTTTCTTTTTTTAAATTAATTTTATTATGAATTCTATGCAATATGCAGCATATCATTGAAGTAGAGAGAACAGATTCAGTTTTTGCACACATACTCCTCTTTTATGTATTGGAGTAATAAAAAAGCTCTGCAGTATGTTTGTATTCCTACATCATAAGAACACACTTTCAAATGGGGCGGTGGAGATTTTTGCAGTTTGATGAAACTCGTATTTCTCAGTAACTCAGTGGGGATTTCTTCATTTGACAGCCCAATGTAAAAAAAAAAAAAAAAATTGTGCAAACTGATTTTTTTTGTGGGTTTTTTTACCTTATAAGGATGTTTTTCCACCTGAAAGTCTGCACCAAGATCCAAAACAAGATTCATATTTTTGTTCCTTTGTCTACATTTGGTCGAGTTTACTGCTCCTTTTCTAGACAAATTGAACAACTTTACATGACACACGTACGTCTTGTCACGCAATGTTGCCATGATGACGTTTGTGTTGTTAGCACAGACCAGTAGGTAGCAAACATGCTACTCACCCTCCAAGACGTTTTCTGTAGCTCTGGACACATCAATAAGTGTACTTTCAAGTCTAAAACTGGGGGAAGACTCCGCCATATTAGAACTGAACTAGTTTTGTGAAGCTAGAATATTATCCAGGTTTTCATTAAAAGGACGCTTATCCTTCATCATCAGCTGTGATAATTTTCAGGTGACATTGCACATCCATTTTTTTCAAAAACTGTTGCACCCTCTCCGAAAATATCTGATGTTTCTGCATTTTTATTTTTAAGTGTCCATTTAGTATGCCTCTAATGGCCATATTTCCTCTCTCCGAGTGCTACCACATCTCATTTTCCCTCTTATCAATTGCCTTAACTTCCTGCGTTTGGTCCGAAGTCCAAACTTTTCTGAAAACTGTGTTCATATTGTGAACAAACCAGACCAAGGTTCAGTTTGATCCAGACAGAGACCGCCTCTTTTTGCTGGACCAAATTTAGACCCTTTGGTCTGGACCGTGGTGCGGGGGAGGTTTCACACCTAAAATTTTGGTCCAAACTGAAAAGTCTGAACATCTGGACCAAATGAAGAACATGTCAAAGCCCCCTTAATAGGGGCAGATCTACAGGGGGGCAACTGCCCCCCCTACTGTAGAGCCTTGCCACTGCAGCTGCCCCCCCCCAAACTTTGTCCTTGAAATTATACTTGTTAAAACACTTCACTTGTATGCCCAAATGTCTCTCATAGCATTGAAATAAAAAGAATTCAGCAAAAAAGTATGATTGAAAGTAATCTTAAACCCCTCAAAAACTTAGCTACAGCCCTGCATCAAACAGGCTTCACATGCTGCACCAAGGACATCCAGTGCCCCCCCTGTCGAGACCTCTTGCCACTCCTCTGACAAACCATGTAAAATTTTCTCGATCCGCCACTGTCCCCACAACAGTCGCAGGTCGCATATACCATTAAAATACTCACTTTTGGGATTTATGAAGTCACAAACCAACAAACTCCACCTCTGAAGTGAGCGAAAACAACTACGCCTTGACTGCCTCCTGACTTGTGATTGGCCCACTCAGAAAACCTTTACCCCATCAAATTACAGCCTCATTCATTTTATTTTAATAAGCACTGTTTGAGCCAGAAATTTCAAGAAAGCTTTTAAATGAGCTGTAAAACAGATAGGTTTGGTCTTTTAAATGAAATAATCTATGAGGAAAAATGCACAATATGGAACCTATAAATGACAGCTGTTAACAAATATATATTTTATTATATATGTATTTTATATTAGGCTAATAGGGAGCAATGTTTATATTATGTACATGTTGCAAAATTTTCTATACAATGTTTTTAATTTTTTTAAATTGTATTGTTTCTTTACAATAGCCATTTTATTGTTAGAGCAGAGACAATCATATGTACAGTTCGATATACTGCATTCCTTCACTACGTTGTGTTACTGACCTCTACAGGCAGTGAGTGCCCCCATTTAAACTTTAATAATTTGTGGTTATTGGGTTTACAGTTATGCAATCAAGAATTGTGGTGTAAATTGCTGGAATATTTGTCATTTTAATTTTTACAATTTTATTCCTGGAGAATAAATGTTTGCAGAAATCGTGATGCAACGTCCAAAACTTTATGTAGCCCTATGCAGTTAAAAGGATAAATTCATGGTTGTAGGTGCATTTTTTTTTTTTTTGTAACTGTAATCTGATATAAAAATCCAACAAAGAATAGCAGAAATGTGATTTATTGTAGCAAACATTGGCTAGATTTCTTCTACAAAATGGCAAGAGCACCGGAAGCATTTAAGAATTGAGAAAAGGCTGTAAGAAATGCACTCAATCTAGCAAGACAAAATTAATGTCAGAGCTTTTTTCGGCTCTCCAATATAGTGACATAAGCCTTCAGATATAAAGAGTCATTGAGCATATACAGTAAGCTGTTTGACAAATATTGACAGACCTTGTGCAAATGGGTGTGTAGTATTATGGCAACTCACAAACGTTTCTTCTGTCATTTAAATTAAGCATCCATTTGAGTAGTGTTTTACATACATTGTAATTCAATGCAACAAACACACTGTGCATCAGGAAAATAAAAAAGTCTCAATCAAAGCAGGGCAAAGACTTGTATAAAGTGCAACAGGGCATCTAAGCTTAAGGTTAATTAGGGTGCATTAACCTAAACAACGGTCGCATATTTAGGGTTGTTTTAGCTGCTGAAGTGCACAATTTGTGCTTAGTAAGGAATCTCACAATCAGCATCCACAGAGTTGCCACAGGGATGACAGTTTTATGACATTTTTGATTGTTCCCCTACAATTTAACACACTTTTCGTGACTTACACTTAAATCAACACAACTGTTGTAAATTTCAAGAATGCACTCACGTGAAATGATATACCAGTATTATTTTGCAAAGGAAAGAACACTGTAGTTCTACAAATATAGCTTCAACATTTTCAAATGGGGTTGTGATGACAGCAAACGAGTTCTGGCAGCTAACAAAAAAAAAAAAAATCATGTCCAGACGTAAACACAAAAGATAATAAAGTGCACAACGTTCCTTATCAGGTGTACATTGTACATGGGGTGAATTAATCACGAACACATCTTGGTGATGAGCAAAGTACATATTAAGAGAAGTTATGCATTAGTTCACCGTTTGGACTCATCTTTGTGTTGATAACTGTTACACAGTCAATATTGATGGTGGAGCATGAAAACCAAAAGACATGTCCTGTGTGGTCTTTGAAAACACTTTGTTATGTACACTGTCAAATAAAACACATGCAAGGGTGCTCACACGTCACTGTCATCCCTGACTTGTCCAAACGTCTGAACCGGCTTGTGTAACTTGGCAGAGGGTTGGGTTTTTTTTTCCTGGAGTCACTGATGACTGCATCCATTTGTCTTATAGCATAATATAAACAGGCAAAAAAAAAGAGGTTTACAAAAGCGACAGCAGTTCCAACGCCTTTCAAGTCATGTTGCAGCAATCCTTAATGTTATTAGACATCATTTTAGGTGAGTTCGAACTGTACATCAGGGTGTTCAGCCCACCTGCCACTACAAAAAAACAAAATAAACAGATTAAAGTAAGACAATGTGTTAAGACATATTATCTAGACATATCAGCAAAACAGGCATCATCCTTTGAAAGTGACATTTTATGTAATTATTGTTTGGTGCAACAGTTTACTGCATATAATTTTACTAGGTTTTGTGTCATGGCATTTTAGAAAATTGCAGAAACTGACACCATTTTTGTCCAAGATGTCTTCTAAGCATCAGTTGTTGTTACAGAGTTTAAAAGGGGCAAATCCAGGCACAATCACATTTCTTAAACTGTTCCACTGAATGTGTGAATAAACTGATTCTTGCATCTTGGGTTTTATCTGTTGTCCTGCTTTTTGGCCATTTAGTGAATGGATGGAAAAATTACAGTAGCAAAGTATCCAGTTACTTTTTGATCCATTGCCATTTAGGCAAGACACTTCAATATCGATTTGCTGCTCAAGCTGATGGTTTGTCTACATCACATTATTCTAAATCGATATTAAACCTTCAGAGCAAACAACAACGGTCAGTACATGTATTCCTTACTGCACTTTTGTTTTAATACAGAACATAAAATCTGAGGAGAAAAACAAACCTTCAGCCCACCACCACCAGACACAGAGGAGGTCATCTCTTGTTTATCGATCTCTTCCTGTTTCTTCCTTTTCCTTTCGACTGCCTCTGGATTTTTGACCCCCCTGTACGCCGTCTAAAAACAAAACAACAAAAACAGAGTGTGACACAAGATCAAGCACCAGTGGATTATCACTCAAATCATAAAAAATATTTGTCTGATTTACTTTAAAAAAAAAAATGTTTACAAGCAGTCTTGAAAGCGTGCATGTGTTTTTTGAGAGCACACTTTAAATCATTCCTTTTACAACAGCCTTTCACAAAGCACAGGGCATGTTCAATCACAACTGGCAGGAGGGCATTCAACTGCCAAACAAGGCAGCTCGGCTAAAGGAGCAGCCGCATTCAATGGTTTGTGCTGCTTACTGAAACATGACTGTGGATTAGGGTTCAGTGCTTTCACCTGCAGTAGTATGTGTGTGATCTGTGACTAAAAAAGACAATAAAACAGTGACTTGGAGCAAAACATTGCGGTAGTTGAGTTATCAGCAAAGACTAACTCCCCCAGGGATGATTTTCACTCTGGCACATGTCCACTTACCTGAATACAGCTCTAGCATGGGTCTTACGGGTTTGGAAGTGTCTTTTCTGCACAATAAGTAGTGATATCTTAAAACAAAAAAGCTTTCATACTTAACATGTAGATATGTTTTGCTAATTCTGGATGAATTAAATGTGAATTTTAGGGATGCCGTGTGTTTTGCTGTTGAGTGTTGCTGCTGTGTGGAGATGACCTCCAATCCACATATAAACAGTACACTACAGCAAAATATAAACTAGTGAAAGCTATTACAGAGGAAAGGACTGTGTGGTTGCTTCATCAGTTGTAGCCCACACTTGACTTAATAAGACAGAACTTTATTTACACACAGCTTACCTCTTTTTGTCTTTTCTCAGCAGCTTCAGCTAACTGCCTCCTTCTTGTGTCCTGTTAACGACACAAAAACATCTAAATCTGATTGTGGACTCTTCACATGTGTTTGTCTACATGCATTTTTTTTTCTACTCATGAAACAGATTTATGGATTTAAAAGGGTATTTTCAGACTCGGTCTCAAAACTGAAGGCTCTTTCTTGCAGACCTGTAGGTGTGAGTATTTATGAATACCTGTATAGGCGGTAAAGAGTAAATGCAAGGCCTAGGATGTGCATCACACATCAGACCCAAGTAGTACCTATGTGTGGACATGGAGAGAGATGTTTAGTTTTGCATTTCTTTCACTTGGCTCTGCATGTGCTGCACTTAATTAAACTTGCACTTGTGCTTTTTCCCACACATGCAACTCTGAGTGAGGTAGGACTCAGGAACCTTTGGAAGGAAAACGTTGCATCATAACGATGGGATCTTAAAACTGTGCTTCCTGAACTGCGACGTGTCGGAAGCTCCCTCATCAAATGAAAGGGAGCTGCAAATTAAAGTTAGCACTTACATTCTCAATGCATTGCACACTGTCATGATTTTGTCAGCGGGAAGCACTTGTGTCTTTTATCTTCACGATGATTCTCTTAATTCTGCATATTGGCGTTTTCATTGATGTTTAAATATGGATGCATAAAACAGCAGCTCGTTTTGAATACTTGCTAGGGAGTAACAGAACATGTCACTGAGGCCTGGAACATACTTGCGCACTTGAAACGTAAACAGACGCCACACATAGGTTACCTTTTAGGATCTACTGGTGCTCTGCGTCTGGTTAATCAAAATCATATCAGGCCAGCTTATCTGAACTATTTAATGGACTTTTTTCTTGATACAAAACTAAGGTGTAAGTAAGTAAACTTACAGGATCAGGAGTGATAACGACGTCGTCTGCTGCTCCACCAAGGCATGGTAAGCACATCCCCATGCTGTGTTTTTTTTCCCCCAGGAAGCAAAAGGCAACGTAGGAAAATTGTCAGTGTCTAAAATACAGCTTACTTGGCTGTCTAACTAGCTGATAAGCCTGTGTCAAACTGCAGGATTGGCAGCTAAGGCAAAAGAAGCGGCGGCTTCTATTCCCGATGACCCAACACAAGTCATCGGGAACAACAATAGCTAATAACAACAATTAGCTGAGAGCAAAGGTTGGCTACAGAAGCATTAGCATTCGAGCTAACTGCTATCTTAGCTACCACTACCATCAAAGTTGCGTATTCAAGCAGTGTCCGAAGTTATTTCTCCTCACACCTCCTGTTTATTCGCCGCGACATTTGGAAAATATGTAGAAGTCAAACGCCTGAGCCAAATATTTACTCTGGGTCGTTAATAATACGTGTACCAGATAATGGTGTTATTGTTGTATCTGAGATGATTCCATAGCACCATCTAGCGGTCAATGGTGGGGAAAAAATGTCACCATTACCATGGCAACAAAACCTTTAAATATTAGCGCTGCAAAATTAACAGTAAAAAAAAAAAGATAATAAAACGCTCAAGATAAATAATTATTTATTTTTTGTTAAAATGATGCTTTCAACCCAACTTTATTTTAATTTTCCATTTCCATTTTCCATTGATTCTTCCCATAGACTGCAAATGATTCTTCATTTGTTTAGTGGACCAAGGTAAATAAAAGTGTAGAAATTCCAATACATTCGAGACAGACATTAAACAAGCAAAATATTCAAAGTAGATGTTTTTTTAAAAAAAAAAAATCAAGGTGCATAAAAAACACAAACATCGAAAAATATTTTTTTTAAAAAAGAAAAACAAAGCGTAAATGTCAATATTAGACTAAGTTGGGCTTGTGGTAAATAAAAAAAAAAAATAATTGCAGCAAAACTGATATTCTGTTGTGACACAATTTCAAGGCATACCTTAAATGAGGTGGACAGACAGTCATCTGCTACCTCCCGATGAGTGAATGATGGTCCATAAAGCAGTGCAGTACAGCCCATGTGCTCCGGTCAGTAGTCTGAGTCTTTGGCTGACACCACTTCAGACTCCTCCCATTCATCTCTGCTACGGCTCCCGCTGTTTCACAGCTCAAAGTGCTGGGCTCGGGGAACGGCAAGTCTGCACAGTACTTGCAGTTTGTGCGTGTTATCAGTGAGAAATGTGTAGATATAACAGGGATTTACACTGAAGGTGTCTGTACGTGCAATGGAAGTCAACGTGTTCCAAGCTGCTATTGCCTCTACAGGTAAGTTGAACTTTATTGGGTAGGTTGTTTTTTTTTCAGTAAAACTGAAGTCAAGATTAAAAGCAAATTTATTCCGTGTAGCAGCTACTGTTGTTTACCCCATTATTTATTTGTTTAATGCTTTGATGTTATTATGTTATTTCTAGATTTCTTTAACAAGCCTTTTTTGTTTCTTGTGATATGACAAATAACTGGCATAACTGAGAATGTATATGTATGTACACGTCCTTAGCAGTATATTACAGTAGTATAATCTGTTGCAAAATTCAAAAGCAATAATGCAAACGTTCAGGGAAGATAGCATCAATCTCTATGAATACCGTTAGTCTACCTGATGAAAACTGACCCTTAATCATTAATTTATTAATGAAGATAGATATGATTCTTTAAATGCACACTTTAGACCTGATTTGCACAATTTAAAAATATTTTTATCACCGTTACATCTACTGCCCATCTCTTATTTCTCACCCTGTGCAATATTTTTGGTGTCTGATATTTGCACATATGTTAATGTTACATACAGTGGTGTGAAAAAGTGTTTGCCCCCTTCCTGATTTCTTATTTTTTGTATGTTTGTCACGCTTAAATGTTTCAGATCATCAAACAAATTTAAATATTAGACAAAGATAACACAAGTAAACGCAAAATGCAGTTTTTAAATGAAGGTGTTTATTATTAAGGGTAAAAAAAATCCAAACCTTCATGGCCCTGTGTGAAAAAGTGATTGTCCCCCCCCCAAAAAAAAAAAAAAACAAAAAAACAAAACAAAAAAAACATAAATTAACTGTGGTTTATCACAACTTTGGAAAGCTGAGTTCAATTTCTCTAGCCATACCCAGCCCTGATTACTGCCACACCTGCCAGAAATCACTTAAATAGGACCTGCCTGACCAAGTGAAGTAAACCAAAAGATCCTCAAAAGCTAGACATTGTGCCGCGATCCAAAGAAATTCAGGAACAAATGAAAAACAAAGTAACTGAGATCTATCAATCTGGAAAAGGTTATAAAGCCATTTCTAAAGCTTTGGGACTCCAGCAAACCACAGTGAGAGCCATTATCCACAAATGGCGAAAACATGGAACAGTGGTGAACCTTCCCAGGAGTGGCCAGCCAACCAAAATTACCCCAAGAACGCAGCAATGACTCATCCAAGAGGTCACAAAAGACCCCACAACAATATCCAAAGAACTGCAGGCCTCACTTGCCTCAGTTAAGGTCAGTGTTCATGACTCCACCATAAGAAAGAGACTGGGCAAAAATGACCTGCATGGTAGAGTTCCAAGATGAAAACCACCGCTGAGCAAAAAGAACATAAAGGCTCATCTCAGTTTTGCCAGAAAACATCTTGATGATCTCTAAGACTTTTGGAAAAATACTCTGTGGACTGACGAGACAAAATCTGAACTTTTTTGGAAGCTGTGTATCTCATTACATCTGGCATCAAAGTAACAGCATTTCAGAAAAGGAACATCATAACAACAGTAAAATATGGTGGTGGTAGTGTGATGGTATGGGGCTGTTTTGCTGCTTCAGGACCTGGAAGACTTGCTGTGGTAAATGGAACCATGAATTCTGCTGTCTACCAAAAAATCCTGAAGGAGAATGTCCGGCCATCTGTTCGTGACCTCAAGCTGAAGCACATTTGGGTTCTGCAGCAGGACAACGATACAAAACACACCAGCAAGTCCCCCTCTGAATCAGAAACAGAATCAGAATCAGAATCAGGTTTATTGCCATTGTTCATGTAGTACACAAACTAGGAATTTGTCTCGGTACAATGCTGCAACATTAAACATGATAAGATAAGAGAAATAAACTATACATGTAATAAAGTGTAGGATAAGATTAAGTGATACTGGTCAACAGTTAAAATATATATTAGCCAGCAGCAGATACTGTGGAGAACTATATAGTGCAGTCGGTAATGCAGGAAGAAAACAGTGATGATTGACATGAGTCTGGTTGAGCTGCTGTACATGGTGCACGAGAGTCACTTAGTGTTCAGCAGTCTAATGGCAGAGGGGAAGAAGCTGTTCATGTGACGGGAGGTTTTAGTCTGGATGGACCGAAGTCTTCTACCAGAGGGGAGGGGGGCAAACAGTACGTGACCAGGGTGTGAGGGATCGGCTATGATCCGGCCAGCACGCCTCCGGGTCCTGGAGATGTACAGATCCTGGAGAGATGGGAGCTTGCAGCCGATCACCTTCTCAGCAGGGGGGCTTAAAGGGAAGAGGGATGAAGGGCTTAAAGGCCAAATGTCACGTAATTTTTTTTTCTAAATAACAACGAATTTAGATAAAATACACATAGCTTAAACCAAATATTCATACCGGAGACCATATCACCCACCTGTATTTACATAATTGCACAAAATACACCAGGTGAAGGCCCCACCTTGCTTGCTGGCTTGTGACAGCCAGTCCAGACCACGCCCATGTTTTTGACATCACCAGTTGTACCCTGGCTGCCCTGCCTATCCACATTCACACTTATCAACATTGGACAATCATGACGGAAAGTGACAGCGATTGTGAACAAATTAGTTTAGTTTTGTCTTTTTTTTTTGTCTTTTTTTTTGTCAGTGGTTCAGACAGTGACAGAGGCATTGAACCTTACAGGTTCGAGCCGTCCGAGACGGAATCAGATGCTTTGTCTGATGACAACAGTTCCAACGATGACCAGAGAGCAGAACCAGTGGAAAATGTCATTGAACTGGACATTAATTAAGATAAGATAAGATAAGATAAGCCTTTATTAGTCCCACAATGGGGAAATTCCAGGATTGCAACAGCACAGGGATAGCAACACTCAGAGCAATAATCAGAAGGCAAGAAAAAACAACATCTACTAAACATATGTCCATATTACTATAAATATACAGTATATATATAGACACACAGTGCAGAGCATTATGGTTGGTTGGTGAATGTGCAGCAGAAAGTCTAAGCTCTCTCTCCGCGGATGCAGCGGGCCAGCTGGAAGTCTTTGGGCATGATGGTGACCCCCTTAGCAAAGAAGAGACCACCAGGTGGGCCTCGCTGGTCTCCTGCAGAGCCATGACGGCGAAGCTCAGGAAACGCGGGACGGTCTTGAAGTCCTGAGCAATCTCCCTCACCAGGCGCTGGACGGGCAGCTTACGGATAATTGCCTCCAGAATTGCGAAGCCGAAGGGGGTCTGTCGAGGGCGCCCCATAAATATTGATTTTTCGGAAGCCATTATTATTACAGTGGAGGAGAGCCGCTGCTGTCAAGAAATTGACCAGATCAATATGAAAATGGAGGCGCATACCTGTCAAGTGAGACGTTTTCGCCGTATTTTGGTGCCAAGCGCGGCTGTGGGGGACGGCGGAGTGGTGGGGGACACTTTTCTGGGAAATGTTTCAAACGTAGTTCGTGTTGTTATTGTCAAATATTTTAAGGAAAATACGGGGAAAATGCAATTTTAGCAAAAACGGGCATATTGCCATTTCTGTACGCCCAAAAGAAAAATATACGGGAAAAAAAAATTGAGTGTGTTGAGGAACACGTCCTGTGTGTGATCCCCCACAGCTGGTGCTGGCAGATGGCTCAGCCTGAGCTATTCGCACTACAGTGTGGACACAATCAGTCTGATGGCCGCGCTCAGCGGGAGCTATTATCACTACAATGAGAAGTGTGGAGTCAATCAT
Organism: Pholidichthys leucotaenia; assembly: GCA_020510985.1. Classification (NCBI taxonomy): domain Eukaryota; kingdom Metazoa; phylum Chordata; class Actinopteri; order Cichliformes; family Pholidichthyidae; genus Pholidichthys; species Pholidichthys leucotaenia. The sequence goes on along the minus strand of CM035840.1, from coordinate 84,360,316 downwards.
TAGTCTGATTGTCGGGGCGGGCAGGGGAGCTATTCTCACTACAATGAGAAGTCATTAGGACAATGGTTTAACACGTTCAGCTGTGCAGCGGTTGCGGAACAGAGAGAGATCGCCTGACAAATACAGAATTCTGCTTTTTTTTTTAATTTTGCACCGGACGCTGAGTTGTGTTGTTATTGTCAAATATCCATGAATCCTTAAAATATTTGACAATAACAACACGAGTTGCATTTGGGGCATTTCCCAGAGAGGTGTCCCTTGTTGCTCCGCCGTCCCTTATAGCCGCTTTTTACGGTGTTGAAGTACGGCGAAAACGTCTCACTTGACAGGTATGAAAACATTTCCCAGAGAAGTGTCCCTTATTACCCAGCTGTCCCTGATAGTCCCGTTTTAAGGTATGGGTGAAATATCCAATTTTTTCTTTCTTGTTGCTCACTTCAACCTTCCAGTCTCCATATAAACAATCAATTGAAATACCCCAAGCATCAAACTAGGGTACAATCTATTTCATCACTTCCGCCTTCTTCCCCAGGCGATTCCAGGGGCCGTGTCAGGCCAAGCGCGGCAGTTTTAAATTAACGAATATTCCGTTGTTACTGAAGCATATGCACCAAGACCCGAACGGATCGGTTCCCTTTTATATCTAGTTTCAAGATATTTAAAGTACCCTGTTACGTGACATTTGGCCTTTAAGAAAAACAAAATGAAGACTTTGGAGTGGCCTAGTCAAAGTCCTGACCTTAATCCAATTGAGATGCTGTGGCATGACCTTAAAAAGGTGGTTCATGCTCAAAAACCCTCCATTGTGGCTGAATTACAACAATTCTGCAAAAATGAATGAGCCAGAATTCCTCCACAGCGCTGTAAAAGACTCATTGCCAGTTATCGCAAATGCTTGATTGCAGTTGTTCCTGCTACGGGTGGTGTTATGGGGATTTTATTGTTGTATGCGGTGTGATGACGTCACCTTCTGGCTGTGTCATCGCATATAATCGGGAGCGTCCGCCATTAGGAGCTCTCTTGTCCGGACGACTCCACCACGAACTGCATATAATATAGCGTGACCAGTTCTGTAATAAAGTTCCAGTTCCAGTGCAGCATCCTTATCCGTCTCTTTCATGCCAGGTTTGTGGGCATAACATTTGGCAACTGAGGATTAAACCATGGAGGAGTGTGTAACACCTCTGCGGCCTTTCCTTGAGCTCCTGGGAGAACCACCAGTTCCATGGCCACGTTGGCTCGAAGCTTTTGAAATGTATGTTACAGCGTTGGACCTGGGAAAGCTAGAAGCTAACAGCTAATCGCTAACCATTTTGTTACACCGGACAGTGTGATGGTACGATGGATTCGCTTTCACCAGAGACAACAGAGAGTTGGTGAGCCAATTCAGCAGTTTGTCGCTGACCTGAGACAGTTAGCTAGTGTGTACCGTTTTGGGCTGCTGGAAGATGAAATGGTGCGGGACCAATTGGCCAAACACACATGTAACGCTGGGCTATGAGCTAGGTTGCTAACGGCACCAAACAACCTGACGCTAGCTAAAGCAGTTGAGCTAGTGCTCCAATTGGAAGCAACAGGGAAGTTAGCCATGGAGTTAGCCATGGAGCTAAATGGGAACCAAATACAGAGACTGCCTGGACAGTCAATGCTAGATAACGCAGTGGACTCGGAGGACGACGACAGCATGGCAGAAGAATACGAGGCTAATGTGGTGAGCTGGAAGTCTGCTCCAAGAGGCCCCGTCTGCGGGGGTTGTGGGCCTCTGACACACCGGGAGGGAACATGTTTGCCCAGCAAGAGGAAAACGGTTTAACAAATGCGGGCGCCTGAACCATTTCGCCAGAGTATGCCGGTCGTCAGCACCATGCAGCCCGCCAGGAAAGCCTGTCCACCCGCCAACAATGACCATTCATTCAGTAAGCCCCGGCATTAGTGGTTATTCGTACAGCATGGTTGAATTAGACGAAGTAGCCGTACCACTTCTGCTCGACATGGCAGCGGTGCGATCAATGTTAAACTGAGCCATGGTGAAAAAGTTTTTCCCCAACCACAAAATCAAGAAGAACCCATCACCGCTGTATGGATATGGTGGTCACAGATTGTGCAATGTCGGAACAGTGGAATTGACTGTTTGCTGCAAAACCAAAATTGTGTACAACTTCACTTTCCAGCTGACAGCGCATGGTGACAACGTTATGGGATGTGACATTTTCTACAGACTGGGTTTTGCTATCAGAGACAGCACTGGGTTCGAGTGGTCCGGATGTGGCAGTTGGGGCACAGTGGTCCTGGATGACGACGTCATGGTGTGAGATGAGGTAATATGGAACGGCACCGGCAACGCTCCATCCACCTCGTGCGCTCAGGAGGAGAGGAAGCCCGTGCCCATCAGGAACGACACTGATGAGGTAATTTTGAACGGTGCTGACACCAAAGGGCACACTCCACACTCTCAGGAGGAGAGCCGCACGGAGAGGGAGCCAGAGTGTGCAGAGATCCCGGAAGAACGGCAGCAGCGGCTGGGCACAGGCACAGCGCATCACACAGCATTGTAGAGCACTTCAGATGACAAAGAGGAGGAACTGGACTACTCTCATTCCCTCGCTCAACAGGCTGTGGAGGTTACAGCCGAGCTGACGGGTGGAGGGTCCGCTTCAATAAGCACAACCGGAGAGGCACTAGACACCTTCCATACCCATGACAAGCTTCGGCCAACGGCGGAGACAGCGAGTGAAGGGTCTGCAACGTACACAGTAACTACGGAACCACCGCAGCATGATGGAGGTCCCAAGCCGAACAAGCGCATAGAGCCACCGGGAGCACAACGACAATGCATGAAAATAAGTAAGGCGCCACTCCATGTCATGGATTGGGTTCGGGTTCCGACCGGCGGGAGACTGGGACAGTGACTGGCCGGGCCGCAGCCAGCGAAACAACCGGCGCCGCTGAGGAACGTGGCGAAGCTGAGAATAGCGTGCTTTCGGCCGACGGACGGTTCAGTTCAGTACATGAACCAACTGCAGCATGTCCGGGTGGCTGTTCCAGGTGGCAGGGCTCCGCGGGAGTCAGTGGCTGCAGTGTGAGACCCGGGTCTCAGCGTCATGAAGATGACTCCGGGGGTCTGATAGCTCCAGGGAGGTGGCTGCTGCGGGCCCGCTTCAACGCTCCAGGGAGGAGGCTGCCACGGGGCCACCGCAGAACCCCCCCAGGCAGAACTGTTCCTCCCATGGAAGACTGTTTAGTTAGGAGCGTGGCTGGAAAACAAAAAACCAAAGTGGCAGAATACCCCACTTAGCCGTGCTGGGCTTTGTGGTAGTCCACCTACAGGCCCTAGTGTAGTGTAGTTGTTGTTAGTATGTTTATTGTTCTATTATTAGTGTGTTTAGGGGTTTTCGATGTACCAAATTTGGGAGGGTTTTAATTGGATGTATTTTGTAAAGGTGGGGAGAATGTTATGGGGATTTTATTGTTGTATGTAGTGTGATGATGTCACCTTCCGGCTGCGTCATCACACTGGCATATAATAGGGAGCATCCGCCATTAGGGGCTGTCTTGTCCGGAAGACTCCACCACGAACTGCATATAATGTAGTGTGGCCAATTCTGTAATAAAGTTCCAATTCCAGTGCAGCATCCTCGTCCGTCTCTTTCATGCCAGGTTTGTGACATAACAGGGCCATGTAGGTTTGGATTTTTTTTTCCCCTTAATAATAAACACCTTCATTTCAAAACTGTATTTTGTGTTTACTTGTGTTATTTTTGTCTAATATTTAAATTTGTTTGATAATCTGAAACATTTAAATGTGACATACAAAAAAAATGAGAAATCAGGAAGGGGGCAAACACTTTTTCACACCACTGTATGTTGCTTGATTAACATAACAGATCCTATCTGAAAGAGGAGATGTATGTATAAAATATACATTATCTAATATAAAGTATGCATCTACTTTTTCAGTTTTTCTTGATTGTTCTCAGCTATTATTTAAAAAAAAAGGAATTTTGTTATGGATGCCCCTTGCAGGGCATCAATGAGACGCTAGAGACCAACCAGTGAGTTTGCTTGTTTATTAACAAAAGACTAGGATGACAAAATAAAAAGCCATGTGGGGCAAAAACACGAACATAAACTAAGGCACAAGATAACCAACTACGAGGATAAACTGAGAAGGGCAGCGAGGCCAGAGCCTGTGCTGAACAATAAACGCTTACAAGAAGATGATCGAAGATGAATCACAGGAAACACTGGAGCCGGGGAAAGGGACTCCAGTCACGTACACGGCGGTGCATGGAATTGTAGGTCACAGCGAGGAGTGAGCCTCAGCTGCTCCCTTAAGTGCAGAACGCACACCAATCACAGAAGGGGAATGTAATCAATGAAATGACATACAGCTGTCACAGCGCCGACTCGGCTTTGACAGCCGGAAGTCCCGCCATGACGCTGTCATAAAAAAAACCCTGGAGGAGGCCACATCGCCAGTCCCGAGATAAAATGGGAGAACAGGGAAAATACTGAACAACCCGAGCGCGGATGAAATCAGCGCTCAGGCCATAACAAATTTTACCTGTGGGGATTAAACAGTTGTACCTTATTTAATTTTTTAGTATTGTAATGAAGTTATGAAGTGTGGCATGCATATGGGGATTCTTGCTTCAGGACATTTTCTGGAAATTAGGAATAGTTTCTGTGGATTTCTTCCAAGCTCTTTGTAACCTTCTCTGTAACCATCTATGAGCCACAAACTGCAGAAAGGATTCTGCTGTTTTCGAAGGATATCCAGCCAACATGCACAGCATCATTCAGTTTAATGAGGGAGCCAATGTATGAACGGAGTGGCTTTTATTAGCTGCTCTAAATCATTAGTGCCTTGGGCAAAAATGAAAATAGTAAATACTGCCTTTATTTCATCTGAGCCATGTAGACAATGTCCAGTGGCATACAGACTCTCAGAGGGCCATGGGAGCATATTGTGACGTAGTAGTGGTGCCCACAGGAAGCAACATGAGATGGTCAGGAGTCAATAATGATTCAAAGCTGGACTCATTTTGGTTGCTGTGGTCATTCTAATGACGTTATATAAGGTGGAGATGTCAAAGAGACTCCTTTTTAAGAGAAAACTTCCTAAGGCATGACAGAGGAGCTTGTGAGCACAGAGAGAGAATTTCATAACATTTTAAAACTCAGATTGCTGTACAGTACATTGATATATTTATATGAGACAGGTTGCAAAAAACCTGTCTAGCTATCTTCTTCACATTTGTTTTGTTAATCCAAACCATGGGCACTGTTAGGCCAGATCAGCAATGTAAACATACATTGCTGATCTGATTTGATAGAAAAATGTTGTTGAGATTTGTCTACAATGTTTATTTTTTTAAATTTCCATTTTATCTTATTTTCTTTGTTTACGTGTTTGAAATAAATAAATAAATAAAAATAAAAAAACATTTAGGTTTCAAAGTACGTGAGGTTTTCGCCTGGGGTGGGGGGTAGAAAATATTATTAGTTAGAAATTATTATTAGCTATTAATAGGCTATAAGTAGCCTATAATATAACAGAAAATGTTGCATCTTTTCTCATGTTATTTTTTATTTTTAATTTATGAGGAAAATCTCACAAATTTATGAGAGTAAAGTCTCAAATGTACAAGAAAAAAAGCCTTCAATTATCATCACACACAAATTATGAGGAAAAAGGTTGATTTAAGTGGGAAAAATATCTTTCATATTTACAAGGAATGAGTAGTAAATTTAGAATAAAACTGCCATAACTTTAAGAGAAAAACCTTAAACTGTCCAGACTAAAGTCACATCTCAGTAACTTCTTAATTATTTTGGGGTAACTATATACATGTAGATAGATAGATAGATAGATAGATAGATGGATAGATGTACTTTATTGATCCCAAACTGGGAAATTACAGTGTAACAGCAGCATGACAGTAGATGACCAAAACAATAGAAACACACACAGCATAATAGAAAAAGGAATTACCCAGGGAAAGCAAAACTGCCTAAATAAGTTTATATACAGTGCAGATGAATAGATGATGACCCATATACAGTAGATACATGGATTGTACTAGCTAGACAATGCAGGACTATCAGGCACAGAGTGAAATGTATGGTACCAATTAGACTGTAAGGTGCAGTATGGCAGCATAGTTATGACCAAGATTCAACATTAGAGTGAGTTATTGTACAGTGAAATGGCATGTGGCAGGAAAGATTTCCTGTACCTGGCCATTAGGCAGCGGAGCTGTAGTAATCTGCTGGAGAAAGTGCTCCGCTGTCTGTCCAGTGTGTGGTGGAGGGGGTGATCAGGATTGTCCATGATGGATAACAGTTTGTACAGTGTCCTCCTCTCCACCAGTCTCAAAGGTCTCCAATCTGAGACCAATTACAGAGCCATCCTTCTTGATAATCTTGTCAAGTCTGTTGGTGTCGCTGGCTCTAATACTGCTACCCCAACAGACAGCAGCAAAGAAGATGGCACTGGCAACAACGGTCAGGTAGAAAAGCTCCAGCATCTGGTTGCACACATTGAAAGTAGGCTGCCTTTTTGCAACAGCGGATCAATTTCTTCCTATTTCTATTTACTATCTGGCTCTCTTGCTAATCTTTCTGTTTCGGCGACACCTTGATCCATCACAGACACGTAGATCGCCCAAATGTCTCCTGAGCCAGTGGATGGATCCACTGTTTCTTGCAGGAGGCAGTACAATAGGGACCAGCTGTTAGCACTTAACTGGCCCACGATGCTAACGCAAAAACTCGACATACCGGGAGAAATAAGACGGAAACGGCGTGGATGTCGTGCTGGAATAAGACCGCGAGCGAGGAATATAAGGTACAGACCCGCCTTCCCATCCATTATTATGGGGAATGTACGATCGCTACTCAGAAAAACAGATGAGCTAGCGGCTATCTCCCGCTACGATAGCATATACAGGGAGTGTAGCCTGATGCTATTCACGGAGACGTGGCTAACAGAACTAGCAACAGATGCTAACATTGAACTGGAGGGTTTCCACGCAATACGGGCAGACCGAACACCAGACAGTGGGAAGGCAAGGGGCGGAGGAGTGATGATGTATGTCAATAACAACTGGTGCAGACCAGGACATATCACGGTTAAACAATAACACTGCAACAAAGACATGGAGTTGCTAGCTGTTAGCATGTGGCCTACATATCTCCCGAGGGAATACTCACACGTGATCTGCATTGTTATTTATGCGAATCCGACGGCGAACGCTGGGACAGCGCGTGACGTCATCCACTCAGTAACTGGCAGGCTGCAGACAGAACACCCAGATGCTCTTCTCCTCATCTCAGGCGATTTCAACCATATTTCACTGTCTCCCATTCTACCCACGTTCACCCAGTATGTCACATGCCACACTAGAGACAATAAAACACTGGACTTATTCTACGCAAACACTAAGGAGGCGTACACCTCATCACCACTCCCCCCACTCCGGAGATCGGATCACAACTTGGTTCATCTATCGAACAAATCCGGGAACCGCGGTAGGTGACCTCACACTGGCGGAGGAGCTGAATATCTTCTTTGCCCGCTTTGAGGTCGCTGCACCTGTCTCGGCCAACCTACACCAGGCCCACAGCAGTACGTTCCTCACTTTGGAGGAACATGAGGTGAGGCGCACCCTGCGGTCCATCGACTCAAGAAAAGCAGCGGGTCCGGACGGTGTCCCGGGACGTGTGCTGAGGGACTGTGCAGATCAGCTGGCTGGAGTCTTTACTAAGATTTTCAACCAATCCCTGGCACAGTCCACTGTCCCATCCTGCCTGAAGTCCTCCACCATAGTCCCCTTACCCAAGAAACCTCACATTTCTAGCCTCAACGACTACAGACCAGTCGCACTCACCCCGGTGGTGATGAAGTACTTTGAAAGGCTGGTCCGTAGTCATATCATAGCGGCCCTGCCCCGCAGTATGGACTCCCACCAGTTTGCCTACAGAGCGAATCGATCCACAGAGGATGCGGTGGCCACAGCACTCCATGCCACTCTAGCCCACCTGGAGCGGCAGAGGAGCTATGTGCAGATGCTCTTCGTGGATTATAGCTCTGCATTTAACACCATTCTTCCACACAAACTGGTGGTCAAGCTGGGGGACTTGGGGCTTCCTCAGGCTATTTGTATGTGGATTAGCAGCTTCCTCTCTGGTCGCAGACAGAGAGTCAGGGTGGGCCATCATACATCTACAGCCCTAAGCCCCAGTACCGAACCCCCCCAGGGCTGTGTGCTGAGTCCCCTGCTCTACTGTCTGTATACACATGACTGCATCCCCGCCCATCACAATAACACCATCGTGAAGTTTGCAGACGACACTACAGTGGTGGGTCTCATTTCGGGGGGGGACGAGTCTGCCTACAGAGATGAGGTGGTGCGGCTGTCGTCATGGTGTAGAGAGAATAACCTTCTCCTGAATACCTCTAAGACTAAGGAATTGATAATAGACTACAGGAGGAAGAAGACAGAGATTTCCCCTCTCATCATCAACGGGGACTGTGTAGAGAGGGTAGCTGACTTTTGTTTTCTAGGAGTTCACAGAGAGGAGAACCTGTCTGTCACGCCGCGCCATTCATCAGCGGCGCCACCTGCTCACGCACCTGACAATCATCAGCGGCGAGGGATAAAGGCCGTCTCGCCCGGAGGCTCGGCCTGAAGCCGTCAGACTTCGTCCCTCACCGTTGTGAGCATACTTCCCTTCAGCGTCACCATTTTGGTAAGAAGATCGCTTACCTCTTTTCTTCAGTCTTCTCCCCTGTGCACAGGTGGATTCCCCAGCGGCGGACATCTCCTCTCCATCGCCCAATCCTCGCTGCTGTACGGAGCTCTCCAGGTGGCTGTCTTCCGGGCTTCGCCCCCTTGTTGTGCCAGCTGTCCTGACCCACCAAGTAAGTCCTTCTCTCGCCATAAATCCCTCCTGTGTTGGTGTATGCCCGTCACCCTCTCCCTGTGCTCTCTCCATAGGGTTGCTCGGCTGTACGGTCACCTGCCTCTGTGCCTGGAGCAGACACCATCACCAACACATTTACTTCCCGCAGACACGCACTCATTCACCCCTGCTGTTAATAAACTCTTTGAACTACTCTAAGCCTGTGTGTGTGCGTCTCCTGAGCCGTGCAATATGTCAGTACGGCTTCAGCAGAGCGGCTCGGCGGACGGCGGGCTCGCACACCGGCTTACCACTCTCGAGGCTAGAGTGGATCAAATTGCTTATCAACAGCAGGTCATCCTGAATCAATTGGTAATTATCACTGGCCGATTGGACCGCCTGGACCCCCAGCAGCCGTTCCCCCCGGCTCCTCAGGGTGGCGCAGCTCCTGCTGTTCCGGTGGCCGTCCAGCCAGCTCCAGTGGCACCGGCCCGACTCACACCAATTCTGACCCCCGCTCGCTTTAGCGGAAAGCTCGGCGGAGCGCGGGGGTTTGTGATGCAGTGCGAGTCCGTGTTTGACCGTGTGCCCGGAGACTTTCCCTCAGATCACAGCCGAATCGGCTACATAGGGAACCTCCTGGAGGGGCGCGCTTTAACTTGGGCCTACGCTATTATGGCGAGACCCAGTTATGCCACCCTCACCTATGCTGAGTTCGTGAGGCGCTTCCTGGAGGTGTTTGATCATTCTCGTTCCGAGGCGGTCCAGGTCGATCGGCTTCTCGCTCTCCAGCAGGGAAACCGGTCGGCCGCGGATTATGCCATCGAATACCGGGTAGCGGCAGAGGAATTGGGCTGGGAGGAGCGCTCCCTCTGCGGCCTGTTTCTCCGCAGCCTCAATAGTGATCTGAGGGATGAACTGGCTGGACGGGATATCCCCGGAACGTTAGCAGAGCTAACCTCATTGGCAATCAGCTTGGACAACAGGCTGCGCGAGCGCTCCTCAGGACGGAAGCCGTCTGCTTCTCGCCCTCGGGGAGTCCCGCTACGCCTGCCCCAAGCTCGCCCCCTGGCGACGCCGCCACCATCGTGCCCCGAGGAGTCGGAGCCGATGGTGACGGGCTGGGCAAAGCTCTCCTCGGCAGAGAGACAGCGCCGCCGTGAGTTGGGTCTCTGCATGTATTGCGGAGACAGTCAACACACGGTAGAGCTTTGCCCACAAAAGCCAAACGGCGAGGTCCGCGAGTCACCGTAGGGGGCCTCGCGGACGTCAATCGGCAAAGTCCCCTCACTCAATTAAAGCTGCCCATCCGTTTTTGCCACAATCCCACTGGGCACCTCACCCACGCACTGGTGGATTCGGGCGCAGAGGGCAGCTTCATTTCACAAGGCCTGGCAACCCGATTGGGCATCCGCTGTCAGGCATTAAAACACCCCATCTCCCTGGTCCATCTCTCCCGTGCCTCCCTTGGGAGAGTTTCACACCAAACCATGCCTGTCCCAGTCATCATCTCAGGGAACCACCGGGAGGAGATGGTATTTTACGTCCTGCCCAACTCTGTGTCGCCCGTCATCCTGGGGTATCCCTGGCTACGCCTCCACAACCCTGTCCTGGACTGGAGGTCCGCTGGGGTATCGGCATGGAGTACCTTCTGTATGGGCACCTGCCTTCAGTCCGCTGCCTGGTCCCCGTCCGCGGCTCCCCCTGTGGCGGATATAGCACCTCCGGACCTGTCACTGGTGCCTCCAGAATTTCACGACCTGGGTATGGTATTTAGTAAATCTAAAGCTATGTCTCTTCCCCCGCATCGACCCTATGACTGTGCCATTAACCTCCGCCAGGGGGCCCCCCTGCCTTCTGGTCGGCTCTACAGCCTGTCGGCGCCGGAGAAGGAGACCATGAATACATACCTGAAGGAATCACTGAGCGCTGGGATTATTCGCCCATCGTCGTCACCCGTGGGGGCAGGGTTTTTCTTTGTCGGGAAAAAGGACGGATCCCTCCGCCCCTGCATAGACTACCGAGCGCTAAATGACATCCTTATCTTCTCCAGGTCCAGGGACGAGCACCAGGTCCATGTGAGGCGGGTCCTCCAAAGACTGCTGGAGAATCGTCTGTACGTGAAGGCTGAGAAATGCGAATTCTACGCTAGGACCACGTCCTTCCTGGGGTTCATCATCGCTCAAGACCAGGTGCTCCCAGACCCAGAGAAGGTGAAGGCGGTGGTGGAGTGGCCTACTCCCGCATCCCGGAAGCAGGTGCAACAGTTTGTTGGCTTCGCCAATTTTTACCGCCGCTTTGTCCCACGTTTCAGCTCGATCGTCGGACCGCTGACCCGCCTCACGTCCCCGAAGGTCCCGTTCCGGTGGACTGAAGAGGTCGCTGCTGCCTTTAGGGCGCTGAAGGCGGAGTTCTCCTCCTCCCGGGTCCTTCGCCAGGTCGACCCCGCGCTGCAGTGCATTGTGGAGGTGGACGCATCGGACACGGGAGTGGGAGCAGTGTTATCCCAGCGGTCACCTGACGATGGCGCCAAACGGCCGTGCGCCTTCTTCTCCCGGCGCCTGTCCCCGGCGGAGAGAAACTACGATGTGGGGGACAGAGAGCTCCTGGCCATTAAACTCGCCTTACAGGAGTGGCGCCACTGGCTAGAGGGGGCGGACCTGCCGTTTGTGGTCCTGACGGACCACAAGAACTTAGAATACTTACGATCTGCCAAGCGCCTGAATGCCCGCCAGGCGCGCTGGTCTTTGTTCTTCGCCAGGTTCCGCTTCTCAATCACCTTCAGGCCGGGCTCCAAAAACGGCCTGCCTGACGCCCTCTCTAGGCAGTTCACCCCCGTGGAGGCTGAGGAGACGCCCCACACTATCCTGCCCAGGTCGTGCGTCCTCGGTGCCATCTCTTGGGACATTGAAGACAAGATCCGGAAGGCGCAGGAGGTGGAACCTGATCCTGGCGGCGGACCGGAGGGAAGACTGTTCGTCCCATCTGCGGTCCGAGGAGAGGTCATCCACTGGCTCCACACCTCCCGGCTCACCTGTCATCCCGGCACCTCTCGGATGATCAGCCTCCTCCAACGGTCCTTTTGGTGGCCAGGCCTGCGGAGGGATGCAGCCCGCTACGCCCGGGCTTGCCCAATCTGTGCCACCAGCAAGTCGGGAAATGCCCCCCCAGCGGGTCTGCTCCAGCCTCTGCCCGTCCCCGGCAGGCCCTGGTCGCACATCGCACTGGATTTCGTCACCGGACTCCCCGTTTCCAACTCCTTTGACACCGTCCTGACCATCGTGGACCGTTTCTCCAAGGCGGCGCACTTCATCCCCCTGCGAGGTCTCCCTACTGCCCTGGAGACGGCGGGCCTCCTCGTCCAACACGTGGTCAGGCTGCACGGGATTCCGGTGGACGTGGTCTCGGACCGGGGTCCCCAATTTTCATCCGGGGTTTGGAGATCCTTTTGTAACGCCATCGGAGCCAAGGTGAGCCTCTCCTCCGGCCATCACCCCCAGTCTAACGGGCAGTGTGAAAGGACCAATCAGGAGCTGGAGGCTGCGCTCCGCTGTGTTACCAGATCCAAGCCGACGTCCTGGAGCAACCATCTCGCCTGGGTGGAGTATGCCCACAACACCGCCCGCTCTTCTGCAACGGGGATGTCCCCCTTCAAGGCGTCCCTGGGTTACGACCCCCCGCTGTTTCCAGCGCAGGAGAACGAGGTAACTGTCCCCTCTGTTAGGGCGCACCTTAGGCAGTTCCGCTCCACCTGGGCTGCCGCGCGTCATGCGCTTTTACGCACAGCGGAGCGCAACAGGACCGTGGCGGACCGGCACAGAAGACCTGCCCCGGCGTACAGAGTTGGGCAACTCGTGTATGTGTCTACCCAGGACGTCACATTAAAAGGCGAGAGGAGGAAGCTGGCACAGCGATTCATGGGTCCCTTTCCCATCACCTGGATCATCAACCCGGTGGCTGTGCGCGTGGCTATTCCCCCCTCCCTCCGCATCCATTCCACTTTCCATGTGTCGAAGGTGAAACTGGCAGTCACTGACCCCCTTTGCCCTCCTCCTGCAGCGCAACCCGTGCCCCGGATGATTGGTGGCCATCCGGCCTGGTCCGTCTCCTCCATCCTGGACTCCCGGCGCCGAGGTCGTGGGTTGCAATACCTGGTGGACTGGGAGGGCTATGGGCCCGAGCATCGACAATGGGTGCCCCCGTCGTTTGTGTTGGACCCATCGCTCATCGCGGACTTCCACCGAGCGCACCCGGATAAGCCATCGCCAGGAGGCGCTGCTAGAGGGGGGAGTACTGTCACGCCACGCCATTCATCAGCGGCGCCACCTGCTCACGCACCTGACAATCATCAGCGGCGAGGGATAAAGGCCGTCTCGCCCGGAGGCTCGGCCTGAAGCCGTCAGACTTCGTCCCTCACCGTTGTGAGCATACTTCCCTTCAGCGTCACCATTTTGGTAAGAAGATCGCTTACCTCTTTTCTTCAGTCTTCTCCCCTGTGCACAGGTGGATTCCCCAGCGGCGGACATCTCCTCTCCATCGCCCAATCCTCGCTGCTGTACGGAGCTCTCCAGGTGGCTGTCTTCCGGGCTTCGCCCCCTTGTTGTGCCAGCTGTCCTGACCCACCAAGTAAGTCCTTCTCTCGCCATAAATCCCTCCTGTGTTGGTGTATGCCCGTCACCCTCTCCCTGTGCTCTCTCCATAGGGTTGCTCGGCTGTACGGTCACCTGCCTCTGTGCCTGGAGCAGACACCATCACCAACACATGTACTTCCCGCAGACACGCACTCATTCACCCCTGCTGTTAATAAACTCTTTGAACTACTCTAAGCCTGTGTGTGTGCGTCTCCTGAGCCGTGCAATATGTCACTGTCCTGGAGTGTGAACACCTCTGAGCTGGTGAAAAAGGCCCAGCAGAGACTGTACTTCCTGAGGATTCTCAGGAAGGAGAACATCACACAGAGACTGCTGGTGTCCTTTTATCGAGCTTCTATTGAAAGCATATTAATATACTGTATATGCATCTGGTACAGTAGTTGTACAGTAGCTCAGAGGAAAGCACTCCAGAGGGTCATTGACACCGCCCAGAAGATCATTGGCTGCCCTCTCCTCACACTGGAAGACCTACACTGCTCCCGTTGTCAGAAGAAGGCTCAAAATATTTTAAAGGATATTTCACATCCTGGACACTCATTGTTTGAACTACTGCCATCTGGGAAACGATATAGACAAATGAACACAAGGACAAACAGACTCAAACACAGCTTCTATCCAACAGCAATAACCATTCTGAATAAAATGAGGAAGTAATGTACTCATATATTTATCCCATCTAGCTACAATGCTCTACACCAGGGGTGTCAAACTCAAATTCACAGTGGGCCAAAATTAAGCAGTGAAGTAAAGTCACGGGCCAAACTCAATATTTATTGAAAAATTAACTGCAACTGATATGTAATGTTTAACCTTTTCATATGGAAACAAACTTTAGTTTTGCTTAAACACAGAATCTGGAACAACCAAAGCTTGATATTACAAACACATGAGAAATTAAATTTGAAATAAAAGACACATCAGTGGTATTCATTTCTTATTTAAGTAAATAAATAAAGTATGTCTCTCCCCGTATCCTTTCAAGTTCCTTTTTAAAGTAAATCTTTTTCAAAGCCAACAACAAAAGAACCAAAAATAATAATGTTATTCAATAAAAATCCAACATTTCAACTATTAACAGACCATGCCTTGCAGTAGAAAAAGTGCATAAATAACAGATATATTCAAGCTCAGTTTGCTACACTCTGATTTACTCTGCACATTGGTCTAAGCCAGATACCTGGCATCTTTTCTTAGATGCAAGTTCATCAATGTCTGGGGTCAGGCTCTGAGCTGAGGAAAACCTCAGGACGGAGTGAAGGTGTTCATCAGTGAGTCGACTTCTGTGAGGTGTTTTGTTCACCTTCATCATAGAGAACAGTTGTTCACATAGATATGTGCTGCCGAACATTGAGAGCATCTGAGCAGCTTGGGTGCGTAATTGAGGCATTGTGTCGGGGAGGAAACATGGAAACCGCGCAGCACCAACAGAATCATATTTTGATTTGAGCATGTCATTACATTGGAGTTCAATTAGCTCCATTTGGAGGCTGGTTGGTGCGCTTTCCACGTCGATCACAAACGGGTTACTGAGCAGTTCAAATCTCCCTTTCTGAGCCTCAAAGTCGGCAAATCGCCAGGAAAACTTGGCGCTGAGCGCGTTGATTTTTTCAGCAAACTGTGCGCTAGGCAGCACGGCAGGAGAAATTTGCTCTACCATGGTTTGGCAGCATGGAAAATGACCCAAGTTTCCTTGCAGCATCAGAGTCTTCCACAGACACAACTTAGTTTTAAAGGCCCTCACTGCTGCGTACATGTCTGTGATGATGTGGCCCCGTCCCTGAAGCTGCAGGTTAAGCACATCGAGATGGCTCACAATGTCAGACAGAAATGCAAGCTCACACAGAAACTTTTTATCTCTCAGCTCTGTTGTGTCCTTCCCTTTGTTTTCCATAAACTGACAGATTTCCTCACGTAGCTCAAAACATCTGTTCAGTACTATTCCTCTGCTTAGCCATCTCACCTCTGTGTGATAGGGCACATCTCTGTATTCCGAATCCAACTCCTCCAGAAAAGACTTGAACTGCCGGTGATTCAAACCTTTGGCTCTTATGAAGTTGACTACTCGTTTTATAGAGCTCATAACATGTTCCATTTGCAGAGCTTTGCCACAGAGCGCTTCCTGATGTATGATACAGTGATAAACTGTAAGTTCACCTGCATCTTCCTCCCGCATCTTCTCCTGAATCCTGCCGACCAATCCACTCTTTTGACCGCACATCGCGGGCGCACCATCTGTCGTCAGTCCCACAAATTTATCCCAAGGCAGGCTCATTTCAGTTATACATTTGGATACCTCTTCAAAGATATCTTTTCCTGTGGTGGTGCCATGTATTGATTTTAATCCTAAAAGTTCCTCTGTGACGCACAGGCTTGAGTCTGCTCCACGGATGAAGATTGACAGCTGGGCAGTATCAGACGTGTCGCTGCTCTCATCCACAGCAAGGGAGTATGCAATAAAATCTTTTCCCTTTTTTATTAGTTGTTCATGTAGATTAGTGGAAAGCTCACACACGCGCTCAGCCACGGTGTTTCTGCTCAGGCTCACATTTAAAAATTCTTGCTTTTTATCTGGGCACACGATGTCGCAAACTTTGACCATGCACTTTTTGACAAACTCTCCCTCATTAAAGGGCCGGGCTGATTTTGCTATCTCTGCTGCCACAATAAAGCTGGCCTTTACAGCAGCTTCACTTTTTAATTTTGCTTTCATGAACATAGTCTGCCGGCAAACCAGACTTCTTTTCATCTCCTCCACCTTCTGCAGCTTCTGCTTTACGTCCAGGTCCTTGTACTTTTCATAATGTTTTGTTTCATAGTGTCTTCTTATGTTATATTCTTTCCTTACAGCCACGTTAGCTCCGCACACAAGACAAACAGGTCTGTCCTTTATATTCGTGAACAGATAATCTGCCTCCCACCTGTCTTGAAAGCTCCTGTTGTCCATCTTTCGTTTGGCCATTTTTGTGGAGGGTGAAATTAATTTGTCCGATGTGACTGGAGCATGGTTGTCAATGACTGTCAACAGAAAAAAGGAGCGCTTGCTGGTTTCGACTGCGCGCCAACATACTAGCAAAGCATTGTGGGATTTGTAGTATTAGCGGTACAGTATATACCGCGGGCCAGCTCTAATGCACATTTGATATGATCTCGCGGGCCAATTATAATTACACTGCGGGCCAAATTTGGCCCGCGGGCCTGAGTTTGACACATGTGCTCTACACTGTGTCTGTGTGTGTATATACTCACCGGCCACTTTATTAGGTACACCATGCTAGTAACGGGTTGGACCCCCTTTTGCCCTCAGAACTGCCTGAATTCTTCGTGGCATAGATTCAACAAGGTGAAGCATTCCTCAGAGAGTTTGGTCCATATTGACATGATGGCATCACACAGTTGGCGCAGATTTGTCGGCTGCACATCCATGATGCGAATCTCCCGTTCCACCACATCCCAAAGATGCTCTATTGGATTGAGATCTGGTGACTGTGGAGGCCATTTGAGTACAGTGAACTCATTGTCATGTTCAAGAAACCAGTCTGAGATGATTCCAGCTTTATGACATGGCGCATTATCCTGCTGAAAGTAGCCATCAGAAGTTGGGTACATTGTGGTCATAAAGGGATGGACATGGTCAGCAACAATACTCAGGTAGGCTGTAGCGTTGCAACGATGCTCAATTGGTACCAAGGGGCCCAAAGAGTGCCAAGAAAATATTCCCCACACCATTACACCACCACCACCAGCCTGAACCATTGATACAAGGCAGGATGGATCCATGCTTTCATGTTGTTGACGCCAAATTCTGACCCTACCATCCGAATGTCGCAGCAGAAATCGAGACTCATCAGACCAGGCAACGTTTTTCCAATCTTCTATTGTCCAATTTCGATGAGCTTGTGCAAATTGTAGCCTCAGTTTCCTGTTCTTAGCTGAAAGGAGTGGCACCCGGCGTGGTCTTCTGCTGCTGTAGCCCATCTGCCTCAAAGTTCGACGTACTGTGCGTTCAGAGATGCTCTTCTGCCTACCTTGGTTGTAACGGGTGGTTATTTGAGTCACTGTTGCCTTTCTATCAGCTCGAACCAGTCTGGCCATTCTCCTCTGACCTCTGGCATCAACAAGGTATTTCCGCCCACAGAACTGCCGCTCACTGGATATTTTTTCTTTTTCGGACCATTCTCTGTAAACCCTAGAGATGGTTGTGCGTGAAAATCCCAGGAGATCAGCAGTTTCTGAAATACTCAGACCAGCCCTTCTGGCACCAACAACCATGCCACGTTCAAAGTCACTCAAATCACCTTTCTTCCCCATACTGATGCTCGGTTTGAACTGCAGGAGATTGTCTTGACCATGTCTACATGCCTAAATGCACTGAGTTGCCGCCATGTGATTGGCTGATTAGAAATTAAGTGTTAACGAGCAGTTGGACAGGTGTACCTAATAAAGTGGCCGGTGAGTGTATATATATATATTTATAGTAATATGTACATATGTATATTAGCTGCTTTTGCTTGCTTGCTTTTTTTTTCTTGCCTTCTGATTGTTGCTCTGAGTGTTGCTATCCCTGTGCTGTTGCAATCCTGGAATTTCCCCGTTGTGGGACTAATAAAGGCTTATCTTATCTTATCTTATCTTATCTAAATGGACATGATTATATGTTGTTGAATGCTCCTTGCAATGACTGTGTGTGCATGATGTCCTGTGTTGATGTCTGTGTGAATGTGGCTTGCTATTTATTCTTTTTAATTATTCTTTTTAACTGATTTTTTAGTAATTTTAGGTCTATGTTTTTTATAATGGGGCAATGTTTTTATAAATGGGGCACTGACTGGAGAGCACTTTTGAATTTCGTTGTACTTGTGACAATGACAATTAAAGATCTGTCTGTCTGTCTGTCTGTCTGTCTGTCTGTCTGTCTGTCTGTCTATCTATCTATCTATCTATCTATCTATCGCCTGCCGGTGTACAAACCCCTAGTGCACAGACAACCTCCGGTCATGCGCACAGTGAAGTTATGGTCTGAGGAGTCAATGGACGCTCTAAAGGACTGTTTTGAAACCACTGCCTGGGAGCAGCTCTGTGATCCACATGGTGAGGACATTGATGGCCTCACTCACACCATCACGGACTACATCAGCTTCTGTGTGGACAACACCGTACCCACCAAGACCATACAGTGTTGCTCGAACAACAAACCCTGGATCAACCCTGAGATAAAAACACTTCTGAGAGAGAAGAAGAGGATCTTCAGGTCGGGGAACAGGGAGATGCTGAAGTCCGTACAGAGGGAGCTGAGGAGGAAGATCAGAGAAGGCAAGGACAGCTTCAGGAAGAAGATGGAGGACAAGCTGCAACAGAGCAACATCGGTGGGGTCTGGAGAAACCTTAAAACCATCTCTGGGCTCCAGAATACCTCCCCCCAGGCCAGGGGCAGGGAGTGGGTGAACAATCTGAACCTGTTTTTTAATAGGTTTGACCAACCGCCCTCCCCCCCGACTGCACAACAACCACTGCTGCCTCTAAAGACATCGAGTCCTGCTGCCCACACCCCACTCCACCAACACCCCCCCACTCCCAACACACAGCCCCCCAACATGACCCTCACTAAGACCCAGGTGAGGACGGAGCTGAGGAAGATCAAGGCGAGGAAGGCGTCGGGACCGGACGGCATCAGTGCAAAGCTCCTCAAGTCCTGTGCAGACCAGCTGTGTGAGATTGTGGAGCTCATCTTCAACCTGAGTCTGAAGCTGGGGAGGGTACCACAGTTGTGGAAAACATCTTGTGTGGTACCTGTACCAAAGACTTCCCACTCCAAAGACCTGAACAGCTACAGACCAGTGGCCCTGACGTCCCACATGATGAAGACCCTGGAGAGACTGCTCCTTGCTAAACTCCGCCCCCTGGTGGGACCAGCGATGGATCCACTCCAGTTCGCCTACCAGCATGGCATTGGGGTGGAGGATGCAGTGATCTTCCTTCTTCACCGTTCTCTGTCCCACCTGGAGAAGCCCGGGAATATGGTGAGGATCATGTTCTTTGACTTCTCCAGTGCTTTCAACACCATCCAACCGATGATCCTGAAGGACAAGCTGCTGTGCGCAGGGGTGGACCAGCATCTGTCATCATGGATCCTGGACTACCTCACTCACCGGCCACAGTTTGTGAGAACTCGGGACTGTGTGTCCAACACGATCATCGGTAGCACGGGGGCCCCCCAGGGAGTGGTCTTGGCTCCCTTCCTGTTCACCCTTTATACTGCGGACTTCTCACACAACACAACACACTGCCATCTACAGAAGTTCTCTTACAACTCTGCGATCGTCGGCCTCATCGCCAACGTTGATGAAGCTGAGTACAGAGGACTTATCCAGGACTTTGTGGACTGGTGCCATCGGAACTGCCTCCAGATCAACGCGAGGAAAACTAAGGAGCTGGTGGTGGACTGCCGCAGGCAAGGACAACCCCTCACAGCACCAGTAAACATACAGGGAACAGACATTGAGATGGTGACATTCTACAAGTACCTGGGTGTTCATCTAAACAATAAACTAGACTGGTTACACAATACCGACGCACTCTACAAGAAGGGACAGCGCAGGCTGTTCCTACTGAGGAGACTCAGGTCTTTTGGTATACAAGGGGCGCAGCTGAAGACATTCTACGACACGGTGGTGGCATCAGCCATCACTTTTGGAGTGGTCTGCTGGGGCAGTGGCATTACAGCAGCCGATGGGAAGAGACTGAACAAACTGATCAAGAAAGCTAGCTCTGTCCTGGGGCAGCGCCTTGACCCAATGGAGGAGATAGGAGAGAGAAGGATGGTGGCTAAACTGTCATCTCTGCTGGAGTCCGAGTCCCACCCCATGCAGGACATACTGAACGCACTGAGGAGCTCATTTAGCAGCAGACTACATCATCCTAGGTGCGCAACTGAGAGGTTTTGCAGGCCCTTCCTACCTACGGCTGTCAGACTGTATAAACTAAGCAGGGCTGCTCGCAGAGATAGCAAAACAACGTGACGACCTAATAGTATTGAATGCAAAAGATGCAATAGACTTACACAATGGTTCCCTCCAGTATACAACTAGGACAATATCGGTCGCTACGGAGGGTGACAATATGTATGGGTACATATTCATACTATGTAGGATAACTAAGCAGACGGTTATGCTGTTTCATTCCATCTAGCTACAATGCTCCGCACTATGTGTATATATATTTATATATTTATTCCATCTAGCTACAATGCTCCGCACTGTGTGTTTATATATTTATATGTACATACAGTGGAGTAAAAAAGTATTTAGTCAGCCACCAATTGTGCAAGTTCTCCCACTTAAAAGATGAGAGAGGTCTCCAATTTTCATCATAGGTATACCTCAACTATGAGAGACAAAATAAGAAAAAAAAATCCAGAAAATCACATTGAAGGATTTTTAATGAATTAATTGGTAAATTCCTCGGTAAAATAAGTATTTGGTCAATAACAAAAGTTCATCTCAATACTTTGTTATATACCCTTTTTTGGCAATGACAGAGGTCAAACGTTTTCTGTAAGTTTTCACAAGGTTTTCACACACTGTTGCTGGTATTTTGGCCCATTCCTCCATGCAGATCTCCTCTAGAGCAGTGATGTTTTGGGGCTGTCACTGGGCAACACGGACTTTCAACTCCCTCCAAAGATTTTCTATGGGGTTGAGATCTGGAGACTGGCTAGGCCACTCCAGGACTTTGAAATGCTTCTTACGAAGCCACTCCTTCGTTGCCTGGGCGGTGTGTTTGGGATCATTGTCATGCTGAAAGACCCAGCCACGTTTCATCTTCAATGCCCTTGCTGGTGGAAGGAGGTTTTCACTCAAAATCTCACGATACGTGGCCCCATTCATTCTTTCCTTTACACGGATCAGTCGTCCTGGTCCCTTTGCAGAAAAACAGCCCCAAAGTATGATGTTTCCACCGCCATGCTTCACAGTAGGTATGGTGTTCTTTCTCCTCCAAACACGACAAGTTGAGTTTTTACCACAAAGTTCTATTTTGGTTTCATCTGACCATATGACATTCTCCCAATCCTCTTCTGGATCATCCAAATGCTCTCTAGCAAACTTCAGACGGGCCTGGACATGTACTGGCTTAAGCAGGGGGACGCGTCTGGCACTGCAGGATTTGAGTTCCTGGCGGCGTAGTGTGTTTCTAATGTAGCCTTTGTTACTTTGGTCCCAGCTCTCTGCAGGTCATTCACTAGGTCTCCCCATGTGGTTCTGGGATTTTTGCTCACCGTTCTCGTAATAATTTTGACCCCATGGGGTGAGATCTTGCGTGGAGCCCCAGATCGAGGGAAATTATCAGTGGTCTTGTATGTCTTCCATTTTCTAATAATTGCTCCCACAGTTGATTTCTTCACACCAAGCTGCTTACCTATTGCAGATTCAGTCTTCCCAGCCTGGTGCAGGTCTACAATTTTGTTTCTGGTGTCCTTTGACAGCTCTTTGGTCTTGGCCACAGTGGAGTTTGGAGTCTGACTGTTTGAGGTTGTGGACAGGTGTCTTTTATACTGATAACGAGTTCAAACAGGTGCCATTAATACAGGTAACGAGTGGAGGACAGAGGAGCCTCTTAAAGAAGAAGTTACAGGTCTGTGAGAGCCAGAAATCTTGCTTGTTTGTAGGTGACCAAATACTTATTTTACTGAGGAATTTACCAATTAATTAATTAAAAATCCTTCAATGTGATTTTCTGGATCTTTTTTCTCATTTTGTCTCTCATAGTTGAGGTATACCTATGATGAAAATTGGAGACCTCTTTCATCTTTTAAGTGGGAGAACTTGCACAATTGGTGGCTGACTAAATACTTTTTTGCCCCACTGTATGTATATTCGCTGCTCTTGTTTTTCTTGTCTTCTTGATTGTTGCTCTGAGTGTTGCTATCCCTGTACTGTTGCAATCCTGGAATTTCCCCATTGTGGGACTAATAAAGGCTTATCTTATCTTATCTTATCTTATCTTATCTTATCTTATCTTATCTCAGCTTCCACAGAAAGTAGAGTCTGCTCATCCCCTTCTTGTACGCAGCATCGGTGTTAAATTTCCAGTCCAGTCCATTTCTGATCATGACACCTGGGTATTTGTAGTCCTCCACTGCCTCCACATCCTTCCCGCTAATCCGCAATGACTGTGTAGGCGTCCTCTTCCTCCTGAAGTCATTCACCATTGGACCAAAAATGCCAAGGCTGATTTTTTTTTTTTTTTTGTCCCATTCCAGCCCTGGCTAAGACAGCTAGCAGCAGACATTTTTCTTGAATGGTTGCATTTTCAATCAACCACTGTGCACAGTTTGAATTCAAGAGAAAGAAGGTGTTGTTGTTTTGGTATAAGCAAAATATTAAATCCAAGCTGTCACTGTTTTTATGTATCATCAGATACCATGTTCACTAACTAGAAGCCAGGGAGGAGATGTATGAAAGATGATAACTCTAACAAAATTGTGTGTGAGAGAACGAGAGAGAGAGAAGGGTGGGTGTTTGGTGGTGGTGGAGCTCAGTGGGTGCTCAGCACCCCTGAAGCTCTGATCCTACAACCACCCCTTATCCAAACAAACATGGATGGGATGAACTGTAAAATAAAACTGTATCAGCTGTGCTCATAGTGGGCGGAACAATCCTGAAACCAAGAACACATTTACACTGACTCCAGATCCGGTCTGTTACAGCTGCGATCCGGATTCCGCAGCATATACTTCCCATTCTCGTCAATGTTCTAATCCCCACCTGATCCGGACCACTACGGAATAAATCCGGCTTGTCAGATTCGGATCGCTAATGAGACACAAGGAGTCTATTTTTGATGGATGCCGGATCCAATCCGCAAGGAAATGCCACAGTATCATGGTATTTAATAGCTGTTTGTTCATTATAAACAACTTAAGGATCATCTGTTATTTTCTGAGGTCTACTCCTCCACCACTGTGTCAGAGATGGTAATATACCATAACATACAAACACTTCATAGAATTAAAATTACGTATTATTTAGGGCCCATAAATCCAGGTGGAGAGCCAATACTTCATGCTTCCTTGTTGTTATCACATGATTGCAGTTGGTTCACGGTATCACTTGGGTCTTCTCAAGATCTTGTGTTATTTTATGTAATTATCGCACAATTTTGTATTTCGAACCTTGTTTTTATGCATGCCACTTCAAAACTCAAACAGAGTTGGTAGGGATGGACGCAAGGTTCCATCCGCATTGCCTTCGTAACCGACCGATCCGGAGTCAGTGTAAATCCAGAGTGAGTCTCTCCCAGATAACTGAGCTCCTCACCCGATCACTAAGGGTTGAGTCCAACCAGCCTATGGAGAAAGCTCATTTCAGTCACTTGTATCCATGATCTCATTTTTTCAGTCATTACCCAAAGCTTATGACCATAGGTTGAGTGGTAAATCGACAGCTTTGCTTTAGAGCTCAGCTCCCTCTTCATCACGACAGACTGGAGCAACGTCCACATCACTGCAGACGCTGCTCCAATCCATCTGTCAATCTCTCGCTTCTTTCTCCCCTCACTCATGAATAAGACCTCGAGATCATTTTCAAATAATTCTTGAATAATTTGAAAATTTGTAAATTTTGAGCTGTTTGTAAACTTGTTTTTTGAATAAAGATTAAGTGCTGTTCTGGAAACAGTTGTAATGGTGTTGTAATCATTCTGACTAAAGATTGATATGAATCTATTTTTTGTCATCATCAAACGTGGATGAAAAAGGTGAAAACTATTTTTTCATTAGCTCTATAAGAATAAACAAAGTATGAGCACAAACCATTGATTTGAAGTTACACTCGTACTTAGAAGCCATAAGTTTGAACCAATGTTTTTAAGAGTTTTCATGCTGTCTTACAACCCTAGCATTTTATAGTGTTTGAAAGGCCTCCTTCTTGCTTTATTATCCTGTAAGAGCTCTGTATACCTGCACACTTCATATTAGCCAAGGAAGCAGGAGCGCCTTGATCATTTATGTAGCCTTAAGTGACTAATGTACCTATGTAAGATGTTCAGGGCACACACTACCCTGGAGTAGCTGTAATGGAAATACCACACTATAAATGCCCTCTATGCAGTACACAAGCTCCTTTAGCTTACATGTATTAAAGCCAATAAACACTTATGCCCCATTGATTTAATTAATGACTGGAGAAAATGCACTGCATTCAGTTTAAATCAAATTTCTATTATAAACTGCTGATGTTTTAAATTGTGCACATATTGAGCATATAATGCAACCCGTTGAGTTTATATAATGTGTTTGTGGAATTTTTGTTGACATAGTTATGCTACAGTCTTTTTTTTCCAAAAGTATTGGGTTATAGTGTGCAGTGCAAATTACAACATGGCATGATTTCAGCCTTGCTTTAAACATGTTACTTGCATCAGTTAGAGCTTATATTAAGAACAAAATTAAAGAAAAATACAACCTGATATGTCATTTTTGGATTTACTGCCCAAACCTTTGGACTTTTGGCACCAGGTACTTTTGAATTTAAGATTACTGGTCAAAACTTTTTTATTGCTCAAAACTCACATATACAAAACATTTTGATTATAAGTTAAAGCATATTGAATAAAAACTTAGAGACGACATAGGAGCAAGAATCGTTTTAATATCCAAACTGTTTATTTCAGTTGTTGACGGTAGATCAATTAGATCAAATAAATGCAGCTCAAGAATAAGTCTCACTCTCAAATTTAACCATCTAATGTTGCAGCAGCCTGTATTATCTCTTCGTACTGGGGGGGCTGAAAAGTTCATAGGCTGACTAGGAAGGAGTTATTCAAAAATTCAAAGATTTTTATTTGTCAATACTTCTATACGTACAGGACATACAGGAGAATTGAAATGCTGTTTCTCTCTCGTAGTGGTGTGTGCAATATAGAAGAAAAGAAAGAATAAGGATGAAAAACAACAACAGCACTCTATGTACAGTAATGCATAGTGCAAATAAAGATAAAAGATAAAACCCAGCAATCCTATGTACTGAAAAACGTAGAGCAGTAATACCTGTAATTGCAAGTTCACTGTGGTAGTTTAGGTGTAGACAGTAACAGATTGGACTGCACATGATCAGTATTGCAATAGCAGACAGCAGCAGATATGGCATTTGTGCAAATGGTTGTAGTAAGGTGCAGAGACATACAGCAGCAGATGTATTATTGCTGGTGTGCCAGGCTTTCTGTGCAAACAGCTGAGGCAGTTATTGTGTGGGTGAGTGTGTTACAGTCCGGGTGTGGGTAAAGTGGACAGAGTTCAGGGTCCTGATAGCCTGGTGAACAAAGCTGTTTAGCAGTCTTGTGGAGCGGGCCCATAGGCTCCGGTACCTTCTCCCTGAGGGCAGGGGGCTGAAGAGGGAGTGGGAGGTGTCGCCTGCAATGTTGATGGCTCTGCAGGTGTGGTAGATGTTCGAAAGGGGGGGCAGAGGGGCACTGATGATCTTGCTGGCTGCTTTCACTGTGCGTTGTAGAGTGTTCTGGCAGGAAGCGGTGCAGCTTTCATACCACTCAGTGATGCAGCTGGTGGGGATGCTTTCAATGGTGCCCTGGTAGAATGAGCACATGATGGGGATGGGACTCGTACTCTCCTCAGTTTGCGGAGGAAATAGAGGCGAGTTTGAGCCTTCTTGGCCAGTGATGTGGTGTTATTAGACCAGGAGAAGTCCTCAGAAATGTGCACCCCCTGGAACTTGGTGCTGCTTGCCCTTTCCACAGCTGGTCCATCAATGATCAGAAGGGGGTGCTGTGTGTGTCCTCTCCTGAAATCGACCTCAATCTCCTTGGTTTTTCCCATATCCGGGAAGAGATTATTGTTTTTACACCACTGGACCAGTTGGCTCACCTCATTTCTGTAGTTGTCCTACTCATTGTTGGTGATAAGGCCCACCACTGTCGTGTCGTCTGCAATCTTGATGATGTGGTTGGTGGTGTAGGCTGGTACACAATCATGGGTCAGCAGGATGAAGAGCAGCGGGATGAGCATGCACCCTTATGGGGCCCGTGTGCTCAGTGTGATGGGCTTGGAGGTGTTGCTGCTGACTCGCACGTTCTGTGGCCTCCCTGTGAGAAAGTCCAGCACCCAGTTACAGAGAGAGGTTTTGAGTCCCAAGTGACTGAGTTTTTGTATCAGGTGCTGGGGGATGATTGTGTTGAATGCTGAACTAAAGTCCAAGAACAGCATTCACACATAGGAGTTCTTTGAGTCCAGGTGGGTGAGGGCTGGATGGAGAGCAGCAGAGATGGCATCTTCTGTGGATCTGTTTGACCTGTATGCAAACTGAGATGGGTTGTGGGAGGGAGGGAGGATGGACTTGATGTTCTGCATAATCAACTGCTTAAAGCACTTCATTATAATGGGAGTCATTACTATGGGCCAGTAATCGTTGCAGCTGGATGGGATGGGCTTCTCTGGGACTGGTACCAAAACTGCTACCTTAAGGTAGCAGTTTTGAAACATGTGAGGACAACAGCTTGACTGAGGGAGATGTCGAAGACGTCAACCAGGACATTCTTGAGCTTCTCCGTACAGTCCTTCAGAACGTGACCTGGTACTGTATGTTGTCTGGTCCAGCTGCCTTGTGTGGGTTGATCTTGGAGAGGGTCCTCTTCACACTAGTTGGATCCAGACTTATAGCCTGCTCATCTGGGGGAGGAGTGGTCTTCTGTGCTGATGTGCTGTTTTGTGCTTCAAAGTGGCCAAATGTCTTTGAGGATCAAGAAGACAGCTTCTTTACCGCAGGGATCCAAGTGCTGCAACACTGATGTTGAAATGTTGAAAAATAAACCACATTTGGTCAAATCTGATCACTTCATCATGGTCAGCCTATGAACTTTTAGCCCCCCCCTCTCGTATTTTGTGCTTGGCAGGTGTTAATCTGGATGGAATAGAATAGGTTTTATTGTCATTGTACAGTTGTACAGTACAACGAAACTGTGGGTGCTCTACCAGGCTACTGCGCAATAAAGTAAGAGAGAAGGATTAGATGAAAACACAGTTACAGAACACATGATTAAACATAAATGAAATAAAAACAGGCCACGATTCTGGAAATATACACAGGTATGGTAGTGGCTTCATGGATGGAACTATGTACATAAGAGTGCGGAGTGCAGAACACACAAATGAACACACAATTGCGTAAAATGGCACAAGGATTATGGAAAATTATCATGAACGTGTACCTTTACGCGGCGCACAGAAGGAAAGCGATGAGCCCACTTGCTGAATGAAGTTGTGTGTGATTTATTAAAGCAAAAGGCAACAGTTCCAAAAACATACAAAGGCAATGATTACTGACCCAGCCGTGTGTCAGAGCGAACCTGGCTCTGGCGAAACAACAGTGCTGCAGGAACAGTTCTCAAACTAGCACAGCCGGTCAGGCGAGAGGAAAAAACATATAATGCCTCAGAGTCTGGATAGCAGCTTCTGGAAGGGAAAACTGCATTATATGGCAGGACAAAGAGAATAGGGAAAAAACTTACAAAATGTGCCTTGGAGCTGGACTGCAGCTCCGAGGAGGAGATCTGCATAGTTGAAGTCTTCACAGGAGTGACTAATGGCACAACAATAAGTGAACCCACAAACCAAGACTAAATAGTGAGTGACTAATGACATAACTGAATACAGGTGAGTACTGAGTTGCAGGTGAGCTGATTGCAGGCTGTGAGCAGCAGCAGAGGCAGGCTGTGAGCAGCCAATGGGGAGTGTCTGGGGGAGAGAGAAAGGGAACACAGGAATACAGACAATCTGAGACATACTTAAGAGCAGACAAAAACAGATACAAAATACAACAGTAACCTGTGTCTGGGGTCTAGGATGACATGGGACCTCAGACAAATGACAGAGCCTCCCCCTCAAGGGGTGGATTCCACACACCACCCGGTAACACCAGAAGAAGCCCCCCCCCCCCAAAAAAAACAGCAATAAACCACCCAGGGAGGTGGAGGAACCCCGGCTAGGAGGGAAAAACAATCAGCTCACACATATGCCTGCATCCTGGCAAACCCCTAAGCCCCCACAGTCCCAGTGCTCCAGAGTTCGGGCGGCCGGCCAAAGTCCCAGAACCAGCAGATGGCCTGCAGACTATAGTCAGGTGGCCTGCTGGAGAATATGGGCCACCCAACCCAGAAACCCAGTCATTCGGGCGGCCGGCCAGCGTTGTTGAGTCACCAAGACTGGAGGGGTAAATGAGGAGGTGATCATCCCACCGGGAGGCTTAAAGGCAGGAAGCCAGACCGGAGAAGAGGAACCCCCATGGCAACTGGTGGCACAGGACAGATGACCCCGACGGCACCCAGCAGAGGATGAAGAGGCACCCCGAAGGCCTCAGTAAGGGGAGAGGAGGCCTTGGTGTCCTCAGGCTGGCTGGCTGCACCCTCGGTGGTCCCGGCTTGGGACTCGGCTGCATCCTCGGTGGTCCCGGCTGGGGACTCGGCTGCATCCTCGGTGGTCCCGGCTTGGGACTTGGCTGCACCTGCGGTGGTCCCGGCTTGGGACTCGGCTGCACTCGTGGTGGTCCCGGCTTGGGACTCGGCTGCACCCGCGGCGGACCCTGGCTGAGCTCAGCTACACCCGTGGCGGACCCGGGCTGGGCCAACACTGCACCCACGGTGGCCTCCACAGCAGGGGAAGCTGGGCTCACAGCGACCTCGGGCAGCGAACCTGGATCTCCGGCGGCCTCAGGTGGTGTTGGCCGCTCTCCAATGGCCCTGGGTGAAAGCTCAGAGACAGTAGAGAAGGAGACAGGGTAAGGGTCGCCGGCAGTGGCAGAGCCCGGCGAAGTGAGCTCAGGTGCAGCGGCAAGCTGCCCCTGGCTCTCCTCACCAAGAGTCAGGCAAGATAGCGCCAAAACAGGCAGGAAAGAAACTACAGAGCATACTTGCCTGAGCTCAGGCTCCACTGCCGTCCAGGACTTTGACGATCCAGGAAACGATGGCTCATCAGGCTGGGAAGGCACTGCACCCACGGAGGTCCCGGGTTGGAACGGAGCCCCCGCATCAATCTCCACCGGGGAAACTGGACTCTCGTCATCTCCACTGGGCTGGACCAGATCTACGGGGCCCCCCGGAGGTGGTGGATCCTCTCCGGCGACGCTAGGAGAAGGCTCAGGATCAGCAGGAGAGGAGAAGTGGTTAGGGTCGCTGGCAGTGGCGAAGCCCGGCGAGGTAAGTTCAGATGCAGCTGAGGGCTGCATCCCACTCTCCTCACCAAGAGCCAGGCAAGATTGCGGCAACTCAAAAGGGAGAGAAACAAATGAGAGCACTTGCCTGGACTCAAGCTCCACCGCCATCCAGGACTCCGTCGATCCTGATGACGACGTCCTGGGCCCGGCCTCCTGGAGGTCCACCTGAATGGGTAACTCTGCTGCGGCGGCCCCTGCAGCAGGCGTGATGGTGGTTGCAGTCTCGAGGCCCCCAGACGAAGTTTCCCACGCAGGTAACTCATCCAGCATGATGGCTGGGGGCTGCCTCACCGCCGACCCTGGGACAGGATCTTCCAGGGCCTCAGGCTCCTCCTCCATCTGGTGGCTTGGTTCAGGGACCAGTGAATGCACACAAGCATACAGAGAGGACACAAAGAGGACTGGTGAGGGGTTGTCACATGCTGCTGGTGCAGAGAACTCAGGGGACTGCAGGACCTGAGTCTCTTGACCAGGGAACAGGTAAAATTGTTCATCAATAATAGGAATAGAATGAAAAGGAACTTGCCTGTCCTCCTGGTTCTCGGTGTTTCCAGCGGCGTCAGGAGCACTCTCATCCTTCTCTGTGTCCATGGCGGGCCTGGACTCCTCTATATGCAGCGGAGAAGCCCCCCAAACAGGCACAGAGGTGGATGAGTTCGGGGGAAAAAAACTGCCCCACCTACCTTGGTGGAGGTAAAGGCTATGGGGGAGGTGGCTGTAGGCAAGGCAGCAGCAGGAAGTAGCGGCCCTCCTGCTGTATTCCCCTCCTCCAGTGAAAGAGGAGTTGCTGGCTTGGTGATGGTAAGATTCTTCAGGCGAGACCTCCGCAAACGGCGACGACATGGAGGAACAGGTGACTCCACAGTCAGCCCGCGCTCAAGTTCCGGCGTGGGTTCTGACTCCCTTGGGGAAAGCTCCCCCATTGCCCGGAGACCTTCCTCCGGGATCAGTGGGGACTCGGGGAAGATGGGAGAGACAGATGGAGATGCAGCGATGGCAGCTGACAGTTCATCAGGAATCAGACAAGCAGTTTCAGGTGAGATAAGAGTGACTGAATAAGCACTTGCCTGAATTCCTAGGAGGTGATGATGTCAGCTTTCGTCCTGAGGTCGGGCTCCTCGTAAAGATGAGGAAGCTTCAGGGTCGGAGCGCGCTCAACTTCAGGCTGGAGCTCCGGTTCCCGTAGAGAATACTCCTCTAACTCCAACGTCAACTCCGGGAGCAGCCATGGCTTCACCTCCAAGAGGAGGTCTGTTTCCGCCAGCAACACCTGTCTGCGTTCCTCCATCTCCTCCACAGATGGAGCGGGCCACGGGTCTGGAGAAGGAAACAAGGCTGCCATAGGATAGGCTGGAGGCTTCTTACGGCCCACGCGCTTCTTCTTAGTAAGGACCGGCTCCGGCGTCGGAACCTCTTCCACCGGCAGGGAGTTTATGCAACTGAGCACGTCCGTAGCCTCTGAGTGACTCCATAGGCTAGGGAACGTCTTCACTTCCCACGCCATGCTGTCCCGACCCTCCCGAACCGTCTTCGGGGAGAGAGAAGCCTGCATCTGTGCCAGGAGGTCCTCCAGGAAGGACACCGCCTGCCGCTCCATTCCATTGAGGTGGCCCATGATAACGTTGAACTCAGGTGGGTGAAAAACACACAGGGAAAAGGTGAAAAAAGAAACACACTACTTCACAGCTGGGCTCAATTAAATGGTTGTACCATACTGTCATGAACGTGCACCTATACGCGGCGCACAGAGGGAAAGAGATGAGCCCACTCGCTGAATGAAGTTGTGTGTTATTTATTAAAGCAAAAGGCAACAGTTCCAAAAACATACAAAGGCAATGATCACTGACCCAACCATGCATCAGAGCGAACCTGGCTCTGGCGAAACAACAGTGCTGCAGGAACAGTTCTCAAACTAGCACAGCCGGTCAGGCGAGAGGAAAAAACATATAATGCCTCAGAGTCCGGATAGTGACTTCTGGAAGGGAAAACTGCATTATATGGCAGGACAAAGAGAATAGGGAAAAAACTTACAAAATGTGCCTCGGAGCTGGACTGCAGCTCTGGAGAGGAGATCTGCACAGTTGAAGTCTTCACAGGAGTGACTAATGGCGTGACAATAAGTGAACCTACAAACCAAGACTAAATAGTGAGTGACTAATGACATAACTGAATACGGGTGAGTACCGAGTTGCAGGTGAGCTGATTGCAGGCTGCTAGCAGCAGAGGCAGGCTGTGAGCAGCCAATGAGGAGTGTCTGGGGGAGAGAAAAAGGCAACACAGGAATACAGACAATCTGAGACATAAGAGCAGACAAAAACAGATACAAAATACAACAGTAACTTGTTTCTGAGGTCTAGGATGACATGGGACCTCAGACACATGACAGAAAATATACATAGTAGTGGTTTTACAGATGGGTCAATATACATGAAAGTGTGGATTGCAAAGACAGGTGTGTTATTGTGATAATTAAAAAAGTCCTTGGTTCTATGCATGTGAGTGTTCGGTGGGAGGGGGGTGGGGCTTCTTACTGTTTGCAGTTTGGCTGGCCCAGGGGAAGAAACTGTCAGTCTGGAGGTGTGGGACCTGATTGAGCTGAACCATCATCTAGAGGGAAGTAGGTCAAACAGGTGGTGGGCAGGATGTGAGGAGTCTCCTTTGATGGCCTTGATCTTTCTGAGACAGGAGGATCTGTCAGAGAGTCAGAGAACGTACCACACTAAAGACTCATTGTAAAAATTGGCTTTTAAACAACCAAAACTGTGGTTGCTCTGTGGCATGTGTGTATATATACAGTATATATATATATATATATATATATATGTATGTGTGTGTGCCCGTGCATCACACACATATGCCCCGCCTTTTATTTGTTGCTGTTGTTTGTTGTTGCTGTGAGGTGCTTGGGTGCATGTGTTTGTGTATGCATACACAGCACTTCACTCATGTAACATTTAAATGTTTTGTTTTGTAGCACCTTAACTCTTTCACTTTAGCATATCCACTTTGTACAGTTTCATTGCAGATGTTCCTCTCATGTATGATTGTTTGTTTGTGTGTTTTTGTGACCCGCCGGGGGCTACAGATGCAAATTAGCAGTATTGCTAAATCTGGCATACTTACATTTGTATTAATGTTCATTAGTATGTAATGTCCCTTTCAAATAAACATTAAATTAAACTAAATCTGGAGATGTCCTCCAGGGAAGGCAGAGGGCCGCCCATGATTTTTTGGGCGGTGTTGATGACCCTCTGCACAGCCTTCCTGTTTTCAGCTGTGGAGCTGGCATACCATACACCCAGACAGTAGGTGAGCATGCTCTCCACTGAACAGTGGTAGAAGGCCAGCAGCAGCTTCTGGTCCAGGTTGTTCTTCCTCAGGACATGGTGGAAGTGCAGCCACTGCTGGGCTTTCTTCACTAGGGCCTTAGTGTTGACAGTCCAGGCGAGGTCAGAGAAGATGTGTGTGCCCAGGAACCTGAAGGTGGGGATGGTTTGAAACTGCTGTGTGTGCTGTAACATGCAGACTATTGCATTATGATTTTATTTTTATTTGGTTGTATTTATTTGATTTAAGTTTACATTCAATGCAGTAACACTTTCCTTAACATCTCATCTCACACTTAAATCCGTTTTCAACAGTTTAGTGGCCTGAAGCTATGAACTATATTAGTTTAAATAAATAATCAACATGCCAGGAAGTTTATACACAAACTTTCCTGCTTATAAATCGATCTACCTAATGTCTTGCTCTAGTTCTGAAACTGTCAGGACATGTACTAATGCACTTAGCTTGCTCAGCTTTACCATGCATAAGCATATTTTAGATGGTGTGTTGTCCAGAGCTTTGGTAATCTAAATGAAGCTGTTCCATGGATCACTGCATTTTATTCATATAAATAAACCCTAGCACTAATGAAGTAAAACTTAAAGGTGCAGCATGTAATCAAAAACTACTGTCACTGAGGACATTTTTTTTTTACATATTATTAAAAACACTATGTCTATTACTATCAAATCACTTTACTAAATGATTAAGGGCTGTATTACAGCGGTGCAGTCCATAGTCACTTGTCTGAGGTGTGGAGTGCATTTATGGGTGTTTCCAAGTAGGGATGTGCCATATCGTATCATTCACGATAATACCGGTCTAAATTTTGATATCGGTGTAAAAATGAATATCACAGTATTTGAGGTCTGCTGCATGATGACGGCACACCATTACGCTGCTGACAGAAGTTACATGTTACCATAGAAACAGCAAAGCAAACATGGCGCGGGAAGCTGCCACTCCATTTGCATCCAGTTGAGTGGAAATATTTAAGTTTCAGTTTCTGTTTTAGACTGCTGCCATGTTAAAAAGAAACAACAACAACAACAAAAAAATAAATGGTGGAGCCATGTGGATAATCTGCTTGCATTTTTTTCCGCACATCAACAACACTACTGGAGCGGTGTTAGCGTCCGGCAACGTGTCACTCAAAGTGTCTATAGTTGTATTTTTGTTCTGTTTTGGCTGCTTCATCGTGATTTTATTCAACCACCCGAAGACGGGAAAAACAAACATCCATTCAGTGCAGTGAGAGCCAAAAAGCCCCAGGAGAGTTCCATGCAACAAGAGTTTACAATGCAGGTAAAGTGACTGAGCATAAAACCCGACATTGCACTTAAGATGTAACGGTTTATATTATTTTCTTGTAATATTTGATACAGAACAAACAAATGTTTTAAACAAAATCTGAGCTGATGTTTTTAAATTGGAGAAACAAGAGTTTTTGTTTTGTTTTTCCTGAATATGTTGAAGGTAAATAATGCTGGCCTGTGAAACTGTCCTTTTAAATTAAAAGAACAAAACCTGTATTCTGTAAATCACGAAAAACATCATTATTGTGAAAATTCACAGAAACATCATGATATCATTTTTAGGCCATATTGCCCACCCCTATTTCCAAGTTCATTTCACTATTACTGCAATGCAAAAACAAATTTTGCGCCAGGTGCAAAGAGACTGTCCGAATGCTCTTAATTATTCAGAGGTGTGTGTTGGGCGTAACCAGAAATAATCCAATCACTATCTTTGCTCTCATTCTTTTAATAAACAGGGGCGTGAGAGCAAATGATTAGTACTAATATGACAGCATTTAAATGGGAGGACAAATCCATTTGCGATGAGGACAATGCAGGCTATTTCACAAAGTGAAAATGCATTTGAGGGCAAGGAACCTTTAAGGAGATATTAACCTCATCCTCCACATCTCTGCTGGCGCTGAAGAGATTGATCATAATTATGCACAAACCTCATCTAAACTTTTTAAACCAAGATAGAGCAAGCCGACTTCCGGTTATGGCGGCCACGTAGGAAGACGTGTTTCACACTGCTCTGCTTGTAAAAATAAAAATTTTACTAAAACTCTCTTAATTGGAACAAAAACCCATCCCAGAGTTTTGGCGCGGATATGGTAAAGACCAAGGTTGGAAAATTAGGTGGAGGAAAAGGTAACTTGACAAAACAACCCAAGCTAACAGACTTCCACACTCGAGGCGAAACAGAGAAAATTCCAGAGGCAATGGCGGAGGAGGGAGCCAGCTGCAGAGCAGGAACTGCTGAAGAGGGGACAAACGTAGTGCTCACTGCCATCAACTCCATGAGAACAGAGTTTTCATCTAAATTTGATGGGATTATAGCAGCGATAGAAGGTATGAGAAAGGAAATAAACGACTGCATGGAGCGAGTTTCGCAGGCGGAGCTCCGACTTTCAAGCGCTGAAGATGACATCACCAGCCTGCAATCTAAACTGCAAACACTGGAATTAAAATGCAAACGTCTGGAAGATAACGTCCTAGACTTGGAATCCCGCTCGCGACTGAATAATTTGAGGCTGGTGGGCCTCCTGGAGGGAGCGGAGGGACGGGACCCATGTTCCTTTTTGGAAAAGTGGATTCCAGAAGCGCTGAATAACGCGGATCTGCAGTCATCGGTCGTTTTAGAGAGAGCGCACCGAATCGGCCCACCAAGAGATAATAAGACACCACCGAGGACGCTGATTATGAAGTTCCTCAACTACAGAGACAAGATGACAATCACCAATGTGGCGCGAGCTAAAGGGGAAATTAAATACCAGGATTAACAGGTGCGGTTCTATCCAGACTTGCCACAGGAATTCAACAATTAAGGAGGCAGTTCGACCTGGCCTGCAAAGAGCTGCACAACCTAGGGATTCATTACAGAGTAATTCATCCGGCAAGACTGCTGGTCACATATAAAGGGAGAACCCACACCTTCAAGACCCCTCAAGAGGTGCAGGAGCTCATCAAGCAGATCCAAAAGGAGACTGGCGGGAGCTAAGCATGAACATGACAAAGGTAGAACATTTAAGCATTTGTACAGGCATCTGATTGATCTGAAACATATAACATGTCTACAAAATACAGACTGTATTTAAAAAAAAAAAAAGCTATGATGTACAAAGTTGCTATAAAACTTTGAAGTTATGTTGAAAAAACTACAGAAGAGAGTTAATGTTATAAGAATAGTAGTAGTGTCAGGGTGATTGAGAGGAGAAAGAGAAAGTGGTTTGACTGATCCTCGCAGGTGTGGAACAGTCACTAGCTATAACGGGAGACGGAATATTTTGATTTGGGGGGGATTACCACGAATGTGGGGAAAGGGAATTTGTTTTTGTTTAGTTTGTAGGATGAATGTTCTATCATCCATGTTTTTGCTTCTCTGTAAGAGTATATTCATATTGCAAGGTAATCTCAAACTCCTTATTGATCATAGATCAAACCGTTAATCTTAATTTAACTTCATGGAATTGCAGAGGTCTACAAAATCTTAAAAAACTTAAACAAGTTATGAATAAAATAAAAGACATAGATTCAAAAATTGTATTTTTACAAGAAGCTCATCTATTAGAGGAGGATGTAAAAAGAATTAGGAGAAGATGGCAAGGTAATGTGTTCACCTCATCATTTTCATCCCAAGCTAGGGGAGTTATGTTTCTCATACATAAAACAGTCCTATTTCAAATGAAAAATGTAATTAGAGATAAATTTGGAAGATATCTAATCATCCAAGGATCTTTGTTATTAGAAAATATAAATCTGGTGAACTTATACGGCCCCAATATTGATGATCAAAACTTCTTTGTTAATTTATTCCTCACTTTATCATCACTTACAGGGCAACATATAATAGCAGGGGATTTTAATTGCACATTGAATCCCAGTATAGATAGATCAATGGATGTAGGATGACCATTAATCATTTTATGAAAGAATTGAGATTGCTAGATATATGGAGAGAAATGAAACCACATGTCAAAGCCTATTCTTGTTATTCTAATACCTATAAGACATTCTCACGTATTGACTACTTTTTGATCTCTACAGAATTAAGGTCCAAGATTCAAAACTGTTTCTATGATAACATTGGGATCTCTGATCATGCACCCTGCTGTCTAATATATGTAGATAAGAAATTGACAAAGGACCCAGTTAGGTGGCATTTTCAGCATAAATGGCTTCAGGATGAGGAATTTGTTAAGTACATAGGAAAACAGATAGATGAGTTCTTTGATATCAATACTACACAAACAACGGCATGTATAAAGTGGGAGGCTTTCAAAGCTTTTATTAGGGGGCGTATTATTAGTTATACAGGTTCAAAATCTAAGAAGACCCGAGAGGAGAGAGTCCAACTGGAACGTAAAATAAAAATTCTTCAAGAAAAGGTGTATGCAGGAAGTAACCCACAGTTAGAGAACGAATTACTGATTCTGAGAACTGAATATGACAAAAAATCAGCGAATAGAGCTGCCTCGAGTCTTCTAAGATTGAAGCAAACTTTTTATGAACAAGGTGAAAAATCAGGAAAATTATTGGCATGGCAGATTAAACAATTAGAATCTAAAACACCAATTACCAGTATTATAAGTAATGGACAGGCAGTTATAGATCCTTTAGAAATTAATAGTGCCTTTAGATAATATTATGAAAAACTATATGATACAAAAAATGAAACTGACTTAACAAAACTAAATGGGTTTTTGGGTGGATTATCTATACCATGTATTCCAATTGAAAACAGGGAGATACTGGAGTCTAAAATTAGTCAAGAAGAAGTTGGGCAAGCCATTGATAATATGAAATCAGGAAAAAGAGCAGGACCAGATGGTCTTCCAGTTGACCTCTATAAAAAATTTAAGAATAAATTAATAAAACCACTGTTGGAAATGGTTTTAGAAGCATTTCAAAATGGTAATTTACCACCATACATGAATAATGCCTTAATTATTCTGTTGCCAAAACCAGGTAAACCCGCTAATAAATGTGAAAACATGAGACCAATAAGCCTATTAAATGCTGATCTTAAAATAATCCGTTGCGGCGGATGATAAAATAAGGCAGCGTTGTTGGAGGTTTTAAGTAGAGTTTTATTATCATACCGCTGTCACAAGCTCCGCTCCCGGCGCCGTGCAAGCGCGCCGAGAGCGAGCCCACGGCTCTCAGAGAAGGAGGACACAATGTCTGTGTCCAGCAGCTGTAGTTGCAGAAGTGAGATTGAGAGGCAGATTTACAGCACAGTGCAGCTTATATACTCAACTCAAACAATAGATCAAAGACATTCACAGCAGTTAATCTGGGCATTTGCATATCAGAGGTACAGACAGGATGCATGAACACAATGCATGGATGACAATTTAACCTCACGGCTGTAAACGCAGCATGCAGCGGAAAAAACCCAGGAGTGCGAGCTGACTGTCTCTGTGTTCTGTCTGTGTGTTGTGGGGGTTGAATCAAACCGCTACACTGCTCCCCCCCCCAGAGGGAACGGTAGGGGACCGTGACCTCGATGTTGCAGTCTGGGCAGCGAGCAGGGAAAAGCTCTGTGCAGGAGGAGGGGGTGGGGTAGTACATGCTGACCGGGCGCGGGAAAATCGTTCGAGTCGCGCCAAAAGTGTTTGCTGCTCCGTGATGTCCCGTCTGAACATGCAGAGATCAGAAGAAGAAAAATTTGTCACTGGCTCCTCCCGCGATTAAGTCCTGCAAGGATTAATAGCGGCCATGAAGAAAAGACGAGGCTGCGTGGCGGCTGTAATGAGAGCAGAGGGACTGGCGTGTTGACTTTAGGTTCAGGCGTAACCCTAAAGCCTCGGGAACCGCAGACAGCTGAATTCCCCTTGTGTGCCGTGGCTAAGACCATAAAATCCAGTGAGCAAGCTGCGTGCCTCAGGTGAACGAGCAAGCCTGAAGGGCCAGTGTGCAGCAGAAGGAAGGCGGTCAGAAAAGCCGTATGTGTCCCGTGCGTGGTGCGCCATCCTTGTAACTCCCCGGTGCGTGCGCCGGGGTTCCGTGATGGGTGGGCCAGCTGGAGAGGAGAACCCAGGGTCAGGGAGCTTAATCATCCCTGTTCAGTGTGTTGGAGCGGTGCAGGGAAGTAGACGCTCTGTCACTCGCTCGGTCATGGTGCGTTCAGGTCCACGTGTGCTCCGTCGGCCATGGGGATCGCCGTCGTGGAGAGGGGACGAGGTGCATGCGCTCTCGAGTGGAGGAGCTGTGAGCGCGGCCGGTCCAGCGTGGATGTGCCGATCTAGGCGTGCAGATCTCACCATGAAGTTTGCTGCGGCTTTCCCGGTCGTGGGTGGTCTCCGGAGAGTTTCACCTGGAAACTCTGCGTCGAAATCTCCCTGAAGCAGAAGGGAGCTGTTGCGTTCGCTTGTCGTCGGAGAATCACCGCCGGGTGTTGCGTTCGCTGGCAGCGTGTTCGTTTCAGCGTCGGGTCACCAGTGCGGCGGATGATAAAATAAGGCAGCGTTGTTGGAGGTTTTAAGTAGAGTTTTATTATCATACCGCCGTCACAAGCTCCACTCCCGGCGCCGTGCAAGCGCGCCGAGAGCGAGTCCATGGCTCTCAGAGAAGGAGGACACAATGTCTGTGTCCAGCAGCTGTAGTTGCAGAAGTGAGATTGAGAGGCAGATTTACAGCACAGTGCAGCTTATATACTCAACTCAAACAATAGATCAAAGACATTCACAGCAGTTAATCTGGGCATTTGCATATCAGAGGTACAGACAGGATGCATGAACACAATGCATGGATGACAATTTAACCTCACGGCTGTAAACGCAGCATGCAGCGGAAAAAACCCAGGAGTGCGAGCTGACTGTCTCTGTGCTCTGTCTGTGTGTTGTGGGGGTTGAATCAAACCGCTACACCGTAAAATTTTAGCAAAACGACTCCAAGAAATATTACCAAATATTATTAACCGAGATCAGAATGGCTTTATAATGGGAAGACAAGGCTTCCATAATGTAAGAAGACTATTTAATATTATTTATTCCAATAAAGAAGCACCGGATACAGCTCTCCTATCATTGGACGCCGAAAAGGCCTTTGATAGGGTCGAATGGCCCTATCTTTTTGAAGTCCTACAAAGGTTTGGACTTGGAAATAATTTCATAAAATGGGTCCAGATAATATACAATAATGCTACAGCAGAAATCCTAACAAACAGCAATATCTCAAAATCAATAAAAATCAATAGAGGATGTCGACAAGGC
The DNA here is from genome assembly GCA_020510985.1 of Pholidichthys leucotaenia. Classification (NCBI taxonomy): domain Eukaryota; kingdom Metazoa; phylum Chordata; class Actinopteri; order Cichliformes; family Pholidichthyidae; genus Pholidichthys; species Pholidichthys leucotaenia. The sequence continues at coordinate 84,319,982 of CM035840.1, read as the reverse complement.
TGTCCACTTTCACCTTTACTGTTTACTATGGCAACTGAACCTTTAGTGATGGCAGTACATTTACATCCACAAATATATGGAATTAAAGTAGGACCAACAGAACATAAAATCTCCCTGTATGCCGATGACATAATTTTGTTTATGTCGAATTTTAAAAAATCAATTCCGACCTTGTTAAATTTAATAAAGAACTTCGGGGATATATCAGGATATAAAATAAACAAAACAAAATCTTCAATATTAATGCTAAATGAGACCCAGAGAAATCATCCAACTCCTGAGGTAAACCAATTCAATGTTGTAAATCAGTTTAAATATTTAGGAATTCAAATTTTGCCTAAGCTAGAATCAGTCGCCAATGCCAACTATGAAACCTTAATGACAGATATTAATGAGTTACTTCAGAGATGGATGTCACTACCAATGTTGTTGATCGGGAGAATTAATATACTTAAAAGTAATATCTTACCAAAAATACTTTATTTATTTCAAAACATTCCTTTACCACCACCTTCAGATCTATTCTCAAGAATTAAAAAAAAGTTAGTGGAATTTATATGGAACAATAGGAAGGCTAGATTACATTTGTCCTTACTATATTTACCATTTGATCGTGGAGGTCTGAAATGTCCAAACTTTATGTTGTATTACTGGTCAGCACAACTGAGGTCTATGACATATTATTTTTCATCAAATGATCTTCTTCACTGGACTGAAATGGAATCATACAATTTACCTTTACCTCTTTCCTTATTCATATACTCAGACTCGGCTAAAAAACTACAGAAACAAGTTAAAAATCCAATTGTAAAGCATATGATCAAAATATGGTGTGAAACCAAAAAATATTTAAAAGAACCACACTCACTGTCACAATTTAGCCCAATATGGGGTAATCAATATTTTACACCAGGGAGAGCGGATACTGTATTTAAAATATGGAATTTAAAAGGGATTCAAAAGATTCAAGACTTATATTTGTCACGCTCAGATAACATAATGTCTTTTGAAGAACTGAGGATTAAATTCAATCTTAATAGAACACACTTTTTTAAATATCTTCAGCTTAGAAATTTTATTTGATCAAATCAAAATAATGCTCTCACCCGACCTACTTATTCATTTTTGGAAAAAATTTTGATGAAAGATAGTAAGAGAAAGGGTATTATTTCAGAGTTTTATAACTCATTGACACTATTCTCAAGTGAAAACTCACAGAAAAGACTGAATTATTGGAAAGAAGACCTGCAAATTGAAATTTCAGAGGAACAATGGGAAATGGCTTGTGCAGGAGCTCAAACCAAATCAATAAATGTACGTCTTAAACTGATACATTTTAAATGGTTAATGCGGATGTATGTTACACCAGTGGAATTAAATAGATATAACAAAAACATACCAGATACATGCACAAAATGTATGGAAAGTAAAGGAACCCTATTTCACTGTTTATGGGAATGTAGAAAAATCAGAATGTTTTGGGAAGAGGTGAGGGTAACAATTGAAAAAATAATTTCAAAACAAATCACATTGAACCCTAAACTGTTTCTGTTGGGTCTGTATCCAGAAAAACATAACTTTAGTAAGAGTGAAAGAGTATTCATAGACCTCAGTTTGCTTAATGCCAAAAAATGTATTGCACTACTGTGGAAAAAGACTCAGACCAGATGTGACTCAGTGGTTAAGACAGATGTTAACAAACCTTCCACTAGAAAGAATAACATATATACTGAAATCAAAGGAAAATGTGTTTGAGAATATATGGAGACCTTTCATTGATTATGTAAAGAAATTAAACATAACTTCTGAAGAAGAAGGTGAATGATATGTGTAGATCTTGCAAATTCCAAGCTGGTGAATGTATATTATGTATTCTTATGTAATATATTACCTAGACTAAACAGAGGAGCATTGTTGTTGACTTGTGTTTGTTAATGTTGTTGTTTTTATTACACTTTTTTTTTGTTATTTTTCTTTTTAATTTTTAAATTACTTTTGTGTTAGTGTCTGATTGTTTGTGCCATGTTTGTAAAAAAAAAAAAGGTTCAATAAAAATATTGTGGAAAAAAAAGAAAGAGCAAGCCATTCATTACAGCCTGAGGTTCATTAATCTCCTCTGCTGAATGTGAAATTGTTATTTTAACTCAAAACAACTGTTGGGATTTTTTCATTTTGAATCATTCTGTTAAAGATAGTGAATGAGATTCAAAACTCATTAAAAAGCTACGTAAATAAAAACAGACAAAAAAAATCCTGTCATAATTGGATAATGAATTCAGTTCTGTGCGCACCTGGAGGCTCTTCTCCGGGTCCATGGTGACAGCTCCTTTCCCAGTATAGGGCAGACTGTTTCTGCTGCCATCCAGTACTTGAAGTAAAAAGAGGACAATCCACTGAATTGTAAACCCATGCACTGTTTTTTTGTTTTGTTTTTTGTCTCTGCAGTGGAAATCTCTGTCTGCTGTGTCTTCAAATAGTTCATATTTAACTCTCATTTAATAGAAAACAACATCTCAGTGTGTGTTTTTATTAATCAAGATGCACACACAGGAACAGACATGAGATGTGATGACGTGATATGATGACAGACACAATAGATTAGTATGTGGACAGAATAATTTTTCACAGAAGAGAGGTACAGTATGTAATTTAAAATCTTCAAGCTGACAGTATCCCACCATGCATCCCTGTGTACCACATCCACACCAGAATGCACACATACTCCCTGTTCATTCATTCGCCTAAAAAATCAATACATTAATGCCTAATCTATGGACTATACTCCAATGGTAAGTCTGTGATTAAAATGAAAATAGTGGATAGAATAAAAAATTATTAAGTGTAAAGTGTACTCTGTCCATTAAAATGATTGAAAATCCAAGTGCATGCTGTGTTTCCTTATGTGCTCCTGTCAATAAGAGCTGCACGATTTCAATACACACCACTGAAATAGCATTAAAAATGCGCTTCGGACAACAGACCTCCTTTTTCCTGATCAAAAGTGCATTGTCATAAAATGCACCAAAATTCCAACGCACACGAGATTGCACACCACCACACCCCTTTGAAATGAGCCCCCTCCTCGCAGTGCAAAGCTGGCACACTGTCTACTGGTAATTAAATGGTGTGACACAAAGTGTCAAAAACAGACAATGAGCTCACAGAAACTAGCAAAAATACTGGCATAAGGCACAAAAGCGTGGTTCAAAAGCCTGCTGTTGATGTCATAAGAGGGCCCTATATTTCTATTCTCTTATAGTCAACCATTTATATATGTTATTATATGTTGTGATGGGTCTGTATACATTAAGAAGCATGATATTTACTGCCCACTGCTCTCCAATGAGTCACTGTTGGTCTTCATAAAATAGGGGTTCAATGGGGTGTGGTGTTCTGTGAACGTACGTGGATCTCTCCTCCATTCACAGCCGGTGAACAGAGTTGATGAGACCCGGTTACTGAAAACCTCATGTTTTTCTGCTGGAAAAACATGAGGGATGTGTGGATGGGAATGAAACACATCACTGGGTGTAAGGGGAGGGGCAGACAGACATCTGGGAGCCTTGAGAGAGCTGATGAGCTGAATCTGTTTTTTAATAGGTTCAACTCACCGTCTGTCACCCCCCGTAACACAGCCAGACCCCCACACACCCCTCCCCTCTCATTCTCTTGTGCAGCACCTCTTTCCCCCCTCACCCCCCTCCTTTCCATTGAAGACATCAGCACCAACCGCCACATCACTGTGACTACAGGCCAGGTGAGGAAATAGCTGGAGACACTCCGCCAGCAGAAGGCTACGGGCCCTGATGGTGTATCTGCCTGAATCCTGAGAACCTGTGCCAACCAGCTAGTTCCAGTACTGAAACATCTGTACAATCTGGGCCTGAGTCTGTAGAGCGTACCAGTACTGTGGAAGACATCCTGCCTGGTTCATGTCCCCAAGAAGTCGTCTCCATCGGACCTGAATGACTATCAACCAGTTGCCCTCGCATCTCATGTGATGAAGGTACTGGAGAGACTTGTCTTAGCCCACCTGAGGCCGCAGGTGAAGACATGGCTGGACCCTCTATAGTTTGCATATCAGCCCCATTTAGAGTTGAAGATGCTGTCATCTACCTGCTGCAACAAGCTCATCTGCACCTGGATGGCGGGGGAGACACTGTGAGAATCACGTTCTTTGATTTCTCCAGTGCATATAACACCATTCAGCCGCTGCTTCTGAGTGAGAAGCTGTGGGTGATGGGGGTTAACAGGCTTTGTGATCTCCTGGATTACTAACTACCTGACAGGCAGGCCACAGTTTGTCCAGCTGGGCAGTGTCTTGTCTGATGTGGTGGTTAGTGATACAGGAGCTCCACAGGGGAGTGTGCTTACCGACTTTCAGTACAACACCGAGTCATGCCACCTGCAGAAATTCTCTGACACGACTGTTGTTGGGTATATAAGAGGGGGAGAGGAGGGAGAGTACAGGGCATTGGTAGACAGATTTGTGGACTGGACTGAGCAGAATCACCTGAGGCTGAATGTCAGCAAGACCAGAGAGATGGTGATTGACATCAGGAAGAAGAGGACACCTTCACAGCCTTTGCGGATTGGGGGGAGGATGTGGAGGACTACAAATACCTGATTGTCGTGATCGGCAACGGACTGGACTGGAAATCTAACACCAATGCTGCGTACAAGAAGGGGATGAGCAGACTCTACTTTATGAAGAAGCTGAGATCCTTCAACGTGTGCAACAAGATGCTGAAGCTCTTCTACCAGACCATTGTTTCCAGTGCCATCTTCTTTGATGCTGTCTGTTGGGGTGGCGATATCAGAGCCAGTGACACCAACAGACTTGACAAGATTATCAAGAAGGATGGCTCTGTAATTGGTCTCAGGTCGGAGGCCTTTGAGACTGTGGTGGAGAGGAGGACACTGTACAAACTATTATCTGTCATGGACAACCCTGATCACCCCCTCCACCACACACTGGACAGACAGCAGAGCACTTCCTCCAGCAGACTGTTACAGCTCACTGCCTAATGGTCAGGTACAGGAAATCTTTTCTGCCACATGCCATTTCACTGTCCAATAACTCTCAATGTTGAATTTTGGTCATAACAATGCTGCCATACCGCAACTACAGTCTAATTGGTACCTCACATTTCACCCTGCCCCCGATAGTCCTGCATTGTACAGTCAATACTAGGACTGTCGCGATAACCGCAATTATGTAGTACCACGCTATGGACAAGCCTATTGCAGAGGAAAATGAGCAACCACAACAGCTGCGGTGTTCACTTTTTTTGTTTGTGGCTATATCTCATTGTTTACTTATGTGCCCCTATTGATTATTAAATAAATTGTTAAATGTTAAGCGTATTTTTATTGAAAACAGCATGTTTGCATCCGGTACTGTGGAAGCTTCCACAGCACACGGTGCTACCGCCATCAGCACCCGGCGGCGGCAGCACCATGTAGGGCACTCTCTCTCCAGACGGACTCCAGCAAGCAGTTAGCGGTAGAAGCGTTTGGACTCCTTGCTAAATACTGTATCTATCTATGTCTTTGACTTCCTTTATGAGTGTACAGGTTAAGTTGAACAAACTTAAGCTCTTTATTTAAATTCAGCAATACACAAAGTTCACTTTTTTGTACATAATTTACTTTTTTGGCATTTCACTTGCCTCTACCATGTCTGGTAACCAAGTTTGGTTGTATTCTGATTCCATTAAGATGAAATGCTTGGAGATGTCCCTGTTGACCCTGTGGAGAATCATATCTGAGATAAAAAAAAAAAAAAATCAATGTTGGTGAGTCATGTTGTTTGGACTCGAATTGTTGCCCTCTGGCTCTTCCCATTGCTCTTAGTAAAGCTGAATGCACACAAAGGGGTGGAGTATATACGGGGGGGGGGGGAGGGTGAAAAGTTCATAAGCTGACTAAGAAGGACTTATGTCTTTGAGGATCAAGAAGAACGCTTTTATACCACAGGGATCCAAGTGCTGCAACACCGATGGAAGGAGTGTTTGGACCAAAGGGAAGACTGGAAAAATAAACCACATTTGGTCAAATTTGACCACTGCATCATGGTCAGCCTATGAACTTTTCACCCCCCCCCCCCGTATTCACACACATACATACACTGAATAAAATGTAGATGTTATTTTAAACAAATTAAAAATGCATTTCTGTTTACCTAACATGGCTTGGGGAATTCAATATGGCTCTTGATGAAAGCCCTGCATTATATAATAAAGTGAATACTACTATATATACATAAGCATGCGCAAAATGGGCAAAAATATTTGTTTTAATATACAGTATTGCATACCTTAAGCTATATATTTTTTGTGTCATTATGGCCATCAATGAGCTAACAGGAATAGGATTTATATCTCCACTGTCTGCCTATTATTTCCGATCCATTAATTTTCTTAATTTTCTGGACAGGTCACCAGTAGCCAAATCAAAGCCAGTTGGCACTCTGCTTCTGTCTTCTAAAGCTGCTTTCTATGAAAAATTAAATCCTCTCAAGTGTCATATTTTCAAGTGTCTTGACATTGTAGTCAGTTTATCTGTTACACAGCTGTTTTTTTAGGTCTGGACACATAATTGGTTCCCATTAGTGTCAAGCATCAAGAGGACAAAGAGGAATTTTAAAGATGTGTTAAAAATGTATGAGTGTAGTAACCTGAGAGCAATACGTAGAGAGCTGTGCTGCTATGATCAGCAACAAAATGTGAAAAGCTTCAATTCGTCATTGATAGATTCCACAGCTGGTGTTATGGTTTGAGTGAGATAAAATAAACTGTTTACACCATTCTGCATATTGCTCTTTATTCTCTGTTTTTAGCTTTTTTGTTGATACTGTGTGTTTTGAAGGATCATGTCAGGACAACTGTGTATTCCTTCCCCTGCTGGAGAACCCTGCTGGAGACAGACACTCTTCTATCAATCCCACCATCAGCCACTCAGCATCCTGGGGCTCATCCTTTGCCAACAGTTCCGACCAGCAGTCTGGTGAGTGTGCCCAAGCTAAGCGCTGTCCCTGTTTGTAGTGCTCAGTATCAAAGTTTCATAAATAAAGTTTTAGGTCAGGCTGAAATATGAAGCTGACTTCTCACTGTATTAAACTAGTTTACCCTAGCCAGGGTATGAGTTCCTGTTTAAGCCATGAAGAGTTTTAATAATGACCGTGTTGGTGCTGAAGTTGGTGCTGAAGTTGGTGCTGTTTCCAGTGTGGAAATGTGAAAATGACGAGGCAGAGTTTATCTCTCGAGTCAGTTTTATTCACATCGTCCAACATCACGAAGCAGAATAAAAAGAGAGCGACAAAGGGAACTCTCGTCCTTAAATACCAGGACTCTTACAGTTAACAGGTCACATGTCTCACAAAACCATTGCATTATAAAGACAGCAACAATGCATCCTCTCTGCATGATATCACACCACTATCTACAATGCATCCCCTCATTAATCCTTTAATTATATCCCACAGTCTCAAGCTTTGCATACCAAAGCTAACTCTCCTGCAGCTTCCTGTAATAACCACAGAAGCTCTGCCCTTGCTCTGGTCTAAAATGTGAGTCCAAAAGCAGGTCACAAATGTGTGTCCCCACACAAAGCCCCCCCAGCATTTTAGAACAAACAAGGGAAAAACAACATGCATGCCGTGATAGTATCAATACACATTAGTCCACAAGCTGTCTGGGCTTCCGTCTCCTGCCGTATCTGCTGTAGCTGGGGTTGGACGTCTCCGCGGCGCTGTGACGCTGGGGGTTTGCCGTCTGGGGGTGGGAACCTTTTGTCAGCACCTAACTAACTAACTAACTAACTAACCTGCACTTATATAGCGCTTTTCTAGTCACAAAGACCACTCAAAGCGCTTTCATTAATACTAACCCTCTATTCTAAGGGCCTATAGGAAACAAATATCTAGGGACAATTTAGAACAGCCAATTAACCTAACATGCATGTTTTTGGCATGTGGGAGGAAACCGGAGAAATCCCGGAGTAAACCCACGCAACACGGGGAGAACATGCAAACTCCACACAGATCACTGTTGGTCGGGGGCTGGGATCGACCAGTGGGGGTTCTGGGGAAACATTACTCTGTGAAGCCCTCCGCGGGGGTCTGCCTCGCCGCGGGGCCCTCACCAACAGCACTTGCTCATCTGCCACCACAAAAGCGGGTTTGAGTGTTAACATTGTGTGTTAACCACTGGACACCAGATACCCTCAATTAAAACTGAGCTCAGTAAGTTGGCCAGTGAATTAAATAAATAAGAACTACAGCACAGACTTAATGGAATTTCACATGTCAAGTGATTGCCACATATAGGCTCCGACAGCTGAAGCTAACAGTTAACATCAGCTTAGAATCAACCACGGGTTTGAACATTGGCAAAAGAAAGAGGGTGGAGTGAACTGGGGGTCATTGTCATTTAAAGGAACTTCCACTGAAACTGTTCATTCTGAGGAAGGTTGCTTAAGCTGAGGGGAAAATGACACTCATTATTAAAACCCTGAGGTATTTTGACCAATGCATGTTACATATACCGTATTTCAATAAGACCAATAGGAATTGTTAGCATGTTAGAAAAAGTGCATAATATTTCACCTTTACACACACACAAGCCTTTCGGCTGCTCTCTAATCAGGGTCACCACAGTGGCTCATGGGTCAGCATACAGTATTTGATCTGGCAAGGATTTTTATGCCAGATGCCCTTCCTGACACAACCCTCACCATTTTATCCAGGCTTGTGACTGACACAAGGAGTACACTGGTTTTGTCACGAGCTGAGTCCGATGTTTTGCCAGACTCAGTCTTGTGGCTCTTTTGTTGTATTTTGATATATTTATCTGTTGTATTTTTGGTGCCTTCTTTGAGTTGTCACTGCGTCCTATTTATCTGTTTATGTTTCAGTTTGTGTTGGCTATGTCCTGCCTCATTTGTAATTATTTTCTAGTCTGTATCTGGTTTTGTTTATATTTATTCTGTGGGCTGACAGCTGTCAGGTGACATTTCCAGGTTTGTGTCGGTGCCACCTGTCAAGCTGTCAGCCGCTCCTTCCTCACCCTCAGCACTACCAGCCAGTCCCAATAACTGGTTATTGTTCCTTTCTCCTGCTCAGGTGCACTCACACCTGTTATCACTCATGTTGTCATACCATTCACTACTTAAGCTCTGTCTGTTCACATTTTCATTGCGGCTACATTGAATGTTCAACTTCTGATTCTTTGTCTGGACAATTCTTGTGTAATCCTCGTCTCCTCCTGAGCTTGGCGGCTCAGGAGTGCACTTCCCTGTAAGCTGTTTTTTGCATTTTGTGTTTTCGGCACAATTATTTTTGGACTTTTGTTCTTTTCTTTAATGAATATCACAATACCATTCATTGCTTGGGTTTGTCTCTCTGCCCCATAGGGGCCTACGCATGACAGAATGTAGCCGCCTGTAAAAACAACCCAGCTGTGGTATCTGTGCATTTTTTCCTTTTCTTTTTTCGCACCTGCTTGTTGGAGCTCACGATGTCCCAGGCTCGCCGACCTCGCCGAATTAAAGGAGGAGCGGCAGCGGGGTCTCACAGCATGGAGGAGTAATAGGTGGTGGAGTTCATCCAGGATTTCTTAATGAAGCTCTCGAAACCCGAGGACCCAAGCAGATGTGGGACTGTTTGTATGGAGCAGTGGCTATCCTGGATGCACACCCCGGCCTATGGAGCTACCCACAATACGCAGATCTGCTGTCCACGGTCTGCGCGCTCCAGCGGTCATTTCCCGGGTTGACGTTCTCCACAGAATTGAGGTGGAGGCGCTCTCCTCAGCTGACGCCCATCTCCCATCACACTTCGCCCGACTACCCTCCAGCTTCTGCACGCACATTGCCAGCTTCACAGCGGCGCCGTCACCCTGCTCAGGATCATCAGAAAAATGCCTCCACCTCTCAGTCAGCAACTCTTCTAACATCGAGTCAGACATCTCCTGCAGCAGACTCATCAAGGAGATGAGTTCTTCGTCGTTGGCTGTCACGTCAGTCACCGCCTCCTTCCCTGCTGCTGTTTCTCCTGTCTCCTTGGTGTGTCCTCCCACTGCTGAGGGCTTGGCTGCGTCCTTTCTGGCTCCGTCCACCTCCGCCTCTACGGAGACAGCTCCTCCATGATCCATAGAGGGGCCTAAATCCACCGTAGTCATGGAGAGGGGCGACCATGCAGCAGGAGACATCAGATACCGGGATGACAGGCAAGTGCTACTTATTTCTTCCTCAGTGAATGATAATTTACCTTGCCTGATTCCCAGTAGAGAGACTGAGGACGTGCAGTCCCCTGAGTTCTCTCCACCTGCTGCAATAAACAAATTTTCACCTGCCCTCTCCGTGTCTCCTCCTCTTGCCCCTGAGTGTCCGCCGGCCCTGGAACTCAACTGCCGGACAATGGAGGAGCCTGCAGTGCTGGAGGACACCATCCTAGTTCTGCAGTCACAACTTGGATCGAGGGAGGATGCTGAACCCGAGCTTGCCACACAAAGTCCAGTGCCAATGGTGAGCCAGACCCCAGCCATCACGTTGGATGAGCCTCCTGCGTGGGTCATCCCACCTGGGGCCGAAAGAACTGCCATGACCATCATACCTGCTGTGGAGGCCGCTGCAGCAGAGTGGAAGCCCAAGCTGAACCTCCTGAGGGCTGAGCCCGAAGAGTCATCGTCGCCTGGATCGTCGGAGTCCTGGACGGCGGTGGAGCTCGAGCTCAGGCAAGTGCTCTCTTTTGTTTTTCTCCTTTCTATCCTTGAGCAATCTTGCCTTGCTCTTGGTGAGGTGAGCCAGGTGCAGAGCTTGTCTTGCCGGACTCCGCCGCTGCCGGTGACTCTGACCCCCCTTCTCTTTGTGCTGTGTCTGAGCTCTCTCCCAGGGTCACCGGAGAGGATCCAACACTGCCAGATATCTCCATAGGTCCAGGTTTGCCACTGGAGGTCACCCAGGGTCCAGCTTCTCCCGTTGAGGTCGTCGCAGGTGTCCTGTCCCAGCCCAGGACCTCCGTGGGTGCAGCTCAGCTCCTGCCAGAGGCCGTTGTCTGGGTTCCTCCGCCACAATCCAGGTCTCCGTGGGTGCTGCATCCCACTTGGGGACCATCGTGGGTGCTGCACCCCAGCTTGGAGCCGATGTGGGTGCTGCGTTCCGGCATGGGTCCGGCATGGGTCCGCCATGGGTGCTACGCCTCAGCCCAGGGTCCACCGAGGGTGCAGCATTGGCCCAGTCCGGGTCCACCGGGGGTGCTGCAGTGCTCCAGCCCAGAGCCACTTAGGGTGCTGCAGTGCTCCAGCCCGGAGCCACTGAGGGTGCTGCAGTGCTCCAGCCCGGAGCCACCGCGGGTGCTGCAGAGCTCCAGCCCGGAGCCACCGCGGGTGCAACTTTGCCCCCATCCGAGACCACCGAGGGTGTCGGGATCCCCCTTCCTTCTCCGCCAGATGCCATCAGGGTCCCCTTTCTTCCTCAGCCTGATGCCGTTGGGGGTCCTCCTTCCTCCTCAGCCTGACGCCATCAGGGTTCCCCTTTCTAAACAAGATGGCGCCCACAGCGGCCGCCGTGGTGTATCGCTGCCCTTTAATTTTTATAATTTGTCTGTTTTTGTTCACTGATTGTGCATCTGCCGGTTCATACACCCGTGAAGAACTACTAAATATCAGGACTCTCACCCCCATGGACCTTCTTCCAGTTTTTTTAGCTCCTGCCGCTGATCTGATCCATTGTTTGGCCAAAAAAGCAAGACGGCGGAAAAGAGGGAAGAGAGGAGGGATTCTCGCTCGGCTACGAAAAAGAGGCTCGCGAACAGCCTTGCCTGGCATATTTCTATCCAATGCCAATTCTCTCCTGAACAAGGTAGAAGAATTAAGACTGCTGATGCGTTTCAAGGACCTCGCTTCCTCGTCTGTCATCTGCTTCTCTGAGACCTGGCTTAATGAGAACATTCCAGATAGCGCGATCAGCCTCGAGGGTTTCCAGCTGATTCGTGCTGACCGCGTCACAGAGCTGTCCGGTAAGTCTATCGGAGGAGGAGTGTTCTTCTATATTAACAACAGCTGGTGCTCTGATGTAACGGTGATTTCCAAACACTGTTCTCCCGCCCTGGAATTTCTTTTCATTAACTGCAAGCCATTTTATTCCCCGCGGGAGTTTGCCTCATTCATTCTCGTCGCTGTGTACGCCCCTCCTGACGCGGACACGCGCGAAGCTCAGCGCGTGCTCGCAGATCACATCCAACTTACGGAGCGGAACTTTCCAGACTCCCTGGTTATCATGGTGGGCGATTTTAACCAGAGCAATCTGAGTCACAAGCTCCCCCGCTACAAACAGTGTATTAAATGTCCAACCAGAGGAAATAACACGCTGTTATACTTCAGTAAAGGACGCATATCGCGCTGTTCCCCGCGCTGCGCTGGGACTATCTGATCACGTGATGGTCCACCTCATCCCCACATACAAACAAAGACTGAAACTCACTAAACCTGTTGTGACCACCACAAAGAAATTGACCAGTGAAGCTGGAGAGAAACTGAACACATGCATGGAAATAACTGACTGGGACATGTTTGAAAGAGCCACACATGATCTTAATGAGTACACATACACTGTGAACTCATATATCAACTTCTGTGAAGAGCACATTCTCCCATCGCGCACCAGGATAAGATATTCTAATGACAAGCCCTGGTTCACAGCTAAGCTCAGACGGATCAGGAAGGAGAAGGAAGCAGCGTTGAAAAGTGGAGACAGGGACTGCTACAGGGAGGTCAAATATCGGTTTAACAGAGAGCTGAGGAGAGCTAAATCTGTATATTCTGAGAAACTCCAGCAGCAGTTCACTGCTAATGACTCGGCTTCTGTGTGGAGAGGACTGAGGCAAATCACCAACTATCGGCCTCAGGCTTCTAAAGGTCAGGATGACAAAGCCCTTTGTCAAAGACTGTCCCAACACTATGCCCGTTTTGACACCTCGTCAGCTGTGTCCAACTCACCCACTCCACCCAGCTCCACTGCCTCCTCAGCCCCTAATTCATCAAGAGCGGTCCCCCCCTCCTCCTCCTCCTCCCCCCCCTCCCCTTGTCATCAGTGAGCAGGACGTGCACAGACAGTTCTCCAGACTGAACCCGCGCAAGGCCCCCGGGCCGGACGGTGTGTCTCCCTCCACCCTGAGACACTGTGCGAAAGAGCTGGCTCCTGTCTTCACAGACATTTTTAACACCTCCCTTAAGCAATGTCATGTGCCGACCTGCCTCAAATCCTCCACCATCATCCCTGTCCCCAAGAAGCCACGGATTACTGGACTTAACGACTACAGACCTGTAGCGCTCACCTCTGTAGTCATGAAGTCCTTTGAGCGCCTGGTCCTGTATCACCTCAAGTCCATCACCACACCCCTCCTAGACCCGCTGCAGTTTGCCTACCGTGCTAACAGGTCTGTGGACGACGCAGTCAGCCTGGCCCTCCACTCCATCCTGCAGCACCTGGACTCCCCGGGAACCTACGCCAGGATTCTGTTTGTGGACTTCAGCTCCGCATTCAACACCATCCGCCCCGATCTGCTCCAGGACAAGCTGTCCCTGCTCAACGTGCCTGACTCCCTCTGCAGGTGGATCACCGACTTCCTGACGGACCGGAGACAGCATGTGCGGCTGGGGAAGTCTGTCTCAGACTCTGTTAGCATCAGCATTGGATCACCCCAGGGCTGTGTACTTTCCCCCCTACTCTTCTCCCTTTATACCAACTCCTGCACCTCCTCCCACCAGTCTGTTAAGCTGATTAAGTTTGCGGACGACACCACCCTCATCGGGCTCATCTCCAACGGTGACGAGTCCGCCTACAGGGAAGAGGTGGCCCAGCTGGTGTCCTGGTGCAGCCACAACAACCTGCAGCTGAATGCTCTGAAGACAGCGGAGATGATTGTGGACTTCAGGAAAGTCACATCCCCCCTGCCCCCCCTCACCATCACAGGCTCTCCCATCACCTTTGCAGATCCCTTCCGCTTCTTGGGCACCACCATCACCCGAGACCTCAAATGGGAGCCAACCATCAGCTCCCTCATCAAAAAAGCCCAGCAGAGGATGTTCTTTCTGCGGCAGCTGAGGAAGCTCAAGCTACCCACCAAGATGTTAGTGCAGTTCTACACGGCCATCATCGAGTCCATCCTCACCTCCTCCATAACTGTGTGGTACGCAGGAGCCACTGCCAGGGACAGACTAAGGCTGCAGCGCGTCGTACGCACTGCTGAGAAGGTGATAGGCTGCAAGCTCCCATCTCTCCAGGACCTGTACATCTCCAGGACCCGGAGGCGTGCTGGCCGGATCATAGCCGATCCTTCACATCCTGGTCACGTGCTGTTTGCCCCCCTCCCCTCAGGTAGAAGGCTTCGGTCCATTTGGACTAAAACCTCCCGGCACATGAACAGCTTTTTCCCCTCTGCCATCAGACTGCTGAACACTAAGTGACTTTTGACTCTCGTGCACTATGTACAGCAGCTCAACCAGACTCATGTCAATCATCACTGTTTTTCTGTTGCATTATTGACTGCACTATGTGGTACTTCACATTATCTGCTACATGCTAATTTTTTAAAACTGCCTTGACTAGTACTACTCATTATTACTAGTATTATTATTATTATTACTTATTATTACTTATTTTTCTACACTTATTGCACGTTTCTAGTCCTTTAGTTTTTTAGTTTATCCCTTTTTCTCATTATGTTTTTAATGTTGCAGCATGGCACCGAGACAAATTCCTAGTTTGTGTATCACATGAACAATGGCAATAAACCTGATTCTGATTCTGATTCTGATTCTGATTCTTTCCTATCTACCAGGTAACGTCGTGGTGCTCCTTCCTTGGCTCACCCCTCCATCATTGGGCCTCCCAGTGGGGGAGCCGCCTCCCGGGCCGCTCTTTTGTTCAGGTGGCTTAAGAACTCGGGCCAGCCACCGGAAAGACTGAGCCACCGGGTTGGGTGGTCCTTATTCTCCGGCAGGCCACCTGACTCATTCCATCTGGCTGTCCGGCTGGCCTGGGACTTCGGCAGGCCACCTGACTTGTTTCACCTTGCCATCCGCCGGGCCTGGGACTTTGGTCGGCCCCCAGAACTCTAAAGCTCCTTTGGCCGAGGGGGGGGGGGGGTGTCTAACTCTGTGTTATTTTTGCCGGACTCAGTCTTGTGGCTCTTTTGTTGTATTTTGATATATTTATCTGTTGTATTTTTGGTGCCTTCTTTGAGTTGACACTGCGTCCTATTTATCTGTTTATGTTTCAGTTTGTGTTGGCTATGTCCTGCCTCATTTGTAATTATTTTCTAGTCTGTATTTGGTTTTGTTTATGTTATTCTGTGGGCTGACAGCTGTCAGGTGACATTTCCAGGTTTGTGTTGGTGTCGCCTGTCAAGCTGTCAGCCGCTCCTCCCTCACCCTCAGCACTATCAGCTGGTCCCAATAACTGGTTATTGTTCCTTTCTCCTGCTCAGGTGCACCCACATCTGTTATCACTCATGTTGTCATACCATTCACTACTTAAGCTCTGTCTGTTCACATTTTCATTGCAGCTACATTGAATGTTCAACTTCTGATTTCTTGTCTGGACAATTCTTGTGTAATCCTCGTCAACTCCTGAGCTTGGCGGCTCAGGAGTGCACTTCCCTGTAAGTTGTTTTTTGCATTTTGAGTTTTCGGCACACTTATTTTTGGACTTCTGTTCTTTTCTTTAATAAATGTCACAATACCATTTAGTGCTTGGGTTTGTCCCTCTGCCCCATAGGGGCGTACACATGACAGAATGTAGCCGTCTGTAAAAACAACCCAGCTGTGGTATATCTGTGCATTTTCTTTTTTCGCACCTGTTTGTTGGAGCTCACGATGTCCCAGGCAGAGCAGGAATGGACAGCGGAGTTCATGCGGGATTTCTTTCTTTCCTTTTTTTTTTTTTTACACCTTCACACCCACATGCTCCCATCTCACCCATATGCACCAACTCCCTCTCACTCACCCGGACCAACCCATTCTCTCTCACTCCTGTACCCATTCAAACTCACCACTCATTCACCCTTGTTTCATAAGGCGGCTGCGAAGCAGATGCAGTGAGTCTGAATGCACACCAGTGCCCCGTAGTGACCGGGGAGACCACCGGCACAGGCCACAGAAGCAGACCCCCACCCCTGGCACCCACCTGAGCGACTGATCAGCAGACCACTGCAGGTGCCCCGAGATGCCACCCGACATGCAAAGCGCCGCTCAAAACCGACCCACCATCACCACTTCTATTCATCACCCCCTCACTCTCACTTACGCTCATATTCAGTCCCCTTCTCACTCCCTTGGTTGTATCTATACATTCAGTAGCACCCAGGGATTTTGACAACATGATGGGTCCCAGGCTCCCCACCGGGCCCCCATGCCCCCAACAGGAGGAGGGCAACAGGGGTGGGGGAAGACGCCCCCCCGCCGTACAAAACATGGTGGGTGTATGTCGGTTATATAATGTAGTTGTGTGTAAATGTGTGGACTACCAAAGTGCAATTAAAATTGGGGGGATAGTGATTGGAGCACCGCTAGCCACTGCGATGGGCAGCGGGGCCCCCATCCCCCCAAGCCCTCAATGTCTAAAATGCAAATAAAATTGAGGTGAGCGCAGCCCCACCGAGCAGCAAAGGTATCCCCTTCGCCGACACAGTGCGGCACACCCCCACCCCAAATCCTTAAATGTATCCAAGAAGATGTATATTCCACCCAGAGTCAGGGGGAGGAGGAGGGTGGGAAATAAGACTGGGAGGGAGGTGGTCTAAAAGTGAGGCCATCCCCCCCCCAGAAGCCAGCTTGCAAACTGATTCATGAGGCCACCCACTGCCCCCACATCCCAACCCAGGGCAAGGGCCGCCAGTGCAAGCAGCCCAGGACCCACCAGCATCGCGCCCCAGCGCTCCCAGCACCACAAACATGATGGGGCAGCCATACTAATTCCCACTGATCTTACACACACAAACATGGACAACAATAGTCACAATAGTGAACAATGGGCCGGACCCACACGGCGCCCCACATGCCAAGCGACACCCCTGAGCACCCATGCAAGCCCACCGACCACCCACCCCAGACGCACACCTACAGCGGCAGGCCGCCCTGCAGCCACAGCCACCCCGGAGCAAGCCGACAGAAATACAGCCACCAACCCACACCAACGCCCCCCCAACCACCCCCAAGCACCAACACACACCAGGGGCAATGTGACAAAGCGGCTCACCCCGCGACACAACAGCAGGGCGGCCGGGACAAGCAGGCCCCGAAATGCTAACCCCCATGCCACTAGATGGACTACACCACCCCTGCCACCCAACAAAGTTCTCCTACCCATACACACATCCTCCACCCTCAGACATCCACCCACAGGTAACCACACCCATACACACACGTACCCACACACACCATCACACATGCCCACCTACACCCACACACAGCCCCACTTGCCCACTCACAACACACACACCCACTTCCGCATCCGCTCATACACAAGTCCCACTCACACCCACTCTCACACACATACACACACACACACACACACACATGCACACCCACACCCGCAGACCCCAGTGGACGGGGAGGGTGACCCAGGATGCAGGCACCTACCCTAGGGTGCCGCCAGGGCCCCAGAGAAAATACGACCCCACCACGCAAGGACACACTGGGGCTAACCCGCACCACTGACGCACACCTGACCCCGGCCCATGGGGGGGACGCCCCCCCTCTCCAGCACCAGGGGCCCAGGGCCAGTCCCAGACCCCCTCCTGGGAGGTGAGGCCCCAGCGCCCCCCCCCCCGCCCCTGGCCAGACAAATGGCCACCCCAGAACAGGCTCCCCGGACACCCACAGTCGGGGTGCAGCCAGCCGCCAGAGGCTCCAAGGAGAGCGAGCCACCACCCGCCACCCCTCAGGTTATTGAATTAATAAGCGGGGACCAGAGAGAATTGAATTCTGCCAATTGGCTTAGTTCAGACTAAGGAGCTTCATGTGTCAGACCATTTTTGTGTTCTTTTTAATTTATCAGTTAAATCAGTCTGTTACACTGGAAAACGGGTAAAATGCTCTCGTGTCATTGACCATTTGTCAGCTGTGAAATTTTCTGCTGCCTTTGACAGCAGTGTGGTTTTATCCTCTGATGACGACACTGAGAGCTTGGTCTGCTCTTTTAACTCGCACTGTTCAAGCATCTTAGATGTAGTTGCTCCCTTTAAAACCAGGACTGTCCGTGCTGTTAATTCATCCCCCTGGTTAAATGATGATCTCTGTTGTTTTAGACGTAAATGTCGGAGGGTGGAAAGACTGTGGAAGTCCACTAAACTTGAGGTGCATCGATTGTACCTTAAGGAGCTGTTAATTGAATTTAACAATATGATAAAAATGGCAAGAACTTCTTATTTTTCCAACATCATCTCCTCCAATAGCAACAATTCAAAGATCCTCTTTAGTACAATAGACAGTATAGTTAATCCTGTCAGTTCTGCTCCCCCTGTTTATTCATGTAATGACTGTAACAAATTTCTTTCCTTTTTTGTTGACAAGGTCACTGTTGTTAGGGCTGGTTTTACTCATTCCTTTCCCCTAATCCTTGATTGTCCTAACAGACAGGCCTTTTTAAGTGATTTTACCCCAATTTCTTTTGAGGATTTGTTAGTGTTGGTGAGCTCCATGAAATCCTCCTCCTGCGTTTTAGATATTTTGCCTTCCTCAATGTTAAAAGAGGTAATTGGCTCAGTGGGTACGTCTTTGGTTTATATCATTAATAGTTCACTTGAATCTGGTTATGTACCCTCGTATTTTAAACATGCAGTTGTGCAGCCGCTTTTAAAAAAACCTAACCTTGATCCATCTGTTTTTAAAAACTTCAGGCCAATTTCTAAGCTTCCTTTTATTTCTAAGCTTTTAGAAAAAGTTGTTGCCAAGCAGCTCACTGACTTTCTGATTGAACATAATATTTTTGACAAATTTCAGTCAGGCTTTTGTCAGAAACACTCGACAGAGACCGCTCTTCTGAGGGTGTCAAATGATATTTTAATGTCATCAGACTCTGGCAAATGCTATGTTTTAGTGTTATTAGATCTTACTGCAGCATTTGATACTATTGATCATTTTATTTTGTTACAAAGGCTTAGAGATTGGGTAGGTATTTCTGGAAAAGCTCTGGATTGGTTTTTCTCCTACCTTTCTGGTAGGAGCTTTTCCGTGGCTGTTGGCTCTTATTCATCTGACTCTGCTTCTTTAATCTGTGGGGTGCCTCAGGGTTCTATTCTGGGTCCACTTTTATTTGCCCTATATATGCTGCCACTTGGTTCTATTATCAGCAAATTTAAAGGTGTGTCTTATCACTGCTACGCTGATGATTTACAGCTACTTTTCTCTTTTAAGCCTGACCATGTTGACAATTTAAAAATTATTCATGATTGTCTGTCTGCAATCAAGGACTGGATGTTTAGTAACTTTTTGCAACTTAATGCTGATAAAACTGAAGTCCTTATTGTAGCACCTGATAATCTAATTCCTAAGTTGGTTAATAGCATTGGTTCATTAAGCTCTAACGTACGGTCTAATCTAAAAAATCTTGGTGTCATTTTCGATCAATCAATGAGTTTTGATCAGCATGTCAAATCTCTGACCCGGAGTTGTTTTCTCCATCTTAGGAATATATCCAAAATTAGGGTCATTGGTTTCCTACACTCAGTTAGAAATCATTATTCATGCCTTTGTTTCTTCACGTTTGGACTATTGTAATGCTCTTTTTACATGTCTTAGCAAATCCTCTTTACACCGCCTACAGTTAGTCCAGAACGCTGCTGCAAGATTACTAACTAGGTCCAGTAGATTCTGTCATATCACTCCTGTTTTGGCCTCCTTGCATTGGCTTCCCGTAAATTATAGAATTGATTTTAAAGTTCTTGTTCTTACTTACAAAGCCATTCATGAAGAGGCACCTTTTTATATTAGTGACCTGCTCTCTCTACACCAGCCCAGCAGGTCTCTCAGGTCTTCTCATCAGAATCTATTGGTAGTTCCTCGTACTAGGCTCAAAACCAAAGGCGATAGAGCCTTTGCTGCTGTTGCTCCCAGACTGTAGAACTCCTTGCCTTTTGAACTTAGATCTGCACCTTCCATTGGTGTTTTTAAGAAGCAACTAAAGACCCACCTTTTTAGCCTGGCTTTTTAACTATGTGCCGATTGTATTTTTATGTGCTTTTACTGTCTACTTTGTTTTACTGTTTTATGTGCCTGTGTTTTTATTTTGTTTTTTACCATGTTAAGCACTTTGTGACTCTGTCTGTGAAAGGTGCTCTATAAATAAACTTATTATTATTATTATTATTATTATTGATTATTTGAGGAGGCTGACAATCTCTCCAGGCTAATATAATCTAATAGTAAGTTATTATAATAAGTCATGCATAAGTTATTTCTTGATTTCCAATTCATGAGGATAGTTTTCTTTGCGATGCATAAGGCAGTGAGAACCATGCATGACATCCTTGCATCTATATTTATTTCACTTAAATCACCTAATATGCAAAGTGTAGGTGAGGATGGGCCACTATACCTAAGCCATGCCGGCAAGTCCTCACATGTCTTCTGCCAGAACTTTTGAACTGGTGCACAGGACCACATAGCATGCATATAGCTATCTGGGATATTGCTGGTGCAGTGAGAGCAGATATTTGTGTGACTCAGGCCCATTTTGAACATCCTTTGTCCTGTGTAATGAATTCTATGTAGAACTTTCCTCCTCATTGATTGATAGGTCTGTCTCCCATTTTGATATTGGAAGAGCTATGGACTCATCCAGCTTTGATAATAGTCCATGTGTTTTCGATATCAATTTAGGGGAACAAAGATTTAGAAACTCTGCCACCTTAACTGGTACCTCTAAATCTTTCTGATTAAGATTAAATTTTGCTTTTATTATGGATTTAAGCTGTTTGTATTCAAAATACTTTTTATCACTGATGTTGTACTGTGACACTAGTTCCTGAAATTGGATAAAATTTCCACCTTGAATAAGATGTTCTAAGTTATTTATTCCCTTCTCTTGCCATAGTGGAAAGTTTAATGTCCTCTTTTGTTGCAAGATATCAGGATTATTCCAAATGGGTGTGAGTTTACAGGGGACAAGTGAAGACCCCGTTATTTTTAAAAATTTCCACCAGAGAGGAGCTGATATTAATACTTTTAAAACAGTCATGGCATTTAATACAGGGACTTATAAAGGGTAAGTCAGAGATATTTAGCGACCCGCAGAGAGTCTGTTCAGCATCTAACCATGGGTTTCCTAGTGGAGTTGATTTTGTCCATTTTGAAACAAACTGCAGTTTACTGGCTAAAAAGTAATTAAAAAAATTTGGTAGCTCTAAGCCTCCACAATCTTTTGCTTTTTGAAGAGTTTTTAAACTAATCCGTGATGGTTTATCCTTCCATAAAAATTTACTTAGATTTGAGTCTAAAGACTTAAACCAGGCCATTGATGGTTGGGTAGGAATCATTGAGAACAAATAGTTGATTTTAGGAAGGATCATCATTTTAACAATTGTGACTCTTCCCATTAATGATATAGGTAGTGTCCTCCAGTGCATAAGGTCGTCTTGTATTGTTTTTAAAAGGGGAATGTGATTTAGTCGCAATAACTCTGAGAGGCTGGGGGAAATATTCCGAAATATTTAATATTACTGTACCTGATTGTATTGGAATAGTAGATGTATTTGAGAAATTACAATTTATAGGTAGAACTATTGACTTACCCCAGTTAATAGAGTATTCTGATAATGATGAAAATTTATCAATGAGCGCCACTGTCTGAAGAAGAGATCTTTGTGAGTTTTCAAGGAAAATCAATACATCATCAGCATAAAGACTTATCTTGTGTTCTTTTTCTCCAGTTTGGATACCTCTGATATCAACATTTTGTCGTATGGCTGCTGCTAATGGTTCAGTAAAGATGGTATAAAGTGAGGGAGCGAGTCGACACCCCTGCCTAGTACCTCTCTGGATATTAAAGCTTCAGGAAGTCTGATCATTTGTTCGGACAGATGCAGCTGGACAGCTATATAGTGTTTTAATCCAGTTTATGAAAGATGAACCGAACCCGAACTTATTTAACACCATAAAAAGAAATTTTCAGTTAACACGGTCAAAGGCTTTCTCTGCATCCAGGGACAAGATTGTAGTTTCTACATTATTGATCTTGCAGTATTCTATTAAATTAAATAGCCTGCGTGTATTATTAGCTGAGTGCCTACCCTTGATAAAACCTGTTTGATCTGGGTGTATAATAAACGGAATTATCCTTTCCAGTCTTTTGGCCAGAGCTTTGCAAATTATTCTAAGATCGACATTCATAAGTGAGATGGGACGGTAGCTGGATGGAAGCGAAGGTTTTCCAGGTTTAAGGAGCAGAATAATACTAGCCAAATTCATATTTGGAGGGATTACATTATCTTCTTTAATTTGGTTCACCTTTTAACCCTCAAGCGACCAAGCTATTTTACGGACTGAAATGACCAAGTGGGGTCATTTATGACCCCATTGTGCTCTGTACAGGAATCCTTATTATAAATGGCTGGTTGGAGGTTTATCATACCAAAACTACTCCCTGTATTTAAGACAGGTATTTTATAATGATCTAATGTAAAATGTGTTTGCTAATAATACTTTTATTGCAAGAAATAACCAAAACGCAGACTGTAAGAACAACATTACATTTATTTAGACAGTCCTTGTTAGTTCACTCTTGGAACATCATCATCATCATTATAGTTATTATCATCATAGTTACAATAATAGGTATCATCATCATCATAGTTACAACAATAATAGGTATCATCATCATCATCATCATCATCATCATCATCATCATAGTTACAACAATAATAGGTATCATCATCATCGTAGTAACAATAATAGGTATCATCATCATCATAGTCATCATAGTCATCATATCATCATCACGATGATGATGATACCTATTATTGTAGTTACAATGATGATCATGATACCTATTATGGCATTTTGTGTAATGGCGGTTTTCTTGTGGACGGTGATCCGGATCACCACCAAAATCTAATCATCTGTAGGATACCCCATTTCTGACAATCTGTGAAAATTTCATGAAAATCCGTCCATAACTTTTTGAGTTATCTTGCTAACAAACAGACAAACAAACAGACAAACAGACAAATCCAGACAAACAGACAAATGTAAATCTTGCTATCCTAGGTCTGTTAGCCATGGTTCACTGCAATACAATATAAAGTACTGATTAGAAGTGGAAACCGGAGTGGTGGCTCAGTTGGTAGAGCATCCGCCCCACACCCGGGAGGCAGGGGTTCAAATCCCGGCTGGGTCATACCAAAGACCATATAAAAATGGTGCTTTCTGCCTTCTAGCGTGGTGCTCCGCATAATGGAATGGGGAAAGTAAAGTTACACACAGAGCTACCAGAGGACTGACCCCCCGCTGTAGCTTTCACTACTTACAGTAGCTGTGTGGCCTAGGGTCAGAGAAACGGAGATAGGCGCCGCCCATATACACCTTCAGGTGTGAAGGGATTAACTAACTAACTATTAGAAGTGGAACATTTGAATAAAATTTATAAAACCAATGTTTAAAAACCAGTGCTTCTCTTCGGGGTCATAAATGACCCCACAAGAGTTTGCGATGTCTACGCCACACCAATTGGTTGATCCCTGCAAAAAACTATGAAAGTGTGTAGGATTAGTAGACTGACAAATTCATGCTAGGAAAGAAAATTTGGATAAAAAATAAAGAGACGGCACATTAAATTATATGGCTGGGGTCGTAAATGACCCCACTCGGTCGCTTGAGGGTTAAAAGAAAGTAGGTGCCGTCACAGGCCAAAATTCTTTATAAAATTCTACTGTAAAACCATCTGGTCCCGGAGCTTTGTTGTTTGGGATGTGCTTAAGTGCCTCCTGGAGTTCAGACACCTGAAGAGGTGCATCCAGAGCTGCAATCATAAAACACATCATTATATTCCAGATATCATTCCCACTCTTTAGTATATAGTTTATAGTATATAAATATATATATATATATATATATATATATATATATATATATATATATATATATATATATATATAGCTTTATATATAGCTTTATATATATATAATATATACAGTATATATAATAATATAATATATAATAATATAATATATATATATAATATAATATAATAATATATAATAATAATAATATAATAATAATATAATAATATAACATAATAAACTATATACTATATATATATAAATATATATTATAGAGAAATAATTAAACAGTCACTTACTGAAAGTCCTTAATGAGACAGAGTTTGTAGTGTTTATTGAGCAGTCTCTGGCTGTGAGTTCTGAGTGGGGTAAATGAGACTGGACATCCTGGCAGATAAGCATGTCTGTCGCAAGGTCTGTGGTGGACTTTGCCAGTCGGTGCATCGTGACATGCACTACACAAAGAGCAGAGATAAATAAACCTATCATCTGCTCAGTCACTGCAACAGATACTGGAGTCAGTTTGTCTTGGCCTGTCCTTGCCACTGATAATACCTCTATCTGCCAAGAATGTGTTGCTAGTCTAGCAAAAGCTAGTGGTACTCAAATACTTTGCAAGCAGTTTCATGAAATGGTCAGTCAGAGAGCAACTCATACTGGCTCGGACGTTGCCCGGGTTAACAAGGTCAGGAGTTCCTGGCAGCAGAAGGCGAATTACAGCGCTGCGTGGAGGAATCTGATCAGACCTAAATGAAACAGTCATTGTCGCCCCTGAGAGACTGCTATTATGATGATTAAAGTAGTTAACCCCTTGCACTCTGGTCAGTTTCCCTAAAAACGCCTAAAAATAACATACCCAAAGTAAATCAAAAGCTGTTCTTCAACCCTTTGCAGCATCTTCATGGGGTTGGTCTCATTTAAAAGAAAACACTTTGAATTTTTTGGCAAAACAGTCATAATCTCTCTAAGTGCGCCTGCCACTGAGTAACAGTCATCTAAACATACTGAACTTGAAGAAAATAAAGTTCGCCAGGGTGTTTTTTTTAGATACAAATGCTTGCAAATAACATACAGCTGTCAGATCCGGGCTGGAAAATGCAACAGAAATGTAGAACCAAGTGTTATCCAGCTGAGGTCAAAATTTTGTAACAATACCACAAAAAATGAATATATTACACAGCTTTTTTCTCAGGTTGTTCCCAGGCGTTTTTGAACTGTGCCAAATTGTGCCAAATGGCACAGTTTGGAAAAACGTCTATAACTTTTGAATGATTCAATATAGAAGCTTGATCTTGGGCTCTAATGAAAGGTGACACTCAGGGCTCTGTGTGTGTGTGTGGGGGGGTTGTTTATTCATTCATGAATGAATGAATGAACAAACAAGCCCCCCACACACAAAGAAGCATGCAACGTAAAAAATGTGTGGCTTTTTTTTACAAGAAAAAATAACCTACAGTGCAATAAAAATTATACTAAAATATCTGTAATGTAGAGGATAACAACTCCCCCCCCCCCCGCTACAGAGGAGCGTGGCGCACGGTCCGGTCCGTGCACCACGGTCCGTCATGTGGCGATGACGCACAGTTGTAATTTACCGATCGGTCAAAAGTAATTTTTATTACTATTTTCAGTGATAAAGAATAATTTAGCTTATAACACTTACCTGTCCACAACAGCAGTGTCGCTGGCGAACATCTGTTCCTCATTGTCAGACGAACATGACGCTGGTCAGCTTGTTACGACTCATGGTTCTGGTCACGCGACCCGGTCAAACCATGATTCCATTATTGCGGTTTTGCGCTTCCATGATTGCGGTTTTGGCGAACGATTTTTCAAAACAAATAAGAACAGTGGTAATAAAAAAAGACTGGCGAACGCTACTGTTACACACAGCGGCTTACACAAAACAGATTTTACGCACGGGACGCACGCTTTCAATCGTCGAACTTCTCTGCTTCAATTGGCTCGTTGTATTCGCAGTCGTTGGTAGGCGGGTCCTTCTTGCTAGGTTTTCAGTCATTGGTTCTTCAAGGTTTCAGAAACCCAATTCAAGGCTCTTATTAGTCAAATGAGAGGTCAATCAAATCTAAACCAATCAAAGCACTCCTTTGGCTTTCTGTTCGCGGCTGTGTCTGTAGTGGAAGAACAGAAATGCAGCTTTTTTTTTTCAGTGCGCACTGAGACGCACATTGCACACTAGGACGCACGAGGACGCACTAGGACGCAGAGACGTGACCGCCCGCGGTATCCCGGAGTGCAAGAGGTTAATAAAGTGTTTGTCTTTCAATAGTGATATATTTCATTTCCAGCTCCTAGTTTCCCTTGTAGCTTTCCTATTTACTAGTGTAAGAGATACTGGATAGTGATCGCTAATAGCTTGATTTGAACATATTTCAGTGTCTGTGATGTCCCTCACAATAAAGTTACCGGTTAAAAAGAAATCTAGACGTGAATGTGAACTATAAACTGATGAAAAAAAAGTGTATTCCCGAAGCGTTGGGTGAAGAGAACGCCATTCATCGCAAAGACCAAAATCATTCATCTACTGTTTGAGAGTGTCAGTAGCCTGCCATTTTTGGTAATTCCCCGATGTACTGAGCCTGTTGATTGCAGGGTTTAATACAAGGTTGAAGTCTCCTCCTATTATGAGTGTAGTGTCCAAGTGCTCAGAAAGAGAAGTGAAAAAAGTGTGAAAATAGGATGGGTCGTCAACATTTGGGCCATAAATGCTTGCAATACATAGATCCAAATTTTGAACAGAGATTTTTAGTATTATAAATCTACCTTCTAGATCTGTTATGGTATTATTCACAACAAAGCGTATTCTTCTGTTTACCAGTATAGCTACCCCCCTTTGTTTAGAATTAAAGCCGGCTGAGTACATGTGGGGGAATTCTGGGGAGGTGAGCGCATCTACAGATGACCTGGAGACATGTGTCTCCTGCAATAAGACAAAGTCTGCCTGTAGATCCTTCAGTTGATTAAAAACTTTTAGCCTCTTCTCCCTGGTTCCAATTCCACGTATGTTCCACGTGACAAACTTAAATGTGAACATGTTTTCACTAACTGGTTATGTACTAAAGACTAACTAAATGTGCCTATGTGATTATATGTCCATAATGTATGCAAATGTGTGTATATACTGTATATGTTGTGTGTAAAATATACACCTACACATATCTGATTGGGTGTGCACGCATGATGTCTCTGTTACATTTGCCTGCAATTGCAAGCAAATGGAGTGCATGTACTTAAAGTTATTTGATATAAACCAGAAGTATGAGAGCAAACAGACATAAAGGTTGTAAGTGGTGGAAAAAAAAGGCAGATAACATACAACGACCTAACAATTTCAAAAAAATTAACTACAACAGACTAACAAACAACAACCTCATCAACAAAGAAAAAAACATTTTGACAAATGTTAACAAATTAAACTGAGATCGAGTAAGAGACCCGCGCACAATCGCACTCTTTTTCCAACTGTAGCTAAAAAAAAAGCACAAAATAGGCTCTAGAATAACCAGGGCATTATAGTTTCATCCATAAACAGCTTGCCATCTATATACAGTCTATCCACAGAAACAATAGCTCGTTTACCTTCTTGGATGTTTTGTTTCCTAATGGGAAAAAGCTTCCTTCTCCTTTCCAAGCTTTCTTGTGGAAACTGATAATTTAGACCATAATTGGTGTTTTTAAGCTGCCTGCCCTGCCTCAGTAACAAAATTTTTTTGCTTGAAATGCTCAAATTTGGCAACAATACTGTAGGTCTGGGACGTTTATTCTAGGAATTTTTTTGCCCAATTCGGTGGACTCGGTGGAAGGTAATTGAATTTGTGACTTCGGGGGATAGTTTCAGTTGTGTTGACATAAATTCACAGACCAGCTGTTCTGGATTTTCATTATTTTTTTTTCAACAATTCCAGAAAAAACAAGGTTTTCTCTCATGCTGCCTGACTGCAATTTGAGAACTGTCTCCTTCAGCAACGCCAAGCCGCGTGGTTAGTGTGTTTACTGACTTTTTTAGGCTATTATTCTCCTCTACGAGAGAGACGAGCTGTATTTGACTGAACTCTAAACTCTCCCGCAAGCTCTGGAACTCTTTATGACGCAGCTCGTCCAGCGCCAGTCTACCATCCATGCTGGTAAGTTTATTCTCAATAGATAAAAGGATGTCACTAACCTCGGTGCCCTGCCATGATTTCTCAGGCGCTATTTTTGGCGAATCTATGTGTCTCGGTCGTTTAGACTGAGAAGAGGGACAGGACACACACTCGCAGGGGCCCACACATGACAGGTTTTTTGCTTTTTCCCGTGGTTGTATAATCAACTTTCCTTTCCCTATTCTGTTTATGCTGAGCACCATGCTAGAAGGCGGAAAGTGCCATTTTTATTGTCTTTGGTATGACCCGACTGGGGTTTAAACCCATAGTCTCCCAGTTGAGGGGCAGCTGCTTTACCACTTGGGCACTATACTCTGGTATATCATTTATAAAACATTTATATTCAACCTTGATAAATGTTTCTTGCTTAAAATCTTTATTAATAGTGGAGTCTATTCCACTGTAAAAGTCATTAACTTTTCACATTGACTTTGATCCAGTGAGATTGTAAGGATACTAAAACATGGCTGCATGGGCCAAATGGAGGAAATCACCCTTCTCACACATATAGTAGGTGTACTGTTACAATAAACTCATTAGTGTTTATTGTTCAATAATCAGTTTATTCAGTGCATGTAAACATGAGAGATCTGATTATTACAATTATCTGATTATTCCCAGTTATCGGATTATTGTGTCAATGTAACTGGGGTCAATGACCCTGTTTACGTGGTCGCGAGTAAACCGATTATAATCACCTTTCTGGAATTACCTGATTATTCAAATTGTCATGTAAATAGAGTAATCCGATTATTTTTAGCGGTTTACTCCTGTAATCGGTTTAGTCGTGACCATGTAAACAGGGTCAAAAGGCCATTAACAGTTTATGAGAAAACAGATTAACACACCTAGTTTATTTGCCCAGTAAACCATTTACCAGTGCATGTAAACACCATAAGCTGTTTATTACCTTTATCGGTTTACTCCAGTAATCAGTTTACTCGTGACCATGTAAACATGGTCATTGTTTTGATGCACTTCAGAAAACACGACAAAATCAATTGTTATGGGGTGTGGAGGGAGTTGTCAGTCTTGGTGGTTGTATTTTGTTCATTTCACTATCAAGACATTTACATTTTGTACAGTTATTTATTCAAACCACAGTTGGTGTAGTACTCATTCATAAAAATCATTTGCTACTCAGCACAACTTTGAAACTGGGTAGCTTACCTCAGTATGAAGACTAAACCTATAAACTATCATTAAACAACTTTCATAACCAAAACTCTGAGCTCTTTGGCCTTGAAACAAGCAATAAAAACTAATTTAGGTTGAATGTGTTGATGTTTGTCATTCAGGGACATTGTCAGCAAGTTAGTGTTTTCTGAACTGCATGCGAATGAAAAGCCTATCCATGCAAGCAAAGTGCTGAGACTAGATCATCATATGAGGATGTTATCTCTTTCTCATTCTGCAACCTATACATTATTTTGCTTAACTTTTACCAGCTCTTCTCTCAACTGCACAATAATTTAACAGCCTAGTCAAGAGGCTTTGTGGTGTCAGTCCAGACAAAAATGTAGAATGAAAGAAACTTAATAACATTTTAACTATAAAATATGTTTATCTGCATCTGTTTCTTGCTCCAGCTTGATGTTGCATGCAAATGTGATGGTTATTAACAACACTGATGAGACAGTTTGAAGTTAATTATCAGATACTCGTGGGAAGACATCATGGTGATACTGATTAAATGTTCAGTTATCGACTTCCGGTTATGGCTGCCACGTAGGACGGACGTGTCTCGCTCTGCTCTGCTCCTGGAAAAAAAAAAATCGGCAAATAACTCTCTCATTTGGGACAGAACGTATCCCAGCATTTGGGCGAAGATATGTCGGCGAAGCCTAAGGCTGGAAAACCAGGAAAAGGAAAAAGCGAGCCGCCGAAACAGTCCAAATTAACGGACTTTCAGGTCTGTGACGCAGTAAACAAAACTCCATATATGGCGGAGGAGGCTGGCAACGCTGCGATATCTGCGGGGAATGGCGCAGATGCGCTGATGGCTGCCATGAGTTCAATGAGAGCGGACTTTTCCTCTAGATTTGATGGGATTATGACAGCGTTGGAAGGAATAAGAAAGGAATTGGGTGACTGTGTAGAACGAACGGCGCAGATGGAGCTCCGTCTCGCTAGTGCTGAAGATGACGTCACCCGTCTTCAATTAAAGGTGCGCACTTTGGAAAAAAAAAATAAATCTCTGGAAGATAATATTTTGGATTTGGAATCTCGGTCGAGACAGAATAATTTGAGGCTGGTGGGTCTTCCAGAGGAATCAGAAGGTCGGGACGTATGTTCCTTTCTGGAAAAGTGGATTCCGGAGGTGCTGGGCAGCGAGGAGTTGCAATCAGCAGTGGTTCTGGAAAAAGCACATCGTATTGGCCCACGGAGAGATAAGGGACCGCCGAGGACCTTAATTATGAAGTTTCTTAGCAACAGAGACAGGATGAAGATCTTCAACGCTGCACGTGCTAAAGGAGAGATTAAACACCAGGACCAGCAGGTGCGGTTCTACCCAGATTTGGCCACAGGAATCCAGCAATTGAGGAAGCAGTTTGATCCCGTACGTAAGGAGCTGCGCAACCTTGGGATTCGTCATGGTGTAATCTATCCTGCGAGACTGCTGACCACGTATGAGGGCAGAACCCACATCTTCAAGACCCCAGAGGAGGCGCAGGAGTTCATCAAGAAGATCAAAGAAGAAGAAGAGACTGGTGGGAGCTAAGCATGAACAAAATATAAGGTAGAATAATTAAGCATTTGCACAGGCATCTGACTGACTTGAAGTAAATAGTAAGTTTACAAAATATAGATTGTATTATATATTAAAAAAACAAAACAAAAACAAAACAAACAAAAAAAAAACAAACTATGATGTACAAAGTTGTTAAAAATTTTGGAGTTAAGTTGGAAAACTACAGAGGAGAGTTAATGTTATGTCATTAAAAGCAGTAGAGTTAGGGTGATTGGGAGGATGAAGAAGGAGTGGCTTAGGCTGATCCTCGTGGGTGTGGAACGGTTGATGGCTATATCGGGAGACAGAATTTTTCTTTTGATTTTGGGGGGTTTGCCACAAGTGTGGGAAGGGGAAATTTGTTTGTGTGTAGTTTGTAGGATGAATGTTCAACCACTCATGTTTTTGCTTCTCTGTATGAGCATGTTTACACTGCAAGGTAATCCCAAACTCTCTATTGATCATGGACCAAAGTGTTAATCTTAATTTAACTTCATGGAATTGCAGAGGCCCCCTCATGGATCGTCACCTTATCGTGGTGGGGGGGTTTGCGTGCCCCAGTGATCCCAGGAGCTATGTTGTCCGGGGCAATTTGCCTCTGATAGGGTCTCCCAAGACAAACTGGTCCTGGGTGAAGGGCCAGACGAAGAACGATCCAACAGACTCTCATGATAAATTGTATATCAAGGATTCAGTGTACCCCGCCCGGTATGGGGTTACCGGGGCCCCACCCTGGAGCCAGGCCTGGGGGAGGGGCTCGAAGGCTAGCGTCTGGTGGCCGGGTTTCCACCCATGGGACCCGGCCGGGCTCAGCCCGAAGGAGTTACATGGGTCCGCCCTCCAGTAGGTTCACCACCTGCAGGAGGGATCATGGAAGTCCGGTGCTATGTGGATTAGGTGGCAGTCAAAGGCGGAGACCTTGGCGGACTGATCCCAAGCTTTCTAAACTGGCTTTTGGTACGTGGAATGTCACCTCTCTGGTGGGGAAGGAGCCTGAGCTGGTGTACGAGATTGAGCGATACCGGCTAGATATAGTTGGCCTCACCTCAACACACAGCTCCGGTTCCGGAACCAGTCTCCTGGAGAGGGGCTGGAGCTTGGCCTTTTCTGGAGTTGCCCCGGGCGAGAGGCGACGAGCAGGGGTAGGTATTCTTGTATCGCCCCACCTTGCTGCCTCTATATTGGAGTTTTCCCCGGTGGACGAAAGGGTTGCTTCCCTGCGCCTTCGGGTTGGGAAACGGGTCCTGACCATCATTTGTGCCTATGCACCAAATGATGTTTCAGAGTACCCACCCTTTTTGGAGTCTGTGACTGGGGTGCTGGAGGGTGCTCCTCCTGGAGACTCCATTGTCCTACTGGGGGACTTCAATGCGCACGTGGGCAACGACAGTGAAACCTGGAGGGGGGTGATTGGGAGGAACGGCCTGCCCGATCTGAACCCGAGTGGTGTTCAGTTATTGGACTTCTGTGCTAACCACAGTCTGTCTATAACGAACACCATGTTCAAGCATAAGGGTGTCCATATGTGCACCTGGCACCAGGACACCCTAGGCCGCAGGTCGATGATCGATTTTGTTATCGTATCATCAGACCTGCGACCGTATGTCTTGGACACCCGAGTAAAGAGAGGTGCAGAGCTGTCAACTGATCACCACCTGGTGGTGAGTTGGATCCGATGGCAGGGGAGGAAGCCATTCAGACCTGGTAGACCCAAACGTATAGTGAGGGTGTGCTGGGAGCGTCTGGCTGAGGCCCCTGTCCGGGAGGTCTTCAACTCCCACCTCCGGAAGAACTTCAACCACATTCCGAGGGAGTCTGGAGACATGGAGTCTGAATGGGCCATGTTCTCCACCTCTGTTGTTGAAGCGGCAGCCCAGAGCTGCGGCCGCAAGGTGGCCGGTGCATCTCGTGGTGGCAACCCCCGAACCAAGTGGTGGACACCAGTGGTGAGGGGGGCCATTAAGCTGAAGAAGGAGTCCTATCAAGCTTGGTTGGCTTGTGGGACTCCCGAAGCAGCTGAGGTGTACCGGCAGGCCAAGCGGAGTGCAGCTCGGGTGGTTGCTGAAGCAAAAACCCGGGTATGGGAGGAGTTCGGTGAGGCCATGGAACAAGACTTTCGGTCGGCTTCAAAGAGATTCTGGCAAACTGTTCGGCGGCTCAGGAGGGGAAAGCAGCTCCCCGTCCACACTGTGTATGGTGCGGATGGGACACTGTTGACTTCAACTGGGGATATCGTCGGGCGGTGGAAGGAATACTTCGAGGATCTCCTCAATCCCACTGATACGCCTTCCACAGAGGAAGCAGGGTTTGGGGACGAGGGGGATGACTCGCCTATCACAGGGGCTGAGGTCGCCAAGGTGGTTAAAAATCTCCTTGGTGGCCGGGCCCCGGGGGTGGACGAGATTCGCCCCGAGTACCTCAAGGCCCTGGATGTTGTTGGGTTGTCATGGTTGACACGCCTCTGCAACATTGCGTGGAGGTCGGGGGCAGTGCCTTTGGCATGGCAAACCGGGGTGGTGGTTCCTCTCTTCAAAAAAGGGGACCGGAGGGTGTGCTCCAACTTTAGAGGGATCACACTCCTCAGCCTCCCTGGGAAGGTCTATGCCAAGGTATTGGAGAGGAGAGTCCGGCCGTTGGTCGAACCTCGGATTCAGGAGGAGCAATGTGGTTTTCGTCCTGGCCGTGGCACATCGGACCAGCTCTTTACCCTCTCGAGAATTCTTGAGGGTTCGTGGGAGTTTGCCCAACCAGTTTACATGTGTTTTGTGGACTTGGAGAAGGCATTTGACCGTGTCCCTCGTGGATTTTTGTGGGGGGTGCTTCGGGAGTATGGGGTATCGGGCTTGTTGTTACGAGCTATTCGGTCTCTGTACGACCGTTGTGAGAGTTTAGTTCGCATTGCCAACACTCGGTCGGAGTCATTCCCAGTGAGAGTTGGACTCCGCCAGGGCTGCCCTTTGTCACCGGTCCTGTTCATAATTTTTATGGACAGGATTTCTAGGCGCAGCCAGGGAATGGAGGGTGTCATGCTTGGTGACCACAGGATCTCATCTCTGTTGTTTGCAGATGATGTTGTCCTGTTGGCTTCATCCAGCAATGACCTACAGCTCTTGCTGGGACGGTTTGCCGCTGAGTGTGAAGCGGCTGGGATGAGAATCAGCACCTCCAAGTCCGAGTCCATGGTCCTCAGCCGGAAAAAGGTGGATTGTCCTCTCCGGGTTGGGGACAGGCTCCTGCCCCAAGTGGAGGAGTTTAAGTATCTTGGGGTCTTGTTCACGAGTGAGGGGAAAATGGAGCGAGAGATCGACAGACGGATTGGAGCAGCATCTGCAGTGATGCGGACGTTGTACCGGTCTGTTGTGGTGAAGAGGGAGCTTAGTTCTAAGGCAAAGCTGTCGATTTACCAGTCAATCTACGTTCCTACTCTCACCTATGGTCACGAGCTTTGGGTAATGACCGAAAGAACGAGATCGCGGATACAAGCGGCTGAAATGAGCTTTCTCCGTAGGATTGCTGGACTCACCCTCAGAGATAGGGTGAGGAGCTCAGTCATCCGGGAGAGGCTCAGAGTAGAACCGCTGCTCCTCCACATTGAAAGGAGTCAGTTGAGGTGGTATGGGCATCTGATTAGGATGCCTCCTGGACGCCTCCCACTTGAGGTGTTTCAGGCACGTCCCACTGGGAGGAGACCCCGGGGCAGACCCAGGACTCGGTGGAGAGACTATGTCTCCCAGCTAGTCTGGGAACGCCTTGGTATCCCCTCTGAAGAGCTGGAGCAGGTGGCTGGGGAGAGGGAAGTCTGGGCTTCTCTGCTTGAACTGCTGCCTCCGCGACCCGGACCTCCGGAAAAGCGGTAGAAGATGGATGGATGGATGGATGGATGGATGGATGGAATTGCAGAGGTCTACAAAATTTAAAAAAACTTAAACAAGTTATGAATAAAATAAAGGACATGGGTTCAAGAATTGTGTTTTTACAAGAAACTCATCTGATAGAGGAGGATGTTAAAAGAATTAGGAGTAGATGGCAGGGAAGTGTATTCACCTCTTCATTTTCATCCCGAGCCAGGGGAGTTATGACTCTCATACATAAATCAGTTCCTTTTCAAGTGAAAAATGTAATTGGAGACAAATTTGGGAGATATGTAATCATTCAAGGTTCTTTGCTATTAGAAAATATAAATCTTGTGAACTTATATGGTCCCAATATAGATGATCAGAAGTTCTTTGCTAATTTATTTCTCATCTTATCATCACTTACAGGGCAACATATAATAGCAGGGGATTTTAATTGTACATTGAATCCAGGTGTGGATAGATCAACAGGACTGGATTGTACGCACATTGGATGTAGGATGACTATTAATCATTTTATGAAAGAATTGAGATTGTTAGATATATGGAGAGAAATGAAACCACAAGTTAAAGCCTATTCTTGTTATTCCAGTACCTACAAGACATTCTCACGTATTGATTATTTTTTGATTTCCACAGAATTAAGGTCCAAGATTCAAAACTGCTTTTATGATAACATCGTGATCTCTGATCATGCACCCTGTTGTCTAATATATGTAGATAAAAAATTGACAAAGGAATCAGGTAGATGGCAATTTCAACATAAATGGCTTCAGGATGAGGAATTTGTCAAGTATATAGAAAAACAGATAGACGAGTTCTTTGACATCAATACTACACAAACATCAGCATGTGTAAAGTGGGAGGCTTTCAAAGCTTTTATTAGGGGACATATTATTAGTTATACAGGATCAAAATCTAAGAAGACTCGAGAGGAGAGAGCTAAATTGGAACATAAAATAAAAAGTCTTCAGGAAAAAGTGTATGCAGGAAGTGACCCAAGGTTGGAGAATGAATTACTGATTTTGAGAGCTGAATACGACAAAAAATCAGCGAATAGAGCTGCCTCGAGTCTTCTAAGATTGAAACAATCTTTTTATGAACAAGGTGAAAAATCAGGAAAATTATTAGCATGGCAGATTAAACAATTGGAAATTAAAACACCAATTACCAGTATTATAAGTAATGGACAGGTAGTTATAGATCCTTTAGAAATTAATAGAGCCTTTAGAGATTACTATGAAAAATTATATGATACCAAAAATGAACCTGATTTAACAAAACTAAATGGGTTTTTGAACGAACTATCTATACCGTGTATACCAAATGAAAACAGGGAGATATTGGAGTCTAAAATTAGTCAAGAAGAAGTTGGGCTAGCCATTGATAATATGAAATCAGGAAAAAGTGCAGGACCAGATGGTCTTCCAGTTGACCTTTATAAAAAATTTAAGAATAAATTAATAAAACCTTTTTTGGAAATGGTTTTAGAAGCATTTCAAAATAATAATTTACCATCATACATAAATAATGCCTTAATTATACTGCTGCCAAAACCAGGTAAGCCCTCTAATAAATGTGAAAATATGAGACCAATAAGCCTATTAAACGCCGACCTTAAGATAATCTGTAAAATTTTAGCAAGACGAATACAAGAAATTTTACCAAATATTATTAATCGAGATCAGAATGGCTTTATAAAGGGTAGACAAGGCTTCCATAATGTAAGAAGACTATTTAATATTATTTATTTTAATAAAGAAGCACCGGATACAGCTCTCCTATCATTGGACGCCGAAAAGGCCTTTGATAGAGTCGAATGGCCCTTTCTTTTTGAAGTCCTACAAAGGTTTGGACTTGGAAATAATTTCATAAAATGGGTTCAAATAATATACAATAATGCTACAGCAGAAATCCTAACAAATAACAATATTTCAAAACCAATAAAAATCAATAGAGGATGTTGACAAGGCTGTCCACTTTCACCTTTACTGTTTACTATGGCAATTGAACCTTTAGCGATAGCGATACGTTTACATTCACAAATATATGGAATTAAAGTCGGACCAACAGAACATAAAATCTCCCTGTACGCCGATGATATAATTTTGTTTATGTCGAATCTAAAAAAATCAATTCCAACCTTGTTGAATTTAATAAAGAATTTTGGGGAAATATCAGGATATAAAATAAATAAAACTAAATCTTCAATATTAATGCTAAATGAGACCCAGAGAAATTACCCAGCCCCTGAGGCAAATCAATTCAATGTTGTAAATCAGTTTAAATATTTAGGAATCCAAATTATGCCTAAGCTAGAATCAGTCGCCAGCGTCAACTATGAAGCCTTAATGTCAGATATCAATGAGTTAACTCAGAGATGGATGTCACTACCAATGTCGATGATCGGGAGAATCAATATACTTAAAAGTAATATTTTACCTAAAATACTTTATTTATTTCAATACATTCCCTTATCACCACCTTTAGATCTATTCTCAAGAATAAAAAAAAAGTTAGTGGAATTTATATGGAACAACAGGAGGGCTAGATTACGTCTGTCTTTATTATATTTACCATTTGATCGTGGAGGTCTGAAATGTCCAAATTTTATGTTGTATTATTGGTCGGCACAACTGAGGTCTATGACATATTATTTTTCATCAAATGATCTCCCTCACTGGACTGAAATGGAATCATACAATTTACCTTTACCTCTTCCCATATTCATATACTCAGATTCGGCAAAAAAATTACAAAAACAAGTTAAAAATCCATTTGTAAAGCATATGATCAAAATATGGTGTGAAGCTAAAAACTATTTAAAAGAACCACAGTTATTGTCACAATTTAGTCCAATATGGGGTAATCAATATTTTAAACCAGGGAGAGCGGACGCTGTATTTAAAGTATGGAATTTAAAAGGGATACAAAAGATTCAGGATTTATATTTGCCATGTGCAGACAACATAATGTCTTTTGAAGAGCTGAGGATCAAATTTAATCTCAATAGAACACATTTTTTTAAATATCTTCAACTTAGAAACTTTATTCGATCAAATCAAAATAAAGCTCTCACTCGACCTATTTATTCATCCTTGGAAAAAATGATGATGAAAGATAGTAAAAGAAAGGGTATTATTTCAGAGTTTTATAACTCATTGACACTATCTTCAAGTGAAAATTCACTGAAAAGATTAAACTACTGGAAAGAAGATCTGCAAATTGAAATTTCAGAGGAACAATGGGAATTGGCTTGTACAGAAGCTCAAACCAAATCAATAAATGCACGCCTTAAATTGATACATTTCAAATGGTTAATGCGGATGTATGTTACACCGGAGGAATTAAATAGATATAACAAAAATATACCAGATACATGCACAAAATGCATGGAAAGTAAAGGAACCCTATTTCATTGTTTATGGGAATGTAGATTAATAAGAATGTTTTGGGAAGAGGTGAGGGTAACAATTGAAAAAATAATCTCAAAACAAATCATACTGAATCCTAAACTGTTTTTGTTGGGTCTGTACCCAGAAAAGCATAATTTTAATAAAAGTGAAAGAACATTCATAGACCTCAGTTTGCTTAATGCCAAAAAATGTATTGCACTATTATGGAAAAAGACTCATAGACCAGATGTGACTCAGTGGTTAAGACAGATGTTAACAAACCTTCCATTAGAAAGAATAACATATATACTGAAATCAAAGGAAATTGTGTTTGAGAATATATGGAGACCTTTTATTGATTATGTAAAAAATTTAAACATAACTCTTGAAGAAGAAGGTGAATGATGTGTGTGGACCTTGTAAATTCCAAACTGGTGAACATAATATGTATACTTATGTATTGGATTGTCTAGACTAAACAGAGGAGCATTGTTGAAGACTTGATTTTGTTGGTGGTTGTTGGTGTTTTTAGTGCATTTTTTTTTTTTTTTGTAGTACTTTAGCGTTAGTGTTTGATTGTTTGTATCATGTTTGTTAAAAAAAAAAAAAAGGTTCAATAAAGATATTGTGGAAAAAAAAATGTTCAGTTATCATTTATGCACCTCAAATTTGTTTTTCAAAATCGTACATATATTTTTTGTCCATGCTCATGCTAATCAAATCGCCTAATCTGCCAACACTGTGGAAACTGATCATATCAATCAGAGATGATAACTCTGAGGCAGAGGATTTGCATGAGGATGACATTACTCAACCCAATATTAAACAAAATGTACCAGGTGATGAGGACTAACTTGAGCAGCAAAACAATGATGTCTTATACAAGGGCACATGCACAAGCAAGTGCAAGTACATGTGTGGATTCATTGGTCTTGTGTTTGATTTTGAGGCATATCAGGTGCTAATCAAATAAGTTCTTAGGTTCATCTGCCAGAGCAAGTTGTTTTGGGAGCCTAGGTTACCATATTCCTGGTAAGAGTGCTGCACTGTAGTTTGAAAGTATATTGGGATTGCTTTACAACTACGGAAATTATAGAACAAGCACTAGAAAAGCAGGTGTACCTGATGGGTACACTTGTAAAGAAAAGAATCACAAAGGCATTGCAAAAACAACCAGGTGACAAGAGCATGAAAAAGTATCCTGGATCATGGAAGAGATACCTCAGCTTTAGTTACATCCAAACCAAGAAATGAATAATTCTGATGCTGGTGCATGTTACTTATCTTGGATCAGCCAACAGCTGGCTGGTCTTTTTGCCAGGACCTTGTTGAATGAATATAATATATCATGAAGGATCATGATGAAGTTTTTTGAGTTTTGAACAACTGTTGCTCAGGCATACCTGGTGAAGTGTAACAGTGATGCTGAAGGTGCGCATTGAAAGGGAGCTCATGTAAATGGGGAAAAAAAACACAGGGTCAATGTCATACTGCACATCTCAGTTTGCACAACTGTCACCAAACATCTTCAAGAGACAGCCAACTTCCCCTGTGTGCCACATAGAAAAGGCTCCAGTGGGAAATCTTGTGTGCTCGCCATGTGACATTGTTGTATCCCTGTGTCTGCAAGCAGAGTACAGCTGTTTTCCTGCAGCATGCTTCAGATTTTGTCCTTTGATGGTCAAAGGACAAAATCTGAAAGGGTCACAGTTTAACCCTTTGGAAACCACAGTAGAAAGGGAAACAAAAAATGTCAAAATGCATCTGATCATCTGTTTTACTCATAAGAACAGTTCTACATTGTTTGCATTTTTTCATTACACTTTTTAAAACAGCTACCAGTTCCAATCCAAGTTATACACTGATGATTTTGTTGCATTCTGCAGTAGAACAAACCCATTGTCCCCATATGAGGACATAGTTTGTTTTGTTTTGGCATTAATCCTATTATTTTTGAATAAAAATACCCCCCCCCCCCCCCAAAAAAAAAGAACTTAAAAAAGACACACAAAATAATGCCAGGGTTTAAAGAGGTTAATGTACATTTTATCTTGATCTATAACCTATTAATTTGTTTCTATTTGTTTATTATCATGTTATATTATTAATTCTACTTTATCTGTTGCTGAAACGCTTCCTGCATGTGGATTTAGGGGATTTTTAGTGAGTAAAAATACTGTTTAATTTTTTTAAACCAGCAGGAATATGACAATTAACCCTTTAATTGTGAGGTCTAAATGCATATCACAATTATGTATTTATGTACATGCATAAACTGTGGTGAATGATAAAAATCATCTTTGTGTTTCTTGGAGATGGATGCTGGTAGCTCCTTTTCCCACATGGTGGCAGTATTTCATTTCTCTGAAACCTTCAACACTCTCATCTGACCTAGATCTCCTGAATTAGCAGGCAGGAATAGAAAGGAATTTAAAACGGCATTGACCCTTAAGAGCTGCCTTTTTATTTATTCATCACCTCCCATGCAGGAGACCCATTTGTTTGGCGGTTCATTGGAATGGTACAGGGGTTGGCGTACACGGCCATGACACCAGCCAAAATAAACATCCTAACAGTGATGGAGGAGTAGAGACATGCTGAGCTGCAAGGACCCAGGTGGTATTTCAGCCAATGACAGATGTTAGACTCTAAAGAATACGGGGATTGATATGCAGTACAGCAGACCAAATTGCAAAGTGTGTTATGGTGGCAAAGACTGACCAGATCAGCAGCTCAGTCTCAGATTCAGAATGAAATAGCAGTGGGAGAGCTTTCCCTCATGATTATCCAGATTAGAGGTCTGCTGCTGTAATTCTGTTTATCTGACATTGGAATAAGACTTTTGACCTTGTGGATAAAGCTCGATTAATTCCCTTCCTGGTTAATACTATACAACTAAATACCTATGAATACTGATTGTGTTTTACCGCCTTATACATTGCATATTTAAGAAAAAAAAACACACAAGAATCACATTTTTAATGTGACATAAAGGATCAAAGCCATTGATAACTGTGGCAGATGTACTGGGAATAACACAGTGGGTATCTGTGGATCCCCAGAAATCTTTAATTTGTTTATCCAACATTATAAAGTCCTAATTACTCTTAAAAGTCAGTCCTCAACTCTACCTTTCAAGGGTCTTAAAATACCTTAGATGTGATGAATACAATAGCTGCTTTCTTGCTTTGGATGAAATCGACAAATTCAGTTTTGTGGTTTGAAAATATTAAAATAGAAGAAAATAAAATGATTGTAGCAAACAGCAATCATTTCTTATAAATTTCTGACTTTTTTCTCATAAATTTTTTATATTTTTCTTGTAAATTTGCATTATTTTTTCCTAGTGAGTTGTGACTTCAGATATAGTGGTACGGGTAGCTTCAGGTATTTTACTTAAATAATAATCTAATGCCATCAATCCTTGGGAAATGTAAATTTAATGATCCAAAAGGTTGAGCAAATTCGGTTCTGGTAAATTACTTATTGTAAATGTCAGGCCTTAAATTTGATCACTGGGCCTTAAAATGTCTTAGAAAATCTTAAATTGAACCTCTTCATGGCTGCAGATACTATGAACCATCAATAGATTAAATATTAAGAATTTGTACTCTGCATTTTATTGCCTCCAATCTATAAAAACAACAAATTTCTGAATAAATGAACAGCCCTTCTCATTTATCTGCAATTCACAACAAAAAAATGTTTTAATGTGGGGAATCACACACCATCACAATTAACACTGTGTCCAGCTTCAGTTTTCATGTGTGATAAAACGTTTACTGTCAAACAAGAAATTGTCAGGCTGTGGGTTGGGGCAATGTCCTCACCTTATGTTATAGTTTACTAGTGCATAAATGTGCATGCCCGTGCATACCCATGCATGCCCATAGAAAGTCATAGCGAGTCCTATGATTGTGAGTGAAGCCTGCCTTTGATCTCGTAACAAGTCCTGTGATCGGGACATTATGACATCATGACAGACAAGAGATTTCTTGAATTATATATAGAGTGATATTCCTTGTCTCCAGGGCATAGGTTCCAGCCCACATCCTCGCTTTAAGTTGGGCTTTTCTGTATTTCACCTTATTATTATTATTATCCTGGGTTGCTATTATTGTTATTATTCTTATTGTGTCTTGCATATTTATTTCTTCATTGGTCTTCCTCTTAGTTTAAGTTTATCAGTATTATTATTATTATTATTATCGTCATTATCATTATCATAAACTAGACTGGTCACACAATACTGATGCACTCTACAAGAAGGGACAGCGCAGGCTGTTCCTACTGAGGAGACTCAGGTCTTTTGGTGTACAAGGGGCGCTGCTGAAGACATTCTGTGACACGGTGGTGGCATCAGCCATCACTTTTGGAGTGGTCTGCTGGGGCAGTGGCATTACAGCAGCCGATAGGAAGAGACTGAACAAACTGATCAAGAAAGCTAGCTCTGTCCTGGGGCAGTGCCTTGACCCAGTGGAGGAGATGGGAGAGAGAAGGATGGTGGCTAAACTGTCATCTCTGCTGGAGTCCGAGTTCCACCCTATGCAGGACACACTGAATGTACTAAGGAGCTCATTTAGCAGCAGACTATATCATCCTAGGTGCACAACCGAGAGGTTTCGCAGGTCCTTCCTACCTACGGCTGTCAGACTGTATAACCTAAGCAGGGCTGCTCGCAGAGATAGCAAAAAGACGTGACAAAGTAATAGTATTGAATGCAAAAGATGCAATAGACACTACGAAAAGACCGGTAGCTACGGAGGG
This sequence comes from Pholidichthys leucotaenia, assembly GCA_020510985.1. NCBI lineage: Eukaryota > Metazoa > Chordata > Actinopteri > Cichliformes > Pholidichthyidae > Pholidichthys > Pholidichthys leucotaenia. The sequence continues at coordinate 84,277,014 of CM035840.1, read as the reverse complement.
TGACAATATGTATGGGTACATAATCATACCATGTAGGATAACTAAGTAGACGGTTATGCTGCTGTTTCATTCCATCTAGCTACAATGCTCCGCACTGTGTGTGTTTATATATTTACATATTTATTCCATCTAGCTACAATGCTCCGCACTGTGTGTGTTTATATATTCATATATTATTACCTCCGCCAGGCCGAAAGGCCAGGAGGAGGTAATGTTTTTGCCGGGGTTTGTCTGTGTGTTTGTCTGTTTGTCTGTCTGTCTGTTTGTCTGTTGGTTAGCAAGATAACTCAAAAACTTTTGGACGGATTTCAATGAAACTTTCAGGCGTTGTTGGAAATGGTACAAGGAAGAACTGATTAAATTTTGGGGATGATCCGCATCACCGTCTGCATACAGGAATTTTTTAAAGCATTTTTCCACACTGTGACATACGGCCATTTTCAACATGTGCGCAGGCGCAATGGAGGGCGCTGGGCGTTGTGTCTGACCAACACAAACTCCGCCTTCTTCAACGTTTTAGCCACAAAAGCATGTGGAAAACACTGGTGGCCTGGGCCCGCCAGCGTGCCTGTGCCAGCCATAGGCGCTGCGCACATTGCGCTGGTCGTCGTGTCTGACCAACACAAACTCCGCGTTCTTCAACGTTTTAGGCACAAAAGCACGCGGAAAACACTGTTGCCCTGGGCCCGCCAGCGTGCCTGTTTTTGCGCCACGCTGCAAAACCTGACACGGCCACCTGTCCGCCGCCCGATTATTTGCCACAAATTCCTCGCCCAGCTATAGGCGCTGTGTAAAAACAACCTCTCTGCCGGGGAAGATTCTAAATTCTGTTTTGCCGCGGAGCGCAACCCCAATATAATATAAAACCCACGGCAACCTGTCTAACCAATCTGCATCCGTCAGTGGAGGAGATGGACACAGCAACACTTCAGTTTATTACCTCCGCCAAGGAGGCAATGCTTTTACTACCGTAAAACGGGGCTATAAGGGACGGCGGGGTAATATGGGACACTTTTCTAAATGTAATTCTGCTTTTTTAATTTTGCTTCCGCCTAGATTTGATGAAGGATTCATGGATATTTGACAATAACAACACAACTCAGCGTCCTGCTCAAAATAAAAAAAGCACAATTACATTTAAAACATTTCCCAGAAAAGTGTCCCTTATTAACCCGCCGTCCCTTATAGCCCCGTTTTACACTACTGAACCACTAATCCTATCACTGTCACATTGATTGTCATTCATTAATTGTCTGTTTATTGCACTGTCCATGTCAAATAAACAAATAATCATTGTGAATCCAATTGCTAGTCATATCTCTTCATGCTCAGGGAATCTGAAAACATACACACAAACACTGTATGGGGGGAACTGTGCCGCTTGGCGGAGGTCTGCGCTCTCCGAGTGCTTTTCTAGTTCCATCTAGCTACAATGCTCCGCACTGTGTGTCTATATATTTATGTTTATATGTACATATGTATACTCGCTGCTCTTGTTTTTCTTTCTTGCCTTCTGATTGTTGCTCTGAGTGTTGCTATCCCTGTGCTGTTGCAATCCTGGAATTTCCCCATTGTCGGACTAATAAAGGCTTATCTTATCTTATCTTATCATTATTGCCTTGGTCTTGTCTTCCCTCTGGTCCCCTGTGTGTTATTATCCCGTTTTCTGTAACCATGCCCTGCCTTCTCTGTTTGCACCTGCTTGTTATTCTCTTGCTTGTTACTATTCTGTATTATGTTGATTACCTGTGTCTATATACACAGTGTCTATATAGACAGTCCTATGATGCCTATCTGTCTATGTGCCCTCATATAGACATCATTTCTTTATGATGGCATCTCAAATATCTTTATGACGGCATCGCGAGTCCTATGATGCCTGAGATCATAGGACAGCCTGTGATGCATAGGCACATGCATGCATCATGCATGTGCGGCACATAGGACTGTCTATATAGAGAACGGCCTATGATGCAGACATTATAGGCCGTCCTCTATATAGACAGTCCTATGATGCCTATCTGTCTATGACATAGACAGATAGGCATCATCGGCACATCGGCACATAGACTCTATGTGTTGTCATATAGACATCATATCTTTATGATGGCATCGTGAATATCTTTATGATGGCATCGCGTGTCCTATGATGCCTGAGATCATAGGACGGCCTATGATGATACACAGTGTCTATATAGACAGTCCTATGATGCCTATCTGTCTATGTGCTGTCATATAGACATCATATCTTTATGACGGCATCGCGAATATCTTTATGATGGCATTGCGTGTCCTATGATGCCTGAGATCATAGGACGGCCTATGATGATACACAGTGTCTATATAGACAGTCCTATGATGCCTATCTGTCTATGTGCTGTCATACAGACATCATATCTTTATGACGGCATCGCAAATATCTTTGACGGCACGTCCTATCTTCTTCTTCTTCTTTTAGATTTGATTGGCGCTTGGCAACCAGCTTACAGGTGCATTACTGCCACATACTTCACTCTATATCATCACTGTATATCTTTGTGTCAGTTCTTATAAGGAGTTCTGAACAACTCCCTATGTGTGAAAAAATTATCTGTAATCATAGACAGTCCTATGATGCCTATCTGTCTATGTGTCGTCATATAGACATCATATCTTTATGACGGCATCGTGAATATCTTTATGATGGCATCGCAAGTCCTATGATGCCTGAGATCATAGGACGGCCTATGATGATACAGTGTCTATATAGACAGTCCTATGATGCCTATCTGTCTATGTGCCGTCATATAGACATCATATCTTTATGATGGCATCGCAAATATCTTTATAATGGCATCTGCAAGTCCTATGATGCCTGAGATCATAGGACGGCCTATGATGATACACAGTGTCTATATAGACAGTCTTATGATACCTATCTGTCTATGTGCCGTCATATAGACATCATATCTTTATGACGGCATCGCGAATATCTTTATAACGGCATCGCAAATATCTTTATGGCGACACGGCCTATCATCTTCTTCTTCTTTTAGATTTGATTGGTGGTTGGCAACCAGCTTACAGGTGCATTACTGCCACATACTTCACTCTACAGTATATCATCACTGTACAGTATATCTTTGTATCAGGAGTTCTTATAAGGAGTTCTGAACAACTCCCTATGTGTGAAAAAATTATCCGTAATCATAGACAGTCCTATGATGCCTATCTGTCTATGTGCCGTCATATAGACATCATATCTTTATGACGGCATCGCGAGTGGACGGCCTATGATGCATCACAGGACATCAGGCAGACATCATAGGCCATCCTATGATGTCCTATAAACGTGGCAGACACACACACAGACACACAGAGATTTCTTGAATTTATAGATGATAGTGATATTCCTTGTCACCAGGACATGGTTGCCAGCCCACATCCTTGCTTTGAGTTTATTTGTACATACCCGTGCATACCCGTCCATGCCCGTAGAAACCAAGTATAAGCAAGTATTTCTGCATTCCCATGGCTGAAGGGTCTCCGTTGCTGAAGGGTCTCCTCCTGTCTCCTGTCTCTTTTCTGATGTGCAGCAGTTCTCCTCATTCTATTGCTCTCCATCTGGTGGGTCTTCTTCTTCTTCGTTCAGACCACTGGTAGAGGGATAGGTGCATCGTAATTCCAGTTCATGGGCAGGATCATGAAAATAGATCTGAGCAAAAAATGGCTTTCGACCCTGTTCAGGAAGGCCCGTGCATGCCCGTAGAAAACGAGAAACCAGAGCATCCGGAGAAAAATCAGCGCTTTGCTTGGCATTTTACACATTTGTAGTGTAGACTGGCATTCTTCAAGGTTACATATTTTTATGTTTCAGCATCTCTTCAAAATGACATTGCTGAGAAAGCGACGCTTTTGCTTAGTTTCTTCATCTTGAGCAACAATACGAAGACTGCTTGATCTGGCAACTCTGCTCGCGGCAACATAGAATTGGCCATGGCTGCAGAAATCTGTTGTGCAGAAAACATGAACGCGCTGTAAAGATTGGCCCTGTGACTAAGATGAATAAGTGAGGTGAATTGGCAAGGTGAATAAGTCTTTATGACATAAAGACACATTAGTCTAGGCATCGTGAGTGATGGTCTATTTATCGCGGATATCTTTATGACGTCATCACGAGTCCTATGATGCCTGAGATCATAGGACGGCCTATGATGCATCATAGGACATCAGGCAGACATCATAGGCCATCCTATGATGTCCTATAAACATGACAGACACACATACAGACACAGAGATTTCTTGAATTTATAGAGTGATAGGCTAGGATTCTCTGTATCATTATTTATTATCATAGTCATGGTTGTGTTTTATTATCCTTGCCTTAGTTTTCCATTGTTCTGTTTGTCATTATTATAGTCACGCTTATGTTCTTTGTTTTGATTTTGGGTTTTGAGTTGATGTGTGTTAATTCCACCTTTAGGGGCATTCAGACCAAACGCGAACGGGCGGTGCGAATCCATACAAAGTGAATGGAAAGAGGCAAAGACATGCCCTGCTGGCTGGCTGGCTGGCACAGTTATTAACGCCGCCGAGGACACAGTCCAAGGACGGATATTTTTTTCACACATAAGGAGTTGTTCAGAACTCCTTATAAGAACTCCTGATACAAAGATATACAGTGATGATATAGTGAAGTACGTGGCGGTAATGCACCTGTAAGCTGGTTGCCAACCGCCAGTCAAATCTAAAAGAAGAAGAAGAAGAGTACACGTGAAATTGTGCATTCGCATGTTCACATTCGAGGTAATATGCTAGCTTTGAGAATCTGCCGTCATTGGAATAAAAGCATCTCCATTGCAGAGTAAACTAGTTTGAAAATGAGACTGCCATTCACCTGGAAACAGGAGGACCGGGAGCTTTTCAGCTAAATCGGGATGTTGGAGTTATTTATCCACGGATTCCTGCCACAGACGTGCTAACAAGGCCAGCAAGCTAGCAACGGAAACACTCATCATCTTGTAAAGTTTTGGAAACAGGGACAACTTTTTCAGGTAAGCTCCTCGTCAGATAATGTAAACCTAAAGCATGATGTTATTTTGGGGGATTTCCACAGTAGGATGAATACTGCTGCAGAAGTTATAAAGGCCACTTCGCCTGTCTGCATCTCACTCAGACAGTGCATTCACGTCTATTTGTGTGCTTACATTTAGTTATAATGTGATCACACCACGCAAAAAGTTTGCCTGTTCGCGTTTGGTCTGAACGTACCTTTAGTCTAACTTGGTTCTCGTTCTGTTAATTTCCCGATCATACACGGCTGTTTGTGTTTTGGTTGATTAGTTCTGTTCTATTTAAGGAACGCCGCCCCTTACCAGGGCACTGCGTAATTGTCAATGTCTGGCGTGATTACACGCTTCTGTCTGCCATGCCAAGAGATCCTTGCCTGTGAGTTTTGTCTGCCTGTTTTGCAAAGTCATTTTTGTTTTTATTTCCAGCCCATGAACTGAGTTTCAAGATTCAAGATTCAAAGATTTTATTGTCAATACTACTATACATGCAGGACATACAGGAGAATTGAAATGGCGTTTCTGTCTTCATTGGTGTGCATTTTATAAAAAAGAAAAGGAATAAGGCTGGAAAAAAGAAAAACAAACAGCAACAGCAGCAGTCTATGTACAGTCTATGTACAGTAGTGCAACCATTGGTGCCAATGGCAGCCAGAAGGACCCTGATCTCCATAGAGATAAATGTTTAGCTATCATCATCACTATAAATTCAAGAAATCTCTGTGTGTGTGTCTGTCACGTTTATAGGACATCATAGGATGGCCTATGATGTCTGCCTGATGTCCTATGATGTATCATAGGCTGTCCTATGATCTCATAGGCTGTCCTATGATCTCATAGGCCGTCCTATGATCTCAGGCATCATAGGACTCGCAATGCTGTCATAAAGATATTCGCGATACCGTCATAAAGAAATGATGTCTATATGACAGCACATAGATAGATAGGCATCATAGGACTGTCTATATAGACACTGTGTATATAGACACAGGCAATCAACATAACACAGAACAGTAACAAGCAGAAGAAGAAGTAACAAGCAGGGGCAAACGGAGACGGCAGGGCACGGTTACAGAAAACAGGGTGGGCGGGGCTGCACAGATAATCACACACAGGGGACCAGAGGGAAGACAAGACCAAGGCAATGAATGATAATGATAATGACGATAACAATAATAATAATACTGATAAACTTAAACTAAGAGGAAGACCAATGACAAAATAAATATGCAAGACACAATAAGAATAATAACAATAATAGCAACCCAGGATAATAATAATAAGGTGAAATACAGAAAATCCCAACTTAAAGTGAGGATGTGGGCTGGAACCCATGCCCTGGAGACAAGGAATATCACTCTGTCTGTCACGATGTCATAATGTCACGATCATAGGACTCGCTTAAAGATCATAGGACTTGCTACGAGATCAAAGGCAGGCTTCACTCACGATCATAGGACTCACTATGACATCATCAGAAATCAAAGGCAGGCTTTACTCATGATCATAGCACTCACTATGACATTATCAAAGATCAAAGGCAGGCATCACAGATCAAAGGCAGGCATCAACGAACAAGTGGTGATGTCAAAGATCCAAGGCAGGTTTCACCATGGTTGCTGTTGCCATGGTAACAGTAACTTTCTAAGGGCATGCGGAAATGTTTTCTTACACTTGCTTTCTATGGGCATGCACGGGCATGCACAAGTATGCTCTAGTAATAAATAATAAACCCAGTAATCCTATATACAGACAGCTAGAGATGAATACCTGTAGTTGCATTTCAGGGCAGTAGTGTAGGTGCAGATAGTGACAGATATGACTGCACATGGTCAGTATTGCAGTGACAGACAGACAGCAGCAGATATGGCATTTGTGCAAGTGGTTGCAGTTAATGTGCAGAGACATACAGCAACAAAAGTACAACAAACAACAGTATTACTGTTGGTGTGCTAGTCTTTCTGTGCCATCAGCTGAGGTAGTTATTGTACGGGTGATTGTGTTACTGTCTTGGGTAACACAATCTGAACCCTTGAACAGAGTTCAGGGTCCTGATGGCCTGATGAACGAAGCTGTTCAGCAGTCTTGTGGAGCGGGCCTGGAGTCTTCGGTACCTTTTCTCTGAGGGCAGAGGGCTGAAGAGGGAGTGTAGGGGGTGGGAGGTGTCGCCTATGATGCTGATGGCTCTGCGGGTGAGGCAGGTGGGGTAGATGTCTGAGAGGGGGTGCAAGGGCAGGGCCATGGGGGTACTGATGGTCTTGCTGGTTGCTTCCACTCTGCGTTGTAGTGTCTTCCGGCAGGTGGCGGTGCAGCTTCCATACCACACTGTGATGTAGTTGATGAGGATGCTCTCAATGGTGCCCCGGTAGAAAGACTGCATGGGTGGGACTCATGCTGTCCTCAGTTTGCGGAGGAAATGCAAGTGAGTTTGGGCCTTCTTGGCCAGTGATGTGGTGTTGTTGGACCAGGTGAGGTCCTCAGAAATGTGCATCCCCAGGAACTTGGTGCTGCTCACCCTCTCCACAGCTGTACCATTGATGATCAGAGGGGGGTGCTGTGTGTGACCCCTCCTGAAGTCGACCACAATCTCCTTGTTTTTTCCAACATTCAGGAGGAGGTTATTGTCTTTATACCACTGGACCAGTTGGCTCACCTCATTTCTGTAGTTGGCCTCCTTGTTGTTGGTGATGAGGCCCACCACCATTGCGTCGTCCGCAAACTTGATGATGTGGTTAGTGTTGTAGGCACAGGTCTGAGGTGGAGGTTTATAGTTGGTGAGGGTCTGTATGCTACGCCAGAGAGAATGTGCATCTCTGGTGTTGCTGAAGTGTCCAGATATTTTCTTGCTGTACTGTCATTTTTCCTCCTTGATACCATGGGACAAGTTGGCCCTAGCTGTTGTTAGTCCTGTGGTGTCGCCAGCCCTGAAGGCTGTGTCCCAAGCCCTCAGGAGTCTGTGCACCTCTGCTGTCATCCATGGCTTCTGGTTAGCACGAACAGTGATGGTCTTGCAGTGAGTGACATCATCAATGCATTTGGCTATGTATGCCACAACAGCCTCAGTGTACTCCTCTGGGTTTGTGTGTCCATTGTGAGTGGCTGCATGCTTGAAAATGTCCCAGTCTGTGGTGCTGAAGCAGTCTTTCAGTGCATCTGAGGCCCCCTCTTGCTATACACGTACTTGCTTTTTTGTTGGTCTGATGGCTTTCACTCTAGGTTTGTATGCTCGCCTTAACAGGATGGTGATGGGATCAGAGAGGCCCAGGGAGGGAAGGGGGTGGGTTTGTATGCATTCTTATGGGTTGCGTATACCAGATCCAGCAGATTGCCTCCTCTTGTTGCAAAGTTTACATGTTGATATAGATTTGGTAGGAGGGCCTTTAAATCTGCATGATTGAAGTCTCCCACTGTGATGAGAAATCCATCTGGATGTGCTGTTTGTGTCTCACTTATAGCCTGATAGAGTACTTTCAGCGCTTCCCTCCTTTCACTGATGCTGGTGGGCGGGACATACACGGCAGCAAGAAGAACAGATGAAATTTCTCTAGGCGTGTAAAAGGGTCTGCACTTGATGATCATAATCTCCTCTAAGGGGGAGCAATGACTGTGAACAACAACTGAGTGACGGCACCAGGCGACATTGATGTAAACACACACGCCTCCACCCCTGGTTTTCCCTCCTACAGTTAGCACTCTGTCGCTACAATAGCATGTTAGCCCAGCTAGCTGAATAGCAGAGTCCAGTATATTGTCATTTAACCACGTTTCCATAAAGATAAAAACACAGCAGTTCTGCACATCACGTTGCGTAGATCTCAGGAGCTGTATGTGGTCTATTTTGTTGTCTAGTGATCACACATTGGCCAGAATCAGTGAAGGAATCAGGGGTTTGTGAGGGTTAGCAGTTAGCTTTGCCCGGATACCTCCATGTTTACCTTGCTTCCGCCTACGCTCACACCATCTATGGTGTCTCCACCTGGAGTGGGGTACAGTAGTCGAGTCCGAGGATGTGGAGGGCTCGTGGAGAATCCCTAGACCACGGAGCTCCTCTTTGATGCTCAGATCCAAGACGTAATCCCTTGTCGTATTCCTTATCTCCAGAAGTCTATAGCTACTGTAGCTTGTGCAGAGCATCGTATATGTACATTAACAATTTAGGAACATTAAATGGCTCAAAAGCACAAAAAATAAGAGAAAACCCGAAGAGAGGAGAGAGGCCGCTGCTTGTACACGCACCACCTATTTGGTCATTTAATTTGTGTTTGATAAAGTATCAAACGCTCGTCACACACCTGAGTCCTGCTTCATGTCCCTCTGGGGCACAAACTGTGACAGAATGACACAGCCAGTGAAAGACTCAGCGAGCAAGCTCGGCAGGAGGAGGAGGAAGTGGAGCTGCAACAACTGTGTTACTGGTGGTCACCCTGCTCAGGATTCCTCCTCCCTGTCAAAGGTGGCTATGTCGGGGATGGAACCCCAAATGGCTGGGCTCAAGGTCCTCCAGCCCAAGTCACCTGGGCTCATCACTGATCAGTGTGCTTTACCTGGGTTCACCGCTGATCAGCCTCCTCCGTGTGTTCCAGAGGCCGGTGTGCCTCCTCCATGTGTTCCAGAGGCCGGTGCACCTCCTCTGTGGGTTCCAGAGGCTGGTGCACCTCCTTCATGGGTTCCAGAGGCCGGTGAGCCTCCTCCGTGGATTCCGGAGGCCGGTGAGCCTCCTCTGTGGATTCTGGAGACCGGTGAGTCTCCTCCATGTGTTCCAGAGGCTGGTAAGCCTCCTCCATGTGTCCCCGAGGCTGGAGTCTCCCCTGTGTGTCCCCAAGGCCGGTGAGTCTCCCCTGTGTGTCTCGGAGGCTGGTGAGCCTCCCCCATGTGTCCCTGAGGCCGGTGAGCGTCTTTCGTGTGTCCCAGAGGCCGGTGTGCCTCCACCTGCTGCTCCAGAGGCCAGTGTGCCTGCAGCTCAGCCAGAGGCCAACGCTCCTGGAGCCCATCCAGCAGCCGTCATGCCTGCAGCTTATCCTGAGGTCATCACCCCAGCAGCAGGAGACCAGGAGTTGAGGCAAGTACTTTTCCTCTTATTTTTAATATCTATTTTAGAAAAGACTTGCCTTGCTACTGGTGGGGGACCCAAGCACAGATCCCACCAGCTTTTGGGTCCTCCCCATCAGTCTCTGCTGCTAATGACTGTGGTGTCACCTCACTGACCTCAAGCTCTCCTCCTCCGTCCGAGGTAGCCATGTCGAGGATGGAGCCGCACGAGGACCACGTGCCACCTCAGCCACCTGCCGCTACAGATGCCGGTGCACCTCCACTGTTGTTCCCGGGGCCAGCGCCCCCCTACCATCTCTTCCTGCGATCGGCGTACCCCAGCACCAGCACAGCATGCCCTGTACTCTGATTTGAGGGCCTGTGGACTCAGGTAGACCCCCTGAACCATTTTGTCCCATGATCTGGTGGCCCAGTGACTCTGGGAGGCTGCCAGATCCACCTTGCTGTTGGGTCTGGGAGCCCTTGGACTGGGGTAGGCCCCCTCACCCACCCGGTCATTCGGTCCGGTGGTCCACGGACGTGGGTAGACCACCCGACCTTTTTTGTGTTAAAGTTTGGGGTCATGGATGTTGTTAGCCACACCAATATGGTTTTGTTTTGGAGTCTGTGAGGAAGTGGGGGGGGGTGTGTGTTTCAGCCTGCCTGGCCTTGTCCCCCCACTGCTCAGGGTGTTTTGTTTTTTTTGGTTGATGTTACTCTGAGGGTCATGTGGAAGCCACCCCTTAAGAGGGAGGAACTGTCACGGTGTGTGTTGGGGCCATGTCCTCGCCTTATGTTATAGTTTATATTCCTTGTCACCAGGACATGGTTTCCAGCCCACATCCTCGCTTTGAGTTTATATACTGGGATCCTCTGTGTTTATCATTATTTATTATCATGGTCATGGTTCTGTTTTATTATCCTTGCCTTAGTTTTCCATTGTTCTGTTTGTCATTATTATAGTCACGTTTATGTTCTTTGTTTTGGTCTTGGGTTTGAGTTGATGTTTGTTAATTCCACCTTAGTCTAACTTGGTTCTCGTTCTGTTAATTTCCTGATCATTCACTGCTGTTTGTGTTTTGGTTGATTAGTTCTGTTCTATTTAAGAACACCACCCCTTACCGGGCACTGCGTTATTGTCACTGTTTGGCATGATTACATGCTTCTGTCTGCTGTGCCAAGAGATCCTAGCCTGTGAGTTTTGTCTGCCTGTTTTGCCAAGTCATTTTTGTTTTTATTTCCAGCCCATGAGCTGAGTTTAATTTGTGTTGAATAAAATGTCAAACGTACGTCACCCACCTGAGTCCTGCTGCATAGCCCTGCCAGGGCACAAACCATGACAGGAATCCCCTGCCACTGCAGCAGCAGTGTCAGCTGCTGAACTGTGATCCCTGGAGTAATGAACTATACAGTATTGATTCTTCAGACTTTTTCTCACACCTCACAGTATTAGACTGCTGCCAGAGCAAACTGTCAGGGTAGAGTGGGCTTCATTCCTTAACTAGTGTTTTTAGTTCATTCTTGGGGTCCTCCACACATTCCCCCATACGGATATGTGTATTTAAAAATACACATAAACATCATATCAAACCAACCTATCCCAAACTCTGACTAAGTTACAAGCAATCATGACAGGGTCTTCTTTTGTTACCTCTGTCAGGAAAGTAATGTGATGTGGGCAGTTTGTCTGTTAGCAGTATTATGCAACAACTATGAGATGAATTTTGATGAAATTATCAATATAAGCGGCCCTTGGGCTACGGATGAGCCCATTGGATTTTGAAGGTGATCCCTAAGCGCATTCCTCTGCCAAGGCCCTAACTCGCAATGTATGGATGAACGGATAGACAAAGGGAAGGAGGGATGGCGCCTTAGGTATGCGCTCCCTGAGTGCCCTCTAGTTATGATTGAGATTACTGATGTAAACACACTAATCCCAGAACTTTCTAACAGTAACTTATTATTCCCAATGTCCATTATTTTTATATTAGGCTATTCAATTTTTATTATGCCTTTATTCTAATTCAACATAGTGAATATTTTCTGCCCTGTATATATGCATTACTTCTAAGAATCCAGAGAAGTTATTAGCCTTCAATGCGTTCTCAGTCACATGACTTATTCCATTAAGTCCAACTGGTTGATAAAAAAAAAAATGTTAAAGGTCCCATTAATTGCAAAATAGTGTTTGTATGAGTCTTAAGCTGCCTGTCCACAGAGAGCATTTTTTTCCCACTGGAATATCTGTTTTGTGTTAATTTTCAATGTAGTCCAGCATTTAGTGACCTCAAGACCCCTGAACAAAAATGTTCTCTGCAGTGTCATGGCAAAAATTAATATATTTTTTTAAAGTTTTGTATACTTTATTAATCCCAGAGGGAAATTCAGGGTGTCCATGTGGATGGATGAGGCAGCTACAGTGCATTGCCAATCCCTTCACACACACATTCACACCTAGGGCCACTTTAGAGTCTCCAGTTAACCCTAACTTGCATGTTTTTGGCCTGTGGGAGGAAACCAGAGTAACCGGGGTAAACCCACGCAGACATGGGGAGAACATGCAAACTCCACACAGAAGGGTCACTGATGGGCAGGGATTGGGATCGAACCCACAACCTTCTTACTGTACTGCCACAGTGCTAACCACTGCACCACCGAGCTGCCCTTAATAATCCTTTACTTGTATGTGTTAAGAGTTGAAATAATTATAATCACACCAGATGTTGTCTTTGTTTTCTTTTACTTTGGAAAGAAACACACACACACACACACACACACACACACACACAGTGAGGAGTTCCAGATAGTTCTGATACAGAGTAAAAACAACAACACACAATTATACCACCAGAGACACAATAGCACCAACTGTTTCAGGGTAAGGTAAGTTCTCCCATGCAAGGCCTGAGAGCAAAAGGACAACAAAAAATAAGGAGAAACGGACAAAATAGAACTATAATGTATTATAATATAAAAAGTATGCCATAACAGCGGTCAGTAATTTTTATTGTTCTGCTCAGGGTGCTTAAAATTGAAAAAAGTTCAAGTTTTTGAATGCCGTATCACTCAGCAGCACGCCTCTCTAACCAGACAACCAGAATTAGACTAAAAGAAAGGATACCATCATCAATATTTAAAAGTAAAAGCTTGGAAGACAAAAGACGACAGCAAGCTGTGAGTGACAGGTTAAGTTGCTAGGATACAGGGCGGTGGCCTTTTTTAAGAGAGCCTGTGAAGCTCCCTAATAAATGTGTCTAGAGCATTTCCTCTGAGAAAAACACTGTATGGACACGCAGCCTTGGTCTTATAAAATCTGTCCATGGATCATGCCAATGAAACATCAAAATGCTCACTTCACAAAGAAATACACACAATTTTTATTTAGTTACACTCTGAAAAGAGACTAGCTGATTTTGCTTCCTGAGTTTTGTGATACCACAAACCAGCAAGCCCCACCTTCAGTACTCTTAAGTTGATAAATCAAACAGACACTGACTGATTCATTACTTGTATAGTTGGCCCATTAGAAAAAAACCTTTACCAAATCAGATTAGGGGGTTCAGGGTTACAGTCAAAGCAGGGTGAAAACTGATTGTTTTAGACTGAGCTTTACAGCTTTTCTCATGAACTATAAGACAACACAGAAATGGTTCTTGGTTTTTAAAAATGCAACTGCATGTCCTTAAGATGCCAAAACTTGAAATTAGTGTTTGAAAAATGTACAGTATCCTTTGTTATCAGTGAGGGACTTTCCTTAAAACAGCTAATACTGTGGCATATTCTTGATGTCTGCAGCCCCACGTGCAGGCAATTCAGGAGAAAGTGTGGATTTATTAAATAATAGATAACTGAAAATTGAGGCAGTAACTGTACAGTGAAGTACGTAGTGGTAATGCACCTGTAAGCTGGTTGCCAACCACCAATCAAATCTAAAAGAAGAAGAAGAAGAGGCAGTAACTGAGAACAAAACTAAAGATGAAACAGTGGCCTGAGGGCTGGAGAAACACCAAAATAAATACTGATAGAAACAAAATGCTGCACAGAGGCAGACAACCAAAACAAAAACGTAAATCATAACCAGGGACAAGGAATCAAGGAGCAGGAGACAGGCCAGGAGAACACTGGGAGAGGCATTAACAGCGCCACACAGGAGATGCACTGAACAGAGTATAAAGGGGAGACAGATCATCGGAGGAGTGGACAGCAGGTGAGAACAGTTAGGTAGGTAAGGGCAATGACACAAAGACGGAGGAGCAGGGAGGAAGGCAAGCAGACAAAAACGACCAAGGAAGAAAAAGAGACAAATACCAGACAGAACCATGGCATCACTGGAAAAGAAGGCGCAAGAAGGAAAACATCAAACCAGGAATAAAATACAACAAAGGAAAATCACCTAAAATTAAACCTAAACGTAACTGGAAATCATAACCAAGGACTAACAGAAATACTTTACAAAATAATGCAGGAATCAAGTTAAACTAAACCAAAATGGGAAATACTTTCAAAATAAAGCTAGTACTAAACAAATGCAAACCATATCATTAAGGAACAGGGAGTTCAAGGTAACAAGCTCTTGTCAAAGGAGACAGATTTTTTTTTCCAAGAAAAAATGGTGAGTTCACAAAAAATTGTAAGGAAAATCATTTTCAGGTTTGGGAAAGAGAAGTTGCAAATTTTAGGGGGGAAGCAAGTTTGCCAGAAAAAGTTTCAAATTTAACAAAGTTAGTTGCAAATTAAAATAAAAGGAAAATTAAGTATACAAGAAAAATTGAAAAATTGAAAATAAATAATTATAAGTAAAATCAATGTGTAAAAGGGGCAAATTTATGAGAAGAAAAAATGCACAAATGTATCAGGAAAACTCAAATTGAAAAGATTAAAAAAATACAAATTTACAAAAAAAACAATAGCGTGATTTTCCTGATTTGTCTATAGGAAACTAAAGCTATTGTAATCATTTTTATTAATGGTAAAACTGGCGCAAATGGAACCAACAGCAATCATTCTGGCCCTTGCAGCAATTTCACTTCCTGTAAGATTTTGAACAAAACTATACAGGTTTATCTCAATAAATTAGAATATCATTGAAAGGTTGATTTATTTCAGTAGTTCAATTCAAAAGGTGAAACTCATAAATTCATTACACACAGAGTGATATGCTTCAAGTGTTTATTTTTTTTTATTTTGATGATAATCAAAACCCAAAATTCAGTTTCTCAGAAAATTAGACTATTGTAACGTTGGGGCCATGTTAAGTGAATTTCCCAGCATGCTTTGCCAGTTTGAAACGTTACTGTGTGTGTTAAATGTGTTATTTCTGAGTTATACTGCTGGGTCATTATAACTGCATTATAATGACCCAGCAGTGTTTAGCAGGATTAGGGCAAGATGTATCTGTGTGTGTAACCATGATTCAAACAGGGGTCTGTGAGAATGACCTCCCCTGCTCTGTGTACTAAGTGGCAAGTTGGGGTTGGGGTGTGTGTAAAATAAATCTGGTTGATCACAGCCATCTGCTCCATTTTCTTTGTGTGAACCTTGCAGACGTCACACTGGTGTCAGGAGTGGGCATGGAGCAAATGGAAGCGATCAGAATGGAGATCCGGCAGCTGGAGCAGGCCATTGCTCAGCTGATGATGGATGACGAGACACCACCACCGGGAGCCTGGAGCCGGGACGAACGAAGCGGCGGACCTGACGGGGCCAGCGCACCCCGCCTCCTGTCTTTTTCAAGACAGAGCGGGCAGAACAGAGCAAACGTTCCACCCTTTTCAGGACAGCACGGGCTGGCGACCCCACGGCGATCAAGGGTGGCGATCGATCAGGAAACGACCACCCCACCTGTTCGACAGCGGGCCAAGATTCCCCGTTTCAACGGCGAAGCCACATTAGATGACTACCTGACACAAGTCGAGCTGACTGCGGCGCTGAACGGCTGGTCACCAGAGGAAACCGCCGTACAGGTCGCGCTGGCCTTGGAAGGGAAAGCCCTCTGCACGCTCTCTGATCTCCGGCCCGAGGAGCACCACAGCTGGCCAGCACTACAAGGGGCGCTCCAGAGACGATTTGGGAGAATAGCGGACGCTGAGCACGCCCAAGAACAACTGACCCGCCGCCGCCGGAACCACCAGGAGAAACTAGGAGCCTATGCTGCAGACATATGGCTGTTAACCCGGCGCAGCTACCCAGATTTCGCGCCGGAGGCAGTAGAGAAGCTCGCCCTCCGGAGCTTCATCCAAGGTCTCCGCCCGGCCCAGCTCCAGAGCCACGTACGGCTCCACGCCGCGAGCGACTGGAAGACTGCAGTGGCAGAAGCAGAGCGGGCAGAGCCGCTAATAAATCGCACCGCTGAAGCAGCAACGCACAGCCGAAGAACCTACCAGGCTACGATGGAGAGCGAGGGGGAGGAGGAGGAATTACGGCAGACCACGGCGGCGCGTCCACGGAGAAGATGGCCTCGGCAGCGCAAGGAAGGGTGCTTCCGCTGCGGAGAGATGGGACACATCGCGCGATACTGCCCTGCACCCACCCCACGACAAACCGGCCCCTCGCCGGCGTTAAACTAGAGCGAGGTGGCGTGAACGGGGACAGGCCACCTCCAGCAGATGTTTCCCCCGAGGAGCCGGCACCGCGCGTGGGCCGAGTTGGACACTCTCCAGGGATCTATCTACAGTGCAGCTTGGGGAAGACGTCGATCTGGGCCCTGATTGACACCGGCTCTACAATCTCCTTGGTTCGACCGGGCGTACTGCCGGGCACGAGCAAGACGGCTCCGCGGGGGTGGGAACCCACCGAGCGCTGCGTCACCACAGCTACTGGTGAGCGCGCCCGACTGAAGGGGCGGAGGGTGCTGGTGGTGGGGGTGGCCGGTCAGAACATAAGACACCCGTTCTGGCTGGCTGACATCCAAGACCCCTGTATTATTGGATTAGACCTGCTCACAGCCTGGCGTGCCAAGATCGACACCGCCGGACCTTCCCTCCAGCTGGGAAACCGGACCATCACGCTCCACAGCAGAACCCAGAGAAGGGACGCGGGGGCCCGCGCAATCGAGGGATCGCCAAGACAGACCGGACCAGGCAGGCCACCGCGAGGACTGGACATGATGACGTCACCAGCGCGGACAGAGGGAGCACGAGCACACACAGGGACAGCAAGGGGAGGGGCCAACGTGTCAGCAGAGACGCAGCAGGCGGTGGAGGAATTATTTCAGCGGAGCTGCAGCGGGCTGGACCCGGAACAGAGACGCCAGCTGCGGGAGCTATTGGACTATTACGTGGGTGTTTTCGCTGCGAAGGATGAGGAATGCGGCCGGACCGGGTTGGTGCAGCACGAGATCGACACCGGTGAGGCCAGGCCGATTCGACTCCACCCACGCCGGCTGCCCTTTTCAAGGCGGGCAGCGGCGGAACAAAAAGTGCGAGAAATGCTGGAGGCAGATGTTATTGAGCCCTCCAGCAGCCCCTGGGCAGCGCCTGTGGTGCTGGTCAAGAAGAAGGACGGGTCGTGGCGGTTCTGTGTGGATTACCGACGCCTGAACGATGCCACCAGGAAAGATTCCTACCCCCTGCCCCGCATCGATGACGCGCTGGACCACATCGCAGGCTCCAGCTGGTTCAGCTCGCTGGATCTACGCAGCGGCTATTGGCAGGTAGAGCTGTCACCCGAGGCCCGCCAAAAAACAGCCTTCTCCATCGGGCAGGGACTGTACCAGTTTAAAGTGATGCCATTTGGACTCTGCAACGCTCCGGCCACCTTTGAGCGCTTGATGGAGCGAGTGCTGGCTCATGTACCCAGGAGCCGCTGCGTTGTTTACCTGGATGACCTGCTGGTGCATGCAGCTGATTTTGACAGCGCCCTGTCAAATCTCCGAGAGGTGCTGGGAGCCATCCAGCAGGCGGGGCTACGGTTACACCCTAGGAAATGCCACCTGTTCCGGCGAGAGACCACCTTTTTGGGCCACGTCGTCAGCGCAGCAGGGGTCGCCACCGACCCGGAAAAAGTGGCAACAGTGAGAGACTGGCCAGTGCCGCGGAACGTTGGAGAACTGAGGAGTTTTCTTGGATTGGCCTCCTATTATAGGAAGTTTGTGAAAGACTTCGCCACCATTGCCAGCCCGCTGCATCAGCTGACGCAGAAAGGACGCCCGTTCCAGTGGAGTGACAACTGTGCTGCTGCTTTCTGCCAGCTTTGCGCAGCGCTCATCAGAGCCCCCGTCCTGCAGTATCCTGACCCGAGCCGCCCTTTCATTGTGGACACGGACGCCAGCAACCAGGGCATCGGGGCGGTGCTATCCCAGGAGGGAGAGCATGGAGAGCAGGCAGTCGCTTACTTCAGCCGCACTCTCAGCAGAACCGAGAGAAATTACTGTGTGACTCGCAGAGAGCTGCTGGCTGTCATTCAAGGACTGCGTCATTTCCGCCCGTATGTGTACGGTGGGAGGTTCCAGCTCAGGACGGACCACGCTTCCCTGACCTGGTTGTTAAATTTCAAAGAACCGGATGGACAGTTGGCGAGGTGGCTGGAGGCACTGCAGGATTATAATTTCCAGATTGTGCATCGGGCAGGCCGCCTCCATGCCAACGCTGACGCGCTGTCTCGGCGCCCCTGCGCGACAGAGGAGTGTCGTCACTGTCAACGGGCTGAAGATCGGGACCAAATCGCCCCACGGGCTGCCGCTCTCCAAGCCGCTGCGAGCAGGAATCACGCAGCGATGCACAGCCCCTCCTCAGATGATCAGGCAGTTCTCCCCGGCGATGACGTCACAGAGGTTCTTGGCACGCAGCAGCTGCAGAGCGAGCAGGACAGAGACCCGGTCATTTCGCGGGTTCGGCAGTGGCTGGACGCAGGACAGCGGCCCGCCTGGGAGGTTGTGTCACCGCTGGACCCAGAGACTAAGGCCCTACACTCCCAGTGGGCCAACCTCCGCTGTCATGAGGGCGTGGTGTATCGGCAGTGGCAGACTCCAGCTGGGCAGCGGCACATTTGGCAGCTGCTGGTTCCTCGTCGACTCCGGCCCAAAGTACTCCAGCTGGTTCATGGGGCGGTAGGAGCGGGCCACTTCGGGGTGACAAAGACGCTGCAGCGCCTTCGGGCCCGGTTCTACTGGCCCGGCTGTCATCAGGACGTGGAGCTCCACGTTCATCGCTGCGACACATGCACAGCTCAGAAGGGACCAACTCAGCGATCCCACGCTCCCCTGCAGCAGTACCGGGTGGGAGCACCGATGGAGCGAGTGGGAGTGGACATCCTGGGCCCTTTCCCGACCACGGACCGGGGGAACCGCTACGTGCTGGTCGCGATGGATTATTTCACTAAGTGGCCAGAGGCGTACGCGGTCCCGGATCAGAGCGCCGCTACGACGGCATCAAAGCTGGTGGATGAAATGTTCTGTCGGTTTGGCGCACCGGAGGAGCTGCACAGCGATCAGGGTCGGAACTTCGAGGCGGAGGTCTTCGGAGAGGTCTGCAAACGGCTGGGCATCCGGAAGACCCGGACCACCCCACTGCATCCACAGAGCGACGGCCTGGTCGAACGATTCAACCGGACCCTCACCACCCAGCTCGCTATCCTAGTGGACCAGCGACAGCGAGACTGGGACCTGCATCTGCCTTTTGTTTTGTGGGCGTACCGGACGGCAGCTCAGGAATCTACCCGGTGCACCCCTGCGGCGCTCATGTTTGGACGCGAGCTGCGCACACCGGTGGATTTGGTATTCGGTTGTCCCCCTGAGCCGGAGGTGGAAGGAAAACCTGGATTGGATTATTTTTTTTGTTTGAAAGAACGTCTCCACACGGTGCACGAGCTGGCTCGAGAGGCCCTGGCAGCGGCAGGGGGTCGGCAGAAGCGAGCGTATGACTCCCGCTGCCAGGGGAGGGACTTTGCACCGGGAGATCGAGTCTGGGTTTTCTGCCCTGAGAGGAAGAGAGGACGATCACCGAAGCTGGCGAGCCAGTGGTCGGGGCCATGCGTGGTCCTGGAGAGACTGTCAGATGTGGTGTACAGGGTGAGGCTTAGAAAAAGGGACCGGGTTGTGGTTCTTCATCGTGACCGTCTCGCCCCGTATCGGCCATCTGCACCGCTGGTGGATGAACCGGAGCTTCCATCCCGGCCCGATACCCCGACCGAGACCCAGATGGACACTAGGGGGCCTGTACGTGTTGGCCACCGGCGCCGAAGACCGCCCCGACACCTGGATGAGTTTGTATTGGACTTTTAAATTGGACTTTAATTTTTCTGGGGACAGAAACCAGTCCAGGGGGGGGGCAGTGTAACGTTGGGGCCATGTTAAGTGAATTTCCCAGCATGCTTTGCCAGTTTGAAACGTTACTGTGTGTGTTAAATGTGTTATTTCTGAGTTATACTGCTGGGTCATTATAACTGCATTATAATGACCCAGCAGTGTTTAGCAGGATTAGGGCAAGATGTATCTGTGTGTGTAACCATGATTCAAACAGGGGTCTGTGAGAATGACCTCCCCTGCTCTGTGTACTAAGTGGCAAGTTGGGGTTGGGGTGTGTGTAAAATAAATCTGGTTGATCACAGCCATCTGCTCCATTTTCTTTGTGTGAACCTTGCAGACGTCACACTATTATACAAGATCAATTAAAAAGTATGGATTTTTAATAGAAATGTTGGCTGACTGAAAAGTATGTTCATGCACACTCGGTACTTGGTCGGGGCGCCTTTTGTATAAATTGCTGCGTCAATACAGTGTAGCATGGAGGTGATCAGCCTGTAGTACTGCTGAGGTGTTATGGAAGGCCAGGTTGCTTTGATCACAGTCTTCAGCTTCTCTCCATTGTTGGGTCTGGTGTCTCTCATCTTCCTCTTCACAATACTCCATAGAGTTTGCTGGCCAATCAAACACAGTGATGGCCATTAAACCAGGTTTTGGTGCTTTTGGCAGTGTGGGTAGGTGCCAACTTCTTCTGTAAAATGAAATCAACATCTCCAGAAAGCTTGTCAGCAGCGGGAAGCATGAAGTGCTCTAAAATTTCCTAGTAGACAGCTGCACTGACTTTGGACTTGATAAAATACAGTGGACCAACACCAGCAGATGACATGGCTGCCCAAATCATCACTGACTGGGGAAACTTCACACTGGACCTCAAGCAACTTTGACTGTGAGCCTCTCCACTACTTCCTTCAGACTCTGGAACCTTGATTTTCACATGATAGGACTTGGCACCTGATTTGGGCAGCCATGTCATCTGCTGGCATTTTTCCACTGTTTTACCAAGTCCAAAGTCAGCGCAGCCGTATACCAGGAATTTTTTAGAGCACTTCATGCTTTCCTCTGCCTGCCCACACTGCCAAAAGTACCAACACTAGGTTTAATGGCCATGGCATTACTGTGCTTGATTGGCCAGCAAACTCTCCTGACCTAAATGAATCTATGGAGTGTTGTCAAGAGGAAGATGAGAGACACCAGACCCAACAATTCTGACGAGCTGAAGGCCACTATCAAAGCAACCTGGGCCTCCATAACACCTCAGCAGTACCACAGGCTGATCACCTCCATGACACGCTGCACTGATACAGTAATTCATGCAAAAGGAGCCCCGACCAAGTATTGAGTGTGTACATGGACATACTTCGCAGTCAGCCAACATCAATCACTCTGTAATTCAAGAAATCTCTGTCTGTGTCTGTCTGTCTGTGTGTCTGTGTGTCACGACCATAGGACTCGCTAAAAGATCATGATGTTCCTATGATCTCTACATGATGTCCTATGATGTTCCTATGATGTCTACATGGTCTATATGATGTCATATAGACTATCACTCACGATCAAAGGACTCGCTATGACTTCATCAAAGATCAAATGCAGGCATCATAGGACTCGCTATGCCATCATCAAAGATCATAGAACTCAGTATGACATCATCAAATATCAAAGGCAGTCATCACTCACGATCATAGGACTCGCTGTGACATCATCAAAGATCATAGGACTTGCTATGACACCATCAAAGATCAAAGGCAGGCATCAATGAATGAGTGTCGAACTGCTTGCTTACACCCTTGCTTACACTTGCTTTCTACGGGCATGCTCAGGTAGGCACTAGTTTCTATTAAAAATCAATTTTTAAAATAAATTTTATGTAATATTCAGATTTTTTTTTTTTGAGAAACTGAATTTTGAGTTTTCATGAGCTGTAGGCCATAATCATCAACATTAAAAAAAACAAACACTTGAAATATGTTACTGTGTGTGTAATGAATCTATATATGAGCTTCACTTTTTGAATTGACTTGCTGAAATAAATTAACTTTCCGGTGATATTCTAATTTATTGGGATGCACCTGTATAGGATATGGGCTTTACAATTTTAACTTCCTAATACATCTAGGAAGAAACTGATATTTTTCAAGGTCATTTCTGAGCATCCTTATCTGCATTTATTCCCTGCTTAAATGATGTAATACAGGCGCGCACACGCAGCGCGGCTCTGATCGTTGCGCATTTCACATCCATCTGTCCCCCCTTGGCGCGCTGCTGTCCCCGGTCATTTTAAGCGAAACAGGACGGAGGAGGACGTGTGTCTCCATCTCAGGACCTCCCCTACCAGCCGTCACCATGACAACAGCCGTGGACGGTGGCGGGTGGAGTGAGGGAGCGCGCGGAGCGGAGACAGGTGTTGCTGCCGTGTTTGCGCATCAGTCGTGAGTCGGGATGGCAGCCGTGGGAGCGCCTTGTCAACGACCCCGCCGCCGCGTCCCATGTGTCCCGCAGCTGTCCGTCTCCACAGAAGGATTTTAACTGACGCCGGACACCCAAGTGAACGCCGCCATGGTGCACCACTCGGGCTCCATCCAGTCCTTCAAGCAGCACAAAGGTTGGTGGCTGCTGGGAGCGCTGCTTTATTTTTAGGCCACTTTTCTTTCCCTTGTCTGCTAGTTTTAAGGAGATGCACGCTCACAGCGGATGGGTCATGTCTGGGAGGGTGACGCAGAGTCGGTCCTGCTCCTGGGATGATGCCTCCGGTTTTTATTCACCACTTTATACTGGATTAACTGTGTTTCCCGTTAAGTTATTTCAAAGCCGAAACATTTAAACGGCAGTGCATATTTCTACATTTCTCAGAAATGGTTTTGCACCAGCATTCATAAGTTTCCTGGGACCTCGTTATGTTTTGAAGGAAAAAAAAATCGGAATAATTTGTGCAATATAAAGTAGCTTCGCTGCCTTCTTCATCCTGTCAGGACCTGAGGCTGAGAACAGCCTCACAGGTCCTGACAGCGGTGTCATAAAAAATGATGTGTTGCTCTTAAAAGTTCCTGTAATGCGGTCAAATGGAAAATAGGTTTCCACTCAGCGCCTTCTTGAAAAAGCAATGAGACACCTGCCTCCACTTGAGGTTGAGGAGTATTTGGTGGCTTAAAATTACTTATTTTTTTCCCAGGCAGTGATTTTAGCATAAACTGGGAAGATGCTAGGATCCACATGTAGTCTGTGCATTGATAGGAAATCTAAATGATGCAGGGTGTGTGTGTGTGTGTGTGTGTGTTCTGCTTGGCCAAATTTATTTTAGACCCAAAAGTGCAGCTGCCCAGCCAGCATGCCCATGTGGGCCCCGCTACAGGTTAAACTGGGCTGTCCTATGGGTCCCATGTGGGGTTGTCCACAGGTTCCATGCTGGCCCCATCTGTATTTGCCCACATGGACTTTATGTGTGCATTAAACCCAACTGGGTCCCACACGGGTTTAAAGCAGGTGAGTAGGTTTCAGTAATACTGGTGCTAGAGGCAGAATTACAAGGAAAACGGCACAAATTTATGAGGAAAAAAATGAAAACTTGTAGGAAAAAAAGTGAAAATTTAGGAGAAAAAAGTTGCAAATTTACAAGAAAAAAATAGTAAAATTATTTGAAAAAAATAGCAAATTTACAAGAAAAAATTGAAAAAATTATGATGAAAAAAACAAAAAGTTGCAAATTAACAAAAATTTGTAAATTGAAAATTTATGAGAAAAAGTTACAAATTTATGAGAAAAAAAAGTCACAAATTTACAATGAAAAAGTAACAAATTTATGAGAAAAAGTTGAAAGATTACATTAAAAAACTGGCAAATTTATGAGAAAGTTCCAAAATTAAAAGAAAAGTTTGTCACGGACGGGGCTGATGCTTCAGCCCTGCTCCGTGATTGTGGCTGTAGTTCCTGATTATTTGATAATTATTTCCAGCTGGCAGTTATTGGATCCTGAGTCTGGCTCCCTGTCAGCCTATGGCCACGCCTCCTCCTCTCTGCCAGGCATCCACCAGTTAACACTGTCACCTGTTGTATATTACAGTGATCCCTCACTTATCGCGGTTAATGGGTTCTAGAACCGACCGCGAAAAGTGAAAACCCGCGAAGTAGCGTCACCCCTAATGACGTCACCCATAAATAACACGTACGTTCATTCTCTCACTCTCTCTCTCATATGATACGTGTGTGTGTGTGTAAGTGTACATACATACGTAGATGTAAATAAAGTGTACATAAATATGATTTTAGAACTCTTTTATTTTTATAACAAGATACGTAACTCAAGATGAAGATGATTTACTGCACAGGTTAATGAGAGCTTTACTGCTCCTCAGGTGACGCCTCATCGTCAGGTGCTAGAGGTGCAGCATCGTCGAGGGCAGCTGCAGGAGGCGGCGTAGTGGCTCGACGGGAAGACTATTTCGCACAAAAAGGCACAAGAGAACAGCGAAAAGTTCCACGCGGCGAGACTAGCGATAAAGAACAATGAATGCGGTCTTCCTTCGCTGGGTATGTCGGCAGGGAGAGAGGCTGGGTAAAACGTCTCGGCCAATCAGCTTGCGAGGTAAAACGTCGCGGCCAATCAGCTTGCGAGATTCCCGAGCAGTGAAGAGGTGGGCGGAGAGGAGTGGAGCGGTGGTCAGAGAGGTGGATTTTGAGTTGAGCGGCTCTCCGTGTTGATACCTGATGTTCTAATGTAGTCTCCCTGCCTTCTGCTAGCGCCCGCCCATTTTTTCTCAATTTTGAATTTTTGATGAATATTTCTGAAAAATCCGCGATGCACTGAGGGCGCGAAAGGTGAAGCGCGAAGTAGCGAGGGATCACTGTATTATTATTTGTCCTCCTTGTTTTCTGCATACTCATTTACACACCTGCACGCACTCAAGCACACCCCTTCATACATGCACATACACACACTTGCGCTTACACACACACACATCCATCCAGATTCACAGTCACTCATGCACCTGCTCTGCCACACTCCTGCATCCACTTGACATCATTAGCTCTCTGGGTACTTATGCTTGTCGGGTGGTGCACTCAGGGTGGCGATGTCAGTCAGTCGTGACAAGTCTTTAGTCAGGAGTGTATACAAGTCTACTCTACATTGGGTTTACGTTGATGTCCTAGAGCTATTGGTTTCCCTTTTTCTTTGGACTGCTCAGGTGTTGTTTTCCAGAGCCAGCTGTGCTCCGACGCCCTTGTAAGTCTTTCTCATTTTTGCCCTTCCTATCCGCTGGTCAGTCCCGTCTGGGAGCGTGTGGGGCTCCTCCTCCTGTCAACTGTGCTCGGTCATCCGTCACCTTGTGTATTAGACTGTTTTTCCATTGAACATATTATGTATTTTGTGTTTTCCCTTTCAGTTAATAAACATGCTCACTTCACCTGCATATTGGGCTCGTACCAGTTCATTTGTTCGCTGTGTATTTACGCAGTGGACATGACAAAGTTAGCCAATTTGTAAGAGAAAAGTCACAATTTTACAAGAAAATAATCACAAACTTATGAGGAAAAAGGTGCAAGTTTACAGTTAAAAAAAGTTAAATTTATGAGAGAGTTTCAAATTTTCAAGAAAAAATGATCAAATTTATGGAAAAGGAGTCACAAATTTACAAGAAAATAGCACATTTATGAGAAAATAAGTTGAAAATGGGTAAACAGGTAAAGTCCATGTGGGCAAACACAGATGGGGCCAACATGGAACCCGCAGACAACCCCACATGGGACCCATAAGACAGCCCAGTTAACTGTGTATGTTGCCAAATTGTGACATTGTGCCCCTAGTGGTCAAGAGTGGTAAAGATTTTTTCAAGAAAATATTCAGCTCAGATGTCAGATTTCCAAGGCTATAACTTGAAAGCTGTAAGAGATAATGGCTTCCTGTCAATTAGAAAAATGTAGAATATGATCCAAAGTTTCAGATAGGAGTAAATTTATGCATCTAATTTGCATAATGCAGTGACAGCCATATCGAATTCTTAACTGGTCAGAAGTGGACTTTGGACATATTTACACAAAGAATGGTTCAGCTTTTTGTCAACAGTTTCTTGTTGTGGGTTTTTTCTTATCTTTAAAGTATATGAACCAGAAAATCAGTACATTGTAGTACAATGTACAGTAAGTAAAACAATAACAAACACAGACATTCATCAATTACTGCTGGCGAAGGTGCTGCATCCATTTTAGTCCATGCTGGTCGCTATTTTCTCTTCTGTTGGGCATTTGCGGTTTTTCTCCCACATCCACACACTCTTACGATTATCTCACCTCAGTTTCGCTTTTCATTCCTCCGTCTGCAATTTCAGTACTCCACAGCGATCGGTAGCGGCCATATTTGTTTTCTAATCGCACAGTAGAAGAAGAAGAAGAAGAAGTATTTCTTGCTCTTTGGTGTATTCCGTGTCAGCCAACACGTGTCTGCCACCTTGTGAACAGGCATAATCAGTACAAATCCCCAGTACAGCTGGGCAGTGTTTCTGCATGTCATTATCAGTTGACAGGCGCAGTGCTGTGCTGTGCCACTAGGGACGTGCGATCTGTCCATGAAATCTTCACAGTTAGAAGGTTAACCCATGGTGGGGCCCACATGGACATGCTGACTGGGCTTTTTTGGGAAAATTAGTGGCCTGGTAATACTGGTGTTTACTGGCGTGGGCAGTCATGTTTGTAGACTGGGAGCAGGTGTGTGTTTGTAATACCTGGCTGAGGAGGAAAAAGTGTTTCCCCCTGGCTTCTGATGAGGATGCAGAGTTCTGCTGCAGACATTGTTTCCTCTGTGTGTTCACTTTCCTCAGAATGTTAGTCCAGGATTGGTGGCGGTAGGATGCGAAAGAGGACAGCTCCTGAAAATCTGGAAGAAGTGGATATAATTCAACTAGGAGGAATGGAGGTGGGAAGCGGCAAAGAGGAAGTTTGGAACACGGTGGAGTCTAAAAGAAGCAAACATATACATCAAGAAACTCAATCAAGACCGTTATCAAGTGCTTAGGAATCAGAGGGTGAACGATCCCAGAATGAACAGAAGGAGTGTAAAGTAATCATTAAACTTACTCAGGAAGGGGCATCGTTTTGTGAGTGTAACCCAATTAAGCTCACAAATGCAATTAATGGGTTGCTTGGAGAAGTTTTAAATCAAGGGTTCTTCGTAGTGGTTCGTTGCTGGTTATATGTAAAGATAGTGTTCAACAAGGAAAAGCAATCAGAGTCACTAAGATGGAGGGAAAAAATGTGCAGTGTTCAGTATTGGAAGGAAATAAGGCAATGAGAGGAGTGATATTTGGCATTTCAACGGCTGTCTCAACTGATGAAATAATGAGGAACTTAACCGGAGCAAAAGTGACAGAGGTACGGAGATTGAAAGCTAATAGAAATGGCAAAAAATGTGATAGTCTGTCAGTAATGTTAAAATTTGATGAAGCAAGACTGCCAAGCAAGGTGTATATTGGATACATGAGCTATGAAGTCAGACTTAATGTTCCTCCTCCACTCAGATGTTTCAAATGTCAAAAGTTTGGTCATGTAGCAGCAATATGTAAAGGTAGACAACGATGTGCCAGATGCTCCGGTGAATATGAATATGGCAAGTGTGAAAGAGGAGCCAAGTTAAAGTGCTGTAACTGCGGTGGTGAACATAGCTCTGCATATCAAGGTTGTGAAGCCAGCAAAAGAGCAGCAGAAATCCAGCAGGTAAAAGTCTTCCAGGGATTATCATATGCAGAAGCTGCAAAAAAGGTGCCAGCTAAAAAAGTGGGAGTGGACTAGAACAGGGAAAGTGTGCAGACTTGCAGCGCATGCAGTAGAATTTAGGAAGATACTCTGGTTTTGAAGGAAAATAATTTTGTCTTATTTGTGGTAGATGTGATAAACTGCACTGCGCAGACGTCCAAGAAAACAGAAAAAATCAAAATCATTGTGAAAGCAGCAGAAAAATATCTTTGGATTAAGGGGCTACATTGGGAAGCAGTTGAGGACTTGTTAAGTGGGGGACCTTTAAGTTCAAAGACATCATGGGCTGGTGGATCAACTGTCAATCAAGTGTAAAGGAAGAAGAAGAAGAAGAATGAGATGAGCCGCAGATACGGACTAGACAGACCCAGATACGAGAGTAAAGAAGAAGAAGAACGTCACAAAGCTATGAGGAAAATGTCACAAAGCTATGAGGAAAACATCACAAAGCTCTGAGGAACATGTCACAAAGTTATGAGGAAAAACAGACACATATAAAGTGTGTGGCGGTAATGCACCTGTAGGCTGGTTGCCAACTGCCAGTCAAATCTAAAAGAAGAAGAAGAACTCAGTCCATACTGCTGTTTATTACTTCTGCCAAGGTGAGGCTTTGTCTGTTTTGTCTGTTAGCAACATAACTCTAAAAGTTATGAACAGATTTTGGTGAAATTTTCAGGAAAGGTGTGTAATGGCATGGGGAACAGATGATTAGATTTTGGTGATGATCTGAGAGTGCATACCTCCACCAAGGGCTTTGTTTGTATTTGTGCAGCAGGATTACACAAAAACTACTGGATGGATTTGGATGAAATTTTCACCCGAGGTGGTCCTTGGGCTACAGAGGAAGCCATTACATTTTGGTGATGATCTGAGAATGCATACCTCAGCCAAGGCTCTTATCTTCTCATAGTGTGTTAGCAATAGGGCTGCAGCTAATGACTATTTTACGGCTCAGGTAGTCGCCCATTCTAATCGAAGGTTACTCGAGTAATCTGATACTTTTTTAAAAAACTTGCATTGACCAACATTTGCGGAACTTTCTTTCCTAAGGAGCAGTAGTAATTGTACCAAACACTCAATAACACAGGTCCACATTTATTGCAATCTTTATTGCAATGTTTATTGCAAAGAACGTAACTTTAAACGTTACATTACACCATAAAGTTACGTTCGCTAGCCAGTTGGCATCTACTAGCGCTAGCCGCTGAGGGATGCTAACAGTGGTGGCTATAGGGGTGTGCCATATTGTATCATTCACGATAATACCGGTATAAACTTTAATACCTTGTAAAAATTATTATCGCGATATTTGGTGTCTGCTGCATGACGTCACACCGCATAGAAACGGCAAAAAAAACATGGCAGGAAGCTGCTGCTCCGAAGTCAGACTGTCTCCAGCTGAGTAGAAATATTTGAGTTTTACTTTCTGCTTCAGACTACTGTCACTCTTCTTCTTCCCACAACCCGAAAAGGATTAAGCGGAAGAAGATGGATGGATGGCAGTTGGCAACCAGCTTAACCCTCAAGCGACCAAGCTATTTTACGGACTGAAATGTTTCCAGTCTCTTATCTTTTGTCTAGCCTCTCTGTTAGTTTCCAGAGCAATAAGATCTACCATCTCAGGTGTAACGAAGAATGAAAACTGACGGTATGTTTCACATTGCGCCGCATTACTTATGCCCGAAGGCTTGAAGTATTAGTCTCAATGCTTCAGCAGCTGTAAATCTTGCTATCCAAGGTCTGTTAGCCATGGTTCACTGCAATACAATATAAAGTACTGATTAGAAGTGGAACATTTGAATAAAATTTATAAAACCAATGTTTAAAAACCAGTGCTTCTCTTCGGGGTCATAAATGACCCCACAAGAGTTTGCGATGTCTACGCCACACCAATTGGTTGATCCCTGCAAAAAAAAACTGAAAGTGTGTAGGATTAGTAGACTGACAAACTCATGCTAGGAAAGAAAATTCGGATAAAAAATAAAGAGACGGCACATTAAATTATATGGCTGGGGTCGTAAATGACCCCACTCGGTCGCTTGAGGGTTAAAGGTGCATTACCGTCACTGACTCTTATACATAGATCATCACTTCACATACATACACTCACCGGCCACTTTATTAGGTACACCATGCTAGTAACGGGTTGGACCCCCTTTTGCCTTCAGAACTGCCTCAATTCTTCGTGGCATAGATTCAACAAGGTGCTGGAAGCATTCCTCAGACAGTTTGGTCCATATTGACATGATGGCATCACACAGTTGGCGCAGATTTGTCGGCTGCACATCCATGATGCGAATCTCCCGTTCCACCACATCCCAAAGATGCTCTATTGGATTGAGATCTGGTGACTGTGGAGGCCATTTGAGTACAGTGAACTCATTGTCATGTTCAAGAAACCAGTCTGAGATGATTCCAGCTTTATGACATGGCGCATTATCCTGCTGAAAGTAGCCATCAGAAGTTGGGTACATTGTGGTCATAAAGGGATGGACATGGTCAGCAACAATACTCAGGTAGGCTGTAGCGTTGCAACGATGCTCAATTGGTACCAAGGGGCCCAAAGAGTGCCAAGAAAATATTCCCCACACCATTACACCACCACCAGCAGCCTGAACCATTGATACAAGGCAGGATGGATCCATGCTTTCATGTTGTTGACGACAAATTCTGACCCTACCATCCGAATGTCGCAGCAGAAATCGAGACTCATCAGACCAGGCAACGTTTTTCCAATCTTCTATTGTCCAATTTCGATGAGCTTGTGCAAATTGTAGCCTCAGTTTCCTGTTCTTAGCTGAAAGGAGTGGCACCCGGCGTGGTCTTCTGCTGCTGTAGCCCATCTGCCTCAAAGTTCGACGTACTGTGCGTTCAGAGATGCTCTTCTGCCTACCTTGGTTGTAACGGGTGGTTATTTGAGTCACTGTTGCCTTTCTATCAGCTCGAACCAGTCTGGCCATTCTCCTCTGACCTCTGGCATCAACAAGGCATTTCCGCCCACAGAACTGCCGCTCACTGGATATTTTTTCTTTTTCGGACCATTCTCTGTAAACCCTAGAGATGGTTGTGCGTGAAAATCCCAGTAGATCAGCAGTTTCTGAAATACTCAGACCAGCCCTTCTGGCACCAACAACCATGCCACGTTCAAAGTCACTCAAATCACCTTTCTTCCCCATACTGATGCTCGGTTTGAACTGCAGGAGATTGTCTTGACCATGTCTACATGCCTAAATGCACTGAGTTGCCGCCATATGATTGGCTGATTAGAAATTAAGTGTTAACGAGCAGTTGGACAGGTGTACCTAATAAAGTGGCCGGTGAGTGTAGTTTAAGAAATCTGTGTGTCTGTCTGTCTGTCACGGCCATAGGACTTGCTAAAAGATCATAGGATTGCCTATGATGTACCTATGATGTGTATATGATGTCATATAGACATCATAGTATAGATCATTCAAGAAAATCTGTGTATGTGTGTCTGTGATCAAAGCCAGGCATCACTCATGCTCACTTATGATCATAGGACATCAAAGGTAAAGGCGGGCATCACTCACGATCATAGGGCTCGCTATGACATCATCAGATATCAAAGGCAGGCATCACTCACACTCACTCATGATCATAGGACATCAAAGATCAAAGGCAGGCATCACTCACGATCACAGGACTCGCTATGACATCATCAAAGATCAAACACAGGCATCACTCATGATCACAGGGCTCGCTATGACATCATCAGAGTTCATAGGACTCACTATGACATCATCAAAGATCAAATGCAGGCATCATAGGACTCGCTATGCCATCATCAAAAATCATAGGACTCACTATGACATCATCAAAGATCAAAGGCAGGCATCACTGAACAAGTGCTGACATGCTTGCTTACACCTGCTTTCTACGGGCATGCAGAAATACTTGCTTATACTTGGTTTCTACGGGCATGCACAGGTATGCACTAGTGTTAAAAACAACAAAAAACGGTGCAGCAGTGGGAATAATTTGCCTGCATTTTTTCCGCATGTCAACAATACAGCTGGAGCAGTATTAATGTTGGACAATGTGCAGCTCAAAGTGGCTGTAGATTTTTACTTCCATTTTGGCCACTTCATCTTGATTTTATTCAACCACCTGAAGAGAGGGAGAGAAAAAAAAAACATTCGTTCAGTGCAACAAGAGCCAAAAAGTCCCAGGACAGGTCCATGCAACAGATTAATGCAGGTGAAGTGATTCAGCATAAAACCCGATCTCTGTGTGCAGTTAAGATGTAATGGTTTATATTATTTTCTTGTAATATTTGATACAGAACTAAAAAATATTTTAAACTAAATCTGAGCTGCTTTTTATAAAATGAAGAAACAAAAGTTTTTGTTTTGTTTTTCCTGAATATGTTGAAGGTGGATAATTCTGGCCTGTGAAACTCCATTTTGCAGAAATTTAAAAGAAGAAAAACTGTATTCTATAATATCGTGAAAAATATCGTTATTGTGAAAATTCACAGAAATATTCATTCATTCATTCATTCATTCATTCATCTTCTTCCACTTAATCCTTTTCGGGTCGCGGTATTGTGATATCATTTTTAGGCCATATTGCTCACCCCTAGGTGGCTATATGTTTTTTGGTCATATAAGCATAATTAGCGTAGCTGACTACATTCTTTTCATCTTCACTCTATAAATTCAAGAAATCTCTGTGCGTGTGTGTCACGTTTATAGGACATCATAGGTGTCTGCCTGATGTTCTATGATGATCCTATGATCTCAGACATCATAGGACTCACGATGCCGTCATAAAGATATGATGTCTATATGACGGCACATAGACAGAGCACATCATACATAGGACAGCCTATGATGTCTGCATGATGTCCTATGATGCATGATGTCCTACGATGACCCTAAAAGATATGATGTCTATATGACGTTATATAGACATAGCACATCATACAGTGCCCTGTGAAGTCTGCATGATGTCCTATGATGATCCGATCAAATCAGGCAACATAGGACTCGTGATGCCGTCATATAGACATTGTATCTTCATGATGTCATATAGACCATCAATCAAAATTGGCAAGGCAAATAACTCACAGGGCCAGTCTTCACAGCGTGTTCGTGTTTTCTGCACAACAGATTTCTGCAGCCATGGCCATTCTACGTTGCCGCGAGAAGAGTTGCCAGATCAAGCAGTCTTCGTATTGTTGCTCAACATGAAGAAACTAAGCAAAAGCGTTGCTTTCTCAGCAATGTCGTTTTTCCAGTGTCCATGAATTCCAGTTCATGGACTGGATGACGAAAATCGATCTGAGCAAAAAGTGGCTTTAAGTGGCTTTCGATCCTGTTCAGGAAGGCCCTTGCATGCCCGTAGAAACCAAGAAACTGGAGCACCCGGAGAAAATCAGCGCTTTGCTTGGCATTTTACACATTTGTAATGTAGACTGGCATTCTTCAAGGTTACACATTTTTACCGTGTCAGCACCATTTTAAAAACCACATTGCTCAGAAAGCGATGCTTTTGCTTAGTTTCTTCATCTTGAGCAAGAATACGAAGACTGCTTGAT
Organism: Pholidichthys leucotaenia; assembly: GCA_020510985.1. Lineage (NCBI taxonomy): Eukaryota > Metazoa > Chordata > Actinopteri > Cichliformes > Pholidichthyidae > Pholidichthys > Pholidichthys leucotaenia. The sequence goes on along the minus strand of CM035840.1, from coordinate 84,243,398 downwards.
CTGCCAACTGTGCTCGCGGCAACGTCGAATTGGCCATGGCTGAAGAAATCTGTTGTGCAGAAAACACGAACGCGCTGTAAAGACTGGCCCTGTGACTTATTCACCTTGCCAATTTTGAGCCATATGACATCATAAAGACACATTAGTCTAGGCATCGTGAGTGATGGGCTATATGACATCTTAAAGACACATTTGTCTATATGATGGCATTGCGAGTCCTATGTTGCCTGAGATCATAGGATCATCATAGGACATCAAGCACATCATAGTCCGTCCTATGATGTTCTATGATCGTGACAGACAAGAGATTTCTTGTATTTATAGAGTGATGATGATTCAAGTAATTGTTGCAGCCCTAGTTAGCAACAATCCTCCAAAACTACTTGACAGACTTTGATGCAATTTTCACCACAAGTGGCTCGTGGCCTACACACAAACCTATTACATTTTGGAGGTGATCCATGAGGGACGAAAGGAGCCTTGGTGAAGGTATGCGCTCTCTGAGTGCTTTTCTAGTCTACAACTGATATTTACCTCCGCCAGGCCGAAAAGGCCAGGAGGAGGTTATGTTTTTGCCAGGGTTTGTGTGTTTGTCTGTCTGTCTGTCTGTCTGTCTGTCTGTCTGTCTGTTGGTTAGCAAGATAACTCAAAAAGTCTTGGACGGATTTGCATGAAACTTTCAGGCGTTGTTGGAAATGGTACAAGGAAGAACTGATTAAATTTTGGGGGTGATCCGGTTCACCGTCTGGATACAGGAATTTTTTTAAAGCATTTTTCCACACTGTGACATAGGGCCATTTTCAACATGTGCGCAGGCGCAATGGAGGCCGCTGGGCATCGTGTCTGACCAACACAAACTCCGCCTTCTTCAACGTTTTAGCCACAAAAGCATGCGGAAAACACTACTGGCCTCGGATCCCCAGCGTGCCTGTGCCAGCCATAGGCGCTGCGCACATTGCGCTGGTTGTCGTGGCTGACCAACACAAACTCCGCGTTCTTCAACGTTTTAGGCACAAAAGCACGCGGAAAACACTGCTGCCCTGGGCCCGCCAGCGTGGCTGCTTTTGCGCCACACTGCAAAACCTGACACGGACACCTGTCCGCCGCCCCATTATTTGCCACAAATTCCCCGCCCAGCTATAGGCGCTGTGTAAAAACCACCTCTCTGCCGGGGAAGACTCTAAATTCTGTTTTGCTGCGGAGCGCAACCCCAATATAATATAAAAACCCCTGCCAACCTGTCTAACCAATCTGCATCCGTCAGTGGAGGAGATGGACACACCAACACTTCAGTTTATTACCTCCGCCAAGGAGGCAATGCTTTTACTACCGTAAAACGGGGGTATAAGGGACGGCGGGGTAATATGGGACACTTTTCTAAATGTAATTCTGCTTTTTTAATTTTGCTTCCGCCTAGATTTGATGAAGGATTCATGGATATTTGACAATAACAACACAACTCAGCGTCCTGCTCAAAATAAAAAAAGCACAATTACATTTAAAACATTTCCCAGAAAAGTGTCCCTTATTAACCCGCCGTCCCTTATAGCCCCATTTTACACTACTGAACCACTAATCCTATCACTATCACATTGATTGTCATTCATTAATTGTCTGTTTATTGCACTGTCCATGTCAAATAAACAAATAATCATTGTGAATCCAATTGCTAGTCATATCTTTTCATGCTCAGGGAATCTGAAAACGTACACACAAACACTGTATGGGGGGAACTGTGCCGCTTGGCGGAGGTCTGCGCTCTCCGAGTGCTTTTCTAGTCTTTTACTGTTATCTTCCAGTTTCTGCTTTGTATAATGAAATGTGTTCCATACCATCTGTATTAATGGTTCTTAGAAAACGTTTGCTTCCCTCCGGCATTTTAAAGTCTAGAAGAAACCCCATTCTGACCAGTTGAGTTTACAGGAAAAGTGTTGCCGAGGATGGTGTCAGATTTATGTGACAGTCCACAGGCCGGAGGACCCGGGGTCGCTCAATAGTTCAGTGACTGTTAAGTGCTCCATTAAAGTGCAAGCATTCGGGGGTAAATTTTGGCTCACGAATCTCTGCTATGAGGCATTATTCAGAGATTATACTGCACTGCTCAAACACAATCAGCGACACCATGCCAGAGCTCTAAAAGGCTTCGAGGCTCAATTGCATATTCTTCATTTGAAAGGCGAACAGAGTGTTGTGTGTGTTTGAGGTGAAATGCTTTTTTCTGGTGTTTCTGGAAGCAGGCCAGTTTTATTGTGTAGGTAATTGGGGAAATCGGAACAGAATAAGCCAGCATATTGTTCATGGGGGAACTGCAGGTCGGAGAAGAAAAAACACAATTAAAAGAGAGCTTGATTGTTGAGGATATTTTCTTTTTGCAGAAGATCCAATAGTTTATTGCATTAGCGGTTCTGCTGAACTAGTCATGGGAAATCTGCAGCATTCTTTCCATACTGTGTCTAATGATGTTAAACTTGAATTCCAAAGTAAGTTTGTGTTGTTCTTAAGAGCCGGAGGTGATGGCAGCCATCATCATAGTCATATTTCCACACCAATACACAAGAGTTACAGAATATAAATACTATCTGGTGGGGTTTATAGGCTTGCCTCAGCAGTGCTGTTAAGCTTTTAAATCATTCCTCCTTTACATTTGGGTTCTGCAGTCTTCATTATTGAGTCTCACATTAAAAAGCTCAATAGTCTGTGCTGTTTCTTATCTATAGTTTAAGGCTCTTATTGGGAGTTAATTTATTTCTCTGTCAAACTGGTGCTCTTGGTCATATTAAACTTGAACTAATAATGGTTTCCATTGCAAGTGCTGCAGTCTGCACTGAGCTGGAAGAATGTTTTTTTTTTTCTTTTGTTACCTTCAAATGGAGGAAAAATACTACAAATGATTCGGTCAATCTTGGTGAATTTGAATTTACTAGTACATACCCGTGCATACCCGTCCATGCCCGTCGTGTTGTTCACAGTCATGCCTGCAGTGTACTGCTTGAACCTGAGGTGTTTCATCTTCATGGCATCTTTTCTGATGTGCAGCCGTTCTCCTCACTGTATTGCTTTCCATGTGGTGGGTCTTCCTCTTCTTCTTCTTCGTTGAGACGACTGGTTGAGGGATGGGTGCGTCATAATTCAAGTTCATGGACAGGATCGTGCAAATAGATCTGAGCAAAAAGTGGCTTTCAACCCTGTTCAGGAAGACCTGTGCATGCCCGTCGAAACCCAGAAACTGGAGCACCCGGAGAAAATCAGTGCTTTGCTTGGCATTTTACACATTTGTAGTGTAGACTGCCATTCTTCATGGGTACTGCTTCGAATGGGTGTGGTTTAAAGTAGGGTGTCCTATTCTTAATTGGGTGACAGACTGACACACTGACAGAGATTTCTTGAATTTATAGAGTGCCTTCTGCCTTACTGAGTGAGATTTCCAGATTCACTACTTGGAACGGGTGTGGTTTAAAGTAGTGTGTCCTATTCGGTCTCAGCTTCTCTGTGCCTTGCCTGGCGTGCAGCGTTGGCGTCCAGCCGACTATTCTGCATCTCCTGGGTCTCAGCTTGTCTGTGCCTTGCCTGGCATGCAGTGTTGCTCGCTTTGCGGGCATTTTGGGCTTCAAGTGACTCAGCATGTGCATGGCGCACCTGTGCATCCCTTGTCTGTCGTACCCTATGCTGGTGAAGGGTCTCCTCCTGTGGCAGGCATCATAGGACACTCCATCATAGGTAGGCAGGCATCGCGAGTGATGGTCTATATGACATCATAAAGACATCAAGGCCAGCATCATAGAACACTACATCATAGGTAGCCAGTCGTATTGTCTATATGACGGCATCGCCTGTGATGGTCTGTATGACCTCATAAAGAGATCCAGGGAGCCATCATAGGACACTACATCATAGGTAGCCAGTCCTATTGTCTATATGACGGCATCACGAGTCCTATGTAGCCTGAGATCATAGGACATCAGACAGACATCATAGGCCGTCCTATGATGTCCTATGATCGTGACAGACAGATTTCTTAAATTTATAGTGATTTAGAGTGATGGAGTGATGACTAGTGCATGCCTGTGCATACCTGTGCATGCCCGTAGAAACCAAATGATCATGAGTGAGCGTGAGTGATGCCTGCCTTTGATCTTCGATGACGCCATAGCGAGTCCTGTGATCGTGAGTGAAGCCTGCGTTTGATCTTTGATGATGTCATAGCGAGTCCTATGATCGTGAGTGATGCCTGCCTTTGATCGTTGATGTCCTATGATCGTGAGTGAGTGTGAGTGATGCCTGCCTTTGATCTTTGATGATGTCATAGCGAGTCCTATGATCGTGAGTGATGCCTGCCTTTGACCTTTTATGTCCTTTGATCGTGAGTGATGCCCACCTTTGATCTTTGATGTCCTATGATCATGAGTGAGCGTGAGTGATGCCTGCCTTTGATCTTTGATGTCATAGCCGCTATGACATCAAAGATAGATCAATCAAAGATAGATCAAAGATCATAGGACTCGCTATGTAACATAGCGAGTCCTATGATCGTGAGTGATGCCTGGCTTTGATCACACACAGACACACATACACAGATTTTCTTGAATCACTCTATACTATGGTGTCTATATGACATCATACACACACACACACACACACACACACACACACACACGTTAGGGATATTTGGCTTTCGGGTGAAATTTATGGAAAATGTAAAAAGTTCACGCTACAGTGATATGAAAGTAAGGCATTTAAGTAGAAGCATGCAATGGTGATTTCCTCATCTCAAACAATTTATTGAAACAAAAGCCAACATCAGTGGTGGGTATACCACAACAAAAAAATGTCAGTCTCAATAACATATCATCTGCCCTTGAGCGTCAATTACAGCTTGACAACTATGTCTCATGCTGTTCACCAGTCATCTTATTGTCTGCTGAAGCATGGCATTCCACTCTTCTTGAAGGGCGGTCCTCAGGTCATTGAGGTTGTGGGGTGCAAGGTTACGAGCCTTTACACGGCGACTCAGCTGATCCCATAGGTTTTCTATGGGATTCAGGTCTGGAGAAAGTGTAGGCCATTTCATTTGAGGTACCCCAGCCTCCAGCAGCCGTTCTCGAATGATGCGACCTTGATGAGCTGGAGCATTGTTGTCCATGAAGGTGAAATTAGGCCTGTGTTGTTCATGCAGAGCACAATGACTGGATTAATAATGTTGTTCAGGTAGTATCGGCTTGTTACTGAACCATTCACAAGGTATAGGGCAGTTCTGTATTGACTAGACACACCGCCCAGACTGTGACACCACCACCACCAAAGGCTCGTCTGGTTACCTCAGTGGCTGATGCGTAGTGCTCTCCTTGACGCCTCCCAACATAATTGGCGGCCATCATTTCTGTTCACCGTGAATCGACTTTCATCAGAGAACAGCAGTGAGGCCCACTGGTCCCTTGTCCAGCGTAAATGCTCCCTGGCCCATGCAAGATGATGGCGCCTGTGCCTGCTGGTGTGGTCAGGTACCCTTGCAGATTGTCTAGCACGTAGACCACGCTGATGTAAATGGTTTCAAATGGTATGACGTGACACTTGAGTGTCTCTCACCTCCCTTAAATGTTCCTGGAGTTGAGTAGCATTCATCATCCGGTTCCGTAGGGCACTGTTCACAATGAAGCGGTCATCATTGTGAGATGTGGCCAAAGGATGTCCACTTCTACACCTTTCTGTGACTCTTCCAGTCTCTCTGCATCTCTGTTGCAACCTGCTGATGACACTCTGTGGCACTCTAAGCTCTGGCCACTTCCTTCTGAGAACAACCTGTTTGAAGCCTCGCAATGATGAGGTACTGTTGACCAGTTGTTGGGTGTTGTCTTGGTCTCATGATGTCAAAATGTGAACAGCATGATGAAGAGGACTGTTTAAATACCAATTCTAATTGAACCAGAAAATTTATTGGTCGATTCATGGATCAAACACCTGTTGTGAATATTGCCGTTAAGCACCTTGTTAGAGAACAGCAAGTTATGCAAAAACTACTGAAACAATTAGTAGTTGGAATTGTGCATTCAAAAGCTTAGAGAAGGTCAAATTAAGTTCACCTGTAAAGCTTATAGTGTGGAGAAAGGAATAGGCGAGGCAACGAGCTGAATGACACAAGACTTTATTCTCTCTCCAACAACATAACAGCAAAACAGCGATCCTGGGTCTCTGTGCATTCCCCTTTTATATCTTTAATTCCAACCATCGAGACCCGGAACTTCCGACCATCATACATTGTTGTTTAACAAAGAAATGTGTGGCACATTAAAATGACACACAGTGGCGCCACTCTCAGACCTTTCTTTCCTTCACATCTCCGGTAATTCTTCCTCTCCCCGGGGGGTGCGTAGACCTAACTGTCCCGTCTGATACCCCCGGTGACACCTCCATCAGTCCATTGTTCTTTCCTTCGCCCTGCCCTCTCTGGGTTGAGAAACCCTCCACACTATGCCCCCACACAGCTCCCCCCGAACACCCAGAAGGGGCACTAACCCCCCTGTCCTTTGGGCTTGAGCTGGCGACCATAGCGGCTGTAACGGAGGGTCGCCGGTCCAGTCGACCCTCCCTGCTGTCGAGGTGTGCAGGAGGGCACGTCAGTCTGTGGAGGGAAAAGGGAAGGGGGGGAAAACACATTATCTTTGCGAGCGCAGGTCCCTGCTGAGGGAACACCAACCTGCGGGGCTACCAACAGTGGGCGTCCGCGCCGGGGAACTTGGGCCAACACCACCTGCTCATCTGCCAACACAAAAGCAGACTTTAGCCTGTCGATGCAGACGGTCTCCCTGTGTTCCCCCAAGTCTAACACAAATTGCTTCGTCCCAGGTTCCAGCACCCTGAATGGTCTGTTGTACGGTGGGCGCAGTGGTGTCCGGTGTGCATCGTGCCTGATGAAAACAAAACCGGCATTCTGCAAGCTTTTTGGGACGAAGATGCGGGGAAAGCAATGGTGGGCCGGGCCCGGTACGTTAAAAGCCTCCGTACTGTGCAAAAATTGGGCGGGCAGATCAGCCTCGGGTGCGGGATTTTCTGGTAAAAACTCTCTGGGGATCCACAGCAGCTGAGAAAAAACAAGTTCGGCCGGGGATGCTGCCAAATCCTCCTTAGGGGCAGAGCGCAACCCTAAAAGAGCCCAGGGCAGGCGGTTGACCCAATTTGTCTGTGAGCGAAGCTCTGAGCACTGCTTTAAGCAACCTATGAAAACGCTCGCATAACCCATTAGCCTGTGGTTTGTACGCTGTAGTGCAGTGAATTTTGAACCCCCCAGGCTCTGGGCCATCGCAGACCAGAATTCTGAAATGAATTGTGGACCCCTGTCGGACGTGATGTCTGATGGAGGTCCAAAATGCGCGACCCAAGCCAACAAAAAAGTGCAAATCACTTCTATGGATATGGTAGATACCAGCAGGACCACTTCAGGCCAGCATGTGGTACGGTTCACGACTGTCAAAAGGTGCGTGAAACCTTGCAACGGCGGGAGGGGTCCCACCAAATCCACATGGACGTGGTCGAACCTCCTAGCCGGGATTTGGAGCGGCTCGAGAGGGGCTCTAGTGTGCTTGTGCACTTTGGCCCACTGGTACGCAACACAAACTGTAGCCCACTCTTTCACATCCTTGCGCAAGCGCAGCCAGACGAAATTTGCCCCCACTAGCTTCACTGAAGCGCGCTCTCCTGGATGTGAAAGGGAGTGGACCGACTCAAAAACTTGACGGTGCCAAGAGCTCAGAACCACCAGGTGCGGGTGGCCGGTAGAGACGTCGGAGAGTAAGGGAGGGCACCCTTTTTGCACCACCCTGCTCTCCAGCCTTAACCCAGTTGGTGCAGACTGGAGCGCGCAAATGTCCGTGTCCCCGGCTTATTCTGCGGCCATGGTAGGGAAATCAATTCCCATATAGACCGGGGCGATTAGCGCGTGCGACAGGCAATCGGCCATGACGTTGAGCTTACGGCAGTGTGTTGAATGTCGGTAGTAAACTCCGAAATTGTGGCCAAATGCCATTGCTGCCGGGCTGACCACGGTTCCGAAACCTTTGCCATCGTGTACGTCAGCGGTTTATGGTCCACAAACACAGTGAACCCGTGCCCCTCCAGCCAAAACTGGAAATGGCATGTCACCAGGTGGAGAACCAGCAATTCTCTAGCAAATGTGCTGTATTTGTGTTGGTTTTTGCGCAAGGTTCGGCTAAAAAATGCTAACGGCTGCCACAATCTTGCGACGCACTGCTCCACCACTGCCCTATGGCAACATCAGACGTATCCGTAGTGAGCGCTATTCAATTCAATTCAATTGAACTTTATTTATATAGTGCCATTTCACAACAGTCATCTCATAGCACTTTCAACTGTAGGGGAAACCCCCACAATTGCCGAAAGAGCCCAGCAATTAGGCGATCCCTTGTGAGCAAGCGCTTGGCGATGGTGTAGAGGAAAAACTCCCGTTTAACAGGAAGAATCCTTCAGCAGAACCAGGCTCAGTGAGGGGCAGTCATCTGCTGTGACTGGCTGAGGGGTGAGGGGATAGAGAAGACGAAAAGGACAGACATGTAGAGAGCAAACAGCACGATGGATGGGGACTCAATCTACGGGAGAGAACAAACTGATGTTAATGACCAGCAAAAATATTTGCTATCCGTGCAGACGGATCCGGGTGGGCTCACAACGCACTATCCGCCAGCGCTGCTTTGGTGTTTGCAAAAGCCTGGTCATGCTTGGGAGTCCAATTGATGGATTCTGCAGGCTTCTTTTTTTTTAAGCGTGGCATACAATGGCTGCATCAGCTGGGCTGCTTGGGGAAGGAAGCGGTTATAAAAATTAATCATTCCCAAAAACTCCTGTAGTGTTCTCACGGTCTGCAGACACGGAAAGTCCGACACAGCGCGCACCTTATCCGGTAACGGGATTGCGCCCTCTGGCGAAATGCGGTGGCCCAAAAAATCAATCACTGGTACACTGAACTGACACTTCGCCGGGTTGACTATCAGACCGTGCGCTTCCAACCTCTGGAAAACCATCTTGAGATGAGTGATGTGCTCCTCCTCGGACGAGCTGGCTACCAGAATGTTGTCTTAAGTAGATGAAAATGAAGGACAAATCGCACAGCACTGTGTCCATCATCCTCTGGAAGGTCTGTGCCGCACCTTTTAATCCGAATGACATATATAAAAATTCAAAGGCCAAAAGGAGTTATTACCGCCGTTTTTGGAACGTCTTCCGTGCGCACCGGGACCTGTTGGTAACTACGGACCAGATCCATTTTGGAAAAAACACGCGCCCCGGCCAGGTCCATGGAAAAATCCTGGATGTGTGGAATAGGATAGTGATCGTGTTCCGTGGCATTGTTCAAGCGCCGGAAATCGCCGCACGGTCGCCATGACCTGTTGGCTTTAGGCACCATGTGAAGTGGAGATGCCCACGGGCTGTTGGAGCGCCTGACGATGCCCAACTGCTCCAAGTTGGTGAACTCCTCCCGCGCGCTGGCCAGTTAAGCTGCGTCCAGGCGCCGAGGTTGCGCGAATACTGGCAGCCCTCTCATAGCTATGAAATGTTCTACCCCGTGTTTCGTTATCGTAGCCGAAAATGTCGGGACCATGAGTGCTAGGAACTGTGCGAGTAACTGTTGATACTTACCCCCTGGAGCTATAACGTTAGCCAGTGTTGTCGACCCAGCTCCCTGAGCTGTACAGGGCAGAGAGGCAAAAGAAACAGCATCTACTAATCTCCTATTAGCAACATCAAATAACAACCCATACACACCTAAAAAGTCTGCTCCCAAAATGAGGGCGGAACATGCGGCTACCACAAAGTTCCACTGAAAGCTGCGTCCATGTAAGCATATCATCAGTGTCCGCTCACCAAATGTCCTGATGGTGGATCTGTTGACGGCCGTAAGCTTGGGACCGCTGCCCCCTGCCACCCTGTCTGCATTGACCAGCAGGATGAGGCTCTTCTGGGAGCCGGAGTCCACCAGAAACCATCTCCTCGAACGTGTGTCTGTGACATAAAGCAGCTTGTGTCTGTCTGTGACTGCTGGCCGCCATTTCCCGACTTCTTGAATTGGCATGGCAGCATGCATCACTGGGCGTTTGAGCCAAAGCGGCGATGATAGAAGCAGATCGCCCCATTCCTGTGTCTCCTGGCGTCTGCTCTGGCTACCACCAATGGTTCCTCGACCTTGCTGGAGTCCCTCCAGGACACCAGTGCCGCTGCATTCATGCTGAGAGTTCTGGTTGCTAAAATGATGCGATCCACTTCCTGCGCCAGTGCGCGGTAGTCCTTAGTCACTAGCAACGGCGAGTTGGCCAGGATTGCCCTTGCTGCTGCCGGTAGGTTCCTGAGGAACAGGTGGGCGAACAGGAAAGACTCGCCGTTTCTCCCCATCAACGCCATGTTCTCCATTAGTTCCACGGCTGATCTGTCCCCTAACTCCAAACGTGTTAGGAGTCTCTTCGCCCTTTCCCTGTCTGAAAGGGTATAGCGCTGGAGAAGCATCCTCTTGAGCGCCTCGTATTTCCCCCAGGCCGACGGCTCTTGGAGCAGGCTTGTTGCGTGGTGTGTGCGCCCAGCGCAGGGACCATGTAGTAGTATTTTGTGTCATCCATTGTTATCCCACGGAGTGCGAACTGGGCTTCTATGTGCAGAAACCACACTGTTGGGCCATGAAGCCAGAAGTCCGGGAGCTCGACTGACACAGTGTGTGCGGCGCTGGTGCTGTCTCTCCCGGTAGTCTCCGGGGTGATGCTCGTCTCACTCTCCATGTCACGTCTTGGGGTCACTAGTGTGGCGAAAGGAATAGGCGAGGCAAGAGCTGAACGACACAAGACTTTATTCTCTCTCCAACAACATAACAGCAAAACCACGATCCCGGGTCTCTGTGCATTCCCCTTTTATATCTTTAATTCCATGCATCAAGACCCGGAACTTCCGACCATCATACATTGTTGCTTAACAAAGAAATGTGTGGCACATTAACATACGCTGGCGCCGCTCTCACACCTTTCTTCTCTCCATGGCTCCGGTAATTCTTCCTCCCTTTTAACGGGGGGGTGCATAGACCTAACTGTCCCGTCTGATACCCCCCGGTGACACCTCCTTCATCGATCCATTGTTTCCTCCTTCCCCCCTCCTCTCTGGGTTGAGAAACCCTCCACACTATGCCCCCACAATAGTACATTTTAGGTGCATCTTGAAATTTCACCTGAAAGCCGAATATCCCTAACTTTTTGTGAGTAGTGTGTATATAGTATATACTGTATATAGTATACCTCTTTGGTCACCCAACAAACTCTCAATGATTTCTCAGTGATCTCTCCTGGTCTCTGTGACCTCTCAATTATCTTTGAAAGATCTCTATAGATCACCATGAAAGTGTAAATTAATCTCCCAAACATTTACACAGAAATGGCTTTTGTGAGGCTTTAGGAGATCATTGAGAGATCAGGTCGATTTTTGTTCTCTCAGTGGTCATCCAGAGATCTCCGTCTGTGTAAAGGGGCTTTTATCAGTATCATTTTATGTTATCTTCAACCTGCTTCTTGGAATTGTAAATGCAGGTTTGCCTTCAAGTACTTTTTAAGTTTAAACAAAAGTAAATTATTATTATCAAACACAGATTTTTTTCGAATGGTAGAATTAGAGTATTTCTGCCACAGTTGGTGATCAAAGCAAACATGACTCAGTACCATCTGATTAATCTTCCAAGCACTTGAGTGAATTTCAAATGTGCTTTGGCATAATGATCATAATCTCAGATTTATGAGCATCATGGTGATTGTCTCTGAAATTGATTAAAATCAGGCTCTATCATCACTCTATCTATAAATCATCATCACTCTATACCTCTGTCTGTCTGTGTGTCATGATCATAGGACATCATTGGACGGCCTATGATGCCTGCATCATAGAACAGCCTATGATGTCCCTATGCCTTGATGTCTTTGTCATATAGACCATCAGGACTCGCGACGCTGTCATATAGACAAAAGGACGATGTCATATGCACAATAGGACACAGCAGTTTAAAGCACACCCATTCGAAGCAGTAAATCTGGAAATCTTGCAAAATATCACTCTATAAATTCAAGAAATCTCTTGTCAGTTTCGATGTAAATCTGGAATCTTACTCATCACCCGATTAACAATAGGACACACTACTTTAAACCACACCCATTCGAAGCAGTACATCATGTCTGTGTGTCACGATCAGAGCACATCATAGGACGGCCTATGATGGCTGCCTGATGTCCTATGATGACCCTATGACATCAGGCAACATAGGACTCGCGATGCCGTCATATACACAATAGGACTGGCTAGCTGTGATGTAGGCACGAGGTCCTATGATGCCTGCCTTGATGTCTTTTTGATGTCATATAGACCATCACGCGATGCCTGCCTTGATGTCTTTATGATGTCGCATACACCATCACTCACCAAAGAAGAGATGCTCAGAATCAGAATCAGAATCAGGTTTATTGCCATTGTTCATGTAGTACACAAACTAGGAATTGGTCTCGGTACAGTGCTGCAACATTAAACATGATAAGATAAGAGAAATAAACTATACATGTAATAAAGTGTAGGATAAGATTAAGTGATACTGGTCAACAGTTAAAATATATATTAGCCAGCAGCAGATACTGTGGAGAACTACAGTATATAGTGCAGTCGGTAATGCAGGAAGAAAACAGTGATGATTAACATGAGTCTGGTTGAGCTGCTGTACATGGTGCACGAGAGTCACTTAGTGTTCAGCAGTCTAATGGCAGAGGGGAAGAAGCTGTTCATGTGACGGGAGGTTTTAGTCTGGATGGACCGAAGTCTTCTACCAGAGGGGAGGGGGGCAAACAGTACGTGACCAGGGTGTGAGGGATCGGCTATGATCCGGCCAGCACGCCTCCGGGTCCTGGAGATGTACAGATCCTGGAGAGATGGGAGCTTGCAGCCGATCACCTTCTCAGCAGTGCGCACGACGCGCTGCAGCCTTAGTCTGTCCCTGGCAGTGGCTCCTGCGTACCACACGGTTATGGAGGTGGTGAGGATGGACTCGATGATGGCTGTGTAGAACTGCACTAACATCTTGGTGGGTAGCTTGAGCTTCCTCAGCTGCCGCAGGAAGAACATCCTCTGCTGGGCTTTTTTGATGAGTGAGCTGATGGTCAGCTCCCATTTGAGGTCCCTGGTGATGGTAGTGCCTAGGAAGCGGAAGGAATCAGCAGTGGTGATGGGAGAGCCTGAGAGGGTGAGGGGGGGCAGAGGGGTTGTGACTTTCCTGAAGTCTACAATCATCTCCACTGTCTTCAGAGCGTTCAGCTGCAGGTTGTTATTGCTGCACCAGGACGCCAGCTGGGCCACCTCTCTCCTGTAGGCGGACTCGTCGCCGTTGGAGATGAGCCCGATGAGGGTGGTGTCGTCCGCAAACTTGATCAACTTGACAGACTGGTGGCTGGAGGTGCAGGAGTTGGTGTAAAGGGAGAAGAGTAGGGGGGAAAGTACACAGCCCTGGGGTGATCCGGTGCTGATGCTAGTATAGTCTGAGACAGTCTTTCCCAGCCGCACATGCTGCCTCCGGTCCGTCAGGAAGTCGATGATCCACCTGCAGAGGGAGTCAGGCACGTTGAGCAGGGCCAGCTTGTCCCGGAGCAGAGCGGGGCGGATGGTGTTGAATGCGGAGCTGAAGTCCACAAACAGGATCCTGGCGTAGGTTCCCGGGGAGTCCAGGTGCTGCAGGATGGAGTGGAGGGCCAGGTTGACTGCATCGTCTACAGACCTGTTGACTCGGTAGGCAAACTGCAGCGGGTCCAGGAGAGGGGTGGTGATGGACTTGAGGTGGGACAGGACCAGGTGCTCAAAGGACTTCATGACTACAGAGGTGAGCGCTACAGGTCTGTAGTCATTAAGTCCAGTGATCCGTGGCTTCTTGGGGACAGGGATGATGGTGGAGGATTTGAGGCAGGACGGCACGTGGCATAACTTAAGGGGGGTGTTAAAAATGTCTGTGAATACAGGAGCCAGCTGTTTCGCACAGAGTCTCAGGGTGGAGGGAGACACGCCGTCTGGGCCGGGGGCCTTGTGCGTGTTCAGTCTGGAGAACTGTTTGAGCACATCCTGCTCACTGATGATAAGGGGAGGGGGGAGGAGGGGGGGTGGTGCCTTAAATGAAGTAGGGAATGTGGAGGCTGTGGAGCTGGAGGGAGGGGGGGAGTTGGACACAGATGACGAGGTGTCAAAACGGGCATAGTGTTGGGACAGTCTCTGACAAAGGGCTTTGTCATCCTGACCTTTAGGAGCCTTAGGTCGATAGTTGGTGATTTGCCTCAGTCCTCTCCACACGGAAGCCGAATCATTAGCAGTGAACTGCTGCTGGAGTCTCTCTGAGTATAGAGATTTAGCCCTCTTCAGCTCTCTGTTAAACCGGTATTTAACCTCCCTGTAGCAGCCCCTGTCTCCACTTTTCAGCGCTGCTTCCTTCTCCTTCCTGATCTGTCTGAGCTTAGCTGTGAACCAGGGTTTGTCATTAGAGTAACTCACCCTGGTGCGTGATGGAAGAATGTTCTCTTCACAAAAGTGGATATATGAGTTCACAGTGTCCGTGTACTCATCCAGATCATGCGTGGCTCCTTTAAGCATGCCCCAGTCAGATATCTCCATGCACGTTTCCAGCTTCTCCTCAGCATCACTGGTCCGTATCTTCGTAGTGCTCACAACAGGTTTAGTGAGCTTCAATCTCTGTCTGTATGTGGGAATGAGGTGAACCATCACGTGATCAGATAATCCCAGCGCAGCGCGAGGAACAGCGCGATATGCGTCTTTCACTGTGGTGTAACAGTGATCCAGTGTGTTTAATCCTCTGGTGGGGCATTTAATAAACTGTTTGTAGCGGGGGAGATCGTGGCTCAGATTGCACTGACTAAAGTCGCCAGCCACAATAATCAGCGAGTCTGGAAAACTCCGCTCTGTGTGTTGAATGTGATCCGCGAGCACGCGCTGAGCTTCGCGCGTGTCCGCGTCGGGAGGGGCGTACACAGCGATGAGTATGAAAGAAGCAAACTCCCGCGGGGAATAGAAGGGCTTGCAATTGATAACAAGAAATTCCAAGGCAGGAGAACAGTGTTTGGAAATTACCGTTACATCAGAGCACCAGCTGCAGTTGATGTAGAAGCAGACACCGCCTCCTGTGGTCTTGCCGGAAAGCTCTGTGTCACGATCAGCACGGAAGAGCTGAAAGCCGTCGAGGCGCAGCGTGCTGTCCGGTATATTTTCCCGGAGCCAGGTCTCAGTAAAGCAGAGGGCAGCTGAGGAGGCGAGGTCCTTAAAACGCATCAGCAGTCTCAGTTCATCCACCTTGTTAGAGAGAGAGTTGGTATTGGACAGAAATATGCCAGGCAGCGCCGTTCGCGAGCCTCTCCTGCGAAGTCGTACGAGAGCGCCCGCTCGTCTTCCTCTCTTCCGCCGTCTCACTTTCCGAGCCAAACAATAAACCAGAGCCCCTGCCGGCGGCAGGGGCTAGAAAAACTGGGAGGAGGTCCGTGGGGGTCAAAGTCCTGATATTTAGAAGTTCTTCACGGGTATAAGTGCAAGCAGACACACAATTGACAAACAAAAACAAACAAAGAGCGCAGCGAAGCACCATGTCGACCGCTGTGGGCGCCATCTTGGATCGTTATCACCTGATTACCTGATTACCAATAGGACACAGCACTTGAAACCAAATGGGAGTTGCCAGAAACAGGAAGGAAGAGATACTCATCACCCGATTAAGAATAGGACACTAATTTAAATCAGGATCAAATGCAGGCATCATAGGATTCACTATGCCATCATCAAAGATCATAGGACAGCTTCCAAGATCAAACGCAGGCATAACTCACAATCATATGACTTCCTATGACATCATCTCAGATCATAGGACTCACTATGACACCATCAAAAATCAAAGGCAGGCATCACTGAATGAGTGCTGACGTGCTTGCTTACATCCTTGCTTACACCTGCTTTCTACGGGCATGCAGAAATACTTGCTTATACTTGGTTTCTATAGGCATGCACGGGTATCAGGCTCTATATCTGTATAAAACATTTGATTGTAGCATATAGCATATCACAAATGACTGTCTTCTGTTACATATTTCAATTAACCTGTGTTCATATTCTGACTATTACAGCCTGCTGTGGTTTTATAATATAGTTGTTGTTTTCAGCTGGGTCTAAAAGGACCCTGATGTCTGTGCTCATGCTGGTGGCTGGGTTTCTGTTGGCCTGAGATTGCCTTCTGTAAGGATGTCATATTTTACACTACATGTTTGTTCAGAGTGTGTGAATGTGTGTGTGTGCGCGCGCCTGTGTCCAAACCTCACTCTGCACAGTCCGCAGCAGGCCACCTGTCCTCTTATGCAACCAGGCGGATGGTTTTATAGATGGACATTCATTTGGGGCCAGATCTGGGAGAGTAAATCCAAATTATTGTGTGTTTGTCATACAGTCGGTCTGAATTCCGGAAGATGTAAGACAGACCTCAGCTGGTGTGGTATGAGATTGTCATGTTGATTGTGTGTATTGTATCTAACCGAAGCTTGTTGGCTAAATAAGTCAATTATAATGCAACTAAACAAAGAGGCGTGTGTGTGTGTGTGTGTGTGTGTGTGTGTGTGTGTGTGTGTGTGTGTGTGTGTGTGTGTGTGTGTGTGTGTGTTGATAACAGCTTTAACACTTTTTCCGTCTTTAAATAGCTGCTGGTTGTTTTGTTGCTAGGTTATACAGGCAGAAGTTTTGCTTGGGCCCAAACGTGTTTATTTAATGTCTAGATACAACACATGTTCTGCTGACACCAAGGCGTTCAGGAAGTAAAACCCTCTCCTGTGAACGACGTGCTGTTCCTTGTACACTGATGAGGCCGGCGTGGTTTGAAGGAATCTCCTCACCAGACGTGTGTGATTACACAGAAGATCCTGGGTCATAGAAATAAGAAGCAGTCCGTCCACCTAAGTAGATAGGATGACGTTATAGGAATGAAGGGAGTATGCAGATTGAAAGAGAAGGTTTAATCCCACAATGATGCAACCCTGAGTTTGTGCCAGGACTGTATAATAGGGCCTCGAACCATCTGAACTGTTGGTTAGAAAAAAAATAAAAGCGCCATCTGTGCTGAGGTGCGTTCACGGTCAGGCTGTCCAGCTGAGCTGCACGTGACAGGCAGAAAGCAACACCATGTGCAGGGGTAATTTATTGCCATTTTAGATTAAGGTTGTTTATATGCGTAGGTTAAAGCATTTTATCGGTAAGGGTGGGGGTCTCTAGTTACCATCTGATTCCATTTTGATTCAGAGGCGGCGATGTGATGGTAAAATGTTTTTACAGTTCAGGATTTCTTTTCTCTCATTGTGTGATTACTTGATACTATCAAAGCAATATATTTGTAATGACATCTAATAAATTTGCTTCCAATATACACTCACCGGCCACTTTATTAGGTACACCATGCTTGTAACGGGTTGGACCCCCTTTTGCCTTCAGAACTGCCTCAATTCTTCGTGGCATAGATTCAACAAGGTGCTGGAAGCATTCCTCAGAGAGTTTGGTCCATATTGACATGATGGCATCACACACTTGGCGCAGATTTGTCGGCTGCACATCCATGATGCCAATCTCCCGTTCCACCACATCCCAAAGATGCTCTATTGGATTGAGATCTGGTGACTGTGGAGGCCATTTGAGTACAGTGAACTCATTGTCATGTTCAAGAAACCAGTCTGAGATGATTCCAGCTTTATGACATGGCGCATTATCCTGCTGAAAGTAGCCATCAGAAGTTGGGTACATTGTGGTCATAAAGGGATGGACATGGTCAGCAACAATACTCAGGTAGGCTGTAGCGTTGCAACGATGCTCAATTGGTACCAAGGGGCCCAAAGAGTGCCAAGAAAATATTCCCCACACCATTACACCACCACCACCAGCCTGAACCATTGATACAAGGCAGGATGGATCCATGCTTTCATGTTGTTGACGCCAAATTCTGACCCTACCATCCGAATGTCGCAGCAGAAATCGAGACTCATCAGACCAGGCAACGTTTTTCCAATCTTCTATTGTCCAATTTCGATGAGCTTGTGCAAATTGTAGCCTCAGTTTCCTGTTCTTAGCTGAAAGGAGTGGCACCCGGCGTGGTCTTCTGCTGCTGTAGCCCATCTGCCTCAAAGTTCGACGTACTGTGCGTTCAGAGATGCTCTTCTGCCTACCTTGGTTGTAACGGGTGGTTATTTGAGTCACTGTTGCCTTTCTATCAGCTCGAACCAGTCTGGCCATTCTCCTCTGACCTCTGGCATCAACAAGGCATTTCCGCCCACAGAACTGCCGCTCACTGGATATTTTTTCTTTTTCGGACCATTCTCTGTAAACCCTAGAGATGGTTGTGCGTGAAAATCCCAGTAGATCAGCAGTTTCTGAAATACTCAGACCAGCCCTTCTGGCACCAACAACCATGCCACGTTCAAAGTCACTCAAATCACCTTTCTTCCCCATACTGATGCTCGGTTTGAACTGCAGGAGATTGTCTTGACCATGTCTACATGCCTAAATGCACTGAGTTGCCGCCATGTGATTGGCTGATTAGAAATTAAGTGTTAACGAGCAGTTGGACAGGTGTACCTAATAAAGTGGCCGGTGAGTGTATTTCTTAATAAAACAAATTAAAGATAGATGTGATAAGCCAACTGGAATGCTACATTTAACCAGCATACAGCGGGGAAAATAAGTATCGACTATGTCAACATTTTTCTCATTAAACATATTTCTGATGGAGCCGTTAACCTGAGATTTTCACCAAATATCAGTAACAACCCAGGTAATACATACATACAAAACAATCAAGGCAACTATGTTACAAAACAAGTTATGTTTAGTAAAGTGTAATGACACAGGGAATACATTTTGAACACATACAGAAAAAGAGGTGCAAAAAGGCATAGAAAGCCAAGAAACCAGCTGAAATCCATCAGAATTTAGGAAGCCATCCCATCCCCCATCAGTGCAAATTCATTTCAGCTGGTTAAGTCCTGACTGATAGCCTTTTAAAAGATCTGTGAATATCAGATTGTCACACCACAAAGAACTCATGATGGGTAGAAGCAAAGAGCTCTCTCTAGACCTTTGCAACCTTATTGTTGCAAAACATAATGATGGCATTGGTTACAGGTGCATTTCTAAACTGCTGAATGTTCCAGTGAGCACTGTTGGAGCCATCATTCGGAAGTGGAAAGAACATCATTTTACCATAAACTGGCCATGACCAGGAGCTCATTGCAAGATTTCTTGACAGAGGAGTCAAAAAAATTATCAAAAGGGTTATCCAAGAGCCAAAGACCACTAATGGAGAGCTCCAGAAAGACCTGGAGCTAGCAGTACTGTTTCAAAGAAAACAATAAGTAATGCACTCAACCAACATGGGCTCTATGCCTGCTCATCTTGCACGACTCCATTTGTGAAGAAAACGCATGTTGAAGCTCATTTAAAGTTTGCTGCACAACATTTGGGCAAGTCAGTAAAAAATTAGGAGACTGTATTCTGGTCAGATGAGACCAAAATTGAACTTTTTGGATGCCACAACACACAGCATGTTTGGAGGAGAAATGGCACTGCACATCAGCCCAAAACACCATACCAGTAGTGAAGTTTGGAGGTGGGAGCATCATGGTGTGGGGGTGTTTTTCAGCACATGATACAGGCAGACTTCATGTAATTGAAGGAAATATGGTTGAACAAATGTACAGAGACATCTTTGATAAGAATCTGTTGCCATTTGCAAAGATGCTGAAGATGAAACAACAGTGGACATTTCAGCAAGACAATGATCACAAACACACAGCCAAGGAAACTCAACTGTCTCCAGAGAAGGAAAATAAAGCTTCTAGAATGGTCCAGTCAGTCACCTGACTTGAATCCAATTGAAAATCTATGGAACGAACTGATGATCAGAGTTCATAGAAGACTACCCACGGAAACTTCAAGATTTGAAGATAGTTTGTGTGGAAGAATGGGCAAAAATCACTCTTGAGCAATGCCTGCACCTAGTTTCTCCATACAGGAGGCATCTGGAAGCTTTTATTATCAACAAAGGCTTTTCTTCTAAATATTAAATGAATTTCACCAACCATGTTGAATACTTATTCCTTATGTCATTCTACTTTATTAAATATAACTTGTTTTGTGAACACAGTCTCCTTGATTTCTTTGTATGTATGGATTACTTGGGTTGTTACTGATGGTGAAAATCTCGGGTCAATGGCTCCATCAGAAACATGTTTAATGAGAAAAATGTTGACGGTCCAATACTTATTCTCCCTGCTGTATATTCACTATGGCTACTGTAGTAACTAATTAAGCTAATTTATAACTAATTTATGTTCATTGTTAGGTGGTGGGGCAGTGGTGGCCTAATGGTTAGGGATGTACTAGTGAGCGGAAGGTTGCCGATTCGATCCCTCGATCGGCAGGATCAGATCTGGATGGGACAGATAACATAGCAGTGTTTGCCCCACTTTCATTAATCCCACTGTGGTGCCCTTGAGCAAGGCCCTTAACCCCAACTGCTCCAGTGGAGCTGCTCAGTGGCCACAGGTCAGTCTGTAGTTGTACTGGGCAACTTCCAGGTGTGAGTGTGAACAGGGTGTCCTTGAAAAAGAGAGGTTGCCTTTCAGTGAAACCCCCCCTGTATAAATAAAGGTTAAATAAATAAAAATAAAATGTACCTGGCAAGTTAAAATGACTGGAAATCAGTGACTTAATTCTGTTAACATCCTCCAGCTTTAGATTTCAAAATATGGGAGGTTTCTTCTGTTGTGTGGTTGGTTGAGTGTTCTAAAAACTGTGTGTATATATATATATAGTAACACTATCATCTGCATCTGTGGGAATTTCAGTTAATTTTATTTCATTAAATATTATTTTATGAACACTTTCATTTCTTTGAAATCAGAGTTGAAATTATTCTATTGTGGCCCTGCAAAATTATGCTCAAAAGTTTAAGTTATATGAGAAAAAAATTCAAAATTTTACCAGTAATTAAAAACCAGTAAGTAAAGCAGTAATTTCATTATAAAAATAGACACAAAATTAGCCATACAATAAACTACAAATTAATGATAATAAAGTATCAAATGTACAAGAAAAGTCATAATTTCACAAGATTTTGTAAACTTGTGAGAAAAATAGCTGCAAATTTAGATAAAAACAATTTTTTCAGAGAAAGTAAAAAATTACTGTCACAACGGAGGTGGATAGGTAGGAGTAAGACCCAAAATGCAGGCAGAATCCAGTACACAGAAGTTTATTATAACAAAAAGCGCAGCACAGGGGCCGGATAAGATTACCTGAATAAACTAAGAACATGGAAATAACTAAACAAACTGGGAGATCAGAGGACAGGAGAAACCATCCACCAGGTGATAATGACACAACAAAGGACAGAGGCATGGGACTAAACGTATACACAAACTAATGAGAAATCGGGACCAGCTGGGACAGACTAAACGAGGTTACATAATGAGGAGTAAATTGTGAATCACCACTACTGACAGGAAGGGAAACTATGAAAATAAAACTTGACAAAACTAAAAGGCAAGGCAAGGCAAGTTTATTTGTATAGCACATTTCGTGTACAAGGCAATTTAAAGTGCTTTACATAAAAACATTAAATCATTACAGGCCATTATACCATTACAGGCCATTACAGGCCATTATTACATTATAGGCCTCGAACCTCCTTTCCTTTACTTAAAAAAACAGGAAATACTTCAAAATCAAAACTCAGATCTAAGACAAAGCAAGGTTATTTCATGAAACACTTACACAAAAGATACGGAGAACTAAAACAGAAACAATAAATTCATCACACAGAGGATGGCAGAGGATGGAGCATGATCCTAATCATGCCCTCCATGACAGTAACTACCCTTTAAGGGGTGGATTCCAGACACCCCAGGGTCACACCCTCACACAAAAAAACTAAAAAGACCCTCCCAGGGTGGGTGGTTGGGGCCTAAGGCCAGGTGGGCTGAAACAAAGTCCTACCCCCCCACAAGTCCAAAACAAAACTACACTTCATGGCCAACCAAAGTCCAACACAAAACGGGTCAGTTGGTCTACCCCAGTCTGTGGACCTCTGGATTGAAAAATAAGGTGGCTCTGGCAGCCTCCCAGAGTCCCTGAGCCACCAGATCATGGGACAAAATAGTTCAGTGGATCTACCAGAATCCCTGGACCCCCAGATCTGAGCACAGAGCGGGCCCAGAGATAACTGCAGGGGCACTTCACACTCAGGTAAAAATGACATGGGAATCTTCAACTCTGGAGATGTCATAGATGCCCTAACCTCAGAAGGTAACACAGGAGCTTTAGGCTCTGAAAACATCATACGGGCTCTTTGCCCAGAAACTGACACAGGAGCTCTTTGCTCAGAAGCTAACACAGGAGCATAATACTCAGGGGAAAGTAGCATGAAAACTTTACTCTCAGAAACTTCAACCTCAGGAGATGACAACATGGACATCTTTATTTCAGGAGGTGACAACGTGGAAACTTCAGCCTCAGGAGGTGATAATACAGACATTTTATCCTCAAGAGGTGATAACATGGACATTTTTAACCTCAGGAGATGACACAGGAGCATCAAGCTTTTGTGAACTAACATGAGAGCCTCTTGCTCCAAAACTGATGACTGAGGCATGTTAACCATAGTAGCAGATGGCAGGTAAGCGCTAGCCTCAGGAACAAATAATGGAGGTTCTCCAGCCACAGGAACACATGACGGAGAATCCTCGGCCTCCGGGACAACAGAGGCGAGCTGACTCTCGGCAAAGCCAGACGATAAGGGCTGAAAATCCTCAAGTCCAGACATCTGGGAATCCATCCCCAAAACAGCCACTTCAGACGGGGAGGAAAACACAACACCCGGATCATTACAACAGGTAGCAGTGGAGCTTGGCGGAGGAAGCCCAGAAGCAGGTGGTAGCTGCAACCGGGATCCCCCACTAAGAGCTAGGCAAGATCTCTCAAAAACTGATGTTAAAAATGCAAAGAAGAGGACTTGCCTGAGCTCTTGCTCCACCGCTGACAAGGACCCCAGTGACTTTGCAGTTGTAGTCCAACCAGCAGGCGTGATGGCAGGCGAGGCAGGGATGATGACAGGTTGAGCAGCAACAGCAACGTACACCTCGGGCAGTTCAGGAACAGGAACTAGGGAGCAACGTGGTGCAGGCACTGGAGCTAGAGAATGACGGGGAACAGGTACTGGAGCCGAGAGGCAACGTGGAGCAGGTATTGGAGCCAAGAGGTGCCATGGAGCAGGTACTGGAGCTGGGTGGCGCTGTGGAGCAGGTACTGGAGCTGGGTGGTGCTGTGGAGCAGGTACTGGAACTGGGTGGCACCGTGGAGCAGGTACTGGAGCTGAGTTGCCACTTGGTGCAAGCACTGGAGCTAGTAAGTGATGAGGAACTGAGGAGATCACTGACAAACCAGCTGAAGGCAACTTCAGTGAGAGACCGAGGGAAATCATTGATGCGGAACCAGGGATGACAACCTCAGAGGAACGGACACGAGAGGAGGTTGTTAATAGTGAACCAACAGATGCAACCACAGTAGCAGGAGGTGAACACTCAGAAACAGCCGCTGGCCGAGATTCATTCATTCATTCATTCATTCATCTTCCGCTTAATCCTTTTCGGGTCGCGGGAGGGCTGGAGCCTATCCCAGCATCTTTGGGCGAGAGGCAGGGTACACCCTGGACAGATCGCCAGTCCATCGCAGGGCCAACACAGAGAGACAGACAACCATTCACTCTGACAGTCATACCTAAGGACAATTTAGAATCCCCAGTTTGATGCCAATTAACCTAACTGAGACTCAATATCAGGAATAAGGCAGGACTTAATATTCAAACATGATTTAAAATGAGAAAAAGTCACTTGCCTTAAACCTTCCTGCTCTGTGGCTTCCGAAGAACCAGGTGAGGAACTTGACTCAATGTCACACAAGGGAGGAGGGAACCCCACCGGCGAAGGAACAAAGGAGACTGAAGGCCTAGAGGCGTAAGGAGACGAGCCCGGACACCGAATGGAGCATCATCTACCCGGCCCTCACTTCCCAGTGGGGCCCCCAAAGGTCAGCCAAGTCCCACTAAAAATAGGCTCATACTTGGGCAGGAGCCAGGGTTTGTAATTCAAAGTCTGTTCAATTAATGAAAGAGCCACTCGCCTGCATTCCTCCATCTCCCAGGCGTCTGCAGCAGAGGAAGGCACGGGAGCCGTAGCTGCTGCTGCTGGAGAACAGAAGGCGGCCGGCAGTGTAGACACAGAAGCAGCGAAGCGCAGACAACCAGAGACCACAGATGGAGACTTACCGGGAGCAGTCGAATGAATCCGGGAAGGTGGGGAGCCGCCCGGAGATGAGCCAGAAGCAGCCAAAGGAGCCGTTAGGAGAGCTGATGGAGGTACAGGGGTAGACGGCAAAGTAGCAGAGGCAGGGAGGAGCCAGCGGAGGTAAAAAAAAAAAAAAGTCCAAAGTCCACGGGGAATCAAGGGTAGCACCTTCAGTCTCATTACCACGATTCTCCGAGCCTTCTCTAGGGTGATGCTCTGCCAATCTTTGTCTGACAGGTAAATCTTGTACCACTTGTGAGTCTGGAAACAAGCTCCCCGAGTTCACCACAACAGTGCTTGCCTGCTGGGTCTTGTGTTGGTTGGATCATTCTGTCACAACAGGGGTGGATAGGTAGGAGTAAGACCCAAAATGCAGGCGGAATCCAGTACACAGAAGTTTATTGTAACAAAAAGTGCAGCATGGGGGCTGGATAAGATTACATGAATAAACTGGGAATATTGAAATAACTAAACAAACTGGGAGATCACAGGGGACACGAGAAACCATCCACAACAGTGATAATAACGCAACAAAGGACAGAGGCATGGGACTAAACTTATACACAAACTAATGAGAAATCAGGAACAGCCAGGACATACTAAATGAGATTACATAACAAGGAGTACATTGTGAATCACCACTACTGGACAGGAAGGGAAACTATGAAAATAAAACTATAGACAAAACCAAAACAGGAAATACTTCAAAATAAAACCAAAACTCAGCGCTAAGACAAAGCAAGGCTATTTCATGAAACACTTGCACAAAAGATATGGAGAACTAAAACAGAAATAATAAATTCATCACAGAGGATGTAGCATGATCCTAATCATGCCCCCCATGACAATTACAAGCAACTTCAAACCTTCAAGACTGAGACTTGGATGTCTGCTCTTAATTATTAATTTTATAATATAATGCTGCTTTTACATGAGTACAGTTTCTGGCTACTATACCCACCTCTGATCATATAATTTAGATATGCGTACATTAATTAGTACAGTATTATGAATGCTTTTTCCCTTCGAGTGTCATGTGTTTTCTCATGTTTACACATGCTTTATGTTCACCCCCCCCCAAAAAAAAATACGTTGCCACCATGTCAAAGTCTTGAAGCCAGAGGAAACACTGCTTCACTCCTATATCACTACAGATATTCATTCCATGTAATTCAAACTGTTTGGTTTTGATTTCAAAACCCACTAGAACGTCTGTGCTGAGCATGTCTTGTGTGATATGAGTTTTTTTTTTATGAGCAGTGATGTCAGGCCACTGATCTGGGGGGTCTGGGGCCCAATAGGTTGTTAATGAATATCATTAAACTTAGTCTTAGTTGTTCATGGACACCCTAAACCAGGGGTGTCCATTCATGTGCCATGGAGGGCCAAGACCCTGCAGGTTTTCTCTTCTAACCAGTTTCTTCAGCAGGTGTTTTCACTTATCAGCAATCAGTAGGAAGAAATTCAGTGGAATCTGCTGTTGAAGACACTGGTTGGAGGTAAAGCCTGCAGGGTCTTGACCCTCCATGGCACATGATTAGACACCCCTGCCCTAAACTATAATGTTAACAGTGGTGGACCCTCAGAGCCAGCAAAGCCTTCTCTGCTGGCCTAAGCAGTATCAGTTACATTTACAACCTACATTCTTATATTTGTTCCATGAGGATGTATTAAATTATTCCCAATAGTCTATTCTCTTCATTTTGTAGCTTTTCTCTTGGTTGCACTCCTTCCAGTAGTGTAATGCGTGTTAGTTTTTTTGTCCAATCATATTTCAGCCATCTGTGTTGCCAGGGTCAAGTAAATCTGCCTTGGGCCTCCAGGAATTAACAGTGCAGCTCTGTAGGTTAAATAACTATTAAATATACCCTGTTGCTTTAACCAATCAGATGTCTTCTGTACGTCCAGGGGTACGCATAGAAGGCATCCGAGAACGTCAGCATTTTCACATCTTTTGATTCATTGGATAGTTAGACTTATCCACCAACAATGCAGAGGATCCCAGTTAGCAAAACGCCAGTGCAAGGACTTCCTTAGGCAGCTACAATATACTGTAAATCCATCCACCCATCCATCTTCTACCGCTTTTCCGGAGGTCCAGGTCATGGAGGCAGCAGTTCAAGCAGAGAGGCCCAGTCTTCCCTCTCCCCATCACCTGCTCCAGCTCTTCAGAGAGGATACCAAGGCATTCCCAGACCAGCTGGGAGGCATAGTCTCTCCACCGAGTCCTGGGTCTGCCCCGGGGTCTCCTCCCAGTGGGACGTGCCTGAAACACCTCAAGTGGGAGGTGTCCAGGAGGCATCCTAATCAGATGCCCATACCACCTCAACTGACTCCTTTCAATGTGGAGGAGCAGCGGTTCTACTCTGAGCCTCTCCCGGATTACTGAGCTCCTCACCCTATCTCTGAGGGTGAGTCCAGCAATCCTACGGAGAAAGCTCATTTCAGCCGCTTGTATCGGCGATCTTGTTCTTTTGGTCATTACCCAAAGCTCGTGACCATAGGTGAGAGTAGGATCGTAGATTGACTGATAAATTGACAGCTTTGCCTTAGAACTATGCTCCCTCTTCACCACAACAGACCGGTACAACGTCTGCATCACTGCAGATGCTGCTCCAATCCGTCTGTCAATCTCTCGCCCCATTTTCCCCTCACTCGTGAATAAGACCCCAAGATACTTAAACTCCTCCACTTGGGGCAGGAGCCTGTCCCCAACCCAGAGAGGACAATCCACCTTTTTCCGGCTGAGGACCATGGACTCGGACTTGGAGGTGCTGATTCTCATCCCAGCCGCTTCACACTCAGCAGTAAACCGTCCCAGCAAGAGCTGTAGGTCATTGCTGGATGAAGCCAACAGGACAACATCATCTGCAAACAACAGAGATGAGATCCTGTGGTCATCAAACCTGACTCCCTCCATTCCCTGGCTGCACCTAGAAATCCTGTCCATAAAAATTATGAACAGGATCGGTGACAAAGGGCAGCCCTGCCGGAGTCCAACTCTCACTGGGAATGAGTCCGACCGAGTGTTGGCAATATGAACCAAACTCTCACAACGGTCGTACAGAGACCGAATGGCTCATAACAACAAGCCCGATACCCCATACTCCCGAAGCACCCCCCACAAAAATCCACGAGAGACGCAGTCAAATGCCTTCTCCAGGTCCACAAAACACATGTAAACTGTTTGGGCAAACTCCCACGAACCCTCGAGAATTCTCGAGAGGGTAAAGAGCTGGTCCGATGTGCCATGGCCAGGACAAAAACCACATTGCTCCTCCTGAATCCGAGGTTCGACCAACGGCCGGACTCTCCTCTCCAGTACCTTGGCATAGACCTTCCCAGGGAGGCTGAGGAGTGTGATCCCTCTAAAGTTGGAGCACACCCTCCGGTCCCCTTTTTTGAAGAGAGGAACCACCACCCCGGGTTGCCATGCCAAAGGCACTGCCCCCGACCTCCATGCAATGTTGCAGAGGCGTGTCAACCATGACAGCCCAACAACATCCAGGGCCTTGAGGTACTCAGGGTGAATTTCGTCCACCCCCGGGGCCCGGCCACCAAGGAGATTTTTAACCACCTTGGTGACCTCAGCCCCTGTGATAGGCGAGTCATCCCCCTCGTTCCCAAACCCTGCTTCCTCTGTAGAAGGTGTATCAGTGGGATTGAGGAAATCCTCAAAGTATTCCTTCCACTGCCTGACGATATCCCCAGTCGAAGTCAACAGTGCCCCATCCGTACCATACACAGTGTGGACAGGGAGCTGCTGAGCCGCTGGACAGTTTGCCAAAATCTCTTCGAGGCCGACCGAAAGTCTTATTCCATGGCCTCACCGAACTCCTCCCATACCCGGGTTTTTGCTTCAGCAACCACCCGAGCTGCACTCCGCTTGGCCTGCCGGTACACCTCAGCTGCTTCGGGAGTCCCACAAGCCAACCAAGCTTGATAGGACTCCTTCTTCAGCTTAGTGGCCCACCTCACCACTGGTGTCCACCACTTGGTTCGGGGGTTGCCACCACGAGATGCACCGACCACCTTGCGGCAGCAGCTCTGGGCCACCGCTTCAACAACAGAGGTGAAGAACATGGCCCATTCAGACTCCATGTCTCCAGTCTCCCTCGGAATGTGGTTGAAGTTCTTCTGGAGGTGGGAGTTGAAGACCTCCCGGACAGGGGCCTCAGCCAGACGTTCCCAGCACACCCTCACTATACGTTTGGGTCTACCAGGTCTGAATGGCTTCCTCCCCTGCCATCGGATCCAACTCACCACTAGGTGGTGATCAGTTGACAGCTCTGCACCTCTGTTTACCCGGGTGTCCAAGACATACGGTCGCAGGTCTGATGACATGATAACAAAATCAATCATCGACCTGCGACCTAGGGTGTCCTGGTGCCAGGTGCACATATGGACACCCTTATGCTTGAACATGGTGTTCATTATGGACAAACTGTGGTTAGCACAGAAGTCCAATAACTGAACACCACTCGGGTTCAGATCGGGCAGGCCGTTCCTCCCAATCACCCCCCTCCAGGTTTCACTGTCGTTGCCCACGCGTGCATTGAAGTCCCCCAGTAGGACAATGGAGTCTCCAAGAGGAGCACCCTCCAGCACCCCAGTCACAGACTCCAAAAAGGGTGGGTACTCTGAAACATCATTTGGTGCATAGGCACAAATGATGGTCAGGATCCGATTCCCAACCCGAAGGCGCAGGGAAGCAACCCTTTCATCCACCGGGGAAAACTCCCAATATAGAGGCAGCAAGGTGGGGGGATACACGAATACCCACCCCTGCTCGTCGCCTCTCGCCCGGGGCAACTCCAGAAAAGGCCAAGCTCCAGCCCCTCTCCAGGAGACTGGTTCCGGAGCCGGAGCTGTGTGTTGAGGTGAGGCCGACTATATCTAGCCGGTATCTCTCAATCTCGTACACCAGCTCAGGCTCCTTCCTCACCAGAGAGGTGACATTCCACGTATCAAAAGCCAGTTTAGAAAGCTTGGGATCAGTCTGCCAAGGTCTCCGCCTTTGACCGCCACCTAATCCACATAGCACCGGACCCCCATGATCCCTCCTGCAGGTGGTGAGCTCAATGGAGGGCAGACCCATGTAACTCCTTCGGGCTGAGCCCGGCCGGGTCCCATGGGTGGAAACTCGGCCACCAGACGCTAGCCATCGAGCCCCTCCCCCAGGCCTGGCTCCAGGGTGGGGCCCTGGTAACCCCATACCGGGCGGGGTACACTGAATCCTTGATATAGAATTTATCATGAGTCTGTTGGATCATTCTTAGTCTGGCCCTTCACCCAGGACCAGTTTGTCTTGGGTGACCCTATCAGAGGCAAATTGCCCCGGACAACATAGCTCCTGTGATCACTGGGGCATGCAAACCCTTCCCCACCACGATAAGATCACGACCCATGAGGGAGACAATATACTGTATCTGTTTAAATATAATAGTTTTTCCACCCACAATGGCTGACAGGGGGGATGAAAATGATTTGGTCATTGATATTTTAAAAAATCAAATTTCAAGATGGACTTTTCAAGAAAAGCTGGTCATTGTGAAGAGACGTTGACCAACCCTGAAGCTAGCAGGCCCGTCTCAGCTGGGGAAAGGATTTGTCCGTCCCTTCCATTTTAACAACGAGTGGTATCCTTGGATTACAGCCTCCGAGGAGTGCTGCAAATTATCTTCCTGGGAATGCCTGTTGTTTGCAACTGATGGAGTAGATACTTTGAGCAAGACAGGGTTTGCAAACTTGAGCTGTCTGTCATACCATGACGATTTAGGCAGCGTTCGCCAAATGTATAAAAATTGGTCTAAAACGCTGGGATACGCCAAAATTTTCACTTTTGGCCGTATGTATCACGTATCCATAATAGCTTGGACATACAATTAAGTAATAGTAGCTTTAACCAACTAATAATTAGCGTGTTGCCGACATTCACAACTTAAGTGCAACAATAGTCTTAATTCTGCATAGCGCAGTCATGCCAAACTGCCGTTGCCTCCCGATCCATGAATCCTAGTTTTGGGAGATTATCTCTGTTCAACCCAGATGTTTCTCCCTCCAAACACCACAGTGGGGGGTGTGACCGACCTGGCAGAGCTGTCAAATCTGTCAGGTCAGTCGTGCCTAAAGCAGCTGATGTGACACAACGGGAACATCAGATAACAGTTGTCACAACCTGGCTCAAAGGCACGCGAACTGATGGCGATAAAAAAGTATTTTCAATAAAGTGAAAAAAATAAAACCAAGATAATACATGGAGTGTGCTTTTGCTGAACAGCAAAGTAAACAGCTGCGCTCTGCGCTTCAGGCGATCAGCTGATTGAGTCCTCTCTCCGTTGTTCTGACATTTTGGCATATCGACAGTGGTGTGAAAAAATGTTTGCCCCCTTCCTGATTTCTCATTTTTTTGTATTTTTGTCACGCTTAAATGTTTCAGATCATCAAACAAATTTAAATATTAGACAAAGGTAACACAAGTAAACACAAAATGCATTTTTTAAATTAAGGTGTTTTATTATTTAGGGAAAAAAAATCCAAACCTATATGGCCCTGTGTGAAAAAGTGATTGCACCCTAAACCTAATGACTGGTTGGGCCACTCTAAGCAGCAACAACTGCAGTCAAGCATTTGCAATAACTAGCAACGAGTCTTTTACAACACTGTGGAGGCACTTTGGCCCTTTTATCTTTACAGAATTGTTGTAATTCAGCAACATTGGAGGGTTTTTGAGCTTGAACTGCCTTTTTAACCTGTTGCACTCTGGGATACCGCGGGCGGTCACGTCTCTGCGTCCTAGTGCGTCTCAGTGCGCACTGAAAAAAAAAAAAGCTGCATTTCCGTTCTTCCAGTACAGACACAGCCGCGAGCAGAAAGCCAAAGGAGTGTTTTGATTGGTTTAGATTTGATTGACCTCTCATTCGACTAATAAGAGCCTTGAATTGGGTTTCTGAAACCTTGAAGAACCAATGACTGAAAACCTAGCAAGAAGGACCTGCCTACCACCGACCGCAAATACAACGAGCCAATTGAAGCGGGAAGTTTGACGATTGAAACGCGTGCGTCCCGTGCGTAAAATCTGTTTTGTCAATAAGCCGCTGGGTGACACACATTGAGTGTGTAACGGTAGCGTTCGCCAGTCTTTTTTATTACTACTGTTCTTATTTGTTTTGAAAAATCGTTCGCAAAAACCGCCATCATGGAAGCGGAGATGGTTTGACCAGGTCGCGTGACCAGAACCACGAGTCCGTAACAAGCGGACCAGCTTCATGTTCGTCTGACAATGAGGAACAGATGTTCGCCAATGACACTGCTGTTGTGGACAGGTAAGTGTTATAAGCTAAATTATTCGTTATCACTGAAAATAGTAATAAAAATGACTTTTGACCGATCGGTAATTACAACGTTGCGTCATGGCCACTTGACGGACCGTTTTTTGTGCGCCGAGCTCGTCTGTAGCGGCGGGGGGGAGTTGTTATCCTCTACATTGCAGATATTTTAGTATAATTTTTAGTGCACTGTAGGTTATTTTTTCTTGTAAAAAAAAAAGCCAAACATTTTTTACGTGGCATGCTTCTTTGTGTGTGGGGGGCTTGTTTGTTCATTCATTCATTCATGAATGAATAAACAACCCCCCACACACACACACAGCCCTGCGTGTCACCTTTCATTAGAGCCCAAGATCAAGCTTCTATGTTTCAGCATTCAAAAGTTACAGACGTTTTTCCAAACTGTGCCATTTGGCACAATTTGGCACAGTTCAAAAATGCCTGGGAACAACCTGAGAAAAAAGCTGTGTAATATAGTGATCCCTCACTTATCGCGGTTAATGGGGTCCAGAACCGACCGCGAAAAGTGAAAAACCGCGAAGTAGTGTCACCCCCCCCCATTTTTTACATACTTTTTTTGTGTATATATAATATCAATAAGTGTATATTAACCCTATAAATGCATATGTTATCATTAGAACATTAAAGAATAGTTTGAAACATGTAAATAAAATATTAATAATATAAATAATATACATAAAATAATGTATAAAATAAATAATACGTACGTTCATTCTCTCACTCTCTCTCTCGACGGGAAGGCGTAGAGGCAGCAGGAGGAGGCGTAGAGGCAGCAGTGACGTCTCGGCCAATCAGCTTGCGAGATTCCCGAGCCGAGCCAACACGAGAACAAAATCTCTTAGGGGGGGATGCTGGCCAGCGAATCAGAGAGGTAGATTTTGAGTTGTGCCGGCTCTCCTTGTAGTCTCCCTGCCTTCTGCTAGCGCCCGGGCAACTTTTTTCTCAATTTTGAATTTTTGATGAATATTTTTGAAAAATCCGCGAGGCACTGAGGGCGCGAAAGATGAGGCGCGAAGTAGCGAGGGATCACTGTATATTCATTTTTTGTGGTATTGTTACAAAATTTTGACCTCAGCTGGATAACACTTGGTTCTACATTTCTGTTGCATTTTCCAGCCAGTATCTGACAGCTGTGTTATTTGCAAGCATTTGTATCTAAAAAAACACCCAGGCAAACTTTATTTTCTTCAGATTCAGTATGTTTAGATGACTGTTACTCAGTGGCAGGAGCACTTAGAGAGATTATGACTGTTTTGCCAAAAAATTCAAAGTGATTTCTT
Source organism: Pholidichthys leucotaenia (assembly GCA_020510985.1). Taxonomy (NCBI): domain Eukaryota; kingdom Metazoa; phylum Chordata; class Actinopteri; order Cichliformes; family Pholidichthyidae; genus Pholidichthys; species Pholidichthys leucotaenia. Next base: position 84,210,344 of record CM035840.1, on the reverse strand, counting down.
TTAAATGGGACCAGCCCCATGAAGATGCTGCAAAGGGTTGAAGAACAGCTTTTGATTTACTTTGGGTATGTTATTTTTAGGCGTTTTTAGGGAAATTGACCAGAGTGCAAGGGGTTAAGGTCATGCCACATCATCTCAATTGGATTCAGGTCAGGACTTTGGCTAGGCCACTCCAAAGTCTTCATTTTGTTTTTTGTAAGCCATTCAGAGGTGGACTTGCTAGTGTGTTTTGGATCACTGTCCTGCTGCAGAACCCAAGTGCCTTTCAGCTTGAGGTCACGAACAGATGGCCAGACGTTCTCCTTCAAGATTTTTTGGTAGACAGCAGAATTCATGGTTCCATTTACCACAGCAAGTCTTCCAGGTCCTGAAGCAGCAAAACAGCCCCAGACCATCACACTACCACCACCATATTTTACTGTTGGTATGATGTTCCTTTTCTGAAATGCTGTGTTACTTTTATGCCGGATCTAATGGGACACACACCTTCCAAAAAGTTCAACTTTTGTCTCGTCAGTCCACAGAGTATTTTCCCAAAAGTCTTGGGGATCATCAAGATGTTTTCTGGCAAAAGTGAGACAAGCTTTTATGTTCTTTTTGCTCAGCAGTGGTTTTCATCTTGGAACTCTGCCATGCAGGCCATTTTTGCCCAGTCTCTTTCTTATGGTGGAGTCATGAACACTGACCTTAACTGAGGCAAGTGAGGCGTGCAGTTCTTTGGATGTTGTTGTGGGGTCTTTTGTGACCTCTTGGATGAGTCGTTGCTTTGCTATTGGGGTAATTTTGGTCGTCCGGCCACTCCTGGGACGGTTCACCACTGTTCCATGTTTTTGCCATTTGTAGATAATGGCTCTCATTGTGGTTCACTGGAGTCCCAAAGCTTTAGAAATGGCTTTATAACCTTTTCCAGACTGATAGATCTCAGTTACTTTGCTTCTCATTTGTTCCTGAATTTCTTTGGATCGCAGCATGATGTCTAGCTTTTGAGGATCTTTTGGTCTTCTTCACTTTGTCAGGCAAGTCCTGTTTAAGTGATTTCTTGATTGAGAACAGGTGTGGTAGTAATCAGGGCTGGGTATGACTAGAGAAACTGAACTCAGCTTCCAAAGATGTGATAAACCACAGTTAATTTATGTTTTAACAGGGAAGGGGGTGGAGAGGAGGGCAATCACTTTTTCCACACAGGGCCATGTATGTTTGGATTTTTTTTTTTTTTACCCTTAATAATACCTTCATTTAAAAACTCTATTTTGTGTTTACTTGTGTTATCTTTGTCTAATAATTAAATTTGTTTGATGTTCTGAAACATTTAAGTGTGACAAACATACAAAAAAAATGAGAAATCAGGAAGGGGCAAACACTTTTTCACACCACTGTATCACAACACAGGACAGATGATTGTATAGCAGGGCTTTTCACTTACAAAATTAGTTGGGCCACAATTTGAAATCAAGACATGTAACTGGGCTGCACATGTTCAGCGATCTGTTGAATATGACAAATTTTAAACCAACAGATTAATATGATGAAAAATATGCACTTTTTATTCATTGGCTTGGTTTTAAATGTGTGCTTGGCACATGACAAAGGCACATCAAAAGTGCATAAAAACACAATAACAGTGCTGGGGTTGAGCAGAACTTGTCGTAGAAATATTTTCCCTCTTGAACAACAGTTAAATAGAATGAAAAATAAAGTTCTGTAATAACCATTTTGCTCACATCTTACTCAGGCATATCTCAAAGTGCATAAAAACTCAGTGTGCGCTGTTAGTAGCATTAACATTTGTTTCCCTTTTGAAATAAAATATTTTACATCCCGGACATAACTGATCTTGGCACGTCACAAAGTGCATTTAGCTGAATAAAAAATGAACTATCCAACACTTCAGTGCACAACCCTTCCCCCAAGAAAAGATTGATAACGTTAACAGACATTGCACATCCACTATTGTGGTATCAGTCCAAACTGACGATTTTCATCAATTTTACACTTCAGAATTGACACTCAGGCCTTTTCCACCAAGACGTTCCAGTGCTTAACTGGAGCCAGAGCCTGACTTGGCACCAGTTCTTTGGCTTTTGACCGGCTAAGCACTAGACCCAGGCTCTCAAAAGTGGTGCTAACCTGTCCCCAACTCCTAGCTGGGCCAGCGCGAAGAACCAGTTGACGTTAACGTCCACTGCCGTGGGCGTGGTTAACTGACCAGCTTCAAAACATCATTGACTGCCATGTTGCATTCCAAACAGCAGAGCAAGCATGATGGATTTGGAGGGAAGAGGAGACACATTTCCTGGCTCTGTCCCTGGCTCTATGGACATGAGCAGAAGTACAAGATAAGCTGGAAGGGGGCACTCGGACAAAGCCCATTTTGATCTGATGAACTGTTTTTGGGGATAGGCCAGCCAACCGGGACCATCCTAACTGCCGTGGATGAGTCCATACAACAAACTGCTCAAAACACTACTGGTAAGTGTATTGTCTTTAAAACGCCAAAAGTTAACGAATATATATATCCGCTTGTATTGATATGTTAACCAAAGTGCAGATATTTTTTTTACTCACTTGTGCTTCTAGTATTTTCCGTTAGCTATGCTAACAAGCTAACAGTGCTTTTACCAGGACCAAATGTTTCTCCTCGCCATAGAGAAATGCTTGTTTGAGAAAACTAGAGCAAAAATCTTAGTCTGTTACAGAATACTTTGTTAGATACCCAGTGCAAAATATGCTGTATTTGTTTTGTATCAGTACTGTTTATTGTTGTCCCAAATGACGTAACGTCACCATATATCTTGAAATGCTCGTTTGAGAAAATGAGAACAAAAATCTTAGCGTCTTACAGAATACTTTTTTTACAAAGATATCCAGTGCAAAATACGCTGTTTTTTTTTGTGGTATCAATACTGTGTATGAATGGATGCCTTGCGTTGTATATATGGGAGATTTTTCTCCCAAAGACGCTAGTAGCATCAACATTTTTACTATTTTGGTAATATTTCCATAATCATGGGCCATTTTTTTTAATTTCACTCGTGTGCTTAATCATGTGTTCTGTAACCGCATGTTAATCTAATCCTTCTCTTTATTGCGCAGTAGCCTGGTGGAGCACCTGCAATTTCATTGTACTGTACAACTGTACAGTGACAATAAAGCCTATTTTATTCCTATTCTTCTATTCCATAATCAGACATGTAAGCTTTGGTAATATTGATATTGAATAAGACTGCCTTCTATGACTGCACATTTAATGGAAGGCTTAAGGTGTACACTGCACAAACTAAAACACTTTTTTTGTATTTACAGATTTATCACAGCTGGATGATGAAGGAGAACCACCCAGACCCGTGGTGTCCAGCTTGCCTTCACCAGCACCAGTCTTGTCCTCCTCCTGCTCTTCCTCCTCTTCTCATCAGACCAGATTAGGTAATATACTGTATGTTCAGATCATGATCCATTCACACAAAGGAGGGAGTGAATTAAATCAATTATACACTTGAATTGATTGATTGAACATTCAATCTTGGATTGATGATTCCTGTGTTTTTCAGTGTGTGGTTAATTTATATTGCTTCTAATTTTTGTACTTTAAAACAGGGAAACAGAAGTGGGACACAAACATGGACCTCCTTCTTGACTACCTGGAGAGGTCAGATGAGAGACAGCAGGAGCAGAGCAGGAGGGATGAGCAGCTGACCTCCGCTTTGCTGCAAAGCATCCAGAAGATAGAAGACAGTACCAATACCCTTGTTGAACTGATTGGACACATTGTGTCTGTGCTTGAGGGACTGCAAACAAATTAACTATCACAGCACTGATATTTTTGGCTGTGTGTACATAATATTTCATATGTAACAGTCTTAAGTTTTTGCACATTTTGTAAATAAAAGCTTTCTTTCCTTAAGTGTTTTTCTGCTTCCACATTAAGTAATGGTTATCCTCACACCAAACATATGCATGAAATTTAAAGCTATTTAGGATAATGCAGATCACTATAACATAGTGGTGGGAAGTGAAAGTACAAGTACTGAATTACTGCACTTAAGTTCATTTTTTTCAGGTATTGGAAAATATATCAGGTATTTGTGGACTTTACTCACATATTGTTGACAACTTTTTTCACATTTTCTAAAGAACGAGCAGCAACAACTTTTAATCTATGGTCTTTTTCTGTGAAAATGTTCCAAGTTGCCAGCTTCAAAAATGATAAATAAGGAGTTTATATTCTTTTGACAATGTACCATATGATGACATTCTGTCAGCTCTGGACAATATCATTTCTGGGGAAAGTACATTTAACTTGTACACTTTAGAGTCTGTCTCTTGTTACCCCTACATTAATAAAAACTTGAATCCGTACTTTAACCAGAATAGATTACATACAAGTACATAAGGTGTATACCTTCAACAACTCTGTAAATGTGCCTATAAAATATATACATACACCATAAATACTTCAGAACAGAGTACACTAAGGATCGATTTTCAGCTGAATGTTTTATTCATTAATACTTTCCAACTACTTCACATATGTTATATTTTGTAAGTGATATGGCAGGCATTAAACAGGTTATTGCTCCCCACTGTTGGAATACTGCTGCCCTAATGTCGGTCAGGCAGTGGTTGAACTGGAGGCTGACTGTGATCATGTGTGTCTGGGAGTCCAAAGTTGTCACCATGTTCCTCACAAATATCAAGTATGCAGCAGGTGAGCACTATTTTCTTTCTCAGCTCCAGTTTGCAGTCATTCCTTGTCAGGAGGGACCTCCATCGTCCTTTCAAGCCGCCGAAAGCCATTTCCACAACTGAACCTGTTGAAATATATATTTAACGGCTAGCGATCATTTTTTTTGGCAGCTGATCACTTTTTGGCATGACATAACAGGCGACCTCCGCCTCGTAATGCGCCGTAACACCACCTACTGTATTACAGAATTGACATAAATATTACATTTAAAAGTGTAGTCAATGCTAGCTAGTTGAGCTACAGACTTGAGCTAACAATGGCTGATAACTGAGATACTGATAATTACCGGTCTCCTTAAACGTAGCTGCCATTCTCTGCGATTAAGAATAAAACTGTTTTTGGATGGTAATACAGGTTTGGAATAATAAAAGCAGCACTCCCAAAGAGACAACAAACTCTTCCATGTTGACAAGTTAGCGCTGCTTCTTCTTCTCCTCTTTTTACTTCTTCTGTGGTGTTCTACGGGATTGCATAAAGACGCTTCACACTACATAATGACGTAGCTCTGACGTAATTCCCGACTAACTCCATGCCGGTGGAAAACCAACTGGTTCTTTTGAGGCACTACAGTTGAACTGGTTAAGCACTGGCACAAGCACCAGAACTGAACTAGCCCTGGTTCTTATTTGGTGGAAATGAGGCCAATGGCATGTTTTAAGGTGCCTTCACATCAAACGTGAACGGGCAAATTTTTTGCGTGGCGCAATTACATTATAACTCAATGTAAACACGTGAATAGACATGAATTCACCATCTGAGTGAGTTGCAGACAGGCGAAGTTGCCTTCATAACTTCTGCAGCAGTGTTCAACCTGATGTTGAAATACCCAAAGTAACATCATGTTTAAGTTTACATTATCTGACGGGGGGCTCACCTGGGGGGGTTGTCCCTGCCTCTAAGGCTTTGCAGGGTGGTGCGCGTTTGTGTTGCTGGCCTTGTTGGCACGTCCGTGGCAGGAGTCCGTGGGTGGGTGGCAGCGGTGTCCCAGTTCGGTTGGGGAGCTCCCAGTCCTTTTTTCTCTGGGTGAGTGTCTCATTTTCGAGCTGGTTTGCTCTCCAATGTTGATGCTTTTGCTCCGATGACAGGGGCTGTTCCTCGGATACAAGTGTGCGATTTTGCTTGTGCTCACCTCTTTCCATTGGCTTTGTGTGCATTCGTGCCGCCTGTTCACGTTTGGTGTGGGTTTGGTGTCTTGCCACTGGCACAGCCACAGTCATAATAAGAGAGCCCATGCTTTGGGGCAGGTGTGCTGCGTTGTGGGTTGACGGTTGCTGGGCTGTGCGGAGTGTTGCATTTGTGGTCTGTGGTAATTGATGGATTTCTGCAGTTCTGTGGGGCGTGTTAGCCTTTGCTTCTCTGGCTGGGCCATGGACTGAGCCTGAGCCGCTTGGGGGTTGGTTCTGGGCCGCATGTGGCCCGCGGGCTGCTAATTGAATAGGCCTGTCATATAGACTTCAGTTAAATGTAAAAGAAACCCCGACAGGTCCCGTGTGTTTAGCTCTGTGTGTGTGTGTGTGTGTGTGTGTGTGTGTGTGTGTGTGTGCGCTGCAGGCAGAGAGCTCTGCACGGGTTTTTCCTGTGAACCAACGCTGCAAATATGCCATTTGCTCCACAAATGCGGGACGTTATCAGCCATACGCTGGATACATTGGAAAATGTTCAGCGTGCTGAAAATTAGTTTTCAGAGGAGCTTAGCGAACAACGCCGTATACCAGCGTGCTCTTAACTTAGACAAAACTGAGCCATAACTGATTCACGTACCCCAGTGTATTCTCCAAATTTTTCATACGTTTTGCAAACACTGCCTAAATCATCTAGGTGTGACAGGGCCTTAACCAAGGCAGCAGTGAGGCACCAAAGCATAGCCACCAGGACAAGCAACAGTATTTTTAAACCTTTGGGGAAACAAGAGTGGAGCTGCAGCTCAATGGACAAGTGCTGCATGGAAATGGAGCTCTACAATGAAAAGGTTAAAATTTTTAAAACTATAATTTTGTAGTTAAAGTTATCTTTAACATGCTTTGTGTGGAGGGCCCTATAGGCTATTGTTATGGTGGTATGAATGGCACTTAAATCGGATAGATCACCACTGAAGGCCTAGTTGTAAAATACATGATCCGCCACTGAATGTTAAATATTCAACAAAGTAGTGTAAGTCATATTAGGTTAACTAAATCTTAAGAGTACTTAAATTTCACATTTATTTATTTAACCACATTGTGTCATAATTAAAAGACCAAAGGACATTCTGTTAAATGCAGGCATTGCCATATACTGTATTACCAATGTGACCAGAAATGCCACAAACAGATTTTGCTTAAGCTGTTAGGGTATATTCATGTCCACCTAAGTATTATCTGCAAACTATTTTTAATTTTCTATCCATCTCAAAGAACCCACTTACAAATTGTATAATATCTTCACTCTTTTTTGAAGGCTCATTTGCCTTTAAATGAGTAGCTCTGGTCCTCTACCTCCCAATTTATCCTGACTGGCAGACTGGTTTGGTCAGCATTGTGGCGCCTCTCAGAGTTATTTGGCTGCCTCTGTAGAGATGCATCGATCCAATATACTTGACTCTGCAGCAGACAGAAGAAGTTTTTCAAATTCAGATTTGAATTATTTATTTCTGTCTGTACAAAATGCATCCTAACAAGGAGAACATCTCTACAAATCAACATATACTTGTCAGAAATTTTGTAAGCATGTACCTCCTGTAAATATCTCCTTTATTGGGAAACAGAGGAGGACAAAGGACCCTGTAAATTAATTGTATATTATGTGCCAATATTCTTCCTGTTTGTAACAAATGAAGACAATTCACCTGAAAATGGTTGCAGTGGGCTTTACGTTTGTCGAAGTATATTACCTCATATTAAAAGTCAAAAGTTCTGATCATGAATTATGTGTCATGATCCTGAGCACGGATGGGTGCCGTGCTCAGTCTCCAGTTTAAGTTTAGTCCTTTTCTGTTTGTTTGCTTCTCTGTTATATGCAGGTATTATCTCTACGTCAAATAGGTTCATTTTGTCTTCTTTTAATTATTTGTCTTTTGTTCATATGAAAGATAAAAAATAAAATGGAAAGACATCTTTCTATTTTATTTTTTGTCTTTCATATGAAAAACAGATAAATAACGTATTATCTCTGCTGTAATTGGTTTCTGTTTATTTATGGGTTGTTTGTATTCTTAGTGTTGTCCTGATAGTCTTGTCTAGTTATTGTGTGTCATTTTGTATTATGATATTATTTACATCTTTTGGGGTTGTGTCATCTTGTTTTTGTATCATTATTTAGTTTCCGGTTTGTGCTTTCATGTTGACAGTGCCGTGCAGCTTCCTTCGCGGGCTGCACAGCTGTCACTTGTTTTTGATCATTTCCTCATCCATGTACCCACACCTGTCAGTCATCAATCTTTTATTCCATTTACCTATTTAAGGATACAGCAACGTTCCCCCCGTTGCCATGTCCTACTGTTAGTTTCCTCAGAAGATTCAGTTATTCTCTGAGTAACTTTGGTTTCCCGCAGAGGTGGACCAGAGTGCTCCGACCAGGTATATTTTCCCTTTTCCTTTTTCCTCAACCATGAGTCCCAGTTCCTTTCGAGTGTGACTCCTGCTGAGTTTATCTCTTTTTCCCTGGCATCCCACACACTTCAGCCTGCTTTTCCTCCAAGCTGTTTTTCCTCCTGTAGTCGTGAGCCCCGCCCTTCTCCAGCGCATCTCCTTCCCATTATATGTAAGTGAAGTGTTTTATGTTATGTTTGTCTTTCAGTTAATAGATGTGCAAACACAGCATGTGTTTGGTGTCCTTCTACAGCCCTTAAAAAGGGCAGTTCATGACATTATGAATGGTTGCCATCAAAAAATATTTTTGTTAATCCAGACTTGGACAATAAAAAATGGGAAGTGACACCACATATTTATACCCCACCCAATGAAGTTGCAGCAGGTATAATGTTTTTGACTCGTATGTGAATTCGCTTCTTTGACATTTTGTTGTTGCCACTCTAACGTCTATGTTTCTGATCAGATTGATTTCAAATTTATACTCAAGCTTTAATCCATCAGCACCTTGGATACATTCAAATTTTCTGACTCTAATGAGGGGCTCCATCTGTTTTGGGGAGGGGTTATTTTATGTTGTCACCACTACAGCGTCTACGTTTCTGATCGGTTTGACTTCCTATTTACACAGAAGCTTTGACTGAAATGAAATTTTTGGGGAGGCAGACTTATTTTTTTCCAGTCCATTTTATGTTGGTCACAGTTCTCATTAGGGGCCCCTGATATGCAGATGCGTGGGCTGTGTGAGCTCACTCAGTAAGGTTCTTTCATTTATAATAAAATTTAGGGCTAAATTGTCAAATTAAAGACAGTCAGCTGAGCTTAATGAGTTTAAGGGGAAACAAGCAGTGACCAAGCTATCCCAGTTAACCCTAATTAAAAGCATCTTTTATGGTGAAACAGACTATTAAAACTCTCCTAAATGGACTTCAGAGGGGGGAAGTAGTTGGCATCTCTTCAGGAAATGCTGGTCTTGAGTTTTTTCGGGTATTAAATGGGTAAATAATGATATATCATCCCTAACTTTATATTTTTAGTAGTGATACAGTGCTGCATTTCAGTTTCAGTTACACTGCTATGATGTTGTATTATGTCACCACTTTAACTGTTCCTCACACACACAGTTCAAATTAGGTTCTGGTGAATAAATATGGACACACAATCTAGTTGTGTTTTTTTTTTTAATACTCACTTGTGAAGTAATCGTGCAAACTCCACTGGTCATTTCTTCTCATTTGTTACTGCTGCACCTTCAGTGCTAACTATGCGTCATGAAATATGGGCTGGATATTCAGTGGATGTTAAGTAGTGCTCTCAATACTCCATGTGAACTGAGCTCTGTGTATATGTTCTTTGATTTGCTGCCAGAAGATGAAGTGTGCTCTGACTGTGTATAGAATTTTGTGAAGGAGAAAGCTGATGGCTTTGCCTCAGTCCTGCCTCTGCAGGAAAACAAATGACTGTGCATCTCCCCGAAAGTCTGAGAAACTTCTTTCTAATTAAAGCAGTGGTAGCTTCTTTCATGGGGCAGAAACTAAAATAATTCAATTAACAACTCTTTCAATGATAATACCACAATTTGCATTAGTTAATATACAGCGGGGGAAATTAGTATTGAACACATCAACATTTTTCTCATTAACATATTTTTGATGGAGCCACTGACGTGAGATTTTCACCAGATATCAGTAATAACCCAAGTGATCCATACATACAAAGAAATCAAGGCAACCGTGTTGACATAACAAGATATATGTCATGGTTCGTGTGCTGACTCTGTCGGCACTCGGGCTGCGCGGTAGTCTCCGTTCTCTCCTCTGGCGCGCTTCTAGGCGTTTATTTTGACAGCATCTCAGCAGGGCTTCCGGCTGTCAGTGGAGCCCCGCTGAACAACATTGGAATGCCTGTGTAGGTCGCAGCCCTGAGCAAACAGAGCTGCTCCCTTAAATAGGGTAGAATAGATTGATCAGCTGATGAAGGTGAACAACCCGTTTTCAATCAGCTGATCCTTTCCAGTCTGGCTTCCCTAACCCTGAGATCAGTTCCTACAGCGTTCAGGTTCTGCCCTCGCTGTTCATATCTAAGTGTTTGTATTTATTTGTGTTTGCCCCACAATGCTTGTTATTTTGTCATTTTGTGTCTTTATTTAATAAATGTGCAAACTCACGGCTGCCTATGGCTCGTGAGAGCCATCCATGTCAGTAGGTCGCAGCCCAAAAGAGACGCCGGTGGCCGTAGTTTGTTTAATTGGACTTGTTAGTTCCCTTGTCAGCGTACCAGCGTGCTGGGAGATGGCGTCGCCGCTCAAGGGCTATGCCACAAGCCTGGGCTACGAGCTAATTATGGCTCTCATCGAGGTTGACGGAATCCTTTCTAACGCTTGTAGCCATTGCTTCCCCCGCGGCTTGCGCTGGTACCTGGACTTTACTGAGGACACTATTAATCGCCTTCCCCGCTACTCCAACCACCCGGAAGTCACGGCGAGGAAGGCAGACATCACTGGGCAACAAGAGAGACTCCGTGGGCTGGAGGGAAACTCCGGCAGGAAGCAGAAGAGGAGGCATCCTCGCTTCTCGCTTCAGGATCCCATTCCTGTTCCCGTTCCAGGCCAGGAGTTTGCACTGCCCAGGGGTGATCCCCGAGAGAGTGTGTCGTCAGTCGGGATTCCCCCGGAGGAGCTACAACTGACAGCTGTTTCTATCCGGGACCGAGTGGCTGCTGCTCGCTCCGCCGTTCACCCTACGCAGGTTATAAAGCATGTGACGGCGGCAGTCAGGCTGGTGGAGAGGAATCCAGCGTTAAAGGACTATCCAGAGTACACCAATCTGCTCGCTTCTGTTTCCGCACAGGAGCGGCGTTTCCCAAACCTCTCCTTCACCTTGCCCTTTGCCGGTAACCGTCGTCACACAGCTAACAAGAAGCCTCAGCGAGAACCCCGTCTGGATCCTGTTCCGGGTCGTCGTAAAGACTCTACCTCTCTGACAGCTGCCGCTCCTACGTCTCATCAGGAGGGAATTCCTGCAGCCTCTCTCCCAGGGTCACCTCCTCCTGCTGTTCCGTCAGCTCTTGGTGCTCGAATCGCCTTTGCTGTCATCCCCTCCTCCTCAATGTCTTCCTTGGCTGCTGTGAAGGTTATGAGTCCTGCTTCGGCGACGCCCGTCGTGGGTCCACCGCGAGCGGCTCCTCCTCGTCCTTCCAGGGAGCCCTCTGTCACCATCCAGCGGGGCAAGGGAGAAACGAAATCCACTGCAGCAGATTCCATCGGGCCTCCACAGATCCGGCAAGTAACTTTTCATTCTGTTCCCATATTAGATGAATTGCCTTGCTTGATTCCTGGGGGCGGAGTTCGGGGTTCACAGTCCCCTGAACTCCTTCCACTTGCTGCAGTAATTAGTAATGGACCTGCTACCTTTGTGTCTCCTTCTTCTGAGTGTTCCGCGGCGTCAGGCCTACGCCGCCGGACAAGGAGGGAGCCTGTGGCCCTGGATAGTCTGGTTCCAGCCCCGCAGCCACGTCATGGGCAGAGGAGGAGAGCGGACTGCAGTCTGGAGCCTGCGCCGACGATGAAGCATCTCCGGGTCTCCACGGAAGAGCGGTCCAACGCAGCAGGTCGAGGATCCCCTGCCACCACGCCGTGCGGGTCGTCGGCGTGGACGTCAGCGTTGGAGGTTCCTCAGACTGTGAAGAACATCATGCCGACTGCGGGGCCCGCCGTAGCCGAGTGGGAGCCAGACGACGTCCTTCTGCCTTCGGAACCCGGATCGTCGAAGTCCTGGACGGCGACAGAACTTGAATGCAGGCAAGTGCTCTATTTTGTCTTCCTTCTATCAATTCTGGAGCATTTTTGCCTGTCTCACTGGGCTCTGTCGCTAACGGTGATCCTGATCCTGGTTCTTTTCCTTCTCCTGAGCCTTCTGCCAGGGTCACCGGTGCTGAGTCATTCCCGGTCACTATGCGGGAGGTTCCGGGTCCAGGGTTGGAGGGCGTTTCTGGTGCTGCGCCGACCCAGTCGGGGTCCATCGCGGGTGCGGCATTGACCCAATCGGGGTCCATTGCGGGTGCTGCTCCGACCCAATCGGGGTCCGACGGGGGTGCAGACGAGACCCAATCGGGGTCCGTCGTGGGTGCCGCGCTGACCCGATCGGGGTCCAACAAGGGTGCAGCGCCAGTTTGGTCCCAGGTCGGTGAGGGAACTGCAGATCCTCTGCCGCTTGACGCTGGACTGGCTCATCATCATTATGATCATTATCATTCTTCCCCCTATTCATCTCCACCAGGTGCCGTTGGGGTTCTCCATGATCGACTCGGCTGTCCCTCGTTTTTCCCCTCTCCAGGGAGGCCGTCTTCAACTTCTCCCCTGTGGTCCTGGTGGCTGAGTGATGCGGGTCGGCTGCCTGGAGGACTGCCTCGCCCGTTTGGCGTTCTGGGTCGGCCACCCGACAAACTTTCATGTCCGTTCGGCGATCTGGCCCGGTCGCCAGAAGAACTGTGCTTCCTGGCATGGGACTGGGGTAGGCCGCCCGAACTGTTCCTTTTCCCCCTGCCTGCGATGTGGATGCTAGATGCAGGGCGGCCCCCCGAACTATCGGCTTTCATGCTGTGGTGCTTAGACTGCCGTCATCCCTGGTTTTCTATTTCTGTGCTCCTGTAACCTTTTGGGATGTGCGGGGGTCTTATGTATGAAATTGTGTATCTCACCGCTTCTTAGCGGATGTTTTTGTTTTTCCTCTGTTTAGATGTCCATTCATTGCCTGTAACAGTTTGTGTGTTTGGATTTAAACTGTAGGGTTTCAACGTTTGTAGTGTTTTTTTTCCTCTCTCCTCCCTTTCCTCTGTTGGGGGATGATATGTGTTTTTTTCCCTTGGAACTATGTATCTTGGTCTTTAGACCCGAGTTTTCTGTTTGTGGCCGGTAGGCTTAGTTGTCCCTTATTTGTCCTTAGTATTCTGCCTGTTGGTGCATTATGGAGTGTTTCTATGTTTTTCCATGCTCTGTAGTGTCTCCTGTTGGTATTTTTTGTGTATTCTGCCTGTTGGTGCATTATGGAGTGTTTCTGTATTTTTCCATGCTCTGTAGTGTCTCCTGTTGGTATTTTTCTTCTCTTCACTCTGGTCGCCAGGATCTAGCCCTCCTCGGCCTCCCCCCCCCCCTCCCTGGGGTGGTTTTGTTGGCCTCCCAGTTGGGGGGGAGCCTGATGTTACACCGCGTCTAGAATCCACTTCGGGAACGGGGGCAACTGTCATGGTTCGTGTGCTGACTCTGTCGGCACTCGGGCTGCGCGGTAGTCTCCGTTCTCTCCTCTGGCGCGCTTCTAGGCGTTTATTTTGACAGCATCTCAGCAGGGCTTCCGGCTGTCAGTGGAGCCCTGCTGAACAACCGGTTTCCAATCAGCTGATGACCCTTCATCAGCTGATCAATCTATTCTGCCCTATTTAAGGGAGCAGCTCTGTTTGCTCAGGGCTGCGACCTACACAGACATTCCAACGTCTCCTTTCCAGTCTGGCTTCCCTAACCCTGAGGTCAGTTCCTACAGCGTTCAGGTTCCGCCCTCGCTGTTCATATGTGTTTGTATTTATTTGTGTTTGCCCCACGAGGCTTGTTATTTTGTCATTTTGTGTCTTTAATAAATGTACAAACTCAACGGCTGCCTACAGCGTCTTACTAATGGCTCGAGAGAGCCATCCATGTCAATATATTTAATAAAGTGGATTGACACGGAATAATTATTGAACACGCTTAATGAAATTCATTTAATATTTGGTAGAAAAACCTTTGTTGCCTTCTGTATCAAGAAACTACGTGCAGGCATTGCTTAGGAGTGATTTTAGCCCATTCTTCCACACAAACTGTCAAATCTTGAAGGTTCTGTGGGTGTCTTCTGTGAACTCTGATGTTCAGTTCATTCTATAGAGTTTCAATTGGCTTCCGGTCAGGTGACTGACAGGGCCATTCTAACAGGTTTATTTTCCTTCTCTGGAGCCAGTTGAGAGTTTCCTTGGCTGTGTGTTTGGGATCATTGTCTTGCTGAAATGTCCACCCTCATTTCATCTTCAGCATCTTGGCAGATGGCAACAAGTTCTTATCAAGGATGTCTCTGTGCATTTGTCCTCCAAACATCACTGTTGGTATGGTGCTTTTGGGCTGATGTGCAGTGCCATTTCTCCTCCAAACATGCTGTGTGTTGTGCCATCCAAAAAGTTCAGTTTTGGTCTCATCTGACCTGACTATATTCTCCAAGTATTTTACTGGCTTGCCCAAATGTTGTGCAATAAACTTTAAACAAGCTTCAACATGCTTTTTCTTCAGCAATGGACTCTTGCGAGGTTTAGAGCCCATGTCAGTTGAGTGCATTACTTTTTAAGATAAGATAAGATAAGATAAGCCTTTATTAGTCCCACAACGGGGAAATTCCAGGATTGCAACAGCACAGGGATAGCAACACTCAGAGCAACAATCAGAAGGCAAGAAAAAAAACAAGCAAGCAAGAGCAGCTAATATACATATGTACATATTACTATAAAATATATATATACACACACACAGACACACAGTGCAGAGCATTGTAGCTGGATGGAATAAATATATGAATATATAAACACACAGTGCGGAGCATTGTAGCTAGATGGAATAAATATGTAAATATATAAACATCCACAGTACGGAGCATTGCAGCAAGGTGGAATAAATATGTAAATATATAAACACACACAGTGCAGAGCATTGTTGCTAGATGGGATGAAACAGTACAACCGTCTACTTAGTTATCCTACATGGTATGATTATGTACCCATACATATTCTCACCCTCCATAGCGACCGGTATTTTCCTAGTTGTATGCCGGAGGGGACCATTGTGTAAGTCTATTTCATCTTTTGCATTCAAAAAACTATTAGTTTGTTACGTCTTTTTGCTATCTCTGCGAGCAGCCCTGCTTAGGTTGTACAGTCTGACAGCCGTTGGTAGGAAGGACCTGCGAAACCTCTCGGTTGTGCACCTGGGATGATGTAGTCTGCTGCTAAATGAGCTCCTCAGTGCATTCAGTATGTCCTGCATAGGGTGGAACTCGGACTCTAGCAGAGATGACAGTTTAGCCACCGTCCTTCTTCTCCTATCTCCTCCACCGGATCAAGGCGCTGCCCCAGGACAGAGCTAGCTTTCTTGATCAGTTTGTTCAGTCTCTTCCTATCGGCTGCAGTAATGCCACTGCCCCAGCAGACCACTCCAAAAGTGATGGCTGATGCCACCACCGTGTCATAGAATGTCTTCAGCAGCGCCCCTTGTACACCAAAAGACCTGAGTCTCCTCAGCAGGAACAGCCTGCGCTGTCCCTTCTTGTAGAGTGCGTCAGTATTGTGTGACCAGTCTAGTTTATTGTTCAGATGAACACCCAGGTACTTATAGGATGTCACCATCTCAATGTCTGTTCCCTGTATATTTACTGGTGCTGTGGGGGGTTGCCCATGCCTGCGGCAGTCTACCACCAGCTCCTTAGTTTTCCTCGCGTTGATCTGGAGGCAGTTCCGATGGCACCAGTCCACGAAGTCCGGGATAAGCCCTCTGTACTCAGCTTCATCTCCATTGGAGATGAGGCCAACGATCGCAGAGTCATCAGAGAACTTCTGTAGATGACAGTGTGTTGTGTTGTGTGAGAAGTCCGCAGTATAAAGAGTGAACAGGAAGGGAGCCAGCACCGTTCCCTGGGGGGCCCCCGTGCTACCGATGATCGTGTCGGACACACGTATTGTGTGAAACTTCTCAGAAGTTTTCTGAGAAAAACTGCAGACGCCAGTCAAAATATGTAAAGGTAAAAACATCTCCTTATCCCTGTCTGAAATAAGGAAAACAAACTAATAATTGAAAAAGAAGGCAGAATGAACCTACTTGAACTCGTTCTTCTGATAATTCTTCTGACTCCTCTGCCAGAAATCTTGTGAGAAGCTCCTGGTTGTAGCCAGTTTATGGTAAAAAGATGTTCTTTCCACTTCCAAATGATGGCTCTAACCATGCTCATTGGAACATTCAGCAGTTTAGAAATGCATCTGTAACCAATGCCATCATTGTTTTGCAACAGTAAGGTTGCGAAGGTCTAAAGAGAGCTCTTTGCTTCTACCTATCATGAATTCTTTGTGGTGTGACAATCTGATATTCACAGGCCTTTTTAAAGGGTTATCAGTCAAGACTTAACCAGCTGAAATTAATTTGCACTGATAGGGGATGGGATGGCTACTAAATTTTGATGGATTTCAGCTGGTTTCTTGGCTTTCTATGCCTTTTTGCACCTCTTTTTTCATGTGTTCAATATTTCTTCCCTGTGTCATTCCACTTTATTAAATTTAAGCTGTTTTGTGAACACAGTTGCCTTGATTTCTTTGTATGTATGGATTACTTGGATTGTTTCTGATATCTGGTGAAAATCTCAAATGGAAATCAGAAATATGTTTAATGAGAAAAAATGTTGATGTGTTCAATACTTATTTTCCCTGCTGTATATGAAGCATGTTATTCATCAAAAACAACTTCACACTTTATAATGGCAAAAACAAGGCTCATCAAGTTTGGTACTTGTTGGACTAAGAACATACTAGTCTAGTCTAGTCTGTTGTGTGTTTATTACTTGGTATTGGCAGGTATACTCCTATAATTCAAAGAAAAGTACTAAAATGTTTAACATGATTTAAATGGCCCATATTCCTATTATACTGACTAGAGCTGATCAAGGATGCCTATATTAAACCTCCTCACTAAACTGCCTTTACACTCAATTCTGAATCTCTTGGGTAGATTTGAACTTATAAGCCTTTGATGCTTTGTAATGTAGACAGATACTTGTCAGGGTGACCTTTAAATGAGGACGAGGACCCACAAGCCTCTGGTTACTGCTTCATTTTACTCGTACATGTCCATTTCTCACCATTTGTAGGCATTTCAAAGCACTGTGGATCCTGTCAGGGTTAGCAGGTGTTTCAGATCTACATTTTCTTCCCAAAATTTTTACCGGCAGAATGGTTATTTGGAGGTCCATGTTCTCTGCCTGTAGCCACTGATTAGGTGACATGAGAGTCAACATTGTCATACTTACTAGAAGTATATGAAATCTGAACTGGATATTTGACTTTGTCACAATCCTGCTGGTTTCCACACATGATGTGTATATACTGTACACATAACATTTATCATTCACATTTAATTTATACACTTGAGATGTGCCAGAATATGCTCTACGGTAGTCAGCTGTTCTACCGAACACTGTTCACTGAGTACAACTACGAGCTCACCTGTCTACAGACAAAAACGGTGAGTGTTAATGTAAACTTGCAGAGGTTATTATTTACACTAAAATCATCCTCAATACTCTTCTTGCTGAACATGCCATGACCAACAATAAAAACAATAAATTGGTTATCAAAGCATTGAAATATTTTGTTATGCAGTCATGATTGTGTTAAGATAAGATAAGATAAGATAAGCCTTTATTAGTCCCACAACGGGGAAATTCCAGGATTGCAACAGCACAGGGATAGCAACACTCAGAGCAACAATCAGAAGGCAAGAAAAAAAACAAGCAAGCAAGAGCAGCTAATATACATATGTACATATTACTATAAAATATATATATACACACACACACACACACACAGAGACACACAGTGCAGAGCATTGTAGCTGGATGGAATAAATATATGAATATATGAACACACAGTGCAGAGCATTGTAGCTAGATGGAATAAATATGTAAATATATAAACACCCACAGTACGGAGCATTGCAGCTAGGTGGAATAAATATGCAAGTATATAAACACACACAGTGTGTTACCACCACATAGGGATTATGAGTTTCTGATCGGGTTCTAAAATTAAACTTTGGCTTGTCCCATAAATATTCCCATAAATAGCCTGCTACTGCCTGGGTGTCAGTAGTTTCTGCGGCAGACTTTTTGACAAACTGATGTTCTGGTGCAGGAGCAATGTGGTTCGGCAGAGGATCGCCCTTGATGGTGACAACGGCTAAGCACACAGCCCTAGTCAGAAGGGAATGGTGGTGATCTCTTGACTACTGCAAGTGTCTGAGTTGGGGCATCAGCTAGGATGGGCGGCCCTGTGAAAAACTTCGATCTCTATCATTATGGCTACACTTGAACAAGTTTCACATTCGGGTGGCGCTGGCAGCATAAGAGCCAGTGATGCCTGCGGCTTGACATCTTGGGGGTGCAGGGCTGCAGGGTTGGGTATGCACCATTTAGTCGAATCATGCGAACGTCCAAAACGTTTCAGGGTTGGCTCACTTAATGTGGGGACCCTCAAGAAGAAAGTGAGTGAAGTGGTCGAGACTGCTTCTAGAAGGAGAATCAACCTCTGCTGTTTGCAGGAAACCAGATGGAAAGGGGACCTGGCCCCAAGTCAGAACAGGATGATAACTGGCAAGTACTCCCGGTACAAGTTCTACTGGACTGGCAACCAGAAAGGCACTGGGAGTGTGGGCATGCTACTGGCTGAAAGGTGGATGGAGAAGGTGTTCGAGGTGCTGCACATATCAGACAGGATCATGATCCTTAAGATGGTCATTGACAAGCTTGTGTACACCTTCATCTCTGTCTATGCACTTTAAGTCAGCCTCAGTGAAGCTGACAAAGACCACTTCTACGACCAGCTCCATAACTCTGTTGCAAAAGTGCCTGTGACAGAGATTCTTATCCTGTGTGGAGACTGGGATGACCATTGTTGGAGCAGCTGCAGCTGGCAATGAAGGTGTTTGTGGCGGATCTGGTTGAGGTACAAGAGACCTGAAAGGTGAGCGAGTACTGGAGTTTGTGATGTCCTGCGAATTGGTCGTCAGCAACACGCTTCAGGAAGAGACCTAGTCACCTGACCACATAACTAACTAACTAACTAACCTGCACTTATATAGCGCTTTTCTAGTCACAAAGACCACTCAAAGTGCTTTCATTAATACTAACCCTCTATTCTAAGGGCCTATAGGAAACAGATATCTAGGGACAATTTAGAACAGCCAATTAACCTAACATGCATGTTTTTGGCATGTGGGAGGAAACCGGAGAAATCCCGGAGTAAACCCACGCAACACGGGGAGAACATGCAAACTCCACACAGATCACTGTTGGTCGGGGGCTGGGATCGAACCCACGATCCCACGAGTAAGGCAGTGCCTCAACTCAGATTGACTACATCCTGCTGCGCAGGAGCTTCCAGAGGCAAGTGGTAGATGTCAAAGTCATCCATGGTGAGGAGTGTGCTAGTCAACATTGCCTCCTCGTCTGTGACTTCAAGGTTGTCATCCACCGCAGCCCAAGTGTAAGTTTTTGCCGCGACTCAAGATCTGGCAACTCAAGTGCCCTGTGATCAAGCAAGAGTTCCACAAGGTTTTCATTGCAAGTGCAAGTATGGGAGACAGTCCGACTGAGGAGACATGAGACAGACTGAAGGCTGGCCTGCTGGGTGCAGCTGGAAAGGTGTGTGACTACTCCAAGAGGCATCAGTGGCGTTGACAGACCTGGTGGTGGAATGATGTTGTGGACAATGCAGTGAAGGAGAAACGCAGGTGCTGAAAGGCCTGGAAGAAGGGCGGCAGCAGAGCTGATTACAACATGGCCAAGAACCTGGCCAAGCGTGCCGTCTACTTAGCCAAATCTCAGGCCGAGAAAGCTGCATTTGCAGACATCGACCCCAACAGTTCTGACATTTTCCATCTTGCCAACCAGATGCGGCGGGAGAACCAAGATGTCAAGGGTGAGAAGCTTGTACTAAACAATGTGGGTGAGATGTGCCTGGATGAGGAGTCAAAGAAGGTAGCCTGGAGGGAGCACTATGAGGCTTTGGCCAATGTGGAGTTTGACTGGGATTCCTGTTGAAGGCCCTGCCCCTCAAATATCACTGGAGCAGGTGTCCAAGATCATCGGCGAGATGAAAAATGGCCAAGCAGCCGTCCCATCATAGATTGTTGCCGAGATGCTCAAAGCTTCTGGCAACAATGGCACCATGCTGATCCATGACCTTATTGCATCATTCGTGACGTACAGGAGGATCCCCGCTGACTGGGAGGAGAGTATCATTGTCAGTCTTTACAATGGTGAGGGTGCTGCGCTTGAGCAAGGCAACTATCGCGGTCTAAAGCTGCTCGACCAAGTTATGAAGGTGTTGGAGAAGGAGGCCAAGAGCTTCCTGAAGCAGCAGGTGTACACTGATGATATGCAGTTTGGTTTCATGTCTCGTTGTGGAACAACAGACACCATCTTTATTGTGCGCCATCTGCAGGAGAAGTATCATGGTGTCAACCAGACCCTGCACATGGCTTTTGTTGACCTAGAGAAGGTGTTTGACCGGGTCCCCAGGCGAGTCATCTGATGGGCCGTGAGGAAACTTGTGTGGAAGAGTGGCTTGTACAACTCAACCAGTGCATGTGTGAGAATTCCTGTAGCAGAGTACTCGTTGGTGATGGATTGAGCAAGGAGTTTGAGGTCAAGGTCAGCATGCACCAGGGCTCCTGTCCGAGCCCACTGCTTTTCATCATTGCTCCGGAGGCCCTGTCTCGTGAGTTCTGTACTGGTTGTCCCTGGGAGATCCTGTACACCGATGACCTGGTCATCATTGCACTGTACACACTGTGTACACATTGTGTACACACTGTGCACTGTACACATCATGACACTGGAGGAGATGCTTGTGAAATTAGTCCATTGGAAGAATGGCATGGAGGCCAAAGGACTCCTTGTAAACATGGGAAAGACCAAGATCATGGTCTCTGGCCCAGGCCTGGATATTCTCCAGAAGTCTGACAAGTATCCATGTGCAGTGTGTCTCACTGGCACTGGCCATGGCTCCGTCTTTTGCGGCGGTTGCTCAAGATGGTTGCACAAGAGGTACAGTGGACTCACTGGTGGCCTGGCGTATGACCAAGATTTCCGATGTAAGCGCTGTCATGGGGAGGTCAGGCCAATCGATGGTCGACCTATGACACAGATGGTTGTTGGTGACAACAAGCTGGAAGGGATGGCATCTTTCTGCTACCTGGGTGACATGCTGTCGGCTGGTGGTGGATCTGAGCTTGCCACCATCATGAAATTCCAGGCTGCCTGGAACAAGTTCAGGCAGGTGCTCCCAATTCTCGAGACCCGCTGTTTCCCACCAACCTCAAAAGGCCGTATCTACAACTCCTGTGTGAGGAGCGTGTTGTTGCACACCAGCGAGACATGGACCATGACTGCCGCCTGTCTTAATCGTCTGCGGCGGAATGACAGGGCCATGATCCGCTGGATGTGTGGCGTCTCCACTGAGGATGAGGCCAGCTTACAGGCACTCTTGGTAAGGCTGCAGCTGGATGACCTTGAGGATGTGCTCCACACGCGCCGTTTGCATTGGTTCAGCCATGTGGGGAGGAGTGTCGCTTGGATTAAGAAGGTCATGGATGTCAACCCTGGTAACAGCAGAAGTCAAGGAAGAGGAAGACCAAAGAAGACATGGCTGGAGGGTGTCCGTATGGACTGGGTCAAGCTACAACTGGCCCAGGTTGAACCAGCGAACAGGAACCACTGGAGTGGGACTCTTAGAAGTGCAGTCAAGCAGGACCCACCCCAACTGAGGGACCAATTGTGTCCTGTACAAAATAAATAAGGATGAGGATGATCATGATGATGATTAAAATCTAGGCATGGGACGATAAGAAAATTTCACTTCATGATAATTCTGCCCAGAATATTGCGATAAATGATATCATGATAACTGTCACATTATGCTTAAAATTTTGAAAATGTCACTAAAACATAATAGAATCACTGTGTAGTAAATGTTGCTGGAAGCCATTTTTATTGCACTTCAAGCGATCATTATTTTATGTAAAAAAGTAACTTGAAACTGCCTCAATAAAAGAATCATAACAAAAAAGTCCCAACGGGCAAGGTGGTTTTTAAAATTAATATTGATATGGATTGCGATTTTGAGAAAAAAAAAGTTTTCATGTGATAGCGATGATCAATAAAAAGAATCAGTTAAATAGAGGCGATCACAGTTCTGGTTTTTACGTTTAATTTACTGATAATCCCCCCCCTCCCCACAGCATGTGGGACACCATATGGTGTATGGGGTGGCGCCTATCTCATTTCACTGACCCTAGGCCACAGCTACTGTGAGTAGTGGAAGCTTGTTGTGACTTTCTTTGAAGTAAATCATTTAAGATATTAGTTTAGACCAACAGAATATATGAATATTCATGTAAAGTTTTCATGTGACAGCAACGATCAATAAAAAGAATCAGTTAAATAGAGGCGATCACAGTTCTGGAGTTTACGTTTAATTTACTGATAATCCCCCCCCCCCCCCCCCACAGCATGTGGGACACCATATGGTGTATGGGGTGGCGCCTATCTCATTTCACTGACCCTAGGCCACACAGCTACTGTGAGTAGTGGAAGCTTGTTGTGACTTTCTTTGAAGTAAATCATTTAAGATATTAGTTTAGACCAACAGAATATATGAATATGGGGAAAAGCCTTGTTTTGTTCATATTGACATGTATAACGAGAGAAATGATGGAAATCAATTATTTTCTGTTTATTATATACAGGATGTGCATTGCATTATGCCACTTCAGTGTGTGCTTTCATTTTGAAGGGAGCAATTCGGTTTCCGTTTTTTTTCTCATGTAATGAATGTAGCTTGACTGCGACTACAGACTGTGTGTAACCTTATCTCCGCTCCTCCACGTTAACCCTTTTTTCCTTGCTGTAACTGAGTTATGAAGTTAAAGTGCAGTTAGAAACAAGTATGACATTGGTTATTATTTAAAAGCTTCCACTACACAGAACATTTGGTGCCGAAACCCGGGAGTAAGGACTTTGAACCAGAACTAATGAAGTGGAAGCTAACAATTGAAATGACCGACGGAGCTGAACGATTGAAGAGGAAGCGTGGAAGTATCCACGCCGCCACAACGAGGCTACTAACCCGTATAGAGGAGGAAGTAAGCAAGGATGAACCTAAGTGTGATAAACAGCGTAAAATGCTGTCAATACTGTCCATTAAAGAAGGAAGTCTGATAGAATTGGACAAGAGTATTGAGGATGAAACTGCATTAGAGGAGCTGGAAGCAGAGATCACGAACACACAGGACTATCAAGAACGAATCCTGGTATGGCGAGCTTGAGCCTAAAGGCTCATTGAAAGGGAACGTGAGTCCATGAGTGCAAGACTAAGTAATGGAAGTGTAAACTCTGAGAGACTGTTACAGAAACAAAATGTTAAACTGCCTAAACTGGTGATAAATACGTTTGATGGAGAAATAAGTCAGTGGCAAGAATTTTGATCTCAATATGAAACTTCTAGTCACTATAATGATGCACTTTGTAAAAGGGAAAAATTCACCTCCCTCAAGTCCTACCTCACTGGGGCAGCAGCCAGAGCTTTGGCAGGACTCATAGTGACTGACAGCAACTATGATGCAGCAGTAGAGTTGTTACAGAACAGATTTGGAAGAAAAGACATTTTAGTCAGTGCACATATGTCCAAATTACTGACTTTGACTCCCGTGGAAAGATCTTCAGATATTACAGCACTCAGACAGCTGTATGACAAACGTGAAATGCAGATCTGCAGTCTAGAATCCCTAGGTGTTCACAGTGATACATATGGCAGCTTGCTGTGTCCAGTATTACTACAGCTGATTCCAGAAGACATAGCCCTGGCCTACACACGTAAATTGGACTCTGATGGCAAATGGAGGGTGACAGAACTTACTTAATTCCTGCAAAATGAAATGCAAAGTAGAGAGAGAACACTGCAACTGACAAGACCAGGAAACCCACAAGTGAAAGGTGACACAAACGGTAAACCATTTACAAAGCAAGCCTTCTCCAAGGACAACAAGCATAAAAGGTGGAGTGTGCCATCAGCAACCACACTGCACACAATAAGTAATGCTTCTCAGGCTTGTGTCTACTGTAATAGTCCCCACCATAAACCAGAACATTGCCCAGAACATTCAGTGGCTGGTTGTAAAGAAAAGTTAAAAAAAATTGGGAAGATGCTTTGTATGCTTAGGACCAAAACACATAGCAAAATTCTGTAAAATAAAGGGGGTTTCATGTGTTACATGTGGTCACAGGCACCATCCGTCAGTTTGACCATAACGAGGTACAGCCAGATGTTGGCACTAACAGTACAGATGCTGTTGTGTCTTCAGTGTCCAGGACTGCAACACTAAAGGCTAGTGAGAACAATGAGGTGCTGCTTCAGACAGTTAAGGCATGGTCCCAAGGCTTAGCTGGTAGAAAAACAATACAAAAACAATACGATGTCTGTTAGATGGGGCAGTCAGAGAAGTTTCATTCGTGAGAGTGTAGTAAAGACATTAAAACTACCTGTGATAAGACAAGAAACTTTGCACCTCCGTACCTTTGGTTCTTCTGCTCCTGTGATAACTAAACACAACATCGTGAGGGTGCTGCTAGAAAATGTGTGTAATGCCCAACAACACATTGACATTGAAGCCACTGAAACCCCCAAATGTGTGCCGCTGTAATGAAGTTATCAAGTGAAACCATTCAAGAGGAGCTCAAGAAAAGAGGCCTGCATTTAGCTGATTTCCCTCTAGAGGGTGCTGATGATCCAGAAATGTCACTTCTAATAGGCTCAGATTATTACTGGGCATCATCCAGCAATGACCTACAGTTCTTGCTGGGACGGTTTGCCGCTGAGTGTGAAGCGGCTGGGATGAGAATCAGCACCTCCAATTCAGAGTCCATGGTCCTCAGCCGGAAAAAGGTGGATTGTCCTCTCTGGGTTGGGGATAGGCTCCTGCCCCAAGTGGAGGAGTTCAAGTATCTTGGGGTCTTATTCACGAGTGAGGGGAGAATGGAGCAAGAGATTGACAGACGGATCGGAGCAGCATCTGCAGTGATGTGGACATTGTACCGGTCTGTTGTGGTGAAGAGGGAGCTGAGTTCTAAGGCAAAGCTGTCGATTTACCAGTCAGTCTACGTTCCTACTCTCACCTATGGTCACGAGCTCTGGGTAATGACCAAAAGAACGAGATCGCGGATGCAAGCGGCTGAAATGAGCTTTCGTCGTAGGATTGCTGGACTCACCCTCAGAGATAGGGTGAGGAGCTCAGTCATCCGGGAGAGGCTCAGAGTAGAACCGCTGCTCTTCCACATTGAAAGGAATCTGTTGAGGTGGTATGGGCATCTGATTAGGATGCCTCCTGGACGCCTCCCACTTGTGGTGTTTCGGGCACGTTCCACTGGGAGGAGACCCCGGGGCAGACCCAGGACTCGGTGGAGAAACTATGTCTCCCAGCTGGTCTGGGAACGCCTTGGTATCCTCTCTGAAGAGCTGGAGCAGGTGGCTGGGGAGAGGGAAGTCTGGGCTTCTCTGCTTGAACTGCTGCCTCTGCAACCCGGATCTCTGGAAAAGCGGTAGAAGATGGATGGATTGATGGATATTACTGGGCAGTGGTTTCTGGAAAAATGGAGTGAATAATAAACTCCCTGGTAGCCATTGAAAGTATGTTTGGTTGGATGGTACAGGGACCAGTCTCAACAACGTGTATGCTCGTCAGTTTAGATGAAGATTGCACGGAGGCTGAACCACTGGGGATAGGAGGTGAGAAAAATGAATGCAAAGAGGAAGCTGAGGCCCTTCAGAACTTTGAGCAGAATGTGTTGTTTAAGGATGGACAATATCAAGTAGCATTGCCATGGTGACCCGACAGGCCAGACCTCCCAGACAACTTCAGGGTGGCTAAGAAAAGGTTTGAGAGCCTCAAGAAAAGACTGTGGGCAGATACAAGTTTGTTCATGAGATATAATGATGTCATACCAGACTACCTGCAGCAAGGCATTTGTGAACAAATCTTAGAAAATGAGAAGGACAAAGCAGACTGGGACTGTGAAATATTACATGTCACGTCACATGGTCCTGAGACGGGATAAGCACACAACCAAACTGAGGGTGGTATTTGATGCATCATCTCACGAGGAAGGTTCCTCATCCCTCAATGACTGTTTATTAACTGGGCCGAACCTGAACCCCAGTCTTTTAGATGTGCTGATTAAATTCAGACTACACCCGATAGTCTTTACTGCAGACATTACCAAGGCTTTCTTGCAGATTGCTCTAGCAGATGGGGAAAGGGATGCTGTAAGGTTCCTATGGTTACATGGACCTCCAACTAAAGACAGTGAAGATGAGCTGTGCATCATGAGAATGAATCGAGTAGTATTTGGTGTTTCCCCTAGTCCATTCTTGCTTGCTGCAACCATCAGGAAACACATTGAGCTTTATGACAAAGAAAAACCAAGAGCTGTAGAGGCATTAAAAGAGTCCCTCTATGTTGATGATTTGCAAGCTCAAGGGAGGTAGATGAAGCCTATTCAATCACCAAAACAGCAAAAGAAATTCTGTCCCACGCTGGCATGAACCTGTGCAAATGGGTAACACATTCCTTTGACTGAAGTGCAAAATGGGCAGAAGGTGGAATGGAACAGACTACAGAAGCCAGTATCTGTGGTGATGGTCTGAAGGTGTTGGGACTAGTGTGGAAGCCAGAAAAGGACACATTTGTGTTTGATTTAAGGGGACTATTGGACATTCTGAAAAACAAGAACAACACAAAGAGAAGTGTGTTACAGACATCATCTCACATATTTGACCCCATAGGTTTCCTCACACTATTCACCATCCGAGTGAAATGTCTGTTTCAAGAGCTGTGGGAAGGGGGACTAGGTTGGGAAGAGCAGCTACCTCCAGATTTGTGCGAAAAATGGACAAATGGTGCTCAGAGCTACCAAAACTGCACTTGGTGGCCATTCCAAGGTGGTACCAAATTGAGACGGAGACAAATTCACAACTGTTCAAATGCCGTGAAAGTGGCCTTATTAGCGTGGGAGGGAGGTTACACAAGTCAGATTTCAGTTACAGCGAGCGACACCCATGGGTATTGTCAGCAAAGCACAGATACTCAGTTACTGGTACAGTACTGTCATGAGAGAGTGATGCATTCTGGGATCAGAGACACACTAGTGCAGGTTAGAGAGAAATATTGGATATTAAAGGGCAGACAGTTGGTAAAACAGGTTGTGTCACATTGTTACATTTGTAGAAAACTTAAGTTTGCTCAGCAAACTACAGCTCTGTTACCCAGAGACAGAGTTACAGAGTTGCCTTCATTTGAAGTTACAGGGGTAGATTTTGCGGGGTGTTTGCTCGTGAAAACAAGTGGTCAGGCAAAGAAGGTATACATAGCGCTTTTCACCTGTGCCATTACAAGGGCGGTACATTTGGAGCTTGTTTCGGATCAGTCTACTGAGTGTTTCCTTCTGTCCTTGAAGCAGTTCATTGCTAGACATGGAATATGTAGGGTGATTTATTCAGACAATGCAAAAACCTTCAAAAGAGCAGATCAGAATTTAAGAGTTGTTCAAATCATTTAAAGAATCACAGCTTACCGAGTTCTTTACAGAAAAGGGCATCACATGGAAGTTCATTGTTGAGAGGGCAGCTTGGTGGGGTGGTTTCTGGGAGAGACTGGTGAGGTCAGTAACAACCTGTTTGAAAAGGGTTCTCGGTAGAGCCTCACTGAACCTTGAAAAAATGGCAACAGTACTTGCAGAGGTGGAGGCTGTGCCAAATTCTAGGCCTCTGTCATATATGCACAACGAAGCAGGTGAGCCCCAACCACTGACTCCTTCTCATTTTTTGGTTGAGAAAAGACTAACATGTTTGCCACCAAGGACAATAATTCCCCATCTCAAGTAGCTAATGTAAGCAGAGAGCAAATGGGTCAGAGATGGAGATACAGACAGAGACTGTTAACCAGCTTCTGGAACCGCTGGCAGAAGGACTACTTGTTGGATCTGAGATCTACACCCACTGACATGAAGGTGGGAGATGTTGTGCTGATTGGAGAAGACAGTCTGCCGAGACAAGCCTGGAGAATAAGCAGGATATCAGAGTTATTTCCAGGGAGAGGATGACTAATTTGTTCTTGTACCAACTGTACTTCTACAGGAAGTTTATTCAGAAGACCTGTGCAGCTGATATATCCTCTTGAAGTAGTTTAGTTATTGGATTGTTCTGATGAACTACTGTTCATCGGGCGGGAGGATGTTGTGACTTTTTTTGAAGTAAATCATTTAAGATATTAGTTTAGACCAATAGAATATATGAATATGGGGAAAAGCCTTGTTTTGTTCATACTGGCATGTATAACAAGAGAGAAACGATGGGAATCAGTTATTTTCTGTTTATTATATACAGGATGTACATTGCATTATGCCACTTTAGTGTGTGCATTCAGAATCAGAATCAGAATCAGATTTATTGCCATTGTTCATGTAGTACACAAACTAGGAATTTGTCTCGGTGCAATGCTGCAACATTAAACATGATAAAATAAAAGAAATAAACTATATATGCAATAAAGTGTAGAATAAGAGTAAGTAATACTAGTCAGCAGTTAAAATATATTAGCGAGCAGCAGATAATGTGGAGAACCATATAGTGCAGTCGGTAATGCAGGAAGAAAACAGTGATGATTGACATGAGTCTGGTTGAGCTGCTGTACATAGTGCACGAGAGTCAATAAGTCACTTAGTGTTCAGCAGTCTGATGGCAGAGGGGAAGAAGCTGTTCATGTGACGGGAGGTTTCAGTCTGGATGGACCGAAGTCTTCTACCTGAGGGGAGAGGGGCAAACAGTACGTGACCAGGGTGTGAGGGATCGGCTATGATCCGGCCAGCACGCCTCCGGGTCCTGGAGATGTACAGATCCTGGAGAGATGGGAGCTTGCAGCCGATCACCTTCTCAGCAGTGCGCACGACGCGCTGCAGCCTTAGTCTGTCCCTGGCAGTGGCTCCTGCGTACCACACGGTTACGGAGGTGGTGAGGATGGACTCGAAGATGGCTGTGTAGAACTGCACTAACATCTTGGTGGGTAGCTTGAGCTTCCTCAGCTGCCACAGGAAGAACATCCTCTGCTGGGCCTTTTTGATGAGGGAGCTGATGGTCGGCTCCCACTTGAGGTCCCTGGTGATGGTGGTGCCTAGGAAGCGGAAGGAATCAGCAGTGGTGATGGGAGAGCCTGTGAGGGTGAGGGGGGGCAGAGGGGTTGTGACTTTCCTGAAGTCCACAATCATCTCCACTGTCTTCAGAGCGTTCAGCTGCAGGTTGTTGTTGTTGCACCAGGACGCCAGCTGGGCCACCTCTCTCCTGTAGGCGGACTCGTCGCCGTTGGAGATGAGCCCGATGAGGGTGGTGTCGTCCGCAAACTTGATCAACTTGACAGACTGGTGGCTGGAGGTGCAGGAGTTGGTATAAAGGGAGAAGAGTAGGGGGGAAAGTACACAGCCCTGGGGTGATCCGGTGCTGATGCTAGCATAGTCTGAGACAGTCTTTCCCAGCCGCACATGCTGCCTCCGGTCCGTCAGGAAGTCGGTGATCCACCTGCAGAGGGAGTCAGGCACGTTGAGCAGGGACAGCTTGTCCCGGAGCAGAGCGGGGCGGATGGTGTTGAATGCGGAGCTGAAGTCCACAAACAGGATCCTGGCGTAGGTTCCCGGGGAGTCCAGGTGCTGCAGGATGGAGTGGAGGGCCAGGTTGACTGCGTCGTCTACAGACCTGTAGACGACGCATTCATTCATTCTGTTTCTGTTTTTTTTCTCGTGTAATGAATGTAGCTTGACTGCGACTACAGACTGTGTGTAACCTTATCTCCGCTCCTCCACGTTAACCCTTTTTTCCTTGCTGTAACTGAGCTATGACGTTAATAAAGTGCAGTTAGGAAAAAAGTATGATGTCGGTTATTATTTAGAAGCTTCCACTACACAGAACAAAGTTGCAGTGGGGGGGTCAGTCCTCTGGTAGCTCTGTGCGTTAACTTTCCTTTCCCCGTTCTGTTATTCTGAACACCAAGCTAGAAGGCGGAAAGTACTATTTTTATATGGTCTTTGGTATGACCCGGCCAGGATTTGAACCCACGACCTCCCGGTTGTGGGGCGGATGCTGTACCAACTAGGCCACCACTCTGGTTACTGATAATGGAAAAACTAAAAAGATAGCTACTGAGGAACCACTAATGATACCACCACTACACTATTCATTTAGCTAAAGAGGCCATAACATAAACTGAGTCAACGCATACAAAACACTAAGTATACCACCATAATAAACTTTCCATTAAAGTGACACTGCCAAAAATTTTGTTGTTTTTTTTTCTTGCTAACTTGTCTGTAACGGGGTTTTTTTTTATGACTTGCAAGACATATCATGAGTGAAATCACTCAAATGTCTCATGTCTCTGTTTTTTTGCTGTAAAGTTTCACTTAAGCCCCACCCCCTGAGAAAAGGCACGTTGAGACAGAACGTTTTTGGTGATGTAATTATTCATGGTGCTGGCACGTCCATAGTGTTGAGCCAATCAGGACTTTCTAGCTTAACTGAAGTTCTTTTCCGGGCTAGTTAGCATTTTTTAACAAACTGCTTTGAAAACTTGACCCACATTAAGATGGGATTTACCATTAAACTGTTTTTAAGGACCGATGCAGTCATTATCCTGGGCCACTGTGCATACAACTGGGCATGTCCTTCAACCGTTAAATCTTTTTCATCATAGGATTTATTCTGTTTTATGTAACGCTAGCCACTATTAGCCTTGTGGTATATGGGTTGGGTCTAGTCACCGATTCTGGCATTTGAAGGGGGGCAGGGGTTGGGAGTGAAAAGATTTACACGAACATGTAAGACAATGAAAATTTGTTTTTTTTGTAGGAAAAACGGCATAAGATACCACTTTAGACTATGTAGATTTGTTTTTATAGGGGATTTATAGCCATCAGAGTGCGTCTTTAAATGTTATCCGGCTAGGTTATCCAAAACATGCTGTGTTACAGTGATGTTTTTAACTTGCCATGGGTGGATTCACGTAGGGATCAACTGGCAGGTTGGGGTGGTGGTTACAGTGATGTGAGTGCAGGTTGGTTTTGTTGTTCCGCGGAGTGGGCACTTTCCTCCGGCGGATTTTCCGGGCAGGCATCTCTTCCACCTATTCTTTTTTTTTTTTTTTTTTTCTCCAGGGGAGAGCGCGAACGCAGTCCCCCACTATCAGAAATTATGCAGTCGAGATTCCCACATTTGGGGAATTTGCAGAGGTCAGCCCAACCGGAGTGCAATGGCTGAGCCTCACCCTGGGTGAACCACCTTCTTGATCATGGTATCTCCCCTGCCAGGTAAGTATCTCCCCTGCTTCCACCTATTCTGGTGTCTGGAATCCATGGTGGTTCCAGACCTTGGACTTCACCTTTTTTTAGGCCAAGTGCTGGGTGGAGACTGGCTGCTCCTACTCCTTCTTAGCTGATGGCAGTAACAGTGGCAGGTAAGAAGAGCTTTGGAAGACTTGATATCAAACAGGATCCCCCTGGTGGTGGCAGCTCAGAACGCTTGAGGAAACCAGGACTGTCATGCAAGGATATGGGCGATCATCACAATAAACGCTGATCGAGATAATAGAAATTCTCTGCAATGAATTATTCTGTGTGCTTTTTATCTTGATAAATGATAGTAGCATCTATCGTCCCACCCGTATTAAAATCCTTAACATTTTTAATATTAGGTACTTGTTCTTCCAGCTGGCTCACAGTAGAGCAATTCATTAGTATCATCACATAGTGCTGTGAAACTGGCAGATATACCAAACATAAAAAAATAGGAGCATAACCATCTGATAAACAACTTCTCTTCTTGACCTGAACATTTGTCCCAATGACACATGTGAAGAATATCATACCCACATGCATGCTCAGATAAAAAAGCAAGAAAAATCCTTTTAATCTCACATAAGAAGACCGTCATGGACAAACTGCACAGGAGGGATCCAAATCTCGGATCACGACCTCCGTAAAGCTCACTCATTTTCGTCAGATGAGCCTGAGTGGGCGTTCAATCGAACACACACAGGACTGTCTTCAAGATGCCATGTTGAAATGCTGCTGGGAGATTTTAGGTGTTTTTGACTACATCAGTTCCCAGCAAGCATATTCTTTATTGGATGACACATGACTAATATTTCTGCATTTACACACACACACACATCTGCCATGCAATAACACACACACACACATGCAGGATTAATTTTCTTCTCGTGAACCAGTTGTAGCCAGATGACAGTGGAGATTAAACATGGGATTTCATGTTATTAACCCTTTATATGCTCATATAGGCTTATAAAAAACATGGCGTCTTCAGTAGGTCCTACACAACCACTCCCGACAGTGAAGCGACAGTTCATAGATGTTAACCAGCATGACAAAATGAGGCCAAAGCTTTGGGAGAGAGGAGTAGCTTTCAGATCAGTAACATCCACAGGGAAATTAGCCCATTTCCCCCCAATTTACACAATTACTTACATTTCACATCCTACCTCCCTCTTCCAATTTGAGTCTTTTTTTAGACTTTGAGAGTCCTTTAGGACAACTCAGCCATGCCCATAGAGACTCATTAGCGTATTCTGCTGTGATGCATCATTTCAGACGTGTTGAGATTGGTTGATGTCTTTTTCAGGCTTACCTGAAACATTAAGGTAGACCTATTATACTGTTCTTCATTTTCTTCCATATGCACTATATGTGCATGTGTGTACTCACCAGCCACTTTAATAGGTACACTTTGCTGTTCCTGGCTGGATCCCTATTGTCTTCAGCACTGCTTTAATTCCTCATGGTGTAGATTCAGCAAGGTGCTAGGCACGTTCCTTAAAGATATTGTTTTATATTGATATGTTTGCATCTCACTGTTGCTGCAAATTTGTTGACTGCACATCCATGATGCTCCATGCATGCGTCCATTTGTGTATGTTGTTTGAATCCAAATGTAGCAGCAAAAACTGAGACTTTAACAATATTTTTCCAATCTTCTATTGTCCAGTTTTGATGAGCCTGTGTGAGTTGCAGCTCGAGTTTCCTGTTTTTAGCTGACAAGAGTGGCATGAGTTGAGGTCTTCTGCTGCTGTCTGCTGCTGATCTGCTTCAAGGATCAATGTGTCGTGCCTTCAGAGATGTTCTCTGTACCTCAGTTGCCATGAGTTTTTATTCGAGTTACTGTTTTCTTTCTGTCAGCTCAAGTCAGTCTATCCACTCGTCTCTGACCTCTGGCATCAACAAGGCATTTGGGTGCAGAGGACTGCTGCTCACTGGATATTTTCTCTTTTTCAGACCATTCTCTGTAAACCCTAGAGATGGTTGTGTGTGAAAATCCCAGTTGATCAGCAGTTTCTGAAATATTCGGGCCAGCTCACCTCACACTGAGAGCCATGCCACATTAAAAGTCATCTAAATCACCTTTTTTCTCTGTTCTGATGCTCAATTTGAACTTCAGTGCTTGAACTGACCATATGTAGATGCCTAAATGCATTGAGTTTCTGCCATGTAATTGGTTGGTTAGATATTTTCATTAACAAGCAGATAAACAGATGTACCTATTAAAGTGGCTGACGAGGGATGCTGAGCAGCAGTTGACATAAGTGTGTAATCACTCAGTAACAGCAGAATAACACTTTGTTCAGACTTTTTAGCTAATGTGTAGCTGATGTTCCTCATTACTATATTTTAGGTTTTTCAGCTTTGGTTTCATTACAAAATGTGAATACTGGTTTCAAGAGCATCAACAGCCCTGACTGTACACTAATAACTCCTTAATTTGCAGTATTATCTTATGTACTATTGCCATGATGTTCAGTTTTATTTTTTCCCCTCATTTTCTTTGCATTTTCAAATAGAAAAACAAACAGAAACAAAAAACAAACTGCAGGTATAACCCCCCCCAAAAAACAACCCACCCACGATCATCACCACACTGTCTCAGGTTCTTAGATGGACTGCAATAAGAACCAAAACACTGTCAACCTACAGCATTAAGTCCATTCTCCAAGGATTCATGTTATACAGGATAGTTGCCAAAATAAAACCCAGAGAGAATATTCTCACCACCTCCCTATACCAGTCCTCCACTGTGGGGCTGTTCTTGGATGTTAATAATTTGAGAATCAAATTTAAATTTTACTTTCATACACAACTATTTGGGAAAAAAAAAACACATTAGTCTACACAACCTGCAGAATGGGCCCATGAATGTTTTAGAACACTTCTGTAAAATGCCTGTTGTTGGAACATCACAAAATGGTCCATTGAAGTTCGCTATAAATAAAAGACATCAGAATTGATTGGTCAGTGGGAGAGTAATGAAAGTGTCAAATGTAGAGGTGTTACTGAAGTTGAATTGGAGAAAAGAGCCAGGACCTGAATGTATTTTTATATCAAAGAATGAGTTTGTCACAGCTGTGCTACATGAAATTTTAGACAAAAAGCACGCACTACCATTTCAAAAAAAATATTGTATGAACATACAGTATATGTAGCCTCTGGTAGGTTTTACTTTATATCTTTTTGATAATAAAAATGTGGCTACTAGTCAGGAGCCATTCTCTAAGTAATTCTAAGCACACCGAATACAAAGTGGGCTGAGTGTAGTAAAAGTGTTGTCATCAATAAAATGTAATCCACAGAGGGCTCTGGTCCATCAGCATAAGCTCACAGATTTACTGCAGTTATAAAGCAGAGCACGTGTAGGTCAGAAACAAATTTTCTTCTTCACTGCTCCCTGTAACCTGTGGGTTCTAGGGTGTCATTAAAAATGTAACAGGTTAACGGGGTTTCAGATATTGAATTTAATAAAGTACAACAATGATTTAGAACTAAGCTTTGGTGTACTTGTGAATCGGAGCATAAGTACTGTTATAACCCTGAAGAGGAATGACTCAGCAGTATTTACGCTTTTATTTCAAACTATTTTGAAATCTGTCTCTTGAGTCATTCTAGCCAAAGGCAAAGAATCCACAGCTCGTACTGTCCACAGCTTGTACTGTCTCAATTATTCACTGTATATGTGAACTGGTGCTCTCAGCTTTGATTCATTTCACATCTGTTGGTCCGTAGAAGAAATAAACAGTGTAATTAGTGGTTCCCTGAGCTTTAAACTCTATCTTTTACTGCCTTCATTTTCTTCCAACTCTTTGGGGCAATATTGTAAGTTGTTGGGTGAGCCGTGAAGGGGAAAACAAAGGGCCTTTAACAGTCAGAATTTTGCTTTTAATTTGCTTTTCTTTACTGAACTGAGTGTTGTATCTGTGCTAAATATCTTATTCTGTTATAATCTGTAAAGGAGAGGAGAAGAAGAACCCTAAAACCAGTCATTGATCAGATTAGGAAAAATTCTAAATTACTTGGGCCAATCCCCACCTCTGGTTATTTTCATGCTATTCCTTCCATAACCTTTTTTAATGAACAAACACACAGAGACAATGACAGCAACAGATAATTACACAACTAGACAGTTTGCAGTCCTTAATCTGTACTAATTATCAAACCCCCGCAAGCAGTGTATGAGTGAATGTAGTGGACGGTTAATGTCTGTCATGTCCTCTTCGTTTTCCAAGGCCTATCGTGACAATGCTGTTAAGATCAATGACACCAAAATGAGTTCTAGCGCAGCTTGTAGAGCAGCTCCTCAGTGTACAGAGAGTGAATTATCAACTCATCTTTGACTTGAATGTTTCTGGAAGGTCAGTGGGAGAGTTACTCACTGGATGTGAAAGTAAGTCATGTTCCCATTAAAGGAAAGATTTATATATATATATATATATATATATATATATATATATATATATATATATATATATATATGTATTTGAATGTAAACCAATTATCATCTTATACCAATCTGTAATGCAGGTGATCTGACAGAACGCAACCAAGATTGTGCTCCTGTTTCAACTTTGGGTGTGTTCCATTCACCCAGTAGTGCCCTATGAAGTAGACTGCCTTGGGTGTTGAGCCATGTAAAGTGAGATTCCACACCATAGGGAGCAAAAGATGCTCAGTTCAAAGGGAAATGAGAACTGAAGAAGAAGTGGACAACGTTCATCACGACTAGAAGTTGACAAGATTACCCATCATTCACTGCACCTCAAATATGTGAAGTAAACTACTGTTACTAAAGATAGTAGCAAACTAAACTAACGTTGGTTAATATAATTCATATATTAAAAATGTATTAATATTTTAATTTAGTAGCATAAAATGGCCGCAGTAGCAGCAACATGTATTCAAGACTACTGTAGTAACACAGAGGAGGAAGTTCCCTTAACTGATGTTCCTTGAGCACATTGTAGTGAGTACTCTTGGGAGTACTCTGTGGATTGGAACACAGTTTTTGTTAACGGGACTTTTTACACATTTTCACCTAATAGTGTATCTCATTAAGTTCGATTATTGTGCAAAAGGTAATGATTTTTTTGCCTGAGGGTTTAGGGTGAAGTTGGAACTGGGCCATAGACATGCACTTTTGATGGGGAACAGCTTTTTAGGACAGGAAGGAAGGGGGAGATTTGTGAAGTGGGCAGTTCTTTTCATATTTCAGGGACTTTTTTCTGTTCTGCTTTCTCAGATTTCTGCCCACTGCAGCTTTGATTTCATTATTAAAAATGTCAGGAGCTGCAACATGGAAATTGCTGGCCTGAGGGTCGGGTACAGTGTCCTGTTTCCATTTGTGTTTTACCCTGAGACTGTCTCTACAATTCATTATTATTCTTTTGTTGCACATTCTGATAGCCACAGCATTTGTTTTGCACAGTTGATGTTTAATTAACCTTGAAAATGACCTCTAATCATAGTAAAGCATTGATGGCGTGTTTTAAGACAATGCAGCATGAATTACGTACATTATTCTTCAGAGTAGTAGTTTCAAGAAAACGTTTGTAACTCAGTGTTTTTGACATGCTGCATGTCTTGTGCTTTGAAAGTGTCTGGTTTGTAGGAGTGGGAGTGGTGATGGTGCTAATGCACTCCTCTGTGAAGGATGGACGTTATGGCCATGACTGGAGCCCATAAAACGATGGAGCAGTTGATGACTGAAGTGATTTGTCCCTCCTTGCCTTTTCCATGTTCCATGTTGATTTCACTGGCTCAGTAGAGATCTTGAAATATGTCTTCATTTTCTTTTCATTTTTTTTTCTTTTTTGTGTTTTTGTCATTGGTAATTCATGTCCTCAATATATCATTGACGATATGAAAATGTTCAACTGCTAGTGGTTGGACTCATAACTGTGTAGCGTTCATTGTTTGTCTTTTGAGGCTTTCCAGAGTTTCATGTGTGTGTTCTCCTGTGTGTGCACATGTGTGGGTTTGCGGTGTAGATGTGACTGTGAACGGCTGTTGTGTCTGTTTTCTCAGCCAAATTCAGCTGGAATATTCACTACACTCAGTATGACCCTGGCAGCATAAGCCATTATAAAATAATAAATAGGTAAAACGTGACAGAACATTATGTGGACACTTGACTAACATCCTTCAGTGTTTCCCCTACCATTATATTTGCTAGAGTGTCAAGTTAATCTTTTATCTATTTAGATGCAAGGAATCTGTCTGTGTAGAAAGGGTAGTGTAGTGTAGTGTATCAAATATGGTACTGGGTGTACCTGGGATGTACTGGGGGTGACGGCTCCGCCCTTCCGGTTCCGCCGTCACCCTAGGGTATAAAAGGCATAGGCGGAAGGGACATGGTCTCTTTCACCGTCGACCCTTTACCTATACGGAGCACCTGTGTTCTTGTAATTCATTTAATAAAGATACGTTCAACTGTACCTCCAGCCTGATTCTTATGCGAGTGAGTTATGGACATAACATTTGGCGACGAGGATAAAGGTATGGAGAGAGCTGTTTCTGCAATTTGGCCATTTTTGGAGGTTCTGGGTGAGCCGCTTGTTCCCTGGATAAGATGGTATGCGGCTTTTCAAAATTACTTGGTGGCCCTAAACCTCAGAGAGCTAGAGAAACTGTGTACAAGAGCTATTTTGGTCCATAATCTTGGCATGGAGGGGCAATGGATCCTTCGAACATTGGGAGAATGTGATAGCTTTGATGACGTGGTGGAGCTAATGGCGCACTATTTTCACGCTCCGGAAAACATCATAGTCCGGAGGATCAGGTTTCAGCAGCGCCGCCAGCGGACTGGAGAGTCGGTGCAGAGTTACATTGCAGACCTGCGGCAGCTGGCGGGGGAGTGCCAATTTGGAGCCTTTGAAGAAGAGATGATCCGTGATCAGTTGGCGGAGCACACACTTTATTCTGCGGCATGGTTGAGGCTCCTGACTTACCCAAGTGAACTGACATTAGCCATGGCAGTTGAAATAGCGCACCAATTTGAAGCAGCTGAAAAACTGTCGGAGTACCTCAGTGAGAGGACCACGTTGGGGCACACTGAACCACAATTGAAGGTGCTGGCTGTGGACCCGGATAGCAAAGACAGTGTGGATGAAGAGGAATACGCTGCAGCTATAAAAATTAGGTCCGCCCCGGGTACGCCAAGATGTTATGGCTGTGGGTCCACCAGGCACCGGCATAAGGCAAGAGAGTGTCCGGCGATAGGCAAACACTGTGGGTGGCAAGTGTGGTCTTCTGCATCATTTTGCCAGGGCCTGCAAAAATTTTGAGCGAGGGGACCGAAGACGTAGGCGACTCCTACGGTTGTTCATACCGTCTCGCCGAGCACAGATGGGCGAATTTATTGCAACGTTTTGCTGGACGGCATAGAAGTGCTGTTGTTGGTGGACACAGGATCAGCGATTTCCCTGTTGAACTGGACCGCTGTGAGGGGTCTGTTCCCGCATTACCGTGTGAGAGGACTGTCGACGTCATGCTTTGGCTATGGAGGAAACAAGTTAGCCATTGTGGGTTTGCTGGAGTTGACGGCAAGGTACGGGTCGGCAATGATGTCCAACATCCAGTTTGTGGTGACCATCAGTGGGTCGAACATTATGGGATGTGATATGTTCTACGGCCTGGGATTCACGATCACCAGCAGTGCCGGAGAAGAATGGTCCGACTGTGGCTTGTGGGACCGACCGGTTCCGTATGTGGACGACGATGCAGTTTGGGACAATGACTGGCCTAGTATTCTGGGAGATGAGCAGGACCAGTGCCGTAAAGGGCCATCGCGGAATGGTTCCAATGCCAGTGTCCAAGTTGCCCTGGATGGGGGAACTGGACGGCACAGCGGAACACCCGGGATGGCTGATGGAGCCAAAACGCTAACCTCCTCTGCTTCCGGAGTTTGGCCTGGTAGTACCGGAAGGCAAGGAGCTACAGTGGCTTTGCCTGCATTTAAAATGAAAGACAGCAGGGCAGGACCGGCTGGCGTGGTAACATGACGCGCCAACCAGCAACACTGGAGGCCGAGGAGGGCTTCAGATCGGGTCGGTGGAACGGTTCGACCCAGGAAGGAAGCCCGGTTACGACATAGTGGATATTTGAAGTCGAATTGAGCTCTACAGGTAGATGACAAGGTTCGGCCTAGGGGGGAGGCTTGGCTAAGGGGGATCCACAAAAAAAGAAAATGTCAAGATGACCAGGGGTGGCTACGGGTGGTGGCTGCCCAGGAGGACGGCTATCTCAGGCTGTTGGATGACTCGTGGAGACACCCCAACGAACTGCGGCGCGTGGACGAGAGGAAACGCCAACGTGGCTCATTCCCAGAGGCGAAGAGGTGAAGACGCTTTAGGAGGGATCCACCAGACGGAAATCCAAGGAGTGGGTCTTCCATCGAGACTGTAAGATGACTGTGGCGTGACTATTAGCATGGTATGGTTAAAGTGTTGATATGTTTTAATGCCCAAAGTCACGTGGTTAATATGTTTTTACATGTACTTGTTGTTTTGTTGCCCTGTTCTAGAAAAAAAAAAAAAAAAGTCCTCAACACTGTTTGTCTAAATGCATCTAAGTGAATGTGATTGTGTGAAATGCCCAGATTATGGGGTGGGTGTGTTGAGGGGAGGGCAAACAACAGGATGTAAATGCACATATTAGCTGTTGTTTTGTTGTAGTGGATACTGAAGGTTTGGTTTTGTTTAAATTATTGTTCTGGGATTATTTTAATTATTAGGAACACGGCTGTTTTGTTTTATGGACTTTGCAGGATCACAGAGCAGAATAACCCCTCTTGCCATGTAGAGGTGGGTCAGCAGTCTACCTGTCCCCCTCTAGTTTAGTTATGTTGTGTGAATGGATAGGCCTATATATATATATATACAGTATATACAGTATATACAGTGTGTGTGTGTGTGTGTGTGAGATTAGCGTGTGAGTCATGTTTAAATTTGGAGGGGGCCTAATTGGTGTGATTTGGATTTTCTTGGGGGGGGGGCTGAAATGTAGTGTATCAGATATGGTACTGGGTGTACCTAGGGTGTACTGGGGGTGACAGCTCCGCCCTTCCGGTTCCGCTGAAGGGACACGGTCTCTTTTGCCGTCGACCCTTTACCTATACGGTGTACCTGTGTTCTTGTGGTTCATTTAATAAAGATACATTCAACTGCACCTCCAGCCTGATTCTTATGCGAGTGAGTTATGGACGTAACAGGTAGTTCCCACAAGTGATGATCAGAAAATTGGTCCCCATCAAACATGAAAACCAGTGTGTGTGCGTGCGTACGTGTGCTCCTGTCTTTCTATTCTTGTGTGGACCAGGACCACCCCTTGGCAAACCACCTTTTTTGTGAGGGCATTTTTCCTTGTGAGTACATTTGGCCTGGTCCTCAAAAAGAAAAATGCTAGGATCCATTCCCCCAAAGTGCTAGATACACTATTATGAATATAAGTCATAAAAGATCACACAAATAACTGATCTGACAAACAAACAAGGGTTCTGAAATAGTTGCTAATATTGGATGTCCCGTTTGTTTTCAGTAATTAGGTATTCTGTAATTTTTCTATATTTATTTTTTGATATAGCACCAGAACTCCATGATTCCTTTAAGAGTTTGTCATCGTAGACCTTCACCCCCCCACCCCCAAGGCTGTAAACCTAGGGGAAACACTCATTTGTTCAGTACATAGGTGTACAGTGTGTAGTGTGGAGTTGTAAATGTATCACTATCAGCTTCTTTATTCAAGGGACATTTTTCCTCTTTCATAAAGTTAGCTGATTTATAAGAGCCAGACCTCAAACAGAATAGTTCAAGCTGAGGCAGCAGAGGTTTTGATAATCTCAACTCTATTCCTGGCATGGATCGATCTCTGAAAACACTGATTCTTGCTTTTTTGCCCCCTTTTTTTTAGTGTTAGAACTCAATAGGGACTTAAGTAAAATCTAGCATGTTCCCAGGTCTTCTGGTGATTGCAGTAATGATCTTATCAAACTTTCCTGTAGACCCACAGAGCTGCATCACACCATCACTCACATGCTGAATAACACTCTTTAACACTGTACTCCACTCAACCATAACATGTAGGCTAACTTTGTGCGGTGCAGTTGCCATGTAATGCTTTATTATCGCCATTGATAGTCTTCCCAACCAAGATATAAATCATGGCATCGGGCAATAATAATCAGACTCTTCTCTCAGTCTATCATACTAATAATTTTTTTTCTCACTGCCATTTCCTAATGTCGTTCATTTAAGCATACCAGCCTCTTTATCTTATCAGGGTTGTTGACTTCAATGAATTTTAATGATGTATATACTGATGAAAATTAAATTAGCTTTTTTCTGTGGACATTTTGATGGTTTATTGGTTTGTTTGAGAGTGTCACGGTGGCCCTCACGAGCCACCATAAGATGCCAACAGTCACCAGTGAGTTGCAGTGATGTTTATTGACAGGTGCAGGAACAGAGGGTGACACACATAACAGTGCAGGTAGGACAATCATAGGATAACACACGATGAATGGTTAACGTCTGAGCCGGGGAGCACCCGAAGCGCCAGACGAAGTAACAGCGAAGGTAAAGTCTCACAGAACGTACCTTATAAGACGATAAACGGGAACGTTAACAGATGGGTTAACAGGAGATTCCCAGGTAGATTAACAGGGATAAACGGCGATAAACAGAGACTGCCGCATCGGGGAGCATTCAGCACCTGCTTTTAACCCTGGTAACTAATGACCCCGATGCAGCACAGCTGTTGAGTCTGACAGCAGCGCAGCTGTTGACTCTGACAGCAGGGAGCTCCCCCGGGCGCTATCACAATAAGAGCCCGGGGAGCTAGAAGGAATCCTCTGCTGTCAAAGCCAGGGAAAATATGATATAAGACCCGAGTGTGGACGGAACCGACACTCGGGCTATGACAGAGAGCTTTTATCAAAATTCAGAGCCAATCTTTCTTCAGTTTATTAAGGCAAATGTAACATTTTAAATAGTATTGTTTGATACATACAGTATATGATGATTCTAGAATGTTCCATCCAGCTTATGTGATATAAGCAGAGATACGTTTATATGCATACACTGTACTTTATAGGGGTGGGAATCGTGATACTTACATCATGATGCAATACTGTTTTGATACTACATTTCCTTAAGTATTGGGATTTCATGATAGGTTGAGTATTGCAATACCATATATTATATTTTTCCCTTATTCATCATCAAATTGTGTCTCTACAAAGTAAAACTGTCAACATCTGTTTCATATAAAGTTTTCAGTCTCTTCAAATCATCGTGACCACTTGGCTGGGAGATAGTCTTCTGTGGGGTGGTGTGCAGTTGTGGTCATGCGCAGGTTCACTGCTCTGGGGGTCCATGTGTTGTAGGTTGGTGCAGTCCTTTCTGCTGTGCCCAGGGGTTCCGTGACTTTGGGCTTCACTTCTTGGTGAAGTTTGGGGGCCGCTCTGGCAGTGGGGCAGGGTTGCATCCTTGGGCTCCGAGGTCTTGATTGTGTGGTGGGGGCCGTCGTTTTCTGTAGCACTGTGTGGGTGTGCAGTGGACTGTTGTCTTCTTGGCTTGCTCGGGGTTTGGGGGTGGCTTTGTTGAGCTGGTTGTTTGCAGGGTTGGTTGTTGCTGTTTTGGGTCGGCTGCCGATGGATGGTGTGGGCACGACTGGATGATAGCCCTGTTCATCGTGTTCCAACTGTTTTTGTTTTGTTGAGCTGTGCTCCTTGCAGGGTGGCGTTTGTTGTGTCGGGGTCTTTCCATTTGTCTTTGTTGTGGAGTCCAGATGTTTGGGTTGGGCTTTTTTGGTGTGGTTCTTTCTCTGGTGTTGTTTCTCCTTGGCTGTCTCAATAAGTACACCTGGCAGCAAATCTCACAAGACAAACTATGACTTCACCTTACAATGTGAGTATAAGAAACCTGTCACACCTAGATGATTTAGGCAGCGTTTGCCAAATGTATGAATAATTTAGAGAATACGCTGGCGTACAGTGAATCAGTTATGGGTAAGTTTTGTATAAGTTAAGAGCACGCTGAAGAACGCTGACTCACACTGGTATACGGAGTTGTATGGCAAGCTCCTCTGAAAATTTTCAGCATGCTGAAAACTTTCCATTGTATCCAGCGTATGGCTAAAACGTCCCACATAAGCTGGTCATAAGTTGTAGGGAAGTTATGCGTTCGTTCATACTTGTTACTTGTAAGCAACTTCCAAGTTACTCATAAGCCAAAATATGTTGAGATTAAATGTCTAGCGTGCCCAAAACGTATTTCTAACATATAAGTAATGCTCTTTGAACTTATGTGTAACATACTGAACGGGTTTCTAACTTACAGCTATGGCGTATTGGCAGCGTTGGTTCACAGGAAAAACCCGTACAGAGCTCAGCTGCTGCCTGCAGCGCATACACACACAGAGAGCTATGCAAACATACTTTTTCGTATAATGGGACCTGTCAAGGATGTGTCCGAGCACTTTCAAGCTACAGGATCAAGATCCAAATCAC
Source organism: Pholidichthys leucotaenia (assembly GCA_020510985.1). NCBI lineage: Eukaryota > Metazoa > Chordata > Actinopteri > Cichliformes > Pholidichthyidae > Pholidichthys > Pholidichthys leucotaenia. Next base: position 84,166,265 of record CM035840.1, on the reverse strand, counting down.
GGTTTAGTCCTCCTTGACATGTTTTTAGTTTTGGCTGCAGTCTGTACCATCAGCTGTCCAGTGCTGTTCTGGTAGATGGTATTATGGTAGCAGTTTTGAAACACGTGGGGACAATAGCTTGACTCAGGGAGATGCTGAAGATGTTGGCCAGGACATTCTTGAGTTCCTCCGCACAGTCCTTCAGAACGCGACCTGGTATGTTGTCTGGTCCAGCTGCCTTGCGTGGGTTGATCCTGGAGAAGGTCCTTTCACACTAGCCAGATCCAGACTTACACACGTGGACAAAATTGTTGGTACCCCTCTGTTAATGAAAGAAAAACCCACAGTGGTCACAGAAATAACTTGAATCTGACAAAAGTGGTAATAAATAAAAATTCTATGAAAATTAACAAATGAAAATCAGACAATGCTTTTGAATTGTGGTTCAACAGAATTATTTTAAAAAACAAACTCATGAAACAGGCCTGGACAAAAATTATGGTACCCTTAACTTAATATTTTGTTGCACAACCTTTTGAGGCAATCACTGCAATCAAACGATTTCTGTAACTGTCAGTGAGACTTCTGCACCTCTCAGTAGGTATTTTGGCCCACTCCTCATGAGCAAACTGCTCCAGTTGTCTCAAGTTTGAAGGGTGCCTTCTCCAGACGGCATGTTTCAGCTCCTTCCACAGATGTTTAATAAGATTTAGATCAGGGCTCATAGAAGGCCACTTTAGAATAGTCCAATGTTTTGTTCTTAACCATTCTTGGGTGTTTTTAGCTGTGTGTTTTGGGTCATTATCCTGTTGCAAGACCCATGGCCTGCGACTGAGACCAAGCTGTCTGACATTGGGCAGCACATTTCTCTCTAGAATACCTTGATAGTCTTGAGATTTCATTGTACCCTGCACAGATTCAAGAGACCCTGTGCCGGATGCAGCAAAGCAGCCCCAGAACATAACAGAACCTCCTCCATGTTTCACAGTAGGGATAGTGTTCTTTTCTTGGTATGCTTCATTTTTGCGTCTGTGAACATAGAGCTGATGTGCCTTGCCAAAAAGTTCCAGTTTTGTCTCGTCTGTCCATAGGACATTCTCCCAGAAGCTTTGTGGCTTGTCAACATTCAGTTTGGCAAATTCCAGTCTGGCTTTTTTATGATTTGTTTTCAACAGTGGTGTCCTCCTTGGTCGTCTCCCATGAAGTCCACTTTGGCTCAAACAACGACGGATGGTGCGATCTGACACCGATGTACCTTGACCTTGGAGTTCACCTTGAATGTGTTTAGAGGTTGTTCTGGGGTCTTTTGTTACCATTCATATTATCTGTCTCTTCCATTTTTCATCAGGTTTCCTCCTGCGGCCACGTCCAGGGAGGTTGGCTACAGTCCCGTGGATCTTAAATTTCTGAATAATATGTGCAACTATAGTCACAGGAACATCAAGCTGCTTGGAGATGGTCTTAGCCTTTACCTTTAACATGCTTGTCTATAATTTTCTTTCTAATCTCCTGAGACAACTCTCTCTTTTGCTTCCTCTGGTCCATGTTTAGTGTGGTACACACCATATCACCAAACAGCACAGTGACTACTTGTCACCCTTTAAATAGGCCGACTGACTGATTACAAGTTTGTAGACACCTGTAATGTTAATTAGAGGACACATCTTGGTTGAACATGTCCCTATGGTCACATTATTTTCAATCTTTTCTAGGGGTACCATCATTTTTGTCCAGGCCTGTTTCATGAGTTTGTATTTTAAAGTAATTCTGTCGAACCACAATTCGAAAGCATTGTCTGATTTTCATTGGTTAATTTTCATAGAATTTTTATTTATTACCACTTTTGTCAGATTCAAGTTATTTCTGTGACCATTGTGGGTTTTTCTTTCATTAACAGAGGGGTACCAACAGTTTTGTCCAGGGCTGTATATCCTGCTTATCTGAGGGAGGAGTGGTCTTCTGTGCTGATCTGCTGTTTTGTGCTTCAAAGCGGCCAAAGAAGTCATTTAAGTTCTTGAGCCCCTACGTAAAGCTGCTTTTGGACAATCAGCCTTCTCATACAACACTATAACGGAATGGAACAAGCTCTCCACTGCTTTGAAGACTAGAACAAATTACAGAGACTTTTCCACAGAGACTAAAAAATGGATTTTAAGTAATCAAGCCTGCCAGCATTGACTCTTCCTTAAATGGGATTTGAAATTGCACTCTTCAGTTGTTTTTATGTTTGCCATCTCTCTTTTCTTTTTACCTTTTAAACTTGTTTAGCTTGTTTCAGGGTCAACAGTTTCTGAAACCCGACCTGAATTGCTTTCTATTTGTGCTGTTTTTCTTTTAATATCTTCCTGCCTGTGACAGGGACTACAGATGGAAATTAGTGAGAACGCTATAATCTGGTACAGAGAATCTTTACCCCGTGTTTAATGTTTCTTCTGTACATTGTCCCTGAGAAATAAACCAATAAACTAAACTAAACTTAAGCAGTGTGGTGTCACTCACACAGGTTTGAGGTGGAGGTTTGTAGTTGGTGAGGGTCTGTATGTCACGCCAGAGAGAACGTGCATCTCTGGTGTTGTTGAAGTGGCCAAATATTTTCTTGCTGTACTGCCGTTTTGCTTCCTTGATGCCTTGAGACAGGTTGCCCCTAGCTGTTGTTAGTCCTGCAGTGTCACTGGCCCTGAAGGCTGTGTCCCAAGCCCTCAGGAGCCTGTGGACCTCTGCTGTCATCCATGGCTTTTGGTTAGCATGAACAGTGACGGTTTTGCAGTGAGTGACAGCATCAATGCATTTAGCTATGTAAGCTATGTGTGATTACTTCTACACTGAGCATGATGATATCATTGCAGGAATGTTTTATGACAGAGAAGCCGTCGTCTTTTAGGTCACAGCAGAAATTAGATCCATGCTTCTGCCTTTGTGTCCACAGGCATGCACACCAGCATCAGCGAGATCCTGAAGGAAAAGAGTCTGAAACCATCTCGACGCAGCCTGCCCTGCCTGGCCCAGAGTCAGACGCATCCTATCAACCTCAACCACTTCCTGTCTGTGCCTCTGAGACCGGAGCCCAAACCGGAGGTTGAAGGTCTGAGTCAGAGCATCAGCACATCATGTAGCCTCCTCCCTCCCCAGACAGGTCTGTTCTCTGACAGCAGCTTACAATTATTTTCCCTTTTCCATTAGTGGATGAGATGCTTGGGTCATGAGAGAGAGTGGTTACATCAATTTGCATTGATCGTGCTTGATATTAAAGTTTATCATTGAGGCATCTGTAGTTGTTGGTCAAATTGTAAAAACTTGACAAACCACAATAATAGTGAGCAACACTTTGACAGCTAATCACATAATCTCTGTGAAGCTGTTGTGTTGCGTCCATGTTTGCTAATGTAATGATAAATGTGTGAATTGTAACCTTGAACTGTGCTGTTAACTTAAGAACATTACTTGGTCAGCAATCAGAACCAGTTTTTCAGGTAACCCCAAATGAGAGTAATAATTAAGAAGGAGTAATCATTGGTAATCACCCCAGTGCCTTTCCAGGCTGCATACTACTGTATATTCCAAACCACAGGGTCTGACAATGGCCTAATGGATTAAGATTGCTTTGTAAGTGGACTGACAGAAATCCAAATAGAAAATCATGATAGGAGTGGTTGGGTGAATGAAAAATAATAAATAATAAATAAATAATAAATAATAAAATAATAATGAATTTACTCAAAAAATTTAAAACACGTAGCATATAAACTGTACATTTTGTTGATATATGCTGCTCAAAAAAATAAAGGGAACACTAACCAACACAATGTAACTCCAAGTCAATCACACTTCTGTGAAATCAAACTGTCCACTTAGGAAGCAACACTGACTGACTGAGCACATGTGACAGAGTCTGGAGACGCCGTGGAGAACGTTCTGCTGCTTGCAACATCCTCCAGCATGACCGGTTTGGCAGTGGGTCAGTAATGGTGTGGGGTGGTATTTCTTTGGGGGGCCGCACAGCCCTCCATGTGCTCGCCAGAGGTAGCCTGACTGCCATTAGGTACCGAGATGAGATCCTCAGACCCCTTGTGAGACCATATGCTGGTGCGGTTGGCCCTGGGTTCCTCCTAATGCAAGACAATGCTAGACCTCATGTGGCTGGAGTGTGTCAGCAGTTCCTGCAAGACGAAGGCATTGATGCTATGGACTGGCCCGCCCGTTCCCCAGACCTGAATCCAATTGAGCACATCTGGGACATCATGTCTCGCTCCATCCACCAATGCCACGTTGCACCACAGACTGTCCAGGAGTTGGCGGATGCTTTAGTTCAGGTCTGGGAGGAGATCCCTCAGGAGACCATCCGCCATCTCATCAGGAGCAAGCCCAGGCATTGTAGGGAGGTCATACAGGCATGTGGAGGCCACACACACTACTGAGCCTCATTTTGACTTGTTTTAAGGACATTACATCAAAGTTGGATTAGCCTGTAGTGTGTTTTTCCACTTTAATTTTGAGTGTGACTCCAAATCCAGACCTCCATGGGTTAATAAATTTGATTTCCATTGATAATTTTTGTGTGATTTTGTTGTCAGCACATTCAACTATGTAAAGAACAAAGTATTTAATAAGAATATTTCATTCATTCAGATCTAGGATGTGTTATTTTAGTGTTCCCTTTATTTTTTTGAGCAGTATATATTCTTTCAGTAGTGTTATGTCACTGACTATTAGGGCAAAAAGACAGTGGTTGCCGCACAGATTTCAATATTCATGTTGACATTTAAGGCATATGGATAATGTGGATTGATCAGATTGTGTTAATGTGGAGGATTTAGTGAATGCTGTATAGTAACCGCTTTGTGAACCACTTTCAGAGGCAGAGATAATGTGGGAGGAATGTGTTGTTATTGTGTTATGTGTGTTGTTTTTTTCTTGTCATATTTAGAGGCATTTGACCTTTAGAATTCCATCATACTGGTGTTTCCTTGCTCTTAAAATGTCTGACCTTTTTTTTATTTTGGTGATGAGTTCATTGTGCATTCAGTGGAAATGCATCCAGGAGTTTCATGCAAATGTTGCAGTACAAGGTGTTTCTATTTCAGTAAAAGCTGTCTCTTTCATGGTGTGCTGAAAATAGACATTTGAAGAGCAGGTCTTTTTTTTAAGATGAGGCACTTGAAGATTGAAGAAGAGAGTGTTGACAGAATAACTGGCAGAGGGTTGACAAGACAAGGACACAATTCATTACCCCTTTCCTACCTGTGGAAACTGACAGACGTCTCCTGTGGCTGTCAAGCTGGATGAGCAGCTGCTGAAGTGCTGACAATGTAACATACAGTGGATATAAAAAGTCTACACACCCCTGTTCAAATGCCAGGTTTTTGTGATGTAGAAAAATTAGACCAAGATAAATCATTTGAAAATGTTTTCCCCATTAATGTGACCTATAACCTGTACAACCCAATTGGAAAAACAAAGTGAAATCGTTAAAAGGGAAAAATCCATCCATCCATCCATCCATCCATCCATCCATCTTCTACCGCTTTTCCGTAGGTCCGAGTTGCGGAGGCAGCAGTTCAAGCAGAGAAGCCCAGACTTCCCTCTCCCCAGCCACCTGCTCCAGCTCTTCAGAGAGGATACCAAGGCGTTCCCAGACCAGCTGGGAGACATAGTCTGTCCACCAAGTCCTGGGTCTGCCCTGGGGTCTCCTCCCAGTGGGACGTGCCCGAAACACCTCAAGTGGGAGGCGTCCAGGAGGCATCCTAATCAGATGCCCATACCACCTCAACTGACTCCTTTCAATGTGGAGGAGCAGCGGTTCTACTCTGAGCCTCTCCCGGATGACTGAGCTCCTCACCCTATCTCTGAGGGTGAGCCCAGCAATCCTACGGAGAAAGCTCATTTCAGCCGCTTGTATCCGTGATCTTGTTCTTTCGGTCATTACCCAAAGCTCATGACCATAGGTGAGAGTAGGAACGTAGATTGACTGGTAAATCGACAGCTTTGCCTTAGAACTAAGCTCCCTCTTCACCACAACAGACCGGTATAACGTCTGCATCACTGCAGATGCTGCTCCGATCCGTCTGTCAATCTCTCGCTCCATTTTCCCCTCACTTGTGAATAAGACCCCAAGATACTTAAACTCCTCCACTTGGGGCAGGAGCCTGTCCCCAACCCAGAGAGGACAATCCACTTTTTTCCAGCTGAGGACCATGGACTCGGAATCGGAGGTGCTGATTCTCATCCCAGCCGCTTCACACTCAGCGGCAAACCGTCCCAGCAAGAGCTGTAGATAATTGCTGGATGAAGCCAACAGGACAACATCATCTGCAAACAACAGAGATGAGATCCTGTGGTCACCAAGCATTAAGGGGAAAAATACAAAACAAAAATCTTACAATAACCTGGTTGCATAAACATGCACACCCTCTTATAACTAGTGATGGGACTGTGTTCAGAATTAACCAAGCACATTCAAACTCATGTTAAATGGGAGTCAGCACATGCCTGTCACCATTTTAAAGTGCCTCTGATTAACCCCAGATAAAGTTCAACTGTTCTAGTAGGCTTTTTCTGACATTTTTGTAGTCACATCTTACAGCACAAGCCATGGTCCGCAGAGAGTTTCCAAAGCATCAGAGGGATCTTATTGTTCAATGGTATCAGTCAGGAGAAGAGTACAAAAGAATTTCCAAGGCATTAAATATACCATGGAACACAGTGAAGACAGTTATCATCAAGTGGAGAAAATATGGCACAACAGTGACATTACCAAGAACTCGACGTTCCTCCAAAATTGATGAAAAAACAAGAACAAAACTGGTCGGGGAGCCTGCCAAGAGGCTGACAGCAACACTGAAGAAGCTGCAGGAATTTCTGGCAAGTACTGGCTGTTTAGTACATGTGACAACAATCTCCTGTCTTCTTCATATATCTGGGCTACGGGGTAGGGTGGCAAGATGGAAGCCTTATCTTACAAAGAAAAACATGCAAGCCTGGCTACATTTTGCAAAAACACATTTGAAATCTCCCAAATGCATGTGGGAAAATGTGTTATGGTCCAATGAAACCAAGATTGAACTTTTTGGCCATAATTCCAAAAGGTATATTTGGCGCAAACACAACACTGCTCATCACCAAAAGAACATCATACCTACAGTGAAGCATGGTGGTGGCAGCATCATGCTTTGGGGCTGTTTTTCTTCAGCTGGAACTGGGGCCTTAGTCAAGGTGGAGGGAATTATGAACAGTTCCAAATACCAGTCAGTGTTGGCACAAAACCTTGAGGCTTCTCCTAGAAAGCAGAAGATGAAGAGGAATTTCATCTTTCAGCACGACAATGACACAAAGCACACATCCAAATCAACAAAAGAATGGCTTCACCAGAAGAAGATTGAGGTTTTAGAATGGGTCAGCCAGAGTCCAGACCTGAATCCGATCGAACTTCTGTGGGGTGATCTGAAGAGGGCTGTGCACAGGAGATGCCCTTGCAATGGGACAGATTTGGAGCATTTTTGCAAAGAAGAGTGGGCAAATACTGCCACATCAAGATGTGCCATGCTGATAGACTCCTACCCAAAAAGACTGAGTGCTGTAATAAAAGCCAAAGGTGCTGCAACAAAGTATTAGTTTAAGGGTGTGCATATTTATGCACCAGGTTATTGTAAGTTTTTTATTTTTCCCCTTAAAAGATTTCAGTTTGTTTTTCTTTCTTTCTTTCTTTCTTTATTGATTTATTTGAACATCAAGACAAAAAGAAAATGTAAAACAAGGAATCAAAACCAAAAAAAATAAACATAAAAAATGCCTTGTTCAAAAAGAGTGGGAAGAAGCCAACACTTATATAGTCCCACCCCTTCTCCATACCCAATAAATTATAATATCATTCTAGTCATTATCCATCCCATAATTACATTCATTATACAATACCATAATATATAATGCATCTTATAATTAAATTATGCAATAGAAATAATACAACAATGATAGTTTATAGAGACAACAATACCAACATCTAATAACTATAATAAGTAAATACTTATGGTATGTTTAATATAATTATAGACAATATTATCATCATCATAATCACCATATATACAACCATATACCCCTACATGGCTTACAATACCTAGGTGCAATAAGTAACCATATAATAATAACCATAATAATAGGTAGCCATATGGTAGTTACAATAACAACAATAATAATAATAATCATACCACCTGGCCTATATAATACTTTAAATAATTCCATCCTAAACAACAATCATAATACTATAAAACTGTTGTAATATTGTAATAATAATGATATCAATGATAATGGTACTCGGATATACGTATATTCAACAATAACTCAGCATATATATATATTCAACAATAACAACAGTAACAACCTTTCTTCATTCAAGACACATTGTAATATTACTGTCCTTTATTTTCATATTGTTCAAAAATCATTTCTTTATATGTTGATTTTAAATATATGGATGTTTGGACATTGCCCGTGTTTCTCCTCCAACCCATTCCACACTTTTGCCCCACACACAACACAAAAACTTTTCCTAGTAGATCTTCCTAAGTGCATTTTAAATTTTGTATTCCCCGTAAATTGTATTTCCCGTCTCTCTGACTAAAAAGATTGTGTATATTGTGTGGCAGAAAGTTTTTACTGACTTTAAACATTAACTGTGCTGTATAATAACCAACCAGATCCTGTAATTTCAATAATTTTGAATGTAAAAACAATAAATTAGTATGTTCAAGATACCCGACTTTGTGTATAACATGAACTGACTTTTTTTGTAATATTAGCAATGAATTAAGTTCACTTTTATAATTGTTACCCCAGACCTCTATACAACAGATAAAGTATGGAAGTACTAATGAGCAATACAAGATATGAAGTGATCTGTAATCTAGGACTGGCTTAATTTTATTTATAATTGCAATGTTTTCTGCGACTTTGTTTTGTATGTATCTGACGTGTGGTTTCCAACTAATTTTATCATCTAGTATTACACCCCAAAATTTGGTCTCCTTAACATTTTCAATAGGGCAGTGCGGTGGAGGAGTGGTTAGCAGTGCTGCAGCACAGCAACTCACCCTTGGCCAGGGGATTCTGGGTTCGATCCCAGCCCCCGACCAACAGTGATCTGTGTGGAGTTTGCATGTTCTCCCCATGTCTGCATGGGTTTACTCCGGGATATCTCTGGTTTCCTCCCACATGCCAAAAACATGCAAGTTAGGTTAATTGGCATCAAACTGGGGATTCTAAATTGTCCTTAGGTATGACTGTGAGAGGGGGAATGGTTGTCTGTCTTTCTGTGTTCACCCTGTGATGGACTGGCGATCTGTCCAAGGTGTACCCTGCCTCTCACCCAAAGATGCTGGGATAGGCTCCAGCCCCCCCTGCGACCTGAAAAGGATTAAGCGGTAGAAGATGAATGAATAAATGAACATTTTCAATAATTACATTATCTATATGAATATGTATATCTTCTTTATTTTTACAATTACCAAATATCATTATCTTAGTTTTATCTATATTTAGTGATAATTTATTACCATCCATCCATTTTTAAGCTTATTTAATTCATTATTTAGAGTATGGATTAGTTCCTTATAATTATTTCCAGAATAAAATATATTATTATCATCAGCAAATATTATTTTTAATAATTTAGAAACTTGGAATATATCATTTATATATATGTTAAATAATTTGGGGCCCAATACTGACCCCTGGGGGACCCCACAGGCAATTCCTGTACATTCAGACAGATATTCTCCCATCTTCACAAACTGATAAATAACTTGTAACTCAATTCAGTGCCACTCCCCTAATACCATACAATTGCAGTTTATCAAGAAGTATTGAATGATTTATTGTATCAAATGCTTTTCTAAAATCTATATACAGTATATACCAATTGCATATTTTCCTTGATCTAATGCATATATTATTTCCTCTGTTGCTTCTATTATTGCTAATGATGTTGTACTCTTTGCTCTAAATCCCTATTGATTCTGCTTAAGCAGATCATGTTTATTTAAAAAAATTTTCCAGAATCTTTGAAAATTGTGGGAGGAGCAATACTGGTCTGTAGTTTGTGTAGTGGTGTTTATTTCCTTGCTTGAATAATGGTATTACTTTGGCTATTTTCATTTTCTGCGGGAATGAGCCAGTTTGAAATGATAGATTACAAATATGTAAATGGTTTGAATATGCCATCAACAGATTTTTTTTTACTAGTGCCATATCAATACCATCACAATCAGTAGATAATTTATTTTTACACTTTTCAACAACAGATTTTACCTCTAGTTCATCCACCACTGAGAGAAAGACTGACCGAGGGTTATTTCCGATCAACATTTCACTCACAGTGTCTCTTCCTCGGTTTGTAATTTTTGCTGCCAACTCTGGTCCAACATTTACAAAAAAAAAAAAAAAAATCATTCTATTTACTACCATGTTCTTATCACAATTATAAGATAAGATAAGATAAGCCTTTATTAGTCCCACAATGGGGAAATTCCAGGATTGCAACAGCACAGGGATAGCAACACTCAGAGCAACAATTAGAAGGCAAGAAAAAACAAGAGCAGCTAGTATACATATGTACATATTAATATATATATATATATATATGTATAGACACACAGTGCGGAGCATTGCGGAGCATTATCACCACAATTATTAGTAAAATACTCTGGATATATTGTTTTCTTAGTTCGATTTATCCTTAATTTATTTAATATGTCCCAGACTCCTTTTATATCATTTTTATTTTCATTTAACATTTTCTTTGGAGTTTGCATGTTCTCCCCGTGTCTGCGTAGGTTTACTCCGGGATTTCTCCGGTTTCCTCCCACATGCCAAAAACATGTGTTAGGTTAATTGGCATCAAACTGGGGATTCTAAATTGTCCTTAGGCATGAACGTGAGAGTGAATGGTTGTCTGTCTCTCTGTGTTGGCCCTGTGATGGACTGGCGATCTGTCCAGGGTATACCCTGCCTCTCGCCCAAAGATGCTGGGATAGGCTCCAGCCCCCCCGCGACCCGAAAAGGATTAAGCGGAAGAAGATGGATGGATGGATGGATGGATGGATGGATTTTCCTGTAGTATAATTTTTACTAGTTTGTATTATTTCAGTTTATTTTTATATGTTTTATATCTTTTTTCAGATTCTTTAGTTCTTTAGTTTTCAATAGGTTTGTACAGGTTATAGGTCACATTAATGATGGAAAAAGTTTTGAAATAATTTATCTTGGTCTTATTTTTTTACATCACAAAAACCTGCCATTTGAACAGGGGTGTGTAGACTTTTTATATCCACTGTACATATGCCTAAACTGATATGGTGTTCATTTTTAGGGTTCTAAGCAGCTATGCTGTGACAAAACCTGTTGTTTTGTTCTGATTATTCTCCTTCCTCTTCTTCTTCTTCTTTTTCTCCACTAAAAGTGCATGGGGAGCAAAAACAGTAATACATGGAAATTTGAAATTTTACAGTCTGATCAGAAACTCTCCCCACTACTCAGAGACAAAAAAATCAAGGCACTGCATACATCGGTGGCGCTATAATAAACTGTTTTATGTTTTTGCAAATATCTTGAGAACAGCTGGGCCTAGACTAAAAGTTCTTTCATCATTCTATTCACTGAAACCTTCTGCAACTTTTTGTCAGTAGTGACAAATTCTGAAAATGAAGTTTTCTGCACCATATTTAAAAAAAATATGCAAGTGAACTCAGAATGAACTCTTTCTGGACAGTGGACCCCAACTCCTTCACCACCAACACGGACTCCTGTGCAGCCTTGTCACCCGGAGCGTCCTCCTGGACACGCCAAAGCTGATTGTTAGCCATCAGACCACCGGAAGTATGCTGCACCCAACTTCGCCACTATGCGCAGACGTCCTCGATGTTTTGCTGACTGTCGTTTGGCCCATCTTTGCTGTGGACGTTCATCACCCCAAACCTGAACCAAGTCCAAAACCCTCAGCGGGGCCCGGCTCCACCTGACGTGGTGCTGCTGAGCATACGGTAACTCCTTGCTCGTCGGTCTGGCCCTGTCCTCTTACTAAACCATTGTAGTGGTCACCGTCGTAGCTGCAGACCCTCCATCCTCCTGTGGCCAAGCTCCGGAGGCATCTGGGGCTAGCATGGTGTCACTCGCTGACACAGGTTCCCCACCGCCACACACGGACCCTCTCCACCACCACCATGTCCCGAGCTCCGGCACTGAGACTTCCCTGCGCCGAACCTGAGTGAAACTGGTTCTGCTTGGTGTCCGTTAGCTCCTCATTCCACACAACATCCTCTTCGACCACTGGAACCAGAGGGTTCCAGCGGCCACAACCCAATCATTCGTTCCTGGCACTGTCTTTAATGGCAAAACCCAGTCCGTAAAACAAATCACAGCTCATGATGTTATCGCCTCGTGCTGTCACGTGGAACGTGAAGTCAACCATCTTCGTAGACTTGTACCGGACCAGTAACTCCAAAGTCCCAACCGTACACAGCCTGCCACCTCCATAGCCATACAACAGTGCCGAGTTACCTTTAATCCATTAGTGGGAGAAGAACTTCCTCACTGTGGCCCCGTTCAGCAACAACCCCTCCGCCGCCGTCTCGAGCAGCAGTGGCACCTCCATGCAGTCCAACTCCACCGCGCAATACGTGTACCTGTTTGTGCTGGAAAACACCGTATGGATGGTTGTCAGGGGTGGGCGGAGTGATTTCTTCTGTGGGCTCTCCGGTTCAGATACATGGCACACTCTAGCATAATGGTTCAAGCGTCCACATCTGCCACAATGTTTTCCCCTAGCCGGGTAGTCCTTCGCCTTATTTCGGTGCGTTGCAGACCCACAACCCTTGCACAGGTTTTTTTTTTTCCAGGGAGAGACCTTCGGTTGGCAGCATTGGTTTCCATAACGTCGTCATCCAAGCTAGCCTCGCTTTCTGACTCCACAACATTTGCAGCGGTGGGTGGCTCCAGTGGCCTCTGTGACTGGCGTCAGGTTAGCTCTGAAGCTAGCTTGTCTGCGGCCTCCAGCTGGAGAGCTAGTTTGACAGCTCTGGGTAATGTTAAGTCATTGGATGCCGTAAGGAGCCTAGCCTACAATGCAGTGCTGCACGTGTGCGCTGCAAGCTGGTCACATACCATTTCATCTTCCAACGGCCCAAAGCGGCACTCGCTAGCTAGCTGCCTCAAGTCGGCGACAAACTGATGGATAGGCTCACCTACCCACTGAGGTTGCTGCCGAAAACGAATCCTCCGGACAGTCACACTATCCGGGGTGTGGAAATGGTTAGCTAGCAGCTCCACAAGATCCTCAAACAAGTCTGATGCGCCGCGCATCCGCAGGACTTGCTGGCCTTCAATACCCAGGTTATAGACGAGAAGCACATGTGCCCTTAACTTGTCGAGCTGTCCGAGGTCCAGCACGGTGATGTAGGTCTGAAAAGCCTCAAACCACCTGGGCCAAGGCACCAACGGTTCACCTGGAAGCTCAAGAAAGGGACGAAGTGGTGTGATACACGCCTCCATGAGTTAATCCTCTAATCGCCAAATGTCCATCCATCCTTCATCTTCCGCTTAATCCTTTTCAGGTCGCGGAGGGCTGGAGCCTATCCCAGCATCTTTGGGCGAGAGGCAGGGTACACCATGGACAGATTGCCAGTCCATCGCAGGGCCAACACAGAGAGACAGACAACCATTCACTCTCACAGTTATACCTAAGGACAATTTAGAATCCCCAGCTGTCACGCCACGCCGCTCATCAGTGGCGCCAGCTGCACACACCTGCACATCATCAGCGGCGAGGGATTTAAGCCGCCTCGCCCTGGGCTTCGGCCTGAAGCCGTCAGACTTCACTCGTCGGATTGTTGCTGTGAGTTACCTCCTACACCTCAGCAAGCATCGCGGTAAGAAGCCCTTTTTCCCTTCCAAGTCTGCTCCCCTGTGCACAGGTGGATTTCCCGGCGGCGGACCATTCCTCTCCGTCTCCATTCCCTCGCTGCTGCACCGGGCTCTCCAGGTTGCTGTCTACCGGACCTCGTCCTTGCTGTGCCAGCCACCTGCTCACTCCAAGTAAGCTCCTCTCCAACTTTTACATCTCCTGTGTTGGTGTGTGCCCGTCACCCTTCTCCCTGTGCTTTTCCCATAGGGTTGTCCGGCTGTACGGTCTCCTGCCTCTGTACCCGAAGCAGACACCACCACCAACACATTTACATCTCGCAGACACACATTCATACACCCTTGTTGTTAATAAAGCTATTTGAGCTACTCTGAGCCTGCGTGTGTGTCTCCTGAGCCGTGCATTATGTCACCAGCTTGATGCCAATTAACCTAACTTGCATGTTTTTTGGCATGTGTTTGGAAACCAGAGAAATCCCAGAGTAAACCCACGCAGACACGGGGAGAACATGCAAACTCCACACAGATCACTGTTGGTCGAGGGCTGGGATTGAACCCAGGATCCCCCGGCCAAGGGTGAGTTGCTGTGTTGCTGCAGTGCTAACCACTCCTCCACCGTGCTGCTGAATTGCCAAATGTTATGTATGGAAATACCTGGGTGATGAATGAGGCAAGATAAAGTTGGCGAACACAGCTTTATTGATGTAACTGGAAAGCAGCGGTTATATGGCAGGCACTTGGTGTGGACACCGATCAAAGAGACCATAAGATGGTAGCCCGCCCACTATACAGGGCAGTGCGGTGACATGACAGTTAGTCCGTGTCACCACACTGCACTTCACAATAAAGTGCCACATTTCCCTATACCACAGTCACTTCCAATGAAAATCTTAGCATCTTCAACTCTGCCACCTCCAGCTACACCTCCTGTCTTTTTGTCAGCGATACCATCGCCAAACCATACATCATAGCAGGTCTCACTACAGTCTTGTAAATCTTCTCTTTCACTCTAGGAGCTTTTAATTGTTTTTAATAGGTTTTTATGACCAAAGCCATTTGAATAAAGGCTTTTTTACTTTTGAAATGAGAGTGCCTTGGAGTCTCTTTTGACTGCATGAAGTTTCCCACCCAAAGAGCACCTCAGAGAACCTAAAGTTTGTTCTTGAGTCCAGGAAGTGCCCCTCTACATACCTTTAGTATACCTCTTCTGTGCATTTGAAAACAAATACGTATATGGTGCACATTAAGTTTTAAATGCTGTTTTACTGCTGCTGGGACTCCTTTCAGTTGAACATTTATCATTTGAAAAAGAGTGAAAACTAAAGCAGTTACATATGTGGTGTTGTAGTTATGGTGAGTGACTGGAAAGCAGGAGGTCCCAGGTTCGAATCTTGCCAGGAAGGTCTTGTTCTTCTGAACAACTGAAGTACAGCATGGCTCTCCTGTACATTTTAAAGCAGCACTATGTTAGATTTTCATCTCAAGATAGTGCTTGCAAAATTATTTTGATGGTACACCAAGACTTGACCGAATGAATGTCACTTCATCCATAGCCTGAGTGGGCCCACATTGCCTTCAGCAGCTCTTTTTTAATGTCATTACTAAGGCAACAGCAGATGTGGCCTCGGTCCCAGCAGCAAATCAAAGGGTACAACTTTAGCCATCAACAACAAAAAGCCCTGTGGTTGGCTATTGGGACTGGGGTCGTGGTCGCCGTGGTTGTGGTTGTGGTTGTGGCCTTTTTGGTGTTCCTACAAGGAACAAGACAGTTACATAGTGCTGCTCTAAAAACTAATGTGTAGCAGACCTTGGGTTGTAAATGCTGTTGCTAAACAATACAAGACCTTGAAATCCACACGTGCTTGGAACCCGATGATCGCCACTTG
The DNA here is from genome assembly GCA_020510985.1 of Pholidichthys leucotaenia. Classification (NCBI taxonomy): domain Eukaryota; kingdom Metazoa; phylum Chordata; class Actinopteri; order Cichliformes; family Pholidichthyidae; genus Pholidichthys; species Pholidichthys leucotaenia. The sequence goes on along the minus strand of CM035840.1, from coordinate 84,150,498 downwards.
CGGCTATATTATTAGTTAATACTGTATAGTAGATAGAAAACATGCTAAATAAGCCTAAACATCCATTAATGGTCCCATAATCTACATTTTCGAAGGAGAAAGTTTTAAGTTTTAATATCCTCAAAGACAATCTAGTTTTTAAGACCAAAAATCCTTTCTGCACTGCTTTACAGTTCCTTGCGTTTAAAGGTCCCATTTACTGCACTTTTTCTAGACGTTGACAGGTCCCACAGGTCTTAAAGAAATGTTTGTGACGTACTTTGTCCAAATTGACGACAGAGCCTCCCCACTCCCCCCCCTGGGTCTCTCTGATCACGTCACCATCCTGTTAAGGCCGGTATACAAACCCAGAGTGAAAACAATCAGACCAACAAAAAAGCAGGTACGTGTGTGGCCAGAGGGGGCCAGAGGGGGCCTCTGATGCTCCAAAGACTGCTTCAGCACTACAGACTGGGACACTTTCAAGCATGCAGCCACTCAGAATGGACACACAAACCTAGAGGAGTACACTGAGGTTGTTGTGGCGTACATAGCAAAATGCATTGATGATGTCACTCACTGCAAAACCGTCACTGTTTGTGCTAACCAGAAGCCATGGATGACAACTGAGGTCCACAGGCTCCTGAGGGCTCGGGACGCAGCCTTCAGGGCCGTCGACACTGCAGGACTAACAACAGCTAGGGCAAACCTGTCCCGTGGTATCAAGGAGGCTAAACAACAGTGCAGCAAGAAAATATCCAGCCACTTCAGCAACACCAGAGATGCACGTTCTCTCTGGCGTGGCATACATACCCTCATCAACTACAAACCTCCACCTCAGACCTGTATGAGTGACACCACACTGCTCAACAACCAAAACGACTTCTTTGGCCGCTTTGAAGCCCAAAAGAGCACATCAGCACAGAAGACCACTCCTCCTCCGGACGAGCAGGCCATGAGTCTGGATCCGGCTAGCGTGAAGAGGACCCTTTGCAGGATTAACCCACGCAAGGCAGCTGGCCCAGACAACATACCAGGTTGCGTCCTGAAGGACTGTGCAGAAGAGCTCAAGAATGTCCTGGCCGACATCTTCAACATCTCCCTGACTCATGCTGTTGTCCCCACATGTTTCAAAACTGCCACCATAATACCAGTCCCAAAGAAGCCAGTACCATCCAGTTACAATGATTACCGGCCCGTAGCACTCACCCCCATTATAATGAAGTGCTTCGAGCAGCTAGTCATGCACAACATCAAGTCCATCCTGCCTCCCTCCCACGACTCTTCCCAGTTTTCATATACTGTAGGTCAAACAGATCCACAGAAGATGCTATCACTGCTGCTCTCCATCCAGCCCTCACCCACCTGGACTCAAAAAACTCCTATGTGCGAATGCTGTTCTTGGACTTCAGCTCAGCATTCAACACAATCATCCCCCAGCACCTAATACAAAAACTCAGACACTTCGGACTCAAAACCCCTCTCTGTAACTGGGTGCTGGACTTTCTCACAGGGAGGCCACAGAATGTGCGGGTTGGCAGCAACACCTCCCAGACCATCACACTGAGCACAGGGGCCCCACAAGGGTGTGTGCTCAGCCTGCTGTTGTGCACCCTGCTGACCCATGACTGTATCAGCCTACAATACCAGCCACATTATCAAGATTGCGGATGACACAACTGTGGTGGGCCTCATCACCAACAATGAGGAGGCCAACTACAGAAATGAGGTGAGCCAGCTGATCTAGTGGTGCAAAGACAATAACCTCTTTCTGAATGTGGAAGAAACCAAGGAGATTGTGGTCGACTTCAGAAGGGGTCACACATAGCACCCCCCTCTGATCATCGATAGTGCAGCTGTGGAGAGAGTGAGCAGCACCAAGTTCCTGCAGGGGCACATCTCTGAGGACCTCTCGTGGTCCAACAACACCACATCACTGGCCAAGAAGGCTCAAACTCACCTCCATTTCCTCCGCAAACTGAGGAGAGCACGAGTCCCACCCTCCATCATGTGTTCTTTCTACCGGGGCACCATTGAGAGCATCCTGACCAGCTGCATCATGGTGTGGTATAGAAGCTGCATTGCCTCCTGCCGGAAGACACTACAATGCACAGTGAAAGCAGCTAGCAAGATCATCGGTGCCCCTCTGCCCCCCCTCTCAGACATCTACCTCACCTGCCTCACCCGCAGAGCCATCAACATCACAGGCGACACCTCCCACCCCTCACACTCCCTCTTCAGCCCCCTGCCCTTGGGGAAAAGTACCGAAGCCTCTGGGCCCCCTCCACAACATTGCTTAACAGCTTCGTTCATCAGGCTATCAGGACCCTGAACTCTCTCCACTCCCCTCCCCCCTGATGGTAACGCAATCACCTGCGCAATAACTACCTCAGCTGTTGACACAGAAAGACTGGTACGCCAACAGTAATACATTTGCTGCTGTATGTCTCTGCACTTTAACCACAACCATTTGCACAAATGCCATATCTGGTGCTGTCTGTCATTGCAATACTGATCATGTGGAGTCCTATCTGTTACTATCTGCACCTACACTACCGCATTGAACTGCAACTATGGATATTACAGCTCTGATTGTCTGTAGGACTGTTGGGTTTTATCATTGCTAAATGTTCATCTCTATTTGCACTGTGGGAGGTCTGGGTCTATCTTTTGTTGCCATTTGCACTACGGGTTGCATTACTGTACATAGACTGCTGTTGTTGTTGTTTTCTTTTTTCCCAGCCTGATTCCTTTTTCGTTTTATATTATGCACACCACTGAAGAGAGAGAGAAATGCCATTTCAATTCTCCTGTATGTCCTGTACGTATAATAGTATTGACAAATAAAATCTTTGAAATCTGTTTCTTTGAATCTTAAACATTTGCAAATAAATGATTGGCTAAACTGCTAGTGTCAGCTAGCCACATTGGGTCTCAGTGAGACAAAATAAACCACAGTAAACTAAGTAAATGTAACATCTAAGAACAATGTATATGGTCAAATGTTGGTAGATGAACAAGGATTCCAGTAAGGATGTGAATGGAATTTATAGAAAATGATCAAAACCGGCCGGAACAACAGTTAAGCTAAAGTCAGGCAGCCTATCTGTCAGTCACTCCCCACTGAGGTGAGGTCTAATGTTGTTAGACTGACCAACTCCGACTACCAGCTAAGCTACTACAAACAGTTTGAAGTAACTGTAGTGGTCCAGGCTGCACAGAGACTCTCTCTGTCATCCCAATTAACCACTCATTCCTTAGAGCTGCACCTACCACCTGTGGGCATTCAGGGAGCCCTTTAAATAGGACCAGTCTCATGGTTGTCAGGAGCACGTCAAGATTTCCTCCATGCTGGAATCTGGAGGCTCTTCTTCCAGTGTGCAGCCTGTAGCCCATTGACCATCCCCTCTGTGAAGACTGCCTCCAGTCCCCCAGTCGACCTGTGTACATGCAAGGGCAATTACTTCCAATCATCCCCTTTGTATCTCCTCAGGAAAGTGCGGACTGGTGGACCTGCACTCCCATCTTGCGGAACTCCCCTCCCAGATCTCCTCTACAACAGCCCAGCTCTGCACGTCATTCCTGGACTAACACCCAACCTATTCCCCCTTACTCCCAGCACAGGTTCACCATGCTGTAAATACGCACCGTATGAATCACTCTGCCACGCCGAGAGGCTGCTGCCTCCCTGCTTCCCGGTGGAAGGATCATCGCAATCTGTAAGAAAGACAAACAATAACATTATCAAATTGTTGTTAACTCCATACTTACCCCTTGTCTCCTCTCTCCTCCCGACAGGGCTGCCAGACTCTCCACGCACATTCATTACCATTATTATTGTAATAAAGATAATTGTTTTACTCACCTTTAGTCTCTTTTCTGCCTGCTTTTGGGTCTGTCATCATAAATCATGTCAGTAATATCACAGAGAAAATATTGATAGCTTTCGATCACTTGACTTCTCCTCCAACATGGCTGCCATACAGTGGGGCAAAAAAGTATTTAGTCAGCCACCAATTGTGCAAGTTCTCCCACTTAAAAGATGAGAGAGGTCTCTAATTTTCATCATAGGTATACCTCAACTATGAGAGACAAAATGAAAAAAAAAAAAATCCAGAAAATCACATTGAAGGATTTTTAATGAATTAATTGGTAAATTCATCAGTAAAATAAGTATTTGGTCACCTACAAACAAGTAGGCCGTGAGCAGCTGCCACTTTTCGTTCAGTTTCGTGGCACCCAACGGGGAACTAAAATTTTAGTGTTTCTAAATTAAGATTACATTATTGTAAGACAAAATATCGATGTTCCCACTTCCAAAGGTGTGGATAGCTGTATGAAAAATGCGATTGAAGTCAGTCGGTAATAATTGTCTGGCTACCTTAAACATGGCCCAATCCGGGACGTTTTAACCAATCAGCGTCGTCCCTTTGGTCATGTGACAACAAAATGGCAGCGCCCACAGGGGTAGCGTGCACTGAAAGCCTCTCCTGTGTTATTCACATTTCCGATAAGTTTTCGGGCAGTATCACTCGTTTTACTGAAGCATTGTGGGCAAAAGTACATGAGTGTGCCCAAAAATGGCTTGTACTTGACGGACCCCAACAGAAAGTAGCAGAACAACGTCGCGACTTGTTCGAGAAAGGTGAGTGGCAGCCATTGTTTATGGTTGTACTGCATGTGCCCTGGAGTCGTTTGGCTCCGATCATTTGTAACTCTAAATATGAACTAAAATAGAACCCTAGATGTCTAAAACCTTTGTCAACCGCTCACAGGGTGACCTAGTCCTGGTCTAAGACGCCGAGTAGGCCGATCTGGGGGTGTGGAGGCTAATAACCAAGGGACTCTGGGTGCCAGGTAACATAGTCCTAGTATAGATCTAGATGATGCAGATCGACTCACTCTGATGATGCATCTATCCCCAAAACCCACCCTGGGCCTGAATTATAGTCAAAATATACCACTACCACAAAGTAGCTCAAATGTGAAAAGGGTAGCAATCCCAATGAGCTTAACTCTGAGTCTGAGGGTTGGAAGTACTAATCAGCCCAAGCCCAAGGGGTGCAGTGTACTAGTAGGTGAGGAACAAGTTTGGGCATACATTTATATAGTTTGCACATAGTCACACCCATACTATCAAGCCTTAGGTGGATGGAAAATGGCCTGTTAAGGAAAGCCCATATGTTTGTGATGTGTCACCCAAGAAAGGTTAAACTCATGGCAGCAGCAGTCGCCTGTATACTTTATGCTCTCAATAAATATGGGCACACGGTCTGTGCTTGCCATTTTGCAAGTTTACATTGAGCAGTGACTAGGTTGCACAAGGTCTCTATTATAAGCTCACTGTTAATGTGAAAATTATCTGCAATCTATATATGTTTTATATCTGTATGGGTACAAGGTAGGCCTAATGTTATAATACCCTATGGTCCATATAATATGTTTTCAGATCTAAACAACCTTGATCCAACATTTGGCTACCATCGTGTGTGCTATAGTCGTTTTACGGACAAAACAAGAGTGGAACGTGCTGAAGCTCGTAAAAAACGACTGGCCGAAGCCCACATTCCTGAGCCTCAGGAGCAAAGCGGACCAGAACTTAGTCCCCCAACACCATCTCCTAAAAAGCGACTGCGATCTCACCATGCTGCAGCAACCATCAGCCAAGCATCTGCAAGGTCAAGCAATGTGTTGCCAAACATCTGCATCATCTGCAAGAAGGAAACGCTCAGAGAAGGGCCACGGACAAATCGTGTCACTGTAAAACTGATGCAAGCTGAGACATGTGATGCTGGTAAGAAAATTGGTAGATCTTACAATTTGGAGTGGTGAAAGTTTAAAGAAAAATAATGTCTATTTAATCTTAACATATATTATATTACTGGTATGTTATTTCTCATATCTTTGATACTGAAATACTTGTGAGCCATTAGGAATAGAACAGGGAGGTTGACTGAGTTTTACTATTAGTTTAATGGGCATAACATTATCGGAAAATGATGTCTCAAACGTGATTATAGTTGTATAAAAAAGTTAGGCCATTCATGGCAGCCATCTTGGATTTATGAAAATTAGTGGAGCCCTCAATCACATATCTGACCTCAGAAATCGATTCCTCGGGTCAACATTATCCGAAAAAGACATCTCAAACATGATTATAGGTAGAGTGGTTCAAAATATAGTCCATCCACACCCATGGTGGCCATCTTGGATTTATGCAAATTAGCGGGGTTCTTTGACCCTCAGTCACACTAATGACCTCGGAAATCGATTCCTCGGGTTAACATTAGCCGAAAAGGACGTGTCCAACATGATTCTAGGTAGAATGGCTAAAAAGTTAGTCCATCCATGGCAGCCATCTTGGATTTATGCAAATTATGCAATTTTTTTTTTTTTCCGGTTCCGGTTCCGCCGGACCGGTGGCGCCACACGAGTTGGCTGCCCGTTGCAACAGCCTTTTTTTTTATCTTCCTTCTTCTTTCTACACCTTTCACTCTATATATATATCATGGACACACAGATCGCCCCAAAGGTCTCCCGAGTCGGCGGACGGAGCCACTGTTTACAGCAGGAGACGTTACAGCAGGAAGAGCTAGTGCTAGCTAGCACTCAACAGAGAAACTCGACATACCGGGAACTGTAGCGAAAATGACGCGGGTGCTGGGCTGGAGTTTAGGCGGCGTGCAAGAAATATAAGACAGAATAATAAAGAGCGATGGCAAGAACCAAGCAGACCGCCCGTAAAATCTACTGGAGGAAAAAGCCCCCCAGGAAGCAGCTAGCCACCAAGGCTGCTCGGAAAAGCGCTACGGCCACCGGCGGAGTGAAGAAGCCTCACCGTCACAGGCCCGTGGCTCTGAGAGAGATCCGTCGCTACCAGAAATCCACGGAGCTGCTCATCCGTAAGCTGCCCATCCAGCGCCTGGTGAGGGAGATCGCTCAGGACTTCAAGACCGACCTGCGCTTCCTGAGCTTCGTCGTCATGGCTCTGCAGGAGGCCAGCGAGGCCTACCTGGTGGGTCTCTTCTTTGCTAAGAGGGTCACCATCATGCCCAAAGACTTCCAGCTGGTCCGCCGCATCCGCGGAGAGAGAGCTTAGACTTTCTGCTGCACATTCACCAACCATAATGCTCCGCACTGTCTATATATATATATATATATATATATATATAGTAATATGTACATATGTTTACTAGCTGTTCTTGTTTTTTCTTGCCTTCTGATTGTTGCTCTGAGTGTTGCTATCCCTGTGCTGTTGCAATCCTGGAATTTCCTCATTGTGGGACTAATAAAGGCTTATCTTATTTTATTAGCGTGGTTCTTTGACCCTCAGTCACACAGTCGACCTCAGAAATCGATTCCTTGGCTCAACATTATCCGAAAAAGAGGCCTCAAATGTGTTTCTAGGTAGACTGGTTGAAATGTTAGGCCATTCATTCCCTTGGTTAGTCGTGGCAGCCCTCTTGGATTTATGCAAATTTGACATAGCTATCCACACCTTTGACAGTGGGAACATCGATTTTCGGATTCAGCAGTTTTTTTTTACATAGAAATCATCAAAGATCCCGTAGTTCCCAGTTGGGTGCCACGAAAATAATTTTCTAGCCACATTTTGAGGGAGCTGCTCACGGCCTAAAGCAAGATTTCTGGCTCTCACAGACCTGTAACTTCTTCTTTAAGAGGCTCCTCTGTCCTCCACTCGTTACCATGTAATGGCACCTGTTTGAACTCGTTATCAGTATAAAAGACACCTGTCCACAACCTCAAACAGTCAGACTCCAAACTCCACTATGGCCAAGACCAAAGAGCTGTCAAAGGACACCAGAAACAAAACTGTAGACCTGCACCAGGCTGGGAAGACTGAATCTGCAATAGGTAAGCAGCTTGGTGTGAAGAAATCAACTGTGGGAGCAATTATTAGAAAATGGAAGACATACAAGACCACTGATAATCTCCCTCGATCTGGGGTTCCACGCAAGATCTCACCCCGTGGGGTCAAAATGATCACGAGAACGGTGAGCAAAAATCCCAGAACCGCATGGGGCGACCTAGTGAATGACCTGCAGAGGGCTGGGACCAAAGTAACAAAGGCTACATCAGAAACACACTACGCCGCCAGGGACTCAAATCCTGCAGTGCCAGATGTGTCCCCCTGCTTAAGCCAGTACATGCCCAGGCCCGTCTGAAGTTTGCTAGAGAGCATTTGGATGATCCAGAAGAGGATTGGGAGAATGTCATATGGTCAGATGAAACCAAAATAGAACTTTTTGGTAAAAACTCAACTTGTCGTGTTTGGAGGAGAAAGAACACCATACCTACTGTGAAGCATGGGGGTGGAAACATCATACTTTGGGGCTGTTTTTCTGCAAAGGGACCAGGACGACTGATCCGTGTAAAGGAAAGAATGAATGGGACCATGTATCGTGAGATTTTGAGTGAAAACCTCCTTCCACCAGCAAGGGCATTGAAGATGAAATGTGGCTGGGTCTTTCAGCATGACAATGATCCCAAACACACTGCCTGGGCAACGAAGGAGTGGCTTCGTAAGAAGCATTTCAAGGTCCTGGAGTGGCCTAGCCAGTCTCCAGATCTCAACCCCATAGAAAATCTTTGGAGGGAGTTGAAAGTCTGTGTTGCCCAGCGACAGCCCCAAAACATCACTGCTCTAGAGGAGATCTGCATGGAGGAATGGGCCAAAATACCAGCAACAGTGTGTGAAAACCTTGTGAAAACTTACAGAAAATGTTTGACCTCTGTCATTGCCAACAAAGGGTATAACAAAGTATTGAGATGAACTTTTGTTATTGACCAAATACTTATTTTACCGAGGAATTTACCAATTAATTCATTAAAAATCCTTCAATGTGATTTTCTGGATTTTTTTTTTCTTATTTTGTCTCTCATAGATGAGTTATACCTATGATGAAAATTGGAGACCTCTCTCATCTTTTAAGTGGGAGAACCCGCACAATTGGTGGCTGACTAAATACTTTTTTACCCCACTGTATGTTTACTTACATGATGGAGCAAAAAAGTGTGAAATTCTCCAAAACTTAAAGTGAAACTCTTGGTAATGACTCTAGACAGCGTTACAATGACAAATTACCTTTAATTGTGAAGCAAGACCCTGAGTCAGAAATGAGTGTGACGACACTGCGGTGATCGCGGAGCAGTCTGCCAGGTGATGCTACCACCCGGCTGGACAGGCCGCCACCCAGACAGGCAGACTATGAGATTGAGCCAACACTGTTGACTCAGAGCAAGAGCATGAACCTGACCAAGTGTGTGGCCAAGTTCCAAGCACATTGCAGAGATTGTAGGAAGACAGGATGTGTGGGTTTTGTGTTTTTGGCTGGAGTTGGTCAAAATTATGAAGTAATTTGTAAGCTAATATTTAGCTGCTAAACGTAGCTCTGTGAAACTTGGGCAGAAGATTGTTGGGTTTTTTTTGAACGGTTACTGTGAGTTGAAACAGAGATAGGCGCCACCCTACACCATTGGTGTGGGAATAACTTAACTTTAACTTAACTGTGGGTTAAATGAGCATGTCAGCCTGTCCCTCCTCTGTGTTCGTATAACCAGCGCCATGCAACCAATGATAGCTCAATAGTTCACCACATTTACATTTTTCTGCTGAATGCAGCGGATGCCCCTCCAATACGGCCGGCGCGGGACATCATACTAAAGCTATGAATAACAAAATAAACTAGAATGACGCAGCATATATTATCTATCGACTGTGGATTAGTGAACCAGGTAGAAACAGGGATGTCTATTAGGGTGACTGAAATATAAAGAAAATAACAATACTAGCTAACTCCCTAGTAACACTGTTATCTCTGAAGCTAATGCTGTGGGCTTCCCACTCATCTGACTGGAGACTGAATCATCATAGCCAATAGCATGCTGATGGTTTGTAACTGAAGACCTGATTATTTGTTAGTGATGTAGGGAAAAAGATCTGGAAGAGCAAAACTGGCATCTTCCTATTCTCCTGAAATGTTAAAATATAATTATTTCTAGGCAAAGAGAGTTTTTAATATTTTTACTGCAGTCATATTACCTAAGAAAGAACTTTAGAAGGTTAAAACCCACAAACACACCTTGTTTGTGTGAATTAGACCTTATAAAGTTTTTTTTTTTTTTTTTTTTCCTGAAACAGCCTGCTCATTACAATTAATGAGTCCCTAATCTGACTGGGAAAAGCTTTTTTTTGAGTGGGCCAATCACAAGTAAGGCAGCAGTATATATTTCTTTGTGAAAGAAGCATTTTAATATTTTAATGATAAACATGTGATCCATGTTCATATTTTATTAGGTTAAAATGCACAAAAACACAATTTTACACAATATGGGACCTTTAAGGTAATTAGCAAAGTCATATTGAAAAGGCAGGTGTAAGTTGACATCAAATGCCAAGATCTTTCTGCATCTTATTTACATTTCTATAAAAATACATAGATTTCCCTCATAGTTATAGCAGCTAATCTACTTCAATGGATCTCTCTAAAGCTTTCAAGAAAAATGTCCAGTCGATCAATTCAGTAAACCACAGAAAAAGACAGGATACCAAAGGCAATTTAAATTTTTAATGGTCAACGAGAGCAGGGCGAGGCTATGGTCAAAAATGGAGTGGCAGTCCATGAAAACCACCAATTCATACAAGTTGGGGAAAAAAACTTTAAAAATGCCTAATATAACTTACTTTAAACACAAAGTACAACAAGAAAACATGTGAAACAAGGAACTCAGACTGGAAAGCTTGACCTAAAACTAATAGGACAATCTATCAGTTAACAAAAAGGAGCTGGGTCTATATAAACAAGTCCCCCAGAAAAACATTGACTCTCAGTCTGGCAGTTGCATTGTAACACTAGTTATTAATGTAGTTTTTCATTGTGTAGTGTGGTGTTTGTGTGTATATTGTATATTAATAACACACTGACACGTCAGCTGATTGCTGCGAGGTGTCATTTATCAGCTGACTTTCGTAGGCGGGGCCAGCCCAGCAGAACTGTCAGATCCACTGGGCCGGCCCCGCTTTCCGCCATCCGATGGTCTCTGGAGAATGTAGTCCCAGGTGTGGGAAACCATAAATGCCCCCTCATCCCAGTTCATGCTGTGTTTTCCCCGCTTCCTGATTTCTGTGGCCTCCTTGATCCAGCGTTTGTGTCTGTTACTCTCTGATCCAATGACTTTTGCATTGTCCCAGTCCATGATGTGATTATTTCTTTTGCAGTGATCTGATTTTAATGTTGCTTGTTCTACCTTTTCGTTTTGTGATCTTGTGAGTCATCCTTGTGTTTCCTTCTCACATTCCTTCTGGTGTTCTTTTTTCCTTGTGGTGAATGATCTTCTGGTTTCTCCAATGTAGGTTTTGTTGCATGATCTGCATATTTCATATATTACATTGCATTTTGCCTTGTTCTGTTTTGTCCTTGGGATGTACTAATAACTGTCTTAATTTTTTGTGTGATTTTACTGTTGTGTTTATTTTGTGTTTTTTCATGATCCTTTGAATTGGTTCTGTTATCCCTCGGATGTATTGTATGGTTATGGTGTCCTTGTTTTTGATTTCAGCTTTTGTTCTGTGTGTTGTTTCCTGTTTGTTTTCTTTGTTTTTGACTTGCTGTTTCCCTTTGTTTATGGCCCATGCTGGATGTTGGCAGCGTGTGAGTGCATGTTTTATGTGGTTTCCTCCTCCTGTCTGTCTTCTTGGTCTGTGATGATGGTGCGCCGTTCATATAACATCCTGACAACTGATAGTTTGTGTGCTGTGTGGTGTTCTGATGTCCATAGTAGGTATTGATCCATGTGGGTTGGTTTCCTGTAGACTGTGATTTTTATACTGCCGTCATTATTGTGGTGTGTTTTCATGTACAGAAAGGCTATGGTGCCATTTTCTTCCTCTTCATGTGTGAATTTTATGTTCCCAGTGCTGTCCATGCTGTTCAGATGGTCAGTGAGTTCTTGTGTGTGTTCTTTCTTTATTTTCTCCAATATATTGTCCACGTACAGACGTGGACAAAATTGTTGGTACCCCTCTGTTAATGAAAGAAAAACCCACAATGGTCACAGAAATAAAATGAATCTGACGAAAGTGGTAATAACTTCCACGTAATAGGTAGGTAAATAATTAAAAGAAGACAAAATGAACCTACTTGAGCTAAAAGTGGTAATAAATAAAAATTCTATGAAAATTGACCAAAGAAAATCAGACAATGTTTTTGAATTGTGGTTCAAAAGAATTATTTTAAAAAACAAACTCATGAAACGGGCCTGGACAAAAATTATGGTACCCTTAACTTAATATTTTGTTGCACAACCTTTTGAGGTAATCACTGCAATCAAACGATTTCTGTAACTGTCAATGAGACTTCTGCACTTCTCAGCAGGTATTTTGGCCCACTCCTCATGAGCAAACTGCTCCAGTTGTCTCAGGTTTGAAGGGTGCCTTCTCCAGACGGCATGTTTCAGCTCCTTCCACAGATGTTCAATAGGATTTAGATCAGGGCTCATAGAAGGCCACTTTAGAATAGTCCAATGTTTGGCTCTTAGCCATTCTTGGGTGTTTTTAGCTGTGTGTTTTGGGTCATTATCCTGTTGCAAGACCCATGACCTGCGACTGAGACCAAGCTGTCTGACACTGGACAGCACATTTCTCTCTAGAATACCTTGATAGTCTTGAGATTTCATTGTACCCTGCACAGATTCAAGACACCCTGTGCCAGATGCAGAAAAGCAGCCCCAGAACATAACAGAACCTCCTCCATGTTTCACAGTAGGGACAGTGTTCTTTTCTTGGTATGCTTCATTTTTGCGTCTGTGAACATAGAGCTGATGTGCCTTGCCAAAAAGTTCCAGTTTTGTCTCATCTGTCCATAGGACATTCTCCCAGAAGCTTTGGGGCTTGTCAACATGCAGTTTGGCAAATTCCAGTCTGACTTTTTTATGATTTGTTTTCAACAGTGGTGTCCTCCTTGGTCGTCTCCCATGAAGTCCACTTTGGCTCAAACAACGACGGATGGTGCGATCTGACACTGATGTACCTTGACCTTGGAGTTCACCATGAATGTGTTTAGAGGTTGTTCTGGGCTCTTTTGTTACCATTCGTATTATCCGTCTCTTCCATTTTTCATCAAGTTTCCTCCTGCGGCCACATCCAGGGAGGTTGGCTACAGTCCCGTGGCTCTTAAATTTCTGAATAATATGTGCAACTGTAGTCACAGGAACATCAAGCTGCTTGGAGATGGTCTTATAGCCTTTACCTTTAACATTCTTGTCTATAATTTTCTTTCTAATCTCCTGAGACAACTCTCTCCTTTGCTTCCTCTGGTCCATGTTTAGTGTGGCACACACCATGTGACCAAACAGCACAGTGACTACTTGTCACCCTTTAAATAGGCCAACTGACTGATTACAAGTTTGTAGACACCTGTGATGTAATTAGAGGACACATCTTGGTTGAACATGTCCCTATGGTCACATTATTTTCAATCTTTTCTAGGGGTACCATCATTTTTGTCCAGGCCTGTTTCATGAGTTTGTTTTTTAAAGTAATTCTGTTGAACCACAATTCAAAGCATTGTCTGATTTTCATAGGTTAATTTTCATAGAATTTTTATTTATTACCACTTTTGTCAGATTCAAGTTATTTCTGTGACCATTGTGGGTTTTTCTTTCATTAACAGAGGGGTACCAACAATTTTGTCCACGTCTGTACCTCTTCCAGAGGGTGGGTTTACATTGTATGGGTGCTGTGTTGATGGCTTTATTTTCCAGATCTTCCATGAAAAAACTGCTCATGATGACTGATAGTGGGTCTCCCATTGCAAATCCTTTTTGTCTGTCAATTTTTTCTCTGTATTGAAAATAGGTGGATTTTGTAACAAATTGTAATAGTCCAGATATGTCGTCAACTGTGAGATTTTTGCATCTTTTAAGGGTTCTGTCATTCCTGAGGCATTCAATGCACTATGTGTAGTGTGACATCAACAGGGGTCTTTGTGAATAATGAAATGACATCATGTGAAATGAGTATCTCGTCTGATTCTATTTTCATATTTTTGAGTTCTTGTGCCAGTTCTTTTGAGTTTTTGCAGTGGTATTCTGATAGTCCAAGGAGGGGTTTGATGATTTCAACCAGGGCTTTTGATAAGTTGTATGTGACTGATCCAATGCTGTCTATTATTGGTGGCAGTGGGATATCCTTCTTATGTATTTTTGGGGTTCCACAGATCCAGGGGGTGATGCTGGCTGTGGGTATCAGGTGTTCGTATGCATCCTTTGTGATTTTTTTTTTTGCTTTCTAATAGGGGTTTGAGAATGGCTTTTAGCATTTTTTTTTCTTTTCTTCTGTGGGGTTTGTTTTTATGATTTTATATGTGCTGCCGTCGGCCAACATGGTTTCCATCTGTTTTTCATATGTTTCTGTGTCCATTACTACTGTGGTTCTGCCTTTATCTGATGGGAGGATTGTGATTGTTTTATCTTTCTTGAGTGAGTTTAATGCTTTTTCTTCTTCTTTTGTGACGTTGGTTTGTGGTGATTTGGCCTTTTTGAGGATTCCTGTGACTGCGTTTCGTAGTGTTGCTTTTTTCACATGTGAGTTCTGTTGGGAGGATGTACTCTTCATGGGGTATTTTGGTTGGTGTAATGGCAAAATTCAGTCCTCTGCTCAGCACTTTTTCTCCGTGTCCGTGAGTGTACGTTGTGATAAATTTTTGACCCACTTAGCGTTCATTTCCGTGCCTGTTTGTCTTCGCACATTCTTCCTTTCTGTGAGATTTTTTAGTTTCTTTAATTGGTGGTTTTTCATTATGGTGAATTCCTGTTCATGTGCGTGTTTTAATTGTGCTTTTATCTGCTCCTGCGTTTCCTGGTCGGTCGAGTAGTGTTCCTTAAAAATGTCCATTTCCTCCTTTATCTGGTTGTTGATTCTGTCCACTTTGTTCGCTGTCATTCTTATCCATTCTTTTATCAGGTCTTTCCGTGCTTTATTGATAATTTTCTCTGCGTTTCTGGTTGGGATCGGATTTTTTATGTTGAGGCTTGCTGGTGTGACATCCTCATCTCTGCAATGGAGGTTAAATTTCAGGTGGTTTCTGTAGCGTGCCTGTGTTTTCTCCAATTTCTCCAGCCGGCGGAAATCTTTGATACAGTTTTGTCCATAACTTCCACGTAGTAGCTTGAGTAGGTTCATTTTTTCTTCTTTTAATTATTGCTTTTTGTTCTTATTAAAGACAAAGATAGAAAGATGTTTTTTTACCTTCTTTTCTTTACATGTTTCGACTGTTCACTGCAGTCTTCATCAGAAGTGTCAGCTGATTGCTGCGAGGTGTCATTTATCAGCTGACTTTCGTAGGCGGGGCCAGCCCAACAGAACTGTGGAAAGCGGGGCTGGCCCATTGGATCTGACAGTTCTGCTGGGCTGGTCCCGCCTACGAAAGTCAGCTGATAAATGACGTCTCGCAGCAATCAGCTGACACTTCTGATGAAGATTGCAGTGAACAGTCGAAACATGTAAAGAAAAGAAGGTAAAAAAATATCTCCTTTCTTTCTTTGTCTTTAATAAGAACAAAAAGCAAATAGCCATCTTTACAGTTTACAGAGGATAGTCTGTAAAACAGAAAATATTCAGTGAGCAGCATTTCTCTGGGTTGACTCACTCAAGCTGATAGAAAGGCAACAGTAACTCAAATAACCACACATCACAACCGAGATATACAGAAGAGCATCTCTGAAGGCACAACACATTGACCCTTGAAACAGATGGGGTAAGCCGCAAAAGACCTGAACTGGTATCACTCCTGCCAGCCTAGAGCATGAAACTGAAGCTACAACTTACACAGCCTCACCAAAATTGGACAGTGGAAGATTAGAAAAATGTTGCCTGGCCTAAGTTGCTACAAGATTTGGATGGTAGGGTCAGAATTTGGCTGAAACAACATGAAACAACGGATGCATGCATGATGCATCATAGATGTGCAGCCAAAAAAATCTGCAGCAACTGTGTGATGTTAGTATATCAATATGGACTGATATCACTGAGGAATGTTTCCAGCACCTTGTTGAATCTATGTTGTCAAGAATTAAGGCAGTTCTGAAGGCAACAGGGATCCAACCAAGTAATAACAAAGTGTACCTAATAAAGTGGCTGGTGAATGTAGAATTTTGATCAATAATGGCTATGCAAGGGCTGCTCATTAAAGATTTCCCCTGACTCATTTCCCATAGACTGAACAGAACCAAACTTGGCACAGTTATTAGTCTTTCTCTACATAGGTACCACCAAGGGTCACACACTTCTCCCATTGCTTTATGCAGCTGTGGAGACCTCGCCTGTAGAAGTTGGCAGGTGGAAGAGGTGGAAGTCAGATGGTGCAAGGTCAGAAGAGTAAGAAGGGTGAGGAAGGATTTCATTGTCGCAGGACTGTGCTTCCGTCTGGGCAACATGCGAGTTGTCTTGCAGGAAGTGGACACCTTTGGTCAGCATACCATGTCTTCTCGCTTTTGATGGCCTTCTGAAATTTTTGCAGCAGTGTAGTAAGTCCTGGTAATTGTGGTACCCTTTGTCAGGAAATATATCATCAGTACTCCATGCTGGTCCCAAAACACCGTGAGCATGACTTTGCCCGCCGAGGGTTGGACACATACTTTCTTTGGAGGGTGGTGAGTCATAAGGCTTCCATTGCTTTGACTGGGATTTAGTCTCTGGCTCATAGTGATGGACCCATGTTTTGTCCTGCATGATTAGTCTGTTTTTTTCACATATGGCCCAAAGGGCCTATGAGCATGTGACTCTTTCCTGCTTCTGGAATGTTGTGAGCAACCGGTGAATCCATCATGCAGACAACTTCTGCATGTATAAATGGTCATGGATGATGATTTCAATTCAGTTCAATTTATTTATATAGCGCCAAATCACAACACAGGTCATCTCAAGGCACCTTACAGAAAAGAGTGGGTTTAGGCCACACTTGTAGTTTATAGAACCCAGCAGAGACCCCTAAGAGCAAGCACTGCGGTGACACAGGCGAGGAAAAACTTCCCTTTAACCGGCAAAAACCTCGGGCAGAACCATAGCTCATAGAGGACGGCCATCCGCCTCGACCGGCTGGGTTGAGTAGCTACATTCAAAAACATATTAACAAAACATAACACATTTCCACAGACCCCACAGTGATCCTGACAACCTGAGCTAGTTAGCAAACAGTTATGCTGCGTCTGGGAATGGGTGCCATTTCCACTGATGTCCGACCACACTTGAACTGTTGATGCCAGTGCTTGAGTACATCATATGATGGGGCATCCCCCCCATAAGTTATCTCATTGAATGTCTCCTGTGGGGTGGAGCCTCTCGAGTACACCCCATTATTACACTCCATTATTACACCTTGCTCCACCTTAGCACCTGTAAAAGAGAAATTCTTAGGAGTTCAGAGCTGCAAATTACAATGTGACCTGTAAAGATATGGATTATTATACATATGCAGTTTCAACCTCCTGCAATAACTGGAAGTGGGTCATGGGAAATCTTTAATGGGCAGCCCTTATGTCTTGCAATGATACTCTTTCTCGATATGAACTTGCAAATATGACTGGAGGGTGAATGTTAATGTAGTCTGTGAAGACAACAAAACATTAGCACAGTTAGATGATAGTAATTGCTTCTGCATTAATTGATATTTGGTGGTTTGGCCTTTAGCTGTAATCTCCCAGAGTGCATTGGCAAAACAACTATACAGAACAGAGCATGATATAACATTAACACACCAATAGAATGCATAAGAGGATATGACTCGATCCTTCAGCTGGTGATGGCTGGAGTTCAGATCAGTTGATTTAATGGGATTGCACTGACCTTGACTTCATTGTCCACCTGGATTCATGATTGGAGAGTATATTCTCTTCCTGCCAATGCCAGAGAAAGTAAACAAACACTTCAGAGGGCAGTTGCAGACTCGACTTGCTAAGGGAAACAGAAATATAGACTGTGAAAACAGCATTGCTTCCTTAACTTGTTTGAACGCAGCTGTATGAAATATTGCACAGATGATTTATTCATAAAAACATAATCGTAGGAGGCATAAGCTAATTCTTCATTACTCAGAGAATTGTAGAACATGTAATGTGAGTTGTAGACTGTTGTAATGAACTACACTGAAGGGATTTAATAACGCACCACTACATTTATTTATAAATTCACCGGTGTAGTTTGTGTTGTATGCAAATGACCACTCATATACTGCTTATCATTACCTTTTAATGAATATCCAAAGTTAATTAGTGACAAAACAAACAAGCAAACAAAAAAAAATAGCCAAGAAACATAAGCACCATACACTGAGGTAATGTGACTTCTTCCCCAAAATTGTGTTTTGAAATACAGGACTACTCACAATAATCAGTCAGGCGTGACCAAATCTCAAATGTTGGGAATTACCCTACATACATTTCTACAACTTGTTTTCTTCATAGAGAAAAGCTCTTCCCAAACTGGGCCAGAAAGAGAATGGTGTGTTATTAAATCCCTTGAGTGTATATAACGTGTTGCATAGTTATCTCCTGTAAAGAAACTGGACCCCCCCCCAAAAAAATACAACTTTGCATAAATTATGACATGTTTATGATATTTACTGATGTACACATATATAATTGAATACATTTAATAAAGAATGAATCCACCAGATACAAAAACTGACCTCTAAAATCAACCCTATAAAATTTGTTTGTTATCAAATGCTCACAATATTTATGGATACACATACGAAAATGAATAGCTCCAGTACATGAATAGCTCACCAGAAACCCAAATGGACAGGTACAGTATTTGTATATTTTTGCATAAAATGTATAATGGACCCCTTGTGTATATTGTTACTTCCACCAAGGAGGTAATGTAATTGGGGTGGTTTGTCTGTCCGTCTGTTAGCAGGATTACGCAACAACTGCTAGATGGATTTTGATGAAAATTTGACCAAAGGTAGCCCTTGGGCCAAGAATGAACTCATTAAATTTTGGTGTTGGTCTGAGAGTGCATACCACCACCAAGGACCTTGTTTGTAGTTGTGCAGCAGGATTACACAAAAACTACTGGATGGATTTTGGATGAAATTTTCACCAGAGGTGGTTCTTGGGCCACAGAGGAACCCATAACATTTTGGTGATGATCTGAGAATGTATACCTCCACCAAGGCTCTTATGTTCTCACAGTGTGTTAGCAAGAATCTTCCAAAACTAGTAGATAGACTTTGATGCAGTTTTCACCTTATCTGACTCGTGGCCTACACATGAACCCATTACATTTTGGAGGTGATCCATGAGGGACGGAAGGAGCCTTGGCGGAGGTATTTGCTCTCTGAGTGCTTTTTCTAGTTTGTTATAGTTCCATATCTATTTTCTATGCAATAAAATGAGTCCTTGTGTACAGTATGTGTAATATTTTGTGTTGAGGGTATTTTATGTTTAATATACAGTATATCTAAGTATGTTCTTACCAGATTTACACATAGTACAACTGTGATGCTGTATCTTTTTTCATACAATATATTTGTCAATAACCATTTTCCATATTGGTCCTTTGTGATGAGTATTTGCATTTGTTTTACCCATTGTGGTCCATTCACAGTGTTTGGATGTTTTCCCTTAACCACTTGCACTCCGGGCAATTTTCCTAAAAATGCCAAAAAATAACGTGCCCAAAGTAAATCGAAAGCTGTTATTCAACCCTTTGCAGCATCTTCATGGGGTTGGTCTCATTTAAAAGAAAACACTTTGAATTTTTTGGCAAAACAGTCATAATCTCTCTACGTGCTCCGGCCACTGAGTTACAGTCATCTAAACATACTGAACTTGAAGAAAAAAAAATTGGACACAGTGTTTTTTTGGATACAAATGCTTGTAAATAACACACAGCTGTCCGATCCGGCTGGAAAATGCAACAGAAATGTAGAACCAAGTGTTATCCAGCTGAGATCCAAATTTGGTAACAATACCACAAATAATGAATATTTTACACAGCTTTGTTCTCAGGCTGTTCCCAGGCGTTATGGAACTGTGCCAAATTGTGCCAAATGGCACAGTTTGGAAAAACGTCTGTAACTTTTGAATAATTCAATGTAGAATCTTCATTTTAGGCTCTAATGAAAGGTCACACTCAGGGCTGTGTCTGTGTGTGTGTGTGTGTGTGTGTGTGTGGGCGGGGGGTCGTCCCCCCCCCCCGCTACCAAGGACCAAATTCGGCCCTCGCTACATGACGGAATACACTCTTTTTTTTTTTTTTTTTCCTTGCATGTTTTCACAGCGGCTCCCCCCCCCCTCGCTACTGTGTGTGTGTGGGGGGGGGGAACCGTGAACGGACCGTGAACGCCCCCCCCCCTCGCTACAGAAGAGGGCCACCGCTACATGATGGAATAGGCTGATATGCTTCCCCCCGCGGACCGGGGAGCGTTCGGACCGTGCCCCCCCCCCCGCTCCTCTTCTGCAGCGGGGGGGGGGGGGGGCGTTCACGGTCCGAACACGGCAAATGAACCGTTTATCGCGGCGCACGTACTTCGTGCGCAGTACAGTTGTAATTTACCGATCGGTCAAAAGTCATTTTTGGATTACAGTTTTCAGGGATAAATAATAATTTAGCTTATAACACCTTACCTCGTCAAAGCAGCAGAGTCGCGGCGAACAGCTCTTCCCACGCGTCAGACGAACACGATGCTGCTCCGCTCGTGGATCCCGATCAACATAATTCCATTATTGCCGTTTTGGCGAATGATTTACAACTTTTGTCGTCGGCCTCCGTCTATTCTGCTGGAATGAGTGCAGGTCCCATTTGTGGGTGTTTTCCATGCTGCTGGGTGAGCCTGGGTCTGTAGTAGATTCGTACAGAGTCCTTCTGCAGCAGTAAATATCGCTTCACCCAGCCTGAATTTCTGTGCTTCAATTGGCTCCTGCGTTCACAGTAGGCGGGTCCTCCTTCCTAGATTTTCATTCATTGGCTCCTCAAGGTTTCAGAAACCCAATTCAAGGCTCTTATTAGTCGAATGAGAGGTCAATCAGATGAACTAATCTGTTCGCGGCTGTGTTTGCAGATTTTTTTTTTCAGTGGCGCTTGGAGGGCACACCACCTACATCATCACCATCAATATCCTTATCATGCGTCATGCGCACGAGGGCGCACGAGCGCGCTCTCGTGCGCCCTCGTGCGTCATAGGACGCAGAGACTTGCCCGCCCGCGGAACAACAGAGCGCAAGTGGTTAAAAGAACAATTTCCACATATCACTAGAAATGTAAAAACTTACTCAGGCTGTGTTACACACTTAAAGTAGACCGTATAAAAAGACTGCAAGGAAGTTACTGTTGGTCAATGAAAGCACCAAGGTGCAGCTGCCTCAGTGCGGCCTCTATTGGCCCAGCCTAGTTATTACAATACCTTTTTTTTGTGGCTCCATTGAGGGTATAATGTTGAGTTAAATTTGTGTTTATTTAGAAAACAAAGGCTTATCTCGAAATTCTGGCACATTAAAAATTGAGAAACTATGGCGATACAATGATACAAGCCTTTAGTTCCACTTGATTTTGACTGGGCGAGCTGAAAAGCTGGTAACAGACAGATATACACACACGACCACACACACAGCCACACACAGACACACTGAATGATTACTATATGCCTCTGTTGCACTGAGGCATAACTAGACAAATCTGGTATTATTTAACGATGCTGCGTTTCTGAGACACTTAAAAAAATCCAGTAAGAAGGAAAACAAATTTGGTGTTCTTTAAACATCAGTGAATGGATGTTTTAAAGTATATCAAATTGTTGCTCTTGCACAACAAGATCCATCGTTTAAACTCTAATTTATATTTAGCTCGGAGCTAATGTCAGTGTTGGCAGCCAAATTAGGAAAAATATTGACTTGAGCAGCAACAAAGTCTCACTTGTGATCGAAATCTTTGAGCAGTTCACTAAGCTTGTAATTGTTTTTTGCTGTTTGTGTGCAGCAGAGGACAGCAAGGATCAGTACGTGGAGGAGTCTGAAGTGAGCACATGTGAAACAAGGGCGGACGAGCCCTTCCTGCTGCAAAAGCCTGTTAGTCGTGCTAAATTAGAAGCCCGCACAGATTCACTTCAGGTACTACTCTCACTCGAAGTAACTGTAGTTGTTGCAGCACTGCTGTCCACTGAAAGCTTCTTTTTTTAGTGTTTTGTCTAAAATTCAGAGGGGGAACTTTATTGCAGGGAAAGAATCCAGCAGACTCATCTGGGCTCTTTTTCCGAGATGGGAAAAAGCGCATCGACTACATCCTGGTTTATAAGAAGTCCAGTCCACAGGTGGAGAAGAGGTGCACATTTGAGAAGAATTTACGAGCAGAGGGACTGATGCTGGAGAAGGAGGTAAAAATAATGGGCTTGGTCTTAGAAGCCATGTTACAGTTGCCTTTACAGGCATCTAACAGTGTTGTTATGCTTTCATTTAAAAGCCCTCCTTGACAAACAATGACATCATGTTTGTGAAGATCAATGTTCCGTGGGATACGCTTTGCAAATATGCAGAGCAGATGAACATCCGAATGCCCTTCAGGTAGCTGCAGTTGGAGAAATAGATTGAATGTTGAACTCTCAAGGCTGGCATCTTCATCCACTCTCTAAACTATATATTTTTTCTTTCTCATTCAAGAAAGAAATGCTACTTCACAGACTGGAAGAGTAAAGCTTTGGGCAGGTATGTAGACTGAAGGTTTTAGGATTATTTCTCTGATGGATAGTGCCAGATGAGTCGGCGTCTCTAATGAAATTTATGAGCAACAAACACGTAGGATTAAGCTGTAATGCAAGCAGTGGATGGTGTTTTGAGATTAAGTTGTCACTCACGTCTGAGGACTAGAGATAAATGAACTTATTTAGCATCCCTCATAATCATATTGATAAATTACGTTAGTACAGATGGTGTGTAAATATTCAGTATGCACAGGATTAAAGAATATATTTGATTTTTTAAACTGAAATGCACTCTTCAAAAGTGCAATTTGGATTAGTGGCTATAATGAAATTGGTTTGAAAATCCAAAACCTTACCATTGCAGTTGCTACTGATAAGTTACAATAACTCTCCTAGTTTCAACTGCTCTTCTATTGAACAGCTTTCAATAAAAATAAGTAGAAGTCCACAGGCTAATTTACATACTATTTTTAGAGAGACACATTTGCGCTTTGATGTGATGTTCAAGTGTTGTCCAAGCTCTGTGCAGGACTTCACATTTCCTCTTTTCATTTTACTGGAATGTATTGCAGAGAGAAACATTCTAACGACAAGTCTCAGAAGGAAATGTATACCCAAACAACATTTTGGAAGACTGAAACATGTTACATATCCCGTTTTGTTTCAACTGTACCAGGATTGTTTTTCTAGATCATGTGTCATATAGCACCATTGTGTACAGATTATGTTCAGAGGCAAACTTTTTTCATGAAAAATCGTATGAACAAAGTGAGCTTTGATTTGCTTTAAGAAACTATCATGGTTCTTAATTAGGGATGTAACGATATGGCTTTTTTAATGCTCGATCCAATCCAATATTTTTAAACTTGGGTGTCAGCCGATACCGATACAATACTGATATACAGCTTGTGGCCTGAATAAATTCAGCGTGCTCCCTTCCTTGGTATTTTACAGGTGTTTAGATTGGAGATGGTAAAGTTGTAAAACTTCACTCTGATAACCGAACTTTTAATGGTTTATTATATATACATTCTGTCATTTATTAAGCATATAAATTGGCATTTATCTTTATTTTAATAAAAATAACAATAGAGGATGTTAAGCTGTAACATTTATGTACTGTTATCAGCTAGGGCTGTACGATATGGAAAAAAAAATTCATATCACAATGTCATTTTATATCACGATATCGATGTATATCACAATATACATTTTCTGTAAATTCTACACTTTAGATAATCAGTGGTTAGCACTGTTGCCTTACAGCTAGAAGGTTCCGGGTTCGAATCCCCAGGCTGGCAGGGGTTGGAACCTTTCTGTGTGGAGCTTGCATGTTCTCCCTGTGCTGCGTGGGTTTACTCCGGGGGCTCCAGTTTCCTCCCACAAACCAAAGACATGCATGTTAGGTTAATTGGTTGTTCTAAATTGTCCCTAGATACCTGTCTGCTATAGGCCCTTAGAGTAGAGCAGGGGTCGGGAACCTATGGCTCGCGAGCCAGATGTGGCTCTTTTGATGGCTGCATCTGGCTCGCAGACAAATCTTTAAACTTTAAAGATTTTGTTTTTACAAGAGCGCCGAGTGTCTGCTGCTCTGTATATAGTTTTAGAATCATCTTCCGTGTTGCGGCCATTACGAGCTCAGATCACACGAGACGGCTCGCTGAATTTAAGCATTTATTTATTTATTTTCTACTCGTTTCAGTTCTGCATTTAATATGAACCCTGAGTTTGAAATAAACGTTTGAATTTGAATATCCTAAAAGCCGCTGCACATCCGGGTACTCTAGGCTCAGCCAATATTGAGCACCAGAAGTCGCATTAATGGTAAGAAATACTCATCATTGATTAGCAACAGCATAACAATGTTATTAAAAAGAATTCAGAGACTTATTGTACTGTAAAAGTGTTGAAATTACATAAAATGCACACATTTACTTGTATTTTTAGTTTTAAACATATTGTATGGCTCTCACGGAATTACATTTAAAAATATGTGGTGTTCATGGCTGTCTCAGCCAAAAAGGTTCCTGACCCCTGGAGTAGAGGGTTCGTGCTAGTGAAGCGCTTTAAGTGGTCTTTGTGACTAGAAAAGCGCTATATAAGTACAGGTCTTTTTCCCTTATCCCTTATATAAAAAGGACCATGTCTTTTTTTATATGTACCATTTTCCTTCATAATTTTGTAGTGTTATAAAATAGTTTTGCAATGTGTATTTGACACTTGATTCTCATAAATTTCAGGTTTTTCTTCTAAATCATATATGAATAAAATGTAAACATCAATAAGTTAAAATATTTCCTGAGCCAAGGGAGAATAGCAAGAAAAAAAAAGTTTGAAAATGAGAAAATCACCCAAGACTGCCATCTACAGATATAAATTAGCTGGTAGTTTAAATCAATGAAAATTTAAATGTAGACCTGCAGCCTAAAGGCTGCCATTCTCACCTGATTTAACCTGTTTGCTTCTTAGTAAAAATATTTCAGATTGGTCATGATCTGAAAATCAAAGACACAAAAGTTAATGTAATAAAATACATGTGATGAATTTAACTTTATTCATTATTACTGCTTGACTAATTAAAATGATTAGAAATAAAATAAATTACATTAAGAACCAACTTGCTTCTCCAACCTGTTTTAATGTATTCATTATTTATTTTGCGTGTATGTGCCACCATCATACACTTTTGCAGCTTTAATAAAAAAAATTTCAGACAAAACTAAGGAACTCAGCAGTAATTTAAACCAACAAAAATGATCTTCTGCTACAGTTTCCAGTTAGCACAACTTGGCATCGTCATTTAGCATTTTATTGTTAGACATGGTGTTAACGTTACTTACCTCCTATTAAAATGAGGTTAGCGAACTATCCTCTCTGACACAGTACGGTGGAAAACGGTCTCACATGCCTGGCAAACAGGAGTAGCAACTATCTGAACCAGTAGTTTGGAGTTAGCATTAGCAACCACCGGACTGAAGCCTAGCCACCCATCACAGCTGCGTGCGGTCGCGCACTGTGGGGAAGAGACGGGGCACTGACAAGTAGTGGTGAGGTACGAGCTTTGCTGAATAAACGGGGGTATGTGCATTTTAAATACGATATAAACAATAGAGTATTCTATGAAACAGTAGATGTTTTTATATCGTCATCTGATATATATCATCATATCACACAGCCCTACCGTCCTGGTGTGTTGCGCTCCCAACATCAGCGTTCCCACAGAGCCCCTGGAGAACAAACACCAGGAGGACTCTTGACCCGTAGTGAACCGCCAGCAATACGGTCCCTACTACGCTAATGTGTGTGTGCCTGTAGCCATACAGCCCTGCTGAATTCTTCTCAACAGGATGGTTGGAACAGAATTTCCTTACTGTAACCCATCTAATGTTGTAAGATGTTGTAAGTGTTCTAGATGTAAGATGTTGTAAGTAATCTATACAAGGGCAGACTTTGCAAATGCAGTAAAGTTTTTTGAAAAGGGTGGGACTTTGGGGTCACGGATGTATAATTCTTTTCAAACAGAGCCTCACTGTGGAAATTAAGGTATCCAACAGAGTATTGCAGTTCTCAAGTCTCCAGACTTGACAGTAAATTACTGTTAGTAATTGGTTACTAAAACACCTTTGAAGTGAAGTGATACATATCCAGTGAAACGTTGGAGTGCAATTATCATGGAATATAGTAACTCCTGGAATCCTTGTTGTTCAGTCAAATTGCTTCTTTGGAACTAACTGTTGTAAAAATTTTATTTAGTTTATCTATTTCTAATCCTAAACAAAAGTCTGTTAGCAACCATCTTGCCTCTAACTTTACATCTCTGCATGCTGACTCCACACACAGAGCAGAGCTGTAGCTGCTGCAACTCTGAGGGAGAGCCAGCAACAGAAACCTGTTTATAGAATGTAGACCGTTTTAAAAGGTGTTTATTGGTTTATTTTATGTTTTAATGAATAGATTTTTATTCTTTATTGCTACCCGATATCCAAGCCATCGTTTTTGCCTGGATCAAACCCAATACCAATACTAAATATCGGATTGGCACCTCCCTAGTTTTGATTGAATTTATGTTTTTGTGAGATACTTTGGATAAGCATATTTACATGTCATGGCAAAGACCGTGCAGGTTTTCTTTACAGCCAGTCACTAAAGCAGGTGTTTTCATTGATGACCAAGTGGGAAGGAATTCAGAGAAACCACCTGTTGGAGAGAAAACCTGAAATGTCTTAGTCCTCCATGACATATGGTTTGAAATAAGGTAAGATAAGCCTTTATTAGTCCCACAATGGAGAAATTTCAGGATTACAGCAGCAAAGGGATAGCAGCATTCAGAGCAATAGTAATAAGATAATAATAATAAGATGCCTGTTTTATGACAAAATCAGAAATTTTCAGTGTAAATACTTAAGACCCACATTTTCAGTAACATCACTATGCTGATGAGAAGAAACGATGCAGACACTTTGTTGGGCTTTGCACTGCTAACATTTAGTGGAGTGGGGTACTGCTGCACACAAGGATTTGCAGACTTTAATCCATGCAAGTGGAAAAAAGGAGGCGAAAACAAGAGTTTATTGACGTAGTCCACCAAGATAAATGAACCTGATAGTGAACATGTCCATTAGGTATTTTATTACACCTCACCTTGTGGAACACTGCAATACGGGCAATTCATCTTGCTCTTTTTTATACCATGGATGAAAATAAGGACATCAGATGGCATGCGTTAGCCGCCAACATGCCACAATTAGACTAAATGACAGGAACAGATATAAATCACTCGCCCACCTTCCTGACCGAGAACAAAGCACTTCAGGGCACTTTTAAATCTTGGGAGTGTGATCTTCGTCATTGTGAAGAATGAGTATCATTATGTTTTCCTCTGAGCTCCTGCAGTCTCTGTAAGCTGTTGTTCTAAGAAGAAAAATCTAGCTGAGCAGTAAATAGGCTTTATGTGTTAACTAATGGGTTGTCACTAACTCCTGCAAAGTTGAACAAATGGACTCTGGGCAGAGTTCGATGTAATTTGTCCATTTTTACCTGCAGTCTCTAAAGTAGCAACAGATGTCGTCTCCATGGATTTCCATTTGTATTCCTTCAGTTCGCTTGAGAACAGCAGAATGACACATTAGTGGGCTCTCCAACAAATCTGGAGAAGCACCACATTGCCAAGAAAACTGATATTTAGCTGGATAATCGTGAGACTTTAAGAGTCCATTTGTTCATCAACAGTGTAAAATATATGGCTTAACAAGTACTGAATGGGTTATTAGTATGTACTGAGATTTGTGCTCCCAAAGGATGACTCCCAAAGACTAGTTATTCGATTTAGACTAATTTTGCTTCACATGCTTATGTTCCATAACTAAAACAGCATGCTAACATGACAAACTGACATGCTACACAATATAAACTATGTATAGCATGTTATAACATATTAGTACGCTGTTAGCATTTAGCTAATAGCAAGCTAATCTTTAGATGTTTTGTTTGGTTTTGCTTTTTATTTTTTTAAGTCAGATATGATCATACATAGACGAGACTGTAGAGTGTAAATTACCAACTACTTCAAGATGGGTACAAGCAGAGAGCTAGCAGCTTTGTTGGCACTAATATCCCATATAAATGTGTTAAGTATTTCTGGTAAATTTGCATTTTTTTTTTTTCTTCAATCCACCTTATTCCTGGGGGTGCCGCTGTAGGAATGATTATGGGCGGAACTTCTGGTTTTGGCTGAAGTAGTGTTAATCAGTCAGCAAGAGTGGATTAGCAGTGGCATTTAAAATAGCGTTTTTAAGTTTTTCAAATTCATTTTAATGTATAGTCCGCATACTTGTTTTGCACTCAAGTGGCAGCTAATTTCAACACTTGTAGTTTTTGTATTTTTTGAATGTTTTGGCATAGTTCTGGTGCTTGTTGCTGGTGTTCGTGGTTGTGCCGTAGACTGTGTAAATGGAGGCTTCTCACTGGCAATGCGTAGATCATGCACTGAAAATGAAAAAGGACTGTTGGTGTGATCGATGGTACAGACGCAAGAGCACCAGGTATGTTTTCATTTGTATGAATGTCACAGATCTGACGTTTATGTGTTATATATGTTACCAGAATGAAGGCTGCATGAAGTAATATAATAAATAAAAAATATTAACAGTTTGCTTCCTAAGGCTTAACGATTTAAGAACGATATCAAATGATTTTTGGGGGGTTTTTTTGCATTTGTTGTACTGCCTTGGAACGATACGGACTAGAAGCTTCAGCATGCATTAATTTTTAAATTATCACAAAATATAGCTCAATAAAATTTTGAACAGTTGTCAGAAACTGCCTGTACATGTTAAGTTAAATAACAAGCATTCAGGGCATGACGGCAGCATGAGCATTTTAATTTCGGGGTAAAACGAACAGCTGCAACTGTCTGTATTTACCCCGACATTAAAACACCCAAGCACTGTATTGTGGTTCTTTGTGGCTCTGACGAGATTCTACATCTGCTGTAAGGTAAATCTGATTATGTCCAACATCTTTTAACAAAATGCATCTGACTTTATTGCAGTGGAGACATTGATATATCTGAGCTTTTATTTGTTTACAGCGTTAGCATCTTAGCAGCGGCGCTAACTATCGGAGCTACAGTCTGCCAGGCCACTTTTTAAGGTCATCTTCTCATCCCTCCATAGTCGTGGGATGTGGTATGATTGTATTACTGTTTTTGAGGTGCAAAAGGCCGTATTCCCGCATTTTTGATGCCAAAGTCATTGTTTTTTTTGACAAGGAAAAGTGTCCCGTTTCAGTGACAACCATACGTTCTAAACTAGTACCGGAAGTTGCGCCCATAATTCACACAAGGGTGCTAGAATAAGGTGGCTATTTGCTACTTTTTTCCTTGTGAATTTGAAACTTCATCAATAATGTACAAAGTTTTGTTTTTTTTTAATTTATGCTACTTTTTTCCTCTAATTTTCAACTTTTTTTGAAAATTTACCAAAAATTACAAACTTTGTAAATTTCCACTTGAATTTGTGAGTTTATTACCTCTGAAAAGGAGTTTATATTTTTGCTGATGTTTTTCTTTTTGTCGGATTTAGATGAAATTTTCACCAAAGGTGGCCCTTGGCCTAAGGATGAACCCCTTAGATTTTGGTGGTGATCTGAGAGTGCATACTCCCGCCAAGGCCCATGTTTGTATTTGTGCAGCAGGATTACACAAAAACTACTTGATGGATTTTGATGAAATTTTCACCAGAGGTGGCCCTTGGGCTACAGATGAACCCATTAGATTTTGGAGGTGATCCATGAGCGCATATCTCCACCAAGGCCCTATCTTTCAAGTTACAGAGGGATGAAGGCAGGGGAGTACGGACAGATGGATGGACGAAGGGAGGGAGGGAAGGATCCTTGGTGGAGGTATGCGCCCTCTTGAGTGCTTTTCTAGTTTAAATATTTATTTTTGGTCAAAGCCACATGGAGCTACTGTTTATGAACAAAAGAATCAAATGTGACCACAGAATTGCAGGCTCACCTTAGGTATAAATGAACCATACCAGTGTACTGTGTTAATGCTGACACTGGGTACATTAGCATTAACTCTTGAGTGTGAAATACTCCTGTACCTGAACGGAACCTTCTACAGCTGTTTTATTACTTAAATATTAAAAAGAGATTAAATTGTGAACAATGGTGTGTGCATACTTCCAAACACATGGGGCCCTATTTTGACGGTCATCAACAGACTTTTGCGTCAGACCTCCCGCTGTACGCCAGTATTTTTTATCAGTTTGTCAGCGCATAGTCAGTTTTTTACGCATTGTGTCATGCCATCTAATTACCAGTAGACAGTGCACCCACTGTGCACTAGCAGGAGGAGAGTCATTTCAAAGAGGTGTGGTGGCACACAGTCTCATGCACATCTGTATTATGGTGCATGTCATGACGATGTGCTTGAATGAACAGGGAGCATTTGTGCATTCTTGTGTCGATGATGCACACGGGGGGAGGCATGTCAGTTTGAAGATTTTTATTCCATCCACATTTTTGTTTTCATCACGGACTTACTAGGCATTAGCGGGTTTATTTTTAGGGGAATGAAGGAATGATTGAACAGGGTTTTACTTTTCACTGTAACTAACTCCCCAGAGAGACAGGAGATGCGTCCACATCTGGCTGCATGTCCCCAAGTTTTTTAGCCGGGCCGAGGCCATCCACCGCTAGCTCCTACGGTCGGGGTTCTCAAGCTGCGGACACCCCCACAGTCACCCATCAGCTCTCGGGAAGGGCCGCTGAGAGCGGGCTCGCTTCGTGGCAAGGGTCAATAGCGGACGGGACACCGCGCCGGAGTTCCTCCTTCCCTCCCGCTGGGATGGACTGAAACAGAGAGCCACAAACCTCGGTAAAACCCTGCACAAGACGGGGGAGACCCTCGGTTGGCGAAAGCAACAGGACAGGGAGCCCTCCATCTCCCCACTGGCCAAGAGCGACTTCCGCACCACCGTTAATGATCCTTTTATGAAAGTTTGCACAGGCATCATCCTTGTTTCCTGAAGTTTCAAACCCATTCATGTTTGTGTGTTGCATCCGTGTGTACTATGTTAAACCATTCAGCTTATTTTTTAGCCCAGTTTGTTCTCTCCAAAATAATTAACTAGGCATCAACTGTGATTGATGTCTTCCTTATTATCAAGCAGCTTTACTGTCACGTGCATTTTTGCTCACGCGCGCACACCCTTTGGCCATCGCAAAACCTGTCTTAAACAAGCCGTCATGATCAGAGTTCACTTTAGATAATGCCCCTCTGCATTAAAGGGATGGGTTGGAGCACTTTGGATTGGATTATCCAAAACTCATCTCAGAATAATTAGACCAGCCTCTTTTACACCATGTATAAAATTAATTTATGCATTGCTGTGATAAGGAAATCAACTTGGAAATGCCCATAAATGCATTCTGCATCAGTGACAACTGATTATGGACCACATCCTTGTAATATGGCCCATGGTCATTAAATCTTGACTGTAAGATTGAAAAAGTAGTCATTTCAGAAAATACATTAACAGATCATTTTAGAGCTCTGATCTTCAGGCTCTTGGGTCACTTTTTAATCATAAAAATCAAATGTGATTATCAGCCAGGCAGTGGTAGCAGTGCACATGCATACATGCATGTGTGTTGCTGTGTGATCCCAGTGTGTTGGGAGAAAAGGTCAGGAGCCAACATCTCTTATAAAAAGAAACAATCTTCATGATAATCTGCACACATTAATCTTGTTTCTCTGTGCATTCGCGCAGCAGGTTTCATCTGAGATGCCGCCAAATGAAAAGCTGGCTTCCCAGAAATCCCATGAAGCTGGACAAAGAGGCCTTGCCTGACCTGGAGGAAACCGACTGCTACACAGCTCCCTTCAGCAGAGCACGCATGCATCAGTAAGGAGGGTATACACCCTCATGCACAAACATGATCACAGTGTCACTTAACGTTTGCGCGGTATACCCTCTCATCCTTCACATCCATTCATGTCCTGGGCTGCTAATTTGACACTTCGAATTGAGGAGAGGAAATTTGCACTTTAAAGTCTTGTATATTTTATAGTTTAGACGATGAAGCCAGAATGATAAAGATAAATTTGTCATAAATAAGGAAGTGCAATTCAGCAGCAGATGTCCATGAAATATTTCCTCTGCTATTCCTTCCTTGTTCTCCTTTTCAAAGTCTCCCTGTGATGAAACTGATCATCATCTGATCTCATCTGTCAGTGAATCACTTCCACTTTTCCTCCGCTTGTCATCTGCAACAGTTTTTTAGAAAATAATGATGCTGGTGTAAGGCAAAGCTTTACCGCATGAATTGTATTTTAATGAACCTCCCATTATTATCGACTTGGCTCTCATGAAGGCCTGTGACAGAGTATCATTGATATGCTGCTATACGGTATGATGAATGACTAAAGGAGTGTGTTTGCTTTTCCCTTCCAGTTTCACGATCAACAACAGAGAGACGTTCTTCTCTAACTCAACCAGAAGCAGAATAGTCCATCACGTCCTGCAGCGCACTAAGTATGAAGACGGAAAATCAAAGCTGGGTAAAGAACTGTTCTGATCCTCATAATGATGATCAATATTTCTAGCAGGACTGCAGTATCATTGGGTGTAATGATGTTTATATAAACATCATAATGAGTGACTTTTTTTTGAGAAAGTAGTAGAATAATTATTTGTTTTAGTTATTATTTTAGAAGAACTTTTTTTGTGTGATTATAAAAAAGTGAGTTGCCACTGCGCTGGTCCCTCGTCTCTATTTCTGTCCTTTTTTTTTTTTTGGCATTTGCAGCCTTATCAAACTGCCCATTCATTCCCACTCTGTTCTCTGGTCAGGCTACTGCCAGCAAGTTTTGCTGATTCAAGTTTGGCCTCAAAGTGCTGAAGCAGATTTCATATTAATATTTTAATACTGTTGACCACTTTAGTTTCCAACGAATAAGATCAACACAGACACAAGAGTGGGGAAGATCATTTTCCAATCCTGTTGCTGCTCTACGATTTCAATAAAAAACACTGTTCTGTTGCGCTGTAAATGTTTTTTAATGAGTCTCTCTGAATACATTTCACAGTTACGACTCACTGTAAATTTTTAATGTGGTCTCCTTGTGTTATTTTAGATGTAATGTGAGCATCCTTTGATGTGACTTATTTTATTATGTTGTAGGTATCAACCGGCTGTTGGGCAACAGTACGTATGAGGCTGCATTTCCTCCTCATGAGGTATGATGGTTTTAATTTGTGCTGCGAAGCTGTCAAGGCTCACGAATTAGTGATGTGGAAAAAAAAAAACTATTTTGTTTATGTGACGCTTTTATGAGCACTTTTATGACACCTTTTGTATGGGTAAAACATTCAAAAACCTCACTTGTAAAAGTACAAGTGTCTCACCAGAAAATGGCTGGTAAAAGTTGAAGCCACCTATCATAATGCCACTGGAGTAAAAATTTGGAAGTTCTAATGTAGTGCTGGTCAACGATTTAATAATTGTTTGCGATTAATCTCCAGGAGTTTCATGATAATGTGCGATTAATCACGATTTAAAGAGGATGTTTGTTTTTCAATGTAATGTACCATGAACTTGTTATTTTTCAATTTTTCCATATTCTTGTTAACATGGAAGTGGACAGATGTTCTTGCTTTCTGCATCCACAGGTCTATTTAAATCTTTCAACACATCAAAAATAACGACTAATACTGCAAAAAAATACTGCAGAAATACTGCAAGCAACTAGGGACCACTCATTACACCAGTTGTTATCTTACTTGTTAGCTATAGCTTAGCTGTTAGCCGTCCTTGTTAGCTGTGTCGGCCTCTTCTCTTCAGCGTTCAGTTTGTAATTGTGGAATTGGAATGTGTTTGGAACAGAATGAGGAGTCCATAGTACAGCTGGCTTTTGTTTTGACTGTCCGACCAACAGAGGTCCAACCAGAAGCTGTTCAACCCGAAACCGGAAAGTACCCGTGTTTCGAGGGTTGGATTGCAAATTACGGTTCATATGTCCACACATTATGACAGTAATTATGACAGCAATACTCCAGTAAACTGATTTGAACACTCAGAATTAAATAAAATGAGGAATTTGTGAAATAACTGTTGTATCTTGAGTCGCACCATAGACTGTCCGACTTTAAACACTAACCTGGTTTTGAAAATTCCTCTTTTTTCATTCTGCTCCACTGTTGTCTTCCTCCTATTATTAACCGCGATCAAAAATATTGCCGCTATTAAACAGGGTTACATTACCGCAGGGTAATGCATTAATTTGCACAGCACTAATCTAATGTTTTCTGTAATGCATTAATAATTGTACTTAAGTATTGAAAGTAAATGTTAAAGTCTGTATTCTGAGTTTATTCACGACCTTGAACATGAAGCTTTAACATTAAATGAAGACCTTTGCTGCAGGCCTGTTCAGTTGTCAGCCCATGAGCCAAATTGTACCTTTTGAGAACCCCAGTGTGGCTGTTCGATTCTCTGTAATCCCCGACCACCTTCACAACTGGTTTGGAAGATTGGATCACAGTCTGTCTTCAGTTCTTGTTGAGTGTATTTACACCTGTACTTAGTGCTGCCCCATTGCTGTCCAGTCACAATAAATGCATTTTAATTCCAGGTGTAAATGGGGCCTTGTGGGACACATATGCACATTGGTATATCACTTTATGCTTCATATGTATGTCACTTTAGGCTTCACATCTCAGATTGAACAAAAGGCTGAGTCTCCTTGGAGATAACAGGAGGAGGTGGAGGTTTAGTCTTTGGTATGCAAAGAGACAGCCTTGGGGGATTTCCTGGCTGCCGGAGACTTTAGGTGAAGATGATAAGATCTAAGAGAGGATCCATTGTTACTTGGGATTAAATGCATTGTGACTGTGAGCTTTGAAAGTCCTGGGTATTTAAAGGACGAATGTCTGGGTTTTTTCCCTCTTTTCTGTTTTTGCTGATGTTGGAAAATGTGAATAAACCTGACTCGTGAGATAAACTCTGCCTCGTCATTTTCACATTTCCACACTGGTGACCCTAAGACGTATCATGGGTGAAAGAAATTCCCCCGAGCCAGCCGGGTCAGGAGCTCCCAGCCAAGCATATGCCGCTACCGTCCAGCTACCGGACTTTTGGTGAGACAACCCGCGCTCCTGGTTCCACTTGGTCGAAGCACAGTTTGCCCTCCGGGGGATAACGGTAGATGACACGAAGTTCTACCATGTGATTGCCAAGCTCGACAACTGCACGGCTCGGCATGTGGAGAGCCTATTGGAGCAGCCACCGGCCGACGACAAATACGGCGGGTTAAAGGCTGTGCTCATCCAGCGCTTCACTCTCTCAGTCCAGGAGAGAGCGGAGAGGCTCCTGGCTCTGAACGATTTGGGAGATGGCACTCCCATTGACCTGATGGAGGACATGCTGAGGTTGAGGGGCTCAGACGACAATGACTTCATCTTCACCCACATTTTCCTCAGAACCCTACCGTCTGCCACGAGAGCGACCCTGGCCAGTTCGCCGTTATTGGCCCAGCGGGACTTCCGCGCGCTGCCCCAGGAGGCGCACTGGATTCTCAACGCCAGCAAACAGCGCGCAGCCACCGCAGCAGCGACGGAGTTCGGCGCGACGGCCGGAGACGGTGGGGGGCCAGAGACGGCGGTAGCAGAACCACCGACGGCGGCGGCGGCGGGGGCCAAGGATCGCGGAGGAGACGCCCTCTGTTTCTACCATCACCGCTTTGCAGAGAAGGCATGCAAATATATACCACCGTGCCAGTTCAAGCGCTCGCGAAACGCCAAGACCGGGGGTCGGTAGCAGCTGCGGCCCTCGGGGAGGAGAATAAGCTGCTCTACTTGAAGGATGCGCGCTCGGGGAGGCATTTCCTCGTGGACACAGGCTCCCAGTTGAGTTTCATCACACCTTCCTCCGCTGACCGGCTGGCAGTTTCCAGTGGTCCCGGGGTGTCAGCAGCGAACGGCTCTTCGATTAAGACCTTTGGTGAGAGGACTCTGCTTCTGTCCCTACACGGCCGTACATTTGAGTGGACTTTTGTCATAGCTGCAGTGAATTTCAATATGATGGGGGCTGATTTTCTGTGCTCACATGGTTTGTTGGTTGATCTTGCTAACAGGCGCTTGGTTAATGCACTTTCTTTTTATTCTATTCCCTGTACAGCCCGAGTGGCCCCACCAACAGCACAAGCCAACGTCACAGCTGCAAGTGGTAAGTTCCACACACTGCTCACTCAGTTCCCAGCACTCACAGTTCCCACATTTTCGGCGACCGTCGCTAAACACGGGGTGGAACATTTTATTACTACCACCGGACCGCCCGTTTTTGCAAAAGCTTGGCGCTTGGATTCAGCTAAACTGACCATAGCGCGCGAGGAGTTCGCCAACCTGGAAAAGTTGGGCATCATCAGGCGTTCTAACAGCCCATGGCTTCCCCGCTTCACATGGTCCCGAAAGCTGATGGCTCGTGGCGACCTTGCAGTGATTTCCGCAGGGTGAACAACGCCACAGCGCACAACCGCTACCCAATCCCACATATCCAAGATTTTTCCGTTCATTTGGCGGGGGCGCGCGTTTTTTCTAAGATAGACTTGGTCCGCGGTTACCATCAAGTCCCAGTGCGCGCTGAGGACATACCCAAAACAGCGGTAATAACTCGGTTTGGTCTATTCGAGTTTTTGCGCATGCCATTTGGGCTTAAAGGCGCTGCGCAGACGTTCCAACGCATGATGGGCGCGGTGTTGCGCGATCTCCCCTTCGTATTCGTCTACCTGGACGACATCTTAGTAGCCAGCGCGTCCGAAGACGAACACGAAAACCACCTCATGGCAGTTTTCCGGAGGTTGGGAGAGCACGGTTTAATAATCAACCCAGCGAAGCGTCAGTTCAGGGTGACACAGATTGATTTTTTGGGGCATCGCGTCTCCCCAGAAGGAGCGGTTCCGCTGCCTGACAAAGTGCGCGCGGTAACAAATTTTCCCCAGCCACAAATGGTCAAAGCGTTACAGGAGTTTTTGGGAATGGTGAATTTTTATAACCGTTTCCTCCCCCGCGCAGCGCAGCTCATGCAACCATTGTATGCCACACTAAAAAAACAAAAACCCACAAATAAGATCGAATGGTCTCCTGAGCGAGAGCGAGCATTCTCGGAGGTCAAAACAGCCCTGGCAAACGCTGCGTTGTTAGCACAGACCCAACGGCCCGCATAGCGCTCACTACTGACGCGTCAGATGTGGCCATAGGGGCGGTCGTGGAGCAGCATGTAGCCGGGGCTTGGCAGCCGCTCGCCTTTTTCAGCAGGACTTTGCGCGATAGTGAACGAAAATACAGCGCATTCGACAGGGAGTTGTTAGCTCTCCACTTGGCCATTCGCCACTTCCAGTTCTGGCTGGAGGGACACCGTTTCACTGCGTTCGTTGACCACAAGCCGCTGACATTCGTGATGGCCAAGGTTTCAGAACCGTGGTCAGGCCGGCAGCAGAGACAGCTGGCCGCTATCTCAGAGTTTACTACCAATATTCAGCACGTGGCGGGTAAACTGAATGTAGTGGCAGACTGTCTCTCGCGCGCCGTGGCGGCCCCAGTCCGCGTAGGGATAGATTACGCAGCCATGGCCTCGGATCAGGGTAGCGACGCGGACGTGCGCGCGCTCCAGTCTGGACCAACAGGGTTAAGGCTGGAGAGCAGTGTGCTACAAGACGGTATGCCCCCCCTAATCTGTGATGTCTCCACTGGGCGACCGCGTCCTGTGGTACCGGCTGCGTGGCACCGCCGCGTTTTTGACTCGATTCATTCTCTGGCGCACCCGGGAGTGTGCGCGTCGGTCAAAATGGTGGGAGAGAAATTTGTATGGCCGAGCCTGCGCAAACAAGTTAGGGAGTGGGCAGCAGCCTGCATGGCTTGTCAACGAGCCAAGGTACACAGACACACAAGAGCTCCTTTGGAGCCGTTTCACATCCCGGCTAAGAGGTTCGATCATGTTCATGTGGACCTCGTAGGCCCCCTTCCGCCGTCACAGGGGTGCACACACCTTCTGACAATGGTAGACCGCACCACGCGCTGGCCGGAAGTGGTCCCACTGACGTCAACCACAGCCGGGGAGGTGGCGCGTGCGTTTTTAACAGCATGGGTAGCGCGCTTTGGAGTCCCGTCGGACATGACATCCGACAGAGGCCCTCAATTTGTTTCCGAACTTTGGTCAGCAATGGCCCGCAGCCTGGGGGTAACGATCCACTGCACAACCGCGTACAATCCGCAGGCTAATGGGTTATGCAAACGTTTTCATAGGTCATTGAAAGCGGCTCTCAGAGCGATGCAAATTGGGTAGACAGGCTACCGTGGGTTTTATTGGGGTTGTGTTTTGCACCTAAAGAAGATTTAGAAGCCTCCCCGGCTGAGCTAGTTTTTGCGCAGCCACTTCGGCTGCTCGGGGAATTTCTCCCAGATAATCCTGCGCCAGAATGCTCCCCGGCTCAGCAGTTGCAGCGTGGCACAGAATCGGGCACGCTGCCTGGCCCCGTTCACCACACTTTCCCGCGCGTTTTTGTACCTAAGGCTTTAAAAAACGCGGAGTTTGTTTTTGTCAGACACGATTCCCATCGCCCGCCGCTACGACCACCTTATGATGGACCATTTAGAGTGCTGGAAACAGGGGATTAGCATTTTTTGCTAGATTTGGGGGGCAGGAAAGAAAAGATTGGCATAAACAGGCTCAAACCCGCCTTTGTGGTGGCGGACGAGGATGTGCTGTTGGCCAGGGCTCCTCGGCACGGCCGACCCCCTAGGGGACATTCCCCAGAACACCCACAGGGATTGACTAACAGTTCTCACCCTCAGACAGCAGCCCCCCAGTAGGATGGCGCCACGGAAGTGGAGAAGCCCACTTACAGCAGATACGGGAGGAGACTGAGGCCCAAGCAGCACGTGGTCTGATGTGTAATGATTTTATCATGACATGCAGACTGTTATTCCGTTGTTCCATCTTAGACGTTTGGGGGGGTCATGTGGGACACATATGCACATTGGTATATCACTTTATGCTTCATATGTATGTCACTTTAGGCTTCACAGCTCAGATTGAACAAAAGGCTGAGTCTCCTTGGAGATAACAGGAGGAGGTGGAGGTTTAGTCTTTGGTATGCAAAGAGACAGCCTTGGGGGATTTCCTGGCTGCCGGAGACTTTAGGTGGAGATGATAAGATCTAAGAGAGGATCCATTGTTACTTGGGATTAAATGCATTGTGACTGTGAGCTTTGAAAGTCCTGGGAATTTAAAGGACGAATGTCTGGGTTTTTTCCCTCTTTTCTGTTTTTGCTGATGTTGGAAAATGTGAATAAACCTGACTCGTGAGATAAACTCTGCCTCGTCATTTTCACATTTCCACAGCCTTAATGTTTCTTTAGACAAAGGGATTACAGTGAGGGCTCCACTTCCAGCATTTTTTTTTAAATTTTAGTTATCAATATCTTTATTATCAGCTGTATCACCCTCTAGCAAGGGAGTGAGTGGAGTCAGGTGGGGCCATCTTAGGAAGATCATGTCTTTGGTCATTGAA
Source organism: Pholidichthys leucotaenia (assembly GCA_020510985.1). Lineage (NCBI taxonomy): Eukaryota > Metazoa > Chordata > Actinopteri > Cichliformes > Pholidichthyidae > Pholidichthys > Pholidichthys leucotaenia. Next base: position 84,110,724 of record CM035840.1, on the reverse strand, counting down.
AACTTAGTGCATTGCTACAGTTGTAGTTTAAAGCCTGTCAGCCCTAGGAGACCCCTGTAAAAGTCCAGGGGTCCAAGCACATGTCTGGTGGCACTTGTATAAATGCTGATATCTAGTTAGATTGCTCTGGCTTCCCATATCTCTAAGAAATGATTTCTAAGTCCCTTTGCTTTACTACAAATCTCTTAATGGTTGAATACGTTCCCATTTAACTGAGTTAGTGTCAGTTTTTGCTCCTGCACAAGACCTCAGGTCATCCATAGGAAGTCTACTAAATATTACAAGAGCTCCACAAAAACAAAAGCAAGGCATCTTTTGTCCACTACGACCAAAGCTGCGAAACACAAGGCCAAAAAGCTTGAAAGAGAGTGTGGTCAAAAGACAGATTTAAACAGCAACTCATAAAATATTTTTAAAATTCCCATTTGTTTATTATTTTTACTTACTTTTGTCATTTTATTATGTGCTTGTGCTTAAAGCACTTTGAGCTGAATTTTCTGTATGAAAAGTTCTATGCACAAAGTTTATTTACAACTTTGTATATGTGTAGCTGCACCCAATGATGTTATTAAACTGTAAAATATATGTAATAATAAATTCTCTAATTTTTTCCCTCAACAGGGTGGATACAAGAGTAGACATCCTATCAAGACACACGGTCCTCAGAACCACAGACATCTTCTGTATGAACGCTGGGCCCGCTGGGGGATCTGGTACAAATACCAGCCTCTGGACCTCATCAGGTAATCTTTGGCCTCTGTTGATCTCCCTTTGACCCTATTCAGGATTCTTTGTTTCTTCATTCTTGTCATTATGGAGTCATTCCATTCATGTTGTTACAGTACATACTGTATACGGCATGACAGGTTTCTGATTAGGAACAGTTTCAACTTTGTAGCATGGTTAGAGAACTTAAGCAGCTAAGGGTGGACCCACTATTTTCATAACTTGCTTGGCAGCTCTGTTTTAGCACCGTCTGTCAGGTTTGTCCTTTCCGTCTTAATCTTACAGGGAACATGAGCGTGACAGACTTGACATTTTGGGAAAGCATCTTTGGCACTTTTTCTGCCAAGAAGTGAAAAAAAATCTCACTTTTTATGTGTGTGTACTTTCCTAAATATCATTACTTGTTTTGTGTACATTTATTGAATAAGAAAAGGCATGGAAGTTAGGAGCTTTGGTGCTGTTATTAGAAAGAAAGAAAAGAAGAAAGAATGAATCAGGTTCTGCGGTGGCCCTGAAGGGCAAATCACAACAACAAATGGCAAAACACTACAGCAAAACAGAAATCACAATGACATTGGCCCTCATTTATCAAAAGTGCGTAGAAATCAGCACACATTTGGGTGTTGATATGGTCGTACAAAAGGTCTATGTGATATTTATGAAACCGTGTGTATCTGGTCATTCTCATCGTGTGATCGTTCACTCATTGATAAGTCTGACAGATGGATCCGAGCATCATTTGAATTCAGCACCCACATTTTGCCCCCAGAATTTATGACACAGCAGAAGGAAAAACAGCAAAAAAGAGAAACTTCTCCATCATAGAAATTGACATTATCATAAGAGAAGTAAAGTAAATAAATTAGTGTTGTGTGGCAACATCAAAAGTCTCGTTCAGTGCAAAAGAACCATGTTTTAGAGGAGATCATTGCTGTGCAGCACCGTTGGTTTGATCAGGCTTATAATCTAAATCTGTACTTTTTGATTGAGACGATTGATTAAATGTTGTCCATTTTGTCATTTTAAATCATATTTGTCAAACATAAGATTTTATTACTTACTTTTTAGGAGTGCAGAAAGACATCCCTTCTCCAGAACAGCTGTCTGCTCTTGTGCGCATCGGCATAGCTCAGCCATGGCTCTCTCTGCACCCAGCAATACGCACAGAGAAAAATAAAATAATTTCCCCTCACCTTTTCTAGTGTGCTCAGCAGAATTTCTCTTGCTAATCCTGAGGAGTGCTTTTTTTTAAACCCCAGTGCAGTGCATGATCTTGGCTGGGCGCTTCCATGCATGAAGTTCATGTTGTGGTTTACCAGTAAGTTAACAGATCATTTGTAAGGGATAACTATTATGAGATAGCACTTAACAGAAAACTGTGTCAAAGAAATGGAGTTTGCATTAGTTCGGCCATGTGGAGAGGATTGTTGGGAGGATTAAGAGGTCATGGAGGTCGATCCTGGTAGCAGCAGAGGTCAAGGAAGCCAAAGACCGAAGAAGACATGGCTAGAGGGTGTCCGTATGGACCGGGTCAAGCTACAACTGTCCCAGGTTGAACCAGTGGACAGGAACCACTGGATTGGGACTCTGAGAAGTGCAGTCAAGCAGGACCCACCCCAACTGAGGACTAATTGTGTCCTGTCAAAAATAAATATGGATGATGATGATGATGGGGTACTCTGAACTCCTTACAGTACAAATATATAAATACAGTAATAAAACAACAACTGAAATGATCACATGGCCACTTTTCTGTCTTCCACACGTTTGATAAATGAGGGCCATTAACTCACACTGAAAAAAGGGTACCTGTTATTGATGAGGAGCATCACTGATTGAGTGGCCATATGGTTTCTTTTGGCACCAGAAGAAGGAAAACAAGATTTATTGCTCTCATTGTGACAAAAAGATTGTTAAAAACTTACACCCTACATAACAATAATAATCTGATAATTGCTAGAGTTGCAGTCATGTTTACATGTGAAGGCAGCCTTTGCTTCGTGTTTAAAAGATGAACGGCGTGTCTGTCCAGGCAGTGACGATGCTTGTCAGTAACAAGTCCTCACTTGTTACCCCCACCGGTCGAAGGCTAAAGGAGTCAAAGAGTCCGTCTGTCCCACTTTTATGAAATCAGCTCCTCCTACAGTTTTGTTCTGATTGTTTTGAAACTTGGTACCATGGTTTAATATACACTGATGGTGCACATATTGCAGTTTGGTTGTGATTGGACAATGTTTGCAGGAGTTGTAGCCCCTGACCTATGACCTCTTATTTCACCTCACAGTAACTGTCTTGTGAAATCAACTCCTACAGTTTTGTTCCAAATGTTTTGAAACTTGGTGCCATGGTTTGATATACTCTGATGATGTGCATATTACAACTTGACTCTCATCGGATGACCTTGAGGTCAAAGGTCAGAGGTCAGATTTTCCCTTAATCTTCTAAACACAATAATTAGACTTTTCAAATCGATACAGTAGTTGTATCTAATACGCATCTTGGATGGCTTACACCCTGACCTGACTCTGGGTTTGGGGTCAAGGGGTCAAAGTTCAAAGTTAACATTGTAGTTGCACTATGGTAAATGCTAAATTTACGATCTCTCTATAAATGCAAGGAATCTCTTTCTCTGTGTGTGTGTGTCTATCTGTCTCTGTTCCACGCATATCTCTCGAACCGTTCGTCATACTGACCTAAGGTTTTATACGTGTTTTGCTGAGGTTACGAGGGTGTGCATCTCTGATTATGGAGCCGCTCAGTCCAAATATGTAATTTTTATCAAAAGTTTAGCCACCGCTCTGTGTCTCTTCATGCCCTGGCTTCAAGAAGTGTGGGCGGGGTTTCGGATTGACTTCGTGCTCATTGAACAATACACGGCATCACAGCCATGCTAATTGGATAATATACGACACCATGACCATGCTGATTGGATAATACATGGCATCACGACCTGTCAGTCACCACAGTGTTCCCTGGACAAAACAAGAAAGTGAAAAATGACAAATCTGACTAGAAAAACATAATACTGAAGATTTAATGCTTAAAAAAATTATACCATAAAGTTGCCGTGATTGCGTAAGTTTAAAGGATAATTCTGCATATGTGGAAAACATGAGGTGTGCAGTGGCCAGACACGACCTGGCTCAAAGGCACGCTAACTGATGATGATAAAAAAAAAGAAGTTATTTTCAATAAAGTGAAAAAAAGATAATGCTTGGAGTGTGCTTTTGCCCTGAGGCTGATTTATCATGGAAAACAGCTCTGTGGTTTGAGCAATCAGCTGATTGGATCCACCTCCTCCGGTGTTCTGACATTTTGGCATATCTTGGGGAGAAGGCCCTACAACCTTTGCTCCACGAGTGCGGGACGTATCAACCATACACTGGATAAAGTGTCAGCATGGGGCACATATTTTTTCCAGTTTATAAAATTTTTCACCACGTCTGAGGTGTGTGCGACAAAAAATTGTGTTTTGGTTAATGTTTAGAAGGTCAAAAATGTGATTGTTTAGACGGAATAATAGTAATAATAATCTTCTCAAATCAATAAAAAACAAACCGCTTACAATAGAGCCACGGCACTCACATTGTTGCCAGTCATGCCCTCAAGGTTTAGATCATTATTTGGCCTCAGTATCGCCCCAGTGCGACGATATAAGCACCACCTCAATCTTAGCATTAAAGTTTTAAAAACCTTTTATTAACAAAAAATTGCTAAAATATAAAATGATGCACTACAATGGGTCTCAAATATCTGTAAACATGTTCTGTTATAGTACTGCATGAGTTTATTGATGATACACAGAAGAAATTCAATATTACACTGAACTCCATCACTGAACAGTGATATCTCTATATCATCATCATCAATCTATAAAAGCAAGAAATCTCTGTGTGTCTGTCTGTGTGTGTGTCACGCGTCATAAGACATCTTAGGACGACCTATGATCTCAGGCATCATAGGACACAAATGTGTCTTTATGATGTCACATAGACCATGTGTCTGTGTCTTCTGATCTCTGCCTGAACATCATAGGATGTCCTATGATCTCAGGCATGCACCTCGCGATGACGTCATATAGACAATAGGACTGGCTACCTATGATGTAGTGTCCTATGATGCCTGCCACAGGAGGAGACCCTTCACCAGCATAGGGTACGACAGACAAGGGATGTACAGACAGACAGGAAACGTGTGGCAGTGCGCCATGCACATGCTGAGTCACTTGAAGCCCGAAATGCCCGCAAAGCGAGCAACGCTGCATGCCAGGCAAGGCACAGACAAGATGAGACCCAGGAGATGCGAAATAGTCGGCTGGCCGCCAACGCTGCACGCCAAGCAAAGCACAGAGAATCTGAGACCGAATAGGACACATTACTTTAAGCCACACCCATTCGAGGCAGGAAATTGGGAAATCTCAGTCAGTAAGGCAGAAGGCGCACTATAAATTCAAGAAATCTCTGTCAGTGATGCCTGCAGCATGACTGTGAACAACACAGCCATCTCAGACAGGAGGAGACCCTTCAGCAACGGGCATGCAGAAATACTTGCTTATACTTGGTTTCTATGGGCATGGACGGGTATGCACGGGTATGTACTAGTATTGAAAAGTTGAAAACTGCTGTCTGTCACTAAGTAGTGGGATTGTCAAAGAAAACGGAGGTGGGGGATATTGCACTCGCCTCAGAGTGCTCTTGTTCAGGTTTGAGTTAATGTCAGAGTCATTTCTATTTTGCTGTTGTGGTTAGTTTGTTGTTGTGATTTGCCCTCCAGGACCACTGTAAGACTCAGTTTTACCTTGTTTCTAATCTCTATACTCTTCTAGAAGGAGGATTAGTGAGGTTACTGACAAAAGTTTCTTCTAGTCAAACCACAATCACTCATGTTTTACTTTTTAGAATGTTAAAATAAACTGTTTTATAGAAAGTTTTGGATGATTTTGTCATAATCTGATAACGTAAATGACAATTATATCTAAGGGCCTTTACACAGCATGGAGATTGCTGAGAGATTGGGCCAATTTTTGATCTTTGGGATTGTTGAGATCCTTGTGGGTTTTGGACAGAGTCAAAACTTTGAGCAGACCATGGCAACTGTGGAGATCACCGAAGGTCATTGATGGATCAAAAATTGGCCAGATCTCGCAAACCTGTGTAAAGGGGGTATAAACTGATTAAATGGATTGGCGGAACAGCAGTTTTTAGTTGATCATTTACATAGTATAACATATGTCTTGCTCAGCAATACCTTGACAGCTCTGTTTTAAGGTGGAAAAGCAGTCATTGATTAATTTCTCACTGTTCCGTTCCTCTCTGTGAGCTTACAGTCCAGCACCTTTCCTCTTCCATTAAGCCACCCTAGCCGCGTCATAGTCCACCAACTCCACCTACAGCTGCACGCTGAATGAACATAGCTTGTGTCTAATTAATTAACTCATCACAGTTAATTGTTGAAGCTTCACCATCTGTCTCTGCGTGTGTCTCTCCCAGGCGATACTTTGGTGAGAAAATCGGTCTTTACTTTGCCTGGCTGGGCTGGTACACTGGCATGTTAATCCCCGCTGCCCTGGTTGGCGTTTTTGTCTTCCTCTATGGTCTCTTCACAATGGACTCTAGTCAAGTCAGGTCAGTTCACACTATCACATGCATCTCATTAAAGCTTGGATAAAGCTGTTTTTTCCTCCTTTCTCCTCCTGAAGGGTTGGTTTTCCTGTAATTCTGCTATATGTGTTTAAGTGATTTAGTTTGCAAAGTTTACCATCAAAGCAGCTAATAAATGTCAAAGATGAACGTTTCTAATAGTTTAACCTGCTAATTATACAGTGCATCTGGTTTAATTACATGGTTGTTTAGTGTGTGACGTGGGGTGCATACAGTATATTTTATCCAAGGACTAGATAATGAAAAAAAGTGTAATAATACTCAGTTTTCTTGATTACTATGTTTAATCATTTGCTGATTTGTTTTCTCATCAGTAAAGAGATTTGCGAAGCCAACACTACCATCATGTGTCCCATGTGTGAGGAAACATGTGAGCCGTGGACGCTGAGCGACAGCTGTGTCTACGCAAAGGTCAGTGCGGTTCTGCCATTAGTCACTGTAACTTGGTTCTTCTCCTCCTCTAATTAATTAGTCAGGCTTTTTACAAGCAGTGCAAAGAAACCATGAAACACTGAATTATGAATTACGTAATGAAGCTCACCAAAATATTAGGGCCATCTGAGAAGCTAAAGGTAGGCTGAGGTAGGAGGGCATATTTACCAGAAAAAAAAAAGTGGCAAATTTCTGAGAAATTTATGTCGCAATTTTATGAGGAAAAGGTGTCAAAACTGCGAGCAAAACTATTTTGAGAAAAAATAATTGAAAATCTACCCCCAAAAAAGTATAATTTGGTAGATCATCCACTGCAGACAAGAAGAAAAACAACAATCAGTTCAACCTTATAAAGTCACATAGAAGCAGAGTGGTTCTTTGATCAAAAAGTTTATTGAGAAACTTAATCTAAATCTGTGCTTTTTTTGTTGTTTTTTAAGTGGCGCAATATTGTAAATTTGCCACGTTTTTCTTTTTTTAAGACTTCTGAGAAAGCCCTAATATACCTAATACTAAAGCAAGGAGTAGTTTAAAAGCTATTATTTTGGTGGGAAAAAAATGCAAATTGTATTACATATATTTTCAAAAATGCCTGAATCTTTTTTAATAGAATGATGTATTATATAGCATTATTCTATATCTTTATTAATTATGTCTGCCTTCTGTTAAATTAAACTACATCCAACAATTTAGTGCAGTTTTTTGTTTTAGAACATAATAATTAATCAAACAAAATGTTATGTGAAGACACTTTTACTTTTCCATATTTTTTTCTTTCCTGTCATTGTACTACAAGTTAATTTTGTTTCCTATGTCCAAAGATGTTTTTATTCCTCTGGAATTGACCAGGCTCTTTACGTAAGTGTTTTCTGTAAAATCTAATCTGGTCTTCCCATTCTTCAGTGTAAACAGTGGTTTGCAGTGTGGTCCATTCTTTTTAAGCAGAATGTTCCAGATTGTTGATAATGGCCACTCTTGAAGTTTCTCCTTCTTCAGTGCCAAAGAATTTAAACAGTTTACTGCTCACAGCCATGGCTTTTTCTTGCATTAGAGCGGAGCTAAACTGAACTGATGGCTGAACAGCATTTTTATGATGTCCCAAAGTTGTAATTCTGCCTTAAGCAGTTACCCCATTTTATTTTTTGAGCAGCCCGTCATGTGCTCGTGTTTCTAGGTGACCCATCTGTTTGACAACGGCGGCACTGTGTTCTTCGCTATCTTCATGGCTATTTGGGGTAGGTGCTGTGGAGGCTGTGTTTGCATGTGTGTGTGTTTGTTTGTCTGTTATCCTGATTTTGTGAATCCTTGTTGTTTTCCATCAGCTTTGTTCTCTGCCTGATAGAAACCCTGCTGGAATTCTAATCTATTTATACAGCAGCATCGATGCTCATGTTTCCACTCCCCACTCATCTCCTCCAAACACATTAAGTTATTCAACTAAGAATGCAGTCCAGAAAACACTTTGCAGTGCAAATACAAGAGATCTGCACTTGGTAATGTGTTTTTCATTGAATAAGTCTCGGTCAGCTCTCTCTGACTCTGTGCGCACACTTTCAATGCAGTCCTGATGTAATTAGTCATATAATTAAACATTTCTCTGGAGGGATGGCATCAGTCACCTGTCAGCGTTGTGGCAGTTCGCCGTTTTATTGCAGCTACATTTCCCACGGCTGTAATATCTTTGTAATGTAGAGTGTGAGAATCTGTGTGCATCGTCTGGCTCAGATCCATCGATCTGGCAACGAGGTAAAAAATCACCTCTGCCAGAGGGAACACTTTGTCCTGAACTGGGGTTAAATGCAGCTAATCAGAAAACTAAGGAAAGTCCAGCCAGCCAGAGTGACTGAGGTCTGATTCTCTTATTCCTGCATAAAAGCTTTTGGCTGTGTGGACCAGAGTAGCGGTACTGCACCACTGCATGAGTGCACTCGAGGTCTAGAGTGTGTATGTGAGAGAGTGTGTGTGTGTGTGTGTGTGTGTGTGTGTGTGTGTGTGTGTGTGTGTGTGTGTGTGTGTGTGCAGGAGATAGACATGAAAAATTGGCCAGCCCAAGGGACTAAATGTAGGCATCTGAAAAGGCTGCTTTTCTGTCTCTAAACAAAAGTAGGTCAAGCTATATTAAACTTCAACAAGAGTCAAAAGTTGCTCTGACTGAAGATTCAGAGTCTGGTGCTTTGCGCATCAAATATTTATCTTTATTACTTTTCTGTGGCTCCAACTTAACAAGACCTCACCTAAAGGATCCCTAGCAGCAATTACTTTAATAATTTATTAATCTGCACGTTCTTTTCTTCATTAGGAATAATATAAAAATTTGTTAAACTGACCAGGTGTTAATCTCTGATGGATCAGCACAGCGGTTTTCAAGAGTAGGATCAGGTTGTCTTTAGGTTGGATGAAGAAGACTTCTTGTTAGGTGAGGTGTAGTGGTCACGTTAAGCAACAGTTCTCCTTCATTGACGGATTTGTTTTGGCAGTTGTGGAAAGTTTTCAAGACCGTCTGTCATTTTGACTGATTGTGATTCAACCCCTAACTGTAATTCTTTGTAATTTTGAAGCTTCTGCTGCTCACTTAGATTCAGTTTGACCACGAAAAACAAGAATCATTGCCCCCACTAGTATCTTGAATACCGGCTTACCTTGTGATTGCAGATGTTGGGATATGCTAGGAGGAGGCTTGTGAAGTTGAGGGCCTGTTTGTCTTGCTTCTAGCTCGACAGGGATCAGCTCCTTGCCTCTTTGCTTCATGGTGCTCAGTGGACCCTGCTGACTCCTGACTGGTTCTTGTCATTGGCCCAGACCAGGGGATCCAACCCCAGTGCTCTGTCCACTGCAGGCAACCATGCAGAAGCTGCAGTCATTTGTGCACATTCCAGCTTCTACTGCTGCTCAGTCCCAGCATCCATCAGGCCGGATCTGGTTAATGCCAGACCTGTTAACATGTGGCTGTGCTCCTGGGCTGATTTACAGCACATTTTGTTTTAAAATACAGTAAAAAATAATTTAAATACAACATTTTGTTTATTTCGCTAGTTATATAATGCAACTTTGAGCATAATAATGACTTTTTAAGAGATATATTTTTGTATATGTAGTTTTTATGGCAGATTATAAATAGGTCATGAAGGAATTTTTACAACCCTCTCCATCAAGATGACATACAGCAATAAATTCTAGCGCAGCCTCTGGTGAGGTGACTTTGAGGATGACCACTTAGTGAGGTTTCAATCCACTACACAACATATCATCAGCTGTGCAGGTGTGTACCCTAGCTTCATTGGCTGTTTTGGCTTTTTATCACAAGACACCCTCAACTGCCCTACAGGCTGATCAGACCTGGGTGTCAGTTCTATGGCTTCTAGGTAATAGTGAAATATCAAAAAAAAAAAAAAATAGTAGAAAGTATCCATCACATCTGCCAAGAAGTTAACAGAATAATTGTTTAATTTGTAAATGTTTTTGTGTGAAATGTCCTACAAAATCAAAGTAAAGTTATTGCATCGATGTCTGCTGAATCAGCTGTCCATCAGTGATTGCTCATGATGACCTTTAACTGTGACTGTAAAGGTGGTTTCACACTAAGGACGCAGGTCTTGTTTGTTTGATGAATGTCAACACAAGCGTGCCATTCCAGCGTCCACTTAAGAAGGTACCACCCCCCACCCCCCAGGCACCCACCCCCCATGGCCATGACTTGTGTGCATTCAAGAACTGTCTGTGGGAGATGTGAACAGAGCCGTGCTCTACCAGGGAAATGGGCCACTATAGATGTCATTACTGTTAAACCGTAACAAATATGACAGAGAAAGGATCTCTGTGCAGTAACAAAGAAATAAAATGCTTGTTCCAAATTTGGACACCTGGATACTACACACAAACCTTGGAGATTTATAGAAGTATGCGTCAGTATTTACTTACCACACAGAATGTATACAAATGTCACTCCAATGGTTGCGTCTTCTTTCTTCTCCTTCTTGGCAGATTCCAAACCAACTACGTGCATACCACAAAATCATATAGCAGGGCTCTTCAATCAGAAAATCAGTTGGGACACAATTTGAAATCAAGACATGTAACTGGGCTGCACATGTTCAGTGATCTGTTGAATGTGACAAATTTCAAATCAACACAGATCAATATGATGAAAAATATGCACTTTTTATTCACTGTTTTGGTTTTAAATGTGTGCTTGGCACATGACAAAGGCACATCAAAAGTGTGTAAAAACACAATAACAGTGCTGGGGTTGAGCAGAACTTGAAGTAGTAGAAATATTTTTCCTCTTCAACAACAATTAAATAAATAGAATGAAAAAAATAAAATTACTTTTTATTATTAAAATTGTAAATAACCATTTTGGTCACATCTTATTCAGGCATATCTCAAAGTGCATAAAAACTCAGTATGCACTGTTAGTAGCATTAACATTTGTTTCCCTTTTGAAATAAAATATACTACATCCTGGTCATAACTGACCTTGGCACATCACAAAGTGCATTTAGCTGAATAAAAAAAGAATTGTCAAACACTTCAGTGCACAAATCCCCCAAGAAAAGATTGATAACATTAACAAACATTGCACATCCACTGTTGTGGTTTGTTTTGTTTTAAATCACCACATGTGTGAGTAGGAACCTCTTTTTATAACTACACATTCCATTACACACACATATCAGCCAACCAAAAAATTCTAGTAGAGTTAAGGATGCAAAAAGCCCCCACTTAAAAACTTGAGTAATGACTTCAGTCTTGCAAAGGTTTGAGGTTTTTCTCCAAAATTTATAACAATTTTCTTATAGACTCTGTAAATTTATCTAAATTTGAAACCATCTTCCTCTTGTAAAATTGACTTTTCTTGTATATTTGAGACTTTAGTGTAAATTTATGGATTATTTTATGGCTAATTTTTATCTATTTTTTTAAATAAAATTAGTTTTTTTATAAATTTGAAAATTATTTGAAAATTTTTCCTTATAACAATTTACACTTTTAACCATAATTTTGCAGAGCCAGAACAGAACAATAATTTAACTCAGATTTCAAAGAAAAAATATTTATAAAATTACAATTAATGAAATAATTTAACTCAAATTACCAAAAATTCCATTATTTCTGTTAAAATATTTCTATATATTTATAGTATTTTAGAACTCTTCTCACCAACCAGACAGCAGGAAAAACCTCCCTTATTTTGAAATCCAAATGTTGGCAGATTTAGTTTGTCTGAAGGCTGCTTACAGATTAAAGTCATTGATTTCGTGAATTTCGGTCATCTTAACTTGCCAGGTACATAATAATGAACATAAATTATTGTAATGGATGGTGAAGTCAATTCCTCAGCGATTCAGTCGCTCTTGCCTCTTTCCCTGCATATGAAATCTAACCCACTCCTGTTTGCTCAGCAACTCTTATTGTTCCCATTACCAGCAGGTTAAAACCACAATAAACACCTCCACTGCTTACATACCTCTTATGCTTTTTTCCGTGTTTAAAGTACTTTAATAAGCTCATACTTCTCTTGGACACCAACACTAGCAAGACGCTCTGCCTGGCCTGCCGACTGGAATCCAGCTGAATGCTCACGTGGGCGGGGCACTTCTGAACTCCGCGCAGATGACGGTCACACACGTTGTTCATGTGCGCGCTTGTGAACCGTCATTCATTAATATTTTTTTCTTAAATTTATATTTCCTTGGCGTAGCCAGGGCCTGCAGGCCACTCGGAGGTTGGCTCTGGGCCACATGTGGCCCGCAGGCCGCTAATTGAATAGGCCTGGTATATTGGACTGTGTTCATGTGCAAGTGTATCTGGATACAGAACGACGTTATTATTGTGAAAGCAGGCCTGCAGGAGAGAGTTGTGCCTAATGTGAAAGCTCCATACATTTTATCTCTTACACTTTCCAGCTTCCCCTCCATGAGCCTGGTTCTGCTGAAGGTTTCTTCCTTTGAAAAAAGGGCATTTCTCCTGCCAACATTTGCCAAGTGCCTGCTCATATATGACCACACTCAATAGGAAACTCTTTTTAATATTGTAGAGTCTTTACCTCTCAATGTAAAGTCCCTTGCAATGACTGATGTTATGGATTGGGTGCAGTGTGAATAAAATTACACTGAATTTTAGAGGACGGATGGAATCTGTTAAATTACCTTTGTATTGCATTTAAAAGAATCTTTATGTCTTCTTTGACTGCTATATCTGAAATTCTTTATTGAGTTTGGCGTCCTGGCTTCAGACTGTTAGTCTCCACCATTAAGATGCATGCAGAATTTGTTTAGTGATGCTAAAATAAAATTAAATCACCTTTTCAATGTTTATTCCACCTTGTAGCTTTTATAAATAACTGTCTATATTTATACACGTGTAACTAAGCAGAGTGCATGAAAAGTCTTGACAGAAAAAGAGCATCATTTCTATTGTTGGGTGCCACTCAAGTTACAATAGAGTCAGAGACAAAGGAAACAACATCTCCAGACCAAAGACAGCCTACAGACAGCTTTTTGCTTTTAAAGTCTTGCAGAAAATGAGTCTTTCCTAGCAAAAAAAAAAAAATGAAGATTTGGGGGTAAACACTATAGTAGGAGAGCATACTGTATCTGCTGTTGCCATTTTTTTTAACTTCACCAGTAAAGCAAAGCAGTGAACCAATGGCTGCAGTCAGCTTCCTAACACCCCTGCAGCTTGTGTTTTACTCAGGATATCCTTCAGTGATGTGCAGTTTGCGTCTGCTTTTCCCCCTCAGGGAATTTCCCCTTTGTAGTCTGTCATTCTCTGCGGTAAATATCAAAGAGGATCAATAACGTGAGTGATTTCCCCCCCTCCACAGCCACGGTATTCCTCGAATTCTGGAAAAGAAGAAGGGCAGAGCTGACTTATGACTGGGATCTGATTGACTGGGAGGAGGAGGAGGTATGTTAGCAGTATCCCCAAACAGCTCTAACATCACACAGCCACGGTTCAGTAGTTCACAGTGGAATACGTGTTTTTAATCAGGAGGAGCTCAGGCCCCAGTTTGAGGCGAAGTACTCCCGGATGGAGAGAGTGAACCCCATCTCTGGCAAGCCCGAGCCTTTCCAGCCCTTCTCAGACAAGCTCAGTCGACTCATGGTGTCTGTGTCCGGAATATTCTTCATGGTGAAAACCCTTTGATCTCTGAATAATCTGCCCTTTTGGGATTCAGACGCAGTGTGAGCTCACCGTTCTCTTGTGTGCCACCTTTGGAGCAGTGAGGCGTCGGCAGTGGGCTCACGGCGCCTCCTGCTGGATAGAGACTCTGTAAAGGAAAAACTGTAGCTGGCCTCAGTTTTTTACATAAAAGCAGAGGTGTCTGCCAACAAGTTGTACTTACTCGGGTATCATTTTAACAAAATTACATTTTGATGAGTAGTTTTATAGAATACTTTCTACTCTTACTTGAGTACACTCACGAAGAAAAATTCAGGCTTCTCCCCAGGTACATTTGATTTCATTCTTTGAGTTACTTTTGAGTTCATTGATTTGAAAACTGCTCAGAAATGTATTTGTTTTTCTATAATGGCATGCACTTAGCAGAGATGACTGCATCTTTAGTCATTTTAGTGAATCCAGTCTATTGTTTCTGTATATGATATGATGTAGAATATTAGAAGGTACATATGGACAAGTCATGTTTTATTTTCTCATACTAGCAACATTTATTTTAAGAGAAAAAAACTTAGTGTAGTGAGTTTAAATCACAGAATTACAAGCAAAAAAACTGCAGTTTAACTTGAAAAAAATCATCACAAAAAAGTAGCAAATTCAAAAAGTAGTTGCAAACTTACAGGAGCAATGTCAAATTCATGAGCACAACCTTACAAACTTAGAATAAAGTCAGGTCTCAATTGAACAAAAAAAGTCAAAACTTTCTAAGGAAAAAAAATGCAAATTGAAAAGGAAAAAACTTGCAAATTTGTGAGTCAAAAGTTCCAAAACTATGTAACCTATGTGAAACTGTTCTGATACTTTATTATTCACCTGCTGTAATTTCTTTGTGACCACTCTTGTTTATACCGAGTAATTAATATCATACCAGAGTGGTGGCCTAGTGGTAAAGTATCTGCCCCATAGCCGGGAGGTTGTGGGTTCACGACCCAGCCGGGTCATACCAAGGGCCATATTTCTGCCTTCTAGCTTGGTACTCAGCATAATAGAATGGGGAAAGGACAGCTGACACAGAGCGTGACTCCCCACTTACAGTAACTGTGTGGCCTAGGGTCATAGGAGCTGAGATAGGCACCGCCCCTCTACACCACATGGTGTCCCAACATCCTGTGGAAGGCAGTTAGCTTAATTAATAAGTGTCTCTACTTTTACTTGAGTACAATTTCCAGCTACTACTTTCTTTACCTTAATGGCCATCCATCAATCAATCTTCTACCATTTAATCCTTTTCGGGTCGCGGGGGGGCTGGAGTCTATCCCAGCATCTTTGGGCGAGAGGCAGGGTAACACCCTGGACAGATCATCAGTCCATCACAGGGTATCTTGATGGCCATTTTTTAAAAATTAAAAAGTAGTCAGCTATAGTTTTTATATGTAGTTTTCTATATATATAAAACCAGCTATGTATTTTTTCCTTTTTTTGCTGCACTTTCTTCACTGGAGGATGAAATAAAACCCTTCCAGTCTGCACCAGTCTGTGAATCTGTTCCAAAGCAGAGGTCTAATCCTGTTTTCTTCTCCTTTCCTCCTCTCAGATTTCCCTCGTTCTCACAGCAGTGTTTGCCGTGGTGGTTTTCCGTCTCATTGCGATGGAGAAGTTTGCTTCCTTCAACTGGTATTTTGTGAAGAAGAACTGGCAGTTTGCCACCTCTGGCACTGGAGTCTGCATCAACTTCATGATCATCATGTCTCTCAACGTGGTGGGTGTCTGAACACGCATATTTTGGCTCTTCAGTCCGGTGAATGTTTCTGTTCTTGCAGCAGTTGTTGCTTCATGACACATAAACTGACAGCCAGGGAGACTTTCCCATGATGTTTCCTGCTTGTCGTGTTAACCTACTTAGCCTTTTTTCTCTGCTGATGAGTGCTGTCATTTTGTCAGGTGTACGAAAAGGTGGCCTATCTGCTGACTAATTTAGGTGAGTTTCACGCATCAGTGCCTTCATTATCTCCTGCTTCCCAGATGGTTACAGAGTATTTACCCTGTCGTCCCCCCCCCCCCCCGACTTTCAGAGCATCCGCGGACTGAGTCTGAGTGGGAGAACAGCTTTGCTCTGAAGATGTTCCTGTTCCAGTTTGTAAATTTGAACAGCTCCACTTTTTACATCGCTTTCTTTCTCGGAAGGTAGGCCGCCTGCCATACAGCTTGAGTAACTGTTTACAGCGAGCTTAATGAGGGACTGTGCAAAGATGTTTCTTCTCAAACTCCCATGTCTTGACATCTGTCGAGACTCCTTCCCCCTCCCTGCTCGCTGTGTAGTTTTGTTTTGGGCCTCATTCTTTCAACACTCAGAAAAATATCACCTTTTCCCTACAAATATAACAGAGCTGCGGCTTATCGGACATGATTAATGCCTCTGAGTGTCTCTTTTTTTTGTGTGTGTGTCTGTCCTGAGTTCATTAGCATTTCACTGATTGTATTTCGCCACTAATGTTGCCAATCTTAATTTCATCAGGTTTGCAGGCAGGCCTGGGAAATACAATAAACTCTTTAATCGATGGAGACTGGAGGAGGTGAGTGCAATTAACCGTCAAGCGTAAGTAGGCGATTATCACAGCAGTGACTTGGGCTGATTGTCGTCTTCTGTTTCAAGATATATTTAGAAGTTTCAAGTAATTCATCACTGTAATGATCCACTTGTACACATGAACCATTAATCTTCCCTGTAATTAGTGTGATCTTCAAATTTAATGATAAGAAAATAACTGAAAGGGATCAAGTGTGCCCCCGTGATGTGCTCATCTCTTTGAGTTAGAAGGCATGAAATGTGGATGTTATTTTTATTCAAATGTGGGTTTTTTGCTCAGTGTCACCCGAGCGGCTGTTTGATTGATCTGTGCCTCCAAATGGGAGTCATCATGTTCTTCAAACAAATATGGAACAACTTCATGGAGCTCGGTTACCCGTAAGTCAGGCAGTTTTATATTATTGCAGTCCTTTCACTATGAACCATTAGATATGAACAATGAGGGAATTCAGCTGATTGGTAATTTACAAATCCAAATGTCATTTCTGTATTTTTCTGTTTTTTAGCCCATTAGAACGTGAAAAGACTTTTCTCATAAAACAAAAGAAAGAATTCCCGCCGTGCTCGGTACAATGAGCGCTGCAGGAAACGACTGAAGTGATTGCTTTGACGTGATAGTTTGCTACTTCCTGCGTTTTCAGTCTGCTGCAGAATTGGTGGTCCCGTAGAAAAATGAAGAAAGGAGGAGGAGGTGGGGGGCAGAATGTAGAGAATAAAGCCCAGCTGCCACAGTGGGATAAAGACTGGAATCTGCAGCCGATGAACGCCCATGGATTGGTGGATGAATACCTTGAAATGGGTAAGATACTGCATTTCAGCAATGGTTTTGTTGCTGTGTGAACAGGGAAGGAATCCATGCAAAATGCAGCAATTATTCAACTATTCATGTTTTTGGTGCCAATATTGAGATCAGAATGTTTCCTTCCTTTCCAGTTCTCCAGTTTGGCTTCACCACCATCTTTGTTGCAGCATTTCCACTGGCTCCCCTCCTTGCTCTGCTCAACAACATCATTGAAATTCGTCTTGACGCCTACAAGTTTGTCACGCAGTGGAGGAGACCCATGCCTGCCCGAGCTACTGATATCGGTCTGTGTGTCCTTCTGTGCAGCTTTTACAGTGTTGGCTTTATTTTTAGAGCCACTGTTTCCAATAGTAAAATGTTGTGGTAACTAAAAAAAAAAAAAAAAATCTTCCATCCTATGGAGATGGATGTTTCTATATCCTGTCCGTCTGCCCTGCCATATGCTGCAGCTCCCCTCCCATCAGCCCACCTCCCTATATGATTACAAACACCCCTTCAGTTGCCATATAATATATGGCTCAGTGCTTCATATGGCATGCTTCCCCTGTAATTAAAGAAAGAATCCATCCTGAAACATTTAAAAATTCCTCTGCTGTAATGAACACATTGTGTCAGTCACACAGAATCAAAGAGTAAAACTCCTTTGTAGGTTTACACATTAATATGATGCATAAAACAGTGATATTTTAAATTTAATGTCGGTATCCAGAACTGACTTCATACTAACACTGTTAAAAAACATGGTGAATCCAGTCTATGTTAGCTGGCTTGTTGTGGGATTTTGTTTTGGAAGAACTTTGCTTCTCTTGAATGTAGTGGCATAAATGGCATTTGTGATGTTGAAACACCAAATAACTACCAAATAATAACAGTAATGCATCTTTGCAGAAATTGTAACCAATGTGTCTGGTTACTTTGTTCAGTAGAGGAAAAAATGTTTCATACATGTATATTTCACCAACTAATCACATTCAAACTCATGTTAAATGGGAGTCAGCACACACCTGCCCCCATTTAAAGTGCCTCTGATTAACCCCAAGTAAAGTTCAGCTGTTCTAGTGGGCTTTTCCTGACATTTTTGTAGTCACATCTTACAGCACAAGCCATGGTCCGCAGAGAGCTTCCAGAGCATCAGAGGGATCTCATTGTTCAAAGGTATCAGTCAGGAGAAGAGTACAAAAGAATTTCCGAGGCTTAAATATACCATGGAACACAGTGAAGACAGTTATCATGAAGTGGAGAAAACATGGCACAACAGTGACATTACCAAGAACTGGATGTCCCTCCAAAATTGATGAAAAGACAAGAAGAGAACTGGTTAGGGAGGCTGCCAAGAGGCCGATAGCAACACTGAAGAAGCTGCAGGAATTTCTGGCAAGTACTGGCTGTTTAATACATGTGACAGTAATCTCCCATCTAGGATGGCAAAATGGAAGCCTTACGAAGAAAAACATTCAAGCCTGATTAAATTTTGCAAAAACGCATTTGAAATCTCCCAGACACATATGAGAAAATGTGTTATGGTCCAATGAAACCAAGATTGAACTTTCTGGCCATAATTCCAAAAGGTATATTTGGCGCAAACACAACACTGCTCATCACCAAAAGAACACCATACTCTACAGTGAAGCATGGTGGTGGCAGCATCATGCTTTGGGGCTGTTTTTCTTCATCTGGAACTGGGGCCTTAGTCAAGGTGGAGGGAATTATGAACAGTTCCAAATACCAGTCATTGTTGGCACAAAACCTTCAGGCTTCTGCTAGAAAGCTGAAGATGAAGAGGAATTTCATCTTTCAGCACGACAATGACCCAAAGCACACATCTAAAGCAGCAAAAGAATGGCTTCACCAGAAGAAAATTAAGGTTTTGGAATGGCCCAGCCAGGGTCCAGACCTAAATCTGATCGAACATCTGTGGGGTGAGCTGAAGAGGGCTGTGCACAGGAGATGCCCTCACAATCTGACCGATTTGGAGTGTTTTTGCAAAGAAAAGTGGCAAATATTGCCACATCAAGATGTGCCACGCTGATAGACTCCTACCCAAAAAGACTGAGTGCTGTAATAAAAGTCAAACATGCTGCACAAAGTATTAGTTTAAGGATGTGCATATTTATGCAACCAGGTTATTGTAAGTTTTTTATTTTTCCCCTTAAAAGATTTCAGTTTGTTTTTCAATTGGGTTGTACAGGTTATAGGGCACATTAATGGTGGAAAAAGTTTTGAATGATTTATCTTGGTTTCTTTTTTTTGCATCACAAAAACCTGGCATTTGAACAGGGGTGTGTAGACTTTTATATATCCACTGTAGCCACAAATTTAAGAAAGACAGCCTTATAGTAATTTGGTACACAGCAAACCATGCACATTAGAGTAAATTTATATTAGTCCTTCTTCTTTCTTCTTCTTTTGGCTGCTCCCTTTAGGGGTCGCCACAGTGGATCATCAGTCTCCATCTCACTCTATCCCTTGCATCTTCCTCTGTAACACCAACCCTCTCCATGTTCTCCTTCACTACATCCATGAATCTTCTGTGGTCTTCCTCTTTTCCTCCTGCCTGGCAGCTCCATCTTCAACACCCTTTGTCCAATATATCCACTGTCCCTCCTCTGCACATGTCCAAACCATCTCAGCCTTGTCCAAGTTTTTTTTTTTTAATGTTACATCTAAAACTGGACTGTGGGAAAAACTGGACCACCCAAAGGAAACCCATGCAGAGGAGAACAGGGAGAACATGTATATCCACACAGACAGGCTTTACCCGTGTTCAGACCTAGGATCAACACTAGACCATCTTGCTGTGAGGCAGCAGTGCTAACCACTGGCCCGGTGCTTAACACTGCTTATTCAAAGATGGTCAACTGATATATTAACAACTGGCCAGATCACCCTGATAATTTAAGATGATAGACCAGTAGACCAACTAATCTTTTGGTTAGGGTGCCGTCATCTCTTCCAACATTGGCCAGCTCGAGGTGGGTCAAGCAGATCCTTTGTTCCTGTACCTGCAGTGGTTTACTCAGCGTGCTGTAGTTTCCTCCCACAGTCCATAAACTTATTAGGTTAACTGGTAATTCTAAGCTGTGGGACCCTAAATCAGATAAGTGGTGATGAAATTCCATGAGGAAAGTTTGGGGTTAACCACTTAAGTTGCATATTTTCTTCACAAATTAATTACAGTCATCTGCAACACGTCACAAATCAGTGGTGATCACTGGTGCCTTAACATAAAAAGATGTAATTGCAGTTGTGTTTCTGTTGTCACTTAGGATTTTTTTTGAGCAATCTTTCACCTGTACATGATTAAATACAGCACAGAAAGCTTAAGCTACATATCTGTTGTTTGAAAATAGACATGCAGGATTAAACCATCATACTAGACTGTTGGATAAAATGTTCATCTCTGTTCTGTTTCATATGACAGGTATCTGGCATGGAATACTTGAAGGTATTGGTGTGCTGGCAGTCATCACCAATGCTTTCGTCATTGCCATCACCTCTGACTACATCCCCCGCTTTGTTTACGCCTTCAAATACGGCCCGTGTGTGGATAAGGGGCACCACCATGAGAATGAGTAAGCATTACGAATCATCCAGATCCTTTAAATTCAACATCGAGAAAGGTGTAAACAGACTAACTTTTTTTTTCCTCAGGTGTTTGCGAGGCTATGTGAACAGCAGCTTGTCTGTCTTCGACATGCGTGATCTTAAGAACAGCAGCCAGTCCATATACTGCAGGTACAGAGACTACAGGGCGCCGCCGTGGAACTCGGTGCCGTACGAATTCACCCTGCAGTTCTGGCACGTCCTGGCTGCTAGACTGGCATTTATCATCGTCTTTGAGGTCTGTCACCACTGTTGATTTCTCTTTTGTGTGTTTGCAAGCAAGGCAAGCAGCTTAAACTAAATCCCCCTACATCGTGTCACTTTAAGTCAGCTTCAGTATTTCTGTGGATTTGTATTTTTTTTTATTAATTTATGTACTGTCACTGTAGACCTTACTCTCAAATAAAGTGGAAAAATATTTCCACTCATTGATCTTATAATAAACTAGGGCTGTAACAGCTTTTTTAAATGTCTGATTCGATATTTTTAAATTTGGGTGTTGGCCGATACAGATACAAAACCGATACGCAGCTTGTAGCCTGAGTAAATTCAGCGTACTCCTTTCCATGATATTTCTGCAAGTGTTTAAGGTTGGCGATGTTAAAGTTATAAAACTACACTCTTACAACTGCAATTTTAAGGTTTTTTATTAATATATACATTGTCATTTATTAAGCATTACAAATTCACATTTATCTCTGTATTAATAAAAATAATAATAGAAGATGTTAAGCTGTAATATTTATGTATCAGCATCAGAATAAGATAGAAGAAAGGTCATTGTGTTCATTTTAATACCAAACATCAGCATTAATGTAACTGAAGTTTAGATTGATCATTAGAATAAATACATTATGGACATGATCAAATAACACCTAATAAACTTTATCATTTTTTAAAATCAGTCAATAAATTGCAAAGAACAGTCTTAACTCTTGTGAAAACATCACAGGAAGGATAAATTTATATATGATGTGAGTTTATGTCCAGTATGATTTTGATGAGTCTGATATGGAGCCCTAATAACAGTCACAGTCTTCTGTCCTCCATCACAGCTCTAACATAAAGTTAAGTTATATTTTAGTAATTTTCTGTAACATCTAATTATGATTGAAATATCTCAGGGGAGTAACATAATAAATAATTAACAGCTCACCTCTCCATTAGAGTCATCAAAGAGATGGAAACTTCTCTTGAATCCTACTTTTGTTTGAAATTATTTCAGTGTTTTTATCCTCCTGAAGACAAAATTTAGCGATCCCAGAAGAATCAACAAAGATCTTCTCTATAGCAAGACTGTTCATGCTGTCAGTCTAGAAAGATTTTAAGAAGTTAAATATGCAGATAAAATCAGTTATCTATTTGTCTTAAGTCTTCCATTTTCATTTATTTTTAAGTAAAAGGTTTTTTGTTTGCAATGATATATTTTATTTAGTTTTCATCTCTATTTTTAAATCCTAAAAAAAGTCTGTTAACAACCATCTTGCCTAACATTACATCTCTGCATACAGACTCCATACACACACAGCAGAGCTGGTGTGAGGAAGAGCTAGTATCAGAGAAATGCTTACAAAATGCTGGCAGTTTAAAAAGATGTTTATTGTTTTATTTTGTTTTAATGGATCGTTTTTTTAAATTGCCCCCAGATACCAATCTAGTCATTTTGCCTGGATCAAACCTGATACTGATACTAAATATCGGCTCATCTCTATAATAAACATCCCAAATTAAAACTCATTTTTACTCTCCCCCCTGTAAGTCAAATGTAGAAAATATTTTAGCTATTATGTAGTGTTGTGCTTTCACCGTTTACCTGTGTATGCTCAATGAATCATGCAGCAAACCCTAGCAACTGAAATGTGAGTTCTCTGGAAGGTAGCTCATAAAATTTTAATTCTCCCTTCAGCACCTGGTGTTTGGGATCAAGTCCTTCATAGCGTACCTCATCCCGGATATGCCGAAGGATCTCTGCGACCGCATGAGGAGGGAAAAGTACCTGATGCAGGAGATGATGTACGAAGCAGAACTGGAGCATCTACAGAAAGAGAGAAAGAAGAACGGGAAGCGTTATCACCACGAGTGGCCTTAGCTTCACCCCCCCACCCCCACCCCCTTCGTGTCTCTACTGCACGCTGCACAGCCCTCGACACACGGACACAACCTCCTCCCCTCCCACCTGCTTTTTTTAAAAAAAGTGTTTTAGCTTTCAGAGTCTAGCTTCACTCGGCTGATTCTTAACACCAAAGACACCCTCCTGAGATCCTCCCAACCCTTTCTGGCTGCAGCCCAACCTCCGACCCGACCACTCCTTCGCCATCTGTCCTGCGTCCTGATTTCTGGCCCTGTACCCTTATCCCTTACCTGGCTTCACGCAGCGGGTTGCCCTTTGGACTGTGCTGTGTCATGGCTTTAGAGGGAAAACCTTTTGCAATCGTAATGTTTACTATGCAGATCAAGGGCTGCAGATCACCAGTGTTCTCTGTCCCGTCCTGCACTCTCTCCATGTGGCAGCTATGGCACTTTGCTTTGACTCTGCAGCATGGCCGTGATTTTTTTCCTCCTTCCATGAACATCGGTGGAGCCACACCTCCCAGCTACCATGGCTTTATTATCTTGTCGCAAAGTGATTCTGGTGATGTTGCTACCAAATAAAACAGACTGTGTTCTTGCAAAGTAACTGTATAGTGCTGTCAAAGCATGCTGGTCGATATTTGCAAACATTTCAAGAACAGCAAAGGGAAAAAAAATGACGACAACCAACAGCACCCGTTGTGGAGGACATTAACAATGAATCTTTAAGAAATATAAATGCATGTGAATACTGTTTTGTACCTTTTGATAGACGAAGTCTGTGTCTTGAGGCCTGGTTCCTGTGCGTGTCTGTGAGCTGTGTGTTCATCTCTGTGCTACTGCTGAGCTTGACTGTCTCGAGTTGAGGAACTGTGAACCCAGTGCAATTTGATTGTGCCTACAGTGTAACAACATGAGTGTGTACAACAATTCACATCACCAACATCACGTGTGCCTGTGTGGTGCAGCACCTTTTTTTTTTTAAGTGCAAGAAATGCTCTCTCTCTCCTCATTTTTTTGTGTGATCTGCTGGAAACTGAACTTTGCTGTAATGATTTGTCTTGGATGCAAGTCACACCGCCGCACTTACTTGGGTGTCAACTAATGCAACGTCCGTCATGAACAATGTATCTGCTCACACGCAGGATCCGCAAATCTGCTCTTCCGTTCTGCCCTTGTGGTCTGTTGTTCATTTTTGCTGTTGGAAGCCCTGGAGCGGTGGTTGAAACTTGGACCACTTGGAAATACCTGTGGCTCGGAGAGTCGGCGTGAACGTCTGGCCGCTCTTCCTCACTTACAGCATATAATGTACTACATGCTTCTGTTAGTCTTATCGTCCGTATGGTATCAAAGAAAGGAGAATTTAGATTTTGTTCATTAAAGAGTGGTGGCATTGCCTTCTGCCGTGGTCAGTTCTGATGTCGTGGTTAATTAGTGCAGCGTGTTCTTGCCCGGTGAACTCAGGAAACTAGGCATCGTGACCGACACATCCATCTGTGAGGCAGTTGGGATAATAATTCAGTCATTCTTTTGTGTTGAGATGGAGAGGTTGGAGTGTGATGATGTTGGAGGATGATGAATGATGCACCAATGGAATGTCTGAAGAGAAAATCAGTACCTTGAATGCATTGCACAACACTGAAAAACCTTCATTTTTACAGGAATTGTACATTATTTAATTTGAATAATGTTTGGGTTTATTTTTTGCTGCTTTGTATATACATTGTATGTCTTAGGAAGTGTTTTATACTTTTTATTATTATGTTCTGTCATGTATGAGTTGACCTGCTGTCACCCTCGGATAGTCAACATTAACGTCCACATGTCTCAGGTGTCCTCTGAATGTCTGCAGATGATCAACTTTTTTAGCACATTTTCTATAAATCAATGAATGGTCTCCTGCTTTCTTAGATCTATATTTTTGCATTGCAAGCATGACTGTAATGCACACTCACAGTATAAAGCATGATTGATTTAGTTTGTCTGTTGCACTTTCGTTGCTTAAAACAGATGGGAAATCACAGAAAACAACACGATGCTTTGAAGTCATATTCAGTCCAAAAGCTTTTACTTCATTTACAAGAGAGAGAATTATTTGCTTTAAATCTTCTTAGAGTACTTAAGTAACTAGTCATAGTTAGAATACCTTCCCTGCTATGTGAACACTGAAAATCTATGCATGTTGTTATCCTTGAGTGCTATGTTTATTTTGAACAAATGCAGACATAAATGTACTGGTACATTTGCACTGTAGAGTATGCATGACTTAGAACCTGCCCTGAGCAGCGCTAACTTCTCTGTAAAGTTGCGTCTTAAACATATCACCCTTTTTCAATGTTGATCATGGTTTCAGGTCCGACGGAGATGTGTTTCTTGACATGGCAGGATTTTGTACCGTAGGAATATTTTCTAAATAGAAGTATGATCTCCAGTATGAGTAATAAAATCCACCCTGGATTTTCGAGAAGAGTCTGATGAAATATGTAAACCTCAGACTTTATTTTGTTCTGTTTATTTGGATGCTGAGCTGGAAATGACAGTGTTTACCCCTTAGCA
Source organism: Pholidichthys leucotaenia (assembly GCA_020510985.1). Lineage (NCBI taxonomy): Eukaryota > Metazoa > Chordata > Actinopteri > Cichliformes > Pholidichthyidae > Pholidichthys > Pholidichthys leucotaenia. The sequence continues at coordinate 84,085,166 of CM035840.1, read as the reverse complement.
GCTGAAGCGTGTAGCCCGAGATGATAGGGGTAATTTATGAATGAATAATGGCATGACCTTGGATGTTTTGCTTGCCCAACTGCTAATCGTTTCTGGATGGATCTTTGTCAGTTCACCTCACTGATGCAAATGCTGCACACTGGTGGAAAAGTGTTCCTCATGCCTTCTACTTTTGGCAACAACACAATATGGGTATTGTATAATAAGTAATAATGCCATGACCTTGCACATCTCTGAAAACATAGCCGTCTAGAAGGGGGTCGTGCCTCCTAATAGGGTTATATTTGAGCAATGACGTACCTGATGGTGAAGCACAGTGATGTTAGCCCTTAGATTCAGCTGTATAATAGGATAGCGGTGGTGACATGTATCAATAACATTGTTTACTTGGTTCCTGTTTACATGTAAAAACATATTGAGATGTATAAAAATAATGTAACATAAAATAATTTGGATATCACTCTTTTTCTGTAATAAATCATTGATTGTATCTTTTAAATCACATCTGCTGTCTTCGTTTTTTTTTTTTAGTTGGTCTGTGTTGGTGGACCCAGAGGCTAGTTTATGCATTTACACCAGTCTGTATGCAAGCACATCTGTTGACTGACAGGCCAGTTGACCAGTTGCTTGGAGAAGTCCGTTTCTGACGACTGGTCAAACCTTTGACAAAAACCCACAAGACCATCAAATTTAGTAGGTTGGTTTTTTTTCTTTGAGTATTCTAATGGGGGAAAAACATCTACAGGAGTATTCACACCCTGTTAATGTATTTTCTTATTTTTGTGCATTTTGAAAATCTTAGGCACTCTAGATTAGATTAAATTAGATGAGATGATCTGAGATTAGATTAGAAAGTCTTAATTATCCCCAAGGGGCAATTTGACTTGCAAGAGTACTGAAGAAACCATCAATAAAATAAGAAGCAGACACATTAAAACATACAAGTATAATCATAGCGGGCTGCAACCTAAAGCTTGTTTAAAATCCAACTGCTAAGGGAAAAATTATCTCAGTTATGAAAGTGAAACTTTATTGTGATTCAGTGCATTACACTAGCAGAACAAAATTATGTTTTTCCTATTGGAGGGGCCGCTGCCATGCAAGGCACCGCCACAAATTTCCCTTCCCCCATTCTGCTATGCTGAGCACCAAGCTAGAAGATGGGAAGCACCATTTTTATGTGGTCTTTAGTATGACCCGGCCGGGGCTTGAACTCACGACTTTCTGGCTGTGGGACAGATGCTGAGCCTAGTTTTTTTATGTTTAATTTGTCCTTCCTATGGAAACTATACTCCCTTCCTGATGGCAAGAGTCAAAACTTTGCATAGACAGGGTGTCTGACTTTGATGCCAGTGATCTTTTGCCTCACTGTGCTCATCCAAGGACTCTTTAGATTTGTTTTTAATGTACAATGCTTAATTTGATTCTGAATTCCTACCCATGGTTGAGGGCTGTCCCACATGAGCTGCTGCCGTCTCTGGTTGTAAAGTAACAAAAGCAAAGAAAAGTATTTGCCGCCTATAGTCAATATCATGTACACAGACCGCACTTCTGAGGCTGTTTTCTTTCCCCCTCCTTATTATCGCAGACCACTAATATTCTTGCCAGCAACTTTTCATATAACATACTGTTAAAGAGATCATGTTTCTATAACAAACCCACTATTTGAGTTTTGCAGGGTTTTCCCACCACAGCGGTGCTGCTTAGTGCCTCTGCTGCGCAGCCTGCACTTCTAACAGCTTTTCCATTCAGGTCATGATAGTTCATTTTTTATCATGAAATCTAAACACTCCATTAGAAACATGCGTGCATTTGGTTTACTTCGAGCTCTGATGACGGATGGTCCAGACTTTTATTATTTCCTCTGTTATGACTCTGGGATGCTTTCTTTCACTAAAAGGCTGAAGTTTTTTTTTTCCTTCCAAATGTCGTTGAGTCTTTTAGAAAAAATCATTTAGAGCTGAATGTATATATTTATTTGGATGTGATTTCACCTCATGTAAAGAACACAATATATAATAATAGTGCTGATTTGTAGATTGTAAACAGAAACCTTGGCAAAAAGGTGCCAACAGCTGAAAAAATACACTGAAAAACTTCAAATTAAAGGAATTAATAAGGAAAAGTGAGCCATACCATTTATTTATGACAGTGGCCTTTTCCGGCTTGATGAAACCACCCAACGAGAACGCAGATCTCCTGACCTTTGACCCTGACATTGATGTCGAGCAAAGCCTGGATGAGGACCCACCTGAGGATCATTGTGCATGCGTTTGGTGAGTAGTGGGGTAACTGCAGGAGGAAGGAGCGATTTCTGTGGAAAAACACAAGTGCCCAGTTCTCTTAAACGTTGACCTCCACCTTGACCTTGAGCAGAACCTGAATGAAGAGCCACCAGAGGATCGCTCTGTGTGAGTTTGATGAGCATCAGGGCAATTGCCTTTGTGAAATGTGGATGGACAGACGCTGTGTCATCACATTAGCTCCTTTTGCCTTTGCCCGAATGAGTAAATGATGCAAAAACATTTAATAAAGAACCATCTCCAGAAGTGAGATGGTTCGTTGTGCTCTTATTTTGACATTGGCGTTGTGTGAACTCAAAATGTACCGTAGTTTCTGTCTCACACATGACTGTAATGCTTTGTGTTCTACATCAGGTCCCCTTTTGGATCCTTGTTAGCAAAAATGTAATACGAGCAGCCTATGTATTCTCAGGCCTGGCTACTGTAACTTTGTGCTGAATACAAATTCTTGCCTCTGAATTCACAATAAAACAGCAACTGGGTTTGGGTTTGCCCCGAGCCACATAATAGAAATGATTGTCCTTCTAGGAACAAGTATGCAGTCTTGGATCCTCAGGTCTTTTGGCTCAAATCTAAAGGTGACTGTGTCTTTGGAACAGCTGGCCTGAGCAGATAAAACTTGCAGAATCAATTTCCTGAAATGTTATTTCAACAATTTTTGATTTTTTTAAAAAACTGTATCTTAACTATACTACACCTTATATGATGGCATTCTGATTGCCTTTCTCTTTTCCACACCTTCTGTGTATCCTGCTTTTGCTTGTCAAAACCCGCTGTAAACCCGGTTTGTAGATGCTGTGTAATTATCAATTAATTACATCCATCAGTTAGTTCAGCTTTATTCTGTGCGCTTGGCTGCTACAGCTGGGTATAGCTATGGATGCAAAAGATGTATTAATTTTTCCACAATATCTTTTTTTTTTTTCAAATTTACTAATTTAATTCACACAGTAAAAACATAATGCCTTAACATTTTAGATCTGCCGTTTCTATTGTGTGTTTTCTTTTGTTATATAATTTGCTCAAACTAGAATGCTCCTCACATTTGATTTTAATGATTAATGTGTCAAAGGGAAGAGGGGTACTTTTTTTTGGGGGGGGGGGGGGGTTAAAATCCAACATTTCTTCATTCTGGCTCTACACAAAATGTACTGTCCTGCTCAGCTCCACGTTGATCTACAGCTAAAACAGACTGTTATTCACATGCTTAGCAGAGCCGTTTTCAGACTGGATACAATTCTAACCACAGTATCATATACCAGTAATTTTATCCACCTTTCCATTAGAACAGACGGCAGACATTAATTCTTGGCCCTCATGACTACCTCCATTTGACTGATACATTTCAGATTTGCAGCACTGGTTAGAAAGGTAATCAATGAGCCCCGCAGAAACTGAGGTCATAAATAAAGCAACATGGTGTGTAAACAGGACAAGAAGAAAATGACAACCAAAAGACGACAAAGGAGTCATAATGACATGTCCACAAATCAGCAGAGAACTCGGCAAACTCAATACACAGAATGTTATTAAGGTGGCATTTACGCCTCATTTATGGCCATATTTGCAATATATTTTTCACTACCAAGAAAAATGTTTCATTAGGTTATGTAATCTAGACACAGAAAAATAATGATCCTTTAATGGTTCTTCAGAGTTCTGTGGTATTTCAGGGAGCCATCACTTACTGAAGAACCTTTTTATTCAGAGGACGGTTTCCAGTGGAACCTTTATTTTTCGGAGCATATGTGGTTGATTTTGGGGCATGCAATTAGGAGCATTGCTGAATGGCCCTGATTCACTTTGCTCCAGAATCAAATATCCATGCCAAGTAACTAGATATATAAATCTAAGTTGGACTGCTGGGATACATTATTTTCATCCTCAGAGGCTGATCTCTGCTAACTATTCTTTATTGAATTTTCCTAAATCCCACATATTCAGCAACTAAAAGCTGTAAGGTTTGTGAAATGGACTGTATTTACAGTGCATCCAGAAAGCATTCACAGCGCTTCACTTTTTCCACATTTTATGTTACAGCCTTATTCCAAAATGGATTAAATTCATTTTTCCTCAAAATTCTACACTTGTTGTCTAATGACAACATGAAAAAAGTTTTTTTTTTTAATTTTTGCAAAGTTATTAAAAATAAAAAACTAAAATCACATGTACATAAGTATTCACAGTCTTTGCCATGAAGCTCAAAATTGAGCTCAGGTACATCCTGTTTCCACTGATCATCCTTGAGATGTTTCTACAGCTTAATTGGAGTCCACCTGTGATAAATTCGGTTGATTGGACATGATTTGGAAAGGCACACACCTGTCTATATAAGGTCCCACAGTTTACAGTGCATGTCAGAGCACAAACCAAGCATGAAGTCAAAGGAATTATCTGTAGACCTCTGAGATAGGATTGTCTCGAGGCACAAATCTGGGGAAGTGTACAGAAAAATTTCCGCTGCTCTGAAGGTCCCAGTGAGCACAGAGGCCTCCATCATCCATAAATGGAAGAAGTTCAGAACCACCAGGACTCTTGCTGGAGCTGGGCGGCTGTCTAAACTGAGCGATCAGGGGAGAAGGGCTTTAGTCAGGGAGGTGACCAAGAACCCGATGGTCACTCTGTCAGAGCTCTAGCATTCCTCTGTGGAGAGAGGAGAACCTTCCAGAAGGACAACCATCTCTGCAGCAATCCACCAATCAGGCCTGTATGGTAGAGTGGCCAGACGGAAGCCACTCCTTAGTAAAAGGTACATGGAAGCCCACCTGGAGTTTGCCAAAAGGCATCTGAAGGACTCTCAGACCATAAGAAAAAAAAATCTCTGGACTGATGAGACAAAGATTGAACTCTTTGGTGTGAATGCCAGGTGTTATGTTTGGAGGAAAGCAGGCACCGCTCATCACCAGGCCAATACCATCCCTACAGTGAAGCATGGTGGTGACAGCATCATGATGCTGGGATGTTTTCCAGCGGCAGGAACTGGGAGACTAGTCAGGATAGAGGGAAAGATGAATGCAGCACTGTACAGAGACATCCTGGATGAAAACCTGCTCCAGAGTGCTCTTGACGTCAGACTGGGGCGACGGTTCATCTTTCAGCAGGACAGCGACACTAAGCACACAGCCAACATATCAAAGGAGTGGCTTCAGGACAACTCTATAAATGTCCTTGAGTGGCCCAGCCAGAGCCCAGACTTGAATCCAATTGCACATCTCTGGAGAGATCTGAAAATGGCTGTACACCGACGCTTCCCATCCAACCTGATGGAGCTTGAGAGGTGCTGCAAAGAGGAATTTGCGAAACTGCCCAAAGATAGGTGTGCTAAGCTTGTGGCATCATATTCAAAAAGACTTGCGGCTGTAATTGCTGCCAAAGGTGCATCAACAAAGTATTGAACAAAGGCTGTGAATATGATTTCTTAGTGTTTTATTTTTAATAAATTTGCAAAAATCTCAAAAAAATACTTTTTCATGTCATCATTATGGAGTATTGTGTGTAGAATTTTGAAGAAAAAAGTGAATTTATTCCATTTTGGATTAAGGCTGTAACATAACAAAATGTGGAAAAAGTGAAGCGCTATGAATACTTTCCGGATGCACTGTAAGACAACAGATAACAACCGCTTAAAACATTTTTAAGTGGTTGCTTTAAACTACATGCAGTATTCTCAGCTGCTAGTTGGCCTAAAAGCGACACTGGGGAGAGCATCCGCCCCACACCCGGGAGGCAGGGGTTCAAATCCCGGCCGGGTCATGCCAAAGACCATATAAAAGTGGAACTTCCTGCCATCCAGCTTGGTGCTCAGCAATAAATGGAATGGAGGAGGGAACTCTGTGGCGGCGCCTTGCATGGCAGCGGCCCTCTGATTCTGCACTTGGGGTGTGTGTGATTAACACTGTAGATAGGTAAAGCACAATCTCGTTCTGCTGTACATGATTGGTTGTACGGGTGAATGACAATAAGGATGATTTAATTAATTCAATTTTAATTTTTGAAGCCATTCAGTCTAGACTGAAGTCAGTTGTCAGAGGCACAGGGCATGTTTGTGGGTGTGTCCAAATCCATTTCTTTATTACAGCAGCCCCAGAATGAATTTAGTGATGGACACAAGGTGCAAAGGCGCTGTCCTGATGCTCTTAATTTTTCAGAGGTGTGTTTGGACAGCACCAGCTGTGCTTCCTCAGGTGCTCCTGTCAGTAAGAGCTACACAATTTTCAAAACACACCATTGCAAAACAGCTCTAACAATGCGCTTCTGATGACGGACCTCCTTTTTCCTGATCAAAAGCACCACAAGTGATAAAATGCACCAAAATACTGATGCGCACAAGATTGCATTTGGCCACAACTCTTTAAAATTAGCCCACTCCTCCTAGCCGAAAGCAGCACACCGTCTACTGGTAATTAGATGACTTGACAAAAATGTAAAAAACAAGACAATGCGTTGACAGAAACTAACAAAAGCACTGGTGCAAGGCACAAAACACGAAGTATGAAGCACAATGCAAAAGCCCGCTGTTGACTGTCAAAAAGTCTAGAGCCACATAGTTGGGTATTACAATTGGATAATCAAGATAATAAATCTAACTTCAGCTTGTCTGTTTTGTTGGAAACGTGAGATTAGGAAACAAGAATCCAACACGCAACCTTTTTCAAATGGATGTTTTCAAAATGCAGGATGGCACATCCAGGTCATAGTGGTCTGGAGTTTTAGGACCGTCTCTTTTCAAACAGTACATTACTGTGGAAATTTAAATGTTCACCACATTACAATTCTCACATATTGCAAGACCTCACCAACAGTTACCATGATTTATGAAAGCACCAACGTGCTGATGCCTCAGAGCCTTGGCAGAGGTATGCATTCTCAGATCATCACCAAAATGCTATGAGTTCCTCTCTAGCCCAAGGGCCACCTGTGGTAAAAATTTCATCCAAATCCATCTAGTAGTTTTGGAGTGTTCTTGCTAATACACTGTGAGAAGTTAAGAGCCTTGGTGGAAGAATGTGTTCTCGGATCATCACCAAAATGTTATGGGGACTTCCGGTTATGGCGGCCGCCTAGAAGGACACGTATCACTCTGCTCTGCTCCTGGAAATAAAGATTCGGCAAATAACTCTCTCATTTGGAACAGAACTTTTCCCAGCGTTTGGGTGAGGATATGCCGGTGAAGACTAAAGCTGGGAAATCAGGAGGGGGAAAAATTGAATCGCCGAAGCAGTCCAAATTAACAGACTTTAAAGTTTGTGGCGCAGTAGAAAAAGCTGCGGATATGGCGGATGAAACTAGCGGTGGTGCGGCAACTGCTGACGATGGCGGCACAGGTGCAGTGCTGGCTGCCATTAGCTCAATGAGAGCAGACTTTTCCGCTAAACTTGATGGGATTATGGCAGCGTTGGATGCAATGAGAAAGGAGTTGGGTGACTGCGTGGAGCGAGTGACGCAGGCGGAGCTTCGTGTTTCAAGTGCGGAGGATGAAATCAGCGGACTTCAAATAAAGGTGCGCACTTTGGAAAAAAAAAATAAAGATCTGGAAAATAGCGTTCTGGACTTGGAATCCCGGTCCAGACGGAACAACCTGAGGCTGGTGGGTTTACCGGAGGGAGCCGAAGGTCGTGATTCATGCTCCTTTTTGGAGGGGTGGATCCCGGAGGCGCTGAACAACGCGGAGCTAAAATCATCAGTCGTCTTGGAAAGCTCCCACCGAATTGGCCCACCGAGAGGTAACAAGGCAGCACCGAGGACATTAATTATGAAGTTTCTCAGCTACAGAGACAGGATGACGATCTCCAACGCAGTGCGGGCCAAAGGAGAAATTAAATACCAAGATCAGCAGGTGCGGTTCTACCCAGATTTGGCCTCAGGAATCCAACAATTAAGGAAGCAGTTTGATCCCATCCGCAAAGAACTGCACAACCTTGAGATTCGTCATGGAGTGATTCACCCTGCAAGACTTCTGGTCACATATGAGGGCAGAACACACATCTTCAAGACCCCCGAGGAGGCGCAGGAGCTCATCAAGAAGATCCAGGAAGAGACTGGTGTGAGCTAAGCATGAACAGAATATAGGGTAGAATATTTGAGCATTTAACTGATTAGAAGCATATAACAAGATTACAAAATATAGATTGTATTACATATTAAAAAAAAAAAAAGTACAAAATTGCTAAAAAATTTTGGAGTTAAATTGGAAAATTACAGAAGAGAGTTAATGTTACGTTATTAAAAGCAGTAGAGTTAGGGTGATTGGGTGGATGAAGAAGGAGTGGCTTTGGCTGATCCTCGTGGGTGTGGAACAGTCGATGGCTATATCGGGAGACGGAATTTTTCTTTTGTTTTTGGGGGGATTGCCACAAATGTGGGAAGGGGGAATTTGTTTGTGTGTAGTTTGTAGGGTGAATGTTCAACCACTCATTTTTTTGCTTTTCTGTTTGAGCATGTTTACACTGCAAGGTAATCCCAAACTCCCTATTGATCATAAATCAAAGCGTTAATCTTAATTTAACTTCATGGAATTGCAGAGGTCTACAAAATTTAAAAAAAACTTAAACAAGTTATGAATAAAATAAAAGACATGGGTTCAAAAATTGTGTTTTTACAAGAAACTCATCTAATAGAGGAAGATGTAAAAAGAATTAGGAGTAGATGGCAAGGAAATGTTTTCACCTCATCATTTTCATCCCGAGCCAGGGGAGTTATGACTCTCATACATAAATCAGTCCCATTTCAAGTGAAAAATGTAATTGGAGACAAATTTGGAAGATATGTAATCATTCAAGGATCTTTGCTATTAGAAAACATAAATTTGGTGAACTTATATGGTCCCAATATAGATGATCAAAAGTTCTTTGCTAATTTATTTCTTATCTTATCATCACTTACAGGGCAACATATAATAGCAGGGGATTTTAATTGTACATTGAATCCCGGTATAGATAGATCAATAGGACTGGACTGTACACACAATGGATGTAGGATGACCATTAATCATTTTATGAAAGAATTGAAATTGATAGATATATGGAGAGAAATGAAACCACAAGTTAAAGCATACTCTTGTTATTCCAATACCTACAAGACATTCTCACGTATAGATTATTTTTTGATCTCCACAGAATTAAGGTCCAAGATTCAAAACTGTTTTTATGATAACATCGTGATCTCTGATCATGCACCCTGCTGTCTAATATATGTAGATAAGAAATTGACAAAGGAACCAGGTAGATGGCAATTTCAGCATAAATGGCTTCAGGATGAGGAATTTGTTAAGTATATAGAAAAACAGATAGATGAGTTCTTTGATATCAATACTACACAAACATCAGCATGTGTAAAGTGGGAGGCTTTCAAAGCTTTTATTAGGGGACATATTATTAGTTATACAGGTTCAAAATCTAAGAAGACTCGAGAGGAGAGAGTCCAATTGGAACATAAAATAAAAATTCTTCAAGAAAGAGTATATGCAGGAAGAGATCCAAGGTTGGAGAACGAATTACTGATTTTGAGAGCTGAATATGACAAAAAATCAGCGAATAGAGCTGCCTCGAGTCTTCTAAGATTGAAACAATCTTTTTATGAACAAGGTGAAAAATCAGGAAAGTTATTGGCATGGCAGATTAAACAATTAGAATCTAAAACACCAATTACCAGTATTATAAGTAACGGACAGGTAGTTATAGATCCTTTAGAAATTAATAGAGCCTTTAGAGATTACTATGAAAAATTATATGATACCAAAAATGAATCTGACTTAACAAAACTACATGGGTTTTTGAACGAACTATTTATACCGTGTATTCCAAATGAAAATAGAGAGATACTGGAGTCTAAAATTAGTCAAGAAGAAGTTGGACTAGCTATTGATAATATGAAATCAGGAAAAAGTGCAGGACCAGATGGTCTTCCAGTTGACCTTTATAAAAAATTTAAGAATAAATTAACAAAACCTTTTTTGGAAATGGTTTTAGAAGCATTTCAAAATAGTAATTTACCATCATATATGAATAATGCCTTAATTATACTGTTGCCAAAACCAGGTAAGCCCTCTAATAAATGTGAAAATATGAGACCAATAAGCCTATTAAATGCCGACCTTAAGATAATCTGTAAAATTTTAGCAAGACGAATACAAGAAATTTTACCAAATATTATTAATCGAGATCAGAATGGCTTTATAAAGGGAAGACAAGGCTTCCATAATGTAAGAAGACTATTTAATATTATTTATTCTAATAAAGAAGCACCGGATACAGCTCTCTTATCACTGGATGCCGAAAAAGCCTTTGATAGAGTTGAATGGCCCTTTCTTTTTGAAGTCTTACAAAGGTTTGGACTTGGAAATAATTTCATAAAATGGGTTCAGATAATATATAATAATGCTACTGCAGAAATCCTAACAAATAACAATATTTCAAAATCAATAAAAATCAATAGAGGATGTCGACAAGGCTGTCCACTTTCACCTTTACTGTTTACTATGGCAATTGAACCTTTAGCGATGGCGATACGTCTACAGTCACAAATATATGGAATTAAAGTTGGACCAACGGAACATAAAATCTCCCTGTATGCCGATGGCATAATTTTGTTTATGTCGAATCTTAAAAAATCAATTCCGACCTTGTTGAATTTAATAAAGAATTTTGGGGAAATATCAGGATATAAAATAAATAAAACTAAATCTTCAATATTAATGCTAAATGAGACCCAGAGAAATTACCCAGCCCCTGAGGTAAATCAATTCAATGTTGTAAATCAGTTTAAATATTTAGGAATCCAAATTGTGCCTAAGCTAGAATCAATCGCCAGTGTCAATTATGAAGCCTTAATGACAGATATTGATGAGTTACTTCAGAGATGGATGTCACTACCAATGTCGATGATCGGGAGAATTAATATACTTAAAAGTAATATCTTACCTAAAATACTTTATTTATTTCAATACATTCCCTTACCACCACCTTTAGATTTATTCTCAAGAATTAAAAAAAAGTTAGTGGAATTTATATGGAACAACAGGAGGGCTAGATTACGTCTGTCTTTATTATATTTACCATTTGATCGTGGAGGTCTGAAATGTCCAAATTTTATGTTGTATTATTGGTCGGCACAACTGAGGTCTAAGACATATTATTTTTCATCAAATGATCTCGCTCACTGGACTGAAATGGAATCATACAATTTACCTTTACCTCTTCCCATATTCATATACTCAGATTCGGCAAAAAAATTACAAAAACAAGTTAAAAATCCATTTGTAAAGCATATGATCAAAATATGGTGTGAAGCTAAAAACTATTTAAAAGAACCACAGTTATTGTCACAATTTAGTCCAATATGGGGTAATCAATATTTTAAACCAGGGAGAGTGGACGCTGTATTTAAAGTATGGAATTTAAAAGGGATACAAAAGATTCAGGATTTATATTTGCCATGTGCAGAAAACATAATGTCTTTTGAAGAGCTGAGGATCAAATTTAATCTCAATAGAACACATTTTTTTAAATATCTTCAACTTAGAAACTTTATTCGATCAAATCAAAATAAAGCTCTCACTCGACCTATCTATTCATCCTTGGAAAGATAGTAAAAGAAAGGGTATTATTTCAGAGTTTTATAACTCATTGACACTATTTTCAAGTGAAAATTCACTGAAAAGATTAAACTACTGGAAAGAAGATCTGCAAACTGAAATTTCAGAGGAACAATGGGAATTGGCTTGTACAGAAGCTCAAACCAAATCAATAAATGTACGCCTTAAATTGATACATTTCAAATGGTTAATGCGGATGTATGTTACACCGGAGGAGTTAAATAGATATAACAAAAATATACCAGATACATGCACAAAGTGCATGGAAAGTAAAGGAACTCTATTTCATTGTGTATGGGAATGTAGATTAATAAGAATGTTTTGGGAAGAGGTGAGGGTAACAATTGAAAAAATAATCTCAAAACAAATCATATTGAATCCTAAACTGTTTTTGTTGGGTCTGTACCCAGAAAAGCATAATTTTAATAAAAGTGAAAGAACATTCATAGACCTCAGTTTGCTTAATGCCAAAAAATGTATTGCACTATTATGGAAAAAGACTCATAGACCAGATGTGACTCAGTGGTTAAGACAGATGTTAACAAACCTTCCATTAGAAAGAATAACATATATACTGAAATCAAAGGAAATTGTGTTTGAGAATATATGGAGACCTTTTATTGATTATGTAAAAAATTTAAACATAACTCTTGAAGAAGAAGGTGAATGATGTGTGTGGACCTTGTAAATTCCAAACTGGTGAACATAATATGTATACGTATGTATTGGATTGTCTAGACTAAACAGAGGAGCATTGTTGAAGATTTGATTTTGTTGGTGGTTGTTGGTGTTTTTTAGTGCATTTTTTTTTTTGTAGTACTTTAGTGTTAGTGTTTGATTGTTTGTATCATGTTTGTTAAAAAAAAAGGTTCAATAAAGATATTGTGGAAAAAAAAATGTTATGGGTTCCTCTCTAACCCACTTCTGGTAAAAATTTCATCCAAATCCATCCAGTAGTTTTGGAGTACACACATGCGCAGTGAGAATAATCACGTCTGTATTGTTGGCGGCAGCCAAGAGCCACCAAACTGATTTGAACAGCTGCAATCCAAACAAAGGAAGAGCACGGTGGGAGACATTTTAAATGGCAGAAGCAATGGAGGTACGTGAATACAATGACAATCAAGACAAACGGGAGCTTTTGCTGTTTAGTAGCAGAGGAAGAAAACAGACGGACAAAAAGATGGACATTTGTTCACCCAGTATTGGCGGATTGCCCAGTACTTCACTGTGGTGAGAGTTTCTGGGCGCATGCACAATTCACTGCAACCATTTGTGGGCGAGGAATGTAGGGACTTTTAGTTTTTAACGAGTTTTTCCTCGTCCTTCCTCTACAAAACTAAACAGCAAAACCAGTGTGAAAACAATCGATGTGATGAGTAAATGGTGTAGTTGCTGAATACATGTTTTTTTTTTCAGTAACCGCTATTTTATAATAGTTCAGCTCCACGTGCTGTAAAAAAAAAAGTGCTGTGTTGTGCTATAAAAAAGTCACACTGCCGCCTCTAGTGGCCCAGCATAGTTATTACAATACCTTTTTCCCCCATTTCATTGATGTTAAAGGTGAGTTAAATTTGTGTTTATTTCAAAAACAAAGCCTTATCTTGAAATTCTGGCAAATTAAAAGTTGAGGAAATATGGCCATACAATGATACAAGCCTTTAGTTGCACTTAATTTTGACTGGGTGAGCTGAAAAGCTGGTAACAGACAGACAGACGGACAGATACAACCACACACACAGAGAGACGCATTAACTGATTACCATATGCCACTCTGTTTCACCAACGCATAAATATTATTAGAACACCTGACCATCATTTGTGCCTATGCACCAAATGATGTTTCAGAGTACCCACCCTTTTTGGAGTCTGTGACTGGGGTGCTGGAGGGTGCTCCTCTTGGAGACTCCATTGTCCTACTGGGGGACTTCAATGCGCATGTGGGCAATGACAATGAAACCTGAAGGGGGGTGATTGGGAGGAACGGCCTGCCCGATCTGAACCCGAGTGGTGTTCAGTTGTTGGACTTCTGTGCTAACCACAGTTTGTCCATAACGAACACCATGTTCAAGCATAAGGGTGTCCATATGTGCACCTGGCACCAGGACACCCCAGGTCGCAGGCCGATGATCGATTTTGTTATTGTGTCATCAGACCTGCGACCGTATGTCTTGGACACCCGGGTAAAGAGAGGTGAAGCCATTCAGACCTGGTAGACCCAAACGTATAGTGAGGGTATGCTGGGAACGTCTGGCTGAGGCCCCTGTCCGGGAGGTCTTCAACTCCCACCTCGAGTTCGGTGAGGCCATGGAACAAGACTTTCGGTCAGCCTTGAAGAGATTCTGGCAAACTGTCCCGCGGCTCAGGAGGGGAAAGCAGCGCCCTGTCCACACTGTGTATGGTGCGGATGGGGCACTGTTGACTTCGACTGGGGATATCGTTGGGCGGTGGAAGGAATACTTCGAGGATCTCCTCAATCCCACTGATACGCCTTCCACAGAAGAAGCAGAGTTTGTGGACGAGGGGGATGACTCGCCTATCACAGGGGTTGAGGTCGCCAAGGTGGTTAAAAATCTCCTTGGTGGCTGGGCCCCAGGGGTGGACGAGATTCGCCCTGAGTACCTCAAGGCCCTGGATGTTGTTGGGCTGTCATGGTTGACACGCCTCTGCAACATTGCTTGGAGGTCAGGGGCAGTGCCTTTGGCATGGCAAACCGGGGTGGTGGTTCCTCTTTTCAAAAAAGGGGACCGGAGGGTGTGCTCCAACTTTAGAGGGATCACACTCCTCAGCCTCCCTGGGAAGGTCTATGCCAAGGTACTGGAGAGGAGAGTCCGGCCGTTGGTCGAACCTCGGATTCAGGAGGAGCAATGTGGTTTTCGTCCTGGCCGGGGCACATCGGACCAGCTCTTTACCCTCTTGAGAATTCTCGAGGGTTCGTGGGAGTTTGCCCAACCAGTTTACATGTGTTTTGTGGACTTGGAGAAGGCATTTGACCGCATCCCTCGTGGTTTTTTGTGGGGGGTGCTTCGGGAGTATGGGGTATCGGGCTTGTTGTTAAGAGCTATTCGGTCTCTGTACAACCGTTGTGAGAGTTTGGGTCGTATTGCCAACACTTGGTCGGACTCATTCCCAGTGAGAGTTGGACTCCGCCAGGACTGCCCTTTGTCACCGATCCTGTTCATAATTTTTATGGACAGGATTTCTAGGCGCAGCCAGGGAATGGAGGGTGTTATGCTTGGTGACCACAGGATCTCATCTCTGTTGTTTGCGGATGATGTTGTCCTGTTGGCTTCATCCAGCAATGACCTACAGCTTTTGCTGGGACGGTTTGCCGCTGAGTGTGAAGCAGCTAGGATGAGAATCAGCACCTCCAAGTCCGAGTCCATGGTCCTCAGCCGGAAAAAGGTGGATTGTCCTCTCTGGGTTGGGGACAGGCTCCTGCCCCAAGTGGAGGAGTTTAAGTATCTTGGGGTCTTATTCACGAGTGAGGGGAAAATGGAGCAAGAGATTGACAGATGGATTGGAGCAACATCTGCAGTGATGCGGACGTTGTACCGGTCTGTTGTGGTGAAGAATGAGCTGAGTTCTAAGGCAAAGCTGTCGATTTACCAGTCAATCTACGTTCCTACTCTCACCTATGGTCACGAGCTTTGGGTAATGACCGAAAGAACGAGATCTCGGATACAAGCGGCTGAAATGAGCTTTCTTCGTAGGATTGCTGGACTCACTCTCAGAGATAGGGTGAGGAGCTCAGTAATCCGGGAGAGGCTCAGAGTAGAACCGCTGCTCCTCCACATTGAAAGGAGTCAGTTGAGGTGGTATGGGCATCTGATTAGGATGCCTCCTGGACGCCTCCCACTTGAGGTATTTCGGGCACGTCCCACTGGGAGGAGACCCCGGGGCAGACCCAGGACTCGGTGGAGAGACTATGTCTCCCAGCTGGTCTGGGAACGCCTTGGTATCCTCTCTGAAGAGCTGGAGCAGGTGGCTGGGGAGAGGGAAGTCTGGGTTTCTCTGCTTGAACTGCTGCCTCTGCGACCCGGACCTCCGGAAAAGCGGTAGAAGATGGATGGATGGATGGACCACTAAAGCAGAGCAATAATATCTGGTGAAGCACCTCTGTGTAGTTATGGGGAATATAGTCACTTCTTGAATCCCTTTTGTCCAGTTAAATTGCTCGGTTTGAGCTAGCTCTTGTATAATAATAATAATTATAATTATTATTACTATACATTTTATCGATAGGCAACTTTCATGGTACCCCTTAGCGTTCCAGCCCATTTCTGGTCAAAGTGCCTGAAAAAACATACCCAAACTAAATTCAAAGCTGCTTTTCAGCCCCTTGCACCATCTTCATGGGGTTGGTCTCTTTCAAAAGCAAACACTAAATTTAGCAAAATAGTCAGAATCCCTCTAAGTGCTTCAGCCTCTGAGTAACACTGATCTAAACATACTAAATTTGAAGAAAATAAAGTTCGCCTGGGTGGGTTTTTTTTAGATACAAATGCCTGAAAATAACAT
Source organism: Pholidichthys leucotaenia (assembly GCA_020510985.1). Classification (NCBI taxonomy): domain Eukaryota; kingdom Metazoa; phylum Chordata; class Actinopteri; order Cichliformes; family Pholidichthyidae; genus Pholidichthys; species Pholidichthys leucotaenia. The sequence continues at coordinate 84,068,750 of CM035840.1, read as the reverse complement.
ACAGCTGTTATATACTGGCTGGAAAACAATAGTCAAAGTCAAAGTCAAAGTGCCTTTATTGTCATTCCATTGTTAATGAACAATGCAACAAAATTGAGATGCTGCTCCCTAAAAACAAACTATAAACAAACTATCACACTCACAGTTCACTCATGCATTTAACATTCTTATAATTACAACAATAAATCATGCTTGAAACAAAATTACCTAAAAGTTGAATACAATATGTACGTAGCAATAATGAAAAACATACTGAGCGATAAATACAAAAGACCAGCTTATGCACACAGGGTTGTTGCTACAAAATAACCTAAAATAACAAAAAATATCAGCAGTCTGTGTGTGTTACATAAATCCGTTCAAAATACGTACTGCTGCTGGGAAAAAACTATGATTAAACCTGGTAGTCTGGGTTTTATGGGATCTGTACCGCTTTCCCGAGGGGAGCAATTGAAAGAAATCATGGCTTGGATGAGCACAGTCTTTAATGATGGCAGTAGCTCTGTTGAGGTACCGAGACCTGGAAATCTCTTCCAGAGAAGGGAGAGAACAGCCAGTGATTTTTTGCGCAGTCCCGATCACTGGAAGGCTTTGCAGTCTGCTGCTGAACAGCCCTCATACCAAACTGTGATGCCATATGACAGAATGCTCTCAATAGCAGAGCGATAAAATAAAACCAGCAACTGTGCATTCAGGCCATTCTTCTTGAGGAGCCTCAGAAAGTGTAGACGTTGTCGAGCCTTTTTTATCGTAGCTATGGTGTTAACTGCCCAGGTAAGGTTGTGAGAAATATGAACACCCAAAAACTTAAAAGTCTCCACCCTCTCCACATGCTCCTTGCCTATATATAGAGGAGGCGGTTCACTGCTATGCTTCCTAAAATCAATAATGAGTTCTTTTGGGGTTTTTTGTATTCAATAGCAGATTATTATCTGAGCACCATCTCACCAGTTTCTGGACCTCATCTCTTTATGCGGACTCATCTCCTCCTGATATGAGCCCCACTACTGTTGTGTCATCTGCAAACTTCACTATAATGTTTGTGGGATGAACAGGTATGCAGTCATATGTGTACAATGAATACAAAGTGGGGCTCAGCACACAGCCCTGTGGTGAGCCTGTGTTAAGCATGACTGTAGAGGAGGAATGGGGTCCGAGTCTAACAGTCTGTGTTCTGTTTGTTAGGAAGTCCTTAATCCAGCTGCAAGTGTGAGTAGGCAGACCAAGATGAAGCAATTTGGTGATGGGAATGTTGGGAATAATTGTATTAAATGCCGAGCTATAGTCAACAAACAACATTCTTACATAGCTCCCCTTGTCTTCTAAATGGCTGAATGCCGAGTGGAGAGCTATAGCAATAGCATCTTCAGTGGATCTGCTCTGCCTGTAGGCAAACTGGTACCAATCAAAGTTTGGGGGGAGACTAGGCAAAAGATGTTTCAATACCATTTTCTCAAAGCACTTCATAACATTGGGTGTTAATGCTACTGGTCGATAGTCATTCAGACTGCTAATAGTATGTTTTTTTGGTACAGGAATAATGACTGCAGATTTTAAACACTGTGGAACAACGGCTGCCTTGAGAGATAAGTCAAAAATGTCAGTCAAAACAGAGCATAGCTGATCTGCACATGCTCTGAGCACCTTTCCTGGCACTCCATCGGGACCAGTAGCCTTTCTCGGGTGAACTGCTCTCAGTGTCTGTCTCACCTCATGATCCTGCAGGATAAGCACATCAGAGCTGGCATTCAATAACATCTGTGGGTCCGGGTGAGGTGTATTTGCCTCAAACCGTGCAAAAAAGCAGTTCAATTCTTCTGCCAGTGAGGCGCTGATGTCACTGGAAATGATGCTGCTGCCCTTATAGTTTGTGATATGGTTAAAGGAATGTAGAACCAAGTGGTATGAAGTTCAGGTAAAAATTTGGTAACAATAGGACAAGAAATGAGTATATTACACATCTTTTTTCTCAGGCGTCTTCATGCATCTTCAAACTGAGCCAAATGGAATCATGGTCATCCCCCCTCCCCTTGATTCTTCAACTAACGACTGGGTCAAGTAATTAATTATTAATATTATATTAATATATTAATTTATTAATATTAATAAGTTGTAATTATACACTGCTTGTTGCACAATGCTCATTTGCACACTGTACATAAGTCTATGCCATCTCAGGTTCACATCATCTCTGATATCAATATATGTACCACTATCACTTTAGCCATCCAGTGAATTTTCAGTTTTATTCCTCTACTGCCTGTGTGTTGGTGTGTGTTATTAGCATCCATTAGTATTAGGATTGAGTTACTGTGGTGTCATGACTTATTAGAATTGTTGTTTCTGTACCTTTTACCTTGGCATTTGTTCAGAGAGCAAAGTAAGAATTTCATTGCTCAGGAAATGTAGCATTTCTTAACTGTGCACATGATAATAAAGCCTTTGAATCTTTGATGTTCCATGTTAATTTTAGCCATTTTTTAGAATTAATTTTAAACTTCTGGTTTTTGTTTTTAAAGCTCTTAATGGCCTTGCTCCAGTTTATCTGTCTGAGATTTTGACTGTCCGTGACCAAGGCAGGGCTTTGGGGTCATCCAATCAGCTTTTGCTGGATGTGCTCAGGTCGAGGCATAAACACTGGGGTGACCGAGCCTTTTCTGTTGTTGCCCCCAGGCTCTGGAATAATCTGCCCCCTGACCTACGTGCTATCTCTGACCTGGCCCTTTTTAAACCAGAACTTAAAACATATTTGTTTAGGATGGCTTTTAATACCCAGTAGTGGTGATATTTGTCTTGGCATTTGTTTTTATTTTATTCTTATTTTTATTTCTAGGTATTTATTCTTATTTCTTTATGTTATTTGTTTTTAATGCTGTGTGTGTTTTTAATGCTGTTTAATTTTCTGTAAAGCACTTTGGTCACCTACGGGTTGTTTTAAAGCGCTATATAAATAAAGTACATCACATTACATTTTTCAAAAAGGTGAGTGATGTTACAATGCCTCTGCCTTGGATCCACAGACTGGTTTACGCTAGCTTTATGCGCATGCGTTATGCATGGGCTTTAGAGGGGGGAAGAGGGCTGAATACCCCCTTGTAAGGTATCCCTGAATTCAGAAATTAATTGGCTAAGCCACACGTCTATCAATTCCTTACTCTGATACAACTGGCTTGTTGTGTTCCCATTAGTCATGAGGCTGGACTTTCATGGACCTTTATCGCTCATTGGGTTTTCACAGCTTTCAACCACAAAATGGAGGCTCTATTGGGTCAAAGGAGCTGTCAATCACTTCTGAGCACACACCCCCATCTAGGGGGTTTCCGTTTCCGGTTCGACCTCGCTGAAATGATGTGGGTTTTTTTGCATAAAAAGCTAACCATTTTCAGCCGATTTTCAAACAAATGCTCCTATTTTATGGGCAGTTTTCCCCTTTGTCATCAAGATGGACAATAAATTTTACTCGAATGGCTCATTTGGACCTTTTGCAATGCAAATGGATCATATTTGTTGAACGATCACTCATTCAGGGATGGCAAGGAGGCTACTTTGGTGAGTCACTCATGTGAGCTCATGCTAATGCTAGCTGGTTAAAAGTTCTATTTAAATCCAGTGTTACCATTTTTCTGAAATCTGTTTTAATAACTAAATAGACGAAATTCTAAGCTTTCAAATGATGTAAGGCACGACTGCCTACTGTAAGCATGTTTAACACAATTCAGTGTCACAGCTGAGACTTTTAAACAGACATTTAAATACGGCCGCCTGCAGTATCCGGAACGTTAAGAGGTGGGTGCCTCGCAATAAGAACAAACAACACAAAGGAGAGCAATAAAAACAGTAAGAACAACAATAGTTAAATTAATATAACAATAGAATCATGTTGAGACAATAAAATGAACTATACTGCGTAAGCAATTTTGAATAGATAAGTTTTTAATTGAGATTTGAAAGTCTGGAGCGAGTCATTATTACAGGTCAGGTGAGAGAGAATTTCAAAGACAAGGGGTAGTACAGCTAAAGGCTTGAAATCACATGGTGGATATACAAGCAGGAGGAACAGCGAGCTGAGCGGAAGAGGATGATCCAAGACTGCAAGATGGTGTGTTGATGTGTAAAAGATCAGCGGTAGGAACGAGCAAGGTTGTGGATGGCCTTGGAAGTGAGGCACAAAGTCTTATAATCACTGCAGTATTTGACAGGTAGCCAGTGAAGTTGCTGGAAGTGATATGATTAATGGAGGGGGTTCTGGTGATGATGCATTCTGGACCAGGTGAAGTTTGTGTATGGACTTAAGAGGGAGGCCAGAAAGGAGAGAGTTGCAATAATCAAGGTGGGAGGACACTAAAGCATGAACTAAACTGATTATATTTCTGCGTGAGAGAGAAGGACGGAGATGATTAATGTTTCAGAGGTGGAACTATGGATAGTGAGTGATGTTGATGTGTAATGAAAATGAGAGTCTGAACCCAGACTCTTAGCCTGTGGGGAGGGAGAAACAGATGTATTGTCAATTGTAATGGAGAAACTGTTACATTTTATGAGTTTAGATTTTGAACCAAAAAGGAGAACCTCAGTTTTGTTTTGTTTTTTCACTGTTAGTTTGAGAAAGTTACATGAAAACCAAGATTTAATTTCAGAAAGGCAGGGGGATGGGAGGAGGGGGTTTGGTAGACAAATAGAGCTGGGTATCATCCACATGGAAATTAATATTGAATTTGTCAAAAATGTGACCAAGTGGAAGTTAAAGTTAAAATAATTAAAAGCATGGGTTTCCACCCATGGGACCCGGCCGGGCTCAGCCCGAAGGAGTTACATGGGTCCGCCCTCCAGTGGGTTCACCACCTGCAGGAGGGATCATGGGGGTCCGGTGCTATGTGGATTAGGTGGCGGTCAAAGGCGGACACCTTGGCGGACTAATCCCAAGCTTTCTAAACTGGCTTTTGGTACGTGGAATGTCACCTCTCTGGTGGGGAAGGAGCCTGAGCTGGTGTACGAGGTTGAGCAATACCGGCTAGATATAGTCGGCCTCACCTCAACACACAGCTCCGGTTCCGGAACCAGTCTTCTGGAGAGGGGCTGGAGCTTGGCCTTTTCTGGAGTTGCCCCGGGCGAGAGGCGACAAGCAGGGGTGGGTATTCTTGTATCGCCCCACCTTGCTGCCTCTATATTGGAGTTTTCCCCGGTGGACGAAAGGGTTGCTTCCCTGCGCCTTCGGGTTGGGAAACGGGTCCTGACCATCATTTGTGCCTATGCACCAAATGATGTTTCAGAGTACCCACCCTTTTTGGAGTCTGTGACTGGGGTGCTGGAGGGTACTCCTCCTGGAGACTCCATTGTCCTACTGGGGGACTTCAATGCGCACGTGGGCAATGACAGTGAAACCTGGAGGGGGGTGATTGGGAGGAACGGCCTGCCCGATCTGAACCCGAGTGGTGTTCAGTTATTGGACTTCTGTGCTAACCACAGTCTGTCCATAACGAACACCATGTTCAAGCATAAGGGTGTCCATATGTGCACCTGGCACCAGGACACCCTAGGTCGCAGGTTGATGATCGATTTTGTTATCGTATCATCAGACCTGCGACCGTATGTCTTGGACACCCGAGTAAAGAGAGGTGCAGAGCTGTCAACTGATCACCACCTGGTGGTGAGTTGGATCCGATGGCAGGGGAGGAAGCCATTCAGACCTGGTAGACCCAAACGTATAGTGAGGGTATGCTGGGAGCGTCTGGCTGAGGCCTCTGTCCGGGAGGTCTTCAACTCCCACCTCCGGAAGAACTTCAACCACATTCCGAGGGAGTCTGGAGACATGGAGTCTGAATGGGCCATGTTCTCCACCTCTGTTGTTGAAGCGGCGGCCCAGAGCTGCGGCTGCAAGGTGGTCGGTGCATCTCGTGGTGGCAACCCCTGAACCAAGTGGTGGACACCAGTGGTGAGGGGGGCCATTAAGCTGAAGAAGGAGTCCTATCATCCTGGGCTGCACGGTGGCGCAGTGGTTTAGCACTGTGGCAGCACAGTTTTACCCTCGGCCGGGGGACCGCGGGGATCATGAGATCGTGGGTTCGATCCCAGCCCCCGACCAACAGTGAGCTGTGTGGAGTTTGCATGTTCTCCCCGTGTTGCGCGGGTTTACTCCGGGATTTCTCCGGTTTCCTCCCGCACACCAAAAACATGTAGGTTTAGGGCGCTCGCGCACGCAGCGACCAGCGGCCGGTGGCTTGTCACCAGACTGCAAACCAAGTCTACCTACGGGTACAAATAAGTAACAAAAAAAAAAAAAAAAAAAAAAAAGCTTGGTTGGCTTATGGGACTGCCGAAGCAGCTGAGGTGTACCGGCAGGCCAAGCGGAGTGCAGCTCGGGTGGTTGCTGAAGCAAAAACGTGGGTATGGGAGGAGTTCGGTGAGGCCATGGAACAAGACTTTCGGTCGGCTTCAAAGAGATTCTGGCAAACTGTTCGGCGGCTCAGGAGGGGAAAGCAGCTCCCCGTCCACACTGTGTATGGTGCGGATGGGACACTGTTGACTTCAACTGGGGATATCATCGGGCGGTGGAAGGAATACTTCGAGGATCTCCTCAATCTCACTGATACGTCTTCCACAGAGGAAGCAGGGTTTGGGGACGAGGGGGATGACTCGCCTATCACAGGGGCTGAGGTCGCCAAGGTGGTTAAAAATCTCCTTGGTGGCCGGGCCCCGGGGGTGGACGAGATTCGCCCTGAGTACCTCAAGGCCCTGGATGTTGTTGGGCTGTCATGGTTGACACGCCTCTGCCACATTGCGTGGAGGTCGGGGGCAGTGCCTTTGGCATGGCAAACCGGGGTGGTGGTTCCTCTCTTCAAAAAAGGGGACCGGAGGGTGTGCTCCAACTTTAGAGGGATCACACTCCTCAGCCTCCCTGGGAAGGTCTATGCCAAGGTACTGGAGAGGAGAGTCCGGCCGTTGGTCGAACCTCGGATTCAGGAGGAGCAATGTGGTTTTCGTCCTGGCCGGGGCACATCGGACCAGCTCTTTACCCTCTCGAGAATTCTTGAGGGTTCGTGGGAGTTTGCCCAACCAGTTTACATGTGTTTTGTGGACTTGGAGAAAGCATTTGACCGCGTCCCTCGTGGATTTTTGTGGGGGGTGCTTCGAGAGTATGGGGTATCGGGCTTGTTGTTACGAGCTATTCGGTCTCTGTACGACCGTTGTGAGAGTTTGGTTCATATTGCCAACACTCGGTCGGAGTCATTCCCAGTGAGAGTTGGACTCCGCCAGGGCTGCCCTTTGTCACCGATCCTGTTCATAATTTTTATGGACAGGATTTCTAGGCGCAGCCAGGGAATGGAGGGTGTCATGCTTGGTGACCACAGGATCTCATCTCTGTTGTTTGCAGATGATGTTGTCCTGTTGGCTTCATCCAGCAATGACCTACAGCTCTTGCTGGGACGGTTTTCCGCTGAGTGTGAAGCGGCTGGGATGAGAATCAGCACCTCCAAGTCCGAGTCCATGGTCCTCAGCCGGAAAAAGGTGGATTGTCCTCTCCGGGTTGGGGACAGGCTCCTGCCCCAAGTGGAGGAGTTTAAGTATCTTGGGGTCTTGTTCACTAGTGAGGGGAAAATGGAGCGAGAGATCGACAGACGGATTGGAGCAGCATCTGCAGTGATGCGGACGTTGTACCGGTCTGTTGTGGTGAAGAGGGAGCTTAGTTCTAAGGCAAAGCTGTCGATTTACCAGTCAATCTACGTTCCTACTCTCACCTATGGTCACGAGCTTTGGGTAATGACCGAAAGAACGAGATCGCGGATACAAGCGGCTGAAATGAGCTTTCTCCGTAGGATTGCTGGACTCACCCTCAGAGATAGGGTGAGGAGCTCAGTCATCTGGGAGAGGCTCAGAGTAGAACCGCTGCTCCTCCACATTGAAAGGAGTCAGTTGAGGTGGTATGGGCATCTGATTAGGATGTCTCCTGGACGCCTCCCACTTGAGGTGTTTCAGGTACGTCCCACTGGGAGGAGACCCCGGGGCAGACCCAGGACTCGGTGGAGAGACTATGTCTCCCAGCTGGTCTGGGAACGCCTTGGTATCCCCTCTGAAGAGCTGGAACAGGTGGCTGGGGAGAGGGAAGTCTGGGCTTCTCTGCTTGAACTGCTGCCTCCGCGACCCGGACCTCCGAAAAAGCGGTAGAAGATGGATGGATGGATGGATGGAATTAAAAGCAAGGGACTCAGAAGAGAACCTTGAGAAACACCAGTAGTCATTGGAAAAGGGTGGGATCTGAAATTTTTGAGCTGTACCCAATACTGTAACCAGTTCAAGGGTGTGTCAGTTATTCCCATGGATGCAAGTCTGTCCAGGAGGATGTTATGTGAGATGGTATTAAATGCTGCACTCAGATCCAGTAGGATGAGGATGGAAAGAAGTCCAGAGTCAGGACCCATGAGGAGGTCATTCAAAATCCTAACCAGGCAGTCTCTGTGATATAGTGAGGACAGAAACCGCACTGGAACAGTTCATAAAGATTAAAGGTATAAAGGTGTATGTTGAGAGCAAAAGTGGTGTGGATGTTCCAGTGATAAAATACATTGTGTAAGGCTTACTGTACAGCTGTAAAACAATATACACATATACACCCTGTTATCCTGTTATGTCTGGAAAACATGGAATGACCAGCAGAGAGTGGAGTTTGTTGGGAACACAAACTTTATCACAAAGAGCTAATTACATATGGTGATACAGAGGTATTGTCGGTTGGGAAGCCTTTATATGTTCGACGTGATGACGTCACCGAGCGGCCGTGTCATCACACCAACACTGACCAAACCTGTGGTTTCAAAACACCACATCCAACCCCCACCCCACCACCACCACCACCGGAAAAACAGAGAAACACAATCAATTTACCCTTCCCAATTTGGTAATTGTAAACCCCAGAACTAGCTAGAGCCAGCGGGTGGACTACTGTGTGGCCCAGCGTGGCTGACTGGTTTATTTTGCTACTATGTTGGCAGCCATGCCCCTAGCTAAACACAGTCCTTGCATTGAGGAAGGCAGCTCAGTTCAGAGGGGCCTTGTGGTGAGCCCACGGTGAATGTGCCCCTGGAGGTGCGGAAGCCCACGGGCTGGGGTGTCTTCTTTGAAACCCTAGTTCAGATCCCACACCGTGCAAGTTGACTCCCACATAGCCGTGTCATCTGGGGCAGCCGCTCAAACTCGGCAAAGACGATTGGCATGCCACACCAAACCATCTCCCAGCTGGAAGGTCACTGGCCCCAGCTGTGCGGTGATCTTGATGGGTGCCGGTAGTGGTGGACATGGTGTTGAGGCCATCTGCAGGTTCAGTCGTTCAACTCTGCAGACCCGGACCCAGTCCATCACTGCAAGTGGCGCTCTGTTCAGCTGCATTTGGCATCATGGTTGTGATGGTGTGGCTCTCACATCTGCTGTGGGGTGTTCACCTGGTTCTGGTGATTCTGCTGTGTCCCGCTGGGTCACGGACTCTTCATCCTGCAGCTCAGCGATGGCCCCTGGAGGCTGATGGGTGTGGATTCGGAAGGCGTCCGGTAGTTCTACTGCGTTTTGTTGGGTCGCGGACTCTTCATCCTACAGCTCAGCGGCGGCTCCTGGAGGCTGATGGGCATGGATTCGGAAGGCGTCCAGTAGTTCTACTGTGTTTTGTTGGGTCGCGAACTCTTCATCCTGCAACTCAGCGGCGGCTCCTGGAGGGTGACGGCAGGTGCAGTTTCGAAAACAGTCTGGCCTCTTCTCCCCCTCTCCTGGGATGTCTGGTCATGGCGATGTGTTGCTATTGCCGTTAATAGAACCTGCGCCAGGTTGTTGTGTCCCGGGGTTCCCAATTGAAGCGGGCTCCCTCTCCTGCAGTGGCTCCCTGAGGCTTATGCTGGGCAAGGATATGAGGTGAATCCGGTTGCTTCCCCTTTTCCAGGCGTGCTCCTCCTGTGAGCATGGGACGGCTGTACCCTTTTCGTCATCATCTGGGTGTGTTGCGTCCCACTCGTCATCGGTCAAACAGAGTCCATTACTGTCGCAGATGGTGAAGCCCAGCTGATAGAACAGGTCTCTTTTCCACTAGCCCAGCACACCTCGGTACGGCTCGATTCACTTCAGTACGGCTCGGAATGCTTCTGTCTCCATTAGCACGGTGTTTGGCATGGGTGTTGTGCTGGGGTGGGTGGGTTTATAACAGCGAGGCGGTGCCACACTCCCGTGACGTAACGCACGCGACCCAAGCCAAACATTTTTTTTTTCAAAACTTTATTGAGAAGACCCAAGCAAAACATAACACATAGCTGTACAAGGCCACTCCTCGGTCTGTGGCTTTTTTCACCGTAAACGCCAAAAAGGACCGCCAGACAAGGGTACAGGCAGCGAGATGAAAACACTCTGGAATAGTTCTGCAGCTTCTGGGAGAGCCAAAGGCGTGAGGATACAAACTAGGTCGTATATGACGGTAAGCTAATGGTTGCTAATGCTAGTTTGCTATAAGTACGTCGTGCTACACTTTAATGTCTGCAAGTTATCGCTGTTAGGTACTAAAATATGTACGCTGTGTGTGTTTCAGATGGCTCTGTTGTGTGGAAATTACTGCTTCATTCGCGCTGGGCGTGCCTGTCACGGATGTGATCAGCCTGTCACTGATGTCAACACAGCTTCACAAATGAGCAGTATTGAGCTTAAGAATGTCTGTAGAAACGTTTTATTTCCTGTACAACAAATTGCTCTGATCTGCTTGAAAATCATGGAGAGACTGTTGAGACATCATGGACTTACCTGCTTCTGCAGCAGATTCTGAGATGGTATCATTGAAAAAAAACGATCAACTGACACAACTTGATCGCCAGGTTAATATTAGCCACAAAATATATATTCAAAAAGTAAACTTTACTGAGTTAGGTATAATAAGATATATTTGACAGTTATCATGCATTTTAGGCCAAAACAAACTTGATCTAGGATTAAAAGCAATTAAAATAATGTAGTCACAAGTTTACATGGAAACATGTACTGTAGAAATATATATTCTCTGCATCAACAATGTACTAGATATGCATTCATGTTGTATTGCACTGGGATTTGCACTGACAATAAACCTATGAAGTTTTTGCAGATGTCTCTTTTTTTATATGTGAAGGTTACCACCATGTGGCATAAATTAAATACTGAAAGATTGGAAAAGCTAAGAATAATCCAGCAGTTTGAGAAATCACTTTTGGTTTGGTGTAAGTCTGTCAACAGAATTATGAACCATAAAGCAGTTTGTGTTAAAATGTTAAATCCAATTAAACCTAATCCGGGGGCTTCCAATCATGTGTCATGTGGGGCCAAGACCCTGCAGGTTCTCTCTTCTACCCAGTCTCTTCAGCAGGTGTTATCACTGATCAGTCAGTGGAAGAAGTTCAGTGGAATCTGCTGTTGAAGACACTGGTTGGAGGTAAAGCCTGCAGGGTCTTGGCCCTCCATGGCACATGATTAGACACCCCCCCCCCCCGCAGTATCCAACTTTTACTTTCAAAATAAGTGTAAATATTTGCAAAAAGCAAACATTATTAGAAATATGTTATATTTCAATTTAATACTATTGAATATTCATAAAAAGCACACACATGAAAGGTAGCACCACAAGCAGTGGGTCACAGCGGTTTTGGGCAACAGCAACACAATTGTGTATCCTTTGCCAATCTGTCTGCTGTTATTTAATGTTTAACAGTTAAGGGACGGATGATTATATGCTCCAAAACTGGAGAAACTCTCTGATAAAAAAGCTGCAACAACACAAGTCACTTTTGGTTTGAATTAACTGCCAAATGACCTAGAAATAATGAGCTGAAACTTGTTTTTATTCGTATTAAATAATGAGACAGTGGCACACTGGCCAACACCAAATTGTATTATTTTTTACATCCTAGGGCATTTTGGATGTACTGAATAAAAAAATTCATGTTTTTCACCTTCAGGTCAACGTTTGGAACAACAGTATTAGTATTTTCCGTTTAGATGATGCTACACTCCTTCTAAAGTATTGTAATTCTCTGAATTTGGAATGCCGATAGAACATTCAATTTACATATACTTACTTTTTTACCTAATTTGACTTGTAAGCTTGATCAGTCTCTCCTGCTGCATTTTAAAGTCCAACTGTGCAACTTCTTATAAGTTAACATAAAAAATTTACCCAAAGTTTAGAACTGGATCATGTGGTGCTAATTTTTTATGATATTTCAATAAAAAGAACAGAAAGCTTACAAAAACATTTGTTTTTTGGTCTAGTTAAAAATTACATTACCTTTACAATGGTTGACCCCTGACATGATGATCAGCATAATTTTGATCAGACTAGGCAATGGAATTTCTATGTAATTATACTGTTTTATAATTCAGTGTTATAACAGACAAACCACACTTTCCAAAACAATTCCATTTTATTATATACAAAATATTAAAATAAAAAAAAAAACTTTGCAACACAACATGAAGGTTAATCGACATTTTATACACGCCGACCACTGAGTGCCTCTACCAGCTTCCCAAACTGGGTCAGGAAGGCTCGGTTGAATGAAGCCGTCTCTGCCAGCTCTGGGTCAGGAAGGCTCGGTTGAATGAAGCCGTCTCTGCCAGCTCCTGGGATACCCTCGCGTTTTCTGCAACCTCATTTAAATGTTGCAAATATTTATCATTGAATACATTTTGCGCCTGGTGGCGGGACAGATTCACATTGGAGAATCCGGGCGTGCTGGCGCGGCGGACGCGTGGGATGATTCTACAAGGAAAATGCACACAGTAAAATACAGCACGAAAGTGCAAGATATACAGAAAAGACAATAGTTTTTAACAAGATTACATAAGCTTATTTCAGCGTATTGTTCACATGAATAATTAAAATAAAAGCTTGAGTCCGCAGTGTGCTGCGATAAAGCAGAGCGATCATCATCCACAAATGAACAGCTTTTTTATTGCATAAATAAACTGAGCGTCTTACCGAATATATTTGCGAAAAAATGCACAATAAAAAAAAATTAAAACTCACCGTTAAAGGACTCCGATGTCGAGACCTCCCGGTATATTTTTTCATTCCGGGTGGCTCCGTCTAACTCGCGCTGGATGCGTTTGTCTGACAATGCAGTGAGCAGACACTGCACCTCCTTATTGGTCCATGGAACACCCTTATTACACGAAGCCATTTTTGATAGAGAATAAATGAAAATAGCACAGCAATACACTGAAAATAAACCGCCAACAGTGGTTGCGCGCTGAGTAATGGCGGTCGTGAAGATTCTTTTTTTTTTTAACTTTATTGAGAAGGTCGTGAAGATTCGGCAGAAGAGGAGAAGGAGAGGGGCGGTTACAACCTGACCAATCAGCGCCAGTTACGACCTGACCAATCGGCGGCGACCAGTCTGTTAACGTCACAACACGGCCCAGCTCAGCACTGCTGTACCCTGCCCTTGAGCGGGGCTGAGAATCGCGGCTGTTAAACCGTGTTGGGGCTTGTGGAAAAGCGTACAAAGCGTGCTGAGCCGTCCCGTGTCGCGCTAAAGCGTGCTAGTGGAAAAGGGCTTGATGTGTAGCCATTTGGAAGATGAAGTCAGGAACGACTCTTGGCGCGTAGCAGACCGTTAGTGTGATGGTCCCTATATTGCTAATGCAGTAGTTACCATACCCGTACAGCTCCGCTGGGTTTTTCCCCAATCAGGTGGTTGGGGAAGAACTTCTTCACAGTGACCCAGTTCAACATCGATCTCACTGCGGCGGTGTCAAGCAGGAGCAGTAATCTGGTGTCATCCAGCCCTACGTTGCAGAATGCGTACGCTGTGCCTCCGGAGCTCATCGTGTGGATGGTAGTCGTGGGTGAGTGAGTTGAACAGACTAGCAGGTTCGGTGGTGCTGCTGACTGGCAAACCTTGGCGAAGTGGTTGAGTTTGCCACATCACTAACATCGCTGCCCCCTTGCAGGGCAGGAACATTCTCTCTCTGTCCATCAGGGAGCCACAATTGCCATATGGGAAGCACCTTGTAGTGTTCCTCTGATCCACAATGTTTACCTTGGCCTTTTCTGCAGTGTCATCAGGCCCTTCTGTGGTTACAGCGTGTGTTAGCGGTGTCTGGCTTGGCTGTTGTTGCTGTACCACACCTAGCTCCAATGCTAACTGGAATGGTAGCCCGATGGTCCTGGCTAGCGTCATGTTGTTTGGCGCTGTTAGCATCTTCGCCCACAGCTGCGGGTTGCTGGTGTGCTCGGTGTAGTGTTGTTCATATTGTTAATAAGACATATTATTGTGTGACATGGGAGGTGGCTCCGTCTTTCCGGTTCAGCCGCCACCCGGACTATAAGAGGGCTGTGTGGAAGAGGGACGGTCTCTTTGACCTCATCTCTGCCTGATGGGAGCATTTACGCTGTACAGTGAGTGCAATAATAAAGTCGTTTTCTACTGCACCACCAGCCTCATTATTGGTTGGCTGTTATGAACATAACACTCAGCCAACTGGTCCCGCACCATTTCGTCCTCCAACAACCCGAATCTGCACATTCTAGCTAGGTGGCAAAGGTTATGGACATAACATGTGGCAACGAGGATAAAGACACGGATACAGGAGTTTCTGGCATTCGGACGTTTTTGGAGCTTTCTGGTGAGCTGCCAGTTCCTTGGGTGAGGTGGTTCGCCGCATTCCAAAATGATTTGGTGGCATTGAATCTTGGCGAACTGGAAAAACTGCGAGCCTGAGCAGTGTTAGTTCATAATCTAGGCATGGAGGGACAACATATCCTCAGCACCTTGGGTGATAGTGATAGTTTTGAGGACGTGGTTGAGCTAATGGCACATTATTTTCAGGCTCCTGAGAACGTCATCATCCGGAGGATCCAGTTTCAGCAGTGCCGCCAGCGGACGGGAGAGTTGGTGCAACGGTACGTTTTGGATCTGCGTCAGCTGGCCGGAGATTTCCAGTTTGGGGCTCTGGAGGAAGAGATGGTCCACAATCAGTTGGCGGAGCACACACTTTGTTCGGCAGCACGATCAAGGCTCCTCACACACTCCAGCAAATTGACATTACCCATGGCTGTCGACATGGCTCAGCAGTACGAAGCAGCAGATAAACTATCGTGGGACCTCGGTGAGAGAACTATGCTCCGGCAATCAGAATCACAGTCAGCAGCACAGGCTGTGGACTCAGGCAGTGACGATAGCGTGGAAGACAGGGAGGAATACACTGCAGCTATGAAAATAAGGTCCGCCCCGGGATTGCCCAGGTGTTTGGGTTGTGGGTCCACTAAGCACTGGTATAAGGCAAGAGAGTGTCCGGAAAGAGGTAAATGTTGTGGCAAGTGCAGACTCCTACATCATTTTGCCAGGGCCTGTAAGAAATTTGAGCGAGGGGAACGTCGATGTGAAGTGGACTTCCCCGCCACGACTCCTACAGTTATTCACACCGTCTCTCTGAGCACAGATGGCCGTACGTACTGTATGGTGGAATTGGATGGCGTGGAGGTGCCGTTGCTGATTGACACGGGCACGGTGAAGTCCATGTTGACCTGGCCTACTGTGAGGAGTTTTTTCCCCCATACTACCGAGTGAGAGGTCTTTCAATGCCATTTTGTGGATCTGGAGGAAACAGACTGTCCATTGTGGGATCACTAGAACTGACTGCGAGGTACAAGTCAGCGGAGGTATGCAATCTGTAGTTTGTGGTGACCGCCAGTGGCGTGAATATTATGGGCTGTGACCTTTTTTACGGACTAGGTTTCACGATCACCAGCGGTGTTGGAGAAGAGTGGTCGGGCCGTGGTTTGTGGGACCGGTCGATTCCGTGAGTGGTGGACGATGTAGTATGGGATGAACCTTGGTCTAGCATTCTGGGAGATGAACAGGACCAACCCCACCCAGGGCCATCGCGGGAAGGTCACGGTGTCACTGCCCCAGTAACCCTAGCTGAGGGAACTGAGCAATGCAGTGGGACTCCCGTGACGGTGGGTGGAGCCAAGTGGATGGCCCACTTTGCTTCCAGAGTTTGGCTGGGAGGTACCGAGAAGCAAGGGGCTACAACAGCTTTGCCGGCGTTGAAAGTGAAAGCGAGCAGGGCAGGACCGGCTGGCATGATAAACCGACGTGCCACTCAGGAACACTGGAAGCCAAGTCGGGCTCCTCAGGGGGTCGCTGATGTGGTTTGACCCAGGGAGGAGGCCCGGTCGAGAAGGACACTGGAAGCCAAGTTGAGCTCCTCTGGGGGTCGCTGATGTGGTCAGACCCAGAGAGGAGCCTCGGCTGAGGGGGGTTCATGGCAAGCAAAAATGACGGGAGGACCAGGGGCGGCTGCAGGTGGTGGCTGTTCGGGAGGACAGATACCTTCAGCTGTCTGATGGCTCATGGAGACACCCCAACGAGCTGCGGTGCGCCAATGAGAAGAAGGAGGTGTTGGGGCTCCGACGTGGGTCATCTCCAGGCGCGAAGAGAAGAAGACACTCTGGACGGGACCTGTCGGGACAGGTTCCCGGGGTGTGGTTTCTCCACTGGGACTGAACGGTAGTGGGGGGCAATGTGTTTAAGCTATGATGTTAATATGTGAATTGCCCAGGCTACATAGTGATTATATAAATGTGTTTAATGCATGAGGTTGCTATGGGAATTTCCCAGGTTATATAGTGATTATACTAAGGGTTAATGGCATGGTGTTGATGTGACTAATGACAAAGTTGTTTATTGAATTGAAGGTATAACCTGCTTGTGTATATGTTATATTGAGGGATTGTTTTATGCCTTATTTTAGGAACATGGCAGCTTTTTTCATTTAATGGACTATATATTTATAGAGACTGCAGAATAATCCGTCCAGCCATGTGGGGGTGGGACAGTAGTCCACCTGTCTCCCCCTAGTTTTAGCTGTTTGTGTGCATGGTTAGGCTCCAATTATTTCTGTTTAATATTAGTGTGTGATTCGAGCTCTAAATTTTGGGTGGCTCTGGATGGTGTGTGTGCATTTTGGACCTTTTGGGGGGGGTGTAGTGTTGTTCATATTGTTAATAAGACATATTATTGTGTGACACGGGTGGTGGCTCCACCTTTCCAGCTCTGCCACCACCCGGACTATAAGAGGGCTGTGTGGAAGAGGGACGGTCTTTTTGACCTCATCTCTGCCTGATGGGAGTGTCTACGCTGTACAGTGAGTGCAATAATAAAGTAGTGTTCTACTGCAGCTCCAGCCTCATTATTGGTTGGCTGTTATGGACATAACACTCGGCCAACTGGTCCCGCACCATTTTGTCCTTCAACAACCCGAATTTGCATATTCTAGCTTGGTGGTGAAGGTCTGCAATGAATTGTTGCGTTGTCTCTCCTGTCTTCTGTCGACATTGGTGGACCCTGATGCACTGCGCCAACACGTTGTCAAGTGTGGCAAAGTAGCTAGCTAGCAGCTCGACTGACTCAGCAAACAATTCTGTTTGTCCTAACTGTCATATCCCGAGCGCTATTTTGTCCGTGCTTGGGCTACACATCATTCCGGTCAGGCTTTGACAGCAGTGTTGTCATTCTGGCTCCCCGGGCTCTGATTGGTCAAACGCTCGGGAGTTCCCTGCTGTCAGGGCCTGAGCAGCTGTGCTGCATTTGCGGTCGTTAGCAGCCGGCTTTAAATGCCGGCGCCAGCGGCTGCATCTTGCGGCTGTCTTGTCAAGCATTTGTGTCAAGCATTCTTGTCAACGTTCGTGTCATCATACGTCTCCTTGTGTTAATCCATGATTCTCCGCTGGTGCAAGTGTGTTTATCATTGTAGTAATCGTTCGTATTCCTTGCCTTTCCCTTATCTGACGGTGAGCGAGCGTTCCTCGTCTCAGCCGTCATCAATCATTGATCTGTGTTATGTTAATGATTAGTCTTGCTGCTCAGCCCACGCAGCTAGCTACCTTGTCCTTGCCTTGAACTGTTAATTAACCTAAGTGCAACTTAACTGGTCTGTGGCATCTTATGCTGGCTCGTGAGGGCCAGACGTGACACTAACGTGTAGAACAGGGGTCACCAACTGGCAGACTCCAGTCCCGATCTGGACCTCGAGAGTCCTCTGTCCAGACTCCGAACCTTTTTAATATAATTTGGGGAGAAAATTATACTGTTTTGTTTTAACCAAACAAAAAAGCGGAACTCAAGTGCTTTATTGGCGGTGGCCACTCGGACATTTTGTGGTGCGGGACCTTGGACGTTCTCCGTGGCAGAGCCATATGGCTCTGCTCCGTGGGATACAGTGGGCGGACAGCCACGCCTCCTTCCCGGTGTAACCCGCGGAATGGATTTTTTTTTCACAGCAATTTCACGTTGCTGTGAAATTGTATCCACCGCCACTCTGGCTGCCTGCGATTGTATGGGTCTACCCGGGGGTTTGTTGACGGAAGGTCCCCACGGCTCCTCCACACCTTTCTGGGACAGCATCCCCGTTGAGCCAGCACAATGTTGTTTATGGAGGTAATTTCTGCGACCCTCTGATATCATGTCAAAACAGTAATTTGCTCTGTGTGTTACTGAACACGAAAAGTTCCTCACACATCCACCTCCTCTCTCTTTGTGACAGAGTGTTACCCAGATAGACACAGCCAAAGTTAAAAGGGTAAAAACATTGACATTAAAAAAAACCTCCAAAGGAATTCTGTACTGTGGAATTACGGTAATTATATTTTCTGTCCCTTTTTTAGGCTTACAGTTTGAAATGTTTTGTTTTTAAATACTGAAAATATAGTATAGAGACGGACTTTTGTGAGATTTTCTTTTGTAAATATTAATCTTTTTAAATGTATGTAATTTAGTTTGTGTTCTCCTGTAAAACTTTCCATTTTTAGGATTTAAGTGGTAGATTTTAGAATTTTAGAGCTATTTGTTTGGAGTCAAAAACACATTTAGTGTTCCCCTGTATTATGATGAAATTATTGGGTTTTATTTAAAATTGAGCAAATTTATTTGATTTTTTGTTTAAAAATACAGAACTAAAAGCAGCTAAAACATATGCTTAACCTTTTAAATGGCCAGATTTCATGGACAGGTCGCGCGCCCCTAATGGCACAGTGCAGCAACTGCACCTGTCAACTGAATCTGTCATCCCCAGCTGTACTGACGATTTGTACTGATCTGCCAGTTCAGAAGGTGGCAGCCACGCATTGGAGGAATCATGGCTGACATGGAATACACCAAAGAAGAAGAAATCCTTTTGATTCCTCTTCCTTTTTCCTTCTCTGAGCTCACAAGACCAATATGGCTGCCATGCATTGTCATGCATCGTCACATAAACAGCTTCATACACGAAAAATTGCTGCGGGATACAAGTGAAATTGACGTGGAATAATCATAAGACTTTGTAGATGTGGGAGAGAGTGCAAATGACCAACAGAACGCAAAATAACAACCACGATGGACAAAAACGCAGTGACCACGCCAGCAGGCGAGCCCCCCCTTCGCCAGCGGTGAGTGATGAATTTCTTTGTTTCTTTACATTGTTCTGATTTTCTGGTTCATATATTGTAGAATGATGTCATCACGTCATCACGTCACGTACGTGGCACACACACACAGCCAGGACTACTGGTATGTACACCTGCTTTCTTCCTGCATCGCTGAATAAAAACGTTTGTGAAATAACGCCTTCGGTGCCGTTCTACATGGTGTCAGAAGTAAAGCAGCGGAAACTAATTTTCCTGCCGAACTCTACATAGACCCAGTAAGTCAACTAATTATTTAGTCAGACGTTAGAAGCGTATTCTGTGGTACACATGTGCCTCCCCCAGCTAACGCTAGCATGGCTGATGGATTCCGCCGTCCGGACCCGCTTGTGTTCAACGACGAAATTGCAGAAAACTGGCGAGTGTTCGAACAAGAATATGACATTTTCATCGCGGCTGCCCACAACGACAAGCCCGACCAAACCAAAGCCTACATACTCCTCAATTTGGCAGGTAGCGAGGCTATTGAAAGGGAACGCACGTTCACCTATGCACCAGCTCAACGGAATAACGAGGGGGAGGAGATCCGTCCGGCAGAGTCACGGGAGGATCCAGAATGCCTAAAAAGAAAGTTCAGATACCTCTGCAGTCCACAGACAAACATCACAATGGAGAGACATGCATTCAACACAAGGAACCAAAAACCCGGTGAGACCATAGAGGCTTATGTAAGCGCACTCCGAAACAAGGCTAAAACGTGTGACTTTGGAGCATTGCATGACGACTTAATTCGCGACCGGCTGGTCGTTGGTATCAGCTCCGATAGCGTGAGGAAAATACTACTGAGAGAGGGCGATTTAACACTACTAAAGGCCATCAAAATATGCCAAATCAATGAACAAACAGAACAACATACTAAAACTCTAGCAACAACACCACATAGTTCAACAAATGTGGATGCAATACGCCAAGACCGCAGAATGCAAAAAACAGTTCGCCACAAGCAGTACAAAGAACATTACAGTCCCAAATCAGACTACATAAGCTGTACCAACTGTGGACATGAACATCCAGCGAAGAAGGAACTCTGTCTGGCATATGGGAAGCAATGCAATTACTGCAAAAAGCCCAACCATTTCAAAAACTACTGCAGATCGGCAGCAAGAAACAAGCAGTACAAACCTGTCAACCAAATAGCCCAAGCAGACTCCGACAGTGACGGCGAGGACTCTGAATCATTCGACATCAACGGGCTGTCACCAGCCGCAAATAAGATAAACACACTGTCTACTGATGATGTGAAAGAAGAACTACACTGCAATGTAAAACTCAATGGCAAGACACTCAAACTGAAAGTAGACACTGGCGCAAAGTGTAACGTAATCTCCCTGGATGCATTCAGGTATGTGAGAAACACAGAAAAAATAAACAAAGACAACAAGGCCAGGCTCATCGCTTATGGAGGCACGGTGATAAACACTGAGGGGACTGTGTTGTTCAAGTGCCAGACCAGTGACCAAAGATCCTACAACCTGCGTTTCCATGTAGTAAACGGCAAAGTGCAACCACTGCTAGGGCTCCCGGACTGCATGAAGATGGACCTGATGACTCTGAAAGACCAGGTTTTCCAGGTGAACGTGACCGAACCGAGCTCCTCTCAAAAGTGGTTTAATAACTATGCTGAGCTTTTCAATGGCGAACTAGGTTCACTCCCAGTAACCTACCACATGAAACTGGACCAGAATGTGACACCCGTCATCCGGCCCCCTCGCCGCATTCCAGTTGCCATGATGGACAAAGTGAAAGCAGAACTGGAAAACATGGTGCAGCAAGGAGTCATCACACCCATTTCAGAACCCACTGAATGGGTATCCTCAATGGTAGCGACACACAAAAAGGACACTGACAAGATCCGTGTGTGCATCGACCCAAGAGACCTAAATGAAGCAATTATGCGCCCCCATCATCCCATGCGCACAGTCGAGGAAGTTGCTGCACAAATGGCAGGCGCAACCGTGTTTTCTGTGCTTGATGCCAAGAGCTCCTTTTGGCAGGTCAAACTGGACCAAACGTCATCATTCCTCACCACTTTCGCCACTCCATTTGGGCGATATCGATACCTGAGAATGCCATATGGTATCAATGCAGCGTCTGAGGTCTTCCAGAGATCCATGGAGCAAATATTTGCCGGCCTCCCTTGCGCAATAATTGTTGATGACATCATAATCGGTGGAAGAAATCTTAAAGAGCACGACGAGAACCTTCAAAAAGTGCTCAACAGGGCAAGGAACGTGAAATTGAGGCTGAACCCCCAAAAATGCAGATTCCAGCTAAAGGAAGTCAGCTACGTGGGCCATGTCTTCACTGAACAAGGGTTGAAACCCGATCCAGCAAAGATCCAAGCGATCACTGACATCCAGGCCCCCCAGGACAAAGCTGCTCTACAACGCTTCCTGGGTACGATAAATTACCTGGGCAAGTTCATTCCAAACCACAGCAACATTGCAGCACCTCTCCACCAGCTCCTGCATAAAGACACAGCATGGACTTGGACTGAACAACAACAAAATGCATTTGACACTCTGAAACAGTGTGTGATGTCACCTCCAGTACTCCGGTACTATGACGTACAAACACCAGTCACTCTGACATGTGACGCCTCGCAGTATGGCCTTGGTGGTGCATGTCTCCAGAATGGCAGTCCTGTCGCATATGCCTCTCGCACTCTTACTGAAACAGAAAGAAAATATGCACAAATTGAAAAAGAGCTGCTTGCTGTCGTTTTCACCTGTTTCAAATTCTATGACTACATATACGGAAAACCAGTGATCGTGGAGACAGACCATCAGCCCCTGGTCTCCATCCTGAAGAAACCTCTCCACACAGCGCCTGCGCGTTTACAACGCATGATGCTGAAGCTGCACAAGTTCAACCTCACGCTAGTTTACAAGAAAGGAAAGGAATTGCACTTGGCAGACATGCTGTCCCGTGCACCGAGCAACGCCATAGCCTCACATGCCACTGAACGTGAGGACTTCGAGGTAATGACGGTGCAGCACATCTCATCCAGTCGTCAGGAAGAACTCCGCACACATACAGCGAAAGACACCGCCCTCCAGGCCCTGAGCAACATCATCAAGCATGGATGGCCAGATAGGTTGAGCAAAGTACCCGACACGGTGAAAGAATTCTTCCCGTTCCGCGATGAGCTCTGTGTGGAAGATGGAATAATCATGAAAGGTACAAGAGCAACAATTCCACAAACGCTGCACAAAGAATATCTCCTGCTGCTCCATAAAGGACACCCCGGTGCTGAAGCCACCAAGCGGCGAGCACGCAACATAGTCTATTGGACCACAATGACGAGAGACATTGACAATTTTGTACAGTCATGCAGCACTTGCAATGCCCTTAAACCACATCAGCAAAAGGAGCCAATGCAACCACACACAGTCCCAGAGCTCCCGTGGTCAACAGTGGCAACAGATCTGTTCGAATGGAACAGCCAGCACTACCTGGTCCTGGTAGACTCCTATTCAGGATGGTATGAACTGGATCCAGTCAAGAAAATCACATCACAATGTGTAATTAACAAGCTGAAACGTCACTTCTCAGTCCACGGAGTCCCCCACAAGCTGCTGTCAGATTGTGGAACACAGTTCACTAGTCAGATGTTCCAAGACTTTGCGAAAAGCTGGGATTTCACTCATGTTACCAGCAGCCCTGAGTATCATCAAGCAAACGGGCTGGCAGAGAGAGCCGTACGGAGTGCAAAACGACTGTTGGAAACATCCAAAAGAGACGGTACTGACCTGTTCCTCAATCTTCTGAGCATCAGAAATGTCCCACGAGACGGCACGCTGGGCTCACCTGCACAAAGACTGATGTCCAGAGAGACACGCACAAATATTCCCATCAGCAGGCACCTGCTTAAGCCAATGTCCAAGAATCCAGAGTCGATCCACGCCCACCTGTCAAAGAAGAGGCAAGCACAAAAAGGATTCTACAATCGTGGCAGCCGGCCACTTCCCCCGCTCCAAAGCTCCCAAGTAGTACGCCTGCAAACAGAGAAAGGACATGACAAAATTGGCATCATCAAAAGAATCGCAGCAGAGCCACGGTCTTACGTGGTGGAATCAGGAGGAAAAGAATACCGCCGGAACCGGCGACACCTGCTGCCAGTCACAGAACCACCACCAACAGAACCAGAACCAGATCCAGCCTCACCGGCAGACTCACCAACACAGAAGACCAGCAGTGAGACTGTGCCCAGTCTACCCGCATCTCCTCCCAGGCATGATGCCGTGCACACTTCCCCCAGGCAGGCCGCTGTGCACGCTCCTCCCAGGCTTCCTGCTGCGCACACTGACCACACGCCTGGCCTCCTCGGAGAGCCATCGCTCCCACAAGTCACCGAGACCCCCCTGGCCCGTTCCAGGTTTGGTAGACTCCTGAAGCCTAATCCCAAGTACAATACAGACTGATTGTGACATTTACTGAAGCTGATGTTTTTGTAGTTTCGTGTTGAAATATAGACATATTTACAAGCCAGGCATAAGTTCATTTTCAAATTAGATCAGTTATGTTGTGTCACGGGAATTTATTTTATTTGCAAGCCAGGCATTAGTTTATTTTCAAGATAGGTATGTTATGTGGTGCCATTGAAAGTTATTTTACTAGTTGTTTATTCGTCACAGTATACTCACTCTCACAGGAATGTGACATGTTTTCTCATACCAATCCAAGAGTCAGTAGTGTTCTCTTTGTACCAAAGTTCTATACTAAAGAAGGGGGATGTAGAATGATGTCATCACGTCGTCACGTCACGTACGTGGCACACACACACAGCCAGGACTACTGGTATGTACACCTGCTTTCTTCCTGCATCGCTGAATAAAAACGTTTGTGAAATAACGCCTTCGGTGCCGTTCTACATATACTTTGAAGATAAGATAACAACATACCCTTGTAGAGAAAACGATGTCAAAAAACAGAATCATTCTTTGTGTAAATATGTCCAAAGTCCACTTTTGACTGAGTTATGTAATTCGATATACCAGCTTCATCTTTATGCAAATTAGATGCGTAAATTTATTCCTATCTCAAACTTTGGACCATATTCTACATCTTTCTAATTGACAGTAAGCCATCATCTCTTGCAACTTTCAAGTTATAGCCTTGGAAATCTGAACTATTTTACTGACAAAAAGTCTTTACCACTCTTGATCACTAGGGGTTATGTCGCCAAATGGTGCCTGGGCCAGTTATTAATAAAATAATGTGTAAAAGCAAATGATATTGGCCTGCTGGAGACCGCTGTGGTCTTCTTAAAGAATATCCATGAAAAGATGTTCTTAAAAGCATGTTTTCAGATAAATTTGTCCATGTGACTTGTCACATTTCTCTTCCATTTCTTTTATTAAAAGATGTTTGAAGTAAATTCATGGGTTACTGCAAACACTTGGCTTTAAAAGTACCAAGCTGTCACACAGTGAGAGGAAAAAATCCTGAAAAAATACATCAAAAATTGTTTTCGAATCAAATCGGAGACCCTGAATCATAATTGCATGGTGAGGTGCCTAAAGATCCCCAGCCCTAGTTCGGACCTCAGCTGGGGAGGAAGGACTGACTTATTGGACCTCTTGCACTTTTAGTTGGTGACCCCTGGTGTAGAAAATACGTTGGCCTTCTATGCCCAGATTGTGAACCAGTAGAACACGCTTCCATACAGTACCTTGTCTAGCTTGCTCAGGTCCAACGCCGATACGCAGATGTTGAAAGCATCGAACCAGCATGGCCACGGTACAGGCGGCTGCCCAGGGGTCTCCAGAAACGGCTGTAGTGGCCTCAGACACACTTCCATAGTTTACTCTCATTGCCAATTGTTATGTCTGGAAAACATGGAATGACCAACAGAGAGTGGAGTTTGCTGGGAACACAAACTTTATTACAAAGAGCTAATTATGGTGGTACAGAGATGTTGTTGGTTGGGAGGCCAAGCGCTGAAGAGAAAGAGGCTATAAAATGGCCGTCCCTTACATTTATATGTTCGGTGTGATGATGTCACCGAGCAGCCGCATCATCACGCCGACACTGACCAAACCTGTGGTTTCAGAACACCATACACCCCAAAGAAGAGAGGGGTTTTTTTAACATGGAAACAGTACTTTTTATGTTTTTTTCTCGGTGAGATGGATTTATTTTGGACAACAGCTGGCTGGTGCAGCAGGTGTGGTGGTAAAATGAGCTGGGTGAAAGAGGGGTGTGATGCAGATATGAAGCGTGAATAACAGCAGTGACAGATGAGTTGACCTGAGCAAAGCCTCCTTCTCTGAGAAGTGGCAGCCTCAAATTACTTTGCAGAGCTTGATGAATGAGTGAACTGACACTTGTACAGAGGGTCAGATCAAAAACTACCGTCAGGTAGCAGCAGAGGTTTAATGAGCAGAGATCCTTTGTTCCTTCTGTCATCCCATTATCTACAATAAAACCTCAGTTCTCATCATTGTTACTGCTAGGATCCCTCATAATTGTTAGATGTGGTATATGCTGGTGTACCTTAGTTTTCACATTACAAAATATTTTTGCCTTTTTCGTCTTCATTTTTTCTTTCCATGTGAAAGTCTGCTTGTTCATTATTTAATTTCTTGCTTGTGCTCTGCAGGACTAGCATTAATACTGCTGGAGCTAATAAACACAATCACATGCATTATGAAAAACAAATCTCTCATTTGCACTTCTGAAAATTGATGTGACCTTCAGTGGGTTCATTTCCAGTGGATTAATTTTTTCAATGCTGTTTCTTTGCTGACAGGTTCTTGTACTTATTGTTGTTAAACCCGATCAGTGTGTGTGGGCCATCATTACTGAACATGTATGTATGAGGAAAAAGAAAACTATACTGTGATGGACTGTAGCGCTAAAGATACCGAAGAGAAAATGAGATGCTGCAACATACTTCTGCCTCAGTGATTTCCTCCTTTCTACTTGTAGGATTAATAAACAGTGAAGAGTGGTGAGTCAGACAAAAGCCTTTTTCTTTGGTTTGCAGCAGAGCCCATAATCTGTGCCCTGAAGCATTTACTTTTCAAAGGAATGGATCTTAATTTTAGCTAAAAACAGTTTGAATCTTGAGCAATCTGACTGAATCTAATCATCTACAATTATATACATTATATATACTGTTTAATGGAACCCTATTATGCCCCCTAATTTTATGTCAAACACATTGTTAGAAGGGTGGCTACTCATATGACCAAAGATTCAAATAATGAGCTTTCTGTAAAAGGCAGGCCAGATAACTGATGCATATACTTTATATTGTACATGTTCACCTGATCACGTGATGAGCCATGTATTGATTTGGCAAGGCTTTTTTTTATGCCGGATGCCCTTCCTGATACAATGCTACCCTCCCCATGCAGAATTGGGTCTGGCGCAAGGAGTGCACTGGCTTGTATGGCCAACTTTCCTTCCCCCATTCTATTATACTGAGCACCGAGCTAAAAGGCAGGAAGTACCATTTTTATGGTCTTTGGTATGGCCCAGCCAGGTCTTGAATCTATAGGCCCTTTTCCACTTGGGTCAGTTTGGCACAGTTTGGTACGATTCAACACCCTTTGTCCGCTTTTCTATTCGGCACCCGATGTCCTAACAGTTCTGTTTTTTTGGAACTATGCCAGTTTTATCAGCCCCGATCGAGAGTAGGTCCGAAGAGTACCGGCACTGTTACGTCAACCCACTGCTGGCCACTTATTGGTCTGGGCGTAGCGTCATGAGAGTGGGCGTTACGCTGACTTTTCAGAATAGCTTGCTGGCCGCCATTTGCAATTTTTCGTCCGTGAGCCTGTGAACAAGTGATATTATAAACAACAACGATAGAATGGCTTAACAGAAATCAGCAGAAATCAACACAGCGGTCCAGCAGAGTTTCCTGTGCGTTTCGGCTGATGAGAGAATGCAGAGGAAAGCAGACTGAGCTTGCAGTGGGGAGCACAAGCAGACGCACTAGAAAAGAGACGGAGACACACTGGGAATTAGACCCAGCCACCTGAATTAAATTGAATGTACAGCCACGACGCACCAAACTTCAGCAGTTGAAGCTGTGATATACAGGATGGTGAGTGATGTGATATTCATCCATCCATCCATCCATCTTCTACCGCTTTTCCGGAGGTCCGGGTCGCGGAGGCAGCAGTTCAAGCAGAGAAGCCCAGACTTCCCTCTCCCCAGCCACCTGCTCCAGCTCTTCAGAGAGGATACCAAGGCGTTCCCAGACCAGCTGGGAGACATAGTCTCTCCACCGAGTCCTGGGTCTGCCCCGGGGTCTCCTCCCAGTGGGACGTGCCTGAAACACCTCAAGTGGGAGGCGTCCAGGAGGCATCCTAATCAGATGCCCATACCACCTCAACTGACTCCTTTCAATGTGGAGGAGCAGCGGTTCTACTCTGAGCCTCTCCCGGATGACTGAGCTCCTCACCCTATCTCTGAGGGTGAGTCCAGCAATCCTACGGAGAAAGCTCATTTCAGCCGCTTGTATCCGCGATCTCGTTCTTTCGGTCATTACCCAAAGCTCGTGACCATAGGTGAGAGTAGGAACGTAGGTTGACTGATAAATCGACAGCTTTGCCTTAGAACTTAGCTCCCTCTTCACCACAACAGACCGGTACAATGTCCGCATCACTGCAGATGCTGCACCAATCCGTCTGTCGATCTCTCGCTCCATTCTCCCCTCACTCGTGAACAAGACCCCAAGATACTTAAACTCCTCCACTTGGGGCAGGAGCCTGTCCCCAACCCGGAGAGGACAATCCACCTTTTTCCGGCTGAGGACCATGGACTCGGACTTGGAGGTGCTGATTCTCATCC
This sequence comes from Pholidichthys leucotaenia, assembly GCA_020510985.1. Lineage (NCBI taxonomy): Eukaryota > Metazoa > Chordata > Actinopteri > Cichliformes > Pholidichthyidae > Pholidichthys > Pholidichthys leucotaenia. The sequence goes on along the minus strand of CM035840.1, from coordinate 84,040,477 downwards.
CAGCCGCTTCACACTCAGCGGCAAACCGTCCCAGCAAGAGCTGTAGGTCATTGCTGGATGAAGCCAACAGGACAACATCATCTGCAAACAACAGAGATGAGATCCTGTGGTCACCAAGCATGACACCCTCCATTCCCTGGCTGCACCTAGAAATCCTGTCCATAAAAATTATGAACAGGATCGGTGACAAAGGGCAGCCCTGGCGGAGTCCAACTCTCACTGGGAATGGCTCTGACCGAGTGTTGGCAATACGAACCAAACTCTCACAACGGTCGTACAGAGACCGAATGGCTCGTAACAACAAGCCCGATACCCCATACTCCCGAAGCACCCCCCACAAAAATCCACGAGGGACGCGGTCAAATGCCTTCTCCAAGTCCACAAAACACATGTAAACTGGTTGGGCAAACTCCCACGAACCCTCGAGAATTCTCGAGAGGGTAAAGAGCTGGTCCGATGTGCCACGGCCAGGACGAAAACCACATTGCTCCTCCTGAATCCGAGGTTCGACCAACGGCCGGACTCTCCTCTCCAGTACCTTGGCATAGACCTTCCCAGGGAGGCTGAGGAGTGTGATCCCTCTAAAGTTGGAGCACACCCTCCGGTCCCCTTTTTTAAAGAGAGGAACCACCACCCCGGTTTGCCATGCCAAAGGCACTGCCCCCGACCTCCACGCAATGTTGCAGAGGCGTGTCAACCATGACAACCCAACAACATCCAGGGCCTTGAGGTACTCGGGGCGAATCTCGTCCACCCCTGGGGCCCGGCCGCCAAGGAGATTTTTAACCACCTTGGCGACCTCAGCCCCTGTGATAGGCAAGTCATCCCCCTCGTCCCCAAACCCTGCTTCCTCTGTGAAAGGCGTATCAGTGGGATTGAGGAGATCCTCGAAGTATTCCTTCCACCGCCCGACGATGTCCCCAGTCGAAGTCAACAGTGTCCCATCCGCACCATACACAGTGTGGACGGGGAGCTGCTTTCCCCTCCTGAGCCGCCGGACAGTTTGCCAGAATCTCTTTGAGGCCGACCAAAAGTCTTGTTCCATGGCCTCACCAAACTCCTCCCATACCCGGGTTTTTGCTTCAGCAACCACCCGAGCTGCACTCCGCTTGGCCTGCCGGTACACCTCAGCTGCTTCGGGAGTCCCACAAGCCAACCAAGCTTGATAGGACTCCTTCTTCAGCTTAATGGCCCCCCTCACCACTGGTGTCCACCACTTGGTTCGGGGGTTGCCACCACGAGATGCACCGACCACCTTGCGGCCGCAGCTCTGGGCCGCCGCTTCAACAACAGAGGTGGAGAACATGGCCCATTCAGACTCCATGTCTCCAGACTCCCTCGGAATGTGGTTGAAGTTCTTCCGGAGGTGGGAGTTGAAGACCTCCCGGACAGGGGCCTCAGCCAGATGCTCCCAGCACACCCTCACTATACGTTTGGGTCTACCAGGTCTGAATGGCTTCCTCCCCTGCCATCGGATCCAACTCACCACCAGGTGGTGATCAGTTGACAGCTCTGCACCTCTCTTTACTCGGGTGTCCAAGACATACGGTCGCAAGTCTGATGACACGATAACAAAATCGATCATCGACCTGCGACCTAGGGTGTCCTGGTGCCAGGTGCACATATGGACACCCTTATGCTTGAACATGGTGTTCGTTATGGACAGACTGTGGTTAGCACAGAAGTCCAATAACTGAACACCACTCGGGTTCAGATCGGGCAGGCCGTTCCTCCCAATCACCCCCCTCCAGGTTTCACTGTCATTGCCCACGTGCGCATTGAAGTCCCCCAGTAGGACAATGGAGTCTCTAGGAGGAGTACCCTCCAGCACCCCAGTCACAGACTCCAAAAAGGGTGGGTACTCTGAAACATCATTTGGTGCATAGGCACAAATGATGGTCAGGACCCGTTTCCCAACCCGAAGGTGCAGGGAAGCAACCCTTTCGTCCACCGGGGAAAACTCCAATATAGAGGCAGCAAGGTGGGGCGATACAAGAATACCCACCCCTGCTCGTCGCCTCTCGCCCGGGGCAACTCCAGAAAAGGCCAAGCTCCAGCCCCTCTCCAGGAGACTGGTTCCGGAACTGGAGCTGTGTGTTGAGGTGAGGCCGACTATATCTAGCCGGTATCACTCAACCTCGTACACCAGCTCAGGCTCCTTCCCCACCAGAGAGGTGACATTCCACGTACCAAAAGCCAGTTTAGAAAGCTTGGGATCAGTCCGCCAAGGTCTCCGCCTTTGACCGCCACCTGATCCACATAGCACCGGACCCCCATGATCCCTCCTGCAGGTGGTGAGCCCACTGGAGGGCGGACCCATGTAACTCCTTCGGGCTGAGCCCGGCCGGGTCCCATGGGTGGAAACCCGGCCACCAGACGCTAGCCTTCGAGCCCCTCCTCCAGGCCTGGCTCCAGGGTGGGGCCCCGGTAACCCCATACCGGGCGGGGTACACTGAATCCTTGATATACAATTCATGAGAGTCTGTTGGATCGTTCTTAGTCTGGCCCTTCACCCAGGACCAGTTTGTCTTGGGAGACCCTATCAGAGGCAAATTGCCCCGGACAACATAGCTCCTGGGATCACTGGGGCACGCAAACCCCCCCACCACGATAAGGTGATGATCCATGAGGGGGTGTGATATTCATGTTTTACGTTATTTTTTCCAGCAGTGGAAAGTTCATTTAGGACAGACGAAAACTTAATCATGTTTAAACGATGACCTAGCTCAATGCTACGTCCGTCCTTGTATGTTGCTTTTTTGTGTTGACAATATCTGATGAAATAAGCTAGTTGAAATCCTGGTTAAAAAGGTGTTGTTGTTGTTTTTTTGTTTTTTTTTTTTACATGTTGCACTTTCGTGCTGTGTATGTACTTAATTTGTGTGTATTTCATTGTAGAGTCCAAACAGGATCTGCTTGGAATGGCGACGTTTTGACAGCAGTATTGTGACAGGTAAACAACACATCATATTTATAGTCAAATCTTTTGCTTTTTAAGTTAAAGTGTAGGTAAAGTGCCAAATTTAAAGTAGCACAATTTCCACTTAATATGAAAGGGACTGAATTGAGATTTATTTGTGTGAATATTAATCACAGAGTAATTGAAAATGAATGGCACATCCAATAGTAGCCACCATAAAATAAACCGCTTGTTTATTTATTTATTTTTTTCAGATCACTTCTGTGATCCTTTATGAGTTATATTCATAATAGTGTATCTTGCACTTTGGGGAGTGGGAGTTGTTCAGTCAACATTAGAATTTAGTTTATATGTGTAGTCTATAGTATTTCATCTTTAAACTCATCCAGTAAAAGAACACATTACAAATATTTGAGACCCATTGTAGTGCTTCCTTTTATATTTTAGCAATACAAGCACAAAACACTGCCCACACTTGAAACCAGGGCAACACAGCGGTGAAAGGGTATCCAAAATTAAAATCCTTGGCATAATAATCAATAAAAAACTGTGTTGGAAGTCACGTTAATTATATTAAAGGTAAAATATGCAAATCAATCGCAATACTGCACAGAGTGAAATATTTTCTGAATCAACCCACACTATAGACTTTGTATCATTCATTAATACTCCCTTACATGACATATTGTACTGAAGTATGGGGAAATACATATAAAACATATATCCAGTCGTTATGCTTCAGAAGAGAGCTATTAGAATAATAAACAAAGCTGCTTACAGGGAACCAACAAACCCACTTTTTCTTAAATTAAAAGCTCTCAGGTTGAAAGATCTGGTTGCCTTTAAAACTGCAGTAATAATGTTTAAAGCTAAGAATCTATCACTGCCCGCAAATATCCAAAAGTTGTTCCAAATAAGGGAGAAACAATATCATTTCAGAGGAACATTTATATTTCAAAAACCTTCAGTGAGAACTACCACTAAGCAACACTGTGTCTCAGTGCAAGGAGTCAGACTGTGGAACGCTTTTGGACCTGAATTAAAATCATGTACAACGCTTGGACAATTTAAACAAAAACTAAAGGAAGAAATACTCCAAAACATACACACGTGGACAAAATTGTTGGCACCCCTCTGTTAATGAAAGAAAAACCCACAATGGTCACAGCACAGTGACTACTTGTCACCCTTTAAATAGGCCGATTGACTGATCACAAGTTTGTGGACACCTGTGATGTTAATTAGAGGACACATCTTGGTTGAACATGTCCCTATGGTGACATTATTTTCAATCTTTTCTAGGGGTACCATCATTTTTGTCCAGGCCTGTTTCATGAGTTTGTTTTTTTAAAATAATTCTTTTGAACCACAGTTCAAAAGCATTGTCTGATTTTCATTGGTTAATTTTCATAGAATTTTTATTTATTACCACTTTTGTCAGATTCAAGTTATTTCTGTGACCACTGTGGGTTTTTCTCTCATTAACAGAGGGGTGCTAACAATTTTGTCCACGGCTGTATATACAAAACGACATGTAAAATCACATAAGGATTATCATTTCCAGTCTGTGCTGTGCTGTTGCTTAGTTTTTGTCACGTTTTGTCTTGGCTTTGTTCTGATTTGTAATCACTCTTATTTCATTTTCTTTTTGAATTCTTAGATGGAACATGGGTGGGCAATATAAGCTGCGGCTTCAGCCATCACCCATTTCGGATAAGTTATGTTGAATTGTATAATCCGAGGAGTTGCTGTTTAATTTGACCTTATTGGATTTTTTCCCCCCTTTGTTCTATTATTCTGTTCCTTTCTTTTAATCTAATCTATTCGAAATAAAGATTCATTCATTCATTCATTTTGCAAATATTTTTTAAACTTTCTTTAATTATCCACCACCCACTTCTGTCTTCCATCTAGGCAAGGGGAAAACGATCTACCCAAACCGGACCTTGCCTCACTATTTACAGAGATGCAGGCTGAAGATCTGCTGAACCAGGACCAGTACGAGGGGCCGACCAGTTGCTTCTCAGTGAGGCAGCGTCGCCGGCGTGTGTGACCCATTCAAGTTTCTTTTTTTTTTTTTTTTTTTTTTTTTTTTTTACAGTTTGAATTTTGCACATTCTAAATAATCTGTAATTTGCTGCTGATTGAAATAAACAATTTAGTGATTTACTGTATGTGTTTGCGTCATGATTTTCTATTTTGTCTGTTAAGACACCGGTGAGAAAAGAGTCAACTGTACGAACCATTTATCAGTGACTTTGAAAATAATGGCTCATTTTTAAGAAAAGCAACCAAAACAATTATTTGCTGAAGACTGTAAAACAAAATAGAGACATCTGCAAAAGTACAAAGGTTTATTGTCAAAATTCCCAGGGCAATACTACATGAATACATGTTTAGTTCACTGCTGATGCAGAGAATATATATTTATACAGTATCTACATGTAGTCAGCAATACTCAATATGATATATTTCCAGTTAATCCATGTATTTCTCTATGTAACCTTGTGACTGCATTATTTTAATTACTTTTAATCCTAGATCCCTTTGTTTTGGCTTAAAATGCATCATAATTGTTAAATATATCTTATGCCTAACTCAGTACTGTTTACCTGTTGAAATATATATTTAATGGCTCATATGCTACAATATGGCACCTGATCCATGTTTTGCCACGACACCACTGGCTGGAGCAGGTAAATCCCATGACGTCTCAACAATCTCTCCATGATTTTGACACAGATCAGAAGCTAAACATTTTTACAGACATTATAGCCACTTCGCGTTCGTGAAGTTGGGGTCACATCACTGTGTTGAACGTTAACGCCGACCGTTTGAAGCGATATTTTTGCCACAAGAGAGCCATCTGAAACACACACAAACAGAATACATATTTTAGTACCTAATATCGATAACTTGCCGACATTACAATGTTGTACGGCGGACTTAAAAGCAAAGTAGCATTAGCAATCATTAGCTTACCGTCATACGTAATGTAGTTGGTATCCTCATGGCTTCTAAATGCTCCAGTACCTTTTCCAGAGTGTGTCGTATTGCAGGTTTGCCTTCTGTTCTCCGTTTTTGCTTTTATTCTGGCAAAAACAGCCAGAGAACGCAGACACATCGTATCCTGCCAACTTGTGTTTTGCGTAATGTTATGCTTGATTTACGCCAGTTACGCTTGTTTTACGTAGCGGGAGGGAGAGGGTTGCGTCGCCTTCCTGCAACTATTTCCCACCCACTTCAAATGGGACCTAGTGCAGTGGAAAAACAAAGCGGGCCGAACTGTACTGTCCTGTCCCGTACCAAACCGTGCCAAACTGACCCAAGTGGAAAAGTGCCTTTTGACCTCCCAGTTATGGGGTAGATGCTCTACCACTAGGTTGCCATTCTGGTTCAATTTAAACATTGGGCCCTATTATGGCGATCTAGTCAACAGTCAATTGTCTAAGGTGCAGAGTGCAATTATGGGTGTGTCCAAGTCCATTTTGTTATCACGACAGCGCAAAAACGAAATCTGCACCTGACGAAAGAGGTGCAAGAGGTGGGTTTTGGATAATCCAATTCAAAGCGCTCCTGCCCTTTGCTTTTGATGAACAGAGGAAGATGATCTAAGGTGAATTGTGATCATGGCGGCTTGTTTAAAAGATCGGTTTTGCTCTGGCCAAAGGGCGTGCGTGTGAGCAAAAATACATGCGATAGTACACTGCTTAGCATTAGGCCAGGCACCAATTAAAGTTGATGCCCAGTCATTTATTTTAGAAGGAAGAGGAGGATATGATCAGGAACAAGATTGAGGCATGATGTAGTATGTGGACGGAATACTTTGTCAGTGGAGAGGTTTGTAGTTTCACGTCTTCAAACTGACACTATCCTGTGGGTTTCAGACATCATGTTCTCCAGTCAGCTCAGTGGAGAGTGCCTTTGCACTTCTCCAGAATGTTATAATCTGTTGTGCAAACACACACACTGTTCATTCATTCATTCTCCTAAAAATAAATGAATGCCAAATTTACAGTATAGGTAATACGCTTGTACATTTGTGATGGAAATGAAAAGAAAAAAAGCTATTCACTGTCCCATAATATCATAATTAACTTGATGGGTAACAATACTTTGATTAGATTACAACCATTTTAACTCTATCTAGTAAAATAATGGAAAATCCCAGTACATGCTGTGTTCCTCATTTCCCCTGCCCATAGGAGCATGCCCACGATTATAAAATATGCAGCCGACATAGCATTAACAGTGTACTTCTGATGACAGACCTATTTTTGGTGATCAGGAGTGTTTGCCAGTTTAGAAAGCTTGAGATCAGTCTGCCAAGGTCTCCGCCTTTGACCGCCACCTAATCCACATAGCACCGGACCCCCATGATCCCTCCTGCAGGTGGTGAGCCCACTGGAGGGCGGACCCATGTAACTCCTTCGGGCTGAGCCCGGCCTTTGAGCCCCTCCCCCAGGCCTGGCTCCAGGGTCTGGTCACTTCCTCAAGTGGAAGGCCTGGACGCCTTCCACTTGAGGTGTTTCAGGCATGTCCCACTGGGAGGAGACCCCGGGGCAGACCCAGGACTCGGTGGAGAGACTATGTCTCCCAGCTGGTCTGGGAACGCCTTGGTATCCTCTCTGAAGAGCTGCAGCAGGTGGCTGGGGAGAGGGAAGTCTGGGCTTCTCTGCTTGAACTGCTGCCTCCGCGACCTGGACCTCCGGAAAAGCGGTAGAAGATGGATGGATGGATGGAGGAGTGTATTGACATGAAATGCACTAAAATAGCAATGCGCTGAGATTGTGCCAGTGCCACATTTCTTTTAAATAAGTCTGTACCGTGCAGCGTAAATTGGGCACACAGTCTACTGGTAATTAGATGGTGTGATGCAAAGTGTGTAAACCAGATTATACATTGGCAGAGACTAACAAATCCACCTGCTTTAAACAGAAAGCATGGTGCAAAAGCACACCACAGACTGTCGAAATAGCGCCCAATATCAGTTTGGGTTTTTTTTTTCAGAGAAAGTTTGTCAGTACCAGTATCTTGTCATATACAGTGAATCATGCAAAGCTAATCTACAGTCGGAGAATTCAGTTGAAAATTGACATTATAGACCAATTTTAAGTTAAAGCATTTTATTACAACTTCATATCTGAATCAATCTTTTATTTATTCATCAAATACTTGCATTACTTGATGACAACTATTAAAAAGAAAACTACCATTTTCCTACTGCCACAGCTCATTTGGTCAACCAGCAATTAAAAATCAACATAGTGCAGTTATCCAAAACTGTCATTTTGCTGCATGAGTAGTAATTAGAGTTTTAAACAGCTATTGCCTGGGTTTGACTCACTTTGAATTTTAGGAAGTTAGTGCTTGACTCAAAGCTCAAAATTCTTAGTCGGGGTTTACTACCGATGTAATGACCCATGTACAGTCTGGAGGTGGGTAGTAACACATTTACTCAAGTAAAATTTTCACCAGTGTACTACCGTGAGTAGTTTAATTACAGGATGCTTTTAGCTTACTTCAGAACGTTTTTTTTAATGTACTTTTATTTAAGTACACTTGATTTATTCTTTCAGTTACTCTTTTCAATTATTCAGCATTCAGTATACTTACATTTTTCCTCTTCTGTTTCTGCAGGGTTGCCAGTTCTTCAGCAGGTGCACATTTCCATTCAGTAAATCATTGTTCAAACTCCTTTTAAACAGTCTCCTCTCAGTGTCTATATTTTGGGTCCGTTAAGCAAAACTTGTCAGTTTTTCTTGAGCACAGTTTTGCAGGACCCACCTCTGCACACAGCTGAACTAGACAACTGTATAGAGGATTGTGCTCTATAGTGACTTTTTTTGAAAAGTGTGATCAAATCTAAATATTTCCATTTAAAAGCATGAAGTCGTCAACATTCACCATGACTGTTTCTCCAGCCTCCCACACTCCCACACAGCCTGCTGACCCTGGCCTTCCAGCGCCTTCAGATCAGCACTGTGAGGACACCAGAAAGGCATCTGTACAAACACACACCAACACACAAGAGTGGATCAACAGAGAACATCCCTTCAAACTCCACCGATTTATATTTGCTTTTGCATGTATTGCTACATCTGCTTTCATCTGCTGACTTTATCCTGCTGTACCCTGCTCGCCTTGGCAAGCTGGCCAGTTTGCTCTGAGTGTTTATGCTGAGAGACACTGTATTTATTCAGGGGTGTGTGTGTGTGTGTGTGTGTGTGTGTGTGTGTGTGTGTGTGTGTGTGTGTGTGTGTGTGTGTTTTAAGATGAAACTGAAAAAGTCTACATCCAGTGAAGCCCCAAGTTGCCTCAGCTTTTATCCCTTATCCCATGGCATGTTCACAAGTGCAACTGTGATAACAAACTGTAAAGGCTCAAACTTGCTCTGAGGAAACATTTACACAGTTATACTGAATGTTATGTCTGTGTTGTTGAGGTAAAGCAGAGGGACAACTTCATAATTTGGGAACAACTTTAGGAAGTAACTCTGAGAACCAAATCAAAAGGACAAATTGCACAGGCTTTGCCAAATATGTAATCACTGGATCAGCTGCTTGGTGACAATAAATGGCCAAACAATGAGTGAGGAAAGTGAACTGATTCATGCATCGACCTCCCTTGCCATAAGCCTTCATAGGAGTTGGCTGCTCTAATATCATCATGTATGCTGACATGACATACTGATAGTCTTAGACAGTATCAAGATATTATAGTCATTACAGTCACCACTCTTAGAGGATGTTCATTCATCTGTTTTATTTTGTAGAAAAAAAAAAATCACATATGGCATGAAACTTATCGAACAGCTGGATATTCTGCCTCTGTAAAGGATACCTTGTAAATACTGAATAAAATTTACTTTTTTCAGATGAAGCAGAGGGAGGAAATTATGGAATTGTTTGATCTTGAGGCGAGGGGGGGTGAACCATCACCCCAAAGCATCACAATTCGTGCTCTGTTGCACCTCCTCTGGATTTTATGACAGCTTGAGTTCTTTGAAGCATGGACTTCACAAATTAAAATCAATAAGTATGAAGAAGTTAATGTTTTATTTTGCAAGATAATTCAACAAGTGTTCTCAATATTCATTACAGGCAGAGTAAAACATTTCAAGCCATTCTGATTTAATATTGATAATTATGATTATAGATGTTAAAATTAAATTATAAACCATGATGCTGATTGATGAAGAACCTATACTGGTCTTGCAGTCATCACTATTAACCATATCATTGCTGAGCACCTTTCCTATGATGATGTCATTGACGACTTTGCATCAAGGAAAACAAGAAAGGTCAGTCTTTAGATTGCAGTTGGGGGGGAGGCAGGGAGATGGTCTACCTAGGGCGTCATACAAGCCAGGACCGCCACTAGACATGACAGTGATTCCCTTTACTGTCCATTTGTTTTTCCATTTATTTTGTACATTTTTCTATCTTCAAGGCATATTGCTTTCAGCTTTCTGACATTTTTCTTGCTTACTTGTTTGTTTCCTTTCATAAGCTTCCCATTTTTATTCCCTCCTTTCATCGCCTGTCCTGTGTCCCACATTGTTGGATGTCTGTACCCCTGTGCCTCTTAAACTGTTTCAACCTCCTTTCTTGAAGCTAAGCCAGATTTTTGTTCTGCCTGCTGATCTGCTTTTGGTCTTGTTTGCTACTGCTGACATCTTTCCACTCGCTGACATGTATCCTTCCTGTTGACAAAGACTATAAGCCTGCTTTGATCCTGCAGCTTTGTGTGATGGTGTCAGCAAAGACAGTTGAAAGTGTGAAGTATTTTTCCCCCATCAGTTTTACTGAACACGCACACAAAAATCTATTTTTTTTTATAAATCATGCCTGTGTATCATATCTCTAGGACTGCATGGACCTTGAATGCATGGATCATAAAGAGAACCAGACCAGCCGTTTCCAGTCCTGTGTACTTCTCTCCATATGTTTCCAGTTTGTGTGCGTATTGCTGAGAAGCAGAGAAATATCTGAGACCACCCGGTGATGATGTAATTATCTGAGGCAGGATGTGCATTAGAGGGGATTGAAGCACAGGGGACTCTACCTCTACCTCCATGCACTAATGTAACCACCTGACTATAGTCATCAGAGTGAACTCTAACTGCACTCTCACTGTTTAAAAACACATAAGGGAAAATGCCCCGAAGACCAAATCTAGGTAGCCATCTTTCTCTACTCGAGTAGATATGTCTCTATGAATCTGCCACAACACTAAAGATTCAATTTTGTGCAACATGGTGTTTTTATAAGTTTTATAATTACAAGTGCAGTGCCCGTATGACCCCGTGTGGACTGGTGACATCAAAGAAGTGAAGCTTGCACTAAAGAATAGATGGCACCTATTAAGGACACCTAAGGAGTTCTTATAAGGAGTTCTGAACAGCTCCTTATAAGGTGTTGTTCAGTCATAGAATTATGGTCACATAACCATACCTTATCTTATAAGGAGTTCGTATAAGGAGTTCTGAACAACTCCTTATCAGGTCTTCTAAGGAAGACCCGGTTCCAGAGCTCGGATAGTGCCCAAATTGTTATCATTTTATCCCATCAGCCTCTAGAGCCCACCCTGTGAATTTCAGCCCCCAACTCCCAGCAGTTATACCTTTTCCACCTCTGTGTTCATTTAATATGGTTTAATTGTTCTCAAGGTTGTCATAGCCGGGGGGTGGTGCTGGAGATAAGCTCACAGTGCTTATAAAATGTTCCTTATTGCGTGCGTCTCAAATAGCCTCTGACAACCAAGTCCAGCTCCTGGCCTGCTCGTGTGGCTTGGTCTCAAGTCCAGTGGAACTGCTTTTACTGACAGGAGAAGGGGCAAGGGTGGGTCTCTGGCACCTTAAAACCAGTTGCTTCGGGTAGATGGGGCTCGCTAACCTGGGAGGGTAGCCCATCTAGGGAAAGAAAACCCTGATTTCAAACCTCCGCTGCCTTGCGGCATACCTGGTCACAGGAAAGGCTTCAGGAGTCAACCCTGAAGAAAAGTCCGGAGTCGGAGTCCCTAAGGCGGTCCGTTGCTGTATTCAGCATTGTTCTGGCAACTCCTGCAACACTGCTGGTGCCAAACTGTATCAGCTTTGTTGTTCCTTTGGATCCACCACCAGTGTGGAGAGGTGGGACCTACTACCTGGGCAACAGTTGGTTCTCCACATTACTCTGTCCTGGCTTGCACCCTGGAGAGGACACTTCAACTTTGCCTCACAGTATCAAAACAACAAGGGAAGCAGCAGTCTACCAGTGATAAGCCATAGTGCTCGAGTGGCGTAGAGTATAGCGCTATGGGTTGCTTCCAACAGTGGGAGGAATTTTCGGATCTCATTGGACAGTTACCACCTGCCTGAAGGTGGGTATCCCCCAGCCAGACAGGTACTGTCCCGCCACAGTCTGCCTTCCTCATTGGGTGCATGGGGATTAGGATAAAACCAACAAGCAGGCTGCAACTATCACAACAGGCAAGAAAGAAAACATCCAAACACACGAGACCACCTCTTAAACTTGGAACCTGGAACGTCCACACTATAGGGCCTTTTCCACTAGCACGCTTTAGCGCGACACGGGACGGCTCAGCACGCTTTGTACGCTTTTCCACAAGCCCCAACACGGTTTAACAGACGCAATTCTCAGCCCCGCTGAAGGGCAGGGTACAGCAGTGCTGAGCTGGGCCGTGTTGTGACGTTAACAGACTGGTCGCCGCTGATTGGTCAGGTCGTAACCGGCGCTGATTGGTCAGGTTGGAACCGCCCCTCTCCTCCTCCTCATCTACCAAATCTTCACGACCTTCTCAATAAAGTTTTTGAAAAAAAAAAAAAAAAAGAATCTTCACGACCGCCTTTACTCAGCACGCAACCACTGTTGGCGGTTCCTTTCAGTGTATTGCTGTGCTATTTTCATTTATTTTCTATCAAAAATGGCTTCGCGTAATAAGGGTGTTCCATGGAGCAGTAAGGAGCTGCAGTGTCTGTTCACTGCATCGTCAGACGAACGTATTCAGCGCGAGTTAGACGGAGCGGCCCGGAATGAAAAAATATACCGGGAGGTCTCGACATCGGAGTCCTTTAACGGTGAGTTTTAATTTTTTTTTATTGTGCGTTTTTTCGCAAATATATTCGGTAAGACGCTCAGTTTATTTATGCAATAAAAAAGCTGTTCATTTGTGGATGATGATCGCTGCTTAATTGCAGCACACTGCGGACTCAAGCTTTTATTTTAATTATTCATGTGAACAATACGCTGAAATAAGCTTATGTATTCTTGTTAAAAACTATTGTGCTGTATTTTATTGTGTGCATTTTCCTTGTAGAATCATCCCACGCGTCCGCCGTGACAGCCCGTCTGGATTATTCAACCGAGCCTTCCTGACCCACAGCTGGCAGAGACGCCTTCATTCATCCGAGTCGTGACCCAGTTTGGGAAGCTGGTGTAGAGACTCAGTGGTCGGCGTGTATAAAATGTCGATTAACCTTCATGTTGTGTTGCAAAGTTTTTTTTTTCTTTTAATATTTTGTATATAATAAAATGGAATTGTTTTGGAAAGTGTGGTTTGTCTGTTATAACACTGAATTATAAAACAGTATAATTTCATAGAAATTCCATTGCCTAATCTGATCAAAATGATACTGATCTTCCTGTCAGGGTCAACCATTGTAAAGGTAATGTAATTTTTAACTAGACCAAAAAACAAATGTTTTTGTAAGCTTTCTGTTCTTTTTATTGAAATATCATAAAAAATTAGCCCCACATGATCCAGTTCTAAACTTTGGGTACATTTTTTATGTTAACTTATAAGAAGTTGCACAGTTGGACTTTAAAATGCAGCAGGAGCGACTGATCAAGCTTACAAGTCAATGTAAAAAAGTAAGTATATGTAAATTGAATGTTCTATCGGCATTCCAAATTCAGAGAATTACAATACTTTAGAAGGAGTGTAGCATCATCTAAACGGAAAATAATAATACTGTTGTTCCAAACGTTGACCTGAAGGTGAAAAACATGAATTTTTTTTAATTCAGTACATCCAAAATGCCCTAGGATGTAAAAAAAAATTATTTGGTGTAGGGCAGTGTGCCACGTCTCATTATTTAATATGAATAAAAACAAGTTTCAGCTCTATATTTCTAGGTCATTTGGCAGTTAATTCAAAACAAAAGTGACTTGTGTTGTTGCAGCTTAATTATGAGATAAAATTAATTGTGAGATTAATCCACAGAGCGAACAAGGCAATAATCCTTGAATCCTTTTTTGTCTCGTGTAAATAAGGACTCAGTGGGTGCGTAACGTCACGGGAGTGTGGCCCCGCCTCGCTCAGAATCTGCTGCTGCCCCGCTTCTAAAACCTCCTAACAAACCATCACAGCACAAGCACAACACCAATGGAGACAGAAGCATTCCGAGCCGTACTGAAGTGAACCGAGCCGTACCGAGGTGTGCTGGGCTAGTGGAAAACAGGCATATGACACCAGGACTCACTGTGGACCCTCAGGACATCAGCAATGCCAGAAAGACAGCAGTCATCAACAATAAGATACTGAGGTTACAGGTAGACATCGCCGCTCTGCAAGAAACACGCCTAGCTGGATCAGGCACGCCCAAGGAGAAAGACTCCTCATTCTACTGGCAAGGAAAGCGTGTAGAGGAGCGCAGAGAACATGGAGTTGGATTTGCCGTGAGGAATTCCTTGCTGAAAATGGTTGATCCAGGTGACAAGGGTTGCGAACGTCTGTTGACGCACCGACTCCACACCTCTGATGGCCCAGTCACCCTCGTCAGTGCGTGTGCTCCTACTCTGACATCCACATCTGAGGCAAAGGACAAGTTTTACACCAAGCTTAGCAACATCATCAAGAACATCCCTAGCAATGACCACCTTGTCCTCACTGGTGACGTCAATGCCAGGGTGGACGCCAACCATGATTCTTGGCCTTCCTGCCTGGGACATTTTGGAGTTGGCAAGATAAATGAGAACGGGCAGCGGCTGTTAGAGCTTTACTCTCATCACAGCCTCTGCGTGACCAACTCCTACTTCCAGACGAAGCCACAACATAGTGTCATGGCGACACCCTTGCTCAAAGCACTGCCACCAGCTGGACACGGTCATTGTCAGACGCACAAGCTTGAAGCTCATGCTGCTTACTCACACATACCATAGTGCAGACTGCAACACTGACCACTCACTAGTGTGCAGCAAGATCAGGATTCTCCCATCACAACAAGCAAGACAGGAAGCCATGCATCAACACCACCAAGATGCAGTATCCAGAGAAAATTGAGGAATTTGTCAAGTCCTTTGAGGATGCCCTGTCCACAGACCACCTGCACAGCTCTGCCTCTGCAAATTGGGACCACCTCCAGGAGACTTCAGAAAACAGCTTTCACAACCTTTGGGAGGAAGACTTCTAAGAACTGCGACTGGTTTGAAGCCAAGTTGAGTGAGATGACTCCCATTATTGAAGCAAAACGTGCTGCTCTTAACCCTATGGGTTTCTAGCCAAAAAGGCCAAATGGCCCCTCTCTGGGACTTCTAGTGTTAATGAATACAAGTGCTCACCAAGTGAGAAATCCCTTCAAGCACTTGGAGCAGCCAGAAGTAAAGTACAGCAATTCAATCCAACTTTGTTTATATAGCACCATTTCATAACAGTCATCTCATAGCACTTTCAACTGTAGGGGGCAAGTGCTATGAGATGACTGTTGTTGTGAAATGGCATTGAGAAATCCCTTCAAGCACTCAGAGCAGCCAGAAGTAAAGTACAGCAGACAGCAAGAAGATGTGTCAATGAGTACTGGCAGGAGCTCAGCAATGACATCCAGACTGCAGCTGTAACTGGAAACATCAGAGGGATGTACGAGGGGATCAAGAAAGCTCTTGGTCCAACTCAGAGCAAGACGGCCCCCCTCAAATCATCCAGCGGAGAAGTGATTACCGATAAAGGTAAGCAGATGGATAGATGGGTAGAACACTACTCAGAGCTGTACTCCAGAGAAAACATTGTGGCAACTTCAGCTTTAGATTCCACTGAACCTCTGCCCATCATGGAGGAGCTAGATGTCGAGCCAACATTGGAGGAGCTTAGCAAGGCTATTGATGGCTTAGCCTGTGGCAAGGCACCTGGCATGGATGGCATCCCGCCAGACCTGATTAAGCACTGCAAAACCACCCTCTTGCAGCCATTGCATGGTATTCTCTGTCAGTGCTGGAGTGAAGGAGCTGTACCACAAGACATGTGTGACGCTAAGATTGTCACCCTGTACAACAACAAGGGTGACAGAAGTGACTTCAATAACTACAGGGGCATCTCCCTCCTGAGCACTGTAGGCAAACTCCATGCCTGTGTCATGCTTGTGCGGCTCCAGAAGCTGGCTGAGTGTGTTTATCCAGAGTCCCAGTGTGGCTTCCGAGCAGAACGTTCAACAGTAGACATGATCTTCTTCCTACGCCAATTACAGGAGAAGTGCAGAGTACAGCAGAAGCCCCTCTACATTTCTTTTATCGACCTTACTAAGGCATCCGGCCTGGTCAGCAGGGATGGGCTCTTCAACATCCTCCTGAAAGTAGGATGCCCCCCGAAATTACACAGCATGATCAGATCCTTCCACGACTACATGAAGGCAGCCATCCAGTATGAGGGCAGCATGTCTAAGCCATTTGACATCAACAGTGGAGTGGAACAAGGCTGCGTCCTTGTGCCCACCCTCTTCAGCATCTTCTTTTCTCTGCTCCTGAAGCACGTCTTTGCGACCTTGACAGGAGTGTACCTACACACCAGATCAGATGGACGGCTCTTTAACCTCGCTAGACTGAGAGTCAAAACCAAGGTGCACAAGGCCATCATCAGAGGCATGCTCTTCACTGATGACACTGCAGTCATTTCACACACTGAGCAACAACTCCGGTGTCTCATGGATAGATTCTCCCAAGCATGCAAAGACTTCAGGCTCACCATCAACCTGAAAAAGATCAACGTGTTGGGCCAAGACGTGGAAACACCACCTGTCATCACCATCAACAGCTATGAACTAGTTGTTTTCCACCAGTTCACATATCTCCGGTCTACCATTAGTGACAACTTGTCCCTTGATGTGGAAATCAACCAGTGCATCAGAAAGGCCGCAACAACTATAGGCTGACTTACAACCCGCGTGTCGGAGAATCCCAAATTGACAGTGTCAACCAAAATGGAAGTGTACAATACCTGCATCATCAGCACACTGCTGTACGGAAGCGAGGCATGGACAACATATGCCAAGCAAGAAAAGAAGCTGAACAGCTTCCACCTGCACTGCCTATGTCGCATCCTCGGAATCACATGGAGTGACAAAGTGCCAAATGCCCAGGTCCTCGCACGCGCTGGTCTTCCCACTATGTATACGCTGCGCTGGCAACATAGGCTGCGCTGGCTCGGCCATGTGTGCCGTATGGAAGATGGACGCATACCTAAGGACATTCTGTATGGCAAGCTTGCCTCTGGCAAGAGATCTGTTGGCCATCCCCAGCTGCGCTACAAGGATGTCTGTAAGCGTGACATGAAAGCCCTGGGCATCAGCACTGAGAGTTGGGAGGATGTAGCAGGTGACTGCAGTAGATGGCGCAGCACTCTTCAGAAACAACTCAAGGCAGGAGAGGAAAAACTCCAGACCTTGACCGAAGAAACGAGAGTCAGACGGGAGGCGCATGCCTGAGAAATAAATACTGTGACCACCCACCCCTGCACCAGATGCGGTAGAGACTGTCATTCCCGTATTGGACTGATCAGCCACAGCCGACACTGTACTAGCTGAGACAGCTCCACAACGGCAAACCAAGAGGGTGCATCATCTATGGTCAACATTGACCGACAGAGGCCATCATGGACATTCAATAAAAATTTCCCCTCCTAAACTTCCTCATATCCAGGAAGGCTCAAATTTACAGGGGTTATTGGACTTATTATAGCCATAAATCCAAATTTTCAGCCCCCAAATCCCAGCGGTTTCCCTTTTCCACCTCTGTTCATTTAATAGCTTCCCTATGGACATTCATTCAAGGGGTCATTGACTGAAAAACGGTGCGTTTGTAGGTTTTAACAGTGTTGGGAGTAACACGCTACTGTAACGCCACTACTTTTGCAGTACCGTACTGTGTAACAAAATTGCTGTTTAAAAATTCAGTAATGCAATACAGTTACTGAAATTTGATCAGATGTGTTACTAGCTATTCATTTTATTAATATGGATAGATATTTTTAGCGCAAATAAATGAATATACAAACTGACCCTACTGTAGCTGAGACGTAGCCGTCAGTTGACGTGACCTGTTGCAGAGAGCTGAGTCTTCACTACTGAGCGGAGGAAGAGCTGAAGCTACTTTGTTTTTGTGGAAATAGACAGATTATTTGATTATTTTTCCTTTGTCGCGGTTAACCTCTTGCACTCCGGGATACCGCGGGCGGTCATGTCTCTGCATCCTAGGGCGCACTGAAAAAAAAAAAAGCTGCAGACACAGCCGCGAACAGAAAACCAAAGGAGTGCTTTGATTGGTTTAGATTTAATTGACCTCTCATTCGACTAATAAGAGCCTTGAATTAGGTTTCTGAAACCTTGAAGAACCAATGACTGAAAGCCTAGCAAGAAGGACCCGCCTACCAACGGCTGTGAATACAGCGAGCCAATTGAAGTTCCACGATTGAAAGCGTGCGTCCCGTGCGTAAAATCTGTTTTGTGTAAGCCGCTGGGTGACACACACGTGTTTGCCAGTCTTTTTTTCTTACTACTGTTCTTATTTGTTTTGAAAAATCGTTTGCCAAAACCGCAATCATGGAAGCGCAAAACCGCAATAATCGAATCATGGTTTGACCGGGTCGCGTGACCAGAATCACGAGTCCGTAACAAGCGGACCAGCGTCATGTTCGTCTGACAATGAGGAAGAGAAGTTCGCCAGCGACACTGCTGTTGTGGATAGGTAAGTGTTATAAGTATGGCTGTGTTGTGAGACATGTATATGTTGGACACTGCATATGTGATTTAACCACGATGAAGGAGAGCCAGCCCCCTGCGGTGCGGAGCCACAGAGCCTGGACCCCCTGCGGAGGACAGGGGACAGAAGACTTCCTGACCACTGAGGCTCGGGAAGAGAGAAGGGGGAGTTATGTAAATAAAAGGCTAATGAATGTGAATAAAGAGACTTTGATATAGATGTGTGATTTCCCCCGCGAGGGAAATGGTTTGATGTGAGAAGGTTTAAATGAGAGAACTTTGGTGTGTTCACTCTCTTGGTTCGCTGCTCAAGAATAAGAGCAGACAGTGGAATGATTTCTTGAATAAACTGAAATGAAAGACAATTCGGTTTCGTTATTCAAGTCTCCCCACATTGGTGACTGACGACGTTGAGAATGAACGAAGAAATTCTCAGGGTCCCGGACTCACAGCGCTCAGAGCTGGCGAGCGCAGTGGCCGTTAAGCTGCCTGATTTCTGGCAGGATAACCCACGGTCGTGGTTTCTGCAAGCAGAGTCGCAGTTCGCGCTCGCAGGAGTAACGGTGGATGACACTAAGTTCCACCATGTCATCGCTAAACTGGACAACAGCACAGCTCGGTGCGTGCAAAGCTTGGTGGAGCAGCCACCCGCGACCGACAGGTACAGCAAGCTGAAATCCACCCTCATCAAGTTTTTCACCCCCTCGGCTGAAGTGAGGGCGAGGAGGATCCTGTCTTTGCTAGACCAAGGTGGACACAGGCCGAGCGCCCTGATGGAGGAGATGATACAGCTGAGAGGATTGGACAACGATGATTTCATTTTTCAGTTCATCTTCCTCTCCAACCTCCCGGCGCATGCGAGAAGCACACTGGCCGGCAAAAAGTGTCACACCCTGGAGGAGTTCCGGGAGCTGGCCCAGGAGGCAGACGGGATCCTGGACGCCTGCGGCGGGCAAGCAACCACAGCAGCGACCCGAGACAGCGGGGAGCCAGAGGCGGCAGAACCAGACTGGCCGACGATGGCGGCAACACGGCCGCGACGAGGGGGAGCCAATAGCCCGGCGACAGAGGCGCGGGCACGACACAGCGGAGGAGAAGATCTCTGCTTTTACCATCGGAGGTTCGCAGAGAAGGCACGCAGGTGTGTGCCGCCCTGCATCTTCAGGAGTTCGGGAAACGGCAAGACCGGGGGTCGCTAGCAGCTTCGACCCTCGGAGAACGCAACAAGCTGCTCTACATCACGGATGCGCGCTCCGGACGAGTGTTCCTCATTGACACCGGAGCACAAGTGAGCTTCATCACCCCAACATACGCGGACCGGGTAGCTGGACCCCACGGTGACGGAGCTACAGCGGCAAATGGCTCGAACATCAACACCTACGGGAGAAGGACCTTGCCTTTATGCTTACATGGCCGCACATATGAATGGACTTTTGTAGTAGCGGCGGTGAGTTTCAACATGTTGGGCGCGGATTTTTTGTGTTCACACAATCTGTTAGTTGATCTTGCTAATAGACGGCTGGTAAATGCACTCTCTTTTTACTCTCTGTCACCATGGGTTGAGATGCCGTCTCGGCACTGAGCCCATGTTTTCCCTCATCCCTGCCTCCCATTGAGCAGCGTCTCAGCTGGCCCCCAGCTGGCAGCATTATGGACGGCTGGGGCCAATTAGTCTTCATCAGCTGGGGCGCTGCCAATGAGGATAAATAGGAGCAGCCTCGATGACTCGGGGCTGCGACATAAGCACTGCTAGGCTGAAGCCCCTTCGTCTGGTGTCAGCCTCAACTCCCCTTGCAGCATTCCTGTGTTTGTATCCCGCTGTGAGGATGTACGTCTTGCTACCCCCACGTCCGGTACGAGCTGCTTACCTCTGCGCTGTGCAACCTGTGAGTGAACCTCTGCATGAGTATCTGTGCTCTCCTCATCCCTTATCCCTTACCCAAAATAAACCATCTCGACTCACTGGCTTGTCCCTGGCTCTGATTGCCCGGCTCCCTAGAGCCGGATATGACAGTATGTCGCAGCCAGAAGAGTTGCCGGCGGCCGTGAGTCGCTGTGGAAATGTACCTTTCTGTCCGGGTGTCAGCGCTGCTAGCATGCCGTTTCCCAGGAGTCACTTCCGGCGCCAGGGCGACGAGCTGAGGTCCATCTCGGAGGCTGTCGACGGGACGTTCTTCACCCTGCACGACGCCTCCAACGCGAGACGCTGGCATCCGGGCCGTGCTGAGGAACTCCTGGACTGTCACCCTCACTCTCTGTACCATCTGGAGGACAGTGCCAGGATAGACGCTGCAGGTACACAGCAAGAGAAGCTCCACGGGGTGGATGGAAATCCCGGCAGGGAGTCGAAGTGGGCGACGTCTTTCCCCGCTTCGGAGTCCCGTTCCTGCCGCCATTCCAGTCCGGGAGTTCGCGCCAACCAGAGGACTTCCCCCGACCTGCGTCACGTCACTCGGGATTCCCTTCAAGGAGCCGCAGCTGACAGCAGTTATGTCCGGGGTCGAGTGGCTGTCGCGAGCTCTACTGTGTTTCCTGTCACCACCTTCAGGCATGTGGCGGCGGCAGTGAGATTGATGGTGAGGACTTCAGGGCTACGAAGCTTTCCCGTGCTCGACGCCTCCCTCGTCTCGATCTCCGATCTGGAGCGGCGAATCCTGGGTCTCCCCCTCGCTTCGTTCCCTGGGAGTAGTCGTCATCACATCGCCGAGTCACCTCTGCACGAACCTCGTCCGGATCCAGTTCTGGGTCATCGTCAGGACCGTTCCTCCCACGCAGCTGTCATCCCTTCGCCTCATCAGTGTGGAGATTCTACAGCCTCGTCCCCTGAGCCTCGTTCCCCCGCTGTCATTCCTGGACATTCGGGCTGGCTCACCCCGGCTGTTTCCCCCTCCTCCTCGACGCGCTTCCTGACCGCTGTGTGTGCCTGGAATCCCGGCCTGGTGAGCTCTCTGCTGGAGACAACGCGAGCGATCCTCAGACGAATTCCCGGGGGGTCCTCCGTTATCGCCGGGCGGGGAGAGGAAGAAGCAGATTCCACTACAGCAGGCGATACTCAACCTCCAGGGGGCAGGCAAGTCATTGTTTTTTCACACCTGCTTAATGATTTGCTCTGTCACATCCCTGGAGGAGAAGTTCAGGGTTCGCAGCTCCCTGAACTCTCCCCACCTGCTGTAACCTGTTTTCCTAATCCCGCATCCTCTGTGTCTCTCTCCGCCGAGCGGTCCCCGGCTCCGGGTCAACGTGGTGGGATATGGAGAGGGCCTGTGGTTCCGCAGCTACATTGCGGACGGAGGAGGGGGACTGACTGCTGCGTGGAGTCTACGCTGACGACTGAGCGTCCCTGGGTCTCCACGGAGGAGCGGTTCGGTCCAGCGGGACGAGATTCTTCTGGCTTCACGCCGAGTGGATCGTCGGCGGGGTTACCTGAGCTGGAGGGATCTCAAGCTGCGCTGACCATCGTGCTGGCTGCGGGGCCCGACGCGGCTAGATGGGAGCCTGACAACGACCTCCTGACGACGGATCCTGGATCTTCGCAGTCCTGGACGGCGTCAGAACCCGAGATCAGGCGAGTGCTCTCCTTTCTTTTCTTTCTTTTTATCCCCGAGCACTTCAGCCTATCTCCAGGGGAGACGAGCAGGGTGCAGCCGCCCGCTGCGTCTGAGCTCGTCTCGCCGGGTTCTGGCGCTGCCGGTGATCCTGATCCCGGTTCTGTTTTCTCTTCTGAGCCTTCTTCCAGGGTCACCGGCGAGGAGTTGCTGTTCCTCGTGGTGCTGGAGGGTCCGGGTTCAACGTTGGAGGTCGGTTCTGGTGCAGTGTCCAACGTGGGTTCGCCCGAGACCCAATCGGGGTCCAACGTGGGTTCGCCTGAGGCCCGATCGGGGTCCGACGTGGGTGCTGCCCCAGTGTTGTCCAGGTCCGGTGAGGAGGTGGCCGTTTCCCTGAGGCCCGCCGCCCTCGTCATCGGCTCTCCCCTGAGCCTCTTCCACCGGGATCCGCTCTGACCCTTCGTCCGTCTCAACGGTCCTGGTGGTTGAGTGATGCGGGTCGACGACCCGACCCGCAAAACTTTCGGTTCGGCGATCTGGTTTCCCCCCACTGGTCTGTGTTTGCCTTTGGGCGGCCTGGTTCGGCAGCCGTTGGACTGGATTCCTGGGATCTGGGTCCAGAGTTCGCCGTCCGAACATTTCTCTTCCCCTGATTCGCCAGCTGGACAATGGGCGGGGAGATCTCCGGAGCCATCTCGGCTATTTTTGGACTCTGCCTGCCATACACCTCGGGTGTCACTTTTTCTTTTATCGTTATTAAGGTCACTTGGGTGTAATGTCTGTCCTGTTGGTGGATGTGTATTTATAGTGCTGTGCGTTTTCCTTCCCTCGTACCCAGCATTTTATTTTTTGTACCATGTTTTTAGTCTCGTTTTTGCATTGTAGAGTTATGTTTTGTTCCCTTTCAGACCATACTCTGCAGTTGCCCATTCATTCCAGTCACTTTCATTTCTTTAGGTGACTGTGGGTATTTATATATTCATGTGTGTGGGTTTTTCTTTGCCTGCACTCAGTATTTCTTTTTTATGCCCTGTTGGTTCATTATAGAGTCATGTGCCTTGTTTTCCGTAACACCATGCTCTGTAATTGTCCATTTGTTCCAGTCACCCTCACTTTTCTTGGTGACTGTGTGTATGTACTTATATTGGTGCTGTGTATTGTGTTTTCCCTTTATTTGACCATACTCAGCATTTTTTGCCCTGTACCTTTTTGGTGGTTCTTTTTTTTTTTTTCTTGCTCTGGGTCACGCATGGTTGGTACTCTCTGGGTAGTATGTAACCGGCGTGCTGACCCAGTTCTTCTCCCCATCTGTACCTGGGTTAATTATTCTGTTGTCAGTATTGTATTTGGGTTTTTCTTTCCCGCTACCCTACATTGCCCCATTGGTGTTGTCCTTCCCTTGGCTTCTTCCCCTCCGGTCCGCCTCCCTTCCTCCCACCCTAGGTGGGGGGGGGGGGGGGGGGGCTGGGATGTTCCTGGTCGTTCAGGAGCCCGACCTTGAGGGAGGGGCTCTGTCACCATGGGTTGAGATGCCGTCTCGGCACTGAGCCCATGTTTTCCCTCATCCCTGCCTCCCATTGAGCAGCGTCTCAGCTGGCCCCCAGCTGGCAGCATTATGGACGGCTGGGGCCAATTAGTCTTCATCAGCTGGGGCGCTGCCAATGAGGATAAATAGGAGCAGCCTCGATGACTCGGGGCTGCGACATAAGCACTGCTAGGCTGAAGCCCCTTCGTCTGGTGTCAGCCTCAACTCCCCTTGCAGCATTCCTGTGTTTGTATCCCGCTGTGAGGATGTACGTCTTGCTACCCCCACGTCCGGTACGAGCTGCTTACCTCTGCGCTGTGCAACCTGTGAGTGAACCTCTGCATGAGTATCTGTGCTCTCCTCATCCCTTATCCCTTACCCAAAATAAACCATCTCGACTCACTGGCTTGTCCCTGGCTCTGATTGCCCGGCTCCCTAGAGCCGGATATGACACTCTCTCCCCTGTTCAGCTCGAGTGTCCCCGCCACCAGTACAGACCCACGTCGCTACAGCAGGTGGTAAGTTTCACACACTCCTCACCCAATTTCCAGCGCTCACTGTGCCCACTTTTTCAGCGACGGTCGCGAAGCACGGGGTGAAACACTTCATCCCCACTTCTGGTCCTCCCGTGTTTGCAAAAGCTCGGCGCTTGGATGCAGTTAAGCTCGCCATTGCGCGCGAGGAGTTCGCCAGCCTGGAGAGGCTGGGCATCGTTCGTAGGTCGAAGAGCCCGTGGGCTTCGCCGCTGCACATGGTACCGAAAGCCGATGGCTCCTGGAGACCGTGCGGGGATTACCGCAGGCTAAACAACGCTACGGCACACGATCGTTATCCCATCCCGCACATTCAGGATTTTTCGGTGCACCTGGCGGGGGCGCGCATTTTTTCAAAGATTGATCTAGTTCGCGGCTATCACCAAGTCCCGGTCCAACCGGAAGACATTCCTAAAACAGCGGTAATAACCCCGTTCGGACTTTTCGAATTTTTACGCATGCCGTTTGGTCTCAAAGGGGCGGCGCAAACATTTCAGCGGATGATGGATGCCGTGTTACGCGATCTCCCTTTCGTGTTTGTGTACCTCGACGACATTTTGGTCGCGAGTACTTCAGAGGACGAACACGAAACGCACCTCACAGCAGTTTTTAGGAGGCTGGGAGAGCACGGCTTAATAGTTAACCCAGCCAAGTGCCAGTTCGGCGTTGAGCGGATTGATTTTTTGGGTCACCGCGTCTCCCCGGAGGGAGCGGTTCCGTTACCAGAGAAAGTACGCGCGGTAGCGGATTTTCCCCGTCCACAAACGGTCAAATCACTACAGGAATTCTTGGGGATGGTGAATTTTTATAACCGGTTCCTGCCCCACGCAGCTCAAATCATGCAACCGTTATATGCCGCGCTCAAAAAACAAAAGCCGACCCAGGCGGTCGAATGGTCCCCGGAGCGGGAGCGCGCGTTCACAGAGGTTAAAAAAGCCTTGGCTGACGCTGCGCTCCTGGCCCACCCAGACCCTGCAGCACGTATCGCGCTGACGACAGACGCTTCAGATTTAGCCATAGGGGCCGTTATTGAGCAACAGGTAGCCGGAGTTTGGCAGCCTTTGGCTTTCTTTAGCAAATCTTTAAGCGCGGCTGAGCGAAAATACAGCGCGTTTGACAGAGAACTGTTGGCGCTGCATTTGGCTATTCGTCATTTCCAGTTCTGGCTGGAAGGACGGTGCTTCACCGCTTATGTGGACCACAAGCCGCTCACATACGCCATGGCCAAAATTTCAGATCCGTGGTCCGGCAGGCAGCAGAGGCAGCTGGCCGCAATCTCGGAATTTACCACTGACATTAGGCACGTCGCGGGCAAATTCAATGTAGTAGCGGATTGTCTCTCACGCGCGTTCACGACCCCGACACGCGCAGAGGCAGAACGGGCCACCGTGACCGCGCCGCAGGAGAGCGGCACGGTGGCGCGCGCAGCCCCGGTGCACGTGGGTATAGATTACGCAGCCATGGCAGCGGACCAGGGGGCGGACGCAGACGTGCGCGCGCTCCAGTCTGGACCAACAGGGTTGAGGCTGGAGAGCAAGTGTTTACAAACCGGTATGCCCCCCCTGATCTGCGACATGTCGACGGGGCGCCCGCGTCCGGTGGTTCCGGCCACGTGGCGCCGCCGTGTTTTTGACTCGGTCCACTCACTGGCGCACCCGGGGGTGCGCGCGTCGGTGAAACTAGTGGCGGAAAAGTTTGTTTGGCCGTGCCTGCGCAAGCACGTGAAGGAATGGGCAAAAACCTGCATTTCCTGTCAACGGGCCAAAATTCACAGGCACACAAGAGCCCCGTTAGAACCGTTCCGCATTCCGGCCAGAAGGTTCGACCATGTGCACGTCGACCTTGTGGGCCCCCTACCGGCATCACAGGGGTTCACGTATCTTTTGACAATGGTGGACCGCACCACACGTTGGCCGGAAGTGGTCCCACTTGCGACGACCACGGCCGCGGAGGTGGCTCGCGTTTTTTTAACGGCTTGGGTGGCGCGCTTCGGGGTTCCGTCGGACATTACGTCCGATAGAGGACCGCAATTCATCTCTGAGCTGTGGTCAGCGATGGCCAACGGCTTAGGAGCCAAAATTCACCGCACTACGGCTTACCACCCTCAGGCTAATGGTTTATGCGAGCGTTTTCATAGGTCTTTGAAGGCAGCACTCAGAGCGTCGCTCACGGATGCAGATTGGGTAAATAAACTCCCATGGGTTTTATTAGGGTTGCGTTCTGCGCCTAAAGAGGACTTAGACGCCTCCCCAGCGGAGCTGGTATTCGCACAAACTCTGAGGCTGCCGGGCGAGTTTTTACCAGAGCACCCAGAGCCCCCACCTCTCTCTGCTCTGGGACCGTTAGTTGGCACGGGGGCAGACACGCTCCCGGGTCCGGTTCATCACGCTTTTCCACGAGTTTTCGTCCCCAAGGCTTTGAAAAATGCCGATTTCGTTTTTGTCAGGCGCGAAGCCCTTAAAGCAACGCTCAAACCACCTTACGAAGGGCCATTTCGAGTGCTGGAGGCAGGTGATAAGCAATTTGTGCTAGATTTTGGGGACAGAAAAGAGACAGTCAGTATTGACAGACTAAAACCTGCTTTTGTCATGAAGGACGTGTCTGTACCGGTCGCGGTGGCGCCTCGACGAGGCAGGCCCCCGCAGAGGGCAATTAACCACTCTCTTCCTCAGTCAACAGACCCGAAGCAGAACAGCACCGCGGGCAAGGCGGGGCCAACGCACAGCAGATTCGGCAGACGGCTGAAGCCCAAGCGGCGCACAGACTGAATGTTGGTGTTGATTATTCAGTAGTGAGTAAGGTGCTATTAAATTTTGGGAATTAGTCTGTTCTTCATCGTTTGGGGGGGGGTTATATGGCTGTGTTGTGAGACATGTATATGTTGGACACTGCATATGTGATTTAACCACGATGAAGGAGAGCCAGCCCCCTGCGGTGCGGAGCCACAGAGCCTGGACCCCCTGCGGAGGACAGGGGACAGAAGACTTCCTGACCACTGAGGCTCGGGAAGAGAGAAGGGGGAGTTATGTAAATAAAAGGCTAATGAATGTGAATAAAGAGACTTTGATATAGATGTGTGATTTCCCCCGCGAGGGAAATGGTTTGATGTGAGAAGGTTTAAATGAGAGAACTTTGGTGTGTTCACTCTCTTGGTTCGCTGCTCAAGAATAAGAGCAGACAGTGGAATGATTTCTTGAATAAACTGAAATGAAAGACAATTCGGTTTCGTTATTCAAGTCTCCCCACAATAAGCTAAATTATTCTTTATCCCTGAAAATTGTAATCAAAATGACTTTTGACCAATCGGTAAATTACAACTGTGCGTCATCGCAACATGACGGACCGCGCGCCGCGTCCGGACCGTGAACGCCCCCCCCCCCGCTACTCTTCTGTAGCGGATTGCAGATATTATTGCAGATATTTTAGTACAACTGTGCGTAGTAGACCGCGGCGCACAGTCCCCGCGGTCCGTCATCTAGCGATGGGAGATGTCCGTCCTCTGTAGTGGCGGGGGGGGGGGGGGGGGAGTTGTTATCTTCTACATTACAGATATTTTAGTATAATTTTTAGTGCACTGTAGGTTACTTTTTCTTGTAAAAAAAAAAAAGCCACACATTTTTTACGTAGCATGCTTCTTTGTGTGTGGGGGCTTGTTTGTTCATTCATTCATTCATGAATGAATAAACACCCCCCCCACACACACACACACACAGCCCTGAGTGTCACCTTTCATTTGAGCCTAAGATCAAGCTTCTATATTGAATCATTCAAAAGTTATAGACGTTTTTCCAAACTGTGCCATCTGGCACAATTTGGCACAGTTCAAAAACGCCTGGGAACAACCTGAGGAAAAAGCTGTGTAATATATTCACTTTTTGTGGTATTGTTACAAAATTTTGACCTCAGCTTGATAACACTTGGTTCTACATTTCTGTTGCATTTTCCAGCCCGGATCTGACAGCTGTGTGTTATTTGCAAGCATTTGTGTCCAAAAAAACACCCAGGCGAAATTTATTTTCTTCAAATTCAGTATGTTTAGATGACTGTTACTCAGTGGCAGGAGAACTTAGAGAGATTATGACTGTTTTGCCAAAAAATTCAAAGTGTTTTCTTTTAAATGAGACCAACCCCATGAAGATGCTGCAAAGGGTTGATGAACAGCTTTTGATTTACTTTGGGTACGTTATTTTTAGGCGTTTTTAGGGAAATTGACCAGAGTGCAAGGGGTTAAGGACAAAAGCATATTGATAGGTTGCAAGCTAAGTGCCGGTTGAGACCTACTGCAATCTTCAGAAGAGCTTGAAACAGTGACAAAGCTAGTGCTAAGTAACGGCTAGCTATGCTAACAGCTAAAACACTGTGTTAGTGGATCTATGCTATCTGAACAGTCTCAACAGCCACAGCTGGATTTCATTCACAGGTATGCATCCGGACAGTTTGTGACCCAGCAAGAGTTAAACTGACTCATTCCCAGATACGTCGTTACAGACTGAAGATGTGATATAAACAGTGACTTTCCATCAGACAGCTTAGACTGTGATCCACTGAAGTTAAAACACATTTACTTGCTACCTGGATAAAGATTATTCAAAAATGGATTTTGTTCTCCAAAAGATAT
Organism: Pholidichthys leucotaenia; assembly: GCA_020510985.1. Taxonomy (NCBI): domain Eukaryota; kingdom Metazoa; phylum Chordata; class Actinopteri; order Cichliformes; family Pholidichthyidae; genus Pholidichthys; species Pholidichthys leucotaenia. The sequence continues at coordinate 84,011,369 of CM035840.1, read as the reverse complement.
TTGAGGGACTGGATCATGTCTTTGTCACAGCAGACATTTGGACTGTGGATAATGGACATTTTCTTTGGATCGCTGCACATCGGATTAAATCCATATCATAAAGGTAAGATAAACATGGGCAGCTTTATGCAGTGTTGCCAACTCTCACTCCAAAATGAGGAAATTACTGGCAATATCATGTTGATTTTCTTCAGATTTTTTCCACAATAAGAGCTCTAACGGCAGGATAAAGCAGACTGAACATGTTCTAAAAGCTCTGTCTGAAACAGTCTGTTTTCAGCCTGACAATAAGCCCTATGTAATCCATTAATTAAATTATCTTGCTATGTGTGCAAGATGATTTAAGTATGCATTTAAAAGTAACATACTTTTTCAGGTAACTAGTTACCTTAATCATGCAGTAATTTGTAAAGTAGCTCAACTTGAAAAGAAGTAACTCATAACTGTAACTGGTTACTAATTTTAGTAGCTTGCCCAACACTGGTTTTAACTGTCTGAAATGAGTTTACTGGTCACCTAATTATCAAAACATTTTCAAAACAGTCAATTCTCTTTTTTTAAACAAAAAAAAACAAACAAAAAAAAAAAACGGCCTTTATCTCATTTTTCTCTACCAGAAACGTTTTTGACTGTTCTGCATAAATCATTAACGTTATGATTAGAAAAAGCCAACCCACCGCCGTCCTTGAGACCGGCCCACCTAGCTGTTTGTCAAGTAAATGGAAGGGGTGCTAAAGGTAGCCCATTAGCCCCCAAGCTAACACTGGTACCAGGAAGCTCGAACCAAGTGCGGCTTACATTGTTATTTTCTTCAGATCTTAGTCACCCTAATAACCATCCCTGTTACTACCTAGTTCACCAGTCCACAGTCCATAATATACCTCGCGTTGCTCTGGCCCATCTCCCAGTGGTTTCGCCGTGATTCCGCAGCCGGGGCTGGCATGCCAGTTGTGGCAACCGCCTACGCTGGAACCCGAGGCTGCTCCCCCGAGTTCCCCGACCATCCTCTGGGACTCCGCTCTACTCTTACAGACAATGTAGGGGAGCCACTTTGTGATGGTGCATCCCCCAGCTGGCTGTGGGAGAGGACATGGTAAATGGTGTTCACTTATATAGCGCTTTTCTCGTCTTTAGATGACCAAAGCACTTTACTGATCCTGCTATCCACCCATTCACACACTGATGGTGGCAGAGCTGCCATGCACCAGTGCTGGCCTGACACACCAGGAGCAACTGGGGGTTCAGTGTCTTGCTCAAGGACACTTCGACAGGCAGACTGCCGACAGAGCAGGAATCAAACCCCTGACCCTCCAATCAGTAGTCGGCCACACTACACCTGCGCCACAGCCATCACATTGCACTTTGAGATCCCATGGCTTGGCCAGCAGCCTTGGGTTGCAGTGATTGGTGCTAGCGATTTGTTGTGGCATCCTGGCGAGGTTGTTGGGAGATGGGCCGAAGTGATGCCAGATACACAGTGAACTGTGGATCAGTGAACCAGAGCAGCTCATCCAAGCTAGAAGGAGGCTAGAAGCGACTCAGCTAATGGCTAACTGACGTAAGAGGGAGGCCGGAGTTAAACAGCTGAGGGATGTTTCTTAAAGTGACAGGCTTTAAATCAGAGCGTTTCAAGAAAATTAGGAAAAACAAAACAAATTTGCTTTGATATTTAAAAAAATGAAAGAAAATGTGTACAAAATATCACAAACACTTTATTAAGACATGTGTGAGCTGTTAAAATGTGGAACAAGTGCAGCCAATGACCCCTTTAAAGATCTCCCCTCCTAAACTTCCACATATCCGGGGAGGCTGAAATCCGGGGATGCACACTCATAATGTGGTGATCTGAGCTGTATGTTGTTTTTCTCTCTCTCACTAATTATCTTCCACAGCTGCAGCTTCACTCACACCTGCGTCTCCCAATTAGACTGCCTTTATTAGGAGTGGAGCCCTCCGCTCGTGCACGGAGACGTCAACGCTCCAACAGGGTGAAAGAACTCCTCAACACAAGTCTACCTTTCTCTTCAGCTGGGAGTTTCGCCTCCCTTTCAACATCTTCTTCTCTGCTCTTCATCAGCTGGGAGTTTTTCCTCCCTCTACACAACCGTAAGCAACCTGTCAACTGGGTTTTTGTCATCTGCAGCTGCCTCTCCTTGTTCCCTATACCTGTGCACAGGTGGACCGTCCTCCAGGCAGCAAACCGGAACTCTTCTCATGCGCCGGAGGCTCCACTCACTCATCAGCCCTCCGTAAGTGCCTCAGCACCCAGACTGAACTCTCTCTTCTCCCCCTCATCTGAGGATTCTCCTGCACTCATCCCTGTAATTATCTGCACTGGCACTACCTCACCTTCGTGGGACCCTGGTAACCTGGAGAGGGACTATGATGCTCCTAGTTTCTCTCCAACACTCCCTTGCTCTGTAAGATTATTATTTATTCTGCTAATTCGGCTATTTATTGCAAAATATCTCATATCCTCTTCTCTCCTCTCCTTGCAGGGTTGCCAGACTGCTCCCGATCTGCACTCACACACAAGCACAGTCAATAAAGATCATTGTATTTCTAATCGAGTCTGTTGTCTGCTCCTGGGTTTTACTTCAAATCATGTCACATAATCTCAGCAAAGCACATATCAAATCTGAGGTCAGTTTGACAAACGATTCAAGAGATATGTGAGGAACAGACAGATACACAGACAGAGAATCCTTGCATTTATAGATAGATAAAAATGGCCATGGGAAAGATAATCATTAAAATATTAAAATGCTCACAAAACAAAGACACACTGCCTTCATTTAAGCTCTTAAAGAAGGTGTCTTCTCCAGGTGAGTGCTTTAACGATCCTCCTGTCTGTCCATCTCCAGTCTCTGCTCAGTGAAACCTGCTCTCCAGCTCCAAGTAATGACCTACCTGTCTCCTCGGTGCAGTAATTAGCATCCCCACACACACACACACACACACTTGTGGCCTTGAGAACAATACACCTTTTTTGAGGAGTAAAACAGCAATGAAACATTTTTTGGTCTTCGTGTAACGCCTGTTCCGCTTTACTGCTATGAACAGCGCCCAAGTTCGTGTACTTACACTATAACTTGTAGACTAGGCCAACTAAACCAGTATAAATACAAATATCTAGCCTACAAAATAAGCAGAGTGCGTGAAGGGCTACTGTAATCAAGAGCAGGTTGTGTGTGAAAAGAGTGTAGGATAGCTTTAAAACTGTAGGGTGTATGGTGTAAACCTTCCTTCAAATAAGCAAACAATTTGATATATTTCAAAAAAGCCGGAATTTATTTGCCCACTGGTCAGCCGAAGGAACCAAGGCAATGGAAACAGTTTCAAACATATAACACAAACCCATTAAATAATTGTTGGGTAAGCAACATACACTTAGAAAGAAAAAGGAAAAAAAAGAATAACACACACTCAAAGGGGGGAAAAGGCAATAAATCACAAATGAGGATTCACAAACAAACAGAATTCTTAATAAATCTAAGCCGGCATATCCTATTAATTTGTAGGTCTATAAAGGTCCCTACTCAGTACTGAGTGATAATAAAAAAGTCTCTGACGTTGCAGGCCTGTTCTAATATTAAAACACCACTCCAACGGCTAATGCCAAATGGTGGCCGCCATTAATAACCTTGTGGGGTGAAGCGGGGTACTCACCCATACCAGAGTTACCGTCTGTAAGGGTGGACAGCAGAGAGCAGTCTCATGGGACGAAGAACGTGGTGCAAAATGACAAAGTGGCTCAGGGAAAAATCCAGCGACATCCTCAATGAGAGAAAGAAAGAGGGAGAGAAAAGAAAAAAGAAAACAAAACATCCAATGATGTCTTCAGCGGGTCGAGTAGTCAGGGAAAAATCGAGCGCTGTCCTCAACGTTGGCGGAGATCCTCCATTGCAAGGAATTTGGCCAAACCCAAACCCTGGCCACGACTCCAGCGGGACGTTGGTTTGGTGGGAACACGGCACCCACTGAACAGTTCACAAAGCAGAGGGCACAGATGAGCAGCCCTCCTTAACCAGGTGCTCTAAACAGCAGCCAAAAGCATATCTGTGGTAAAACCAAAGCTCTGGGAAAAGAGCTTTAGTTAGCTTAGCGGGTCCAACGGTCGATGTCCACAGGCAGCAATAGACACAGCTACGCCGGGAGTGGCCGCTACCCAACTACTAAGGAAAAAACCTTTAAGTTCAGAGAAAACTCACAGTTAGCTAGATTAGCAGGTCCACGGGCAGCAATAGACACAGCCTACTCCGGGAGCGGCTGCTAGCCAACCACATACTGAAGAAAAAAAAGTTAGGTCCAGGGAAAAAACTCAGCTAGCTACTTTATCGGGTTCAACGGTCAGCGTTCATGGGCATCAAGAAACACATCTTACTCCGGGAGCGACCACCAACCAACTACTACTGAAGAAAAAACCTCTAAGTTCAGAAAAACTCAGATTTAGCTAGGTTAGCCAGTCCATCGGTCGGCGTCCACAGGCAGTAATAGACACAGCTTACTCCGGGAGCGACCACCAACAACAACTACTGAAGAAAAAGCCTCTAAGTTCACAAAAACTCAGATTTAGCTAGGTTAGCCAGTCCAATGGTCAGCGTCCACGGGCAGTAATAGACACAGCTTACTCCGGGAGCGACCGCCAACCAACTGAAGAAAAAACCATTAACTCTCATAAACCACTACACAATCCCCGCCCCCCAACAGCAAAAGCCAATCACAACAATAAAACACAAATATTGTCCTTGACTGATCAGTAGGCAGCGAATAGGAGGTAGAGAATGGCCCAATTACGTGCACTGGTAAATATGAGCTTTTGTAGAAAATTAGAGAAAAGACCAAAACACTATATGTAAAGCCTATATTAGAAAGAAAAAAAACCAAGAATGTTACACTATTTGTGAACATGAAAAATAACAATATCAATGTAGTACTACATCTGCAGATATGCAAAAAATATCACACTGCACTGCATTCAATATTATGCAAGGGTTATTTGGAAGCTAAGTGCACTCTTAACAATAACAATAACCCAGGGGTTACATTCGGAACTACATATGCACGCACACACACACGTTCTTGAGGATTTCAAAACTTAAAATTATTTCCTAGAAAATGCACAACATGGGACCATTAAAACAATCTCACCTGTTTTTTGTGCTGCCCCAACAGCCCTAACCAATCCATTTATGAACAGAAAACCCCTGGTGGTGTCCTCTGGTCTCAAGCAGTGAATTCTCTGGATCCTGTATTTGTGAGATTAGATATTTGTGGATCTTACAGGTCTTAAATTGGTTTGGAATATAGGGAATTTCAATGGTAAATCAGTGTTTTGCTATCTTTATCCTGTTCTTAAACCTGGTAGCTTTTTGAAGTGTACTGGAGCATGTTGTCTTACCTGGGGAGGCTGTGAAGGTGTGAATTTGTCATTGGAGGGTAAACCCAAGGTATAGTGGACACTCACAGGTGAGCATGCACAATCTAGTGGTCATATCTAGCTCTGGTTGCATAAATCTCAAGGAGGACTGATTGCACGCAGCTGGCTGATTGCTCATCTGTGGCCAGTCAGGATCTCTGGTATAAAAAGGCTCAGTTGGGATCAGCTCATGGTGAACCTCCTCGTGGATGCTGAAAACAAATTTTGTGCCTAGTCTAATGCACTGGTTCTCAACCATGTGCCACTGGGGACCAAAACCCTGCAGGTTTTACCTCCAACCACTGTCTTCAACAGATGATTTCACAGAATTTCTTCCCACTGATTACTGATCAGTGAAAACACCTGTTGAAGAGGCTGGGTAGTAGAGAAAACCTGTGAGGCCTGGCCCTGGCACATGGTTTTGGACAACTGGTCTAATGTGTGTTTCTCACCTACTTCTTTGCTTCCAGGAAAACCTCTTTGTCTGTTAGTCTGCTGATGTGCCATCCTTGGTTTTGCATGCTCACCCAACAATAAACCACCTACCTCCCAGTTCTGGAGAACCTACCTGGTCCACTCATAGCCCTCAGAAAACTAGAACTCAAATAGGTTCAAACACAAATATTAAGATATCCCCTAACCCTCTGTCAGTCACAAAACCAGCTCCCCTTTGCAGATTACCTGGAAAAGCTCTGTAACTGGATCTGGAAACTCTGTTACCCCAAACATACCTTATCTCTCTTGTTGGATCCCCTTGACAACTATATCTCTCTGGTCTGATGCCTACCTGAAAAGAACTCTTATGTGCCACAACTCTCCATGCAAGTAAGTGCCCCTCATTTAATTAATAACAGTTATACTGTAGAGAGAAATGAGCAGGAGAGGCAGTGAGCTGGATCAGCATGGATTTTATTCTCTCTAACCACAAGTCAACAAGAATATTTCAGGTCGCTGGGCATCTCTCTTTTATATCTTACATCCTTGCCTAGAGACCTGGGGGTTTACACCACAATACACACAATTACAATGCACGTCCTCGCAAAGCCTATCGGCGCATTAACATGCAGTCCGGTGGAGAAGCCACAGTCTGCCCGGCACATCCGCCTAACAGTCCTTTAGCGTCTCCACCTCCGCTGTCCCATCTCGACCCCCCATCGGCTTCTCTCCTCCTGTGCCATTCAGTCTGAGTGCAGAATGTAACGTCTAGGTCCCCCACACTGCCCCCCCGAACACTAAGAATGGGCCTTAACCCTCATGTCCTGTGGGCTTCAGCCGACGTCCGTAGCGGCTGTAACGGGCGGTCGCCGGCTCCAAGGCAGTGCTGTGCCGGTGGGGCGCTCCTGGAGGCGCGTCCGTCTGTGGGAGAACATGGGGGGGGGGACATCTTCACCATGAAATTGTGACTGAGCTGACGAGTCATTTACCTGGGGAGCTCTCAGTGGGGGTCATCCGCGCCGAGGAGCTCGAGCCAACACCATCTGCTCGTCTGCTAATACGAACGCAGGCTTAAGCCTGTCTATGCAGACTGTTTCTCTGCATCCCCCCAAGTCTAACACAAAATGTTTATCCCCAGGTTCCAACACTCTGAACGGGCCATCATAGGGCGGGCACTACGGGGTCCGGTGGGCATTGTGCCTGACAAACACGAACAACGCATCCTTCAAGGTCCCTGGGATGAAAGCGCAGGGAAAACAGTGGTGGGCCGGGCTGGATACCATCCCTGCCTCTGCACTATGTAGTGAAGGTGGGGATGGATCGGTGTTCGGCGCCGGGTTGTCAGGCAAAAATTCTCCGGGGAGCCGCAGCGGCTGGGAAAAAGCAAGTTCTGCTGGAGAGGCAGCCAAATCCTCCTTCGGTGCGGAACGCAACCCTAACAGAATCCACAGCAACTGGTCCACCCAATTTGCTTCCGTAAGCGAAGCCCTGAACGCTGCTTTAAGCGACCTATGGAAACGCTCACATAACCCAGTGGCCTGGGGGTTGTACGCAGTTGTGCAATGAATGGTGACGCCCAGGCTCCGGGCCATTGCGGACCAGAGGTAGGAAATGAACTGCGTGCCCCGATCAGACGTAATATGCGAAGAGGCGCCGAAGCGTACCACCCATGTCGCCAAAAAAGCGCGTGCAACTTCTGTAGACGTGGTGGAAGCTAGCGGCACTGCTTCAGGCCAGCATGTGGTGCGGTCCACCACTGTCAGGAGGTGCGTAAACCCCTGCAATGGTGGGAGGGGGCCCACGAGGTCCACGTGAACATGGTTGAACCTCTTAGCCGGGACGTGGAACGGCTCGAGGGGGGCCTTTGTGTGCCTGTGCACCTTGGCTTGTTGGCACGCTACACAGGCTGCAGCTCACTATTTCACCTGTTTGCACAGGCGCGGCCAGACGAACTTTGCTCCCACTATTTTGACTGACGTGCACACTCCCGGGTGCGCCAGGGAGTGAACCAACTTGAAAACGTGGTGGCGCCAAGTGCGTGGGACCACCAGGTGCGGACGGCCTGTGGAAATGTCACAGAGTGGGGGGGGGGGCGTCTTGCAGTACTCTGCTCTCCAGCCTTAATCCTGTTGGTCCAGACTGGAGCGCACAAACGTCCACATCGTTGACCTGCTTGGCGGCCATGGCCGTGTAATCTATCCCTACGTAGACTGTGGCCATTAATGCGCACGAGAGGCAGTCTGCCACGACGTTGAGTTTACCGGCCACATGCTGAATCTCAGTCGTAAACTCCGAGATAGCGGCCAGCTGTCTCTGCTGCCGGGCCAACCATGGTTCCGAAACCTTGGCCACAGCGTGTGGTCCACAAACACAGTGAAGCTGCGCCCTTCCAGCCAGAACTGGAAGTGGCGTATGGCCAGGTGGAGAGCCAGTAACTCCCTGTCGAACGCGCTGTATTTACGCTCATTGTCGCACAAAGACCTGCTAAGAAAGGTGAGCGGCTGCCAAGAACTGGCGATACGCTTCTCCACGACGGCCCCTATGGCCATGTCCGATGCGTTGGTAGTAAGCGCTATCCGAGCCGCCGGGTCCGGGTGCACCAGTAGAGCGGCATTTGCTAGGGCTGTTTTGGCATCGGAAAATGCCTGCTCCCGCTCAGGAGTCCAGTCGATGCTGTCCGCCGGTTTCTGTTTCTTAAGCGCAGCATACAACGGCTGCATGAGCTGGGCTGCACGGGGGAGGAAACGGTTATAAAAGTTTACCATCCCCAAAAACTCCTGCAGCACCCTGACTGTCTGAAGCCAGGGAAAATCTGCCACTGCGCGCACTTTGTCCGGTAAGGGTATCGCGCCCTCTGGTGAGATGCGGTGGCCCAAAAAGTCGATTACTGTAACCCTGAACTGGCACTTCGCCAGGTTGATTATTAACCCGTGCTCTTCCAACCTCTGGAAAACCGTCCTGAGGTGGGCTACATGTTCATCCTTGAACGCACTGGCCACCAGGATGTCGTCCAGGTAGACAAACACAAAGGGCAGATCGTGCAGCACCGCTCCATCATGCAGTGGAAGGTCTGCGCCGTGCCTTTTAACCCGAAAGGCATGCATAAGAACTCAAAAAGACTGAACGGGGTTATTACTGCTGTTTTGGGTAAGTCTTCTGCGCGCACCAGGACCTCGTGGTACCCAGGGACCAGGTCCATCTTGGAAAAAATGCGTGCCCCGGTGAGGTGGACGGAAAAATCCTGAATAAGGGGGACTGGGTAGCGATCGTGCACTGTAGCGTTGTTTAATCTGCGGAAATCTCTGCGTGGTCGCCACGATCCCTTGGCTTTAGGCACCATGTGTAGCGGGGATGCCCATGGGCTGTTTGAGCACCTGATGATGCCCAACCTTTCCAAGTTGGCGAACTCCTCGTGCGCACTGGCCAGTTTAGCTGCGTCCACGCACCGAGGTTGTGCGAAAACGGGTGGCCCCATGGTGGTAATAAAGTGCTCTACCCCGTGGTTAGTGACGGCCGCCAAAAACGTCGGAACTGTGAGTGCTGGGAACTGGGTGAGTAGTGTGTGGAACTTACCTCCTGGAGCTGTGACGTTGGCCAGTGTCGTGGACTCGGCTGCTCGAGCTGTACAGGGCAGAGAATCAAAAGGCATAGCATTAATCAGGCGTCTGTTAACCACATCGACTAATAGTCCGTGTGCACACAAAAAATCTGCACCCAAAATGGGGGAGTTACATGCCGCTATGACGAAGGACCATTGGTAGGTACGGCCATGCAAGGATATGGTCAGTGTTCTCTCACCAAAAGTCTTAATGTCTGAGCCGTTTGCAGCTGCCAGCTTGGGGCTGCTACTTCCAGCCAGCCGGTCTGCGCAGGACGGCAGGATGAGGCTCTTTTTGGAGCCGGAGTCCACGAGGAACCGTCTCCCCGAGCGAGAGTCCGTCACATAGAGCAGCTTGGTTGTGTCACTGGCGGTCGCAGCTGCTACCGACTGCCAGTCCTGGCGTTTCCCGAGCGCTTGAACTGGCATGGTGGCACGCATTGGCGTGCGTCTTCTCCAAAGCGGTGGCGGTAGAAGCAGAGCGTGCCCCTCCGGTGCTTCTTGGCCTCTGCGGCGGCCACCATCGATGGCTCCTTGCCCTTGCTGGCCATGTCACTGGGTTCCGACGCCGCTGCATTCACAGCGAAGGCTCTGGTCGCCAGGATAATCCGGTCCACCTCTCGTGCCAGTGCCCGGTAGTTCTGCGTGGCCAGCAGTGGCAAATTGGCGAGGACCGCTCTGGCCGCTGTCGGAAGGTTCCGGAGGAAAAGATGGGCAAAGAGGAACTGCTCGCCATCTGTGCCCATCAACGCCAACATCTTCTCCATTAATTCGACCGCCAACCCGTCTCCCAACTTGGAGCGCGTCAGGAGCCTTTCCGCTCTCTCGCAGTCCAAGAGCGTGTAGCGCTGGGCCAGCGTGGTCTTGAGAGCGTCATATTTGCCGTGGGCTGGGGGCCGTTAGAGCAGGTTTGCCACCTGCTGTGTTGTGCATGCGTCCAGCGCTGCAACCACGTAGTGGTACTTGGTATCATCTGCCGTCACTCCACAGAGCGCGAACTGGGCTTTGGTGTGGAGGAACCAAGCCTTTGGGTCGTGAAGCCAAAAGTCTGGGAGCTTGACCGAAACGGCGCACGCGGTGCTGGCACCAGTCCAGGCCGTCTCCGGGGTGTTTGCCTCGAGTTCCATTCTATGTCAAAGGTCACCAGTGTAGAAAGAAATGAGCAGGCGAGGAAGTGAGCTGGATTAGCGTGGACTTTATTCTCTCTAACCACATTTCAACAAGAATATCTCAGGTCGCTGGGCATCTCTCTTTTATATCTTACATCCTTGCCTAGTGACCTGGGGGTTCACACCACAATACACACAATTACAATGCACGTCCTCACAAAGCCTGTCGGTGCATTAACATACTGTCTGGTGGTTCACACCACAATACACACAATCACAATGCGCATCATCACAAAGTCTGTTGGCGCATTAACATGCAGTCCGGTGGAGAAGCCACAGTCTGCCCGGCGCATCCGCTTAACAGTCCTTCAGCTTCTCCACCTCCGCTGTCCCGTCTCGACCCCTCGTCGGCTTCTCTCCTCCTGTGCCATTCAGTCTGAGTGGAGAATGTAACGTCTAGGTCCCCCACAATGCCATACTTTGTGCTTAATTTATTTATGCTCTCCTTCTCCCCTGCAGGCTAAATTCCCGCAATGTGGGTTCCAACCTTCTCATACTTGTTTAATAAAAATACCTCCTTCGCCTTGATCTCCGCCTCTGTTTGTGTCCTGCATCTGGTTTACTGTCTAGTGTAATCATGACACAAGGTGTAGCAAATCATTGCGCTGATAACTGATGTTTCAATGTGTATTTTGTTTTATGAATGCATAGTTTTTATTTAAGAGATGATGTTAAAACTAAAGTAGATTAAGCAAAGTATGTGAATATTTCCTGGCCAATAACATGAGCATTGTTGCGTCACTTGCATTCTTCACACACTGTATTATAAACATGCACAATACCAATTTGGCAAATTGTTTAGGCAAATTTCCCATCTCTTCCTCTGACATGTCAATGGCAGTTCCTCACTGTACTACCTGCTGTTTCAACCATTCCCCCCACCCAGCATATGAGTACTCACCCTTCATCCCCAGCATCTACATGATGTGCTGTGTGCTAATACATGCCAAAATGTGACCATATTAAATGCTGAAATATATTCTTTAAAAATGAAGCGTTTGTAAACTGGCAGTACTTATTTAAGAAGATCAATATGACTTCTTCTCCTTTCTGCCTCTCCCTTTAGATGTCCCCACAGTTGATCATCTCCCTCCTTCTCATCCCTATTCCTTGCATCCTGTTCTGTCACATCAACCCTGTCCATGTCCTCCTTCACTACATCCATGAATCTTCTCTGTGGTCTTCTTTTTCTATGCCTAGCAGCTCCATCTTCAACATCTTTTGTCTAGTATGTCCACTGTCCTTCTCTGAACATGTCCAAACCATCTCAGCGTGGCCTATCTTACAGTCTCAAAACCACTCAACCTGAGTTGTCCCTATCGCCTGTCTTTTTGTCACTGCCATCATCTCCAAGCCACACATCACAGCAGGTCTAAATCTTCCCTTTCACTCTTGCTGGTATCCTTCTGTCACAAATCACCCTTGACACTCATCTCCACCCACTTCCCCCCCCCCGCTCTCTTCTTCACTTCTCTTGTGTACCGTCCATTGTTTTGGATAGTTGACCCCAGGTATTTAAACTCACCCCCCACCACTACCTCTAGTTTGACAAGTAGAAGCATTATTTACATCATTATTCATGTTGTTTTCCTTCATCATCTATGTAATAATTATATGTACAAATGACGCTAGGCAGGGGATGGTGGTTGTATTCATGCAGACCCTTCCATTGGTGATTGAGGACGATTTGCAGAGGTGGACTTGCCATTAGGCAAAGGTAGGCGACTGCCTTAGGCACCGATCTACTAGGAGCCCTATATTTTTTTTTAAATGTTTTGTGGGGATGTGAGAATGACGAGGCAGAGTTCTCTCTCAAGTCAGCTTTATTCACATCTCCAACATCTAGAAGCAGAAAAAAGAGATCCACACAGGGAACTCTCGTCCTTAAATAGCAGGACTCTTACAGTTCACAAGTCACATGTAACACAGACCACATTGCATTATAATGACAGTAACAATGCATCCTCTCTCCATGATATCACCCCCACTGTCTACAATGCATCCCCTCTTTAATCCTTTAATTATACCCCACAGTCTCAAGCCTTGCATACCAAAGCTAACACTCTTGCAGCTTCCTGTAATCACCAAGGGAGCTCTGCCTTTGTTCTGATCTAAAATGTGAGTCCAAAAGCAGGTCACGTATGTGTGTCCACCACAGTTTAGCATATTTAACACAATGTCTGACAAAATAAAGAAACATCAGTATTTACGTAAACAGCAAATCAACTCACCTTTTTCACTTCAGCCTGGGAGGAGATTTATCTCTGGAGGAGCAGCTAGAGAGCAACGCTGCTTGTAGGAGCACACATGATGCTAATGACAAGCACGTGTTGTTAATGAGGAGGCACCAGTGACACCGGCTGCTGAGTACAGGTAAACATTTTTTTTTACTGTTTTTTTTCTAATTACAAGATTTGCAGAGGCCAAAGCTCACAAGGTTAAATTTAAATATGATTAACTGTGCTCCCCAGGCATGCTCAGGATATCTACAGCCTCAGCAGATGACATTACATGAGATTAAATATAGTTTGTTTTATTAAGATCCCCATTAGCACTTGTATAAAACATTGGGCATTCTTTCATGGGTCTAACATACACACATTTACAGATAACAACAATATTAAAATAACAAAACCCAAACCAACTCAATTTCATAAACAAAAATGCAACTTAATATGGGAGAAAACTCACTGTTCTGTTTATCCTCTTCATTATTGGAGCAATGGCCCAATGTTGTCTTTGAATGTTCTTTATTACCCTCTATAGCTTGTTGACTGGTGAGAAAATGTAAAACAAACTTGACCAACAAATAATATTTAAATGATAATAAAAGCACTGAAAAAGGGAAAGAATAAAATGTACAGAAAGAGAGAAGGGAGAAAAAGAGAAGGATGAACAGTGAGGAAAAATAAAGACAAGGGAGAGGAAATGATGGACAGACTGAAGATGAAAAAGGAAAAGACAGTATGCAAAGGGGTATACATTCCAAGGATGTATTAGGTTTAATATTTTTTGTTTTTATCCTGATATTGTTTTGTGTGACATATTCTCTCTTGTGTCTATGTTGTACAGAGGAGGAAGCACAATAGATGCCTCTGCAAAATGAACCAGTCAGCAGACCATGAACAGGACCCAGCTGGCAAATGTGGGTAAGTCAGTCCCTCTAGGACAGAGGTGTCAAACTCAGTTGCACAGGGGGCCAAAACTCAAAGCACACTTTAGGTCGCGGGCCGATCAGGACAAACATTTATTGAATGCACTAAAACTAAACATTTTTTGAACATAAATATGAATAAAAACAGACAGGAATACTATTCCAGAATAAATAAACTTAAACTTTATATAACTTAAAATACTTTGCTTTCCATAAAAATATCTCTTGTCAAAATTATACAAGTTACAACTATGAACATGCTGCAAAAAAACCCAAAACCCTGAAAAAACTAAATAAAAATCATGCTTTTCCGCAAAAGTAAAAATAACAAATCAAAGCATTCAGTTTTCTTTGCTATAGTGCTATTTTATAAAAAATAAACTTAAACTTTAAATATCTTCAAATATTTTGCTCTCCATAAAAATATCTACTGTCAAAATCATACAAATTCAAAATATGAACATGGTCCAAAAAACCCTGGAAATATAAATAAAATTTGTGCTTTTCAGCAAAAGTTAAAATAACAAATCAAAACATTCAGTTTTCTCTGCTCTTATGCCATTTTGTCAGAGCTGGATGCTTGGCATCTTTTCTTGGCAACAAGTTCGTTTAGGTTTGGTGTAAGGTTCTGTGTTGTGGAGATTCTCAGGATGGATTGCAGGTGTTCATCAGTGAGACGACTCGTGTGCTGTTTTGTTAATCTTCATCACTGAGAGCAGCTTCTCACACAGACATGTGCTACCAAACATGCACAAGGTTCGAGGCGCATGTAGACGAAGCTGAGGCATTGCTTCAGGAATGGAGCGAATAAACTGTGCGGGCCCTGCAGTGTCGTACTTTGCCTTTAGTGTCCCATTACACTGCAGCTCTATCAGTTCCATCTGAATCTGCACAGGTGCAGTTTCCACGTCGACGGAAAAATGGGTTGTGAAGCAGCTCGAAATTCCTTATTTGTGCTTCAAAGTCTCCAAAGCGCCGTGAGAACTCGGTGCGAAGTGCACTCAGTTTATCAGCAAAGTGCGCATTAGGGAACATCGTTGCACCGACTTGGTTCAACATTACTTGGCAACAGGGAAAGTGAAGCAAGTTGCACTGGTGCATTTGTGTCTCCCATAAGAGCAGCTTCACTTGAAATGCCTTCACTGCATCATACATGTCAGTGATCATGCGGTCACATCCCTGGAGCTGAAGGTTCAAGACGTTGAGATGAGTTGTTATGTCAGCCAGAAACGCCAACTCACATTTCCACTTCTCATCCCGCAAAACTGTGGAGTCTTTTCCTTTACTGTCCATGCATGAACTGACAGATTTCCTTGCTGAGCTCAGAAACTCTATTGAGAACTTTTCCCCGACTCAGCCAACGCACCTCTGTATGATAAGGAATGTCAGCAAACTCTGAATCTATTTCTCCCATAAAAGACTGAAATTGGTGGTGATTTAAACCAGTAGCTCGGATAAAGTTTACGGTTTGCGTTACAGCGCTCATTAAATGTTCCATTTTTAGCACTTTACCACACAACGTTTCCTGATGTATGATGCAGTGATATGCTGTCAACTCACCAGTACAGTTCTCCTCCTGCATCTTTACCTGCATCCTTCCCACTAGTCCACTTTTTTCACCGCACATCACCGGTGCTCCATCTGTTGTAAGTCCAACAAGTTTGTCCCAGGGCAGTTTCATGTTGGTTACACTTTGCCATATATTTTCAAAGATGTCTTTTCCTGTCGTTGTCCCGTGCATCGATTTAATGTCCAATATTTCCTCTGTAACGCACCAATTGGAGTCCACTCCATGGATGAAGATGGCCAGCTGTGCAGTGTCCGTCATGTCAGTACCTTCATCCACAGCAAGAGAGTATGCAATAAAGTCTTTGCTTCTTTCAATCAGCTGTGTTCTTAAATAAGTGGCCATCTCACAGACCCGATCAGCAACCGTATTTCTACTCAGGCTTACATTTGCCAACATCAGCTTTTTGTCTGGACACAAGACGTCGCACACCTTCATCATGCAGTTCTTCAGAAACTCACCCTCGGTAAATGGCCGGGCTGATTTGGCTATCTCCTCTGCCACAATAAAACTTGCTTTCACAGCAGCTTCACTTTGTGATTTCGCTCTGGTGAAAAACGTCTGCTGAGATGTCCGATTCTTCTTTAACTCTTCTACTTTCTGTAGCTTCTGCTCTGCAGTCATGTTTTTCAGCTTATCCCGATGTTTTGTGTCGTAGTGCCGTCTTAGATTAAATTCCTTAATTACAGCCACATTAGCTCCACAAATAAGACATATGGGTTTACCGGCAATGTCAATAAACATATACTCAGCCTCCCATCGGTTTTGAAAGGCTCTGTTTTCAGAATCAACCTTTCTTTTCGCCATTGTTAGGGGCTAGCTTTGACTTTACAATAGGGTTGTATACAGCAACAGACGTTTGACTTGATTGATGCGCAAATGGTCCCAGGTAACCTATTGTTCGGCAAGGCAGCTGTTGCGCTGCATTATGGGATCTGTAGTTTGTGTGTTATCAGCGCTTCATATCGCCGGGCCATTCATAACAATATAGATCTATATAAAATGATCTTGCGGGCCCAATATAATTGTACGCAGGGCCAGATGTGGCCCACGGGCCTTGAGCTTGACACATATGCTCTAGGATTTCACGGGATGTTTTTATGATTGTTACGGCCCAAAAAGAATTAATTTGCAGAGGCTTTTTTAAAAAGTTGTGATAAAAGTTGTGATGTTTTGAGAGGATTTTTTGCACTAAAAGTTGTAGAAAGAATTACAAAGTTTAAAGCAGATGCTTTTTTCCATAGTTTACTGTAAGGATATTTTATAACACCACAAAAAGCACAGGATTGTCAAAAAATTCCTATTAAACAGTGATTTGTAAATTAAGCAGAAACTTTTATTACATAAAAACCCTTTTGTGCAACAGCACATACAGACTAACATAATTAAGTGAGAATGAAGTAGCTACTCATAAATTTGTCATGAAAATAATCAACATTGTAAGCTACTCTTGCTGAGAACTTGAATAAAAAGGATGAATAAAATAATTATCCATTACAACAGCTAAATCACATAGAATGCATGTTAAAGAGTATAGATTTGGAAATTATTGGGAGCACCTTCATTTGAAAACTCCCTAACCGCAGTGGTCCCCAACCACTCGGTACTGAGCACAGAGAAAAAAGAAATAATTTATTCTGTTGCTCTGTATTGTCTATTGAAATCTGTGTTTTTCTGAAAAAAATTATTGAATATTCTCTGTCTTTTTATGCCTGACTCCTGTCTATCTGCTGTGCGTCTTGACACACACCTGTCTCATCAGATAATCATCTTTCCTTTAATGGGAGTTTTACTGGGAGGAGGGGGTTGGGGGTTTGCCGGGGGCACATGTTGGTCTGTGTCCAGACTGGAGATTCACAGCTTTAAAGCTCATTGACAAGATGTAGTAATGATTTTACCTCTAAAGATGTATAAAATGTTCAAACACTGGCTGTAGTGTTAGATTTGCTCGTTTGTGGTTTTACGGCATCTCTCTTCATTTGCGCTCCCATGTCGGGGTGCTTTTCAGGCAGGCGGACTTTTTCAACACAAACCCGGCACTTTGTACATGCGGTCAAGACAGAGACATCCACTGGTTAGTTGGGGAAGATGGAGGACGGGACGGTGTGCGAAAACTCGTAGGTGAGTGGGGTTTTTTTTAATCACACACTCTGTTTTTTGCTGATGTGTTCCGTGAATACTCACTGTAAACATGGAAGTGAGTGCGATGCAGTGACATATTTGACTGGTTAGACTGAGTGCTTGAGCGCTACTCTGAGACAAATTTGATTAGCGAAATTGATGGAAGTTGATGAGGATTGGCCCAAATTGCGGGAAAGTTGTGGTAATTGAACAAAGCTGCAAGGTCACTCAAAAGATGCGGTGATGGCCTGATTTTGCGTGAATTAGTGCGACTGCAATAATACTGGAACGGACTGGCAAGTGTGAACAAACAGATCTTGCATGTGAATTGTTGTTTTTTTATCTCTGCCAAGGAGGTAATGTTTTTACTAGGGTTTGTTTGTCTGTCTGTCTGTTACCAACATACATTACCGTTCAAAAGTTTGGGGTCACCCAGACAATTATTTTGTGTTTTCCATGAAAAGTCACACTTATTTACCACCATGAGTTGTAAAATGAATAGAAAATATAGTCAAGACATTGACAAGGTTAGAAATAATGATTTGTATTTGAAATAATAATTTTTTTCTTTCAAACTTTGCTTTCGTCAAAGAATCCTCCATTTGCAGCAATTACAGCATTGCAGATCTAACATGATTACACAAGGGTTTTCTAATCATCCATTAGCCTTCTGACACAATGAGCAAACTCATTGTACCATTAGAACACTGGAGTGATAGTTGCTGGAAATAGGCCTCTATACACCTATGTAGATATTGCACCAAAAACCAGACATTTGCAGCTAGAATAGTCATTTACCACATTAGCAATGTATAGAGTGTATTTCTGATTAGTTTAAAGTTATCTTCATTGAAAAAAAGTGCTTTTCTTTCAAAAATAAGGAACTTTCTAAGTGACCCCAAACTTTTGAACGGTAGTGTAACTCAAAAAGTTATGAACAGATTTTGACGAAATTTTCAGGAAAGGTGTGTAATGGCACGGGGAACAGATGATTAGATTTTGGTGATGATCTGACAGTGCATGCCTCCACCAAGGGCTTTGTTTGTATTTGTGCAGCAGGATTACACAAAAACTACTGGATGGATTTGGATGAAATTTTCACCAGAGGTGGTTCTTGGGCTAGAGAGGAACCCATTATATTTTGGTGATGATCTGAGAATGCATACCTCAGCCAAGGCTCTTATCTTCTCACAGTGTGTTAGCAATAATACTCCAAAACTGATGGACAGACTTTGATGCAATTTTTATCACAAGTGGCTATAGGCCTACACACAAACCCTTTACATTTTGGAGGTGATCCATGAGAAACGGAAGGAGCCTTGGCAGAGGTATGTGTTCTATGAGTGCTTTTCTAGTTTTAATAATAGATGAGTCTCCATTCAATTTGTTAAACTTCTTTGTTTTTTTTAATTCAATTCAATTCAATTCAACTTTATTTATATAGCACAATTTCACAACAACAGTCATCTCATAGCACTATCAACTGTAGGGGGAACCCCCACAGTTGCAGAAAGACCCCAGCAATCAGGCGATCCCCTGTGAGCAAGCACTTGGCGACGGTGGAAAGGAAAAACTCCCTTTTAACAGGAAGAAACCTCCAGCAGAACCAGGCTCAGGGAGGGGCAGTCATCTGCTGCGACTGGCTGGGGGGTGAGGGGATAGAGAAGATGAAAAGAACAGACATGTAGAAAGCAAACAGTACGATGGGGACTCAATCTATGGGAGAGAACAAACAGATGTTAATGACCAGCAAAAAAAAATATTTCATTGAGAGTGAAGAAAGGAGTGAGACTCAGTGCATTATTGGAGGTCCCCCGGCTGACTAAACCTATTAACAGCATAACTAAGGGAGGGTTCAGAAACACATGATCCCTCCCTAATTGTAGGCTATATCAAAAAGGTAGGTTTTAGCCCTATTCTTAAAAACAGAGATTGAGTCTGACTCCCGAATCCAGATTGGCAGCTGGTTCCACAGGAGAGGAGCTTGATAACTGAAGGCTCTGCCTCTCATTGTACTTTTAGAGATTCTAGGTATTACAAGTAATCCTGCATTTTGGGAGCGTAGTGTTCTGTTAGGATAATACGGTAGTATCATATCTTTTAAATAAAAAGGAGCCTGATTGTTTAGAGCTTTGTAAGTAAGAAGAAGGATTTTAAACTTAATTCTAAACTCTATGGGAAGCCAATGAAGGGAGGCCAGAATCGGAGAGATATGATCTCTCTTTCTAGTACCTGTTAAAACTCTTGCTGCAGCATTTTGGATCAGCTGAAGACTTTTTAAAGATGTTTTAGGACAGACTGATAATAAAGAATTACAATAATCTAATCTCGAGCTAACAAAAGCGTGGATCAGTTTCTCAGCATCACTCTGAGACAAGATGTTCCTAATCTTGGCAATATTACGCAAATGATAGAAGGCAGTCTTAGAAACAAATTTAATATGTGAATTGAAGGACAGATCTTGATCAAAAATAATTCCAAGGTTCCTCACAGAGCTATTAAGAGAAAGAGTAACCGCATCCAAACTGAAAGTTTGATTTGGAAAGGTATTTCTAAGGTTTTTTGGACCAACAAGAATGACTTCAGTCTTATCTGAATTTAATAGCAGGAAATTACAAGTCATCCAAGCTTTGATTTCCTTAAGACAGGCTTCTAACTTGGCTAATTGATTACTATCATCAGGCTTCATTGACAGGTATAATTGTGTGTCATCTGCATAACAATGAAAATGTATACAGTGCTTTCTAATAATGTTGCCTAACGGAAGCATATATAAACTAAAAAGAGTAGGGCCTAGCACAGATCCCTGTGGAACTCCATGACTAAGCTTTGAGTTGAAAGAAAACTCATTATTTACATGAACAAACTGGAACCTATCAGATAAATAAGATCTAAACCACTGCAACAAAGTTCCATTAAGTCCAACATAGTGTTCTAATCTATCAAGTAGAATATTATGATCGATACTATCAAAAGCTGCACTAAGGTCTAAAAGGACAAGTACAGAAACCAGTCCATTATCAGATGCAATGAGGAGGTCGTTAGTGACCTTTGCTAAGGCTGTTTCAGTACTATGATGGATTCTAAACCCAGATTGAAACTCTTCAAGTAAACCATTTCCCTGCAGATGGTCAAATAATTGCGTAGCAACAACTCTTTCTAAGATTTTTGAAATGAAAGGGAGATTAGAGATTGGTCTATAGTTAGCTAAAGCTCCTGGATCTAGCGTTGGCTTTTTGAGAAAGGGTTTAATTACAGCTGTTTTAAAAGCCTGCGGTACATGGCCTAAAGTTAATGAAGAATTGATTATATGAAGAATAAAGATACCAATAAGTGGGAAGACTTCTTTAAATAACCTGGTAGGAATAGGGTCTAAAAGACAAGTTGAAGGTTTGGATGAGGAAACTATTTTGTCTAACTCACAAAGGTCGATTGGAGTAAACTCATCAAGACAGACATCAGTTGAAGGAGTTGTAGTAGTTACAGTATTTAAGTTAACTGTGGGAAGAATCTGATTGTGTTTTACAGATGTAATTCCTGATGTCTGAATAATATCATCATTTAAGGACTTCTGAAGACAATAAGTTTCATGCAGGATTTCAGTAAGGCCTGAAAAGAAAGTGTAGAACAAAGAAAGAGTAGGGTCCCTGTTGTGTGTGTAAATAGGCTGTATTACCAAGATGGCGGTCGGGTTGGACATGGGCTAGACCGGGGTGGCTAACTACCAGTTTCCAGTGGTGACGCTGCCCGAGGTATAAAGGAGGCTGGCGGAGGAGGCTCTGCCTCTTTTGTCATGGAGCCACCTGGTATGCAGGCGAGTGCCGTAAGCCTTTTTATGTATATGACACACTTTGCAATAAAGCTCTGTAAACTACATTAACTGTGTGTTTGCTTTCACCCAACTATGGACACAACATTTGGCGATGAGGTAAAAGCGGGAATGGATAAGTTTATTGCTGAGTTTCGGCCGTTTCTGGAGGCCCCGGGCAGACCACCCGTGCCCTGGCCTCGTTGGTTCACTGCTTTTACCAACTACCTTGTGGTTTTGAACCTCGGCGAGCGTGAGAGGCTTCGTGCGAGGGCTGTGTTAGTCCATAAGTTAGGTACCAAGGAGCAGAGAGTGTTGGAGAGCTGGGGGCGGGGGGGGGGGCTGATAGCTTCATTGGTGTTGTGGAGTTTCCAGGAGAGTTGACATTAGCCACAGCTATCAAGCTCGCCCAGCGGTTTGAGGCAGCAGAGACCATTGTGAGAGGCCTTCCTGAAGGGCCTTTTCTGGGTGAGGATGAGTCTTGCACTAACGCACTGTTTTGGGACCCTTGTGATGGCGAATGTGGAGAGGAAGATTTTGCCTCCGTGGTCAGGATAAGGTCTGCCCCAGTTAAGCAGAAGTGTTATGGGTGTGGGTCCACTGTTCACCGCTATAAGGCCAGTGTGTGCCCCGCGAAAAGAAAGCATTGTGGCAAGTGTGGTGTTTTGAACCATTTTGCCAGGGTGTGCGAAAACTTCGTACGCAGGAGCCATAGGGGTGAACCAGCTTCTGCACAGAAGACTCCGACAGTGGTGCATACCGTCTCCCCAGAGACGACAGGGAGAATTGACTTCACCATCACACTAGATGGCGTCGAGATCCTGCTTTTGGTGGATACTGGAGCGGTGATTTCTGTCCTGGACTTGGCAACCATGGAGAGACTGTTTCCCCCACTGGCAGATTAGAAAGCAGTATGACGAGTGTTATGGGTATGGATGGAACAGGTTGGCTATTTTGGGCTACGTGGAAATGGAGGCCTGGTATGAGGACAGTGTGGCACCCAGTGTTCGAATCAACGTTTCAGCATCTGGAGTTAACGTTATGGGTTGTAACCTATTTTACAGTCTTAGGTTCTCCATTGCTAACGTTTTGGGTGAAGAACGGTCTGGATGTGGACTGTGGGGCCAACTTGTTCCAGTCGTGGAGGGTGCTGAGGTGTGGGATTCAGACTGGTTGGACAAAGTGACAGAGGGAGAGCACACGCTGTGCCATGCGGAGCCGTCTCGGGCTGGACCCAATGCCGTCACGCAGGCTGCCCTGGACGAGGGTGCCAAACGGCACGACGGGACCCCCAATGAAGCTCGTGAGGACAAGGCACAAACGCCGGGAGAGAACGGGGCTAGACCGCGGAGCGTGGTGATCGTAAAGCGCTCCCAGCAACGGCCTGCCAAGAGGAGACCGAGACAAGCCTGCGAGCCAGAGCGATTGGTGACGGAGGCCTGTCGCAGGATTGGTGATCTGGATAAAAGGAAGAGGGCTCCCTCGAAGACCAAGGTTGATGCTCGAGTACGACAGGATCACAGTCCACGCGAGCAGCGGGACGACCAGAGGCAGTTCCAGGTGGAGCCCGGCTGGATGGAGGCAGATCGGCGTTGGTCTATTCACGTCTGGAGACACCCGAGGGATCTGCAGCTGCCAGTGGTGGAGAGGAGACGGCGCAGCAGGGTCCCTGTGGTGAAGAGATGGAGATGCCTGGAGAGGGATCCATCCAAGGATTGAGGGGTTTTTTTTTGGTTTTGTGTGTCTACGGTGTTTACCCTAGTCCTGTATGTGTTGTTTTATTGCTGGTATGGTACCCCGATCTAAATTCAAAAAAAGAGAGAAGAAAAGAGAAAATGAAAAGTAAGAAGTAGAGTGCTTTGTGACACCTGGGAGTTAAATTTTATTTTAAGGGGCCTGAATTGTGAATGTGGGATTTTATTGGCTCAGTGTCAGTAATTTAATGGATATATTGGAATTGAATTTTACTAATGTGCTAATTTTATGCCCAAGTTTGGGGTGGTGGGGTGTGTTTACTTTGTTTAAGATGTTTATTTGTGTTAATTTACATATCCAATGGTTGAAGTGTAATAAGATGTACCCATTGAGGGGCTGAGTGTTGGGGGGGTGCCAGTAGTCGTTAGGTATTTTGTAGTTTTGTATGTCTTTTATGTGGAGCTGTTCTGGGATTATTTTAGATGCACGGCTTTGTTTTGCATGTTTGGTGGCAGAATAATCTGCCCAGCCGTGTGGGGGTGCTGGTAGTCTACCTGGGCCCCCCAGCCTAGTTGGGTGCATGGATAGGTAGTTTATTTGTTTCCGTAATTGTTTTGTTTTAGTGTGTGAGTCAGGAAGCAAATTGGGGAGGGCTGTCTGTGCGCTTGGCATTTTTTTGAAGGGGGAGGAATGTTGTGTATGTAAATAGGCTGTATTACCAAGATGGCGGCCGGGTTGGACATGGGCTAGACCGGGGTGGCTAACTATCGGTTTCTGGTGGTGACGCCGCCCGAGGTATAAAGGAGGTGGGCAGAGGAGGCTCTGCCTCTTTCGTCGTGGAGCCACCTGACATGCAGGCGAGTACCGTAAGCCTTTTTATATATATGATACACTTTGTAATAAAGCTCCATAAACTACATTAATTGTGTGTTTGCTTTCACCCAACTATAGACACAACAGCCCCTTTTCTGTCTTTGCCTTGGGCCCCAAATGGACTAAGTCTGCCACCATATTTTACTGTTGGTATGATGTTCCTTTTCTGAAATGCCATGTTACTTTTACGCCAGATGTAATGGGGCACACACCTTACAAAAAGTTCAACTTTTGTCTCGTCAGTCCACAGAGTATTTTCCCAAAAGTCTTGGGGATCACCAAGATGTTTACTGGCAAAACTGAGACGAGCCTTTATGTTCTTTTTGCTCAGCAGTGGTTTTCGTCTTGGAACTCTGCCATGCAGGCCGTTTTTGCCCAGTCTCTTTCTTATAGTGGAGTCATGAACACTGACCTTAACTGAGGCAAGTGAGACCTGCAGATCTTTGGATGTTGTTGTGGGGTCTTTTGTGACCTCTTGGGTGAGTCGTTGCTGTGTTCTTGGGGTAATTTTGGTTGGCCAGCCACTCCTGGGAAGGTTCACCACTGTTCCATGTTTTTGCCATTTGTGGATAATGGCTCTCACTGTGGTTTGCTGGAGTCCCAAAGCTTTAGAAACGGCTTTATAACCTTTTCCAGACTGATAGAGCTCAATTACTTTGTTTCTCATTTGTTCCTGAATTCCTTTCAATTGCAGCATGATGGCTAGCTTTAGAGGATCTTTTGGTCTATTTCATTTTGTCAGGCAGGTCCTATTTAAATGATTTCTTGATTGAGAACAGGTGTGGCAGTAATCAGGCCTGGGTGTGACTAGAGAAATTGAACTCAGCTTTCCAAAGATGTTATGAACCACAGTTAATTTATGTGTATGTATATATATATATATATACTGTATATATATTATATTTTTTGGGGGGGGCAATCACTTTTTCACACAGGGCCATGTAGGTTTAGATTTTTTTAACCCTTGATAATAAATACCTTCATTTAAAAACTGCATTTTGTGTTTACTTGTGTTATCTTTGTCTAATATTTAAATTAGTTTGATGATCTGAAACATTTAAGTGTGACAAACATACAAAAAATGAGAAATCAGGAAGGGGGCAAACACTTTTTCACACCACTGTATAACTCCGAGAGAATCATGGAGCTGCACAGAAACACTCCAAACTTATATTTTCTACCCGTTTTTCAAAACGTCAACACACACAAAGACAACCCCCCCTTTCCCATCTTATAAATGTCTTTTTTTTGGGGGGGGGGGTAATAGCACACAAATGACACTTGTGCTTGGAGTAACCATGGGCCCTCTGACTATAACAGGCAGTCTGTTCCTTTTAGGGGACCGGGAGCGGGGTGTGTGTGTGTGTGTGGGGGGGGGCTGTGTAACAGGAGTCGGGATGAAAACTGTGTGCTGGGTCTGCCTGCAAGTGCAGATGCTGCTTGCCAAAGAGAGCGAGGAGGCGCATGATGGATCCCGTCCCGCTGCTGCTCATCATACTCACGTCTCTGCCAGTATCACCGGCAGCCTACACGGGACCCCTCCAGCCAGAGATCACCAATGGCACCTTCCATCACTTCTTCGTCCCAGACGGAGACTACGAGGAAACCGAAGACCCGGAGAAGTGCCAGATGCTCTTTAAGTTCTCGGACTTGTACCAGTGCGGGGTCCCGGAGGACAGCGACTCCGTGGTGCGGGAGGACTTCGTCATCGCGAAGCTGCAGGCGGAAGACGCGGCGCGCCTCTTGGAAAGCATCGGCCGGTCCGTTGCGCACGACCTGGACGGAGAGGACAGCTACGGGAAGTTCCTCCGGCGTGAGCTCTCACAGATCAGCGAGGCCTTCTCGGGTGTGGACAAGTCGCTGCTGGAGCTGGAGGTGAAGTTTAAGCAGAGCCAAGAAACAGAGCTGAGAGAGGAGCAGCAGTTGAGCGGGTATGCGGTGAAACAAGTGAGCGACATCAGGAGCGCCCTGAGGGAAACCAGCGACATCTCAGTGGGACTTAAAGATAAACACGAGCTGCTGTCGCTCATCATCCGCAGTCATGGCACCAGACTGAGCCGCCTGAAGACGGAGTATCTCAATGTTGGCTCTTAGTTGGGGATTTGGTAGCTTAAATGTGAAAGGGTGTGAGAGAAGAGGAAGGAGAGGAGCCTCCTGTTCTTCAAACAGCAGGAAAGTTTATTGTGGCTTGTGAGTAATTAAACTTGTCCGACCTTTGGTTATACCCCCATTCCTTGGAGCTGTGTCACTGAAGGGAGCGCTAACAAAAACACCCAACACATTCCTCAGAGTCAGGGAACAAAGACATGTAAGCAAAGAACATTTCTGAAAGGAGTCCTCTGTGCCATCTCTGAGGGGGGTTATTCGGAAAATAAGGCAATTAAGTGGATTCATGGAGCAGTAAATCTTATAAAACTCTACCATGAGACTATTATGTTTACATTTATAGATTATAAATAAAAAAAAACTGTTCCACGTCCTTATTACTTTCTAAATATTTGTAATTGTCTGTTCTTATCAATTAAATCAAATTTCACTTTTTTTAAAGAAATAGTCCTTCCATTCTTCTGTTATAACGCACATGGATGGGCGTATGAAATTTGTCATGTTCACTTCCAGCAGTCAGAAGCAACCATCCTTCCCTTATAATGTCTTTAGATGTGTATAAAGCTGCAAACTTGGATGTCCCTTCCAGTGGCCGTGGTTAATTGGCGTCTGAAGTCTGTCACTGCCTCCCAATTCCATCTGGAAGTCATCTACTCCAGCATGAAATACGTTTGCTAGAAGGAAGCCACGGCCATCATTATCGTTTCTTTTATCTGTCATAGTCTATTGAGTTTGATATGAAATGTTATTGTACTGAAACACTTTGCCTTTCAAAATTGTTAACGACAGATAATTGCTTAAATCTTTATCAAATGTTCATGTGTGCTCTTCAGCTGTGCTGAAATTAAACACATTTGTTTTGAATTCATGAAAACTGTCGTAACTTTGGCCTACGGGGTATGAAACAATGTGTCACATGGTTTTAATTTACCATGAATTTGTTACTGTGAGTGCCTTTGGTGTCATCTGTTTAGTTAGTTTTTTACTACTGTTTAAAATTTCTACAACTGCTAAGTGACTGCCATGAACACACACACACACACACACTTTTTTTTTTTTAACAGAGATAAATATGCAGATGTGAAGGAGCCAGATGGGCTGCCATGGGCACAACTGGGTGTGATTTCCTCTGTCTGGTTTTCCTCACAGTCTAGCTTCCCCTAAGGGACCCCTTTTTAAAAACAGTTCTCTGTAGCTCACCAGACTTAGTGAAGACCAACCCCGGCAAAGATCCAGAGCTGCAGGAGCTCCAGAGAAACCCTATATGTCTATACAGCTCTTAATTTCCAGAGGCGCTGCATGGGGATCCAAGATTTGATTAAAAGATTTGGACATAGTTTCCACTGAGTAAGTGAAGGTAGAGTGGATCACTGAACCTTTCATAAACAGCCTGCCCATCATACTTAATTTGTCTATTTTTGCTTAAGTCATTCAACCCAAAGGAAAATATTTTTACTTCATTAGATTATATTCACATCCCTGTTAATGCACAAAGGCCTGAGCATTGAGCCGTTAGAAGACAGAATTCTTTTCACTGAGGACAAGGACAAACAAAGAGAGATCAAAAATGTAGACCCAGGGTGACCTCAAAGTACTCCAGCCCCTCAGTGCTGAGTATGAAGCTCTGAAACAACATGTCTGTTTGTTATTTTCAGGAAGGAAAGAGCTGTTAAAACACATCTGCTGGTCCTATGCTGTGATTTTGTGATTTTAAAATCACAATTTTTCAGGAGCCGTTGGCAGTAGAGAAGACACTGTAATTCTCAAACTGTCACTAACAATAATGAAATAGTAATAATAAATGTATATTGTGATTATAAGAAGACTGTCCTCCAACAGAAAATGCCCTGGATGATCATTTTTACTGACAGCTCTATGACCTATTTGTACATTTTGAAATTAAGTGACCTCTAGAGCTTATCCAAATAATGACAGGAAGAAACATGGAGGATGATTATAGTTGTAATATGTTTAAATGAGACCTTCACTTTTTCTCAGTCCTAATCCAAACAACCTAAAAATGTGTATTTAGTGCTTAAAAGTACACTATCGTTCAACAGTTTGGGGTCACCCAGACAATTATTTTGTGTTTTCCATGAAAAGTCACACTTATTTACCACCATCAGTTGTAAAACGAATAGAAAATATAGCCAAGACATTGATAAGGTTAGAAATAATGATTTGTATTTGAAATAATAATTTTTTCCAGATACTCAACCTGCTCAAAGGAAGGTCAGTTTTATAGCTTCTCTAACCAGCTAAACTGTTTTCAGCTGTGCTAACATGATTGCACAAGGGTTTTCTAATCATCCATTAGCCTTCTGACGCAATGAGCAAACACATTGTACCATTAGAACACTGGAGTGATAGTTGCTGGAAATGGGCCTCTATACACCTATGTAGATATTGCACCAAAAACCAGACATTTGCGGCTAGAATAGTCATTTACCACATTAGCAATGTATATTAGATTTTAGAGTGTATTTCTGATTAGTTTAAAGTTATCTTCATTGAAAAAAACAGTGCTTTTCTTTCAAAAATAAGGAAATTTCTAAGTGACCCCAAACTTTTGAATGGTAGTGTAGCTAAAGTGACACTCCGCCAAAAATTGAGGGTTTTTTTCTTGTTAACATGTCTGTAACGTTTTTTTTTTTTTTTAATGATGTAGAGGACATATCAAGAGCAAAATCATTCAAATGTGTCATGTCTTTGTTTTGTTTTGGTGGTTTTTGTTTGTTTGTTTGTTGTTTTTTTGCTGTGAAATTTCAGTTAAGCTCCTCCCTTTAGAAAAAGGCAAGTTTAGGCAGAGCATTTTTGGGGATGTCACTACAACAGCTCGTAGTGTTGAGCCAATCAGGACTAAGAACTGTCTCTGGCCTAACTGAAGTTAACCTCCAGGGCCAGTTAGCATTTTGGACAGCTGTTTTGAAAACTTCACTCAAATTAAAATGGGTTTTACCATTAAACTGCTTTTAAGGACTGATGCACTTTCAGTCATTATCCGGGGCCACTGTGCATACAACTGGGCATGTCCTTCAACCAGTAATTCTTTTTATCACAGGATTTATTCTGTTTAATGTAGCACTAGCCACCATTAGTCTTGTGGGATGTGGGTAGGCCTATTCACAGATCCTGGCATTTGAAGGATAAGAAAAAGTAAAGAGATTTTGACAGGAAATTCTAAGACAATGAAAGTATTTGAAGAAAAAAGGGCATAAGATGCCATTTTAGACAATGGAGATTTGTTTTTATAGGGGATTTATAGCCATCGGACTGCATCTTTAAACAAGGAAGCAAAAATAGACAAGGACAGCAGTGATAAAAAGTAGCGACGACAGTATAAACTCTGGACTCCGTGGTGGGAACGCAATTTTCGTTCCACTAACTCTGCCTTACCTACATCCTTATGTGGGTTTAAGCATTTTTTAATTTATTAAACAAATTGTTGCACAAATTGTCATATATAAATATGACTATATTATATATACAGCTATATATAACTGACAAAGCTGATGTGATGTCCATTTGATAGTTGAATATAATTGAATTGCATAAAATGAGTATTATACAATTTCACAAATAGATCTAAAGCAATCTAAGTCCATGTCATAACATGTTAATGTATTTCTTATAAATCAATGAAATCTGTTTTAAATTCAAATGTTATATCTAAGGCAGTTTGGTGGCATGGCAGCACAGCAAGAAGGTCATGGGTTTGATCCCACCCCCTGGGCAGCGGTGACTCTTCTGTGTAGAGTTTGCATGTTCTCTCCGTGTCTGTGTGGGTTTTCACTGGGTACTCCAGTTTCCTTCCACAGGCCAAAAACATGCACATTAGGTTAATTGGCATCTACTGGGCGTTCTAAATTGTTCTTGGGTATGAATGTGAGAGTGAAAGGTTGTCTGTCTCTCTCTGTTGGCCTTGCGATGGACTGGCGATCTGTCTAGGGTACACCACTGCTTCTCACCCAAAGATGCTGGGATAGGCTCCAGCCCCCTGTGGCCTGAGGATTAAGCTGGTGAAGATGAATGAATGAACATTACAGTACAGCGCTTCACTTTTTCCACATTTTGTTATATTACAGACTTATTCCAAAATGGATTAAACTCATATTTTCCTCAAAATTCTACACACAATACCCCATAATGACAATATGATAAAAGTTGTTTTGGTTTTTTTTTTTTAGATTTTTGCAAATTTATTAAAAATAAAAAAAAACCTAAGAAATCACATGTACATAAATATTCACAGCCTTTGCTCAATACTCTGTTGATGCACCTTTGGCAGCAATTACAGCTGCAAGTCTTTCTGAATATGATACCACAAGCTTGCCACACCTATCTTTGGGCAGTTTCGCCCATTCCTCTTTGCAGCATCTCTCAAGCTCCATCAGGTTGGACGGGAAGTATTGGTGCACAGCCATTATCAGATCTTTCCAGAGATGTTCAATTGGATTCAAGTCTGGGCTCTGGCTGGGCCACTCAAGGACATTGAGAGTTGCCCTGAAGCCACTCCTTTGATATCTTGGCTGTGTGCTTAGGGTCGTTGTCCTGCTGAAAGATGAGCCATCGCCCCAGTCTGAGGTCAAGAGCGCTCTGGAGCAGGTTTTCATCCAGGATGTCTTTGTACATTGCTGCATTCATCTTTCCCACTATCCTGACTAGTCTCCCAGTTCCTGCCACTAAAAAACATCCCCACAGCATGATGCTGCCACCCCCATTGGCGTGGTGATGAGGGGTGCCTGGTTTCCTCCAAACATGATGCCTGGTATTCGCGCCAAAGAGTTCAATCTTTGTTTCATCAGACCAGAGAATTTTGTTTCTCATGGTAGGAGAGTCCTTCAGGTGCCTTTTGGCAAACTCCAGGCAGGCTGTCATGTGCCTTTTACTAAGGAGTGGCTTCCGTCTGGCCACTCTACCATACAGGCTTGATAGGTGGATTGCTGCAGAGATAGTTGTTCTTCTGGAAGGTTCTCCTTTCCACTGAGGAACGCTGGAGCTCTGACAGAGTGACCATCGGGTTCTTGGTCAACTCCCTGACTAAAGGTGCTCTCACACCAAATGTGAACAGGCGAATTTTTCGAGTGGCATGATTACATTATAACTCACTGTAAACACACAAATAGACATGAATTCACCGTCTGAGTGGGATGCAGACAGGCGAAGTTGCCTTTATAACTTCTGCAGCAGTGTTCAACCTACTGTGGAAATCCCCAAAATAACATGATGGTTAGGTTTACATTATCCAACAGAGGGCTCACCTGAAAAAGTTGTCCCTGTCTCCAAAACTTTACAAGATGATGAGTGTTTCCGTTGCTAGCTTGCTAGCCTTGTTAGCACATTCATGGCAGGAATCTGTGGGTAAATAACTCTGACATCCCAATTCAGCTGAAGAGCTCCCTGTAATCCTGTCTCCAGGTGTCAGTCTCATTTTCAAATTAGTCTGCTCTCCAGTGTTGATACTTTTACTCCAGTGACGGCAGAATGTCAAAGCTAGCGCTATCCCTCGGACGTGAACACGCAAATGTGCAATTTTATGTGTGCCTGGTTCTTTCCATTAACTTTGTATGGATTTGCGCTGTCCATTCGAGTTTGGTGTGAAGGCACCATAAGGCCCTTCTCCCCCGATTGCTCAGTTTAGACAGCTGGCTAGCTCTAGGAAGAGTCCTGGTGGGTCCCAACTTCTTCCATTTATGGATGATGGAGGCCATTGTGCTCATTTGGGACCTTCAAAGCAGCAGAAATTTTTTTGTACCCTTCCCCAGATTTGTGCCTCGAGACAATCCTTTCTCGGAGGTCTACAGACAATTCCTTTGACTTCATGCTTGGTTTGTGCTCTGACATGCACTGTCAACTGTGGGACCTTATATAGACAGGTGTGTACCTTTCCAAATAATGTTCAGTCAACTGAATTTACCACAGGTGGACTCCAGTAAAGCTGTAGAAACATGTCAAGGATGATCAGTGGAAACAGAATGCACCTGAGCTCAATTTTGAACTTCATGGCAAAGGCTGTGAATACTTATGTACATGTGATTTCTTAGTTTTTTTATTTTTAATAAATTTGCAAAAATCTATTAAAAAAAAGGTTATCATTATGGGGTATTGTGTATAGAATTTTGAGGGAAAAAATGAAATTTATCCATTTTGGAATAAGGCTGTAACATAACAAAATGTGGAAAAAGTGAAGCGCTGTGAACACTTTCTGGATGCACTGTATATTTAACTGGTTTCACAGCATATCATACAGACGTGGACAAAATTGTTGGTACCCCTCTGTTAATGAAAGAAAAACCCACAATGGTCACAGAAATAACTTGAATCTGACAAAAGTGGTAATAAATAAAAATTCCATGAAAATTAACCAATAAAAATCAGACAATGCTTTTGAATTGTGGTTCAACAGAATTATTTTAAAAAACAAACTCATGAAACAGGCCTGGACAAAAATGATGGTACCCCTAGAAAAGATTGAAAATAATGTGACCATAGGGACATGTTCAACCAAGATGTGTCCTCTAATTAACATCACAGGTGTCTACAAACTTGTAATCAGTCAGTCGGCCTATTTAAAGGGTGACAGGTAGTCACTGTGCTGTTTGGTGACATGGTGTGTACCACACTAAACATTGACCAGAAGAAGCAAAGGAGAGAGTTGTCTCAGGAGATTAGAAAGAAAATTATAGACAAGCATGTTAAAGTTAAAGGCTATAAGACCATCTCCAAGCAGCTTGGTGTTCCTGTGACTACAGTTGCACATATTATTCAGAAATTTAAGATCCACGGGACTGTAGCCAACCTCCCTGGAAGTGGCCGCAGGAGGAGACAGATAATACGAATGGTAACAAAAGAGCCCAGAACAACCTCTAAACACGTTCAAGGTGAACTCCAAGGTCAAGGTACATCAGTGTCAGATTGCACCATCTGTCGTTGTTTGAGCCAAAATGGACTTCATGGGAGACAACCAAGGAGGACACCACTGTTGAAAACAAATCATAAAAAAGCCAGACTGGAATTTGGCAAACTGCATGTTGACAAGCCACAAAGCTTCTGGGAGAATGTCCTATGGACAGACGAGACAAAACTGGAACTTTTTGGGAAGGCACATCAGCTCTATGTTCACAGACGCAAAAATGAAGCATACCAAGAAAAGAACACTTTCCCTACTGTGAAACATGGAGGAGGTTCTGTTATGTTCTGGGGCTGCTTTGCTGCATCTGGCACGGGGTGTCTTGAATCTGTGCAGGGTACAATGAAATCTCAAGACTATCAAGGTATTCTAAAGAGAAATGTGTTGCCCAGTGTCAGACAGCTTGGTCTCAGTCGCAGGTCATGGGTCTTGCAACAGGATAATGACCCAAAACACACAGCTAAAAACACCCAAGAATGGCTAAGAGCGAAACATTGGACTATTCTAAAGTGGCCTTCTATGAGCCCTGATCTAAATCCTATTGAATATCTGTGGAAAGAGCTGAAACATGCCATCTGGATAAGGCACCCTTCAAATTTGAGACAACTGGAGCAGTTTGCTCATGAAGAGTGGGCCAAAATACCTGCTGAGAGGTGCAGAAGTCTCATTGACAGTTACAGAAATCGTTTGATTGCAGCGATTGCCTCAAAAGGTTGTGCAACAAAATATTAAGTTAAGGGTACCATAATTTTTGTCCAGGCCTGTTTCATGAGTTTGTTTTTTTAAAATAATTCTGTTGAACCACAATTCAAAAGCATTGTCAGATTTTCATTGGTTAATTTTCATAGAATTTTTATTTATTACCACTTTTGTCAGATTCAAGTTATTTCTGTGACCATTGTGAGTTTTTCTTACATTAACAGAGGGGTACCAACAATTTTGTCCACGTCTGTGTTTAAAGAATTTTCATAAATTTTAACTTTGTAAATGAAATTGCCTTGACAGTACATTTATATTCATTCTAAACCATTTGAATACATAGAATTTTTAGATATTGCAATTAACTGTAATTGCTGCTGGCCTTCTACCGCTGCTCAGTAAAGAGCGTGCTCACCTACTGTCTGGGTGTGTGATACGCCGGCTCCACGGCTGAGAACAAGAAGGCTGTGCAGAGGGTCATCAACACCGCCCAAAAAATCATTGGCATCCTTCTGCCCTCTCTGGAGGACATCTCCAGCTCCTCCTGTCTCAGGAAGATCAAGGCCATCACAGGAGACCCCTCACATCCTGTCCACCACCTGTTTGACCTGCTTCCCTCTAGACGATGGTTCAGATCAATCAGGTCCCACACCTCCAGATTGACAAACAGTTTCTTCCCCTGGGCCATCCAGACTGCAAACAGCCAGAGGTCCAGAGGTCCTGAATAAAAATAGTGGTCATTTCTTTGTAAAGTGAGCATTTGATATTCTAATACAGTCGGTGGAGGTATGCACTGGAGAGAAGAAGAATGAAAGTCAGAAGCAAGACAGAATACATGTGTGTGAATGAGAAGGAGGCATGCCCAAATGCCAAGTCACGTTTCGTTACCTTGTCATACATGTGTAATGACAATAAAGTTGAATCTCAATCTCAATCTCAATCTCAAGTGAAATGGTGAAGATGCAAGAAGTGGAGGTAGTGAAGGTAGATGAGTTTGGGGTCAACCATCAAAGCAATGGACAGTGCACTAGAGAGAGATGAAGAAGAGAGTGCAGGCAGGGGTGGAGACGAGTGTCGGGGTGATCTGTGACAGAAGGATAGCTGCTAGAGGGAAAGGGAAAGTTTACAAGACGGTAGTGAGACCTGTTATGATTTATGGTTTGGAGACGGTGGCACTGACAAAAAGACAGGAGGTGGCGCTGGACGTGCCAGAGTTGAAGATGCTAAGATTCTCATTGGGAGTGACTAGGAGGGACAGGATTAGAAATGAGTATATCAGAGGGACAGCTCAGGTTGAGCGGTTTGGAGACAAAGTAAGGAAGGCAAGGCTGAGATGGCTTGGACATGTGCAGAGGAGGGATAGTGGATATACTGGACAAAGGATGTTGAAAATGGAGCTGCCAGGTAGGAGGAAAAGAGGAAGACCACAGAGAAGATTCATGGATGTAGTAAAGGAGGACATGGAGAGGGTTGGTGTTACAGAGGAAGATGCAAGGGAAAGGGTGAGATGGAGGCAGATGATTCGCTGTGGCGACCCTTAAAGGGAGCAGCCGAAAGAAGAAAGATGGTACACATGTTTAAATTATATTAACTCTCATCCTCTTACTGTATGCTCTCAATTGTCAATACATTTACAGTGTTTACTGAATTAAGTTGTTTAGAATTTTTTGTATTCATTAGTGCAGTATGGTCATATGACATATGTCACCTAACAGCTATAGCCCTCCAACATGTTTCTTCATGATAGTGAATACGGTAATTCAATGGTTACAACTTTCGCCTCACTGTTAGAATGTTCTGGGTTTGAAACTCTTGGTCAGCAGGGCATTTCTTTGTGGACTTCACATGTTGTCCCCCTGACTGTGTGGGTAAACGCTTTATACTCCCATTTCTTCCCACAGTCTAGACATGCTTTAATGGTTTAATTTGGGCTTGTAAATTGGCTGTTATAGTGACAGTGTGTGTTTGTCTATCTCTCTGGGAAAAAAAATCTACTTCTAAATATAGTCACCCTTGAGCCTGTCCTAAAGTGCTCAGTTGCATAAATAATCTACAGCGTTATTGTCACGCTCTGAGCACGGGGGTGGGGGGTATTCCACAGTGCTTTGTCTCTTTTTTGTATAATATTGTATTTTGGAGTTATTTGTCTGTGATGTTATTTCTAGTTTGTTTTCACAATTGTTTCTTTGAATGATTTATTTTACTGTTTACGTTCAGTGTAGTTTTGTTTACATATTTGGGTTTAGTTGTCTTTATTTGTTTCCACTTTAATTTTGCCAGTGTCTTCTCTTTCTTTCTCTCTCAGGAGCTACAGTTATCAGGGGCACTCCCTGGTTGTGGGCGGTGCTCCTGTCAAACTGTCAGCTCCGCCTCCTCTCCTCATGACTCACAGCTGATTGTCATTTTCTCCCCAGCCCGCTCATGTCATTCACACCAGGTACTATTTGTGTTTGATTGTTTTTAGCCTTATTTAAGGGCCGTTATTTTCATTTCTCATTGTTAGAGTCTCAGTTATCGTCTCCACCAGAATCCTGGCCCTATTCTGGTGCGCTGTAAGTCTGCTTTGTATTTCTGTTTGTATTTTCTGTTTTGCACTGTTTGGGATTTGTGTTCTGGTTAATAAATACCACAAACTGCAGTCCAGCATGTGGATCTCTCTGCCCTGAAGGGCAATTCATGACAGTAGACTCTAGCCAGTCAGAGATCTAGCGGCTGCAGTTTGTGGGTTTTTTGTTTCTCTCATCTGTGGGCTGGCAATTTCTGGGAGTTGACGTGGCCAGAAACTACCCAGCCAACTTTATTCACCAGCGGCGGCGAAGGTAGCCTTTTCCTTCTTCTTTCCCCCAGTTTTTGTTTTTTACCTGGGGTTTGGTTATGTCTGCAGCCTTAGATTTTTCAGCTCTGGGGCTGAGCGAGGAGGAGTGTGTGGCAGGCTCATCGCCAGTTTCGCCTCGGGGGCTGGAGCCTCCCGCTCTCCCGAGGAGGTTTGGAGGTTCGTGGACGGTGCGGCCCTGGGTGATCAAGGATCATCCCAGTCTCTGGAGCCACCCAGGCCTCACAGTTTTTCTCACCTCAGTGGTCGACACACACCGCCAACTCTGTGCCCAGGCAGGGAACTTCCCTTCGGCGCCACCGGGGCTCAAGAAGAAACGCACACGGGGGTGGAAGACTCGCTCATCCTGTCCGGAACCTGACCCCTAATCTAGTCATCAGACAGTCCCCGGAGGTCCCAAATGGACACCATCCAGCCCCAACACAGCAGCCCCGCCTTCTCCTCCTGAACTGTGGCCCACTCCATCGGCCGAGGAGCTGGAGGAGCGCAGGTGGGTCCAATTAGTGGAGACAGAGCTCTTATTAGAATATAAACCATGGTCAACCGTCAACTCCCCCTTCCTCCGTTGATGCTGCTTCCCTCATCTCCATGGCATTTCCCCCTGCTGCTGACAGTTTGGCCACTTCATCCCCAGCTCCACCCTCCATTGAGTCTGCAGGGACAGCTCCTCCACGCTCTTCAGAGGGGCTCATTACCGCTGCAGCCACTGAGAGGGAAGACGTTGGGCCTGCTGCAGCAGAAGCCATCATGCCTCAGGAATACAGGCAAGTGTATTTTCGTTCTCCATTACCTAAAAATGAATTATATTGCCTGATTCCCGGTGGTGGGGCTCAGCCGGTGCAGTCCACTGAGTCCTCACCGCCTGCTACAGACATTAATTGTTCACCTGCTACCTCCGTGTTTCCTCCTCTCTCCCCTGAGTGTCCGCCGGCCCTGGGATTAAGCCACCGGATGATGGAGGAGTCTGCAGTCCTGGAGGGCCTGGTTCCAGCCCTGCAGCCATGCTCTGGAAGGAGGGTGAGCGCTGAAACTGAGCCAATGCTTGCGCCGATGGAAGAGCAGCCCCGGGCTCCAGCTGAGAAGGATTCAGCGCCAGCAGGAAATCCACCTACTGTCACCACACAGGGCAAGCCACCTGTGTGGGTTACCTCTCTGGGGGGTCCCAGGACTGAACCAACCATCATGCCTGCTGCTGGAACCACTGCAGCAGAGTCCAACCTGAACCTCCAGAGGGCCGGTCCCAAGGATTCATCATCTGGATCGATGGAGTCCTGGACAGTGGTGGAGCTTGAGCCCAGGCAAGAGCTCTCCTTTGCCTCTGTTATCTCTCTTTTGGGGAAATCTTGCCTGGCTCTTGGTGAGGAGAGCCAAGTGCCTCCGTCAGCTGCACCTGAGCTCACCTTGCTGGGCTCCACTGCTGCCAGTGACCCAGTATCTTTGCATCTCTTGCCTGAGCTTTTCCCCAGGGTTGCTGAGGATATTCCAGATCTGCCAGATGTCTCCATGGGTCCAGGTTTGCTGCCCGAGCTCATCATGGGTTCAGCTCCTCCCACCGAGGTTGTCACGGGCACTCCGTCCCAGCCCGGGACCTCCGTGGGTGCTGCTCCCCCTCCGGCTGAGGTCTTCGAGGATGCTCTTTCATTTTCTGTGGAGGTCGTCGTGGGTGCATCTGTGGCCCAGTCCGGGCCCACCAAGGGTGCTGCTTCCCTTCCAGTGGAGGTCATTGTGGGTGCAGCCTTGGCCCAGTCCGGGTTCTCTGCAGGTGCAGCCTTGGCCCAATCTGGGACCACTGCGGGTGCTACCTTGCCCCAATCCGGGACTACCGAGGGTGCTGCTGGTCAGTCCGAGGCCGTTGTGGTTCCCTCTAGTCCTCCATCCTCCTCATCTCTGGTCATCCCGGTTGGGCAGCCACCCCCTGGACCACCTTTCTTGTTTTGGTGGTTAAAGAACTCTGGCTGACCGCCTGACAGACTGTGCCGTCGGGTTGGGTGGTTCATATTTTCCAGCAGGCCGCCGGAACTGCGTAGGTCGCTGGTTCTGCCTGGTGTGGATCCTGAGTGGGGTTTTTTGTCTTCTCTTAGCCTGGGTTCTGTTGGGATGTGAGTCATGGGAGTTCTTATTATTTTCTCTGGTTTGTTTTGGTCCCTCCATGCCTGGGTCCCCCTTCTCCTGCCTGGGGTGGGGTTGTTTTCTTATCTTTTGTGGGGTGGGTTCTTGTTCTCCTTTTGACATTGCCCAGGGTGTCTGGTTTCCACCCCTTGGAGGGGGCGGGGGGGGGGGCTCAGTCACGATCTGAGCAATGGGGGGGGGGGGGGGGGTATTGTTTTCACAATTGTTTCTTTGTGTGATTTATTTTCGTGTCTACGTTTAGTGTAGTTTTGTTTACATATTTGGGTTTAGTTGTCTTTGTTTCCACTTTAATTTTGCCAGTGTCTTCTCTTTCTTTCTCTCTCGGGAGCTACAGTTATCAGGGGCACTCCCTGGTTGTGGGCGGTGCTCCTGTCAAACTGTCAGTGCTGCCTCCTCTCCTCATGACTCACAGCTGATTGTCATTTTCTCCCCAGCCCGCTCATGTCATTCACACTGGGTGCTGTTTGTGTTTGATTGTTTCTAGCCTTATTTAAGGGCCGTTATTTTCATTTCTTGTTGCTAGAGTCTCAGTTATCGTCTCCACCAGAATCCTGGCCCTATTCTGGTGTGCTGTAAGTCTGCTTTGTATTTCTGTTTGTATTTTCTGTTTTGCACTGTTTGGGATTTGTGTTCTGGTTAATAAATACCACAAACTGCAGTCCAGCATGTGGATCTCTCCTCTCTGCCCTGAAGGGTGAGTCATGACGGTTATCATATGATCTTTCTAGTAGGCAGTGATTATAACCAGGAGGAATTTCTGTGAAGACTTCAGTAGCATATAATAGCAACATAAATACAACAGGAAAGAAGAAATAAAGGCAGAAAACCCTCAGGAATTGAATGAAGTCAGAATATGAAACCAGGATAAGAACGTCTTTGCTTTCATAAAAAAAAAATGTCTTGCTCTTGTCAATGGAAAACTTTACCTAAACAAAAACATAAAGATGCCACATGTCTAAGAACATGCTCACTGAGCTTTGAAGCTTTCTGAATCTTGTTTATTTTCCCTCTATCTCTGATTCCTAACAGCGTATTACAACATACATGGAAAAACGATGTCATTATTTGTGTTCTGTTTCATCCAGCCTGATTTATTTTAGCCACTTTTGGTCACCGACTCACATTTTGGCCACAGACATTTGCACATGTAAATTTTTAGAAGTGGTTGCATAAAACAGAGGCCTGCACACATCTCGTTGTAACACTAACAGAAATATATTCACCCGCTGTTTTTGAACAAAGTTGTAAAAGTTTGGGCAGCATCGCTGGACTCCTCTGCCCACTCACAAACACATATGAGATAACCACAGACGTTTATGATGTCTGGTGAGTGTGTTACACGGCAAATATAGTTTTGCATGGCTCTTTTATTTTTCAAAAATATTCCATGGGGGTAAGACCAAAAGAACAACAAAACATTTCCCTCAAACACAGTTTGGTCTTGATGCTCATATTTTTCCTTGAATACACACAAATGCATCTGCATACATACAATTCAGAAAGTACATGTACATAGCTTGTTTTGAATGGGTACATAATGATACACACCTGCCCTCTGAAATGTGATATTACATGTCCATATTTGATCTTCCAAACAGGTTTCAAAGTTGTGCTATTAATCTTCTGCCATTTGGATCTTTTTTTCCTCAGTTTTTCTTCTCAAATTAGCAGTTTTTTGTTGTTGTTTTTTTTTTACAGGAAGAAATTACTATATTTGCTTCTTGAAGAGCAAGCAATGACACTGAACAGTTATGTCATGAAGAGGGACATAAAAAAGCACCAGAGGAACTGAAATCCTCTTCAGTCAGTTGTCACCTCTTTCTTGTTTTCATGTGAGTGTGAGCCGGTGGTTTGTGCTTCCTCTGTGCCGATAAATGCTCCAAGTCCCTGGGTAAAACTGTCTCTGGATCAGGGCTCATCAGCGTCCCGCAGACGAGACAGGAGGCGTGTGGAGGCCTGTCACACACAGCCATTCTCCTGTCTGGGCTTGTGCACCACGCTGCTTTGTGGAGGGTAGAGGGAAGGAGCGAGTGTGCACAGGAAGCCAGCCAGCAACGTAAGGCCCAGTCCACCCCAGGCACAAAACATGGACCAGCCATAACCGTGACTGATGTCCTCCGGGATTCCAAACATGTAGCGTGGGGAACGGGACAGTTCAAAGTTGATCCCAGCCACACATGTGCAAAGGGAGATGATGCAGCACGTTCCTGGAAGAACAAAACAGGTTAGCAACCCAAAGTGATGCACAAACTGATAAACTATCTGAAAGAGACTCTTTGATTATTAACTCTGTTTTAAATTGCATAGTGATTACGTTAATGCCGTATTACATAAAACGCACATAAAAAATATTTATTCAATATAAATTTATCCCATGTGTTATATTCTTCCATTCTTCAACCAGATTATTGAAAATTGTGAGCAGCAGCATGGGGAATTAATCTGAAACTAACACAAACTCATTCTTCATACTACAGAAGACAGCCATCAAATTAATAAACACAGTGCATTACAGGAAACCATCCATCACATTGTTTGGAAAGTTAAGACCATTCTTTTAAACTGGAACATTTTACACATCATGTATAAAGTTTAAAATGATTTATTACCAGCCAGTATTCAGAGTTTGCTTAAAAAAAGAGAAACTGTTGGGATAAATGAACCATAAAGCACATTTGAAGTTTTAAAAAAAATTAAGGCAAATCCACACACAAAAATGATGTGTTTCAGTAAATGGAGTAAATATATGGGATAATTTGAAAGAAAAATTGACACTATGTAAATATTTAAAATGAAAAAGAAGCTATAATTCAGCAATATGAGATAACTTTTTGGCTGCTCCCTTTCAGAGTCCCCACAGCATATCATCATCATCCAATATCGTGATGATCCACATATTAGATATGGCAAAGATTTTATGCCAAATGCCCATCTTCACTGATAAAAATATTCTGCCCAATTTACTTAAAAAATTAAGGCAACTTTTTGCAGAAGACTTTTATGGAGATTATGCAAGACTGCTCCTTGTAGGAACTACTTAATTTTTTTTGTAAGCAAAAAACACATTTTCTAGTAAAGACAGGTAGATAATTGAAGTAAAATCAACTTAATTTTGCAAGTAAAATTAACTTAATGTTTCCAGTAAGGTCAACTTAAATTTACTTTTGCAAATTCACAAAATTAGGTTGATTTTACTTCAATTCATTAACTGACTTAGTAAAATGTATTTCATGCAAACAAAAAATTAAGTAGTTCATACAAAGACCAGCCTTGCATAATCTACATAAATATCTT
Organism: Pholidichthys leucotaenia; assembly: GCA_020510985.1. Lineage (NCBI taxonomy): Eukaryota > Metazoa > Chordata > Actinopteri > Cichliformes > Pholidichthyidae > Pholidichthys > Pholidichthys leucotaenia. Next base: position 83,969,558 of record CM035840.1, on the reverse strand, counting down.
GTGCAAAAAGTTGCCTTAATTTTTCTATGTACATCAAGCACAGTATTTTTCAGTAAAAGGTCATAGCATTTAAGTGTTATGTAACATCTTATACCATTTATAATTTAGCTGGTATTTCGGTCATGAAATACTCAGAATTAACAGGGTTTAATATCTGTCCCACAGATATTGAGCTAATCTGTACTTGACAAAATTGCACTTCAAGGTGGTATGAAAAGGATAAGTGAAAGTCACCAGAATTGTCTTTTATTGGCTATATCATGTGGTCACGAAAAACAAACCACAGTTGCTGCTGCCATGGAGCCAAGAATTTACTATAAAGATAAATGGACATGCCCATCCCATGGCTCTACCTGAAACTTGGCAATATTCTGAACAAAAGCTATCTTGGGCTAACTGTGCCTTTCCAAGTGTAGCGCACTATAACAGAAAGTATACACCAGCATCAAACATCAAAAGGCACTTATAGTGAAACCTGAAAAGGTACATTGAGAACCTGAGAAAGTGCAGAGCAAGTAAGAAGTGCAGCACTAGACAATTAACTCTTGACCTTCAATGACACCTGACTTTGACTTAGTAAAAACAAACAACTTTACATCAACAACTGTCCATGCACAGACCGATGAATAACTGACACACCCTGCAGTTGACAGGAAATCACGTGACTCCACCCACTTTGAAAAGTAAATACTACAATAAAATGTTTGTTGGATGAGTGTATGCAAGAAGATTGGTTGGGATTACATAACTACACCTTGTTAAGGAAAAAACGCACAATTTCTTGTCTTTTAAACAAATTCCAGGAAGATTTTGTTTTGTAGAGAGACAAACATACAAGTTTAATGTTAATATCACAGATGTAATTGTGTTACAATTACATCTTCCCAGAATCACTTTGATCAGTGTTGACACAGCCGTGATCATTTACCCATGGCTTGGGACAGTCACAAGGAGCTTGTGTTTCCTCCTGTGGCTGGGTAACCAACTTTCCTTCCCCCCATTCTATTATGGCGAGCACCAAGCTAGAAGGCAGGAAGTAACATTTTTATAGGGATGGGGAAAAAAATCAATGCATCGATGTATCATGATACTATGTGCTGGTGATACTGTATCGAATCAGAGACACAGTATCATTATACTTTATTGAAATGTTACAAATACAAATTTACCCATTTAGGTACCAGTGTAATACAAAACAGTTGGCTTCTCAGTCCATTAGATGGTGCTAGTAGTACTGCAATACTTGACACTCGAGATGATGTACCAATTCCTAAACACACATACTGGTCTTTTATTAATTATATATATGTATGTATGTATATATATATATATATATATATATATATATATATATATATATATATATATATATATATATATATATATATATATATATATATATATATACATATATCTATCACAATACTTAAGTCAGTGTTTTTCAACCAGGGTACCCTGGTATGTTCAGGCTTCTGTGGGTAATTATCTAATTTCACTTGTTAATTGGTCCAAAATAAATAAATAATTTGCCATTGCTGTCCATGGGTGCCTACAGAACCCATGCACAACAATGGCAAATTATTTGCGATTTTTTGGACCAAATAATAAGTAAAATTAGAAAATTTCCCACAGAAACCTGAATGTACCAGTGCACCCTGGTTGAAAAACACTGACTTAAGGAATCATAGTATCACAGCAGCCTTTTATAATGATCCAAATAATGTGATATATATCGTAAGGTCCCTCACAGTTCCCAAGTAATATGTAACAATGTTTGATGATTACAAGCAGTACATCATTCTTTGTTTTTTAGTTAATGGTTTAGATAAGACCCTGCAAGGTTTAATTAGCTGCAACCTGTTCCTGCATTTCTTTTTAGTACCACTTACTCTTCCCGTCTTTAGTTAACCCTGTCTGAGCTCCTTAGAGGCGCGTTGCGGCCACCACATTCAAGATGAGCTACTGTTTTTCAAGAAATAGAAAAATGTCTCACTTTCAATATTTGATATGTTTTCTGTGTTGTACTGGAAATAATTTAGGGTTTTTTGGGATTTGCAAATCACTGTATTCTGTCTTCATTTAGTTTTGTACAGTATCCCAGCCTTCTTGGAATTCAAGAGTTCATCCTATGCCTTTAAGTATTATATGGAAAGCAGAGGCTATTGCCACGAGTTCATTGCATTTCTTGCACTTTTTAATGTCACTTTTTTATATTCACCATCTAAAAGAAACCCTTTAGATAATCCTCTCCTTTGATGCGCCATTACAGCAGCGTGATTAACGCAGACCACACCGCCCCTCTGCGGTGACTCGGGGTATTGGCCTTTATGTAAACTGCCGCTTACCTCCCATGAGGAAGAGCAGCCCAGCGACATACTGCATCAGATCGTGGTCCTGACAGCACCCCAGCACCCCTATGATCCAGCCGAAGAGGATGATGGATATGGCCATCCCTATAAAGCTGGCAGTCATCCTCTGGAGGTCTGCAGGGCGCACAACAGTTGGGACAGTGTTTACCAGGGCCGGGCTTTTAGTTTGCCCACATTAATTCACAAGATCACCGCAAAAGGAAGGCTCTTGGCAACTCACGGAGCGCGTGCCACTCATCCTGCCTGATAGTCTTCGTCAGATTGACTGGCAGATTTCTGGGGAGCGCGGATGATGAGTAGTAGTATTTTATTGGCGTGCACCGCGGAACCAATCCTGTGGATGTAAACAACACAATGAGGATGTGTCACATTTTTTTTTTGCACTGAGATTAGATGGGAGAGGATAGCACCACAACAACCCCCCCAACACACACACACACAGAGGAAAAGAGCACCCCCCCCACACACACACCTTCACCACCGCCCACCCGTCCACCCACACCAGCGTGGAGCAGCTTATTGTACGCATCTCGAGGCTTCTGTTACTACATCCTACCCTTTTGTGCAGGAACAACAAAAAAAAAAAACAGCAGCTGTGCTCCGAGTGATGCCGCGTAGGCCCCGTGGGTCCAGGCGCAGCATCAACATCCAGGACAGCGCATTTGTGCGCAAAGTATTTACCTACCGTGCGCAAGCATGCACACGCACACACACACTGAAAAGGTATACAAACACAAACAAACACGGCACAGAACATCAACGACACGACGGCCCAAACCGAACCTTTAAAGATCAAATCCTCCGTCTCCAAGTCAAATCCCTCCCGGTGGCACTTTCTCCACAGTCCGGTGACGGTGGAGTTGAACTGCCGACTGCAGAGCGACTCCATGGCCGGGGCAGGCGGCAAGAGGTGCCGCTTGGCCCGGGGCAGCATCTCGCCGCTGACGCTGGAGCCTTTCCGCTCCACGTTCCTCTCCTTGGGCAGCATGCGGAGCGGGAGGTTGTTGTTGGAGGTGTAGATGTAGCCCGGGTCGTTCCTTTTGTTCGAGTAATTCTTGCAGCGCTCCCGGTGCCTCCTCGCGTCAGTCTCGTACCAGTTGTCGGTGCTGATCGCCACTGCTATCAGCCCCAGGGCGCAGAACGCCAAAAACAGACCCGCCACGGTTAAAGTCCTCATAGCAGCCATGTTCCACGCGTATCTCGCCTCGGTGCCGCGATAAATCCACGGGACAGCAGGGATCCGCTCCTGGCTGCCGCCGCCGCTGCCGTCACTGTCTGAGGTGTGGAGGAAATACAACAATGCACACACATCTAAAATGCTGATAAATCACCTAAACGCCAGTTTATTTGATGCGCCGGTCATCTCCCCGAGAGAGACAAATTGTGGCACGCAGGATCAATAGGTTTGGGCCTCGGTGTGCTATTTTGGTTGTCTCCTCTATGCCTCTGAACTCAGTCTAGCCTAGATAATAGCCAGTCCAACCTTTCTTTCCGGTAGATGGAGACAGAGCAAATATTTGTAAACGCCAAAAAAAAAAAAAAAAAAAAAAACAGGTCTGCGCTCACTGCTGCTGTGGATCCATCATCTGATTTTCACAGTTTGGCCAAAATCAGACCACAAGAAGATTCTTCCCCCGTTTATTTCTGCCGCTGTTGTATAAAGTCATTAGTTATGAAACACCAAATTCAGATCATATGCCAAATCCTAATATTCTATCAGTGATGTAGAGGAAATTGCCTCATCACTTGCTGAGCATTGCTTCAGTAAGTTTTCATAACATGGGACAAATAAACAGTGGTGTGAAAAAGTGTTTGCCCCTTCCCGATTTCTTTTCTTTTTTTTTTTTTTGTATGTTTGTCACACTTAAATGTTCCAGATCATCAAAGCAATTTAAATATTAGAGAAAGATAACACAAGTAAACACAAAATGCAGTTTTTAAATGAAAGTGTTTATTATTAAGGGAAAAAAAGATCCAAACCTACATGGCCCTGTGTGAAAAAGTGATTGCCCCCTAAACCTAATAACTGGTTGGGCCACCCTTAGCAGCAACAACTGCAATCAAGCGTTTGCGATAACTGGCAATGAGTCTTTTACAGCACTGTGCAGGAATTTTGGCTCACTCATCTTTGCAGAATTGTTGTAATTCAGCCACATTGGAGGGTTTTCGAGCATGAACCGCCTTTTTAAGGTCATGCCACAGCATCTCAATCGGATTCAGGTCACTTGGCCACTCCACAGTCTTCATTATGTTTTTCTTAAGCCATTCAGAGGTGGACTTGCTGGTGTGTTTTGGGTCATTGTCCTGCTGCAGAACCCAAGTGCTCTTCAGCTTGAGATCACAAACAGATGGCTGGACATTCTCCTTCACGATTTTTTGGTAGACAGCAGAATTCATGGTTCCATTTACCACAGCAAGTCTTCCAGGACCTGAAGCAGCAAAACAGCCCCAGACCATCACACTACCACCACCATATTTTACTGTTGGTATGATGTTCCTTTTCTGAAATGCTGTGTTACTTTTATGCCAGATGTAATGGAACATACACCTTCCAAAAAGTTCAACTTTTGTCTCGTCAGTCCACAGAGTATTTTCCCCAAAGTCTTAGAGATCATCAAGATGTTTTCTGGCAAAACTGAGACAAGTCTTTTTGTTAGGTTAATTGGCTGTTCTAAATTGTCCCTAGATATCTGTTTCCTATAGGCCCTTAGAATAGAGGGTTAGTATTAATGAAAGCGCTTTGAGTGGTCTTTGTGACTAGAAAAGCGCTATATAAGTGCAGGTTAGTTAGTTAGTTAGTTAGTTAGTTATTTTTGCTCAGCAGTGGTTTTCATCTTGGAACTCTGCCATGCAGGCCATTTTTGCCCAGTTTCTTTCTTATGGTGGAGTCATGAACACTGACCTTAACTGAGGCAAGTGAGGCCTGCAGTTCTTTGGATGTTGTTGTGGGGTCTTTTGTGGCCTCTTGGATGAGTCATCGCTGCGCTCTTGGGGTAATTTTGGTTGGCCAGCCACTCCTGGGAAGGTTCGCCACTGTTCCATGTTTTTGCCATTCATGGATAATTGTTCTCACTGTGGTTCACTGGAGTGCCAAAGCTTTAGAAATGGCTTTATAACCTTTTCCAGACTGATAGAACTCAATTACTTTGTTTTCTCATTTGTTCCTGAATTTCTTTGGATCACAGCATGATGTCTAGCTTTTGAGGATGTTTTGGTCTACTTCACTTTGTCAGGGAGGTCCCATTTAAGTGATTTCTTGATTGAGAACAGGTGTGGCAGTAATCAGGCCTGGGTGTGGCTAGAGAAATTGAACTCAGCTTTCCAAAGATGTGATAAACCACAGTTATTTTATGTTTTAACGGGGAATGGGGGGGAATCACTTTCACACAGGGCCATGTAGGTTTGGATTTTTAACCCTTGATAATAAACACCTTCATTTAAAAACTGCATTTTGTGTTTACTTGTGTTATATTTGTCTAATATTTAAATTAGTTTGATGATCTGAAACATTTAAGTATGACAAACATACAAAAAAAAATGAGAAATCAGGAAGGGGGCAAACACTTTTTTACACCACTGTACTGTATATATAATAATATACTGTATATATATATATATATATATATATATATATATATACTGTATATATATATATATATATATATATATATATATATATATATATATATATATATATATATACTGTATATATATACTGTATATATATATACTGTATATATATATATATATATATATATATACAGTGGTACCTCTACTTACGAACGTCTCTACATACGGAATTTTCAGGTTACGACACGCCTCAACCGGAAAATATTGCCTCTTGTTACGAAAGAAATTTCAGGATACGAAAGGCAAAAATACAGTATGCGCTGCTACTCGCAGCTCCCAGAGTTTACCGAACGTAAACATACTTGTAGCTGCTCTGCCATTGGCTATCGCCTAGCATCTTCCTGGCATCCCATTGGCCACGAAGTGTTCGGACAGTTTTACGTGTGTGTATTAACTTTTATTCACTATGGACCCCAAGAAAGTGATGGAGAAAAGTGGAAAAGAAGAAGAAGAGAGCTTTTTTGTCCATACAAACAAAGAAAGAGATAATAAAAAAGTATGAAAAAGGGATGCATTTGGTTGATCTCGCCAAAGAATATGGCCATAATACATCTACGATCGGCACGGTATTAAAACAAAAGGAAGCCCTAAAAGCTACAACTCCTTCCAAAGGCTTCTCTGTCATTTCGAAGAGGAGGTCGGCAGTGAACGGTAGCAGTTAAAAGGTAAATGAACATAATTTTTATTCTTTACTTTATTCTTTGTTTTTTACATTATGTACAACTCTCATTTTATGTTTATTGTGCAGTAATCTAATTGTAACATGTATTTGTTACATGTTTTGATGCATTTTTATGATTTATAAAAAATTTATGTCCGAATTTTGGGGGGCTTGGAATGGATTAGGGCATTTACATGGAAAACGCGTCTCTACTTACGGAATTTTCAGGTTACGAAACTACTTCCAGAACCAATTAATTTCGTAAGTAGAGGTACCACTGTACTGTATGTATATATGTACAGTATATACTGTACATACATATATATTTATAGATATATATATATATATACACACACACACACACACACACACAAATTTATACACAATATATATACAAATTTACAAGAAAAAAAGTTGTGGCCCAGCCAGCATGCCCATGTGGGCCCCATCACAGGATTAATCTGGGCTGTCTTATGGGTCCCATGTGGGTTTGTCCGTGGGTTTCATGTTGGCCCCATCTGTGTTCGGACACATGGACTTTACAGATGGCACCAGTGTTACTGAAACTTTCTCATCCACTTTAAACCCATGTGGGGCCCAGATGGGTTTAAAGTGGATATGCAGATTGCATGTTACCAATACCACAGGCAAAGTCCATGTGGGCAAACACAGATGTGCCAACATGGAACCCACAGACAAACCCACATGGGACCCATAAGACAGCCCAGATTTAACCTATGGTGGGGCCCACATCGCAACTTTGTTCTGTTTTTCTCCATCAAAGAATGATTTAGTAAATTTGAGGTCCTGATACCCACTTCTGCACCTCACCACCATTTCACTGTTCTCATACATGTCCTGCACCACCATCACATACCTGTCTCCCACTCTTGCTGTCTTTATTACCAGATTTTCTCTCATGCTACCCTATCCTACCATATGCTTTCTCTAGATCCACAAAGACACAGTGTAACTCCTGATGACTGTCTCTATACTTCTCCATAAACACTGTTGTGATCTGTTTGCTACAGCACCTGCCTCACCCGCAAAGCCCTCTGCTACTTAGTGTTTACCTTGCTGCACCGTGGGTCTCAGACTAACATAATTTCAATTCTCTGTATGTGCTGTACATATGGTAAAACTGACAATAAAGTTAACTTTGACTTGGCTTTTATCTCTAAAGCTCTCTTAACCTTATTCAGTTCGTTTCTACACATCTAGAGGAAAAGCTTTTAAAACAGCCTGTCAAATCCAAATGTATTCTGTGATGCATATTTATATTTCATCATGTGGTTTTATTTAGATTTGCTTTTATGCATTTAATTGTGAGGCATTATCTCTGAGACTCCTGTTTACATCCTGGCAGAAACAGAGACAAAATTTAACTGTGATTTTTACAGTGTATATATTTTCCTCTTTTAATAGTCTGAATTTTAAACTGCAGTTGGGATATACTGTATATATATCAGTTGGCAGTTTTGCAGTTGGCAAAACTGCAAAATATATATATAGTATATATATATATATATATATATAAAAACACTGGACTTATTCTACGCAAACACTAAGGAGGCGTACACCTCATCACCACTCCCCCGACTCGGGAGATCGGATCACAACTTGGTTCATCTCCGGCCGGTGTACAAACCCCTAGTGCACAGACAACCTCCGGTCATGCGCACAGTGAAGTTATGGTCTGAGGAGGCAATGGACACTCTAAAGGACTGCTCTGAAACCACTGCCTGGGAGCAGCTCTGCGAGCCACATGGTGAGGACATCGATGGCCTCACTCACACCATCACGGACTACATCAGCTTCTGTGTGGACAACACCGTACCCACCAAGACCATACGGTGTTGCTCGAACAACAAACCCTGGATCAACCCTGAGATAAAAACACTTCTGAGAGAGAAGAAGAGTATCTTCAGGTCGGGGAACAGGGAGATGCTGAAGTCCGTACAGAGGGAGCTGAGGAGGAAGATCAGAGAAGGCAAGGACAGCTTCAGGAAGAAGATGGAGGACAAGCTGCAACAGAGCGACATCGGTGGGGTCTGGAGAAACCTTAAAACCATCTCTGGGCTCCAGAATACCTCCCCCCAGACCGCGGGGGGCAGGGAGTGGGCGAACAATCTGAACCTGTTTTTTAATAGGTTTGACCAACCGCCCTCCCCCCCGACTGCACAACAACCACTGCTGCCTCTGAAGACATCGAGTCCTGCTGCCCACACCCCACTCCACCATCACCCCCCCACTCCCAACACACAGCCCCCCAACATGACCCTCACTAAGACCCAGGTGAGGATGGAGCTGAGGAAGATCAAGGCGAGGAAGGCGTCGGGACCGGACGGCATCAGCCCAATGCTCCTCAAGTCCTGCGCAGACCTGTTGTGTGGGATTGTGGAGCACATCTTCAACCTGAGCCTGAAGCTGGGGAGGGTACCACAGTTGTGGAAAACATCTTGTGTGGTACCTGTATGAAAGACTTCCTACCCCAAAGATCTGAACAGCTACAGACCAGTGGCCCTGACGTCCCACATGATGTAGACCCTGGAGAGACTGATCCTTGCTCACCTCCGCCCCCTGGTGGGACCAGCGATGGACCCACTCCAGTTCACCTACCAGCATGGCATTGGGGTGGAGGATGCGGTGATCTTCCTCCTTCACCGTTCTCTGTCCTGTAGTGTAATGCCTTGCCACACGGTGGCACTAGTAGAAGATATACGTGTTGAATGATGTTGGAGGACAACAGAATTAAATGAGGCTTGTTCTGAGATCCACGCTGGTGTCGATGTCCACTTCTTATAAAGATTACCCAACCACACAATATTATACATGGTGTCAGAAGTTGGTGACAAGAATCCGACAGGAGAGAGGGTCGCCTGTGTGAAAGAGTTGGGAGAGAGAGGAAAAGAAAAAAAAAGTTTTTCCCTCGTCAGTGACTGCGCCGGCGGAGAAGCAAGTAAGTTGCTAGCTCGTTTACTCGCTAAGAAAAGGAAGGGAGGAACGACAAAATGGATCAAATATTCACGATACCACCGCCAGGAAGTTTTAACTTCGATGAGCCCAGTAGCTGGACTCAGTGGCTACGACGCTTCGAGCGATTCAGAATAGCATCTGGATTAGCAGAGAAGAATGAGGAATACCAAATCAACTCACTGCTCTACATAATGGGGGAGAAAAGTGACGACGTTATGACAACAATAACTTTGGAGGAAGCCAAACGGAAGAAATACGATGAAGTGTGCAAAGCCTTAGGTGAGCATTTTATTGGCAAACATAACGTTATCTATGAGAGAGCCAGATTTAACAGCCGATATCAACAGCCTGGCGAAACGGCAGAGAACTTTATCACAGACGTGTACAAGCTGGCTGAGCATTGCCAATATGGCGTCCTACTTGAAGAGATGATAAGAGATCGGATAGTAGTTGGGATCAGAGACGCTAAATTGTCAGAGAAATTACAGTTAGACCCAAAGCTCACGCTGGAAAGTACAATAACACAAGTCAGGCAAAGAGAAGAAGTAAAAAAGCAACAGCCATTGATACGGCGCGAGAAGACTGAAATTAGGGAAAGCAATGTTGATGCTATTGTGAGAAAAAAACCTGCGAAACCCAATATGGCGAAGCGAACTCAAACCAACGCGACGCAGAGTACAGGCACGTGCAAAAGGTGTGGCCACAGTCCTCAACACGCATGGAAACAATGCCCAGCGAGAGAGGCAGAGTGCCGCAAATGTAAAAGAAAAGGACATTATGCTGCAGTGTGTAGGACAGAGCAACGTGTCGAGGCTATTGAAGAGGTGTATGAGACTGAAGAGAGCGCTTTCTTGGGAGCAATAGAGACTGATAAACAGGATGTCTGGAGAAATGACATAGAAATGAATGGAAAAATGATTAACTTCAAGTTGGATACAGGAGCGGCTGTCACCGCCATACCAGACTCCATGTACTGCAAAACAAGAGATGGTGACCTAAAGAAGTCACAGAGAATGTTATGTGGCCCCAACAACCTGCCACTGACGGTGCTAGGCACATTCACAGCCTGCCTGAAAAAGGGCATAAAGAAAACAGAGCAGGATGTATTTGTTGTGAAGGATTTAGTGATGCCACTATTAGGGCTCCCAGCTATACAGAGCCTACCTCTGTTGCAGCAGATAGCTGCAGTGCTAGCATCTGATGAAAAATTCAAGAAAATGTTCCCGAAAGTATTCTCAGGCTTAGGGAAGCTGCAGGGTAGCTATAAAATTGAGTTAGCTCAGGGAGCTGTGCCATACGCCTTGTCAGCCCCTAGACATGTAGCCCTACCATTAATGGACAGAGTCAAATCAGAGCTCCAGAGGATGGAAGAGATGGGCGTGATTCGAAAGATCCAAGAACCAACCGAGTGGTGTTCAGGAATGGTGGTTGCACCCAAACCCAATGGAAAAATCCGGATCTGCTCAGACCTGACAAGGCTGAATGAGAGCGTGCGTCGAGAAAGACACATACTCCCAGCTGTGGATGAGACTCTAGCAAAGCTAGACGGAGCCGTCATCTTCTCAAAATTGGATGCCACAGCAGGGTTTTGGCAAGTTCCCCTGCATGAGGAATCAGAGCCATTGACAACCTTCATTACACCATTTGGGAGGTATTGTTACAGGAGACTCCCATTCGGGATTTCTTCTGCGCCGGAACATTTCCAGCTAAGACTTTCCCAGCTTGTCGACGGCACCCCAGGCGCACTCTGCCATGCCGACGACATATTGGTGTTTGGCAAAGATCAGACTGAGCATGACAACAGGCTGTGCGAACTTCTCAAGAAGCTTGAAGAGGCAGGTCTGACCTTAAACGAAAAATGTGAGTTCAGTGTGAAGGACGTGAAATTCCTAGGGCATATGGTCAGTGCCGACGGGATCGAGGCTGACCCAAGCAAAATTAAAGCAATCTTGAACATGCCCGAACCCGAGAACGTTGAAGCGGTGAGACGCTTCATGGGGATGATGAACTATGTCTGCAAGTTCTCCTCGCGCCTCCCCAATCTCACAAAGCCCCTGAGAGACTTGCTGCGCAGCGACAGCGAGTGGACATGGGACGCGCAGCAAAAGACAGCTTTTGAAGCTGTGAAGAAAGAGCTTAGCTCTCCAGCGGTACTGGCTCAGTACAGTACAAAAAGAGAAACTCTCGTGTCGGCTGACGCTTCATCATATGGCCTGGGAGGAGTACTGATGCAGCGACAGCCAGGTGGAGAATTCAGGCCAGTGGTGTACATATCTAGAAGTCTGTCACCCACAGAGTCTCGGTACGCTCAAATCGAGAAAGAAGCTCTCGCCGTGACATGGGCATGCGAGCGCCTGAGCACCTATCTCCTGGGAATGGACTTCACGGTGCGTACAGATCACAAACCTCTCATATCACTGTTAGGTACCCGGCCACTGGATGATTTACCTCCAAGAATACTCAGATTCAGACTGAGAATGATGAGATTCAACTACAAGATAATTCATGTACCAGGGAAACAGTTGGTGGCTGCTGACGCATTGTCACGAGCGCCACTGGGACCAGAGAGCAGCACGGAGAGTGCCAGCCTGGAAAGAGAGTGTCAGGTGTACATCGACTTTGTGATGGAACACATACCTGCAACAAAAACAAAATTGGATGAAATTAAAAACATGCAGAACAACGACACAACAATGAAACAGCTGAGGGCATACACAGACAAAGGATGGCCTTCGCACAGACAAGCAGTTCCAGAGAGGCTGCTAAAGTACTGGCCGCACAGAGCTGACATCCATGTGGCTGACGGTATCCTCCTAAAGGGAGAAAGGCTTGTCATTCCAGCGCCAATGCGAAGAGACATGCTGGAGAGAATCCACCATGGGCACCTGGGCATGACAAAGTGCATTTCAAGAGCCCAACAGTCTGTGTGGTGGCCAGGCTTGACAAGGGACATCAAAGAGCTTGTGGAGAGGTGTGAAGTATGCAGCCAGTACTCCAGCTATCGCACAGAGCCACTGCTCACGACCCCCTTACCTGCAAGGCCGTGGCAAAGGCTAGCGGCGGACCTCTTCGAGTGGGGGAAGAGCCACTACCTGGTCGTAGTTGACTATTTCTCCAGATACATTGAAATAGCCAACCTTCCAACGCTTACTACAGCAACCACAGTCGAGAGGCTGAAAGTCATCTTTGCAAGATTCGGTATCCCTGAGGTACTAGTGACGGACAACGGGCCACAGTTCGCCTCTTCAGAGTTTAAAGTATTTGCTCAGGAATACGACTTTGAACATGTCACCAGTAGCCCCAGGTATCCGCAAAGCAATGGGGAAGCAGAGAGGGCAGTGAGAACAGTAAAGCAGATACTCAGCAAGAACCAAGATCACCAAAGAGCTCTCCTGACTTACAGGACAACCCCATTGGCTCATGGAGCCTCACCAGCAGAACTTCTGATGGGGAGAAGATTGCGATCGACAGTTCCGGTCCCTCCACAGACTCTCAGACCAAACTGGCCAGACCTTCATGCTTTTAAAAAGAAAGACGCAAGATTGAAAGAGAATCAGAAGAAAGCATATGGAGCGAGACACAGAGCAAGAGAGCTGCCGGTTCTCGAACCAGGTCAGAGAGTGTGGATCCGCTCAGCAAAGACCACCGGGACAGTCCAGTCGACATCATCAACTCCAAGGTCGTACAACGTGGAGACAGAGTCGGGCACACTGAGAAGAAACAGAGCTCAGCTCACTGCTCTTCCAGAACCAGATCAGCCTGATCCAGAGCCAGATCAGCCCAGCTCGGATGTGACTGTGACCAGATCGGGGCGAGTATCTCGTCCACCAGAAAGACTGAACTGGTAAAACCTAGTATAGAGGCCTGCAGTGAACAGGGCAGAATAATTCCCTATGGCAGAGCCTGAAGGGTCAGGTAGTCTACCCTGTCCTTCTAGTTAGAAAAGAAAATGAAAAGAAAAAGTTATGTTCTGAAAATGTAAGCGCACAGTAGTGACAGTGTAGCTTTGTGTTATCTTGTGGTTGACCATATTCTTTATTATTAGAATTTAAGTAAATAAGATATATAAAGGGATATGGTAAATATCTAAAAGGGGGGGATGTAATGTAATGCCTTGCCACACGGTGGCACTAGTAGAAGATATACGTGTTGAATGATGTTGGAGGACAACAGAATTAAATGAGGCTTGTTCTGAGATCCACGCTGGTGTCGATGTCCACTTCTTATAAAGATTACCCAACCACACAATATTATACATGTCCCACCTGGAGAAGCCCGGGAATGTGGTGAGGATCATGTTCTTTGACTTCTCCAGTGCTTTCAACACCATCCAACCGATGATCCTGAAGGACAAGCTGCTGTGCGCAGGGGTGGACCAGCACCTGTTATCATGGATCCTGGACTACCTCACTAACCGGCCACAGTTTGTGAGAACTCGGGACTGTGTGTCCGACACGATCATCGGTAGCAAGGGGGCCCCCCAGGAAACGGTTTTGGCTCCCTTCCTGTTCACCCTTTATGCTGCGGACTTCTCACACAACACAACGCACTGCCATCTACAGAAGTTCTCTGACGACTCTGCGATCGTTGGCCTCATCTCCAACAGACATGAAGCTGAGTACAGAGGACTTATCCAGGACTTCGTGGACTGGTGTCATCGGAACTGCCTCCAGATCAACGCGAGGAAAACTAAGGAGCTGGTGGTGAACTGCCGCAGGCAAGGACAACCCCTCACAGCACCAGTAAATATACAGGGAGCAGACATCGAGATGGTGACATCCTACTACAAGTACCTGGGTGTTCATCTGAACAATAAACTAGACTGGTCACACAATACTGACACACTCTACAAGAAGGGACAGCGCAGGCTGTTCCTACTGAGGAGACTCAGGTCTTTTGGTGTACAAGGGACGCTGCTGAAGTCATTCTATGACACGGTGGTGGCATCAGCCATCACTTTTGAAGTGGTCTGCTGGGGCAGTGGCGTTACAGCAGCCGATAGGAAGAGATTGAACAAACTGATCAAGAAAGCTAGCTCTGTCCTGGGGAAACGCCTTGACCCAGTGGAGGAGATGGGAGAGAGAAGGACGGTGGCTAAACTGTCATCTCTGCTGGAGTCCGAGTCCCACCCTATGCAGGACATACTGAACGCACTGAGGAGCTCATTTAGCAGCAGACTACATCATCCTAGGTGCACAACTGAGAGGTTTCACAGGTCCTTCCTACCTACGGCTGTCAGACTGTATAACCTAAGCAGGGCTGCTCGCAGAGATAGCAAAAAAACGTGACAACCTAATAGTAGTGAATGCAAAAGACGCAATAGACTTACACAATGGTCCCCTCCGGTATACAACTAGGAAAATACCGGTCGCTACGGAGGGTGACAATATGTATGGGTACATAATCATACCATGTAGGATAACTAGGTAGACGGTTATGCTGTTCATTCCATCTAGCTACAATGCTCCGCACTGTGTGTTTATATATTTATATATTTATTCCATCTAGCTACAATGCTCCGCACTGTGTGTTTATATATTTATATATTTATTCCATCTAGCTACAATGCTCCACACTGTGTGTTTATATATTTAAATATTTATAGGTACATATGTATACTCGCTGCTCTTGTTTTTTCTTGTCTTCTGATTGTTGCTCTGAGTGTTGCTGTCCCTGTGCTGTTGCAATCCTGGAATTTCCCCATTGTGGGACTAATAAAGGCTTATCTTATCTTATATGTATATACGTATATACAGTATATATATATATATGTACACGTGGAGAAAATTGTTGGTACCCCTCTGTTAATGAAAGAAAAACCCACAATGGTCACAGAAATAACTTGAATCTGACAAAAGTGGTAACAAATAAAAATTCTATGAAAATTAACCAATGAAAATCAGACAACGCTTTTGAATTGTGGTTCAACAGAATTATTTTAAAAAACAAACTCATGAAACAGGCCTGGACAAAAATGATGGTACCCCTAGAAAAGATTGAATATAATGTGACCATAGGGACATGTTCAACCAAGATGTGTCCTCTAATTAACATCACAGGTGTCTACAAACTTGTAATCAGTCAGTCAACCTATTTAAAGAGTGACAAGTAGTCACTGTGCTGTTTGGTGACATGGTGTGTACCACACTAAACATGGACCAGAGGAAGCAAAGGAGAGAGTTGTCTCAGGAGATTAGAAAGAAAATTATAGACAAGCATGTTAAAGGTAAAGGCTATAAGACCATCTCCAAGCAGCTTGAAGTTCCTGTGACTACAGTTGCACATATTATTCAGAAATTTAAGATCCACTGGACTGCAGCCAACCTCCCTGGAAGTGGCCGCAGGAAGAAACTTGATGAAAATGGAAGAGACAGATCATACGAATGGTAACAAAAAAGCCCAGAACAACCTCTAAACACATTCATGGTGAGCTCCAAGGTCAAGGTACATCATTGTCAGATCGCACCATCCGTCGTTGTTTGAGCCAAAGTGGACTTCATGGGAGACGACCAAGGAGGACACCACTGTTGAAAACAAATCATAAAAAAGCCAGACTGGAATTTGCCAAACTGCATGTTGACAAGCCACACAGCTTCTGAGAGAATGTCCTATGGACAGACAAGACAAAACTGGAACTTTCTGGCAAGACACATCAGTGCTATGTTCACAGACGCAAAAATGAAGCATACCAAGAAAAGAACACTGTCCCTACTGTGAAACATAGAGGAGGTTCTGTTATGTTCTGGGGCTGCTTTGCTGCATCTGGCACAGGGTGTCTTGAATCTGTGCGGGGTACAATGAAATCTCAAGACTATCAAGGTATTCTAGAGAGAAATGTGCTGCCCAGTGTCAGACAGCTTGGTCTCAGTCACAGGTCATGGGTCTTGCAACAGGATAATGACCCAAAACACACAGCTAAAAACACCCAAGAATGGCTAAGAACGAAACACTGGACTATTCTAAAGTGGCCTTCTATGAGCCCTGATCTAAATCCTATTGAACATCTGTGGAAGGAGCTGAAACATGCCGTCTGGAGAAGGCACCCTTCAAACCTGAGACAACTGGAGCAGTTTGCTCATGAGGAGTGGGCCAAAATACCTGCTGAGAGGTGCAGAAGTCTCATTGACAGTTACAGAAATCATTTGATTGCAGTGATTGCCTCAAAAGGTTGTGCAACAAAATATTAAGTTAAGGGTACCATAATTTTTGTCCAGGCCTGTTTCATGAGTTTGTTTTTTAAAATAATTCTGTTGAACCACAATTCAAAAGCATTGTCAGATTTTCATTGGTTAATTTTCATAGAATTTTTATTTATTACCACTTTTGTCAGATTCAAGTTATTTCTGTGACCATTGTGGGTTTTTCTTCCATTAACAGAGGGGTACCAACAATTTGGTCCACGGCTGTATATATATATATATATATATATATATATATATATATATATATATATATATATACAGTATATATATATATATACCCCACCGTACATATATATATATATATACGGTGGGGTAAAAAAGTATTTCGTCAGCCACCAATTGTACAATGACATATTATTCGGCCCAGGAAACACGCACGCAGGCTCAGGCAGATTTGAAAGCTTTATTGACCAACAGTGTGACGTGTATGAATGCGTGTGTGAGGGATAAGTATGTTCTGTGGGTGGAGGATGCAAGTCAGGACAGAGCAGCACGCCGTGTGGCCAGGCAACCCTATGAGTGAGAGGAGAACAGGGGTTAGCTGGGCAACCACACAGGAGAGTGACAAAGTTCTGTGCTTACTTGTAGTACTGCGGTGGCTGGCGTTGGCAAGGTCCCAAGCCTGGGAGACAGCGTCCTGCTGTGCGTCCGGGATGAAGCGGCGAGGCAGAGGAGCGGCAAGATGAAGGGGAGAGTGTCCGCCGCCGGGGTATCCACCTGTGCACAGGGGAAGGCTGACAGGAAAAGGTAAGGTAATAATGGACAGCTTACGTGCCGTGATGAGGAGTCAGCAGGCCTGGAGGATAGGATGCTGCTGAGAGTTTGAGTACGCAGGGAGACAGACGGCTCCAGGCTGCAGCTCAGGGCAGGATGGAATAAATAGCTGCGCACTAACGAGGAGCAGGTGTGCGCGCAGCTGAGGTGGATGCCCGTGAGCTGTGGGTGATGACAGTACTCCCCCCCCACCAGCGCCTCCTGGCGCTGGCTTACCTGGGTGCGTCCGATGAAACTCCGCGATGAGGTCCTGATCCAACACCCACGAAGAGCACACCCAGGATCTCCACTCCGGACCATAACCTTCCCACTCCACCAGATATTGCAGCCCACGACTCCGGCACCGGGAGTCCAGGATGGCAGTAACACCCCACGCCGGGTCACCGTCAATCATCCTAGGCGAAGGAGGAGACCTAGGAGGGGGGCAGAGTGAATTGGAAAGGACAGGCTTGATTTTAGAAACATGGAAAGTGGGACACACACGTAGGGAGGGGGGGGGCAAACGCACAGCCACCGGGTTGATGATCCTCGAAATCACGAAGGGGCCGAGAAATCGCGGCGCCAACTTCCTCTTCTCACCCTTAAGGTTAATGTCCTGGGACGAGAGCCAAACCCGCTGACCCACCTGGTAGACAGGAGCCGGTCTTCTGTGGCGATTGGCGGTGGAGCTGTTGCGCGCCGCTGTGCGTAAAAGCGCATTCTTGGTCTTGGTCCACACACTCTGGCAGCGCCTCATGTGCGCCTGGATAGAAGGGACAGTTAACTCACCCTCCTGCTTGGGAAACACGAGAGGATCGTACCCCAAGGACGCTTCGAAGGGCGACACACCAGTAGCAGTGGACCGGGCCGAGTTATGGGCGTATTCCACCCAGGTCAGGTAGGAGCTCCAGGATGAAGGGCATGAGGATGTCACACAGCGCAGGGCGGCCTCCAACTCCTGATTCGTGCGCTCGCACTGCCCGTTAGACTGGGGGTGGTTACCAGAGGAGAGACTAACCGTGGCCCCCAAAGCGTTGCAAAAGCTCCTCCAAACCTGGGAGACAAACTGCGGGCCCTGGTCCGAGACCACGTCCAGCGGGATCCCATGCAGCCTGACGACATGTTGGACCAGGAGGTCAGCCGTCTCACGTGCCGAAGGGAGACCCTGAAGACGCACAAAATGGGCGGCTTTGGAAAATCTGTCCACAATAGTCAGGACCGTGTCAAAGGTGTTAGAGACAGGGAGACCGGTGATGAAGTCTAGGGCGATGTGTGACCAGGGCCTGCCCGGGACCGGCAGGGGCTGGAGTAGACCCGCAGGTGGAGAGTTTTGGGATTTGCCGGTAGCGCACTGGGGACAGGCCTGGACATAATTGGTCATGTCCTTCTGGAGACCCGGCCACCAAAATGAGCGTTGCAGCAAACTCACCAGGCGGGTGATGCCAGGGTGGCAGGAGAGCTTGGAGGTATGGGCCCAGTGGATCACTTCACCTCGAACCGCCAAAGGAACAAAGAGCCTCCCCTCTGGCCCCCCACCAGGATCCGGCTCCGTCTCCTGAGCCCTCAGAATCTTGTCCTTGATGGACCAGGAAATCGCCCCCACGATGCACGAGTTGGGCAGGATGGTGTGTTCAGATTTCTCCGGGTCCTCAGGGGCAAATTGTCTGGACAGGGTGTCGGGCAACCCATTCTTCGAGCCTGGATGGTACGTGATGGTGAACTGGAAGCGAGCAAAAAATAGAGACCAGCGCGCCTGGCGGGCATTCAGGCGCCTCCCTGACCTCAAGTACTCGAGGTTTTATGGTCCGTCCAGACCACAAAAGGCTGGGCTGCCCCCTCTAACCAGTGGCGCCACTCCGGCAGCGTGAGCTTGACAGCGAGGAGCTCCCTGTCGCCGACGTCATAATTGCGCTCCGCCGCCGATAGCCGCCGGGAGAAGAAGGCACAGGGCCGCTTGACACCATCCATCGGTGAGCGCTGGGAGAGCACCGCCCCCACCCCTGTGTCGGACGCGTCTACCTCCACCAGACACTGAAGCGCGGGATCAACCTGGGTCAGGACTCGGGAGGACGAGAACTCCGCCTGGAGAGTCTTGAAGGCGGTGGCCACTTCCTCTGACCACTGGAAGGGCACCTTCGATGACGTGAGGCGGGTCAGGGGGGTGACAATGGCGCCGAAGTTGAGAACAAAGCGCCGGTAGAAGTTTGCGAACCCAATGAACTGCTGCACCTGCTTCCTGGAGGTAGACGTCGGCCACTCGACCACCGCTTTAACCTTAGCAGGGTCGGGGAGGATCTGATTATGTGAGATGACGAACCCCAGGAAGGAGGTGGTCCGGGCGTAGAATTCGCACTTCTCTGCTTTAATGAACAGGCGATTCTCCAGCAGCCGTTGCAGGACCCGCCTCACATGGGCCTGGTGCTCCTCCCGTGACTTGGAGAAGATGAGTATGTCATCAAGATAAACAAAGACGAATACTCCCAGGAAGTCCCGAAGAACGTCGTTAATGAGACGCTGGAAAACGGCTGGTGCGTTGGTGAGCCCGAACAGCATCACAAGATATTCAAAGTGGCCGCTGGGTGTCCTAAAGGCCGTCTTCCATTCGTCTCCCTCCCGGATCCTAACGAGATGGTAAGCGCTGCGGAGGTCAAGCTTGGTGAACCAGGTCGCCCCCTGGAGGGAGTGGAAAGCAGTGTCCATGAGCGGTAACGTGTAGCGGTCCTTAATGGTGATGTCATTCAACGCTCTGAAGTCGATACAGGGGCGTAGGGACCCGTCCTTCTTAGCCACGAAGAAGAAACCCGCGCCAAGCGGGGATGAGGAAGAGCGGATGATCCCAGCGCTGAGCGACTCCTTAATATAGGTGTCCATCGCCTCGCGTTCTGGTGCAGAGAGGCTGTACAGACGGCCAGAAGGCAGGGGGGCCCCCGGGCGGATGTTGATCGCACAGTCATATGGTTGGTGCGGAGGAAGGGACAAAGCTCTGGACTTGCTGAACGCTACCCCCAAGTCATGGAACTCCTGCGGCACTAGAGTCAGGTCCGGGGGCTCGGAGACCGGCGCCGGCGGAGGGGAGGATGGAGCACAAGCCGCCGACTGGAGGCAGGTGCCCAGGCAGAAGGTGCTCCAGGACAGGACGCTGCCGGTTCTCCAATCCAGGACAGGGTTATGCAGCCGCAGCCAGGGGTAACCCAGAATGACACGGTCCGACGAGGAGGGCAGGACGTAGAGGGTCAGATCCTCCCGGTGGTTGCCGGAGACGATGATGGGCACTGGCTTAGTGCGATGCGTCACTGTTCCCAGGGAAGAGCGAGAGAGCGTGACCAAGTTTAGGGGGGTAGGCAGCAGTTGGCAGGGTATGCCCAAATGGGTTGCCAGGCTTCTAGAGATAAAACTCTGCTCTGCCCCGGAATCCACCAGTGCGTGAGAGGCATGCCCGGTAGAGTTGTGGCAAAAGCGTATGGGAAATGTGCATGATGATAGGGGATTTGGCCGGTTAGAGTCAGCGAGGCCCCCTACAGTGACTCGCGGACTTCCCCGTTTGGCTTAACCGGGCACAGCTCCACGGGATGCTGGTCATCTCCGCAATACATGCAGAGACCCCGTTCCCGCAGGCATTGTCTCTCCGCTAGAGGGAGCCTAGTGCGCCCGATAGCCATGGCCTCTGGTTCATCGGCGGACTCCGGAGCCGGTAACGCCAGGGGGCGAGACTGAGCTGGACAGAGGGAAGCTCCGCGCGAGCAGCTGACAGACTTCTGCTCCGCAGCCCGCTCATGTAGCCTGATGTCCAGGCTAATAGTGAGCGAGATCAGCTCAGAGAGTCGCCCTGGGAGATCCCGTCCGGCCAGCTCATCCCTCAGACCAGAATTGAGGCTACAGAGGAAGATACTGCAGAGAGAAGCCTCTCCCCAGCCCACCTCCTCCGCTGCCACCCGGAAGTCGACAGTGTATTCCGCGCTGACCGGCTCCCCTGTTGGAGACTAAGAAGCCGATCAGCGAGGACGCTGTCGAGACGGGAATGGTCAAAGACTTCTAAAAAGTCCCGCACGAACCGGTCATACGAGAGGTTTGCGTAGCTGGGCTTCGTCATTACAGCGTAAGCCCAAGCTAACGCTTGCCCCTCGAGAAGATTAGCCATGTACCCGATTCGGCTATGATCTGAGGGGAAATCCCCGGGAACGCGCAGAAACACCGACTCACACTGCAAGATAAACCCCTTCGCTCCACCGAGTTTCCCGTTGAAGCGAGCGGGGGTTGGAATGGGTGTGAGACGGGTTGGCGCTCCCGAGCTAGGCTGGCCAGCCGAGGAGGCAACTGGAGCCGCAGCACCGAGAGGACCTGGAGGGAAAGCCCGCGGAGGGTCCAGGCGGTCTAACCGGTTAGTAATTGTGGTTAATTGATTCAGTATAACCTGCTGTTGGTGAGCAATCATATCCACCCGAGCCTCAAGGGTGGAAAAGCGGCATGCGAGCCCGCTGTCCGCTGGGCCGCTTTGCTGGAGCCGTACTGACATATTATTCGGCCCAGGAAACACGCACGCAGGCTCAGGCAGATTTGAAAGCTTTATTGACCAACAGTGTGACGTGTATGAATGCGTGTGTGAGGAATAAGTATGTTCTGTGGATGGAGGATGCAGGTCAGGACAGAGCAGCACGCCGTGCGGCCAGGCAACCCTATGAGTGAGAGGAGAACAGGGGTTAGCTGGGCAACCACACAGGAGAGTGACAAAGTTCTGTGCTTACTTGTAGTACTGCGGTGGCTGGCGTTGGCAAGGTCCCAAGCCTGGGAGACAGCGTCCTGCTGTGCGTCCGGGATGAAGCGGTGAGGCAGAGGAGCGGCGAGACGAAGGGGAGAGTGTCCGCCGCCGGGGTATCCACCTGTGCACAGGGGAAGGCTGACAGGAAAAGGTAAGATAATAATGGACAGCTTACGTGCCGTGATGAGGAGTCAGCAGGCCTGGAGGATAGGATGCTGCTGAGAGTTTGAGTACGCAGGGAGACAGACGGCTCCAGGCTGCAGCTCAGGGCAGGATGGAATAAATAGCTGCGCACTAACGAGGAGCAGGTGTGCATGCAGCTGAGGTGGATGCCCGTGAGCTGCGGGTGATGACATACAAGTTCTCCCACTTAAAAGATGAGAGAGGTCTCCAATTTTCATCATTGGTATACTTCAACTATGAGAGACAAAATGAGAAAAAAAAATCCAGAAAATCACATTGAAGGATTTTTAATGAATTAATTGGTAAATTCCTCGGTAAAATAAGTATTTGGTCAATAACAAAAGTTCATCTCAATACTTTGTTATATACCCTTTGTTGGCAATGACAGAGGTCAAACGTTTTCGGTAAGTTTTCATAAGGTTTTCACACACTGTTGCTGGTATTTTGGCCCATTCTTCCATGCAGATCTCCTCTAGAGCAGTGATGTTTTGGGGCTGTCGCTGGGCAACACGGACTTTCAACTCCCTCCAAAGATTTTCTATGGGATTGAGATCTGGAGACTGGCTAGGCCACTTCAGGACCTTGAAATGCTTCTTACGAAGCCACTCCTTCGTTTCCCGGGCGGTGTGTTTGGGATCATTGTCATGCTGAAAGACCCAGCCATTTTTCATCTTCAATGCCCTTGCTGATGGAAAGAGATTTTCACTCAAAATCTCACGATACATGGCCCCATTCATTCTTTCCTTTACACGGATCAGTCGTCCTGGTCCCTTTGCAGAAAAACAGCCCCAAAGCATGATGTTTCCACTCCCATGCTTCACAGTAGGTATGGTGTTCTTTGGATGCAACTCGGCATTCTTTCTCCTTCAAACACGACAAGTTGAGTTTTTACCAAAAAGTTCTATTTTGGTTTCATCTGACCATATGACATTCTCCCAGTCCTCTTCTGGATCATCCAAATGCTCTCTAGCAAACTTCAGACGGGCCTGGACATGTACTGGCTTAAGCAGGGGGACACGTCTGGCACTGCAGGATTTGAGTCCCTGGCGGCGTAGTGTGTTACTGATGGTAGCCTTTGTTACTTTGGTCCCAGCTCTCTGCAGGTCATTCACTAGGTCCCCCCGTGTGGTTCTGGGATTTTTGCTCACTGTTCTCGTGATCATTTTGACCCCACGGGGTGAGATCTTGCGTGGAACCCCAGATTGAGGGAGATTATCAGTGGTGTTGTATGTCTTCCATTTTCTAATAATTGCTCCCACAGTTGATTTCTTCACACCAAGCTGCTTAGCTATTGCAGATTCAGTCTTCCCAGCCTGGTGCAGGTCTACAATTTTGTTTCTGGTGTCCTTTGACAGCTCTTTGGTCTTGGCCATAGTGGAGTTTGGAGTCTGACTGTTTGAGGTTGTGGACAGGTGTCTTTTATACTGATAACGAGTTCAAACAGGTGTCATTAATACAGGTAACAAGTGGAGGACAGAGGAGCCTCTTAAAGAAGAAGTTACAGGTCTGTGAGAGCCAGAAATCGTGCTTGTTTGTAGGTGACCAAATACTTATTTTACCAAGGAATTTACCAATTAATTCATTAAAAATCCTTCAATGTGATTTTCTGGATTTTTTTTTCTCATTTTGTCTCTCATAGTTGAAGTATACCTATGATGAAAATTGGAGACCTCTCTCATCTTTTAAGTGGGAGAACTTGCACAGTTGGCGGCTGACTAAATACTTTTTGGCCCCACTGTATATGCGTGTGAGTGGTTTGCTTGGAAACATACAAAGAGGGTGATAGGTCACAGCAACACCCCCCCCCCCCCGGAAACCTCGAGCAAGCAAGACAGCGCCACCAACCCCCACAGAGCACAAATGTCCCAAACCCAGCAAGCCCTAGGACAGCCAGGCAACCGCTCCATGAGGCCCCAAAGGAGGCCAGGCCGCCAAGCGGCTGTCAAGACCCCCCTCCCCAGCGGGGCCAAGGCCAGCTCCTGGGCCCCCCAACCCCCCACCTACCCACCCACCCACAGCGGGCCCGCACCCACCCCAACACCCCCTACCCATGTCCCAGGAGCCTCCAGGCCCCCACGCCCGGGAAGGTGGCAGAAAGGCACAGGTAGCCCCACGGGGGGCCAGCCCCCAGTTCAAGGGAGCCTACGCAGCCAGGAGGCACCAGGAGGTGCCATCTCCTCAGTCCAGCACTCCCCACCAACACATACATTTACTCTCACACCCTCATGCTCTCACTCGCACTCACACACTCTCACCCGTACTCATTCACTCACTCTCACTCACACTCTCCTTCACACAAGCCCAATTCGTAGTGGCAAAAATGCGCTGGTACGCAAGCGAGCGCAGTGGACGCATTAATGAGCAAACCCTACGCAGAGGGTGAGTGCTGACCAAGCGCATTCAGGCCCCAAAAAGTGACCGCGCGTACAAGAACGTAGAGGTCGCAGTGAACTGCACATGTGCCAGGAAACTCGTGCCATCCCGGATAAGGAAGTATTGGTGAGGGTAAACCAATGTGCATGTGTTTCGCTATTAAAACATGTTTTTCACGTAACCACGAAATAAACTTTGTGCATTCTTCTACTGTGAAGTGGCTTGTCTGTCAATTTTTTACCCAAAACACCAAAACAGTAAATTATATTCCTGTGGTGGCACGGGTGGGGGATTCTCCACCCAGAGAAGGCAGCTGGGATAAGGGGGAACAATGGACTGGAGGAGGAAGTGCCACCAGGGGGGCTCAGACAGGACAGCATGGACAATGCAACCCCCGGGGAGAGGAGAAACCGCCGGAGCAGCTGGAAGAGAGAAGGGTGTGAGCAGCGGTGCCGGCGTTATGTTATGTTAATGCGCCACACAGGTCTTTGTTCCAAACAATGTATACTGCTCAAAAAAATAAAGGGAGCACTTTGAAAACACATCAGATTTTAATGGGAAAAAATAAGCTGGATATCAAAATTGTGGCAGGCTAGTCCAGCTTATGATCCACCCAGAATTAAGGGGAGGGGGGAGTTGAGAGGTAAGACTGGGAGGGGGGCAGTCCCAGAGAGATCCTGTTCTCCCCCAGAAGCCATCAACCAAACTGGCTGTGGAAGCCATCAACTTCCCCCAGATCCCATCCCAGGGCAAGGGGCACCAGGCCGTGTAACCCAGGACCCGCCAACGTCATACCCCAGCACTCACCAGCACCACAGGCATGATGGGGCAGCCACACTCACACTTACTCTCATGCATCTTCTACACACCCTGTATGCACATACACAAACATATATAATAATAATATGGCGATCCACATGTCAAGCAACATCCCAGAGCACCCACTGTGAGCCTACCAACCATCCACCCCAGACAGACATCACCGGCAGTAGGCTACCCCTGCAGCCACAGCTGCCCCGGGGCAAACTGAGGTGGCTGGTGGGTGCGTGGGTGTCCACCTACAACCACACACACCCTTACATATTTACACGTAACACACATACCTACGCGTTCACACACACATGCACGCACCCATATCCACACCCACACATATACACACAAACCCACACACACCCCCACTCGTGCACACCTGAACATATGCTTGAGTACACACACTCACACACCCACGCGCACACACAAGCACACACATATACACCCACACACGTAGGCCCCGGAGGATGGGGGGCAACCCCTGCAAACCCCCCACCCCCACCCCCACCCTGGGACGCAGGCACCAGCCCCCAAAATGCCGCCAGGGGCCCAGCCCACCATGCCAGTGCACACCGGACCCCGGCCCAGAGGGAGGGACAGCCCCCCAGCACCAGGGGCCCAAGGCCAGACCCAGCCCCACCCGGGAGGCAAGGCCGGCCATCCTGGGGCTACGACCCACCCACCCCCAGCCCACCTCGCAGCCCCCCCAGGACAGCTGCCCAAGACACCAGCTCCAGCGGGACACAGAAAAACCCCTGCAGTCAGGGCACAGCCAGCCATCAGAGGCACCAAGAAGAGCAAGCCACTGCCCACCAACACTCAATTTATAGAATCAATAAGCGGGGACCAGAGAGAATTGAATTCAGCCAATTGGTTTTTAGAGGAGGCAGACATTCTCTCCAGACTAATAATCACCAATCACCATAATAGGTCTAGTTGTTACAATCCCTAAAATCAGCACCTCAGTTGACTGGTTTCAACCAACTTGGCCCCCAACCACTATATCTTCCTGGGTGGGGTTGATTACCACATGGTCCCGCCAATGCAACACATCACCAGTTGTGCAACCCAGGCTCACTGTGTGTTTCGGCCTTTTATCACAAGACACCCTCGCCCACGGCTGGCCCACCACAGGCTGATCAGGCCTGGGCGTATGTCACATGGAGGCTCCGTGTGGTCATTTGACAGCCCATACTGTGTCCTTCCTCTTCAGCCATAGCCAGTCACTGCTTCTCTAGGGGGTGCACCTTTACATTCCAGCCCTGCTCCTCTGCTTCAGCTGCTAGGTTTGCATATTGCAATCTTTTCCCTTTGAAAGCCTCATCAATGGATTCTTCCCAAGGGATTGTCAGCTTAACTATGAAAACACATTGGCAGGATTTGGACCAGAGCACCAGGTCTGGGCGCAGGTTGGTCGCTACAATTTCAGATGGGAAGGTGAGTCTCTGGCCTAGATCGACCCACATTTCCCAATCCCGGGCTGCGTCAAGCGGACACGAGTCTGCTGGTACTGGGTTGGCCCGCTGTTTCTCCCCTTCCCTCATAAAGGATATCAATCACAGAAAAGTATTCTGGGCTTTTAGAGGCATGGCATTGATAGCTACCCTCCTTCTCTCAAGTTCAGCAGGCAAGCACTTCAGCACTTGATTATGGCCCCAGGTGTATCTCCCTTGAGTTAGACTAGTCATACAACCCACCAGAATGTGTTTGAGGGTTGTTGGTGCAGCGCATTGGGGACAGGCTGGGTCCTCTCCAAACCGAAGATGTAAGTTTGTTGGAGAGGGCAGGACATCATATGTGGCTCTGATGACAAAACTCAGCTAATTTGACTCCATGCTCCAAAGCTCGCTCCATGCGATCCTCCTCCTCTTCAATCTCCATGCCCTCCCACTTCATCCAGTGGCCTTGTTTGACTTGTGACACAACTGTAGCACATCTGGCTGCATCTTCCTTGCAGTGTACCTCCTCTACCACCAAGTGCCGGCGTTCAGATGGAGTGGCTTTTTGCCATTATGGGTGTTGTTACTCCCAAACCAAGGCCCTCTCTGCCATGTTGGACTTGCCCTACTATGTTCCGGTGCCTCAAGGTGGACTTTGCCTCTGCAAAGCCTCTCCAACTGCTGCACCTGTCTTCCATTTCCTTCCTGTTACTAGGGTGGGAGCAGCACCTCTAACAAATGGATCCTGGGATTCTGAGAGGGTCATTTCCAGCCTTAATTTGGCACATTTGTACTCCTCCACCAGGCTTGAAATTGGCAGAGAGAGGACTCCATTCCCATACAAGCCTGTGCTGCTGAAACATCTTGGAAGTCCAAGCCACTTCCTCATTTGGGTGTTCACCAGTCTCTCCAGTTGATTACACAGGGTTACAAAAATAATTTTTTTGTAAGTTGTCTGTGTTTTTTCAACTGATTTAAGACAATTTTGCACCACTGAATCTGAAAATGACATCCGTTTCTCTCAATCAGGTGCTAAGTAAAAACCTGTACTTACTCAGTACTTACTTAGTACTGTGCATGTACTTACCTTTATATAAAGGTAAGTACATGTAAATTGAATGTTACATCATCATTGTTCAAAATTCAGAGAATTTCAAGACATAAAAAAGAATTTTGCATCATATAAAGCGAAAATACCCATACATGTAAACAAAAACGTATAAAACAACATGTGGCCATAATGCAAAAAGTTGACCTGACTGAGCAAAACCAATGTGATTTTTGGATTCAGCACATCAAAATTGTCCTAAATCAGCTAAAAAAGACAATAAATCTGGTGTTGACCAGTGTTAGCATGGGATAGGGTGACCTCATAGATGGAGATAGGCCACATAAGATAGGGCAGCAGTCCGAACTGGAAGCACCAAAGCTTCAGTTTCCTTGGGAGAGCAGTGCTGTTGATTTGCTTGAGGCCATTGATGGTGTCCTGCCTCAGTTGTCCACCTGTTCAGAGTCTTTGAGATCTGCGTTCTTCTTCTTCTTTTAGATTTGATTGGTGGTTGGCAACCAGCTTACAGGTGCATTACTGCCACGTACTTCACTCCATATCATCGACCAAGACTTACTGTATATCACTCTATATATAATTCAAGAAAAGTCTGTGTGTCTTGTCTGTGTGTCTGTCTGTGTGTCTGTGTGTCACGACCATAGGACTCGCTAAAAGATCATAGGATTTGCCTATGACATCATCAAAGATCATAGGACTCGCTATGACATCATCAAAGATCATAGGACTCCCTATGACATCTATCAAAGATCATAGGACTCCTTATGACATCATCAAAGATGAAAGGCAGGCATTATTATGCATCACTATGTGGGGTAACCATAAGCCCTGGATGACTGCAGAGGTGCTCTCGCTGCTTACAGCCAGGGATGCAGCCTCCAGAGTGAAGGACAGGATCGCCCTCCGCTCAGCCAGGTCTGCACTCTCAAAGGGAATTAAGGCGGCAAAGCGCGCCTATGCGGAGAAAATCCAGGGACACCTCTGTGACACTAGGAACACCAAGCAGATGTGGCAGGGAGTTCGGACACTGACGGGCTATAAGTCTAGGCAGGGGGTCGATGATGACGACGCTTCGCTTCCAGACAGGCTTAACGACTTCTTTGCATGTTTTGAAGCATCAAACTCGACAATCAGAGGGAGGGCTGGCCCACCCCCACCATCGGTCGGACCAGCTTTTACCATCAACACAGCGGACACACGGAGGACCCTAACCAGAGTCAACCCACGTAAAGCTGCAGGTCCGGACAACATCCCGGGACGTGTGCTCCGAGACTGCGCGAGCGAGTTGGCGGATGTCCTGACTGACATTTATAACATCTCCCTGAGTCAGGCCATCGTTCCCAGATGCTTCAAGACCTCTATCATTGTACCGGTGGCAAAGAAACCAGTTGTGTCCTGTTTGAATGACTATTGTCCTGTTGCACTGACGCCTATTGTGATGAAGTGTTTTGAGCTTGTCAAACCACACATTACAGCCTGCCTCCCTGCATCACACGACCCGCTCCAGTTTGCATATTGTTCAAACCGCTCCACGGAGGATGCTATAGTCACCACCCTACACTCTGTCATCACCCACCTGGACCAGAAAGACACCTACGCCAGACTCCTGCACATTGATTTCAGTTCAGCATTCAACATCATTATTCCCCAGAGACTGATGGAGAAATTACTCCTCGGTCTGAACACCGCCACATGTCTCTGGATCCTGGATTTCCTGACTGAGAGACCTCAGTCTATCCGGGTTGGAAACAACATCTCCAACTCTGTCACGCTGAGCACCGGATCCCCTTAAGGCTGTGTACTCAGTCCACTGTTGTTTAAACGTCTAACACATGACTGTGTATTCAGACACGAGGGGAACCAGATTATTAAGTTTGCAGACGACACCACGGTGGTGGGACTTATTCAGAGGGATGAGGAACCAATGTACAGGGAAGAAGTGAGAGACCTGGAGGGCTGGTGCAGGGAGAACAATCTGGTGCTCAACGTGGACAACACGAAGGAGATGATTATCGACTTCCAGCGGTCACAGCCTGAGCACGTCCCCCTCAGCATCGGCGGCCGTTTAGTGGAGAGAGTGGAGAACATCAAGTTCCTCGGAGTGCAGATCTCGCAGGACCTGACCTGGAGCAAGAATTCCTTGGGGATCAGGAAGCGGTCTCAGCAGAGACTGCACTTCTTGAGGAAACTCAAACAGGCCTCTCTCCCCATCTGCATCCTCAGGACCTTCTACAGAGGTGTGGTGGAGCGTGTTCTGACGTACTGCATTGCTACATGGTACTCCAGCTGCAGTATGTCAGACAAAAAAGCCCTGCAGAGGATAGTCAATGGGGCTGAGAGGGTAATTGGAGTCTCCCTCCCCTCTGTCCAAGAACTTTTTCAGAACCATTGTAGGAGCAGGGCACTGAACATTGTCAAGGACCGTTCTCACCCTCTGCATAAACACTTTGAACTTCTTCCATCTGGTAAACGATTCCAAAGCATCAGAGGCAGAACCACCGGACTGATCAACAACTTCCTTCCACAAGCTGTCAGGATGCTGAACAGTTGACCCGGAATCTCTCATACACACTACTGCACCTACGGACATTTTGTATATTATTTGTATATTATAGTTAGTTAGTTTTTTCCCAAGTATGTCTCAGGGATGTGTGAATGGATGGGGGGTTGGGGTGGGGGGGTGAAGCTATGTGTGAGTGTGTCTTAAATCATGCTGCTTCTATTTATATGGATGCCGAGAGAAACGCAATTTCATCTTGCCTGCACTACAGTTGTATGTACAGCAATATGACAATAAAGTTTGATTTGATTTGATTTGATTACTAAATGAGTTTCAACGAGAGCGATATAAGATGGTGACGAGAGGCTGGAACTTTGAATCGGTGTGGCACAACCAGGTTGTGAATGGACAGGAGATGGCAGAGCAGGCAGCAGAAGGTGATAAAACAGGGAGTGAACTAGGAGGAAAGGAGGTGGGAAGCGGGAAAGAGGAAGTTTGAAGTTCGGTGGAGTCTAAAAGAAGCAAACATGAACATACAGAAAATCAATCAAAAGCATTATGAAGTGCTGATGAATCAGAAGATGAACAATCCCGAAATAAACAGAAGGAATGTAAAGTAATCATTAAACTTACTCAGGAAGGGGCATCATTTTGTGAGTGGAACCCAATTAAGCTCACAAATGCAATTAATGTTACTTGGAGAAGTTTTAAATGCAAGAATTCTTCATAGTTGTTATGACTTGCCGCTCATCAGCGGCGCCAGCCGCGCGCACACCTGCTCCTTGTCAGCGGCGAGGTATTTAATCCACTCTGCCCTGGGCTTCAGCCTGAAGCCGTCTCTCTACTTCGGCCCCTTTGCTACTACGGATCTCAAACCGACTAGCGAAGATATCCTGGGTAAGCTCCCCTTACCTCTCTCCTCTAGCTTTCCCCTGTGCACAGGTGGACATTCCCGGCGGCGGACTTCATCACCTCGCCGTTGGCTCTACGCTGCTGCCACAGGTACCGCAGGTCGCTGTCTCCCGGGCTCCGCCCTTGTCGACGCCAGCCACCTGTCACAACCAGGTAAGCCAGCTACCATCATTATTCCCTGTATTGGTGTGGTGCCCGTTACCCTTCTCCCTCTGCTCTCTCCCACAGGGTTGTCCGGCTGTACGGCCTCCTGCCCCCGTGCCTGACGCAGACACCACCACCAATACATTCTTATTCCACAGACACGCAGCCATACACTCCCTTGTTGCTAATAAAGCTGTTAAATCTATCCTGAGCCTGCGTGTGTGTCTCCTGGGCCGTGCATTATGTCAGTACGGCTTCAGCAGAGTGGCTCGGCAGACAGCGGGCTTGCACGCCATCTTTCCACCCTCGAGGCTCGGGTGGATTTAATAGCTCATCAGCAACAGGTGATACTGAATCAATTAATCATCATTACTAACCGATTAGACCGCTTGGACCCCCAGCAGCCGCTCCCCTTGGCTCGTCCGGGTGGCGTGGCCCCTGCGGCTCCGGTGGCCGTCCAGCCTGCTCCGGGTGCGCCAACACGGCTCACACCAATCCCCACTCCTGCTCGCTTCAGCGGTAAGCTGGGTGGAGCTCGGGGTTTTATTATGCAGTGTGAGTCCGTGTTTCTTTGCGTTCCCGGAGATTTTCCCTCAGACCATAGCAGAATTGGCTATATAGGTAATCTCCTTGAGGGTCGTGCGCTTACCTGGGCTTACGCCATTATGGTGAAGCCCAGCTACGCCACCCTCACCTATGGCCAGTTCGTGCGACAATTTCTGGAAGTGTTCGACCATTCGCGTTTGGACAGTGTCCAGGTCGACCGTCTTCTCAGACTCCAACAGGGGAGCCGATCGGCGGCCAACTACGCAATCGACTTCCGGGTTACCGCGGAGGAAGTTGGCTGGGAAGAGCGTGCGTTCTGCGGCATCTTCCTCCGTAGTCTAAATTCCGGTCTGAGGGATGAGTTGGCTGGACGGGATACCCCGGAGACGCTGGCGGAGCTGATTTCTCTCACCATCAGTTTGGATAACAGGCTGCGCGAGCGCGCCTCCGAGTGGAAGCAGTCTTCTCGCTCGTGGGGCGCCTCTGCACGTCTGCCCCAAGCTCGCCCCCTGGCATTGCCGCCACCGGAGGTCTCCGAGGAGTCGGAACCAATGGTGACGGGCCGGACAAAGCTCCCCCTGGCGGAGAAACAGCGCCGTCGTGACCTGGGCCTCTGCATGTATTGCGGAGGTAGCCAGCACACGGTGGAGCATTGTCCGGAGAAGCCAAACGAGGTGGTCCGCGAGTCACTGTAGGGGGCCTTGCGGACGCTAATCGGTTAAGTCCCCTCACACATTTGACGCTGCCCATCCGCTTCTGTCACAACCTCACTGGGCACCTCACACATGCACTGGTGGATTCAGGCACGGAGGGTAGCTTTATTTCACAAAGCCTGGCAACCCGACTGGGCATCCACTGTCACCTCCTCGAAACTCCTCTCGCCCTAGTTAATCTCTCCCGAGTTTCCCTGGGAAAAGTAACTCACCAAACATCCCTTATCCCGGTGATCATCTCTGGAAACCATCGGGAGGATATCTCCTTTTACGTCCTGCCCACCTCAGTAACACCTGTCATCCTCGGTTATCCCTGGATCCGCCTTCACAACCCCGCCTTGGACTGGAAGACTGGGAAGGTTTCTGCGTGGAGCACTTTCTGCATGGGTACCTGCCTCCAATCCGCGGCCTGCGCCCCGTCCTCGCCTCCCACAGCTCAGGACACCGCGCCCCCGGATCTCACCCTAGTGCCCTCAGAGTTCCACGACCTGGGTGCCGTTTTCAGTAAGTCCAAGGCGATGTCTCTGCCTCCTCACCGGCCCTACAACTGTGCCATTAACATCCGCTAGGGGGCGCCCTTACCCTCAGGACACCTGTACAGTCTGTCAGCGCCGGAGAAGGAGGCAATGAACAGCTACCTGAAGGAGTCGCTCAGTGCTGGGATCATCCGACCGTCCTCCTCTCCTGTTGGTGCAGGGTTCTTCTTCGTTGGAAAGAAGGACGGATCTCTTCGTCCTTGTATCGACTATCGAGCTCTCAACGATATCACGGAGAAGGACCGGTTCACCCTGCCCCTTATGGACACTGCCTTCCACTCCCTCCAG
Source organism: Pholidichthys leucotaenia (assembly GCA_020510985.1). Lineage (NCBI taxonomy): Eukaryota > Metazoa > Chordata > Actinopteri > Cichliformes > Pholidichthyidae > Pholidichthys > Pholidichthys leucotaenia. The sequence continues at coordinate 83,935,701 of CM035840.1, read as the reverse complement.
GGGGCGACCTGGTTTACTAAGCTGGATCTCCGCAGCGCTTACCACCTCGTCCGGATCCGGGAGGGAGATGAGTGGAAAACCGCCTTCCGAACCCCAAACGGGCATTTTGAATACCTCGTGATGCCGTTTGGGTTGACCAACGCTCCAGCCGTCTTTCAGCGCCTCATCAATGACGTCCTCCGGGACTTCATCGGCCTGTTCGTATTCGTCTACCTGGACGACATTCTCATCTTCTCCAGGTCCAGGGATGAACACCGGGTCCACGTGAGGCGGGTCCTGCAGAGACTGCTGGAGAACCGTCTGTACGTCAAGGTGGAAAAATGTGAATTCTACGCCAAGACAACTTCCTTCCTGGGGTTCGTCATCTCCCATGACCAGGTGCTTCCGGACCCAGCGAAGATCAAAGCAGTGGTGGATTGGCCCACACCAACTTCTCGAAAGCAAGTTCAGCAATTCATCGGGTTCGCCAATTTCTACCGCCGCTTTGTCCCGAACTTTGGAGCCATCGTCGGGCCCCTGACCCGCCTCACCTCTCCTAAGACCCCGTTCCGGTGGACTGAAGAGGCCGCTTCGGCCTTCCAGGCGCTGAAGACGGAGTTTTCCTCCTCCCGGGTCCTCAGCCAGGTCGATCCCGCACTGCAGTGCATTGTGGAGGTGGACGCTTCGGACACGGGGGTGGGGGCGGTGTTGTCCCAGCGGTCCCCAGCCAATGGAGTCAAGCGAACCCTGCACCTTCTTCTCTCGGCGCCTGTCCCCGGCGGAACGAAATTACGACGTGGGGGACAGAGAGCTTCTTGCCATCAAGCTTGCCCTTCAAGAATGGCATCACTGGCTGGAGGGGGCAGTCTTGCCTTTTGTGGTCCTCACTGACCACAAGAACCTGGAGTACCTAAGATCTGCCAAGCGTCTGAACACCCGCCAGGCGCGTTGGTCCCTGTTCTTTGCAAGGTTTAAGTTCAGCATCACATATAGGCCTGGCTCCAAGAACGGCCTGCCCGACGCCCTCTCCAGGCAATTTGCCCCAGAGGCCACAGAAGACGTTGCTCACACCATCTTGCCCAGGTCGTGCGTCGTGGGGGCTGTTACATGGGACATAGAAGACAAGATCCGGAGGGCGCAGGAGTCGGAACCGGACCCTGGCGGCGGACCGGAGGGGAGGCTCTTCATGCCATCTGCCATCCGGGGGGACGTCATACACTGGCTCCATACCTCCAAGCTCACTTGCCATCCTGGAGCTTCGCGGATGATTGACCTTCTCCAGCGATCCTTTTGGTGGCCAGGCCTGCGGAGGGATGCCGCCCGTTACGCCCGGGCCTGCCCCGTCTGTGCTGCCAATAAGTCAGGTAACGCTCCCCCTGCGGGTCTGCTCCAGCCCCTGCCCGTCCCTGGCAGGCCCTGGTCGCACATCGCTCTGGACTTCGTCACCGGGCTCCCTGTCTCCAACAACTTTGACACAGTTCTGACCATTGTAGACCGTTTTTCCAAGGCCGCCCACTTCGTGCCCCTACGTGGACTTCCCTCAGCCTTGGAGACGGCGGACCTCCTCATCCAGCACGTGGTCAGACTGCATGGAATCCTGGTCGACGTGGTCCCTGACCGCGGCCCCCAGTTTTCTTCGGACGTCTGGAGGTCATTTTGCAACGCCCTGGGAGCCAAGGTAAGCCTCTCCTCCGGCCATCACCCCCAGTCTAACGGGCAGTGTGAGCGGACTAACCAGGAGCTGGAGGCTACGCTCCGCTGCGTCACGTCATCCAAACCCACGTCCTGGAGTTCTCACCTCGCCTGGGTGGAGTACGCCCACAACACCTCTCGCTCTATGGCCATCGGGATGTCGCCCTTTAAAGCATCCTTGGGCTATGATCCACCCCTGTTCCCCGCACAGGAGGGCGAGTTGGCTGTTCCCTCTGTCCAGGCACATCTGAGGCGGTGCTGTTCCCTTTGGTCCACGGCGCATAATGCGCTTTTACGCACGGCGGAGCGCAATAAGTCTACGGCGGACCGACATAGGAGACCTGCACCTGCCTACCAGGTGGGACAGCAAGTTTGGGTTTCCACACAGGACGTAAACCTAAAGGGTGAGAGGAGGAAGCTGGCCCAACGGTTCATCGGCCCTTATCCCATAACCAGAATCATTAACCCGGTGGCTGTGCGTGTGGCTATTCCCTCCTCCCTCCGCATCCATCCCACCTTCCACGTCTCCAAAATCAAACCGGTGGTCTCTGACCCCCTCTGCCCTACACCTGCGGCGCACCCCGCTCCCCGGATGATTGGTGGCCATCCGGCCTGGACCGTCGCTGACATCTTGGACGCCCGACGCCGGGGTCGCGGATTGCAGTACCTGGTGGATTGGGAGGGCTATGGACCCGAGTGGAGACAGTGGGTGCCTTCCTCGCTGGTGTTGGATCGGTCACTCATTTCTGAGTTTCATCGAGCGCACCCAGAAAAACCATCGCCAGGAGGCGCTGCTAGAGGGGGGAGTACTGTTATGACTCGCCGCTCATCAGCGGCGCCAGCCGCGCGCACACCTGCTCCTCGTCAGCGGCGAGGTATTTAATCCACTCTGCCCTGGGCTTCGGCCTGAAGCCGTCTCTCTACTTCGGCCCCTTTGCTACTACGGATCTCAAACCGACTAGCGAAGATATCCTGGGTAAGCTCCCCTTACCTCTCTCCTCTAGCTTTCCCCTGTGCACAGGTGGACATTCCCGGCGGCGGACTTCATCACCTCGCCGTTGGCTCTACGCTGCTGCCACAGGTACCGCAGGTCGCTGTCTCCCGGGCTCCGCCCTTGTCGACGCCATCCACCTGTCACAACCAAGTAAGCCAGCTACCATCATTATTCCCTGTATTGGTGTGGTGCCCATTACCCTTCTCCCTCTGCTCTCTCCCACAGGGTTGTCCGGCTGTACGGCCTCCTGCCCCCGTGCCTGACGCAGATGCCACCACCAATACATTCTTATTCCACAGACACGCAGCCATACACTCCCTTGTTGCTAATAAAGCTGTTAAATCTATCCTGAGCCTGCGTGTGTGTCTCCTGGGCCGTGCATTATGTCAATAGTGGTTTGTTACTAGTTACATGTAAAGGTAGTGTTCAGCAAGGAAAAGCAATCAGAGTCAGTAAGATGGAGGGGAAAAATGTGCAGTGTTCAGTATTGGAAGGAAATAAGGCAATGAGAGGAGTGATATCGAGCATTTCAACAGCTGTCTCAACTAATGAAATAATGGAGAACTTAACTGGAGCAAAAGTGACAGAGGTACAAAGATTGAAAACTAATAGAAATGGTGAAAATGTGATAGTCTGTCGGTAATGTTAAAATTTGATGAAACAAGACTGCCAAGTAAGGTGTATATTGGCTACATGAGCTATGAAGTCAGACTTTACGTTCCTCCTCCACTCAGATGTTTCAAATGTCAAAAGTTTGGTCATGTAGCAGCAATATGTAAAGGTAGACAATGATGTGCCAGATGCTCCGGTGAACACGAATATGGAAAGTGTGAAAGAGGAGCCAAATTAAAGTGCTGTAACTGCGGTGGTGAACATAGCTCTGCATATCGAGGTTGTGAAGCCAGCAAAAGAGCAGCAGAAATTCAGCAGGTAGAAGTCTTCCAGGGACTACATATGCAGAAGCTGCGAAAAAGGTGCCGGCTAAAAAAGTGGGAGTGGACTCTAACAGGGAAAGTGTGCAGGTTTGCAGTGCATGCAGTAGAATTAAGGAAGATGCTCTGGTTATAAAGGAAAATAATTTTGTCTTATTTGTGGTAGGTGTGACAAACTGCACTGTGCAGACTTCCAAGAAAACAGAAAAAATCAAAATCATTGTGAAAGCAGCAGAAAAATATCTTGGCATTAAGGGGCTACATTGGGAAGCAGTTGAGGACTTGTTAAGTGGGGGATCTTTAAGTTCACAGACATCATCATAATGGTAATCACGATTTTGCAATGGAATGCCAGGTGTTTAATATCAAATGGGCAAGAATTCAAAAAGTTTATATCTGATATGCAAGACAAACCCCAGGTAATCTGTATACAGGAAACATGGCTAAAACCTCAGTTGGATTTTGTCATTCAAGGATACATATCTATAAGGAATGACAGGGAAACTGGTAGAGGAGGGGGTGTAGCAACTTTTGTGCATAATGGAACAATTACAAAATAATGGACATAGGGAAAGAACATGAATCAATAATGGTAAAAATATGGGCAGTAAAAGATGAAATAACAATTATTAATTACTATAATCCATGTAACAGATTGACAGTTGACACTTTACACACTATAAATAGACAAGCACAGGGTAAGGTGGTTTGGTGTGGGGATTTTAATGCACATAACACACTGTGGGGTAGCAGGAATATAGATATAAATAGCACAGTAATCGAGGATTTTTTAGAGGACAGGGACTTAATATGCATGAATGATGGGAAAGGTACTAAATTTAGCAGTAATCTAGTCACAGAAAGTGTGCTAGACCTAACTTTGGTTTCAAATGCAATTGCAGGAATCACATCTTGGGAGGTATTAAGTTGGTCAGCTAATGGGAGTGATCATTACCCAATAAGAGTTAAAATTGGTCTAGAAGCGGGAGAAGAAGGGATGCAGTCTGGCACAAGATGGAAATTGGTTAAGGCAGATTGGGATAAATTTAAATATCTGTGTAAGACTAGATGTGAGCAGCTAAATAGTGAAGACATTATTGATGGGGAGAAATTTAGTAAAAGTGTCAGTGCGATTATAATAGAGTCTGCAAATCAAACAATACCAAAGGTATACCAAAGTACAGGTTATAGACAACGAAGGAATCTTCCTTGGTAGGATGATAATTGTAATAAAGCTATTAAAAATAGATATAGGGCATTCAGACAAGTGAAAAAGCGTTACACTTTGGAAGCAGTGATTGAGTATAAACGGTGTCAGGTAATTGTCAGAAAAACAATTAAAACAGCTGAGCGTTTGTTTTGGAGACGGTGTTGTAGTGCTATAGGAGGAGAAGCACAACTGTCAGATATTTGGGGAGTGATTGGGAGGGTGCGTGGTATTACAGGAGAGTGCAAAGTGCCAGTGTTGGATAGTGATGGGGAAATGGCTATTGCTAGTATGGATGGGGCAGAGCTTTTGGCACAAACTTTGGTGAGGATTCATGGTTCAGAAAACCTGCCAGGCACGGTTGGACAAAGCAGGGAAAGCACTTTGTCCAGACACCCACATGTGGACGTGGGGATGAGTGCTTTGGGGGACACGGTGGATTTGCCATTCACTCTATCGGAATTGAAAAGGGCTATTCTGAAATCGAAGCAGTCTTCACCAGGGGAGGGTGGCGTGTGTTGTAGGATGTTGTCGCGCATGGGGAAGAGTGCACTTCGAACAGTACTGAAGCTGTTTGGTGGAGTTTGGGAGACTGGGGGGATTCCGGGGGCATGGAAACGGTCAGTTGTAGTGCCAGTCTTGGAGCCGGGGAGGGATTCGTCGGATCCCAATGGTTGTGGGCCAGTGGCTTTTGCCTCACAGTTGGGGAGAGCAGTGGAGCGAATGGTGACTGGGGGGTTGGGTTGCATTTTGGAGGGGGGGAGTGTCTTTCTCCTTTTCAGGGTGGGTTCCGAGGGGGGAGAGGCGCTGTGGATTCCATTTTGGACCTGGAATCTGGGGTTGGGGGGGCCCAGGTGGGTGGGGAGAGTGTGGTGGCTGTCTTCTTTGGTGTGGAGGGAACGTGTGGTGTGCTGTGGGGGGAGGGGTTGCTGATTAGATTGAATCAGTTTGGTATTGAAGGTGGTTTGTGTGGTTGGGTGTTGGATTTCCTGTGTGGTAGAGCGATTGGGGTGGGACTTGGTGCAGAGTGCTCCAGGGTGTATTGGGTTGGAGGTGGTGCCCCCCAGGGCAGCGTGTGTGGCCCTATTTTGTTTAGTATTGTGATTGGTGATGTTTTGGGGGGAGTCGGTGGTGGACTGGGGAGGGTCTTGTGTGCAGATGGTGGGGCCTTGTGGATGGGTGGATGGGGGGGCATGGTCTTGTGTGCATTCAGAGGGGGATGCAGGCAGCGGTAGACCGGGTTGGGCAGTGGGCAGGCCGGTGGGCTTTTGGATTGTCGGTCTTGGGGGCACGGATGGTTTGCTTCTCTAACGGTCACAAAGAAATTTCTTTGGGTCTTTGTGGCTGGAGGTTGGAGCAAATGGGGGTAGTTCGGTGTTTGGGAGATTTTTTTGGGTTTGATGGAGAGCTGGCTAGGAGGCAGCACACTGAAGGAACTGGGGGAAAATGTGGGAAGGTGGGTGGTATTTTGGGATGTCTGGTGGGGCGGGACTGGGGGGCCTCTCTGTTGGGGGTGTGTCGGGGACTGGTGGGAGCTGCACTGGACTGTGGATGTGTTGCATTCGTGTTGGCTGCTGATTGCCACCTGGGCCAACTGGATGTGGAGCAGACGGGGCTCTTCGGATGTGTTGTGGTGCATTTGTGGCTTCTCCAGTGTTGGCGATCCGGGTGGAGTTGGGCGGGATGCCCTTGGGATTGGGAGGAGCCGGATTGGTGCTGGCATGCTGGATCGACTTGGGGGGCATGGGAGGTCATGTCCTGCGGGGGCTGTTCCTGGTGTTTTCTAGGAGCACGATGAGTCCGGCATTGGTGGCTTTGGGTGGGTGGGTGGTGCCATTGCTGAGCGGGAATGGATTTTGGCCTGGCGGTTCTGTGGTCTGTTGTTCCTCCGTGGCTGTTTGGTATGCCACTGGTGGATTTTGAGGTGCAGCCACTGGGGAGGCAACATGGGCAATCAGCAGCGAATTGTGTAGTGCATGAATATGTTGAGCGGAGCTTCGGAGGCGGGCTGGTGGCATTTGCCGATGGTTCTGGGGATCCTGTGGCTGGTCATGGTGGAGCTGCGGTGTATGTTCCTCAGTATAGAGTGTCTATCAATGGGGGAGCCAGTGGTCACTTGTCAGTGTGCACAGTTGAGGTGGTTGCCATTGTATTGGCTTTGCAATGGTTGGAGATGGATTATAGGAGTGGTGCAGTCATTGCTTCGGGTGGTTGGGCAGCTCTCGGGGGTGTTCGGTCACCGCGGTCATGTGGGCGGGGCCTAGTTGTGGAAATCCACTCCTTGGTTTGCAATCTCTGCAGTGGGGGTTGGTCGTTGAACTTTCTTTGGGTTCCGGCCCGCATTGGAGTGGAGGGTGGTGAGGATGTGGATTTGTTGGCAGGACGGTCATCGGAATTTGGGGCGGTGAGTCTGGAAATCTCACTCAGTGGGGCAGAGGGCAGATTAATAATTGGGAATTGTGTGGTGGAGGGGTGGCAGGAATGTTGGGACTTGGTGGATGCAGGGGGACATCTCTGTGGCATTCGGGGGTGGGTGGATTCTGGAGTGGGGGTTGGCAGGGGCAGGGGGGGGAATGCTCATCACCCGATTGGGAGTGGGGTGCATTGCTTTGGCCTGGACGCTGCATGGAGTGGGTGGACACCCTGCTGGCGGCTGTGAACACTGTGGTTCTCCGGGGGCAGTTCAGCACGTTTTGCTGGAGTGTCCGGGATGCCGGGAACGGGGGAGGCATCTGATTGCAGTGATGGAGGGGGCTGGTTTGAGTTTTGTTTTGGAGAGCATGTTGGGAGCTTCAGTCAAGGAGGTATATGTGGGTCTATTTGGGTATTTAGGTGTAACTGGATTAATTGAAGGAATTAGTTTGTTTGTTTTTTTTCCCCTGCCATTCTCTTGTCTGCGCTCCGGCCTGGTGGATGGCGGTGATGCACCTGTGGGCTGGTTGTCAACCACCAGTCAAGTCTAGAAGAAGAAGAAGAAGAAGAAGAAGAACTTTATTGTTTTTTGCACTTAGCAATGATAATGTAGAGTGAGGTGCGTGACAGTGGTGCACCTGTTGTCATGGTCTGAGCGCCGATATCGTCCACGCTGGGGTCATGCAGTATTTTCCTCCCGTTTTGTAGCAGTTTTCCTTATGGCCTTCCCGGGCTCTTACTTTGACAGCGTCTCGGTGGGGCTTCCGGCTGTCAGAGCAGAGTTCCTCAGTGACAGCTGTTTGCCATTTCAGCTGATGACATCCTCATCAGCTGATTATTCCTCTTCCCTATGTAAGGGAGCAGCTTCGGTTACTCCGGGCTGCGACCTCGCCTTTTCCAGACTGGTTTCCCTTCACCCGAAGCCAGTTCCTTTCAGCGTTAAGTTCCGCCCTCGCTATCCTTATGTAAGTGTTGTATCCTTGTCTCCCGTCAGTCTCCCTAGTTCTCTGTTTATCGTTGGTGTGTTCTAGTCACAGTCTTTATTTGTGTTTTGCCCCACGTGGCTCATTATTTTGTACCTTGTTCCTTCCTTTAATAAATACGCAAACTCACTGGTTGCCTATAGTGTCTCATTGGTGGTCCACCAGGACCACACCATGACAGTAGGTCGCAGCCAAACGAGACACCGGTGATCGTGAGTTTGCTTAATTGGGCTTGTAGTTTTCCCCTGTTCTCGTACCAGTGTGCTGGGAGATGGCGCTGCTCAAGGGCTACGCCATGAGCCTGGGCTACGAGCTGGTGATGGCCCTTATCGAGATCGACGGGATCATTTCCAGCGCTCGCCATCACACCGTCCCCAGCGCCTCACGCTGGTACCTTGACCTTGCTGAGGTGACTATTAACCGCCATCCTCGCTACACTGACCACCCTGAAATCACGGCGAGGATGGCGGAGATCTCTGCATTCCAGGAGAAGCTCCGTGGGCTGAAGGGAAACTCTGGCAGGAAGCCGAAGGGGAGACATCCTCACTCCTCGTCTCGGGATCCCATTCCTGTCTCCCATCCAGTCCAGGAGTTTGCACCACCAAAGGGTCATCTCCAGCGGAGAAAGACGTCAGCCGGGATTCCCCCGGCGTATCCTCAGCGAGAACCCCGTCCGGATCCAGTTCCGGGTAGCCGCACGAACTTTGTCTCCCAGCCAGCTGTAGCCTCTACGTCTCATCGGAGGGGTAAGACAGCCGCCGCCGCCTCTGGGTTGTATGTGCCTCGTCCCCGGCCCGCCTCGACGGTTCCTCCCTCCTCCTCGACGCTCTCTCCAGCGGCTGAGAACTTCACGAGTCCTGATGCGGCTGTGCCCGTCATCGATCCAGTGTGAGTGGCTCCTCCTCGTCCTCCCGGTGGGCCCTCCATCACCATTCAAAGGGGAAGGGAGAAAACAAAGCCCACCGCAGCAGCTTCCATCGGCCCTCAGCGGATCAGGCAAGTGGCTTTTCATTCTTTCCCTCCACTGGGTGAATTGCCTTGTTCGATCCCTGGGGGTGAAGTCCGGGGTTCTCAGTCCCCCGAGCTTTCTCCACCTGCTGCAATCATTAATTGTGAACCTGCTACCTGTGTGTCTCCTTCCCCTGAGCGTTCCCCAGTCCCAGGACTACACCGCTGGACGAGGAAGGAGCCTGCGGCCCTGGAGTGCCTGGTTCCAGCCCCGCAGCCATGTCATGGGCAGAGGAGGAGGGCAGACTGCCAATTGGAGCCTGCGCCGACGACTAAGTGTCCCCAGGTCTCCATGGAGGAGTGGTTCGACCCAGCAGGTCAAGGATCCCCTGCCACCATGCCGTGCGGGTTTTCGGCGTGGACGTCAGCGTCAGGGAATCCCCAGACTGAGGACACCACCATGCTGGCTGCGGAGCCCGCCGCAGTTGAATGAGAACCAGAAGTGGACCTTCAGCGCGCTGAACCCGGATCGTCAAAGTCCTGGGCCGGAGTGGAGCCTGAGATCAGGCAAGTGCTCTATTTTGTCTTCCTTTCTTCTATTCTGAAGCATTTTTGCCTGTCTCTCGGGGAGATGAGCCGGGCGCAGCCGGGCGCAGCCGGGCGCAGCCGTCCGCTGCGTCCGAGCTTGTCTCGCTGGGCTCTGCCGCTGCTGGTGATTCTGATCCCGGTTCTCTGTTCTCCTCTGAGCCTTCTCCCAGGGTCACCGGTGACGAGCCTGCTCCGGTCGTCGCCTTGGAGGTTCTGGGTTCGGGTCTGAAGGTCATCTCTGGTGCTGCGCCGGCCCAGTCGGGGTCCGTTGTGGGTGCATCTTTGACCCAATCGGGGTCCCACATGGGTGCAACGCGGACCGAATCGGGGTCCGTCATGGACGCTGTTCTGGCCCATTCGGGGTCCGTCATGGGTGCAGCACAGTCCCGCTTGGGATCCAACATGAGCACAGCGCCAGTCCATGTGGGGTTCGGAGATGGAGCTGCAGATCCTCCGCCGATCGACACCGGACTGGTCCCTCATTGTTTCCCCGATCCCTTTTTCCCTCCACCTGGTGCCGCTGGGATTTCCCTTATCCGATGTGGCTCTCCCTCACTATCCGTCTCAATAGGGAGGCCGCCTCCGAGTTCTCCCCTGCGGTCCTGGTGGCTGGATGACACAGGTCGGCTGCCTGGGAAACTGCTTCGCTGGATTGGCGTTCTGGGTTGGCCACCCGACAAACTGGACTTTTTGTTTGGCGACCTGGTCCACCTGCCAGAGGTACTGGTTCTCCGGGCCTGGGACTGGGGTAGACCGCTGGAACTCATTCTTCTTCCCCTGCTAGCGATCTGGACGCTGGACGCAGGTAGACCACCAGAACTAACTGTTTTTTCTTGTTTTCTTTGTGCTCTGCCTGCTGTCATCCCTGTATTTTTTTTCCTCCCCTGTAGTTCTGGGATGACCTTGTGTTTTGTTTCTATGAACTATATATTATACTGTGTATTTCGCCGCTGTTTAGCGTGTTTTTTTTTTCCTTCCTCTGTTTGGGAGATGCTCTGTGGTTGCCTTTTTTCTTGTGCCTGTGTATCATGGCCTTTAGGCATAGTATCTGTTATTTGCATCCATTGTTCTGTTTCTGTATTTTCACCCCTGCTTTATGGAGTATGTTTGTGGTTCTGTTTTTGTTTTTTTTTCCATGCTCTGTTGCACCATGTTATTCTTTCAGTATTGGCCCTTGTCATTTTTTCCCATTTTTTTTTTTTTTTACTCTCGCCCTCCTGGCCTTTCTTGTTCCCCCTCCTCCCACCCTGGGAGGCGGGGGGGCTGTTGTAGCCTTCCGGATGGGGGGAGGCTTGGATGTTACGTCACGCCCAGAGTGCGTCGTTTGGGGGGAGTACTGTCATGGTCTGAGCGCCGATATCGTCCGTACTCGGGTCATGCAGTATTTTCCTCCCGTTTTGTAGCAGTTTTCCTTATGGCCTTCCCGAGCTCTTATTATGACAGCGACACCGCCTTTTCCAGACTGGTTTCCCTTTGCCTGAAGCCTGTTCCTTTCAGCGTTAGGTTCCGCCCTCGCTATCCGTATGTAAGTGTTGTATCCTTGTCTCCCGTCAGTCTCCCTAGTTCTCTGTTTATCATTGGTGTGTTCCAGTCACAGTCTTTATTTGTGTTTTGCCCCACGTGGCTCATTATTCTGTACCTTGTTCCTTCCTTTAATAAATACGCAAACTCACTGGTTGCCTATAGTGTCTCATTAGTGGTCCACCAGGACCACACCATGACACCTGTGGGCTGGTTGCCAGCTGCCAATCAAGTCTGGAAGAAGTAGAAGAAGAAGAAGAAGAAGAAGAAGAAACGTGGCGGGAGATAGAGTGAAGTACGTGGCAGTAATGTACCTGTAAGCTGGTTGCCAACCGCCAATCAAATCTAAAAGAAGAAGAAGAAGAGTGGTGACGTGTTTGCTTACACCTGCTTTCTACGGGCATGCAGAAATACTTGCTTATAGTTGGTTTCTATGTGCATGCATGGATATGCATGAGCATGCACAGGTATGCACTACTATAATCTAATAGGAGGTTCTTATAGTGAGTTGTACATAAATTATTTCTTGATTTCCAATTCATGAGGATAGTTTTCTTGGCAACGCATAAAGCAGTGAGAACCGTGTGTGGCAAATTTACCTCTATATTTATTTCACTTAAATCACCCAATATCCAAAGTGTGGGAGTGGTTGAGATACAATACCCAAGCCATGCTGATAAGTCGCCATATACCTTCTGCCAGAACTTTTGGACCGGTGCTTAGGACCACATAGCATGCATATAACTATCCGAGATATTGCTGGTGCAATGGGAACAGATATTTGTGTGACTTAGGCCCATTTTGAACATCCTTTGTCCTGTGTAATGAGATCTATGTAGAACTTTGTACTGTATGAGTTGTAAATTAGAATTTTTAGTCATCTTAAAAGTGTTTAAGTATATTTGTGTCCAGAAGCTTTCATCTTAATTAACTGATAGGTCTGTCTCCTATTTTAATTTTGGAAGAGATACTGATTCATCCAGTTTTGATAATAGTCTGTGTATTTTTTATACCAGTTTAGTGGGATGAAGATTTAGAAACTCTGTCACTTTAACTAGTACCTTTAAATCTATCTGGTTGAAATTGAATCTTGCTTTTATTATGGATTAAGCTGTTGGTAGTCAAGAAACTTTTTATCACTGATGTCATACTGTGACACCAGTTCCTGGAATTGGATAAAGTTTCCACCTTGAAAAAGATGTTGTCACGATCTGAGCACAGGGGGGATTCCACTGTGTTTTGTCTCTTTTTTATATAATATTGTATTTTGGAGTTATTTGTCTGTGATATTATTTCTATTTTTTGTTTTCACAATTGTTTGTTTGTATGATTTATTTTCCTGTTTACGTTCAGTGTAGTTTTGTTTACACATTTGGGTTTAGTTGTCTTATTTGTTTCCACTTTAATTTTGCCAGTGTCTTCTCTTTCTTTCTCTCTCAGGAGCTACAGTTATCAGGGGCACTCCCTGGTTGTGGGCGGTGCTCCTGTCAAACTGTCAGCGCTGCCTCCTCTCCTCATGACTCACAGCTGATTGTCATTTTCTCCCCAGCCCGCTCATGTCATTCACACCAGGTACCATTTGTGCTTGATTGTTTCTAGCCTTATTTAAAGGCTGTTATTTTCATTTCTTGTTGTTAGAGTCTCAGTTATCGTCTCCACCAGAATTCTGGCTCTATTCTGGTGCGCTGTAAGTCTACTTTGTATTTCTGTTTGTATTTTCTGTTTTGCACTGTTTGGGATTTGTGTTCTGGTTAATAAATACCAGAAACTGCAGTCCAGCGTGTGGATCTCTCCTCTCTGCCCTGAAGGGTGATTCATGACAGATGTTCTAAGTTTTTTATTCCTTTCTCACATTATGGGTGGTGCGGTGCGGTGCGGTGCGGTGGAGCAGTGGTTAGCACTGCGGCAGCACAGCAACTCACCCTTGGCCATGGGATCCCTGGTTCGATCCCAGCCCCTGACCAACAGTGATCTGTGTGGAGGTTGCATGTTCTCCCCATGTCTGCGTGGGTTTACTCTGGGAGTTCTCAGGTTTCCTCCCACAGGCCAAAAACATGCAGGTTAGGTTAATTGGAGACTCTAAAGTGGCCCTAGGTATGAATAGTAAAGGGATAGCGCCGTACTGTGGCTGCTTCATCCATCCAGGTGGATGCCCTCAATTTCCCCTCTGGGGATCAATAAAGTATACAAAATTTAAAAAAAAACAATCAAAAATTATAGTGGAAAGTTTAATATTGTAGTTCATATATCCATATCTGCATATGTATAGACACAGGGGGATGTTTTGTGATTGCATGTGTGGAATGACATCACGTCTCAGAAGAGGACAATAGGTCTGGACCGCCTGCGGAGAACAACGAGGAGATGGAGGAGCGGCGGTGAAGACCTGAAAAGACTTCCTGACCCCCTAGGGTCAGGCGAAGGAACGGGAGGACATTGGAGGACATTGGAAGGAGACATTGCATGATGAGAAGGATATGACAAGGATGTGTGATGTTGGCTTTTGTTGTGTGATGTATAAGTATGGGGGTCTGACTGCGATCAGTCTCTTTCTGCTTTCTGCTTTTGGAGAGACATGTTGGGGATGTGAAGCCGACATTAAAACTGAATTATAAAATCACTCAGTTTCCTCATTTCATGCTCCCCACATTGGTGACCAGTACGTGAAGATGGATGAAAGGCGTTCCCCCGTTGCAGACTCGTCGGAGGCGGCCCGAGCAAGCGCCGTCGCCATCAAGCTCCCAGAATTCTGGCAGAACAACCCGAACTCGTGGTTCAAGCAGGCTGAGGCACAGTTCGCGCTCGCAGGGGTGACGGCAGACGAAACCATGTTCTACCACGTCATCGCTAGGCTCGACGCTGCCACAGCACAATGCGTGCGGAGCGTGATACAGCAGCCGCCCCCCAGCGACAAATACGAGGAGCTGAAGGCTACTCTCATCGAGAGCTTTTTGCCCTCGGCCGAGGAAAGGGCCAAGCGACTACTGGCGATGTATGGCCAAGGAGGGCGCAGACCGATGGCCCTGATGGAAGACATGCTTCAGCTGAGGGAGGCAGACAATGACAGCTTCCTCTTTCAGCACATCTTCCTCAGCAATCTCCCGGCGCACATGAGAGGGACTCTGGCCAGCATGCGTTGTAAGACCCAGCAGGATTTCCGCGCGCTGGCCAGGGAAGCACAGCGGCTCCTCAACTCCTGCGGCGAGCAGATGGCCACGGCAGCAGCGGCGGACCTCGGTGCGGAAGCCCAGGGCATCGGGGAACCGGAGACAGCGGAGCAAATCCCGCCCACCATGGCGGCGACGCGGCCGCGACGCAACAGACAAGACGACCTCTGTTACTACCACCGGCGATTCGCTGAGAGGGCATACAAGTGTGTGCCACCGTGCAGTTTCAAGAGCTCGGGAAACACCAAAGCCGGGAACCGTTAGCAGCTACGGCTCTCGGCGAGGCCAACAAGCTGCTCTACATCACTGATGAAGGCTCCGGGCGACATTTCCTCATAGACACTGGAGCTCAGGTGAGCTTCATCACCCCGACCTACGCTGACCGAGTGGCTGGACCCCGCGGCAACGGGGCAATGGCAGCGAACGGCTCGAACATCAGCACTTATGGTGAAAGGACCTTGTCTCTGTCCTTACACAGCCACACTTATGAGTGGACTTTTATCATAGCGGCGGTGAGTTTCAACATGTTAGGTGCTGATTTCTTATGTTCACATGGGTTGTTAGTTGATCTTGCAAACAGACGCTTAATCAATGCACGGTCATTCTCTTCTATCCCCTGTGCAGCTCGAGTCTCCCCACCACCCGTGCAGGCCAACATCGCCACAGCAGGAGGTAAGTTTGACAAACTCCTCACCCAATTTCCAGCACTAACAGTTCCCAAATTTTCGGCAACAGTAGCGAGACATGGGGTGGAGCACTTCATCTCCACAACAGGCTCCCCTGTCTTCGCTAAAGCTCGGCGCTTAGACGCGACCAAGCTCGCCATAGCACGCGACGAGTTCGCCAGCCTGGAAAAGCTGGGCATTATTCGGCGCTCGAAAAGCCCATGGGCTTCGCCACTGCATATGGTCCCGAAAGCTGACGGCTCCTGGAGACCTTGCGGCAATTACCGCAGATTAAACAATGCTACAGCGCATGACCGCTACCCAATCCCTCACATCCAGGATTTTTCACTACATCTGGCGGGTGCGCGTATTTTTTCTAAAATAGACCTGGTCCACGGCTACCACCAAGTCCCAGTCCGACCTGAGGACGTCCCTAAAATGGCTGTAATAACCCCTTTTGGTCTTTTTGAGTTTCTGCGCATGCCGTTTGGCCTTAAAGGGGCGGCACAAACGTTTCAGCGTATGATGGACGCTGTGTTACGCGATCTTCCTTTCGTGTTTGTCTACCTCGACGATATTTTAGTCGCCAGCACGTCTGAGGAGGAACACGAAAATCACCTCACTACAGTTTTTCAGAGGTTGGAAGAACATGGGTTAATAATTAATCCAACCAAGTGCCGATTCGGCGTGGCGCAGATTAATTTTTTGGGACATTGCGTTTCCCCAGAAGGGGCAGTCCCATTGCCTGATAAGGTGCGCGCAGTGGAAAATTTTCCCTGACCACAAACGGTCAGATCGCTGCAGAAATTTTTGGGAATGGTAAATTTTTACAACCGTTTCCTCCCCTGCGCAGCTCAGCTCATGCAGCCGTTATATGCCGCGCTTAGAAAGCAAAAGCCCTCCAACGCGGTCGTGTGGTCCCCGGATCGGGAACGCGAATTCGCGGAAGTAAAAAGAGCCCTGGCTGACACCGCGCTTTTGGTCCACCCCGACCCCTCGGCCCGCATAGCGCTTACCACAGACGCATCAAATTTGGCCATAGGGGCGGTCGTGGAGCAGCACGTTGACGGGGTTTGGCAACCGCTAGCATTTTTTAGCAAATCCTTAAACGAAACCGAGCGCAAATACAGCACCTTTGACAGAGAGCTGTTGGCGCTTCATTTGGCTATTCGCCATTTCCAGTTCTGGCTGGAAGGTCGGCGTTTCACGGCTTTTGTCGACCATAAACCGCTCACTTTTGCGATGTCTAAAATCTCAGAACCTTGGTCGGGCCGGCAACAAAGGCAGCTGGCCGCAATTTGGGAATTTACCACGGACGTTCGGCACGTAGCGGGCAAACTCAACGTGGTGGCAGATTGCCTCTCCCGCACCGTGACATCGTCAGGGCACGTGGAGGCAGATCATACTACCACAGCCGCAGGGTGCAAGACCAACACGGAAGCGTACGCGGCCCCAGTCCACGTAGGGATAGATTACGCAGCCATGGCAGCAGAACAGGGTAGTGACGCGGACGTGCGCGCACTCCAGTCTGGACCAACAGGGTTAAGGCTGGAGAGCAGGGGTTTGCGTGACGGTGTGCCCCCCTTAATCTGCGACGTGTCAACCGGACGACCTCGCCCAGTAGTCCCGCCCGCGTGGCGGCGCCGCGTTTTTGACTCGGTTCACTCCCTGGCGCACCCGGGAGTGCGCTCTTCGGTGAAAATGGTGGCAGAGAAGTTTGTTTGACCGGGCCTGCGCAAGCACGTAAAGGAGTGGGCAAGAACATGCATGTCTTGCCAACGTGCCAAAATTCACAAGCACACGAAAGCTCCTTTAGAACCGTTCCGAATCCCGGCCAGGAGGTTTGATCATGTGCATGTCGACCTTGTGGGCCCTCTACCGTCGTCGCAGGGGTTCACACATCTTTTAACAATGGTGGACCGAACCACACGTTGGCCAGAAGCGGTCCCGCTGACGTCAACTACGGCCGCAGAGGTGGCTCGCGTTTTTTTAACGATCTGGGTAGCGCATTTCGGAGTCCCGTCGGACATCACGTCCGATAGGGGGCCTCAGTTTGTCTCAGAGCTCTGGTCTGCGATGGCCAGCAGCTTAGGGGCGACAGTCCATCGCACTACCGCGTATCATCCCCAGGCTAATGGTTTATGCAAGCATTTTCATAGGTCTTTGAAGGCGGCCCTCAGAGCGTCACTAACGGATGCAGATTGGGTTAACAAACTACCGTGGGTTTTATTGGGGTTGCGTTCTGCGCCCAAGGAGGATCTAGACGCCTCCCCAGCAGAATTAGTTTTTGCACAACCTCTCAGGCTTCCCGGTGAATTCTTACCAGAACATCCAGAGCCGGGGCACCTCCCAGCTCTGAGGCCACTAAGCAGCACGGGAGCGGACATGCTCCCGGGCCCGGTTCATCACACCTTTCCGTGGGTTTTTGTTCCCCAGGCTTTAAAAAATGCCGAGTTCGTTTTTGTTAGGCATGAGGCTTTAAAGCCAACCCTCCGCCCACCATATGATGGTCCATATAGAGTGCTGGAACCTGGAGATAAGCATTTTGTGCTGGATTTGGGGGACAGAAAAGAGACAGTCAGCACTGACAGACTCAAGCCTGCCTTCATGTTGAGTAACGAGCCTGTACGGGTGGCGAGAGCACCTCGACGGGATAGACCCCCCAAGGGACACGTCCCAGCCCCCCCGCAGGGATCAAATAACCACTCTTTTCCTCAAGCTACAGATTCCTTACAAGACAGCGCCGATGGGATGCCGAGGCAGGCGTACAGCAGATTTGGGAGACGGTTGAAACCCAGACGACACACAGACTGATGTGAATGTGATAATGTGTTTTAAGATATGCTGTCGGGGTTATCATGGCAGTTTTAAGGCGGACATGGGGCATAGACTGTACTGTTACTGTTATCACTGTGTTTTTAATGTGATCAACTTGTATAGTTATGCCAGTGATGTCACCATATTCTAAATATATTGTCCTTTTCTTAGACGTTTGGGGGGCTGTAGTTCATATATCCATATCTGCATATGTATAGACACAGGGGGATGTTTTGTGATTGCATGTGTGGAATGACATCACGTCTCAGAAGAGGACAATAGGTCTGGACCGCCTGTGGAGAACAACGAGGAGATGGAGGCGCGGCGGTGAAGACCTGAAAAGACTTCCTGACCCCCTAGGGTCAGGCGAAGGAACGGGAGGACATTGGAGGACATTGGAAGGAGACATTGCATGATGAGAAGGATATGACAAGGATGTGTGATGTTGGCTTTTGTTGTGTGATGTATAAGTACGGGGGTCTGACTGCGATCAGTCTCTTTCTGCTTTCTGCTTTTGGAGAGACATGTTGGGGATGTGAAGCCGACATTAAAACTGAATTATAAAATCACTCAGTTTCCTCATTTCGCGCTCCCCACAATATCCTCTTTTGTTGTAGGATATCAGGATTCATTCCAAATGGGAGGGAGTTTACAAGGGACAAGTGAAGACCCCATTATTTTTAAAAATTTCCACAGGCTGTCAGAGAGGAGCTAATGTTAATGCTTTTAAAACAGTCATGGCGCTTGATACAAGGGCTCGTGAAAGGTAAGTCAGACATATTTAGTGACCCACAGAGAGCCTGCTCAGCATCTAACCATGGGTTTCCTAGCTGAGTTGATTTTGTCCAGTTAGAAACAAACTGCAGTCTGTTGGCTAAAAAGTAATTTTAAAATTTTGGTAAATCTAAACCTCTGCACTCTTTTTCTTTTTGAAGAGTTTTTAAACTGATCCATGATGGTTTATCTATAAAAATTTACTTATATTTGAGTCTAGGGATTTAAACCAGGCCATAGATAGTTGGGTAGGAATCATTGAAAATAACTGATTTTAGGAAGGACCATCATTTTAACGCTTGCGACTCTTCCCATTAGTGATATAGCTAATGTCCTCGAACATGTATATATTCATCTTGTATTGTTTTTAGAAAGGGAGTGTAATTTAGTCACAGTAACTCTGAGAGCCTGGGGGAAATACTTATTCCTAAATATTTTATATTACCTGAATGTACTGGAATAGTGGATATATTTGAAAAATTACAATTTACAGGTAAGACTGTTGATTTACCCCAGTTAATAGAGTAATCTGATAAAAATTTATCAATGAGCACCCTGTCTGAAGAAAAGATCTTTGTGAGTTCTTAAAGAAAACCAATACATCATCAGCATAAAGACTTATCTTGTGTTCTTTTTCTCCAGTTCAGATACCTCTAATATCAACATTTTGTCATATGGCTGCTGCTAATGATTCAATAAATATGGTAAAAAGTGAGGGAGAGAGTGGACAACCCTGCCAGGTGCCTCTCTGAAGATTAAAGCTTTGAGAAATTTGATCATTTGTTCTGACAGATGCAATTGGACAGCTATATAGTGTCTTATGTAACACTTTAAAAAAAATTATGTAACACTTTAAAAAAGAAATTCCAATTAACACGGTCAAAGGCTTTCTTTGCATCCAGAGATAAAATTATGGTTTCTAAGTTATTAGTCTATTGTTCGTAATTTCTTTTAGTTCCACCTTTAATTTTCTCAGATTGTTGAGTGCCTGTTCCTGTGGAGAAATTGCACAGGTCATCTCCAGTGATTGCCACAGTAGCCCATCTGGGGCAAAGAAGAGGAGGGCCCACATGCAAGGCAAATTTGATAAACCATAATTTATTGTAAATACAGAACAGAAAATAATACAGCTGCGTGATGCAAAACTAAACTCAAACCCCAGACCAGAATAAAGAACATAATCCAACTATAATAAATAATAATAAACACAGAGAATTCCAAGGTACAAACTGGGCTGAGGCAGGGAAAACAGAGAAAAAAAGCAAAAATAAACTCAAAGCCTGAGCATGGTCCCCAACTCATGCCCAGAACCCTGACAGTGATTTAATTTTCTGTTCTAACTCCAATACCAGCGCTTTTTCTTTTTTATTCTTATATGAACAGTAACAGATTATTTTACCTTGCATGACCGCTTTTGCTGCTTTCCAGAGAATACACGGCGATATTCCTGGAATGTCATTGTAGCAATTGTAGCATTATGGCAAACAAGACAAATCCTAATCTCATATCCTCTAAATCAGAGGTGATGGGAGGTGAATGGAAGAAAGTGGACACCAAAAAATTAGGACTAGACTTTATTTCCACACTGACTCTTCGTCTTGCCAACAATTTTTATGACGAAGAGCACATGGACAGGAATATGAATTAAGCTTTTCTGAATGAGAACTAGGAGGATTTTGAAAGTATTTGGGATGAAGTTTTTCTTGAAGACTATGATGACAACTCACAAGATGAGGATTGTGAAAGTTTTTCTCTTGAAGACCCTGACGAGCTTCACAAAGCCCTGAAGGAAGAGAGAGAAGCCAATGCCACTCTACAAAAGACCTTACAGAGAGAAAAAATAGCCAAGTCTGAACTTCAGAAGGCCCTGACAAAGGAGAAACTTAAAAAAGATTGTCTTGCAACAGTTCTCCTGAAGGAGTGAGCTGAAAAAGACAATCTTTTGATTGAATTACAGTGCTTGAGGACACAAGTGGAACAGGTTTTCTTTCTGTAGAAGATGGATGACCAATTGGATTTGGACTTCAAAAAGGAATGGTCAAAGAGCTTTAGAGGAAATACAAGGAGGCTTTCTTCCAGCAAATGGAAACCGAATATCAGCTGAATCGTGAAAACCAACAATTGTCTTCTGAAAATGATACGCTGTTAGATGAGCTTGAATCTGCCATATACAAGATAGAAGAAGCTCAAAAATAGCTTAAAGCAGAAAGAAGTGCATGCAGTGGACCTAAAGATGCAGTTAAAGGGGAGGAGACAAACACTAAGATTTTCAAAAAAGTTAGCTTTAGTGAGGTTCAAGAGGAACCATACTTTAGCAGACTCAACAAACCTTTGAGCAGACTCTGACTTTAGAAAACCATCCAAAGGCTGAAAAACTGTTGAGATCTGTCTTTAAAAGGGGAAGGAGCACCATGAGATGAAGATGCCTACAGATGGGGGAAAATCTTCATCAAACTACCAACTAACACATGACATGAAGATACCAAAGATAGACAATACAAATCTTGATGACAAATTGTGGTGTAATCTAGGCATTACATATGTGGAGCCACTAGGGGGCGACACAGACCGGATGTTGTCAGGAGTACAGCATGATAGAGAATAATATGGCGGAGTTCGTGTGTTAATGTGTTGCAGCCAGTCAATAAAGGAGGCTCCGTGTTCACCCAAAGCAGCAGTCTTTATTTATAAAAGAACCCAACACAACATGGTGTCAGAAGTTGGTGCGCTTTGAGGTGAGAAAAGTCAGCTTTGCAACCGGCTAGCGGCTATGCCAGACGAAGTTCAAAGAGCTGCAGCTGCGCCAATTGATCCAGTAATGGCGGTGGCTACTCCAGCGGCAACCTTCACCATTAAACCACCGGAGCCCTTCGACTTTGCGAGACCCCAAGAGTGGGAAAAGTGGATAAGACGTTTTGAGCGTTTTAGACTGGCAAGTAACCTGAATAACTCAGCAGAGGCGAACCAAGTAAATACGCTGGTTTATTGCATGGGAGATGAGGCTGACGATGTGCTAAGAGGGCTCGAGCTAACGAGTGTGCAGCGCCAGCAGTACGATGCCGTTAAAACAGCCTTTGATAGACATTTCGTTCCCAGAAAGAACGTGATTTATGAACGAGCAAAATTCAACAAGCGAGTGCAACAGCCGGCAGAACCAGTAGACTCGTTCATAACAGCACTCTATGCGCTGGCAGAAAACTGTGAGTACGGTGCACTTCATGATGACGTCTTGAGAGACAGGCTTGTAGTGGGTCTGAAAGATTCGTCGCTGTCAGAAAGAATGCAGCTTGACAAAGATCTTACCCTAGCTAAAGCTATAACAATGGCAAGACAATCTGAAAAAATAAAACGACAACAAACTGACCTAAGAGGTGAAACTAGCATTAACAGAACAGCCGTGGATGCGGTACACATCAGAAAAGCCAAGCCAAACAAGTTCATAATCAAGGAAAAAAACAGATTAAGTCCTCAAGGCCTCAGCAGACAAAACAAGACAGTAAAGTTTGTTCCAAGTGTGGCAAAGCACCAGCACATGCAGCAGTACAGTGCCCAGCTAAAAACGCGGAATGCCATAACTGTAAAAAACGTGGACACTATATTAGAGTCTGTAGGTCCAACCCAACTGTGAATGAGGTCACTGACAATGCAGATGGACTTTTTCTGGGTGAAGTGGATCTAGGGGAGGATCCATGGCTGGCAGACATAAACGTGAGAGGAAATAAAGTGACTTTTAAGTTAGATTCCGGAGCGGACGTCACAGCGGTTTCTGACCAAACATTTGAAATCTTCAAGAAGAAAAATGAACAGTTGGAAAAGGCACAAAAAACACTCTACGGACCGGGTGGAACTGCACTAACCGTGTTGGGGTCTATGACAGAGACTATTACATACGGTGACAAGAGCGCTACTGAGAAAATCTATATTGTCAAAAATCTGCGCATGGCACTACTGAGTAGAACAGCTTCCGTGAGACTGAAACTAATTGCCAGAGTTGACACTATAGACCAAGAGACAGTGAGAAAAGCGTACCCCAAGTTATGCGATGGACTTGGGCTTGTTCAAAAGCCATACACAATTAAACTGAAACCTGATGCTAAGCCCTTTTCGCTCAAGGTGCCAAGGCGTGTGCCACTGCCACTCATGGGTAAAGTGAAAGAAGAGCTCGAGAGGATGGAAAAGTTGGGAGTCATCAGTCGCATGGAGCAGCCAACAGATTGGTGCTGTGGCATGGTTGTAGCTCCCAAAAAGGACAAAGAAAAGGTGCGTATCTGTGTGGACATGACACCTTTAAATGAGTCAGTGTGTCGCGAAAGATACATCCTCCCGTCTGTGGACCAAACGCTAGGCATGCTCACAGGTGCTCAGTATTTTTCAAAGCTTGATGCAAATATGGGATTTTGGCAAATACCACTGTCTAAAGAGTCAGCCTTTCTCACCACATTCATTACGCCATTTGGCAGATACCACTTCAACCGTTTGCCATTTGGTATTTCCAGTGCTCCTGAACATTTCTAAAACATGATGGTGACAGAGGTTACATCGGGTCTCGACGGAGTCGTCTGTCACGTGGACGATATCCTGGTCTGGGGATCCACGAAGGAGCAGCACGACGCAAGACTGCACGCTGTCTTGAAGCGCGCGGAGAAAGCCGGCGTTACGTTGAATATGTCAAAATGTGAGTTTGGCAAAAGAGAGGTCAAATTTCTTGGGTTTATTGTTTCAGCAGAAGGAATGAGGCCAGATCCAGACAAAACCCAAGCTGTTCAGGACATGAAAGAGCCAAGCAACGTGAGTGAGCTCAGGAGCTTTCTCGGAATGGTGAACCAGCTGGGGAAGTTCATTCCGAACCTTTCTGAAAAGGACAAACCATTGAGAGACTTGCTTTCAACAAAGAACATGTGGTACTGGGGGCATGAACAACAAAATGCGTTTTGTAATCTCAAACAAGAACTGTCCTCTGCTCCTGTATTGCAGCTCTATGACCCAAACAAACCACAGAAAATATCTGCAGATGCCTCTTCATACGGATTGGGGGCAGTCATGCTACAGAAGGAGAGAGACGTGTGGTCACCAGTTGCTTACGCTTCTCGATCATTGACACCTACAGAGCAGCGCTACGCCCAGCTGGAAAAAGAAGCGCTGGCTCTCACGTGGGCCTGTGAAAGATTCAATGACTTTATCCTGGGTCTGCACTTTGAACTAGAAACTGATCATAAGCCACTAGTGAGCCTACTGGGAGGACAAGCTTTGGATGCGCTTCCACCGCGTATACAGAGATTTTGTATGCGCCTAATGAGGTACTCATACACTATAAAGCACATCCTGGGCAAAAGTCTCACCACTGCCGACACGCTCTCACGCTTACCGCTCACAAACAGTGTTACTCACACAGACACAGATCTTATGGAGGACACTAACATTTATGTTGACTCTGTGCTAGAGGGACTCCCTACAAGCAGCAAATATCTGGCAGATCTCCAAGAGCAACTGCAGTCCGACAGCGTCTGTTCACAAGTCATGAAATACTGCACAGAAGGCTGGCCGGATTGTAACCAGCTACAGGGAGCGGTGAAGCACTACTGGTCTGAGAGAGCCGTTTTGAGTGTGCATAACGGACTACTACTGAGAGGCACGAGGTTAGTTATCCCTGCTAACATGAGAAATGCAGTTTTGGACAAGACACATGAGGGCCATCAGGGGGTGGTTAAATGCAGAGAGCGCACCCGTCAGGCTGTATGGTGGCCAGGTTTAAGCAACCAGATCAGTGAAGTTGTACTCAAATGTAGACAGTGCATACAGGAAAGAGTTAATTTGAGAGAGCCTTTAATGCCCACAGATTTACCAGAAAGGCCATGGCAGAAGTTGGGAGCTGATTTGTTCACGCTACAAGACAAAAACTACCTGTTATTAGTGGACTACTTCTCTAGGTATATAGAGATTGCCCAGCTCAGCCCAACTCGCTCTGCCAATGTCATTGTGCATTTAAAGTCTATGTTTGCACGTCACGGAATACCAGAGATACCGATCACGGATAACGGCCCGCAGTTCGCAAGTCAGGAAATGGAAGACTTTGCAAAGGAGTACTGTTTTGAGCACATGACCAGTAGTCCCAGGTACCCCCAAAGTAACGGTGAGGCAGAAAGCGCTGTCAGAACAGTCAAAAACCTAATTAAGAAAGCCAGTGATCCATACCGAGCACTGTTAGCCTACAGAACCACAGCGTTGGCAAATGGCTACAGCCCAGCACAGCTTCTCATGGGGCGTAGGCTTCGTACCACCCTGCCAATGCTTCCAGAGGCCTTGCAGCCATGCGTGCCGAATCTGCAACAAATTCGTCACGTGGAAAAGGAGAGACGGATGAGGCAAACAGAATGTTTCAACAAAAGACACAGAACGAGAGATTTGGATAAACTGTTACCCTGAAACTCTGTTTGGATTACAGATGCAAAAGCACAGGGCACAGTGACATCTGTCCACAAAACTCCACGGTCTTATGTCATCAGTGGACCACAAGGAACACTGAGGAGGAATCGCAGCCATTTAGTGCCTATGCCTTCTCCAGAGAGCCAAATGGAGACTCCACAGGACGTCCAGTCTGAGGAAACCTCCACAGAAACTCAGACTCAGGAATGCACACCTGCCATCATGAGAACAAGATCAGGCAGAGAAGTGAAGAAACCACAAAGACTGGATCTGTAAAAATTATGTATTGCTATTTCTGAGATGCAGAGTTTGAGTTCTTGAAATGTTGAAAAAATGTGATATAAGAGGCTTCTGCATAAAAATGTTCTCACGCATGGTACAAGTGTTTAAAAAGAAAAGGGTTAGAAAAAGTTAGATCGCCCATCATAGTTAGTTGACCAAGGTGAGCAGGAATGATTTCATGTGGAAATGTATTTTGTTTTTCAGCTAAAGGGGTCAACTTGGCTTCAGTAAGGGGGATGTGGTGTAATCTAGGCATTACATATGTGGAGCCACTAGGGGCGACACAGACCGGATGTTGTCAGGAGTACAGCATGATAGAGAATAATATGGCGGAGTTCGTGTGTTAATGTGTTGCAGCCAGTCAATAAAGGAGGCTCTGTGTTCACCCAAAGCAGCAGTCTTTATTTATAAAAGAACCCAACACAACACAAATGACATTATCTCTGAGAAGCAGGCTGCCATTGCTGAGGTCCAGAGCTCAGATAGCTGCTTAGACATGACAGCTTCTTTGTTTTTGCTTTGTCTATATTTTTAGTCTGAACTAAACAGGAGTGACTAAGAAACTTAATTAAGGCTCTGTGCCTATGTGTTTAATGTGCTTTTTAACAATTTTGATTTCCATTTTGTTAACTCACTTTCTCTCCTCTCTCTTTTTTTTTCATTGTCAATCCAGTTTTTCTGGATTGTTCAGTCAGTTTTTTCATTTTTTAAATTTCAAAAAAAATTCCAGCCAGCCAGCTTCAACTATTTATCCAAGGGTACAGGTTGCAGGGGCAGCAGTCCAAGTGGAGAAGCCCAGAGTACCACCCAGTTCACATACAGACGTGGACAAAATAGTTGGTACCCCTCTGTTAATGAAAGAAAAACCCACAATGGTCACAGAAATAACTTGAATCTGACAAAAGTGGTAATAAATAAAAATCCTATGAAAAATAACCAATGAAAATCAGACAGTACTTTTGAATTGTGGTTCAACTGAATTATTTTAAAAAACAAACTCATGAAACAGGCCCGGACAAAAATGATGGTACCCTTAACTTAATATTTTGTTGCACAACCTTTTGAGGCAATCACTGCAATCAAACGATTTCTGTAACTGTCAATGAGACTTCTGCATCTCTCAGCAGGTATTTTGGCCCACTCCTCATGAGCAAACTGCTCCAGTTGTCTCAGGTTTGAAGGGTGCCTTCTCCAGACGGCATATTTCAGCTCCTTCCACAGATGGTCAATAGGATTTAGATCAGGGCTCATAGAAGGCCACTTTAGAATAGTCCAATGTTTCACTCTTAGCCATTCTTGGGTGTTTTTAGCTGTGTGTTTTGGGTCATTATCCTGTTGCAAGACCCATGACCTGCGACTGAGACCAAGCTGTCTGACACTGGGCAGCACATTTCTCTTTAGAATACCTTGATAGTCTTGAGATTTCATTGTACCCTGCACAGATTCAAGACACCCTGTGCCAGATGCACCAAAGCAGCCCCAGAACATAACAGAACCTCCTCCATGTTTCACAGTAGGGACAGTGTTCTTTTCTTGGTATGCTTCATTTTTGCGTCTGTGGACATAGAGCTGATGTGCCTTGCCAAAAAGTTCCAGTTTTGTCTCGTCTGTCCATAGGACATTCTCCCAGAAGCTTTGTGGCTTGTCAACATGCAGTTTGGCAAATTCCAGTCTGGCTTTTTATGATTTGTTTTCAACAGTGGTGTCCTCCTTGGTCGTCTCCCGTGAAGTCCACTTTGGCTCAAACAATGACAGATGGTGCTATCTGA
Organism: Pholidichthys leucotaenia; assembly: GCA_020510985.1. Classification (NCBI taxonomy): domain Eukaryota; kingdom Metazoa; phylum Chordata; class Actinopteri; order Cichliformes; family Pholidichthyidae; genus Pholidichthys; species Pholidichthys leucotaenia. Next base: position 83,908,548 of record CM035840.1, on the reverse strand, counting down.
CACTGATGTACCTTGACCTTGGAGTTCACCATGAATGTGTTTAGAGGTTGTTCTGGTCTCTTTTGTTACCATTCGTATTATCCGTCTCCTCCCATGGCCATGTCCAGGGAGGTTGGCTACAGTCCCGTGGATCTTAAATTTCTGAATAATATGTGCAACTGTAGTCACAGGGACATCAAGCTGCTTGGAGATGGTCTTATAGCCTTTACCTTTAACATGCTTGTCTATAATTTTCTTTCTAATCTCCTGAGACAACTCTCTCCTTTGCTTCCTCTGGTCCATGTTTAGTGTGATACACACCATGTCACCAAACAGCACAGTGACTACTTGTCACCCTTTAAATAGGCCGACTGACTGATTACAAATTTGTAGACACCTGTGATGTTAATTAGAGGCCACATCTTGGTTGAACATATCCCTATGGTCACATTATTTTCAATCTTTTCTAGGGGTACCATCATTTTTGTCCAGGCCTGTTTCATGAGTTTGTTTTTTAAACTAATTCTGTTGAACCATAATTCAAAAGCATTGTCTGATTTTCATTGGTTAATTTTCATAGAATTTTTATATATTACCACTTTTGTCAGATTCAAGTTATTTCTGTGACCATTGTGGGTTTTTCTTTCATTAACAGAGGGGTACCAACAATTTTGTCCACGTCTGTAACACCATGATCACCATGCTACCTCCTGCAAGTGGTGAGCCCACTGGAGGGCAGACCCATGTGGCTCATTTGTGACCCGTGATGATAAAATGAGTCGCAATGAGGAACAATTTTCAAAACTGAGGTATTGTTATTTTCATATTCTGTATTGAAAGACCTTCAAAATGATATTCAATTTGTAGGAGTTGGGCAAAAACTGACCAGCAACAAGCCAATTTTGTTTATATATTGGCTGGTTTGAAAACTCATGTTTGATCAGTCCCGAGTTATGTCTTTTGCAAAAACATGTATTTTTAGAAAGTAGGAGTTCAAAAGCTTTACAATGATACCAGGCACTGACAGGGGTTTTCCTGGGACTTGCCGCCAGCAAACAAAGAAAGAATCATGATTTTTGACTTCTAGTGCCTGTAGCTTGTAATTACCTGGTGTGCAGTCTGACTCATTTTGCCAGCACAGGTCACATTTGGGTACACTGGGTCCTTGATGTAACTTTTTTTCATAGGAATCTACTGGACCGCTCTTGGTCTGGCCCTTCACCCTGGACCAGTTTGTCTTTGGAGATGAGAAACAAGCTTAGTGAAAAGCTTGAGGGGTGTTGTCCATGTCACCTACAGGCTGCTTTGTGACAGACAGCCACAGCTGGCCAGCTGGCTGGACGATTGTGGTTGGCGGCCTGTGGCTGTCTGTCACAAAGCAGTTTGTAGGTGACATGGACAACACCCCTCAAGCTTTTTGCTGTACTTGTTTCTTGTCTGCCAAGACAAACTGGTCCTGGGTGAAGGGTCAGACCAAGAGTGGCCCATGAAAAAAGTTACATCAAGGACCCAATGTACCCAAACAAGTCACCTGGGTCCGCCCTCCAGTGGGCTCATCACCTGCAGGAGGTAACATGGGGAAGATGGTGCTATGTGAACTAGGTGGTAGTCTGGGCTACTCTGCTTGGACTGCTGCCCCCATGATCCGGACACCTGGATGAGTGGTAGAAGATGGATGGATGGATGGATGAACGGCTGGCTGGCTGGCTGGCTGGATGGATGGATGTTCAACTGAGCAGGAGGAGGAAGGAGGATAATTTGTGTTTTTTTTTCCTTTCTTTCTTATTATTAGACTGTGCTTGTTGTTTGTTTTGTAATTTATTCTATTACTGGTTATTTTATTATCTTTATCTTAATTACTTTACTGTTATTATCTACTGTGTCCACTAAAAACACTGATAATTGTGCATAGTCTTTGGGCAGTACATCACTAGGCCCAGCTACACATGCATCTGCTTGTAGTGCTACCTATGAGATTTGCTAGCCAGCTTGAAAAAAGCCTGTAAAAATACTGTTAGTTAACCTAGCTTAGATGCAACATTGCACGTTGTATCTGTATAAATGTTGTTCTACCTGTATGTTGTTGTTATCTGTATGAATAATATGTCTCTTCTTTCTCTCTTTTCTTCTCTCTCCCCTCACTCCCCCAACCAGTTGCGGTAGATGACTGCCCCTCCCTGATCCTGATTCTGCCAGAGGTTTCTTCCCATAAGGGAATTTTTCCTTCCCACTGTCACCTAGTGCTAATTGACCTAACTTGCATGTTTTTGGTATGTGGGAGGAAACCAGAGAACTCCCGCAGCAAACCCCCGCAGATACGGGTAGAACATGTAAACTCCACACAGAAAGATTGCCATTGGCCAGGGTTGAAATTACACCCATGATCTTGTGGTGAAAGTGACAGCGCTAATCACTGCACCCCTGAGCTGCCCAAGTTATACACCATGAAGTCCAATTCGAAGTCAATTTTGACCAAATGTGCAATTATGTTTTGCTTTTAGTTTGTTGTGAAGGTTACTCACTGCTAAAGGATTGATTGATTGAGTGATTGATTGATTGTGCTACTCATCACTGAGTAATTATTTTCATTAAGTAATTTTATTTAGGTACAAATTCTGGCGAAAATAAGCTTATAACAAAATCGCTTATAACACACAGTTTGGGCCATTACCTGAGCGGTCATATACTAACTAACAACTAAATATACAGTATGCTAAATATACAATCATATACTAAACTAACAACTAAAACAAACAGACAGACTGTTTCTTCCACTGAAGAGGTCTCAATACGAGTCTGGTATCTGCACCTGTTAAAGGAGAGACATACTGTATGTGTGTGTGCATATGTGTGTGTGTGTATGACAGTGTGTGCGGAATAAGTGTGTGCATGTGAGGGGTTTGTCAGGAAACATACTAAGAGGGCGGCCAGTCACAGCAACTCCCTCTCTTCCTGGAAATCCCGAGCAACCAGGACAACGCCACCAACCCCACAGAGCACAAATGTCCGAGGCCAACAAGCCCCAGGAGAGTCAGGCATCTGCCCCAGGAGGGATGGCTGAAGGAGAATGGCCTGCCAAGCGGCCGGTGCAGCCGGCCCACACCCTCGGACCAGCCAACCCCGGCCCCCCAGCGGGGCCAATGCCAGCCCTTGGGCCCCAGGCGCCATGAGGCCAGCGCCCCCATCCCCCGGGCCGGAAACCGGCCCGCGCCCCCCGCGCGGGCCCCCCATACACCCCCACAGCATGCCCACCCCCACACTAGCACCACCGCCATACACCCTGGGGACCCCCACACCCAAAGAAGGCAGACCCCCCCCACCCCCGTCCAGGGGAACCCAGGCAGCCAAGAGTCACTGCCCCCTCAATCCAGCACCTCCCGACCAGCACACACACCCATTCTCATGCACTCACACCCTCATGCTCTTATACGCACCCACACACACTCAGTCATTCTTGCTCGCCCTCTCCCCCACACAATCCCACAATTGCACTCCTGGACCCACCCACTCTCTCCCACTCCTGTACCCACTCAATCTCGCTCCCACTCCCACTCACCCTCAGAGTCACCCGCACTCACTCATGTTCACACATACACACACTCTCACTTGTGCCCTTCAGAGGTAAAGTGGGCTATCCCACATGTAGGTCAAAAATGAGTTAATTGTACTACACTAATTGTTAAGGGTCTATCATTTTCTTAAACTGCCTAGCTCTGCATAAAACGTATTGTGCTGCCCTCTATTGAGAGTAAATGAAATCATTCTCATTAATTTGGTGAAACTATTGAGAGGTAAAGTGGGCTATCCCACATTCCATGCTCGGTATCACACACGTTGTGGCCTATTCCGACTCATGTGGGGGACAAAATAGAAACTACAAGATGGCATTGATGTGGATGCACATAGTGAACACACTGAACATAGATCTCGTTGATCACAAAATGCTTGTAACGGGTAACAGCTACCTGCCCAATGACCAAGACTTTGGGTTAATAGAAAAAGCCAAGAGGAAGAAACAGCATGTGTTTGTGCCAGATGAGTGGTACGATGTAGTCAGGCAGTCAAAACGGAAGGAACCCCTGTTCAATGTAGTTCCCATGACATCGGCCTTGTTTCACAGTACTAGACCATTGGAAGAGGCTACTGTAAACAGAAAACTGGATGAAGAAAACAATAAGGTCGAATGGTTGAAAATACAATGGATGCAGTTTCGTAAAGCAGATCCTGGTGTGATGTTTTATAAAACTACTTGTGATGCCGAGTTCCCTTTCCAAAGTGTCACCTTCAAACAAAAGAGAGCACTCAGGGGAAGACCTCCAAAGATCATTCAAAACATCACAGACCTTCCTTTACTGTATCCAAATGGGAGGCCGCTGAAGAGAGCCAAACTCGAAGATATCCAATCATTGTTGAAGTATGTGCCACCTGTTCATCATCCATTTTACGAAACTTTGAAATCAACACAGGAGGGTGGAGGTCACGACAGCTCAAGTGACACCGAGTCAGACTAGACATTGACAATAAATTGGTAGGACATAAGCTTGTCCTATTAAACTTGTTTTTACTCTTCAATAACTGTATTTCTGATGTTTTGATAAGAGTTACATGTTGACTTTCTCAGTTAGAAGAAAACTGTTGGTTTGATTTTCATATAGAAATTTTTGCGAATAAGCGAGGACACAAACAACACTGTTTATGTTCTAATTATTGGAAACCAATGTGCAGAAGAATAGCAAAAACTGCCTAGTGTGTGATATCTGTGAAATTTTCAATTTATCATCTGTTTCATTCATTAAAATTTCAAATTAACATTATTTTTTACTTTTGTCCTCTTACTCGATTTTTATCTTCAGTTAGAGGTAAAGTGGTCTATCCCACATTTTTAACCCCTACTCTCTTATTGTTGTGAATATGTGATTTAAATATATTTTCATATTTAAGTCACACCTTGAAGGTAATTATAGGGGGTAACTTTTTAATGATATAGGCACACTGATTTTTTGAGAATATTTCAACTTTAGAGCTCATTTTCTCAAAATAATGGTTTTGTGGGATAGCCCACTTTACCTCTGAAGGGCACACTTGCGCTCCGACCTACTCACATCCATTTGTGCTCTCCCCCACACACTCACCCACACTCATTCACCGTTATTACTTAGGGCAGCCGCGATGCAGATGCAGTGAGCATGAATGCGCACCAGCACCCGGCAGCAGCCAGGGAGACCACTGGTGCAGGCCAGCAGCCACACCCCCGCCGACCTGCCAAAGTAAACACAAAATGCTGTTTTTAAATGAACGTGTTTATTATTAAGGGTAAAAAAAATCCAAGCCTACATAGCCCTGTGTGAAAAGGTGATTGCCACCCCCGTTAAAACATAAATTAACTGTGGTTTATCACATCTTTGGAAAGCTGAGTTCAATTTCTCTAGCCACACCCAGGGCTGATTACTGCCACACCTGTTCTAAATCAAGAAATCACTTAAATAGGACCTGCCTGACAAAGTGAAGTAGACCAAAACATCCTCAAAAGCTAGACATCATGCTGTGATCCAAAGACATTCAGGAACAAATGAGAAACAAAGTAATAGAGATCTATCAGTCTGGAAAAGATTATCAAGCCGTTTCTAAAGCTTTAGGACTCCAGCAAACCACAGTAAGAGCCATTATCCACAAATGGCGAAAACATGGAACAGTTGTGAACCTTCTCAGAAGTGGCTGGCCGACCAAAATTACCCTATGAGCGAGCAATGATTCATCCAAGAGGTCACAAAAGACCCCACAACAACATCCAAAGAACTGCAGGCATCTCTTGCCTCAGTTAAGTTCACTGTTCATGATTCCACCATAAGAAAGAGACTAGGCAAAAATGGCCTGCATGGCAGAGTTCCAAGATGAAAACCACTGTGGAGCAAAAAGAACATAAAGGCTCGTCTTGTGGGGACACTAGACACAGCGGGTGGACATTCTTCTCACACCCAGAAGCAGGAAGAGGGGCAGAACAAAGGACTTATGTATACGTCCCCGGAGGACAGAGAGGACATCCGGGTGCCAGCTGATGTCATGCTAATGATATGTATTGACTGATATGTATTAGATGACAATCACTATGCTAATGTGCCATGCATTCTCTCTGTCTTTAAAATGGGTATAAAAGAGCTTGGGACACATGCCTCAGCAGTGCAGTAGTTCACCAAGCTATGAAGCATGTTTCAGTATGTTGGAGGAAATAAAACCTTGACCCTTCCAGCTCGTTGCATCTCACCTGTTCTATTACCTCCACATTGGTGACCCTGGACGTGCATGGTGCATGTCTCAACTATGCAATTTTCTCCACACTGGTGACCTAACGGAAAATGGACTATCTCTCCCATTGCCGCGCTGTGGACTCCCTCTTCATCCACGCCGAAGCACGCTCATCGGAGCAGACAGCGCCAGGAAGAGACACACCATGATCGGCAACATGAGCGAACCGAAAAAAACAGCCTGAACGGGCAAGATCATCTGCGCCATCTGTGTTGATTTCCATTAAGCTCCCCGACCCTGACTCACCTCCCGGCAGCAGACTTTCTGCGCACAGAAGCCCCACGCGCACACCGCAGGATTACGAGGACAGCGCAACTTCCAGCTATGCGGTCACTGCGCCGGGTGCGCACCACGCACCAGGGACAAACTGGCTCCACAGACTTATACATCATCCTCCACCGCTGCACATGCCCGAGGAACACAGCCAATCGCCATCCTTGGAACCTTTAGCGCTGCTCTCGCATCTAAAGCAGATGGCAGCCAGCACACAGGACTTTGTATGGGTTTCTCAGCCGCGGTGCACAACGGGAATTTAGCCGATTGCTTTCCCCAATGACTTTAGGGCTGCTCCCGCACCTAAAGCCAAACAGCCAAGTCCCTCACACAGCTTCAGTTTTTTCACAGCCACTACGCATCCTTGGGGAATTTGGCCGTTCTCCTTCCCCACATCCTTGCAGAACTGAGCCGCAAGAGGAGTCAGAGATTTAATTTTTTTCTTTCACAGCCGCTGCGGATCACCGTAAGGTTTACCGGGAAAGTCCCTCACCCGAGATTGATCTGCATGCAATTTTTGCACGGCCCAGACACTTTTGACGTCCTGGGCTGGCACTCGCGTATTCCCATCAACCTCCCCCTCCTCCTCCACATCGTTCTTCCCGCACCTCCCTCCCTAAAGCCTGCCGATTGCCGGTTTTGTTCCATTGCGCACGAAGCACACCGGTCCGTGCACGCGCCTGTGCACCCACGATCCACGGCCGTGTAACGTGCTAGAGCTGAGCAGAGCACACTGTCTTTTCCACCCCTCCCCCTTTTCCCCCACAGACTTACATGCCCTCTGACACTCCTCACCAGCAGACAGTTCGACCGGAGCGGCAACCCCCCGCTGCAGCCTCCACTGGCGTCAACTTGGGCCCAAACGACAAGGGTGGTCACAGCCCTTTCTGGGCATTCGGGGTGGGGTGGGGGGGCTGTGTGGGGACACTAGACACAGTGGGTGGACATTCTTCTTACACCCAGAAGCAGGAAGAGGGGCAGAACAAAGGACTGTTATGTATACGTCCCAGGAGGACAGAGAGGACATACGGGCGCCAGCTGATGTCATGCTAATGATATGTATTGACTGACATGTACTAGATGACAATCACTATGCTAATGTGCCATGCATTCTCTCTGTCTGTAAAATGGGTATAAAAGAGCTTTGGACACATGCCTCAGCAGCGCAGTAGCTCACCAAGCTATGTACAAAGTGTGTTTCAGTACGTTGGTCGTACTCTGTGGAATGACAAGACAAAAGTTGAACTTTTTGGAAGGTGTGTGTCCCATTATATCCAGTGTAAAAGTAACACAGCATTTCAGGAAAGGAACATCATACCCACAGTAAAATGTGGTGGTAGTGTGATGGTCTGAGGCTGTTTTGCTGATTCAGGACCTGGAAGACTTGCTGTGGTAAATGGAACCATGAATTTTGCTGTCTACCAAAAAAATCCTAAAGGAGAATGTCCGGCCATCTGTTCGTGACCTCAAGCTGAAGCACACTTGGGTTCTGCAGCAGGACAATGATTCAAAACACACTAGCAAGTCCACCTCTGAATGGCTCAAGAAAAACAAAATGAAGACTTTGGAGTGGCCTAGTCAAAGTTCTGACCTGAATCCGATTGAGATGCTGCGGCATGACCTTAAAAAAGCAGTTCATGCTCGAAAACCCTCCAATGTGGCTGAATTACAACAATTCTGCAAATATGAGTGGGCCAAAATTCCTCTACAGCGCTGTAAAAGACTTAATGCCAGTTATCGCAAATGCTTGATTGCAGTTGTTGCTGCTAAGGGTGGCCCAACCAGTTATTAGGTTTAGGGGGCAATCACTTTTTCCACACAGGGCCATGTAGGTTTGGATTTTTTTTCCCTTAATAATAAACACCTTCATTTAAAAACTGCATTTTGTGTTTACTTGTGTTATCTTTGTCTAATATTTAAATTTGTTTGATGGTTTCCTCCCACATGCCAAAAACGTGGAAGTTACGGTGAGGCAAAAAAGTATTTAGTCAGCCACCAATTGTGCAAGTTCTCCCACTTAAAAGATGAGCGAGGTCTCCAATTTTCATCATAGGTATACCTCAACTATGAGAGACAAAATGAGAAAAAAAAAATCCAGAAAATCACATTGAAGGATTTTTAATGAATTAATTGGTAAATTCCTTGGTAAAATAAGTATTTGGTCTCCTACAAACAAGCAAGATTTCTAGCTCTCACAGACCTGTAACTTCTTCTTTAAGAGGCTCCTCTGTCCTCCACTCGTTACCTGTATTAATGGCACCTGTTTGAACTCGTTATCAGTATAAAAGACACCTGTCCACAACCTCAAACAGTCAGACTCCAAACTCCACTATGGCCAAGACCAAAGAGCTGTCAAAGGACACCAGAAACAAAATTGTAGACCTGCACCAGGCTGAGAAGACTGAATCTGCAATAAGTAAGCAGCTTGGTGTGAAGAAATCAACTGTAGGAGCAATTATTAGAAAATGGAAGACATACAAGACCACTGATAATCTCCCTCGATCTGGAGCTCCACGCAAGATCTCACCCCGTGGGGTCAAAATGATCTCGAGAACAGTGAGCAAAAATCCCAGAACCACATGGGGGGACCTAGTGAATGACCTGCAGAGGGCTGGGACCAAAGTAACAAAGACTACACCAGTAACACACTATGCCGCCAGGGACTCAAATCCTGCAGTGCCAGACGTGTCCCCCTGCTTAAGCCAGTACATGTCCAGGCCCGTCTGAAGTTTGCTAGAGAGCATTTGGATGATCCAGAAGAGGATTGGGAGAATGTCATATGGTCAGATGAAACCAAAATAGAACTTTTTGGTAAAAACTCAACTTGTCGTGTTTGGAGGAGAAAGAACACCATACCTACTGTGAAGCATGGGGGTGGAAACATCATGCTTTGGGGCTGTTTTTCTGCAAAGGGACCAGGACGACTGATCCGTGTAAAGGAAAGAATGAATGGGGCCATGTATCGTGAGATTTTGAGTGAAAACCTCCTTCCATCAGCAAGGGCATTGAAGATGAAACGTGGCTGGGTCTTTCAGCATGACAATGATCCCAAACACATCGCCCGGGCAACGAAGGAGTGGCTTCGTAAGAAGCATTTCGAGGTCCTGGAGTGGCCTAGCCAGTCTCCAGATCTCAACCCCACAGAAAATCTTTGGAGGGAGTTGAAAGTCTGTGTTGCCCAGCCACAGCCCCAAAACATCACTGCTCTAGAGGAGATCTGCATGGAGGAATGGGCTAAAATACCAGCAGCAGTGTGTGAAAACCTTGTGAAGATTTACAGAAAACTTTTGACCTCTGTCATTGCCAACAAAGGGTATATAACAAAGTATTGAGATGAACTTTTGTTATTGACCAAATACTTATTTTACTGAGGAATTTACCAATTAATTCATTAAAAATCCTTCAATGTGATTTTCTGGATTTTTTTTTTCTCATTTTGTCTCTCATAGTTGAGGTATACCTATGATGAAAATTGGAGACCTCTTTCATCTTTTAAGTGGGAGAACGTGCACAATTGGTGGCTGATTAAATACTTTTTTGCCCCACTGTAGGTTAATTGGCATCAAAAAAAAAAAACTGGGGATTCTAAATTGTCCTTAGGTATGACTGTGAGAGTGAATGGTTGTCTTTCTCTCTGTGTTGGCCCTGCGATGGACTGGCAATCTGTCCAGGGTGTACCCTGCCTCTCGCCTAAAGATGCTGGGATAGGCTACAGCCCCCCACGACCCGAAAAGGATTAAGCGGAAGAAGATGGATGGATGGATGGATCTGAAGCATTTAAGTGTGACAAACATACAAAAAAATGAGAAATCTGTTATGATCTGGTGAGCACACTCCCCCTCCCATCCTGTGGGAGGGTCCCCGGCTCTGCAGGTAATCAATACACCTGCGTGAGTGGACGTATCTGCTGTCTCCCCGGTGCCAGCACTTAAAAGGATCAGTCTGTGAACGCTGCAGCGCTGGCTCGTTGGGTATACTGCCACTAAAAGAATTAAGTAAGTAAAGTATTTATTGTTTTGGAACCCAGAGAATAATTCGTCTCTCTCTTCCTCTCTCTCAGGTTGCTGCCATCTCTGCGGTATGTTCCCGGGGATTCGTTGTGCGCTCATCTGCTCCTCCATCATCATCTTCACTCCAGATCACCTTCTCCACCCGGTCAGCCATCTTACCAGCCATACTCACCCGCATTTCCTGTTTCATTCATTCTTGCCTTCCTGGGTTTCTCGTTGGGCTCTCTGCTCTCACTCGTAAGTTTTTCTATGATACATTACTACCTGCCTCCCTCCTCATCCTAATGTGCTCTCATCTCCCTCATTACAGGCTGGGCGCTCCTCTGGCGAGTGAGGTGTTTTTCTGCTAACTTTACATTAACTCTTTTTCAATAAAATTGTGTTTAAAACTTTGCCTCTCTACGTTGTGTGCATTCTCTGGTGAAGCATCTTGCACATGGGCTGATATTTCTAGTAATCATGACAAAATCAGGAAGGGTGCAAACAGTTTTTCACATCACTGTAGTTCATCTAGGTGTCTGGATGAAATTGTTATTATGGCTGCATCGATTCCAGTACCGGTTTCAGGTGTGATGATTCGCTCTGCCTGATTATCGTCCTCAGCTGCGCGCACACCTGTGCTTCATCATCACCAGAGCTATTTAAACCGTGTTGCCCTCAGATCAGCACGGAGTCGTCTGTCTCTTTGGTCAGATGAGACCTACACACGCCTTCGTCCTCCTCGCAGTTCTTCACAGTCACAGCCTACGCTCTCCCAAGATCATCGCTCCTTATCCCTGGTCGTCAGGAAGGATTATCACCTCCACGACAGGTAAGCCTTCTCAACTCTTATCATTATCTACGCTCATCCCCTGTGCACAGGCGGAGATCCATGGCGGCGGACTTCTCCCTCCAGGTGGCGGACCGAGATACTCTACACATCCACGAACACTTCCATCCTCTCCAGCAGCAACCGGGACAGTGGGCGCTGTCTCCCTGGCCGGAGCCTTCGGGTCGAACCTGAGCACTACTCCATCTCTGCAAACAGTAAGCACTGGACATTTCTGTACATCCCCTCTGGGGTCAACCACTAATCCTCCTTGTCTCTGCTTATTCTGTCATGGTTGGCCCTCACGGGCAGATGCACAGACTCACTCGCGGGGTGAAGTTGAAGCATATTTTAATGGAAGAAAACTGTAGCATGGCAGAGACAATGATACTCACAACCGGCGATAATGACAGGTAGATAAAGACGGGAAAATAATGATGGTGACGATGGTGACAATGGTAACGACGAGGACCCAACAAGGGAATGAGAGGGTGAAACCCAATAAATACAGTGGGGAAAAAAGTATTTAGTCAGCCACCAATTGTGCAAGTTCTCCCACTTAAAAGATGAGAGAGGTCTAAAATTTTCATCATAGGTATACCTCAACTATGAGAGACAAAATGAGAAAAAAAAAATCCAGAAAATCACATTGAAGGATTTTTAATAAATTAATTGGTAAATTCCTCGGTTAAAATAAGTATTTGGTCAATAACAAAAGTTCATCTCAGTACTTTGTTATATACCCTTTGTTGGCAATGACAGAGGTCAAACGTTTTCTGTAAATCTTCACAAGGTTTTCACACACTGTTGCTGGTATTTTGGCCCATTCCTCCATGCAGAGCTCCTCTAGAGCAGTGATGTTTTGGGGCTGTGGCTGGGCAACACAGACTTTCAACTCCCTCCAAAGATTTTCTATGAGGCTGAGATCTGGAGACTGGCTAGGCCACTCCAGGACCTCGAAATGCTTCTTACGAAGCCACTCCTTCGTTGCCCGGGCGGTGTGTTTGGGATCATTGTCATGCTGAAAGACCCAGCCACGTTTCATCTTCAATGCCCTTGCTGATGGAAGGAGGTTTTCACTCAAAATCTCACGATACATGGCCCCATTCATTCTTTCCTTTACACGGATCAGTCGTCCTGGTCCTTTCGCAGAAAAACAGCCCCAAAGTATAATGTTTTCACCCCCATGCTTCACAGTAGGTATGGTGTTCTTTCTCCTCCAAACACGACAAGTTGAGTTTTTACCAAAAAGTTCTATTTTGGTTTCATCTGACCATATGACATTATCCCAATCCTCTTCTGGATCATCCAAATGCTCTCTAGCAAACTTCAGACGGGCCTGGACATGTACTGGCTTAAGCAGGGGGACACGTCTGGCACTGCAGGATTTGAGTCCCTGGTGGCATAGTGTGTTACTGATGTAGCCTTTGTTACTTTGGTACCAGCTCTCTGCAGGTCATTCACTAGGTCCTCCCGTGTGGTTCTGGGATTTTTGCTCACCGTTCTTGTGATCATTTTGACCTCACGGGGTGAGATCTTGCGTGGAGCTCCAGATCGAGGGAGATTATCAGTGGTCTTGTATGTCTTCCATTTTCTAATAATTGCTCCCACAGTTGATTTCTTCACACCAAGCTGCTTACCTATTGCAAATTCAGTCTTCCCAGCCTGGTGCAGGTCTACAATTTTGTTTCTGGTGTCCTTTGACAGCTCTTTGGTCTTGGCCATAGTGGAGTTTGGAGTCTGACTGTTTGAGGTTGTGGACAGGTGTCTTTTATACTGATAACGAGTTCAAACAGGTGCCATTAATACAGGTAACGAGTGGAGGACAGAGGAGCCTCTTAAAGAAGAAGTTACAGGTCTGTGAGAGCCAGAAATCTTGCTTGTTTGTAGGAGACCAAATACTTATTTTACCAAGGAATTTACCAATTAATTCATTAAAAATCCTTCAATGTGATTTTCTGGATTTTTTTTTCTCATTTTGTCTCTCATAGTTGAGGTATACCTATGATGAAAATTGGAGACCTCTCTCGTCTTTTAAATGGGAGAACTTGCACAATTGGTGGCTGACTAAATACTTTTTTGCCCCACTGTAGGAATTTACACAATCAGCCTAATGAGCATCAGCCCTCACCAATAATGACTGACATAGGGAGAAGCTGTGCTCAAACGGAAGTAAACAAGCACTGTCAAAATAAAATTCCAACCAGAAACAAATGAATAGGAAAAAACCAAACATACAAAATGTAGCTTTGACGGATGATCATAATAAAAATACGATGACAATAACAACAATAACTAGAAAAGCACTCGGAGAGCGCAGACCTCCGCCAAGCGCCACAATTCCCCCCATACAGTGTTTGTGTGTACGTTTTCAGATTCCTTGAGCATGTAAACATATGACTAGCAATTGGATTCACAATGATTATTTGTTTATTTGACAGGGACAGTGCAATAAACACACAATTAATCAATGACAATCAATCTGATAGTGATAGGATTAGTGGTTCAGTAGTAAAAGCATTGCCTCCTTGGCGGAGGTAATAAACTGAAGTGTTGCTGTTGTGTCCATCTCCTCCACTGACAGATGCAAATTGGGTAGACAGGTTGCCGTGGGTTTTATATTATATTGTAACGTGCTGCTCGACATGGCGACGTCCCACCGGGAGGTTCGAACTCACGCTCCGGAGTCCGGCACTGTACCTGTGTCGCCAATAGGGTCAAGCCACTTGGCAAGCCAAGTAGGGTGCTCATATAATATAATAAAGAGTATTCAGTTGGAGTATTCTTAGATCTTAAAAAAGCATTTGATACAGTAGATCATAATTTATTATTAAAGAAACTACAAAATTCTGGTATTAGAGGTGTAGCACTGTCCTGGTTAAGTAGTTACTTAAAGAATAGATATCAGTTTGTATGTGTTAGCAACAAAAACTCAGAGTTGCTGAAGGTCACCTGTGGAGTCCCACAGGGTTCAGTTTTGGGACCATTATTATTCAATATGTATATAAACGATATATGTAAAGTCTCAGAAAAAATGGACTTAATATTGTTTGCCGATGACACTAATCTGCTATGCAGTGGAAACAATTTGGAACAACTTCTGGATACACTCGGGAAGGAATTAGGAAAGCTTAAACTGTGGTTTGATTCAAACAAATTAACGCTCAATTTAAGTAAGACAAAATTTATAGTCTTTAACAACCATCACAACAATCCAGTACCCAAACTCAGTGTAAATGGTGTAGAGATTGAAAGGGTATCTGAAACCAAATTCCTTGGAGTAATAATTGATAACAAACTGTGTTGGAAGTCACATATTAATTATATTAAAGGTAAAGTCTCCAAATCAATTGCAATATTACACAGAGTGAAATATTTGCTGAATCAACCCACACTATACACCTTGTATCATTCATTAATACTCCCATACATGACATATTGTAATGAAGTATGGGGAAATACATATAAAACAAACATATATCCACTCTTTATGCTTCAAAAGAGAGCTATTAGAATAATAAACAAAGCAGCTTACAGGGAACCAACAAACCCACTTTTTCTTAAACAAAAAACTCTCAAGTTGAAAGATCTGGTTGACTTTAAAACCGCAATAATAATGTTCAAAGTGAAGAATTTATCACTGCCTGCAAATATCCAAAAGTTGTTCCAAACAAGGGAGAAACGATATCACTTCAGAGGAACATGTATATTTCAAAAGCCTACAGTGAGAACAACCACCAAGCAACACTGTATTTCAGTGCAAGGAGTCAGATTATGGAACGATTATGGACCTGAATTAAAATCATGTACAACGCTTGGACAATTTAAACAAAAACTAAAGGAAGAAATACTCCAAACATATTTACAAGACGACATGTAAACTCACGTAAGGATTGACATATCCAGCCTGTGTTGTGTTGTAGCTTAGTTTTTTTTTTTTTTCCTCTCTGTGACATTCTGTCTTAGATTTGTCTTGAATAGTAACTGCTTAACTTAGCTTAGCTTAGTTTTCTTTTTTTTTTTTTTTTTTTTCTCTCAGTCACACTTTGTCTTAGCTTTGTTCTAAATTGTAATCACTCTTGTCTTGTTTAATCTTTTTTCTTTGAATTCTTGGATGGAATATGGGTGGGCAATATAAGCTGCGGCTTCAGCCATCACCCATTTCGGATAACTCACGTGGAATTGTTTAGTAGAAGGAGTCTTTGTCTAATTTGACCTTGTTGTTATATTATACAGTTTCTTTAACCTGTACTGTATTATCCGAAATAAATAAATTCATTCATTCATTCATTCATATTGAGTTTGCTACAATATTATTTTTGGGGGGGTTGCGCTCCGCGGCAAACGAGAATTTAGAGGCTTCGCCGGCAGAGAGCTCGTTTTTGCGCAGCGCCTATGGCTGGCCGGTGAATTTGTGCCAAATGCGCAGCTCCTATGGCTGGCCGGGGAATTTCTGCCAAACAATCCGTCGGCGGACAGTTGCCCGTGTGAGGTTTTGCGGCGGGCCCAGGCCATTCATTCATTCATTCATTCATTCAAGGTGGTAAATCCCTGATGCAGTCACTTTTAGCATTAGAGTGAGACATATCAGGCGCAGCATTACTGGCGCCGGGATTCCTCTCTGTTCCGGAGCCGCTGGACAAAAGAAGGTGCGATAATGGTTGCCGTGAGTTTTATTGGGTTTGCGGTCCGCGGAAAAAAGAGGATTTGGAAGCCTCCCCTGGCAGAGAGCTGGTTTTTGCGCAGCCCCTATGGCTGGCCGGGGAATTTCTGCCAAATAATCCGACGCCGGACAGCTGCCCGTGTCAGCTTTTGCAGCGTAGTGCAAACACAGGCACTCTGGCGAGCCCTGTTTTCTGTGTGCTTTTGTGCCTAAAACTTTGAAGAAGGCGGAGTTTGTGTTCATCAGACACGTCGACCAGCGCTCTCTATTGCGCCTGCGCACATGTTGAAAATGGCTGTATGTCACAGTGTTGAAAAATGCTTTAAAAAATTCCTGTATCCAGACGGTGAACCGGATCACCCCCAAAATTTAATCAGTTCTTCCTTGTACCATTTCCAACAACGCCTGAAAGTTTCATGGAAATCCGTCCAAGACTTTTTGAGTTATCTTGCTAACCAACAGACAAACAGACAGACAGATAAACAGACAGACAGACAGACAGACAGACAGACAAACACACAAACTCCGGCAAAAACATAACCTCCTCCTGGCCTTTTCGGCCTGGCGGAGGTAATAATGATAATAACAATAAGACCAAGATGGAAATAAAGACCTAAAGAAGATAATAATGAAGACTGAATACTAAATATAGACAACAACAACGTGCGGCCTGGTCTGACCCAGCCCAAACCACCACATATTCAGAGGGTTGCCAGGCTTCACAGTGCTCTGCTCATCCCTGGCTGCTATATCTACACACACCCGCATGCACACACACACACTGAACATAATAAAAATAACTGAATCTGCTTCTGAGTCTGAGTCTGCTCAGTGGGTCTTAAAATCATGTCATCAGGTATCAACATAACTGCACTTTATTGCACCTACACGTGTACTAATAAGCAATACGGAATACACAGTGACACAGGAAGATTGATATTGATATCAATACTCAATATCAGTGAGTACTCAAAATGAAGTACTTTTATGCAATCTGGAAAACTAGTATTTGTCCATAGCTAATAATCATGATTATACTTCAGAGTTGTGCGTAGTGTTTCTGTCCTGTTTTCACTGGTTTCATTCTTATGGTCAATACTTCCTCAAATGGAACCATAATAACAAATTAAAAGAGGAACAAGCTTGAATCCAAACTTCGCTTTTGGTTTCAGCTCCTGTCTGCACCAGCTATTAAAAAAAATCCAACATGAAAAATTTAAACTGTGACTGATAGGGAAAAAGGCTTTGTCTAGTCAGTTATGATGTTTTTAATTAAATAGGAGTTGTGTGGTTTAGACTGTAATTGTGTTAGGAATAAGAGTTAATGATTGCTCTGATCACATCACAGGGATGAAAGCTGAAGCACAGGAGGACACAGAGTTTCAGCAATGTGATACCACACTTCTGCTACTACTGTGCCTGTTTTAAAAGTGGTAGTTTTGCAGACACATATGCAGCTCAAACTATAAACTTACACAAAAACATGTTTTTTTCCCTTCACAATTTATAAAAACCTCTCAGACCCACAGGTAATGCACATAAGCACACTCTAGACCACCAGGAACCAGTTGATCATATGAATCTGACCATTGGGTGCTATGAATGTAGACTGCTTTTGTTCCAGCTTATTTCTCGCTTTCACTTCCCATTTGTGTGTGGAAGCCAGTGCTCAGCAACATTGCGTTTTTTTCAGTGAAGCAATAAGAAAAAGTTAAGTTTTGTCACGAGCTCCAGCAGCCCTCAAACGAGTGCTGCCTTGTTTTCATCATGGATGGCTTTGTCATATCAACTGTAAGTATCTCTGTTTCATTGTTTCAGCTTATCCATCACAGATAAAGACACTCATGTTTGATTGAGATGACATTTTACTGTTTAGGCTACAGCTCATTCTTCTACGAGAAATGAAATTAGGGCAGTAACATTTTCCGTATTGTCAGTATATACTTGCGTTAACTATTTTTAGTTATTTTAAAAGGAAAAATGATCTAAAGATATCTTGCATAAAAAAAGTTTTCTCATCTGATAGATGAACACTCATCAAAAAAAATCAAATTTATACAAATCATTTCATTGCTCAACTATGCAAAATATGTTCACGATAAAAAAACTTGCAGAATGCAAATCTAATTATTTGAAGTAAGGTTTAAATTATTGTTTTGTATTGTTTTTATTTTAGAGTTTTCAAAGGGGTGCTTTTAGGATATCTCTTGATATGTCCACATAAGTCAATATGCTCTCTGTTCAACATGTTCATACTCTGTAAAATCTTGAGAAAACAGACAAAAATCAAAAGTGTGCTGCTTATATGGACTACAGTTGTTGACATTTCTACATTAATATAGAGTATATTTTGTGAAATATACATAAATAAATGAAAAACATCATTACATTTGTGTCATTTAATATATTTCAAATGAAGGGCTATTTCAACAAAGGTGCACTATATACGTACAGTGGTGTGGAAAAGTGTTTGCCCCCTTCCTGAGTTCTCTTTTTTTTTTTCTTGTATGTTTGTCACGCTTAAATGTTTCAGATCATCAAACAAATGAAAATATTAGACAAAGATAACAAATAAACACAAAATGCAATTTTTAAATGAAGGTGTTTATTATTAAGGGAAAAAAATCCAAACCTACATGGCTCTGTATGAAACAGAGCCATGTAGGGTCTGTTTCACACAGAAAACTGGTTTTGCCCAGGTCTCCCTTGGAAGTAAGGTTTTCACTCTCAATAGGATCTTACCTGGTTAAATAGAGGTAAAAACAACAAAAAACATAAATTAACTGTGGTTGATCACATCTTTGGAAAGCTGAGTTCAATTTCTCTAGTCACACCCAGGCCTGATTACTGCCATGCCTGTTCTCAATCAAGGAGTCACTTAAATAGGACCTGCCTGACAAAGTGAAGTAGACCAAAACATCCTCAAAAGCTAGACATCATGCTGCGATCCAAAGAAATTCAGGAACAAATGAGAAACAATGTAACTGAGATCTATCAGTCTGGAAAAGGTTATAAAGCCGTTTCTAAAGCTTTGGGACTCCAGCAAACCACAGTGAGAGCCATTATCCACAAATGGCGAAAGCATGGAACAATGGTGAACCTTCCCAGGAGTGGCTGGCCGACAAAAATTACACCAAGAGCGCAGCAACAACTCATCCAAGAGGTCACAAAAGACCCCACAACATCCAAAGAACTGCAGGCCTCACTTGCCTCAGTTAAGGTCAGTGTTCATGACTCCACCATAAGAAAGAAACTGGGCAAAAATGGCCTGCATGGCAGAGTTCCAAGACGAAAACCACTGTGTTATATTGGGAAATGACATGAGACGGAGAGCTTATTGAGGGACATCCAACTCAGCTTTATTATACAGAATGCTCAACTATACACAGAGTTCGCCGTGCCCGCCTGATGTCATCCTGTGGGTGGGCACGGCACTCCAGACACCCAAATCCCATACACAACACACACACCCCCTTTAAAAAAATGTCAGGCACACAAACAACCCACCCTAATTTGTCACCTGACTCACACACTAGAAGGGAAGAACATATGTACAAAAAAAATAAACTCCTATCCATTCACACAACTAAGGCTGGGGGGCCGGGCAGACCGCCAGCACCCCTTACACCGCTGAGTGGGACATTCTGCCACTAAAAAAAAAAAAAAATTTAACCGAACAAAATAAAGCTGTGTCTCTAACTCTAAAACAATCCCCATAATAATACTATATATACACATCACATAAAATCACAAAACATACACTACTGGTGGCCCCCACCCCAACTCCCACCCCACAATGGGCATTCACAGTGAAACAACGTTGGGCAATCAATAAAAAAAAAAAATAGGTCAAATAAACCAGGTGGGCTCAAATTCACCCTAAACATAATTACCCACGTTCTGACTACAAAATTTAACAAACACATGCCAATTAAGCAAAACACGCTAAAATTCAGTGCTATAACAGGCATGTCACAACACAGGTCAATAAAATTGTCATGCAAGCACTCAAAACAGGCTCGCAACTACACACCTCATCATGCCTACCGCACCCACTCTCTTTTCTCCTTTTTTTTAAGAAATTTACCGGGGCACCAAACAATGAAACAACATATATTCATTCACATATACATTCACATATACATATAGACATTCACATCAGAAAAAAAAGTTTAGGTAACCCCAACGTCCCTGGGTAGCCACCATCTTCTACACAGCCACGGAGGGCCTGGGCATCCCCATGGCATTCTAAAGTCCGGCCGCTGCCACCCCCCCAGGGTCTGGCCAACCTTTCTCCAACTCTCCAAACTGTTTTTTTTCTTTCTGGGCTGAACCCCGCCGTTGACCCGCAGGGAAACCCAACCCGGTCTCCCGTGCCCTCCACATTGTCTCAAGACCTCCTTCCTGTGTCGTGCTGTCCCGCCAACCCGGTCCAAACCCTCATCCTGACGATGGCGTTTGGCGCTCTGTAGGACCATGCCAGTTTTTCCCACTCCACTTACATGTCCTCCAGTTTCGGCAGCCCTCTTCACGGGGACCCTGCCATGCCTTCCGGTACCCACACCAAGGGTACCGCGGCCACCGGCACCAGGATCAAGCCTCGCTGGGTTATCGTCACACCAGTCACCATTTACACCCAGCTCGCCAGACCAGCTCGTGTCCCGAACTGCGCCAAATTGTCCTGCTCTGCTCTTTTCTCTCTTGGTCTTGAACATTTCGACCCCCCGTGGTCATGCTCCAGGGACCACCAAAGCCCGCTCCTTGACACCGCACGCTGCCACCGTGTCCGGCTGTCGCCGCTCACCTTCGTGGTTCACAGCGTCATCCTCACTGGCATCGTTCTCTGGTCCAGGCACCTCGACGCAGCTTTTGACTCCCTTGTTCCAGGTGTCATGTTGTGTAGCCTCCGTAATCGGCTCCTGTTCACCTCTGGGACCGTCAGCCTGCCTGGGCTCGCTCACCTGCTGCGTTGCCCTCACAAACAGCTGTCGCTTCTCCTCCCCGGGACCGTCAGCCTGCCCGGCTTCGCTTGCCCGCTCTGCGTAGCTTCCACAAGCGGCTGTCGCTGCTCACCTCCGGGGCTCTCAACGTCACCCTCACCGATCATGTCCTCCAACACCGGCTCCTGGCCGTCGTTCCCAGCACTCACGGTCTCGGTGCTCCGCTGTGCCGTTACCACATCTTGTTGCCCAGTTAGCTCGTGAATGTCCACTCTTGGCGGGAGATCGCACGTGGTTGGCCCCACACTAGCCTTAGCCGCTAGCTCCCGCTGGATCACGGACTCTCTCTGATCCACCAAGGGCAGAACTTCCTCCAACGACAGCGGCACCTTAGCTCTCAACAATGTGTACCTCATCCAAATGTCGCTGGTACCATGGGCCAATTTATCCCTCACCATGTTGTTCTCCAAAACCCCAAACCTGTTCTTCTTAACCCAGCTACAAAGCCTCGTCAGAAACGACTTAAGGGACTCGCCCGTCCGCTGGCTAAGGCACATGAATTTGCCTCGTCTCCTGGAAACCTTGGGGGTCCTCAATGATGAATTTCTCAATTTCAACTGTCACATTGACAATCAAACCAAGAAACTGGCCAAATACGCTGCTCTGTTTTTTAAAGTGAGACATTTTCTACCACTTTCAGCACTTCTCACTCTATATAAAACTTTATTTGAGCCTCATTTACATTACTGCAATAGCATATGGGATAACACATTTCCAACTCACCTAAAAAAGCTAGAAATTCTCCAAACGAGAGTCATACGTGCCTTATCATGGTCTGAATATAATTCTCCTACTAGTCATCTTTTCCATCGTTATAATCTTCTAAGACTTGCTGAGCATAATTACTTCCAGAATGCCTGTATAATAAGATAAGATAAGATAAGATAAGCCTTTATTAGTCCCACAACGGGGAAATTCCAGGATTGCAACAGCACAGGGATAGCAACACTCAGAGCAACAATCAGAAGGCAAGAAAAAAAAAACAAAAAAAAAAAACAAGCAAGCAAGAGCAGCTAATATACATATGTACATATTACTATAAAATATATATATATACACACACACACACAGAGACACACAGTGCAGAGCATTGTAGCTGGATGGAATAAATATATGAATATATGAACACACAGTGCAGAGCATTGTAGCTAGATGGAATAAATATGTAAATATATAAACACCCACAGTACGGAGCATTGCAGCTAGGTGGAATAAATATGCAAGTATATAAACACACACAGTGCGGAGCAATGTAGCTACATGGAATAATATGTAGATATATAAAAACACAGTGCGGAGCATTGTAGCTAGATGGAATAAATATATAGATATATAAATATAAACACACCCAGTGCTGAGCATTGTAGCTAGATGGAATAAATATATAGATATATAAATATAAACACACCCAGTGCAGAGCATTGTAGCTAGATGGAATAAATATGTAAATATATAAACACACACAGTGCAGAGCATTGTTGCTAGGTGGGATGAAACAGCATAACCGTCTATTTAGTTATCCTACATGGTATGATTATGTGCCCATACATATTCTCACCCTCCATAGCGACCGGTATGTTCCTAGTTGTATGCCGGAGAGGACCATTGTGTAAGTCTATTGCATCTTTTGCATTCAAAAAAAAAACTATTAGTTTGTTACATCTTTTTGCTATCTCTGCGAGCAGCCCTGCTTAGGTTGTACAGTCTGACAGCCGTTGGTAGGAAGGACCTACGAAACCTCTCAGTTGTGCACCTGGGATGATGTAGTCTGCTGCTAAATGAGCTCCTCAGTGCATCCAGTATGTCCTGCATAGGGTGGAACTCGGACTCCAGCAGAGATGACAGTTTAGCCACCGTCCTTCTCTCTCCTATCTCCTCCATCGGATCAAGGCGTTGCCCCAGGACAGAGCTAGCTTTCTTAATCAGTTTGTTCAGTCTCTTCCTATCGGCTGCAGAAATGCCACTGCCCCAGCAGACCACTCCAAAAGTGATGGCTAATGCCACCACCGTGTCATAGAATGACTTCAGCAGCGCCCCTTGTACACCAAAAGACCTGAGTCTCCTCAGCAGGAACAGCCTGCGCTGTCCCTTCTTGTAGAGTGCGTCAGTATTGTGTGACCAGTCTAGTTTATTGTTCAGATGAATACCCAGGTACTTGTAGGATGTCACCATCTCGATGTCTGTTCCCTGTATATTTACTGGTGCTGTGAGGGGCTGCCCATGCCTGCGGCAGTCCACCACCAGCTCCTTAGTTTTCCTCGCGTTGATCTGGAGGCAGTTCCGATGGCACCAGTCCACAAAGTCCTGGATAAGCCCTCTGTACTCAGCTTCATCTCCGCTGGAGATGAGACCAACGATCGCAGAGTCATCAGAGAACTTCTGTAGATGGCAATGTGTTGTGTTGTGTGAGAAGTCCGCAGTATAAAGAGTGAACAGGAAGGGAGCCAGCACCGTTCCCTGGGGGGCCCCCGTGCTACTGATGATCGTGTCGGAAACACAGTCCCGGGTTCTCACAAACTGAGGCCGGTTCGTGAGGTAGTCCAGGATCCATGATGACAGGTGCTGGTCCACCCCTGCGCGCAGCAGCTTGTCCTTCAGGATCATCGGTTGGATGGTGTTGAAAGCACTGGAGAAGTCAAAGAACATGATCCTCACCATATTCCCGGGCTTCTCCAGGTGGGACAGAGAACGGTGAAGGAGGAAGATCACCGCATCCTCCACCCCAATGCCATGCTGGTAGGCGAACTGGAGTGGATCCATCGCTGGTTCCACCAGGGGGCGGAGATGAGCAAGGAGCAGTCTCTCCAGGGTCTTCATCAAGTGGGACGTCAAGGCCACCGGTCTGAAGCTGTTCAGGTCTTTGGGGTGGGAAGTTTTTGGTACAGGTACCACACAAGATGTTTTCCACAGCTGTGGTACCCTCCCCAGTTTCAGGCTCATGTTGAAGATATACGTCACAATCCCACACAGCTGGTCTGCACAGGACTTGAGGAGCTTTGCGCTGATGCCATCCGGTCCCGACGCCTTCCTCGCCTTGATCTTCCTCAGCTCCGTCCTCACCTGGGTCTTGGTCAGGGTCAGGATGGGGGGCTGTGTGTTGGGAGTGGGGGGGGTGTCGGTGGAGTGGGGAGTGGGTAGCAGGACTTGATTTCTTAGAGGCAGCAGTGGTTGTTGTGCAGACAGGGGGGAGGGCGGTTGGTCAAATCTATTGAAAAACAGATTCAGGTTGTTCGCCCACTCCCTGCCCCCCGTGGCCTGGGGGGAGGTATTCTGGAGCCCCGAGATGGTTTTGAGGTTTCTCCAGACCCCGCTGATGTTGCTCTGTTGCAGCTTGTCCTCCATCTTCTTCCTGAAGCTGTCCTTGCCTTCTCTGATCTTTCTCCTCAGCTCCCTCTGTACGGACTTCAGCATCTCCCTGTTCCCCGACCTGAAGATCCTCTTCTTCTCTCTCAGAAGTGTTTTTATCTCAGGGTTGATCCAGGGTTTGTTGTTTGAGTGACGCCGTATGGTCTTGGTGGGAACGGATTTGTCCACACAGAAGCTGAGGTAGCCCGTGAA
Source organism: Pholidichthys leucotaenia (assembly GCA_020510985.1). Taxonomy (NCBI): domain Eukaryota; kingdom Metazoa; phylum Chordata; class Actinopteri; order Cichliformes; family Pholidichthyidae; genus Pholidichthys; species Pholidichthys leucotaenia. The sequence goes on along the minus strand of CM035840.1, from coordinate 83,883,954 downwards.
GGTGTGAATGAGGCCATCGATGTCCTCACCATGTGGATCGCAGAGCTGCTTCCAGGCATAATGTATCAGGTTGTCCACAAACTCAACTATAAATTATGTGAACTCAGTCCAACCTCCCTTCCCATGCACACTTATACCACTAGAAATAAAAAACAAATTACTGGGAAAAAACGAAGACTAAAATCCACCAGGTTTAGTATTGTGTACAGAGGACCGCAGATTTAGAATGAGCTTGATGAGAATCTAAAAAGTCACCTTCCATATCCATCTTCAAGAAAAAACTAAAAACGCAACTCCAATCATTATATAAGTAATCTGCTATTTGTTACACAAACTTGCTTACTGATGAGTTGTTACGCCATTGTAATTTTGTTTTATATGTTGATTCACTCCAATAGTATTTAATAACTTGACTATACGTATATCTTGAACTCACGTACTACTTCAGTGTAAACAAATGCTGAGATTATGTGCTATACAGTATGTCTGTCATATGTTTGTTTGTTCTTTCACGCAAAGGCATTAGACTGATTTCCGTCATTATTTCATTGTAGAACTGGGCTCCCTACTAAAAGCTTTAAATAGCTTATGTGGGATGACCCATTCACACTCCAAAACAATGTAAAAAAAAAAGCCTATTGTATACTGCTAATCATGCTGTTGATAACTCATATTGTAATTCATTCATGCTGTTGATAATGTGTGATGTGTGTGAATAAACTAAACTAAAAACTAAACAAACTAAAACCTTGAAAGCGTCCTCACACGCGTAATCCATGACTCAGGATAACACCGATTTACCTCGTCGCCAAATGTTATGTTGGGAAATGGCACAAGACGGAGAGCTTATTGAGGGACATCAACTCAGCTTTATTATACAGAACGCTCAACTATATACAGAGTGGGCTGTGCCCGCCTGACATCATCCTGTGGGTGGGCATGGCATCCCAGACACCCAAATCCCATACACAACACACTGCTGAGCAAAAAGAACATAAAGGCTCATCTCAGTTTTGCCAGAAAACATCTTGATGATCCCCAAGACTCTTGGGAAAATACTCTGTGGACTAACGAGACAAAAGTTGAACTTTTTGGAAGGTGTGTGTCCCATTACATCTGGCGTAAAAGTAACACAGCATTTCAGAAAAGGAACATCATACCAACGGTAAAATATGGTGATGGTAGTGTGATGGTCTTGGGCTGTTTTGCTGCTTCAGGACATGGAAGACTTGCTGTGGTAAATGGAACCATGAAATCTGTTGTCTACCTGTGGCATGACCTTAAAAAGGCAATTCATGCTCGAAAACCCTCCAATGTGGCTGAATTACAACAATTCTGCAAAGATGATTGGGCCAAAATTCCTCCACAGCGCTGTAAAAGACTCATTGCCAGTTATCGCAAATGCTTGATTGCAGTTGTTGCTGCTGAGGGTGGCCCAACCAATTATTAGGTTTCGGGGGCAATCACTTTTTCACACAGGGCCATGTAGGTTTGGATTTTTTTCCCCTCATTAATAAACACCTTCATTTAAAAACTGCATTTTGTGTTTACTTGTGTTGTCTTTGTCTAATATTTAAATTTGTTTGTGATGATCTGAAGCATTTAAGTGTGACAAACATACAAAAAAAAAAAAAAGAACTCAGGAAAGGGCAAACTTTTTTACACTGTACTAAAATACACATCTGTAGTAAAATAAACATGTGACTGTGTATGTTGAAAAAATTCTTTCTATCAGTCTAAAACATGCTAATCTATTTTAGTTTTGGTTGCATTGTTACTGCATAATTTTGACATGAGATGAACGCTAACTTTTCCCTCTTAAAGCCTTCAGAAGAAATGACTCCAAATAACTCGGAGCATTATCGACCACCTGTAGAGCTGTACTCTTACCTTAATGGTGTGGGAGAGATTTATGAAGGTAAGAAGACTGTATTTACTTATTTCATTCAAGAAAAAAGCAAGAGAAAGAGAGATTTGAACAAATGCCTCTTTTCAGACCACAGGTGGCCCTTCCACTCTGATCGGGGCCAACCTTCAGACTTTGAGAACTCCTCACTGAATCACCTCACAGAGCTTCAGGCTGTGTCTTCTCAACAACTCATTCAGCCTTACAGAGTCAGCAGCGAGCCTCTGCACCTTCACCTGGACCCTCCACTTGCTCCCCTTTCTGTTTCACCACAGGTAAATCCATATATGAAAGTCTGTTACGGTACTAACTAGGGATGTTAATGATTAATTGACTTTCAATTAACTGTCGATAAGAATTTAGTCGATTAAATTAATTAGTTGTCAATTAATTGATAACTCAGCAGTCCTTTTCAATGGGAGCTTATTCTGTGAAATATAGTTGCGTTGCTGTCCAGGCAGAGGCGCACGTGGTCACCCACTGCCACATTTCAACCAAAAAACAGAAGAAGATGTCAAGCCACCAGAGCGCATACGTTGTGCAGAGCGAAAAAACTCGCCCTTCTGGGTTATGTCAGAGCACCACAAGTTCCAATGGCACGCAAGCATGAAGATCCACCTGCCTGCTTCAAATCAACAGGGTGGAGAAATGTACCCCAGCAAGGAAAAAGACTACACGAGTGCAAAAACCCATCCCCGCTGCCTTCAATCTGGCACTAGACGGGAAAGCAGACCAGACTCAAGTTACCACTGAGGTAACAGACAACAGAGGGAGCCCAGATTGTTCTGGGTTTGCCTCGATTTCTGGGGTACTGTGATAATGTTTAACATGCAACAGATGAAGCAGCTTGCAATTTATTTTCCTGTTAAAACAGTCTCCTAGTGCATCTCAGTAAATTAGAACGTGAAAGTTTTATTTTCATTTTTTTTTTTGTAATATAACTTAAAAAGATAAATTTGATGATATTGGTAATAGTTTTTAAAATAAACAAAAAATCATGACATTTGTAATTTACTGAGATGTACCAGCATATAGTACACACTATACAGCACTAAATTTGTTAAACTACAAAAAATGTCATTGTCTGTAGTAAAAAAAAATGCAGACGGTACAATAAATCATTAGAAAATGTGATGCTCATGTTTTATTCATTATATCAAAAACAGTAATTAACTTTTTTATATGTTAAAGCTAGAAAGACCGTATTGTACTGAGGGAAATTCAGATTCTCAGGAAAATTGCAGCTTATCAATTAATCATTAATCGATCGATAAGGTGAATCAACTTCGTCTTCTTAATTAATGTATTAATCGATAACTTGCATTCCTAGTACTAACATAAAAAGACACCATGGTTGGAAATACTGACATGTAAACAGGTGAAAAGGAAATCATCAACATGCTTACACTCTCCCACAAAATCATTTGCCTGCCTTCTCTTCAAAATCCATCCATCCATCCATCCATCCATCTTCTACTGCTTTTCCGGAGGTCCGGGTCGTGGAGGCAGCAGTTCAAGCAGAGAAGCCCAGACTTCCCTCTCCCCAGCCACCTGCTCCAGCTCTTCAGAGAGGATACCAAGGCATTCCCAGACCAGCTGGGAGACATAGTCTCTCCAGCGAGTCCTAGGTCTGCCCCGGGGTCTCCTCCCAGTGGGATGTGCCCGAAACACCTCAAGTGGGAGGCGTCCAGGAGGCATCCTAATCAGATGCTCATACCACCTCAACTGGCTCCTTTCAATGTGGAGGAGCAGCAGTTCTACTCTAATCCTCTCCTGGATGACTGCACTCCTCACCCTATCTCTGAGGGTGAGTCCAGCGATCCTACGGAGAAAGCTCATTTCAGCCGTTTGTATCCATGATCTCATTCTTTCGGTCATTACCCAAAGCTCGTGACCATAGGTGAGAGTAGGAACGTAGATTGACTGGTAACTTGACAGCTTTGCCTTAGAACTCAGCTCCCTCTTCACCACAACAGACCGGTACAACGTCCGCATCACTGCAGATGCTGCTCCGATCCATCTGTCAATCTCTCGCTCCATTCTTCCCTCACTCGTGAATAAGACCCCAAGATTCTTAAACTCCTCCACTTCAAAATATCTCTTCAAAATATGTAACTGAATAGAACTTTGCTTTGATGATCCTCAACACAAAAATATGCATATGTGAAAAACACTGCAACAATGACTGGTTATAGAAATTACTGAATATCCCCCCAAAAAATCCATGTCTTGTTCTGAGCAGATTCACGTTTGGGGGGTTTTTTGTGCCAGAGCAGGAGCATCGAGACACCAAGACACAGCGGCACAGGAATGTCTCCTCCCCGCCGGCCTGTGCTGCTCCATCCCCTTTGTCTAAAAGAGCCACAATAATCTCAAGCACTCCAACAAATCTATACAGATACACACACACGTTCACCATCACACACTACTAGATCGATGATCATCACCACACACCAAAGGCCCACAGTCCCTGTGATGGAACTAGCTGGGGTCAGAAAAACGTGCTGGCTATGTATCCTTGATTCTTAGTGGTTCCCATGGTGGAGAGGCGTAGTAGGCAGGCCTGGGAGAAGTGCTTCCTGTGTGGGCCCAGCTGTAGGTGTATACTTGCTTCTGTTGTCGTTGAAAAAATAGATCACCCTCTATGGAGTCTGCTAAAATGACTTGTAGCCTTCAGATTTTTCCATCACGTCTAAAAAAATTAATTCAAAACTCAGTCAGTGACAGACAAACAACTTCTGCAGTGGAAATGAATTGCATGGTCTTGTTTTTGTGGAGATGGTGTGGCTTCATTGAGATCCCTGAGGGGAGGAGGATGGAGCTCTGTGGGCTGTGGGATTTGGAAAGCTGTTCTCCTGTCTTCAGGAAAGTAGGGAGGTTGCCTTTAAGCACTAGAACAAATTTTGATTGAGAACCACACCCTGTTCAATACACTCCTACATACATACCTACTTCTCATATCTGCCTGATTTTTTTTTTTAAGTTCCATGCATAATTGTAATTCTTGGGTAGCTGGATATTGATTTCTTGGGCACCAAGACAAATGCTGTGTACTGTAGTTCCATTATATTCAGACATCACTCCAGCCTTTATCTCCAAAACTAGGCAAATAACGAACCAAAATGAACAAGTAAATTAATACTTCTGCAGGCCAGGGATAAAATATGTAAATTAATGTGGATGTAACACATCCCTTTAATGCAGAGACTTTTCTGCTTTTGATACAATTATTAACATGCAGTAGTAGTCATTGTGAAAAGTATGCCACTTATTAATAATTTACATGACTCACATATACTTTAGCCTCACTCCCCAACTACTGCATGAATCTTGATCACAGGAAGTGATGAGCTGGAGCCTGTGAGCCAAAGCAAAAATATTGCATATGTCTGTGAATCTACTTCAGTAAATCTTTTCCGAGATAAATGGCACTCACTTATATAGCGCTTTTCACTCATCTCTAGATGACCAAAGTGCTTTACAGATCCTGCTATCCACCCATTCACACACTTATGGCGGCAGAGCTGCCATGCACTGGTGCTGGCCTGACCCACCAGAAGCAACTGGAGGTTCCGTGTCTTGCTCAAAGACACTTCGACATGCAGACTGCAGACAGAGCGGGAATCGAACCAATGACCCTCCAATTAGTTGTCGGCTAACACTACACCTGCGCCACAGCTGCCCCAAGATAAGTTGGGTGACTGAACTGTATTGCTCAACCCGGGCTCAGTAAAAAACGTATTTGATAAACGTCCTCCCCCCAAAAAAACGCAAACATTTCCACATTAACACGCACACACACACACACACACACACACACACACACACACACACACACACACACACACACAAAAACGTGCCTCGGTACATTTTTTACAAGTTCACTCACAGCGCAGTCCTCACCGCGCATGCGCACAACAACGCATCTTTTACTTTGCTTTCCCAACGCTCGTTCAGTTGGTGGGAGGTGGGATGGCAGATGGTAACTTACACAGCCGTTTCAGCAAAAACACAAAAGTTTGACTCCCACTCTCCACCTTTTTTCTTCATTTTTTTTTCCTTGTTTTTTTTTTCCCTTACTCTGTTTTTCACTCCACTAACCAAAGGTTCCTGTGAGGTTAGGGTTAGGCATTAAAGTATGGGTTAGGATAGGTTAGTTGCTCCATGCTCAAATACAGTAAAAGTGAGAAAAAAAAAACTCCCGTTACACACCTTTCTTTAAGCTATAAACGCCAGGGTACTCACTGCACGTCAAAAATCCTTTTGATGTGCCTCTGTACATTTTCTCTGACTGACAAAACGTGCAATTGAACATTTTTTTTTACTGAGATTGGGCTTGTATTGCTCCAAAGCGAGGAGAGATTCAAAAACTGCACTCAAGATTTTTTAAGGATCTCAAGTGTAAAAGGATGCTCACAGAAGAAAAGCTGACATTTTACTAATTTTTTTCACCTTTATTTATATAAGGCAGGTCCATTGAGAGGCAACCTCTCTTTTTCAAGGACACCCTGTTCAAACTCACACAGTTACCCATTCACACCAGGAAGCTTCCCAGTACAACCACATGACCTGTGGCCACTGAGCAGCTCCACTGGAGCAGTTGGGGTTAAGGGCCTTGCTCCAGGGCACCACACTGGAGTTAAGAAGATTGGGACAAACACTGCTATGTTATCTGTCCCACCCAGATCTGATCCTGCCAGTACAGAAATTGAACCGGCGATCTTCCACTCACCAGCCCACATCCTTAACTATTAGGCCACCACTTCCCTAACTACTCTAATTATCTTGATGTGATGTCTGTATTTATTAAGTGCAGCCTATATAGAGTAAGTGGAAAATTGCAGCAAATTATTTGATTTCATCTTGAAATTGCTGTAAATTAAAGTGTAATCAGGTCTGCCAGTGATTATTATTATGTAGGGATTAATCTAACATCCTTTTTTTTTAACAATGTTAGAAATTACGGTTTTAAAATATCCTATCATGACTTTCAAAGTGGAGCTACTGCATCATACATGAAAACAACATTCTCAAGCAGGAAGCTAAAGTTTGTGAATACATTGTTAAAAGTATTTGCTATTGATCCTTTTATCCTGATTATCTGATATACTGTGGGGGCACGGTGTTGGACCTCTCCACCCAGGGAACAATTGACCCAAAGAGGAGGTGTCACCGGGGGGTTCAGTCGGGACAGTAAGGACAATGCGCCCCCCCAGGGAGAGGAGTAAAATATCGGGCCGCTGGGAGAAGAAAGGAGAGTGGCGCCGGTAGGCTTTGTTGTAAACATAAAGTGTATGGTCGGAAGTTCCAGGCCTCAATGCATGGAAATAAAGATATAAAAGAGGGCTGCACAGAGGCCCGGGATGCGCTTTTGCTATACTGTTCTTGTTGGAGTAAGAATAATGTCTTGTTTTGTTCAGCTCGTTTCCTCGCCTGCATCCTTTCTCCACAATATCAACAAATCATTTCTGTTCCAATAATGTTAAGATTTACATTATACGTGCATTCCAAAACGTAGGCGATCTCTTCTTTAGAATTAATCAACTGCTACCAAAACCCCCAAACATTTTAAAATTATAGCCTGTGTGACTGCATTAAAAATTTCCATGTGATGTCAGGATTCTGGGGCATGTTTACTGAAATGTCATCTACTGTTCATCACTTTGAATTACTAAATGTTGATTTCTAATTTTGGCAAAGCAACTTCCTCTTTTAGTGCAATAACAGTGCTTGTGTGAATCTACAGCCCTTTCTGAGTGAACTTTGTATTTGATTTCCTTTAAAGATACCATATTACACTTCATCCCTGTGCTACCCATACCTTACTGCTGCCACACCTCCGCATTGCTACTCAGAGGAAGACCAAAGAGGAATCAGTCACCCACTGGAGGTATCGGAAGGGGAGGATGAATTTGAAGACCATAACCACATTGTCTTAAGGAGAGACTCTCGTGAGTATTGCTAATGCAGGTTAACATTAGATTCTACAGTTATATTTCAGCTTACAAAACTGACGTCCTCATGTTTTCCTCCCCAGACAGCAAAAAGAAGATCCGATTGTACCAGTTCCTCCTGGATTTGCTAAGAAGTGGTGACATGAGTGACAGTATCTGGTGGGTGGACCAGGATAAGGGTATCTTTCAGTTCTCCACAAAACACAAAGAAGCTCTGGCGAGCCACTGGGGACTTCAGAAAGGAAACCGCAAAAAAATGACCTACCAAAAAATGGCTCGAGCTCTCAGAAACTACGGCAAAACAGGAGAAATTAAAAAAGTAAAGAAGAAGTTAACCTACCAGTTTAGTGAGGAAGTGTTGAGAGACCTTTATGTGCGGCAGTATTCTCACTGATGAGGAAACAAAGGCAGTCTTTTATGTCTCACTGAAATCACAGTAAAAAATGTGTGTACTGCCTGTAGATTTGCAATTTCATTTTGTTTTTCTACCAAGTTTCCTTCTGTATTTATTTGTATTTGTTAAGTGTTTCATCAAAAGCGTTTTATATCCCTGATGTAATTTGCTTCTTTTTAGATTTGGATTAGGTTGTGTGTTTGAGTGCAAGAGAGGGATCACTTAAAAATGATTTTTTAAATTTTGTTTTCAGTGAAATAGTTGTACCTTTTCTGCATGTGTACATAAATAAATATATGCTGAAACCCTTTCCGATAAGCAGAAAACATGCATGTACATAGTATGAGAGGTTTGTGGAGAGTGTAAATAACAGAGACAGATTTATGCAGCAGACGACTTTATTCACTCTCACATCAGTCATACACAGAAAAAGCAAGTCTCAATACACCAGGGTCTCTCCTTTTATATCAACCGCCCATCTCACATCTGCATGACATCTCGCATCACAATGCATTCATCCCTTCTCCCCCATCTCCTTCTTCCTGCTACTGTACCTCACCATAATCTCTCTCATCTCCATACCTATTGTCCTTCTCTGTTTACCCTCTGCATCCAGTCTGAGATGATTAACCCAGCTTCTACATGGCCCCCCCAGAATCTCAGACCGAGTTTCAGTCCTCACATCCTTTTGGTTTCAGTCTCCTCCCATATCTGCTGTAACGGGGGTTTTCCGCCTCTGCGGCGCTGTTGTGCCGGCGGGGGGCTCCTGGGGGTGTGTCTGTCTGCGGGTGGGCCATGGCGAGGGGGGGAAGCCTTCGACTTGCCCGTGTGGCTGCTCTGATGAATCGTTTACCTGGGGAGCTCTCAGTGGGGGTCTTCCACGCCGAGGGGCCCGAGCCAGCAGAACTTGTTCGTCCGCCACCACAAAGGCGGGCTTAAGTCTGTCGATGCATATTTTCTCCCGACGACCCCCCAAGTCAAACAAAAAATGTTTGTCCCCTGTTTCCAGTACTCTGAACGGGCCATCGTAGGGTGGGTGCAATGGAGGGCGGTGGGCATCGTGCATGACAAACACGAACGCCGCGTTCTTCAAAGTTTTTGGCACAAAAGCGCGTGGAAAACAGTGGTGGGCCAGGCTGAGCAGCGTGCCTGTGTCTGCGCTATGCTGCAAACGCTGAGACGGACAGTTGTCCGGCACGGGATTATCTGGCAAAAACTCCCCGGGCAGCCGCAGTGGCTGAGAAAAAACAAGCTCCGCTGGGGAAGCCTCCAAATCCTCTTTTGGTGCGGAACGCAACCCCAATAAAACCCATGGCAATCGGTCTAGCCAATTTGCATCCGTCAGCGAAGCCCTGAGTGCTGCTTTCAGTGGCCTGTGAAAACGCTCGCATAACCCATTGGCCTGTGGGTTGTACACGGTTGTGTGATGAATTGCAACACCCAGGCTATGGGCCATCATGGACCAGAGGTCGGAAACAAACTGAGGGTCCCTGTCGGACGTGATGTCCAACGGGATACCAAAACGTGCCACCCATGTCGTCAAAAAAGCACGTGCCACGTCCACGGACGTGGTTGCCACCAGTGGGACTGCTTCTGGCCAGCGTGTGGTGCGGTCCACCACTGTCAGAAGGTGCGTGCACCCCTGCGATGGCGGGAGGGGGCCCACGAGGTCCACGTGAACATGGTTGAACCTCTTAGCCGGTATACGAAGCGGCTCCAAAGGAGCCTTCGTGTGTCTGTGTACTTTGGCTCGTTGGCACGCTACGCAGGCTGCAGCCCACTCTTTCACTTGTTTGCGCAGGCCTGGCCACACGAACTTCGCTCCCACCATTTTGACTGACGTGCACACTCCTGGGTGCGCCAGAGCGTGAACTGACTCAAACACTCGGCGGCGCCAAGCAACTGGGACCACCGGGCGCGGGCATCCCGTGGAGACGTCGCAGATAAGGGGGGGCTGCCATCTTGCAGTACTCTGCTCTCCAGCCCTAACCCTGTTGGTCCAGACTGGAGCGCGCACACATCCGTATTGCCAATCTGCTCTGCGGCCATGGCTAAATAATCTATCCTCATGCAGAGCGGGGCCACTACTGCGCGCGAGAGGCAGTCCGCCACCACATTCAGTTTACCTGACACATGCTGAATATCAGTTGTAAACTCCGAGATCGTGGCCAGCTGTCTCTGCTGCCGGCCCGACCATGGTTCCGAAACCTTGGCCATCGCAAACGTTAGCAGCATGTGGTCCACAAACGCGGTGAAGCTGCGCCCTTCCAGCCAGAACTGGAAGTGCCGTACGGCCAGGTGGAGAGCCAGCAACTCTCTGTCGAACACGCTGTATTTACGCTTACTGTCGCACAAAGTCCTGCTGAAAAAAGCGAGCGGCTGCCAAGAACCGGCGACACGTTGCTCCACGACAGCCCCTATGGCCACGTCTGAGGCGTCAGTAGTGAGCGCTATCCGGGCCGCCGGGTCCGGGTGCGCCAACAGTGCGGCGTTTGCCAGGGCTGTTTTAACCTCAGAGAATGCCTGCTCTCGCTCCGGAGTCCATTCGACTCTGTCCCCCGGTTTCCGTTTCTTGAGCGCGGCGTACAATGACTGCATGAGCTGAGCTACATGGGGGAGGAACCACTGTGAACTCATATATCCACTTTTGTGAGGAGGACATTCTTCCATCACGCACCAGGGTGAGGTACTCTAATGACAAACCCTGGTTCACAGCTAAGCTCAGACAGATCAGGAAGGAGAAGGAAGCAGCGCTGAAAAGTGGAGACAGGGACTGCTACAGGGAGGTTAAATATCGGTTTAACAGAGAGCTGAGGAGAGCTAAATCTGGGTATTCTGAGAGACTCCAGCAGCAGTTCACTGCTAATGATTCGGCTTCTGTGTGGAGAGGACTGAGGCAGATCACCAACTATCGGCCTCAGGCTCCTAAAGGTCAGGATGACAAAGCCCTTTGTCAAAGACTGTCCCAACACTATGCTCGTTTTGACACCTTGTCATCTGTGTCCAACTCCCCCCCTCCCTCCAGCTCCACAGCCTCCACAATCCCTACTTCATTAAAGGCACCCCCCCTCCTCCCCCCCTGCCCTTATCATCAGTGAGCAGGACGTGCTCAAACAGTTCTCCAGACTGAACCCGCGCAAGGCCCCCGGTCCGGACGGCGTGTCTCCCTCCACCCTGAGACACTGTGCGAAACAGCTGGCTCCTGTCTTCACAGACATTTTTAACTCCTCCCTTAAGCTATGCCACGTGCCGACCTGCCTCAAATCCTCCACCATCATCCCTGTCCCCAAGAAGCCATGGATCACTGGACTTAATGACTACAGACCTGTAGTGCTCACCTCTGTAGTCATGAAGTCCTTTGAGCGCCTGGTCCTGCCCCACCTCAAGTCCATCACCACCCCTCTCCTGGACCCGCTGCAGTTTGCCTACCGAGCCAACAGGTCTGTAGACGACGCAGTCAACCTGGCCCTCCACTCCATCCTGCAGCACCTGGACTCCCCGGGAACCTACGCCAGGATCCTGTTTGTGGACTTCAGCTCCGCATTCAACACCATCCGCCCCGCTCTGCTCCGGGACAAGCTGTCCCTACTCAACGTGCCTGACTCCCTCTGCAGGTGGATCACCGACTTCCTGACGGACCGGAGGCAGCATGTGCGGCTGGGAAAGACTGTCTCAGACTCTACTAGCATCAGCACCGGATCACCCCAGGGCTGTGTACTTTCCCCCCTACTCTTCTCCCTTTATACCAACTCCTGCACCTCCAGCCACCAGTCTGTCAAGTTGATCAAGTTTGCGGACGACACCACCCTCGGGCTCATCTCCAACGGCGACGAGTCCGCCTACAGGAGAGAGGTGGCCCAGCTGGCGTCCTGGTGCAACAACAACAACCTGCAGCTGAACGCTCTGAAGACAGTGGAGATGATTGTGGACTTCAGGAAAGTCACAAACCCTCTGCCCCCCCTCACCCTCACAGGCTCTCCCATCACCACTGCTGATTCCTTCCGCTTCCTAGGCACTACCATCACCAGGGACCTCAAGTGGGAGCCGACCATCAGCTCACTCATCAAAAAAGCCCAGCAGAGGATGTTCTTCCTGCGGCAGCTGAGGAAGCTCAAGCTACCCACCAAGATGTTAGTGCAGTTCTACACAGCCATCATCGAGTCCATCCTCACCACCTCCATAACCGTGTGGTACGCAGGAGCCACTGCCAGGGACAGACTAAGGCTGCAGCGCGTTGTGCGCACTGCTGAGAAGGTGATCGGCTGCAAGCTCCCATCTCTCCAGGATCTGTACATCTCCAGGACCCGGAGGCGTGCTGGCCGGATCATAGCCGATCCCTCACACCCTGGTCACGTACTGTTTGCCCCCCTCCCCTCAGGTAGAAGACTTCGGTCCATCCAGACTAAAACCTCCCGTCACATGAACAGCTTCTTCCCCTCTGCCATCAGACTGCTGAACACTAAGTGACTTATTGACTCTCGTGCACTATGTACAACAGCTCAACCAGACTCATGTCAATCATCACTGTTTTCTTCCTGCATTACCGACTGCACTATATGGTTCTCCACAATATCTGCTGCTCGCTAATATATTTTAACTGCTGACCAGTATCACTTACTCTTATTCTACACTTTATTGCATGTATAGTTTATTTCTTTTATTTTATCATGTTTAATGTTGCAGCATTGCACCGAGACAAATTCCTAGTTTGTGTACTACATGAACAATGGCAATAAATCTGATTCTGATTCTGATTCTGATTCTGATTCTAAAAGTTAACCATCCCCAAAAACTCTTGTAGTGCCCTGACTGTCTGAGGCCGGGGAAAATTCGCCACGGCGCGCACCTTGTCGGGTAAGGGTATCGCTCCCTCCGGTGAGACGCGGTGCCCCAAAAAATCAATCCCCGTCACGCCGAACTGGCATTTCGCCGGGTTGATTATTAACCCGTGCTCCTCCAACCTCCGGAAAACCGTCCTGAGGTGGGTTACGTGTTCATCCTCGGATGCGCTGACCACCAGGATATCATCCAGGTAGACAAACACAAATGGCAGATCGCGCAACACCGCATCCATCATGCGTTGGAATGTCTGTGCCGCTCCTTTTAATCCGAAGGGCATGCGTAAAAACTCAAACAAGCCAAATGGAGTTATTACCGCTGTTTTGGGTACGTCCTCCATGCGCACTGGGACCTGGTGGTAACCATGGACCAGGTCTATTTTAGAAAAAATGCGTGCCCCGGCGAGGTGAACGGAAAAATCCTGAATATGGGGAATCGGGTAGCGGTCGTACGCTGTGGCGTTATTCAACCTGCGGAAATCTCCACACGGTCGCCACGATCCCTCAGCCTTAGGGGCCATGTGTAGCGGGGATGCCCATGGGCTGTTTGAGCGCCTGATGATGCCCAACCTTTCCAAGTTGGAAAACTCCTCGTGCGCTATGGCCAGTTTAGCTGTGTCCAGGCACCGAGGTTGTGCGAAAACGGGCGGCCCAGTGGTGGTGATAAAGTGTTCCACCCCGTGTTTAGTGCTGGCCACCGAAAACGTCGGGACCATGAGTGCTGGGAACTGAGTGAGCAGTGTGAGGAACTTACCGCCTGGAGCTGTGACGTTGGCTTGTGTTAATGGCCCGGCCCCTCGAGCTGTACAGGGGAGAGAATCAAAAGACATTGCATTAACCAAGCGTCTGTTAGCAACATTCACTAACAACCCGTGTGCACAGAGAAAATCAGCTCCCAGGATTGGGAAACTCAATGCCGCTATGACAAAAGTCCACTCGTACATACGGCCGTGTAGGGATAAAGTCAGTGTTCTCTCACCAAAAGTCTTAATGTCCGAGCCGTTTACTGCTACCAGCTGGGGGCTGCTAGCTCCCGCTAGCCGGTCGGCGTAGGACGGCAGGATGAGGCTCTTTTGGAGCCGGTGTCTACGAAGAACCGTCTCCCCGAGTGCGAGTCCATCACATAGAGCAGCTTGTTTTCTTCACCGGCGGTTGCAGCTGCTACTGACTGCCGGCCTTGGCGTTTCCCGAACGCTTGAATTGGCACGGTGGCACACATCTGCGTGCGTTCTCTCCAAAGCGGCGGTGGTAGAAGCAGAGCTTGTCTCTCTGGCGCTTCCTGGCCCCCGCTGCCGCTACCGTCGCCGGCTCCTCGCCTCCGCTGGTCGTCTCGCTGGGTTCCGACACCGCCGTGTTCACTGTGAGGGCTCTGGTGGTGAGGATGATCCGATCTGCCTCCTGGGCTAGCGCCCGGTAGTCACGCCCGGCCAGCAACAGCGAATTGGCAAGAACCGCTCTCGCCTCTGTTGGGAGGTTCCAGAGGAGAAGGTGGGCAAACAGAAAATGCCCATCGTCCGTGCCCATCAACGCCAACATCTTCTCCATCAGTTTGACCGCCGACCAATCTCCTAACTCGGAGCGCATCAGGAGCCTCTCTGCTCTCTCACAGTCCGAGAGCGTGTAGCGCCGGGTCAGCGCGGCCTTGAGAGCCCCGTATTTGTCGTGGGCTGGAGGCTGTTGGAGCAGGCTTGCTACTTGCTGAGACGTGCGAGCGTCCAGCGCTGCGACCACATAGTAATATCCGGTGTCGTCTGCCATTATTCCTCGGAGGGCGAACTGAGGCTCGGTGTGGTGGAACCAAGACCGCAGGTTGTGCAGCCAAAAGTCCGGTAGTTTGATTGAAACAGCGCACGCGTTGCTGGGGGTTCCCGTCTGGGCCGTCTCTGGGATGCTTGCCACGTTGCTGGGGCTTCCCATCCGGGCCAACTCCAGGGTTCTTGCCTCGTGTTCCATAATTCGTCAAGGGGTCACCAGTATGGAGGGTGTAAATAACGGAGACAGATTTATGCAGCAGACGACTTTATTCACTCTCACATCAGTCATACACAGAAAAAGCAAGTCTCAATACACCAGGGGCTCTCCTTCTATATCAACCGCCCATCTCACATCTGCATGACATCTCACATCCCAATACATTCATCCCTTCTCCCCCAACTCCTTCTTCCTGCTACCTCACCATAATCTCTCTCATCTCCATACCTATTGTCCTTCTCTGTTTACCCTCTGCATCCAGTCTGAGATGATTAACCCAGCTTCTACAGGTTATAAATTTTAACTGTGAAGAAAAAATGTGTTGTCATTGGACATATTAGAAATATTAAGATAAATAAGATGGTGGGTGTGTAGCTCTGAAGAAGGGTCTTGTCAACTAGAGTATGCCTGGGGCAACTTTGCAAGGAATCTGCTCAATAATGGCTTGGAAAGGGGCCAAACCAGACTCACAAAAATGCCACAGCCAAACATTCATTGAACCAAAAGCATGGGGACCATTTTGAGGCCTTCATCACCACTGCTACTGTTATTGTCACTGTTGTTACGGACTGGAACATAAACAAGCATAGGGCTAGCATGCCCAAACTGCTTCACTGTTAGCTGAAAATATTGCCTGAACTGGCCAAAGTTGGATGAAAATTTCACACCAAACCCCTGTGAATTGATAAGGGGCAAAATCACAGGCAGATCATCCTTTCACATGACAGCAGTGTAGATTTTCACCCCCTTTGTTATCCTTTCGTGGCATTTTGTTTGGAGTTTGCTGTGCTAGGCCAGAAATACACCAAGCTGATGATCTGGCAAGTTTGAGCCATCAGTGAGCCTCATTTGCTTAGTGTGTCCAGCACCGGTGGCACAAACAAACCTTGTCTGCATTTTTTTTGGCCAAATCAATCAGTGTTGAATTGGTGTTGGACTTGTTGGTGAAATGGAGCACTCACATTAGCTGTTGAGCATAGATCGCGAATAAGTGAGTACAGAAGGACAACATATGATTTTGTTGTACCACTTCCCGATGTGGGCAGGTGGGACTTTTTTATGCCAACAAACTTGAAAAAATGGGTTGCAGCAGGATGTGATTCATCTGGTTTTGCAAGAGTTGTCGGCTTGGTGTGTCTCTGGCCTTAAGGTCCTCCTCCAGCTAAAGTCAGTAACTTCACAGTGTCAGTTCTGTACATAGGCATGGAGAGCTAATTGACAAGCTATCAGGAGCCTCCATGCTACGTAGAAGGGGGTGTGGAAAAGTTCATAGTGGTCAAGTTTGACCAAATGTCATTTATTTTCCAACCACAGGGATCCAAGTGTTGCAACACCGATAGAAGAAGTGTGTGGACCGAAGGGGAGACTATGTTGAAAAACAAAACACATTTGGTCAGATTTGACCACTATGAACTTTTCAGCCTACGGACTTTATAGCCCCCTACATAATTTTCACTAGAAAAACCTGGATGAGGCCCTCTAAATACAATCACAATAGAGGGTGATCGTTTACGGAATAAAATAGATTACTGCTTCTTGTCTTGTATTTCAAACACATTTTCAACACAAAACTGATGGACTCGATTAGATTAACAACAATGAAAAAAAGAGCTAATCTTATGGAGGGTCTCCCTTAATCAACTGGGAGCTGGTTCCACTGTGATAAATGAAACTAATTGGAAACTCCCTGTTTGGGGTTATTGCTGATATTATTCTAATCAGTTTATGGGGAAGAAATAATCTTTTTTTAAATTATTTGATGCATTGCACTGTGTATCTGGAAGATTCTGAATCGTTGCACAACTGCCAAAAAATGACTTTTTGAATACTCAGACTTCAGCAGCAGCCCATGTGTGCCTATGCCAAAGTTCAAGAGGAAGTAACCAGCTACTACCTGTAGTGGGAACTGACCTACAGTGGCAAGAAAAAAATATGTGAACCCTTTGGAATTACCTGGTTTTCTGCATTAATTGGTCAGAAAATGTAATCTGATCTACATCTAACACCCAAGTACAGAAAAACACAATGTGCTTAACCTAAAAATATGTAGAGGCTAAGCCGATACTTGAAGACCCTGCGATGCTGTGACCCAGATGGTTTAACTGATACACTGAATAAAACTGGACATGATGAATGAATCAGTGTCCTAGACATCCTTTACATTTAAAAACACTGTCACTTTATTTCCATTTAACATTAAAAGTCCATAGCACATGATAAAATTTCCTCATCACACTAAACATAAGTCTTGCTTCATCAGCAGTCAAAAAACTGCTTTCTTTCTGAGCAAAACACCTGCCTGGACAAAGACTGGTTCCCATTTATAGAATTAAGCCCTAATTGGCTACACAAACAATTAGAAAAGCACTCAGAGAGCACATACCTCCGCCAAGGCTCTTTCCCTCCCTCATGGACCACCTCCAAAATGTAATGGATTCGTGTGTAGGCCACAGCCAGTTCTGGTGGAAATTGCATCAAAGTCTATCCAGCAGTTTTGAAGGATTCTTGCTAACACACTGTGAGAAGAGCCTTGGTGGAGGTATGCATTCTCAGATCATCACCAAAATGTAATGGGTTCCTCTCTAGGCCAAGGACCACCTCTGGTAAAAATTTCTTCCAAATCCATCAATAGTTTTGGAGTATTCTTGCTAACACTCTAAACCAGGGATGTCAAACTCACTCCATTCTGGGCCAAGACCTTTCAGGTTTTACCTCCACCCAGTGTCTTCCACAGGTGATTTAACTGAATTTCTTCTCACTGATTGCTGATTAGTAAAAACACCTGTTGAAGAGACTGGGAGGAAGTAAAATGTGCAGGGTCTTGGCCCAGAATGGAGTGAGTTTGACATCCCTGCTCTAGACAAGATAAGAGCCTTGGCAGAGGTATGCATTCTCGGATCATCACCAAAGTGTAATGGGTTCTTCTCTAGCCCAAGGACCACCTCTGGTGAAAATTTCATCCAAATCCATCTAGTAGTTTGTGTAATCCTGCTGCACAAACAAGGTCCTTGGTGGAGGTATGTACTCTCAGATAAATACCAAAATGTGATAGATAGATAGATAGATAGATAGATAGATAGATAGATAGATGTACTTTATTGATCCCAAACTGGGAAATTACAGTGGGTTATAATGGGTTCATCCTTGGTCCAAGAACTACCTCTGGTGAAGATTACATCAAAATTTGTCCAGTAGTTTTTGAGTAATCCTGCTAACAAACAGACAGACAAACAGACAAACCACCCCAATTACATTACCTCTTTGGCGAAGGTAATAATTATATTTCATGCCTTGATTGGACAAATCCATTAAACATCTCACTGCAATAACCCTCAACAAGTGCTTCCAGTAGCTGCTAATCAGATCTGCACAATGTTCAGGAGGAATTTTGGACCATTCTTCCTTACAGAACAGCTTCTTACTTACTTACTTACTTATTTATTTACTTGGTCCTCTTCGCCCAGTCTCAAGCATAGGGCTTCAACCATCCTTCTCCATTGGGCTGTCTTCCGCTGCTCTCGTCACCTGCAACAACAATATTCCAGCTTGTGTCATGTCCTTGTTGATACCCCTTCTCCAGGTTAGTCTTGGTTTGCCTCGCTTGAGTTTTTCCTTGAGGATTCCACTCAAGTGCATGTCTTGTGATGGAGGTAGTCAGTTTTCATAGTGTGTGCCCCATCCACTTCCAGCGGCGGCGTCTGATGGTGGTCTTCACTGGTTCAGTGTCAGTGCGTTTGTACAGTTATTTACTGGAGATCTTTCCCGGCCACTATATATCTAGGATGTATCTTAGATATATGGTGGCTGTGGATGTTCTTATTTGTCAATCCCCACGTCTCACAACCATATAGGAAGACAGTCAAGACGTTCAATTTAAATAGCCTAGGCTTTGTATTCAGCAACAGGATGGTTGACTTCCAGATGGATCTGAGGGCAGCTTAGGCTCCATGCGCTTTTCCAATTCTGGCCATTACGTCCTGTGTGTTACCACCATCTGTACTGACTATGCTTCCCAGATATTTGAAGTGCTCTAGTCTCTCTAGGTCTTCTCCCACACAAACTATTGTCTTAGCATTCCCTGTTGTACATACATGCATTTCCTTCATCTTGGAGGCATTAATGTGGAGCCCTACTCAATTACCATTCTCTTTGAGTTTGTTGAACTTTTATCTCATGTGACGCACTCATTGACTCAAGAGTACAAAGTCAACGGTAAAGTCAAGGTCTTCAAGCCTCTCTGTCAGTGTCCATTGTATGCCAGTCTTTGCTCCCTTTGAGGTTTGACGCATGACCCAGTCTAGCACCAAGAGAAAGAGCACTGGACTCAGGAGACATCCCTGTCTCACTCTTGTTGTCATAAAGAATGGTTCAGTGAGTTCTCCCTCATGGACAACTCTGGCTTTAAATCCAGTGTAGAAGAGTTTGATCATGTTCATGACCTTGCTTGGGATGCCGTAGTGTGTCAACAACTTCCAGAGCATGTCTTTATATACTGAGTCGAAGGTTTTCTCCAAGTCCACAAAAACCATGTATAGCTGTGAGTTGAACTCCACTGTTCTACTATAATTCTGAGAGTGCCAACTTGTTTGCAGCATGAGTGGTATGGTCTAAAGCCTGCTTGACTGTCTCTCAATTTGGTCTCTGTGGCATTTGCAATCCGGTTCAAGATGATGCAGCAGAGAATCTTACTGGCCACTGGGAGTAATACAAATCCACGCCAGTTTTTGCATGGCATGAGGGCCCCCTTTTTCACCAGTTTTATGATTCTTCCTTCTATTCAGTCATCAGGGATGCATTCTTCAGCCCATATCTTATTTAGGAGGGGATGTAGAATTTCTACTAATTGTTTTCCTCCAGCCTTTCATGCATATGGTGGAATGCCATCACATCCTGCTGCTTTCCGGTTCTTCATGGCAGAGATACTAGCTGTTCTGGCCTCCTGTTTAGTAATCATACCTGTTCATATTGGCATCTTTTCATTTGCGTCTTGAAGTTGTGGTGGATTATCTAGTGGTGTCCTGTTTAGGATTCCTTCAAAATGTTCGCTCCATCTCTGCAGTTGTCTGCTGATGGTTGAGAGCAGTTTGCAGTTCGCGGACCAGTGTGCATGTTTGTCCCTTCATTCTGCCTAGATTCTTGCTATCATATAGAGTCTTCATGTCCTGTTTCGAAGCAGCCTCTTCCACCTCTGTAGCTATACTCTCTACCCATGCCCATCTGTCTCGCCAGCAACTCTTCTTGACCCTGCGGTCAGATTTGTTGTAACTCTGCACTGCTTTGGCCTTCTGTTGTCGAATTCTAGTGTTATCTAGATGAGTTTTAAGGATGTGTCTTTCCTCCATTAGCTTCCAGGTCTCATCACTCATCCATTCCTTTCTTTCATGTTTCTTCTTTCCCAACACTTCTTCATATGTTTCTAAGTATATTTTCTTCACTTTGTCCCAGTCTTCAATGATGTTATCTTTGCTTCCCTCTCCCTCCTCATCTGAACCATATCACAATATATCAAGCGACTGGCAAGTGCAAACTGAAATTCAGTCTTTATTTCTTTCAGTCTCTTGATATTATATTTGACCATGGCAGGCTTCTTTGTTCTTTGCGCTGCTAGACGGATCTTCATTTTTGTAATTACAAGATGGTGATCTGAACCAATGTCTGCACTGCGAAAGACTCTACAATCCTGGTTCGTACCATGCCATCTTCTAGAAATGGCAATGTGGTCTGTTTGGTTCTCCACACTTGCATCTGGAGAATGCCAAATTAGTTTGTGGATTAACTTGTGAGGGAATAAAGTTCCACTGATGACAAAGTCGTTAATAGCACAGAAATCTGCAAACATTTCTTCATTTTTGTTCCTTTCACCTACTCCATGTTTTCCCTTAGTGTCCTCATATCCTTCATTTGTTGCTCCTACCTTGGCATTAAAGTCCCCAAGGACGACTGTGATGTCATGTTTCTTCGGTTTTTCCAATGTGCTTTGGAGTAGGTTGTAGAAGTCCTCTTTCTGTTCTTCCGCAGCATCACTGGTTGGGGCATAAACCTGTAGAGTTGTGACAGAACAGCTTCAGCTCAGCCATATTCTTTAGATGCCTGATGTGAATGGCTCTGCTGAGGTCATTCTGCAGGATCTCTACTGGATTCAGGTATGGACTCTGACTGGGCAACTCAAAAAGGCTCTGACTGGGCAACTCAAAAAGGCAGATTTTCTTTCTTTCTTAAAAGCCATTCTGTAGTAGATTTACTTTGATGTTTAGGGTCATTGTCCTGCTGCATCGCCCAACTTCTACTGAGGTTCAGCTGGACACCTTGATAAACTTCCATTCATCCATCCATCCATCAATCCATCTTATTATGTATAATAAACAACACCTTTACTGTGAAGTGCAGTGTGGTGAAGTCCACTTCCTGTCACGTCACCACACTGCCCAATATAAGGAAGGGGGCATCAATATTGCAGCTTCTTTGACCAGTCCCCTCTGCCAGGTGCCTGTTGTGTAACCACCGTTCTCTTTCCATCAATAAAGCTGTGTTTGCCAACTCATCTTGCCTCATCCTTAGCCCAGGTGTTGTCCATACATAACATTTGGCGATCAAGGATTAACTCATGGAGGCGTCTATCACACCATTTCGTCCCTTTCTCGAGCTTCCGAGCGAACTGCCAGTGACTTGGCCTATATGGTTCGAGGCCTTCCAGACTTACATCACCACGCTGGGCCTCGGTAAGCTCGATAAGTTAAGAGCACATGTGCTTCTTGTTCACAACCTGGATATTGAGGGCCAGCAAGTCCTGAGCATACTTGGAGCTTCGGACTCTTTTGAAGACGTCATGGAGCTGCTAGCAAATCATATCCACACCCCGGGATAGCGTGACTGTCCGGAGGATTCGTTTTCGGCAGCAACATCAGCGGATAGGTGAGCCTATTCATCAGTTTGTCTACGACTTGAGGCAGCTAGCTAGCGAGTGTCGCTTTGGGCCGTTGGAAGATGAAATGGTATGTGACCAGCTTGCACAGCACATGTGCAGCACCACATTGCGGGCTAGGCTACTCATGGCGCCCATTTACTTAACATTAGCCAGAGCTGTTGAACTAGTTCTCCAGCTGGAGGCCGCAGACAAGCTAACTTTGGTGCAGTCACAGTGGCTGCTGGAGCCACCCACCACAGCAAATGTTGTGGACTCGGAGAGCGAGAATAGCTTGGACGACGATACTATGGAAACCAATGCTACCAGGCGAAGGTCTGCCCTGGGAAAACCCCTGTGTAAGGGTTATGGGTCTGCAATGCACCGCAATAAGGCAAAGGACTGCCCGGCTAGGGGAAAACGTTGTAACAGATGTGGACGCTTGAACCATTATGCTAGAGTGTGCCGTGTATCTGACCCCGAGAGCCCACAGAAGAAATCACTCTGTCTGCCCCCAACGACCATCCATACAGTGTCCCCCAGCACAAACGGGTACACGTATTGCACAGTGGAATTAGACAGCGTGGAGGTGCTGCTGCTGCTCGACACAGGGGTGGAGGGGTTGTTGCTGAATTGGGCCACGGTGAGGAAGCTTTCCCCCACTACAGGATTATTAGAGGTAACCCGGCACCATTGTATGGTTATGGAGGTGGCAGGCTGTGCATGGTTGGAAGTTTGGAGTTAACGGTCCGGTAAAAGTCTGCGAAGATGGTTGACTTCACGTTCCATGTGACAGTGCGAGGCAATAACATCATGGGCTGTGATTTGTTTTGCGGACTGGGTTTTGCCATAAAAGACAATGACAGGAACGAATGGTCGGGTTGTGGCTGCTGGAACCCTCTGGTTCTGGTGGTTAATGAGGACGCTGTGTGGGACAAAGAGCTAATGGACACCACGACGGTCTAGCAGGACCAGCTTCACTCAGGTTTGGCACAGGAGGGTCTCAGTGCCAGCGCTTGGAACATGATAGAGGGGGGTATCAAGCGTGGCGGCGAGGCGCCTGCGTCGGCGAGTGACACCAATGTGCTAGCCCCAAATGCTTCTGGAGTTTGGCTGCAGGGGGATAGAGGGTCTGCAGCTACGATGGAGACCACTATGATGGTTTTAGAAGAGGACAGGGCCAGACCAACGAGCATGGAAGCACCACATGCTCAGCACCACCATGTCAGGCCGAGCTGGGCCCCACTGAGGGTTTTGGACTTGGTTCGGGTTTGGGGTGAAGAACGTCCACAGCGAAGATGGGCCAAATGACAGCCAGCAAAACATCGAGGGTGTCTGCACATAGTGGCTAAGCTGGGCGCAGCATACTTCCAGTTGTCCGACACCTTATCGAGGCACGCCAATCAGCTGTGGCGTGTCCGGGAAGAGGCTCCAGGTGATGAGGCTGGACGGGAGTCGGTGTTGGTGGTGAAGGAGTCAGGCTCCACCGTCCAGAAGATCAGCCATTGTCCCAGAGGTTTGTTGCTTCCAGGGGCACGCTTGCTGAGGGGCTGCCCTGGGCCCCCCCATGCCAGTTCTACCTCTCCCACCCAAGAGACTGTGCTGTAAATAATGGGTTGTTTATAGTTCTGATGTTTTGTATGTATGTTATGGTATGGGGTTATTTTATGTGTTTATCTTTTAGTTTAGGAGCATGGCGAGTAATTTTACTTTAATAAAGGACTTTTCTTTAGGTATGGGTGGCAGAATAATCCACCCCGCCGTGCGAGCTGTGCGGTAGTCCACCCACCAGCCCTATTCTAGGTTGTTTGGAGTGAGTGTGTTAGGCCAATTTAGTACATTGTTTTTCGTTATTTTAGTGTGTGATTCGAGTCCCAAATTGGGGGGGGGGGGGGGTAATTATGTGTGTGGTTTTGGACTTTTCTAAAGGGGAGAGGAAATAGTATGTATAATAAACGGTACCTTTATTGTGAAGTGCAGAGTGGTGAGGCACTTCCCGTCATGTCACCGCACTGCCCTATATAAGGCAGGGGCCATCCATATTGCGGCCTCTTTGACCCGTGCCCTCTGCCAGGTGCCTGCCGTGTAACCGCCGTTCCCTTTCCATCAATAAAGCTGTGTTTGCCAACTCATCTAGTCTCATCCTTGGCCCAGGTATTTCCCATACATAACATATCCATCATCTAGCTCTTTTCTGAGGGTCTGGGTTGTGGGGGCAGCAGTCTAAGCAGAGAAGCCCAGACATCACTCTCCAACCACCTCCTCAACCTCTTCATTGAGGATACCAAGGTATTCCCAAGCTGATTCTATTCCACCTGATATTTTCATGTTGGTCTGTGGCGTCCTTTTTATACAATACATAGCACTGCATGTTCTTCCTGAATAATTCATCCTTAGTTTATCAGGATTCTCTGGTTTAACTGACTTTAGCCTCTGGCCAGTTAGCATTTTTGGGTTAGCTGCTTTTAAAACTTGACCTAGATTACGATGGGTTTTTACCCCAGAGATAGAATAGATTAGAGTGTTCATCGCTAGCCACCAGGCTAGTTTCAGGTGGCCAAGCATAGACGCCATATTGGTGCTGATAAAAAAAACTAAAGAAAATGCAGTACATGCCTATGTGGCTCTATGGAGTGTTTATGTTTGTTTTGTTTTGCACAATAAGTCAAATATTACATGAAATAAACAGCCCTCATTGTCAGGTACAATGCCTGAGCATGGTAAAAAATTAAGGAAAATAATAGATACTGGGTTTTAACGTTATTAACTGATTTAAACACTGATGTTGTGGCACGTATGTTTGGTTCATATTTCCCACAAGAGTGTGGCACATATGTCTGGTTCATATCTCCCACAAATGTATGGCTTATGTGGATTGGGGGCTCCACGTCTGGAGGAACAAAGAGTCTGGATCGACGGGGGCCGACAGGAGATGTCGAGGAGGTGTGACGTCGGACCCTTGTCTCAGAGAGGAGGCCCTGGGGGGATCCCCGGAACACCAGAGAATAAGAGACAATGGTGAATCTTCAGAGACTTGCATTGTGATTAAATGTTTGCAGAAGCACCATGTGACTTGAGTTCTTAATCCCCCAGAGGTATAAGAATGTGATGTAACATGATTCTGCCTCTTCTTGCTTTTTGAGAATGTTGGATGACTGTGTTCTGCAATAAAGCTGAACCTGAGGAATAAACTCAAGTCTCGTCATTGAACACAACTTCCACACTGGTGACCCACGACAAAGAATGAGCAGAGAGAATTCTCCCGAGCGGAGCTCATCAGAGGCCAGCCTGATGGTTGCCTCCACGCTCCGGCTGCCCGATTTCTGGCAGCACAGCCTGCGCTCCTGGTTTAGCGCGGTCAAGGCGCAGTTCAACCTCTGGAGAATCTCAAAGGATGAAACGAGGTTCTACCATGTGGTTAGCGAAGCTGGACAGTCACACGGTCCAGAGGGTGGAAGACCTGGTTAACCACCCACCGGACACCGACAAGTACGGCGCATTGAAGGAGGCGCTGATCAGCCATTTCACCCCCTCGGTGCAACAGCGAGCAGAGGGGCTCCTAGCATTGATGGAGGCAGAGAACGACAGACCGGTGGACCTGATGGTGAAGATGCTGAGACTGAAAGACTCCGAGGATGGCGAATTTATTTTCACCCACCTTTTCCTCCGGACTCTGCCGCCAGCAGTGAGAGTGACCCTGGCAGACTCACCCCGATTGGCCAAGCGGGACTACCATGGGCTCAGCAAGGAGGCGCAGCGACTCGTCGACGCCCACAAGCGGAGCGCGGTTTCGGCCGCGGCAGCTGAGCAGAGGACGGCGCCCGGAGATGGTTTGAAGCCAGTGGTGGCGGCGCCAGACGAACCGACGAAGGCAGCGACAGGTGTCAGGCGACGCGGAGCTGAAGATGGCCTGTGCTTCTACCACCGCCGTTTTGCGGAGAGGGCACACAGATGTCTCCCACCGTGCCGCTTCAAGCATCAGGGAAACGCCAAGACCGGGGGCCAGTAGCAGCTGCGTCCCTCGGAGAAGAAAACAAGCTGCTTTACCTGACAGATGCACACTCGGGGAAATAATTCCTCGTGGACACGGGCTCCCAGCTGAGTTTCGTCACGCCTACCTACGCGGAACGGCTGATGCCGTCTAAAGCTCCCTGGGTGTCAGTATCAGCAGCGAATGGCTCAGCGATTAAGACCTTCGGTGAGAGGACCATGCTTCTGTCTTTACAGGGCCGTTCATTTGAGTGGACCTTTATTGTAGCGGCAGTCAGTTTTAACATGTTAGGGGCTGATTTTTTGTGCTCACATGGTTTATTGGTTGATCTTGCTAATAGACGTCTGGTTAGTGCACTGTCTTTTCATTCTATCCCCTGCACAGCTCGGGTGGCCCCGCCGACTGCACACGCCAACGTCACAGCTGCGGGTGGTAAGTTTCATGCTCTGCTCACTCACTTTCCAGCACTCACAGTCCCAAAGTTTTCGGCGACAGTGGCCAAACACGGGGTGGAGCATTTTATCACCACCACTGGGCCGCCCGTTTTTGCAAAAGCTCGGCGCTTGGACTCAGCTAAACTGGCAATAGCGCGTGAGGAATTTGCCAACCTGGACAAACTGGGCATAATTAGACGCTCGAACAGCCCCTGGGCTTCACCGTTACACATGGTCCCAAAGGCTGATGGCTCGTGGCGACCTTGTGGCGATTTCCGCAGGTTGAACAACGTCTCGGCACACGACCGCTACCCGATTCCGCACATCCAGGATTTCTCAGTTCATTTGGCGGGGGCGCGCATTTTTTCTAAAATAGACTTGGTGCGAGGCTACCATCAAGTCCCCGTGCACGCGCAGGATATTCCCAAAACCGCGGTAATAACTCCGTTTGGGCTTTTTGAGTTTTTGCGCATGCCGTTTGGGTTAAAGGGCGCCGCGCAAACTTTCCAACGCATGATGGATGCAGTTTTACGCGACCTGCCTTTCGTGTTCATCTATTTAGACGACATATTGGTAGCCAGCACATCCGAGGACGAACACGAAACCCACCTTACAGCGGTTTTTCGGAGACTGGCAGAGCACAGGTTGATAATTAACCCAGCGAAATGCCAGTTCGGGGTGGCGCAAATCGATTTTTTGGGGCATCGCGTTTCGCCAGAAGGAGCAGTTCCCCTGCCTGAGAAAGTGCGCGCAATAACAGATTTCCCCCAACCTCAAACGATAAAAGCGCTGCAGGAGTTTCTAGGAATGGTTAATTTTTACAACTGGTTCCTTCCAAGCGCAGCACGGCTCATGCAGCCACTGTACACGGCACTAAAAAAACAAAAACCCACGAATAAGGTCGAATGGTCTCCGGAGCGGGAGCGCGCTTTCTCCCAGGTCAAATCAGCCCTCGCAAGCGCCGTTTTGTTAGCGCACCCGGTTCCAGCAGCCCGTTTGGCACTCACCACTGACGCTTCTGATCTAGCGGTGGGGGCAGTCATTGAACAGTGTGTGGCAGGGACCTGGCAGCCGCTCGTGTTCTTTAGCAAACCCTTGCGCGATAACGAGCGTAAATACAGCGCGTTTGACAGGGAGCTTTTAGCCCTACACTTGGCCATCCGCCATTTCCAGTTCTGGCTGGAAGGACGTCATTTCACCGCTTTCATGGACCACAAACCATTAATTTTGTGATGGCCAAGATCTCAGAACCTTGGTCAGGCCGACAGCAAAGACAGCTAGCCGCAATATCGGAGTTCACCACCGATATCCAGCATGTCGCTGACATAACGTTCGGCTCAGGAGACGCACACACACAGGCTCAGAGTAGTTCAAACTGTTTATTAACAGCAGGGGTGTATGGGTGTGTGTCAGCGGAATGTAAATGTATTGGTGGTGGCGTCTGCTTCGGGCACAGAGGCAGGAGACCGTTCAGCCGGCAACCCTATGGGAAAGAACAGACACAGGGTGACAGGCACACATCAATACAGGAGGAGAATAGGCGAGGGAGAGAAGCTTACTTGTGTTTGACTGATGGCAGGCACTTCAAGGACGGAACCCCGGGAGACAGTCACCTGCAGGACTCGGTGCAGCAGCGAGGAAGGACGAGGGACGGAGTTGTCCGCCGCCGAGGAATCCACCTGTGCACAGGGGAGCAGACTGGGAGAGGTAAGGAAAGGAATCTTCTTACCGCTTAGCTTGACGCTGAAGAGTGAGTTGACGCTTCGCATGGAAGGCGATGAAGTCTAACGGCTTCAGGCCGAAGCTCAGGGCGAGGCGGCTTTTATCCCTCGCCGCTGACGAGTAGCAGGTGCGTGAGCAGGTGGCGCCGCTGATGAATGGCGCGGCGTGACAGTACTCCCCCCTCTAGCAGCGCCTCCTGGCGATGGCTTATCCGGGTGCGCTCGGTGGAAGTCCGCGATGAGCGATGGGTCCAACACAAACGACGGGGGCACCCACTGTCGATGCTCGGGCCCATAGCCCTCCCAGTCCACCAAGTATTGCAACCCACGACCCCAGCGCCGGGAGTCCAGGATGGAGGAGGCGGACCAGGCCGGATGGCCACCAATCATCCGGGGCGCGGGTTGCGCTGCAGGAGGAGGGCAAAGGGGGTCAGTGACTGCCAGCTTCACCTTCGACACATGGAAAGTGGGATGAATGCGGAGGGAGGGGGGAATTGCCATGCGCACAGCCACCAGGTTGATGATCCGGGTGATGGGATAGGGACCCATGAAGCGCTGTGCCAGCTTTCTCCTCTCGCCTTTTAAAGTGACGTCCTGGGTGGAAATGTAAACAAGTTGCCCAACTCTGTACGCCGGGACAGGTCTTCTACGCTGGTCCGCCACAGTCCTGTTGCGCTCCGCTGTGCGTAATAGCGCATTGCGCGCGGCAGTCCAGGTGGAGCGGAACTGCCTGAGATGTGCCCTAACTGACGGGACAGTTACCTCACTCTCCTGCTCCGGAAACAGCGGGGGGCCGTAACCCAGGGACGCTTTGAAGGGGGACATCCCTGTAGCAGAAGAGCGAGCGGTGTTGTGGGCATATTCAACCCAGGCAAGATGGTTGCTCCAGGACGTGGGTTTGGATCTGGACACACAGCGGAGCGCAGCCTCCAGCTCCTGGTTGGTCCTCTCACACTGCCCGTTGGATTGGGGGTGATGGCCGGAGGAGAGGCTCACCTTGGCTCCGATGGCGTTGCAGAAAGACCTCCAAACCTCGGATGAAAACTGGGGGCCCCGGTCCGAGACCACGTCCACCGGAATCCCGTGCAGCCTGACCACGTGTTGTACGAGGAGGTCCGCCGTCTCCAGGGCAGTAGGGAGGCCTCGCAGGGGGACGAAGTGCACGGCCTTGGAGAAGCGGTCCACGATGGTCAGGATGGTGTCACAGGAGTTGGAGACAGGGAGTCCAGTGACGAAATCCAACGCGATGTGCGACCAGGGCCTGCCAGGGACGGGCAGGGGCTGGAGCAGACCCGCTGGAGGGGCATTTCCCGACTTGCAGGTGGCACAGATTGGGCAAGCCCGGGCGTAGCGTGCTGCATCCCTCCGCAGGCCTGGCCACCAAAAGGACCGTTGGAGGAGATCTATCATCCGGGAGGTGCCAGGGTGACAGGTGAGCTTGGAGGTGTGGAGCCAGTGGATGACCTCTCCTCGGGACGCGGATGGCACGAACAGCCTCCCCTCCGGTCCGCCGCCAGGGTCAGGTTCCACCTCCTGTGCCTTCCGGATCTTGCTCTTGATGTCCCACGAGATGGCTCCCACGACGCACGACCTGGGCAGGATGGAGTGGGGCGCCTCCTCCGACTCCACGGGGGCGAACTGCCTGGAGAGGGCGTCAGGCAGGACGTTCCTAGAGCCAGGCCTGAAGGTGATTGAAAATTGGAACCTGGCGAAGAACAAAGACCAACGCGCCTGGCGGGCGTTCAGGCACTTGGCAGATCGTAGATATTCTAAGTTCTTGTGGTCCGTAAGGACCACAAACGGCAGGTTCGCCCCCTCCAGCCAGTGACGCCATTCCTGCAGGGCGAGTTTGATGGCCAGGAGCTCTCTGTCCCCCACATCGTAATTTCTCTCTGCCGGGGACAAGCGCCGGGAGAAGAAGGCGCAGGGTCGCTTGGCGCCATCGTCCGGTGACCGCTGGGACAGCACTGCTCCCACTCCCGTGTCCGAAGCGTCTACCTCGACGATGCACTGCAGCGCGGGGTCGACCTGGCGAAGGACCCGGGAGGAGGAGAATTCCGCCTTCAGCACCTCAAAGGCGGCAGCGACCTCTTCGGTCCACCGGAACAGGACCTTCGGGGACATGAGGCGGGTCAGTGGTCCAACGATGGTACTGAAGTTGGGGACAAAGTGGCGGTAGAAATTGGCGAAGCCAACAAATTGCTGCACCTGCTTCCGGGATGCAGGTGTAGGCCATTCCACCACCGCCTTTACCTTCTCTGGGTCAGGGAGCACCTTATCGTGGGCGATGATGAACCCCAGGAAGGACGTACTCCTGGCGTAAAATTCACACTTTTCTGCCTTTACATACAGACGATTCTCCAGCAGCCTTTGGAGGACCCGCCTCACGTGGACCTGGTGCTCATCCCTGGACTTGGAGAAGATGAGAATATCGTCCAGGTAGACGAACACGAAAAGGCCAATGAAGTCCCGGAGGACGTCATTAATGAGGCGCTGGAAGACTGCAGGAGCGTTGGTCAACCCGAACGGCATCACCAGGTATTCAAAGTGGCCGTTCGGGGTACGGAAGGCCGTTTTCCACTCATCTCCCTCCCGGATCCGGACGAGGTGGTAAGCGCTGCGTAGGTCCGGCTTGGTGAACCAGGTCGCCCCCTGGAGGGAGTGGAAAGCAGTGTCCATGAGAGGCAGGGTGTAACGGTCCTTCTCCGTGATATTATTGAGGGCCCGGTAGTCGATACAAGGGCGGAGGGACCCATCCTTCTTTCCCACGAAGAAGAACCCTGCCCCCACGGGTGACGATGATGGGCGGATTATCCCAGCACTTAATGACTCCTTCAGGTAGGCGTTCATCGTCTCCTTCTCCGGCGCAGACAGGCTGTAAAGGCGACCAGAAGGTAAGGGAGCCCCCTGGCGGAGGTTGATGGCACAGTCATAGGGCCGATGAGGGGGGAGAGACATAGCTTTCGCTTTGCTGAACACCATACCCAGGTCGTGAAATTCTGGGGGCACCAGAGACAAGTCCGGGGGTGCAGCGTCCGTCGCAGGGGGAGGAGCGGACGGAGAGCAGGCAGCGGACTGAAGGCAGGTGCCCATGCAGAATGTACTCCATGCCGATATCCCAGCTGATTTCCAATCCAGGACCGGGTTGTGAAGGCGAAGCCAGGGATACCCCAGGATGACGGGCGACACAGAGTTGGGAAGGACGTAGAAGGTCATCTCCTCCCGGTGATTTCCCGAGATGATGACCGGAACGGGGATGGTTTGGTGTGATACTCTCCCAAGGGAGGCACGGGAGAGGTTAACAAGGGAGATGGGATTCTTCAGTGCCTGACAGCGAATGCCCAAACGGGTTGCCAGGCTTTGTGAAATAAAGCTGCCTTCTGCACCCGAATCCACCAGTGCGTGGGTGAGATGCCCAGTGGGATTGTGGCAAAAACGGATGGGCAACTTCAATTGGGTAAGGGGACTTAACCGATTGACGTCCGCGAGGCCCCCTACAGTGACTCGCGGACCCCGCCGTTTGGCTTATGTGGACAAAGCTCCACCGTGTGTTGATTATCTCCGCAATACATGCAGAGATTCAACTCACGGCGGCGTTGTCTCTCTGCCGGGGAGAGCTTTGTCCAGCCCGTCACCATCAGCTCCGACTCCTCAGAGTGCGATGGCGGCGGCGTCGCCAGGGGGCGAGCTTGGGGCAGGTGCAACGAGGCTCCCCGAGGGCGAGAAGAAGACGACTTCCATCCAGAGGAGCGCTCACGCAGCCTGTTATCCAAGCTGATGGCGAGAGAAGTTAGCTCAGCTAGCGTCCCAGGGATATCCCGACCAGCCAGTTCATCCCTCAGATCATCATTCAGGCTGCGGAGAAACAGGCCACAGAGGGAGCGTTCGTCCCAGCCCAATTCCTCCGCCGCTACCCGGTAGTCGACCGCATAGTCCGCTGCCGACCGGCTTCCCTGCTGGAGAGCGAGAAGCCGATCGACTTGGACCGTCTCGGTTCGGGAATGGTCAAAGACCTCCAGGAAGCGTGCCACGAACTGGTCATAGGTGAGGGTGGCGTAACTGGGCTTCGCCATTATGGCGTAGGTCCAAGTTAACGCGCGCCCCTCCAGGAGATTCCCTATGTAGCCAATTCGGCTGTGATCCGAAGGGAAGTCTCCGGGCACACGGTGGAATACGGACTCACACTGTATAATGAACCCCCGCGCTCCGCCGAGCTTTCCGCTGAAGCGGGCGGGGGTTGGAATCGGCGTGAGCCGAGCCGGTGCCGCTGGAGCCGGCTGGACGGCCGCTGGAACAGCAGGAGCTGCGCCACCCTGGTGAGCCGGGGGGAACGGCTGTTGGGGGTCCAGGCGATCCAATCGGTTAGTGATGTTGATAAGTTGGTTTAGAATCACCTGCTGCTGATAAGCAATTTGATCCACCCGAACCTCGAGAGTGGTAAGCCGGTGCGCGAGCCCGCCGTCTGCCGAGCCGCTCTGCTGAAGCCGTACTGACATAACGTTCGGCTCAGGAGACGCACACACACAGGCTCAGAGTAGTTCAAACTGTTTATTAACAGCAGGGGTGTATGGGTGTGTGTCAGCGGAATGTAAATGTATTGGTGGTGGCGTCTGCTTCGGGCACAGAGGCAGGAGACCGTTCAGCCGGCAACCCTATGGGAAAGAACAGACACAGGGTGACAGGCACACACCAATACAGGAGGAGAATAGGCGAGGGAGAAAAGCTTACTTGTGTTTGACTGATGGCAGGCACTTCAAGGACGGAACCCCGGGAGACAGTCACCTGCAGGACTCGGTGCAGCAGCGAGGAAGGACGAGGGACGGAGTTGTCCGCCGCCGAGGAATCCACCTGTGCACAGGGGAGCAGACTGGGAGAGGTAAGGAAAGGAATCTTCTTACCGCTTAGCTTGACGCTGAAGAGTGAGTTGACGCTTCGCATGGAAGGCGATGAAGTCTAACGGCTTCAGGCCGAAGCTCAGGGCGAGGCGGCTTTTATCCCTCGCCGCTGACGAGTAGCAGGTGCGTGAGCAGGTGGCGCCGCTGATGAATGGCGCGGCGTGACAGTTGCAGGTAAACACAATGTAGTGGCAGACTGTCTCTCACGTGCTGTGGCAACGCCAGGCCATGTGGGGGCAGACTCGGTGGCTGTGGGCCAGGGCAGTGACGCGATAGCGCGCGCAGCCCCGGTCCACGTAGGTTTGGATTATGCAGACATGGCTGCAGAGCAGGTTGGTGACCCGGATGTGCGCACGCTCCAGTCTGGACCAACAGGGTCAAGGCTGGAGCACAGGGTGCAGCAAATAGGTATGCCCCCCTTAATATGTGATGTCTCCACGGGACGGCCTCGTCCCGTGGTTCCAGCCACGTGGCACCGACGCGTTTTTGACTTGGTCCATTTGCTGGCGCACCCGGGGGTGCGCGCATCGATCAAGATGGTGGGGGAGAAATTTGTCTGGCCGGGGTTGCGCAAACAGGTCAAGGAATGGGCAGCAGCTTGTGTAGCGTGCCAGAGGGCTAAAATACACAAGCACACGAGGGCCCCTTTGGAGCCTTTTCACATCCCGGCTAAGCGTTTTGATCATGTGCATGTTGATCTGGTGGGCCCGCTTCCCTTGTCTCAAGGGCACACACACCTTTTGACGATGGTGGACCGCACCACGCGTTGGCCGGAAGCGGTACCTCTGGCGTCAGCAACGGCGGAAGAGGTTGCGCGCGCGTTTTTAACAACTTGGGTCGCGCATTTTGGAGTTCCGTCGGACATAACGTCCGACAGAGGCCCTCAATTTGTTTCCGAACTGTGGTCGTCTATGGCCCGCAGCTTAGGGGTGAAGGTACACCGCACTACCGCGTATAACCCACAGGCCAACGGTTTATGTGAACGCTTTCATAGGTCATTGAAGGCATCCCTCAGAGCATCGCTCACGGATACAAATTGGGTGGACAAACTGCCATGGGTTTTATTGGGGATGCGTTCTGCACCTAAGGAGGATTTGCAGGCCTCCCCAGCGGAGTTAGTTTTCACACAACCTCTCCGTTTGCCGGGGGAATTTCTTCCGGAAAATCCTGCACCAAATTGTCCCCCCGCTCAGCTGTTGCAGAGCGGCACAGGATCAAACACGCTGCCTGGCCCAGTGCATCACAGTTTTCCACGCGTTTTTGTGCCAGAGGCTTTAAAAAATGCAGAGTTTGTTTTTGTTAGACATGATGCACAACACCCAGGGCTGCGTCCGCCTTACGATGGACCGTTCAGGGTGCTGGAAAAAAATGAGAAGCATTTCTTGCTAGATTTGGGGGGGCAGAAGGGAGCTAATTTGCTTAAACAGACTCAAGCCCGCTTTTGTTCTGGCTGATGAACACGTGCAGTTGGCGAAAGCACCCCGCCGGGGCAGGCCACCAAGAAGGCATGCTCCAGAGCTCCCACAGAGATGTGATAACAAATCTAATCCCCAGGTGCGAGGAGACGTTGCAGACGCAGCGAAGCCGGCCTTCAGCAGATTCGGCAGGAAGTTAAGACCTAAGAGATTGGGGGATTGATTGTTGGTTATGTGGTAATGTCTTTTATGTTATGCATTTACGAGTATGTTTGTCCCATGCAGACGTTTGGGGGGGGTCATGTGGCACATATGTTTGGTTCATATTTCCCACAAGAGTGTGGCACATATGTCTGGTTCATATCTCCCACAAATGTATGGCTTATGTGGACTGGGGGCTTCACGTCTGGAGGAACAAAGAGTCTGGATCGACGGGGGCCAACATGAGATGTCGAGGAGGTGTGAAGTCGGACCCTTGTCTCAGAGAGGAGGCCCTGGGGGGATCCCCGGAACACCAGAGAATAAGAGACAATGGTGAATCTTCAGAGACTTGCATTGTGATTAAATGTTTGCAGAAGCACCATGTGACTTGAGTTCTTAATCCCCCGGAGGTATAAGAATGTGATGTAACATGACTCTGCCTCTTCTTGCTTTTTGAGAATGTTGGATGATTGTGTTCTGCAATAAAGCCGAACCTGAGGAATAAACTCAAGTCTCGTCATTGAACACAACTTCCACAATGTGACTGTTTTCAGCACCTAAGTATCCGACATTTCAAGACTGCCTCCGTATGCAAGTGATTTTTGTTTTGCTTTCTTCTTATATTCATATGCTTTCTATAGTGATACTCATTCACAGAATTGTAATTGTGAAGATGGCAAGTGCAAACTGTCAGGGCAATGTGACGTTTTAAGGGGTTCACTCAAGAATGAGAGAGGATTTGGAATGTAGCAGGCATTTATTTCTTCACTACTGAACTACGCAGAATAGGGGGAAGGTCATTCACACACACTCACTTCACTCAGGGTGATACAGAGATGTAATCTCTCACTTGCAGGGAAGCAACATTATCACAATCAGATTTATAACACGACACACTACAACGACAATAACGCTCAAACACAAGAATTATAAATGCCTGAGTCCCCCGTGGCGCAAAGCATTCCAGGAAGATCCCCCCCATCACAGCCCAACGTTACACTGTCCACCCCCGGACTGGTTTCTGTCCCAAGAACAACAAGTCCAACTCAAAAGTCCAATACTAACCCGTCCAGACACTGGCGGTGGCTGGCATGCACTGGCCCATTAGTGTCCATTCGGGCCTCGACCGGGGTCTCCGGTCAGGATGGGGCCTCTGGCTCGGCCACTCGTGGGACAGCTGGCTGGTACAGGGTGAGGCAGTTGTGGTGAAGGACCAACACCCGATTCCTCTTCTGCAATCTCACCCCGTAGACTATGTCCGACAGTCTCTGTAGGACCACATATGGTCCTGATCAGTGGCTCGCCAGCTTTGGTGACAGCCCCTTTTTCCACTCTGGGCAGAAAACCCAGACTTGGGCCCCAGATCCAAAGTCTCTCCCTTGACAGCAGGAGTCGTATGCTCGCTTCTGTTGACTCCCCGCCACTACAAGGGCCTCCCGAGCCAGTTTGTGCACCATGTGAAGACGTTCTCCAGCAAAACAAATAATCCAACCCCAGTTTGCCCTCCACCTCTGGCTCCGGGGGAGGGCCGAACACCAAGTCCACCAGGGTGCACAGCTCGCATCCAAACATCAGCACTGCCGGGGTGCACCGGGTGAATTGTTGAACTGCCGTCTGGTTTGCCCACAGGACCAGGGACAGGTGCCAGTCTCACTGCCACAGGTCCACTAGGACGGTGAGCTGGGTGGTCAGGGTCTGGTTGACGTGTTCAACCAGGTCGTCACTTTGTGGATGCAGCGAGATGGTCATGGTCTACTGGACACCCAGCCACCTGCAGACCTCCCTGAAGACTTCTATCTCAAAATTCCGCCCCTGGTCACTGTGCAGCTCCTCTAGGGCACCGAACTGGCAGAACATCTCATCCACCAGTTTTGATGCGGTGGTGGGACCACGTGTGCCTCTGGTTGCTTGGTGAAGTAGTCCATTATGACCAGAACGTAGTGGTTCCCCCAATACGTGGTTGGGAAAGATCCCAGAATGTCCACCCTCACATGTTCCATGGGTGCTCCCACCTGGTACTGCTGCAAGGGGGCGTGGGAGTGCTGGGTTGGTCCTTTCTAAGCTGTGCAGGTGTCACAGCGGTGGACATGGAGCTCCACATCCTGATGACACCCCAGCCAGTAGAACTGGGCCCGAAGATGCTGCAGTGGCATAGTGGTGGCACTGTGTGGGGGTTCTCCACCCAGAGTCGAGAGCCGGGGGAAGATGGAACAAAAGGACTGATGGAGGAAGTGGCTCCAGGGGGTCTCAGACGCATTGGAAAGGACTATCCGCCCCCCGGAGAGTAGGGAGATGCAGGAGTCGAGAGAGGAAGAGAGGTGGTTATTATGTTAATGTGCCACGCATGTCTTTGTGCTGAAAGTATTGTGTTTAGACTCCCTGGGTCTCATGCTGCAAGAAAAAAGGTTATAAAAAGGAGGCGCAGGGAGACCCAGTCAGAGTATTTCCTGTACTTGATGTTGGAAGAAGAATAAAGTTCATGTGTTGTCCAGTTTGCTGTCTCGTCTGCTT
Organism: Pholidichthys leucotaenia; assembly: GCA_020510985.1. Lineage (NCBI taxonomy): Eukaryota > Metazoa > Chordata > Actinopteri > Cichliformes > Pholidichthyidae > Pholidichthys > Pholidichthys leucotaenia. Next base: position 83,846,822 of record CM035840.1, on the reverse strand, counting down.
TCTTCTTCCACATTGGTGACTCCAAGATGTGCCATGGAGAGCGAGCCGAGCACTGCCCCGGAAACCACCCAGAGGGAGAGCACCAGCACCGCGTGCGCTGTCACAGTCAAAATCCCAGACTTTTGGCTTCACAACCCGACTACATGGTTCTTGCATGTAGAAGCCCAGTTCTCACTCCACGGGATCACAGTGGGTGACACGAAATATTACCATGTGGTTGCTACCCTGGATGTGCGCGCCACGCAGCAGGTAATGAGCCTGCTCCAGGAGCTGCCGGCCCAAGTGAAATATGAAACGCTCCTCTTGAGCGCTTCATATTTACCATTTATTACCACTTTTGTCAGATTCAAGTTATTTCTGTGACCATTGTGGGTTTTTCTTTCATTAACAGAGGGGTACCAACAATTTTGTCCACGTCTGTATATATATATTACTGCTAATCTGCTAACACACATAACAGCACATAGATACTTACATACACATATCACACATATCATTTTGTAATTGTTCATCATTACTGACTTCACTTTTCTTTATTATGACTTTGTTTGATTATTGATTTCTTTTACTGAACAAAAGGCTTTATTGTTCCATGCTCCCCAGGAAATGAAACACTCAAATGGTGCTCGGGGTGGGGGTGGGGGGAGCGAGGTCAATGGCCAATTTTCTTCATTGAAAAAGCAAGTTAGTGTGGTCTATATTAATCATATATTCCATAACCTACATATGTTGAAGCATGTGGAAATGTTTAGTAATTACATATGTAAAGCAACTTCACACCTCTGAAAGGACAAAGGCTCTCAACCGCCGAGTGAAGAACAAAGACGTTCCCAGACACTGCGGGGGAGACCAGAGGAGCCACCCTCACCCCCTAAGGCGAGGAGAGGAAATACCAAGACAATGGGGGGATTAAGATAATGAGGGATGTCAGCCTTTGTTATGCATGTCTTTTGTTATGTGCAAGTATAAAGCCAGTGAGCCGGAGACATTCGGTCTCTTTTATCCTTCTGCCACTCTGCACTAGATGAGACTTGTTAGGAGAGCTGATTATTAAACTTTGGTTTATATATCAAATCGCCTCATCATTTCAAGCTCTTCTACACTGGTGACCCCTGACGCGAGTATGGTCCTGAGGCATACCCCCGCAATCGACTCATCCATGGCGACCCAGGCAGACGCCAGCGACCATGCAGACGGGGGAACAGATGGACGACTGTCCCCCTCGGCAGAAGAGACTGAGAGGGCTCAACCGAGCACCAGCACCGCTGTGAGAGCCGAAGCAAGGCACTCTCACCCGGCGGACACAGCAGTGATGGTATACATGAATGCCGTCGCTGTCAAGCTGCCAGACTTCTGGCAAGAAGACCCCGCCTCGTGGTTTCAGCAAGCTGAAGCCCAGTTTACACTGGCGGGCATCACGGCTGACGATACCAAATTCTACCATATCGTCTCCAAACTCGACGCCGCCACTTCGAAGTGTGTGCGGAGCATGATCCGGCGGCCACCGGCCCAAGACAAATATGAGACGCTCAAAGCAACCATCGTGGCGAATTACGTCCCATCAGCGGAAGAGAGAGCTGAGAAGATCCTGGCGGTCTACGGCCACAGAGGGTGCAAACCTAAGGCCCTCATGGAGGATTTGCTACAGCTTAAAGAAGAGGACAATGACAACTTCCTCTTCCAGTTTATATTCCTCAGCACGCTGCCGCCACACATGAGAGGGACACTCGCCAACATGAAATGCAACAACCACAAAGACTTCCGCGCACTGGCCAATGAAGCTCATCGGCTCGTCAACACCTGCAAGGAGCTGACACCCACAGCAGCATCCGCAGACCTCAACGCTGATGCCCGGAACCACGAGGAGCCACAACCCACTGAGCAGACCCAGCCCACGGTGACAGCGACACGGCCAAAACGTAACGGACAGAGCGACGTCTGTTATTATCACCACCGCTTCACCGAGAAGGCCCGCAAATGCGTTCCCCCCTGCAAATTTGCGATTTCGGGAAACGCCAAAGCCGAGAGCCGTTAACGGCAGTGGTTCTCGGCGAGAAGAATAAGCTGTTGTACGTGACGGATGGACACACCGGCAAGCAGTTCCTCATCGACACAGGAGCTCAGCTGAGTTTCGTCACGCCCTCCCACGCAGATCGAGCCATGGGCACCCGGGGCAACGGAGCCGTGGCAACCAACGGCTCTAACATCGACACGTTCGGCGAAAAGAGCCTGCACCTCCTCATCCACGGCCGCAACTACAGATGGACATTTGTTGTAGCAGCGGTGAGTTTTAACTTGTTAGGCGCAGATTTTTTGTGTGCACATGGGTTATTAGTGGATCTAGCAAACAGGCGCTTGGTTAATGCACTGTCCTTTGCTTCTATTCCATGCTCAGCTCGAGTTTCTCCATCACCTGTGCAGGCTAACATCACCACGGCAGGAGGTAAGTTTGAGCAACTCCTCACCCAATTTCCAGCACTCACAATTCCCAAATTCTCAGCCACTGTGGCTAAACACGGGGTTGAACACTTTATTCCCACAACGGGCCCACCCGTATTTGCCAAAGCTCGCCACTTAGACGCGGCCAAGCTCAACATAGCACGGGACGAGTTTACGACCCTTGAAAAATTGGGCATTGTTAGACGCTCGAAGAGCCCTTGGGCCTCACCACTTCACATGGTTCCGAAATCCAACGGTTCTTGGAGACCATGCGGAGATTACCGCAGATTAAACAACGCTACAGCGCATGACCGCTACCCAACTCCTCACATTCAAGATTTTTCACTACATCTGGCGGGTGCGCGCATTTTTTCAAAAATAGACTTAGTCCGCGGTTATCACCAAGTCCCAGTCCGAGCAGAGGACATTCCTAAAACAGTGGTAATAACCCCTTTCGGCCTTTTTGAATTTCTGCGAATGCCTTTCGGCCTCAAAGGCGCTGCTCAAACTTTTCAACGAATGATGGACGCGGTCTTACGCAACCTTCCTTTTGTCTTCGTCTACCTCGACGACATGCTGGTAGCCAGCTCGTCTGAGGAAGAACATGAGCAGCACCTCATTACGGTTTTTCAGAGGCTAGAAGAGCACAGGCTAATAATCAATCCAGCCAAATGCAAATTCGGCGTGTCACAAATTGATTTTTTAGGACACAAAGTCTCTCCGAAGGGGGCAGTTCCACTTCCAGACAAAGTTCACGCGATAGAAAGTTTCCCACGGCCACAGACGGTCAAATCGCTACAGGAATTTTTAGGGATGGTTAATTTTTACAACCGCTTCCTCCCCCACGCAGCTCAGCTCATGCAGCCCCTATATGACGTGCTCAGAAAAAAGAAAGCTTCCAACGCGGTCGAATGGACCCCGGAGCGCGAACGCGCCTTCGCGGAAGTAAAAAGCGCCCTAGCTAACGCCACATTGTTAGTTCACCCAGATCCCTTGGCCCGCATCGCACTAACCACAAACGCTTCGGACCTGGCTATAGGGGCAGTTGTAGAACAACATGTCAGTGGGGTCTGGCAACCTTTAGCATTCTTTAGCAAATCGCTAAACCAAACTGAGCGTAAATACAGCACTTTTGACAGGGAGCTGCTAGCGCTTCATTTATCCATCCGCCACTTCCAGTTCTGGTTAGAAGGGCGGAGTTTCACGGCTTTTGTAGACCATAAACCGCTCACCTTTGCTATGGCTAAAATTTCAGAACCATGGTCAGGCAGGCAACAAAGACAGCTAGCTGCGATTTCAGAGTTCACCACAGACATTCGACACGTGGCAGGCAAACTTAACGTGGTAGCAGACTGTCTCTCTCGCGCTGTGACACCACCAGAGCGCGAGGAGACAGATTATACTGCCTCAGCAGCAGAACTCTTCACTAACGCAGACACATACGCAGCACCTATCCATGCAGGGATAGATTATGCAGCCATGGCAGAGGAACAAAGCGGTGACGCGGACGTGCGCGCACTCTTGTCTGGACCAACAGGGTTAAGGCTGGAGAAAAAGGGTTTACGCGACGGCGTGCCCCCCCTAATATGTGATGTTTCAACCAGCCGACCTCGCCCGTTAGTACCAGCTACATGGCGCCGCCGTATTTTCGACGCAATTCACTCCCTCGCGCACCCAGGTGTGCGCGCCTCGGTTAAAATGGTCGCCGAAAAGTTTGTGTGGCCAGGCCTGCGCAAAAACGTAAAAGAATGGGCAAAAACTTGCATTTCTTTTCAACGCGCCAAAATACACAGATACACAAAAGCCCCTCTGGAGCCTTTTCCAATCCCTGCTAGAAGGTTTGACCACGTTCATGTCGACCTCGTGGGGCCACTACCTTCCTCCCAAGGTTTCACACACCTGTTAACAATGATAGACCACACCACGCGCTGGCCAGAGGCAGTCCCTCTAGCGGCAACCACAGCGGAGGAAGTCACTCGCGTTTTTTTGACAAACTGGGTAGCACGTTTCGGCGTCCCATCGGACATCACGTCCGATAGGGGGCCTCAATTTGTCTCAGAGCTTTGGTCAGCCATGTCCAACAGCTTAGGGGCAACAATTCATCGCACCACCGCTTATCACCCTCAGGCTAATGGGTTATGCGAGTGTTTTCACAGGTCTTTAAAGGGTGCCCTCAGAGCCTCACTAACAGATACAAATTGGGTAAATAAACTTCCCTGGGTTTTATTGGGGTTGCGTGCTGCGCCTAAAGAGGATCTAGACACCTCTCCTGCAGAATTAGTTTTCGCACAACCTCTCAGGCTTCCAGGTGAATTTTTACCAGAGAACCCAGAGCCAGGGCACCTTCCAGTCCCAAGGTTTTTAGGCAGCAACGGACCGGACTCTCTCCCCGGTCCAGCTCATCACTCCTTCCCACGGGTTTTTGTCCCTCAAGCTTTAAAAAACGCTGAGTTCGTTTTTGTTAGGCATGAAGCTTTAAAACCAACTTTCCGCCCAGCATACGATGGGCCATTCAGAGTGCTGGAACATGGTGATAAACACTTTGTGCTTGATTTTGGGGATAGAAAAGAAACAGTCAGCATTGACAGACTTAAGCCTGCCTTCTTGTTGAAAGACGAGCCTGCACAGTTGGCGAGAGCACCTCGGCGGGGTAGACCCCCCAAGAGAAAAGACTCAGGGAACAATTAACCACTCTCCTTCCCACACTGCAGATTCCTCACAAGAAGGTCCCAGCAGGACGCCTAAACCAACCTACAGCAGTTTTGGGAGAAGATTAAAACCCAGACAGCACAGGGACTGATGCAAACCACTCCACAATTGTTCACTAATTGTGCTGCAACAGTTTAGGACTGACTTATGATTTTACTATGCTGTTATGATTACCACTGAACTCTCTTAGGAGCATGGCTGCTGGAAAGTTTCTTCTGTGGCAAGAGATGTAACACTTAGTATGTCATAGTAATTATCTTAGACTGTGAACCTTTCTATTGTCTTTTCTTAGTTGTTTGGGGGGCCTGTGGTCTATATTAATCATATATTCCATAACCTACATATGTTGAAGCATGTGGAAATGTTTAGTAATTACATATGTAAAGCAACTTCACACCTCTGAAAGGACAAAGGCTCTCAACCGCCGAGTGAAGAACAAAGACGTTCCCAGACACTGCGGGGGAGACCGGAGGAGCCACCCTCACCCCCTAAGGCGAGGAGAGGAAATACCAAAACAATGGGGGGATTAAGATAATGAGGGATGTCAGCCTTTGTTATGCATGTCTTTTGTTATGTGCAAGTATAAAGCCAGTGAGCCGGAGACATTCGGTCTCTTTTTTCCTTCTGCCACTCTGCACTAGATGAGACTTGTTAGGAGAGCTGATTATTAACCTTTGGTTTATATATCAAATCGCCTCATCATTTCAAGCTCTTCTACAGTTAGGATCTTTTGCAATAAAATGGTTCTTGCATAAAACACATCGGAACTTAGCGAGCTGTCCAGTGAGGTTTTAGAGGCCATAATGTTTCATCTCTGATGCTTTTTTAAGCATTGGGGGGGGGGGGAATAATTTCATATTCCTCTATATTTTTCTTTCATATTATATGTCTGATATATTTTTGGTGCATTTTATGAGCAGTTATTCTCTATGTGTGGCTTTCATGCCCCAGAGTCTGGCCGGATGTGCGTGTGAGTGCATATGAGTGCAGGTCAGCAGAGATGTGAATGATGACACAGGCTACACTGATAATCTCTCTTTTATGGACTTGCTCTGCTAGTTTCTCGTGTGACCAAGGAATGTGCTAAAACTCCCAATTCCTGGAGATTAGATTTATGGACACTTTGCCAGTCTCCAGATGTACCCCAAGGATGTTTCCTTCTTTGTTTATCTGTTCTGAGGGCTATAAAATACCAAGCTTGGAGTGAATGGTTAGAATGGTGCATGAACAACTCTGAGGGCTGTTCAATGTACTTTTTCTCCTGGCCAGAAATAAATCTGCTCACAACTCCAGAATCCGCCTATTGAATTTTTGACTCAGTCTCATTTAATTCAGTTTTATTCTATCATCCACCCAAAGTTGGGAGCCGGGGGAAGACGGAACAAAAGGACTGAGGGAGGAAGTGGCTCTGGGGTGGGGTGGGGGGTCTCAGACGCATTGGAAAGGACTCTCCGCACCCCGGAGAGTAGAGAGATGCAGGAGTCGAGAGAGGAAAAGAGGTGGTTTTTATGTTAATGTGCCACGCATGTCTTTGTGCTGAAAGTATTGTGTTTGGACTCCCTGGGTCTCATGCTGCAAGAATAAAGGTTATAAAAAGGAGGCACAGAGAGACCTAGTCAGACTATTTCCTGTACTTGATGTTGGAAGAAGAATAAAGTTAATGTGTTGTCCAGCTCGTCGCTGTGTTGTCTGCTTTCTTTTTCCACTACACACACACACACACACACACACACACACACACACACACACACATAATATATACTGTATGTATATATATATATATATATATATATATATATATATATACTGTATATACTGTATATGTTGCATGGCCAGTTGCAACATATACATGGCCAGTGCATGCAACTGGGCATGTCCTTCGGTTTTATTTGTAGAAAAAAATGACTTAAGATAGCCACCGGAGTGCGTCTTTAAAAGTTCTTTGGTAGGCATCAATTTGTTGTTTAATTTCAATCTACTTTTAGTGACATGGTGCAGTTTTATTCTAAAGTCTTTATTTAAAAAAAAGCTAGGTTTACTTACAGGTTTCTCGCTGAGATTTAAAGGGACATGTTGATGGAGTACGTGACGTTACTTTACGCTTCCGTTCATTGGTCTATCTTTGATTACGCCACTTTAATTGGCCAATCAGACCACAGACGTTGTTTCGCTGCGCATTTTGAAACGCTGGATAAACGAACGGACTAGACTAACCAGACTGGACTGGCGTGGAAAAACTTCTGGCGTTTTTAGAAAACGTTATAACACACAATTGTTGTAGTCAGTTGTGTGACGTGGCGACATGAGAGTGAGGTTTGTACTCGATATTTTATTTGTCTAACTGATGTATTCTGATGATAAACTTTCTGATTAGGGTTAGCCTCTTGAGTTAGCTACGAGCTAACGCTCACAGTTGCTGCTGCACATTCACGCAACGTTAACTTCTGTTGTGTGTGAAGCAAAACAGTTTTTTATTTAGATGTTACTTTTGACCTGATATAATTAAATGCTTAAAGTAATTTAACAATTCACGACTGGCATCTATGAGCTTACTGACAGTGATGAAAGGCGTGGCTTTTTTTCGTTTAGTCTGTGCGTTTAACATTAGCCGCTGCTAAAATCGTATATTCAGTATATAAATTCCATTGCAAAGCCATAGCTCATAAGCTCCGTAAAGCCACTACAAAAAAGGCCATTATTTGTTGGTCTCAATTTTTATGACTGAAAAGTAGGTCTGTTAGTAGTGATACATTTTCTTAACCTCATGTCTTTATGGTAACTTCGTATTGTAGCTTTGCATTTTCAGTAACGGTACATGTTTTGTAGCATTTATGAAAACAAAAAACAAACTAATTACAGTATCGCAGCTGTATGTTAAAGCCAAAAACGGAATAAGCATGCACACGTGGGGGAAGGGGGGGTGCACGTTTATGGAAAAAATACAAATTTATGATTACATTTTTTTTTTCATCTACAGCTTCCATTTTACAAGTTTAATCTCATTAATTTGTGACGTTTTCATATTTTTTTTCTTCTCACAAATTTGCAAGTTCAGTATTAACCCTTGTGTGGTGTTCACATTTTTGCTATTCAGCCAGTGCATTTTTGAGTGTACTTTTTGAATTAAAAGTGCAACTCTATTTTTTTTTTTTTTTTATAAAATGTAATTTTAAAAAAGGAAATTAATTATAATCGAGATATGAGTGGAGAACAATAAACAAATGTGCAAATGAAGCAAGATTTTTCATAACTATTGATTTTTATTTATTTGAAATTCTTGAGAAATTTGATCCATTCAAGTCAGTTTACACAACACAAACTGAACACATACAGTAACCATGTCAGTTCAGACAACACATCATCCCCACTGAACACATACCCACACACTTTGTAGTGCTTATTCTGTTGCTGCTGGCTGCAACCTAGAATAATGAAAAGATCAGGAATTTTTCCATGAAAGCCATGGATATCAAACATGCTGCAACAGCATCACGCCCTTACTTCAGGCTCTGCAGATGGTGGTTCTGTAGGTGAAGTAGATGGGGCACCAACATTCTCCTTCTGAATCCTCATGATGGCTGCAGAGGCTGGGGTTCTTGGAACATGTGGTGGCCAAGTTGATGGAGTACCTGCCCCACAACTAGGAGGTTGGGGGTTCAAGTCCCGGCCGGGTCATACCAGAGACCACTTAAAAATGATACTTCCCGCCTTCTAGCTTAGGTAAGGAGAAGTTGTTTGTGGCGGCGCCTTGCATGGCAGCGACCCCTCTGATTCTACATGTGATTTAACATTGTAGATAGGAGAAACGTAATTTTGTTCTACTGTACGTGATTGGCTGCATGGACTGACAACAGAGATGGCTGCTTCTTCTTCTCTGGATTTCCCAGTTCTTCAGAAAGAGGGATCTCCTCTGGAGCTTCCCTCTGTTCCATTCTGGGTCCATTGCCATCCACATGACAAAGGCATTGTAAGCTGAGATGTCCAGTATGTCACAGAATATCACCAGTGACCAGAGTAGGGTCCTCCTTTTGCAGCTATAGGCAGTCACCAGCTTGTCCATGTTGTCCAGCTGGCCTTTTGTGGCATTATAATCCATGATGATCTCTGGTTTTGGTGCTCCTGGCTACAGATTCTGCCATCCCTCATTTCTTGGCCAAGAAGATTATTCAATTTCACCATTTTTTTTTTGACATCCATGTTTCTTCACGGGCGGCGTGGTGGCAGAGTGGTTAGCACTGCGGCAGCACAGCAACTCACCCTTGGCCGGGGGATCCTGGGTTCGATCCCAGCCCCCGACCAACAGTGATCTGTGTGGAGTTTGCATGTTCTCCCCGTGTCTGCGTGGGTTTACTCTGGGATTTCTCCGGTTTCCTCCCACATGCCGAAAAACATGCAAGTTAGGTTAATTGGCATCAAAACTAGGGATTCTTAAATTGTCGTTAGGTATGACTGTGAGAGTGAATGGTTGTCTGTCTCTCTGTGTTGGCCCTGCGATGGACTGGCGATCTGTCCAGGGTGGACCCTGCCTCTCGCCCAAAGATGCTGGGATAGGCTCCAGCCCCCCCCCCCCCCCCCCCCGCGACCCAAAAAGGATTAAGTGGAAGAAGATGAATGAATGTTTCTTCACTTGCTTGCTGCTGACGGGATTGTTCTGGTCCTGGAGCCGACTGCTGATGGGCTGGTCCTGTGGGTCATCTTTGTTTTGGAACTAGCTGATGTTGAATCTCATCTTCTTTTTCAAAGTTACCGTCAGACTGAATTTTCAGAAATGTAACCCACGCATTCTGAAACCTCTTTATTTACATCATCAACAAAAGCTTTTCTCTCTTCCAAAATCAACTGCAATGCCCTCTGAGCAGAGAATCTTTTGGCCATCTTGATCAGTTGTGATAAGGAACCACACTGGCAAAGCTATATTTGTGTCCCACTCCCAATTTGCAGCTGGGACGGAGTATGAAAAAAGAAAGTTTGGTTCCTGCAAGACAGAGGGTAAAATGTGTGGGAATGTGAGAGCAAACGGTGTTGGTGCTTGAATTTTGCAACCTTGTGCAGGAGTGGCGGGGATAGAAACGCAAAACTCACATTTACACTCACTCACTCACCCACCCACCAGGCCCAGACAGGAGGACAGAGTTGAAGGTACAGGACCTACAATTTCCACACTTTCATTAGCCCTGGGTCCAGTGGACCCGAACATCCTGTATGTAATATAAATGTGTGTGTGTGTGTGTGTGTGTGTGTGTGTGTGTGTGTGTGTGTGTGGTGAGGGGGGGCAGTGTAGTCATTGAAAATGTGTTCTGATGTATGTTCTTCACAGAAAATGAGCCAAGGCCAATGAGTCTGGATTTGGAAAAATAATTGTATATTTTTTCTTTTGATTAAAAAATGAAAACAAGTCCCACAGACTTGAACACTATACAAGGGTTAATGTCTAACATTTTTCTTGTAATTGAGAACGTTTTAACCCTATCCTGTTTTGCATTTATTGTATTCTACTATAATTTTTCTCCTGAATAAGATTACAAACTTGGTGTAAAACAAATTCATTGAGGTGCTTATTGTTTGCCAAAGCCCAAAAAAAGGTTCACATGCTGAGCTCATTTGAGTTCTATTTTAGAACCAGAACACAACTGTGAGTACTTGTTTTTCTTTCAGTGAAGTCCATGCAGCAGAATCTGTTGCTTATCTCAATAGAGCGCTGGTCAAATTGAAGGACATTTGGGATGAAATAGGTATCCCTGAAGAACAGCGCCTTCAGAGAACCAATGATGTGCACAAACACATTAAGGTAAGTACTCCATCAATAAAAGATGATGGGTATTGCTCTTACAGAAGCAACTTAAAATATTTTCCTTTATCTCCTGTAGGGTCTTCTAGACCTCATGATTGCAGAAGAAGAGGAGCTCAAGAAGCGATTACTTAAGAATATAGAGATAAATCGGAAGGAACTGAATAAACTGTGCAATGAACTTCAGTTACCCCTCTTTGAGGTACAGTCACACTTATAATATGGTTGTTTCTTTATTTAATCAATTTGAAGCTTACTATTTTCTTTTGTCAGGAGGAGGATAGCTGCTCGATGCTGCAGATGGAGAAAAACAGCCGAACACGTCTTGAGGTGATGATGGAGCACAAGAAACAAAGGATGGAAGAACTGACAGATCTCACAGCCAAAGACCGTGAGCTGTGTGACCTCATGTGCACCACCCCCTTTTGCATTGACAAGGAGTCTGTCCCATCACTGAAGCAGCTGGAGATGTATCGAGCTTATATTGAGGATTTGACCAAAGAAAAGGTATTTCTGGCTTTCTGCCGTTTGCAGTCTTTCATGTTTTCATTTTATGTGAACTCAAGTCATCTTTTCAGGAGTGTCGCCATGATGAGTTTGTGAGCATCAAAAAGGAGATTATTGTATGCATGGACGATTTGGAGCGGCAGCCAGAGACCAGTTTTGAGATGGATGTGATGTGTGAGGACGAGGAGGCCTTTTGTCTGTCAAATGACAACATTGCTGCTCTTAAACTACTTCTCACTCAAGTTAGTTTGGGATTTTTAGTTTTGCTCGTCTGATTTGAGTGAATGATGTTTAATAACACACTTGGTGTTACTTCCTTTTAGTTACAAGAGCGTAAGGTGGAAAATGAACTCCGCTGTTCAGGTTACTGCACTAAGATCCAGGCACTGTGGGAGAGGCTTCAGATACCGCAAGAGGAAAGGGAAGCCATGTCAGAGCACATGGGCCATACAAAGAAGAGGAACATTGAGGCAGTAAGAAATTATTTAAAATAGTTTGAGCAAATACAATTGATCTCCCCAAAGCAAGCCTTGCTAATAATGTGTGATCTGTTTCTAGCTTCAAGCTGAAGTTGAGCGTCTAGAAGTGCTTAAAATGCAAAGCATACAGAGTGTCACTGAGGCTGTCCGAGCTGAGATCGCTTTGTTGTGGGGAAAATGCTTCTATAGCCCTGAACAGCAGCAAGCTTTTACACCATATCATGATGGTAAATGGCTGTTTTAAAATGAAATAACCTTGCTGACAAAGAATGTTAAGTTCACACTGAAGGTGTCAATCCATGTGTATCTTCATAGAGGATTTCACAGAAGAGCTTCTTGAAATGCATGAGGCTGAGGTCACAAGCTTGAAGAAATATTACGAGGGCCACAAGGAACTCTTTGAGGGAGTCTGTAAATGGGAGGACAACTGGACCTTGTACTTGGAACTCGATGTGAGTATTGACCTCCTTGCCCTAGAAGTTTTTGTTTTAGGTCTGGTGGCAATGGCTAATAGAGACTATATGCAAACATGTACCAACTTTTTAGTTGTTTAGTTATGAATGCAAGGTTGCTGGTTGATTATTTCCGTGTAAACACAACAAGGGGAGTCACAAGGTGAGAATGAATGACTCAAAACTCTTCTTATTGTGAACAAAGTGTGTATGGGTGGTTGCTACACTTGAATCATCCTCTTTGGCCTGTTGTTGACCGGGTGAGGGTGTCCATCAGGTCTGTACAGTGGTAGGGGAAATGCTGCTAATGTAGCCATTTTTAGTGTAGATGCTTTTAAAACTGCTGGTCTTGATTTGACAATATGTCCGTCTGTGCTTCCAATATCAGAAAAAGGCCAATGACCCCTCAAGGTTCAACAACAGAGGAGGAAATCTTCTAAAAGAAGAGAAGCAGAGGGCTGAGCTCCAGAAAAGCTTACCAAAGGTATGGATCTGCTAAAGACTTTTCTTCAGTGTTTAAATGTTTTGCTTGCAATGTCTGTCAACATGAAAAGTTGTTGCAATGAAAACAGCATATTGATGGTGTATTGCCACATTTGGCCTACAGATGGGGACAATAAGAATGTCTCAGTATGTAGTTTATAGGCATAATTTGATCCTGACAAAGGCCTTTTACAAACAGGGCTGAGATGTAGTATGGAAATCTGTGGTAAATGCTAAATTCGTTAGTTTCCGCATGATCACAATAGAGATGTGCATGTTTTCAGCTGGAGAAGAGTCTGAAGGCCCAGATTGATGCTTGGGAGCAGGAGCACAGCAAGGATTTTCTGGTGAATGGACAGAAATTTCTGGAGTATGTGCAGGAGCAGTGGGATCAGCACCACACTGAGAAGGAAAAGGAGAAACTTGAACGGGTAGGTTATATAGTTCTTTTTTTAAAAAATAAGAAATAAGCAGACTTTCTTGCTACAACAATGTTAGTTACACCAGTGAAAATCTTTTTTTCTTGTTAACATGTCTAACATGTTTTTATGACTTGCAAGACCCATCAAGACCAAAATCACTCTTATGTGTCATGCCTGTGTTTTTCTGCTGTGAAAGTTCAGTTAAGCTCCTCCCCTTGGAAAAAAGCAAGTTTAGATGGCATGTTTTATGTCACTATAATGGGTGAACCAATCAGGATTAGGCTCTGGCTGTTCAAATTTATCAGTTTCCAGACTTCTTTGTGTTGTGGTCTTGGAGGAGAGGCAGTGTATCAGCATCCTCGTGGGTGGGCCTAAAGGCCTGATCAGAGTCCCTCCAAGGGGAAAACGTGTGCTTTCTGTAGACTGTTTGTGTACACAGCAATATTCAGAGTGGGTTTTTGAGCCACTGCAGCTGCCGCTCAGCAGCGGCATTTCATGCAGTGAAGATAATCTGCAGTTCACATGCCTGTAGAGTCGGCAGCAGCCAAAAGCCACCAAACTGATTTTAACAACTGCGATCCAAACACAAAAGAAGAGCAGTGATGGACATTTTTAGAAAATGGTGGAGGCGATGGAGGTATGTGAATACAATGACAATCAAGACAAACAGGAGCTTTTGCTGTTATTGTTGGCGGCAGAGGAAGAAAGCCGACAGGCAAATAGACAAACATATGTTCGACCCTACCCTCCAGTATGGTGGGAGTTTGCTGGCGCATGCATAGTTCAGTGCAGCCACTTGTGCTCTTGTATGTGCTCAGCCAGCACTCACCTGCTGCATAGGGTTTGCGCAGAAATGCATCCACTGCGCTCGCTCGTGTACCAGTGCGTTTTTGCCACTATGATTTAGGCTTAATTAGAACCTGGCATTTGAAGGAGGAGGGAAAAGAGCAAAAAATTTTCATATGCATATAAAACATTCATATTTCATTTAAAACGGGGGGCAGGGGGAGGTTGTGGAAAAAAGGGCGTAAGATACAATTTTAAATGTAGATTTGTTTTTAAGGGGATTTATATCCACTGCAGTGCATCTTTAATATTAGCATTATCTTGTTTGAATATAGCAAATGAAAAAAACAAAGCAGATACAAGAGGAAATGTTGTATGGAGCGACTAAAACACCTTCTAAAAGGCGGATTGGAGCAACTCCCACAGTAGGAAAAGTAAAGAAGGTAAGTTTTATTTATTTTTATTTAAACCTTTTTGATTGTAGCTGCAGTATAAATAATTGACTAGCTTCACTCTAATCCAACTTGGTCCTCTGTCTATTCAGTTCAATGGGACCTCGATCTTTTCCACTCCAACCAGTTTTATTAACTCAGGAGTGAGTGGGACCCTGTGCCAGTCGTCCGCCCAGAAACTACCACTATGTGCCATCAAGGTATTTGTTCATATGATCTTTTCTTTAATCGTTTTCAACAAGTAAAGATACAGAAGTAGGTCATGGTCACTTTACTATTGTGGTCAAATATATGTATCTGACATAAAAATTGATGGTAAATATACGTATGATGGGTTGTAATAGTACTTTGTAATTGGGTCATACAGTATCTGTCCTCTATTCTTCTAATTAATCTGCATTTTGGAAATTTGAAGAGCCTGTGGAGAGGGGGGAATAAACACAGTATCATTTCTGCTGGTTTTATTGTAGGTTCCCGGTCCACAAACTCCTGCCCTTGGAAGGACACCCCGTGCACTAGACCGAAACAACAAGGAAAATATCTCCCACCTTAACAGAAACATTCCAAGTGGCACACCACTCAGGTCTCAGGACACTCAAGAGCTCACCTTTAACGCTATTGCTGGCTCCTATTCGGAATTTGCGGTAAACCATGTTTTATGTTTAGTCACCCGACACGGAGTCCATTGAGGTGCAGCCTGAAAGCAACATTTCACATCTGTCATGAATCAAAGACAGAATATATCATTGTAAAGGCAGCACGAAGGGGTAAAATTAAGGCAGAATTTTGAAACTAAACTGCTTTGCTGCTTTAGACGCATTCATAAAGTCTGCCTAGTTTGTTTCACGAAAGTATTTAAGGATCTGTAAAGTAACCATGCTTTAAGAAAATCTTGCATACAGTGCTGTGAAAATATTAGCTCCTTATTTTTGCATATTTGTCAGACTTGAATGTTTCAGATCATCAGACAAATTTTAATACTGGTTAAAGATAACCCGAGTACTGTAAATACAAAATGCAGTTTTTAAATGATTTCAATATTGGGGAGCAAAACACTACCCAAACCTACCTGACCCGATGTGAAAAAAGTAATTGCCCCCTTAACCTAATAACTGGTTGTTCCCCTTGGCAGCAACAACTGCAATCAAGCATTTGTGATAACTGACAATGACTCTTTTACATCTCTTGAGGAATTTTGGCCCACTGTTGTTTGCAGAATTGTGTTAATTCAGCCACATTTGAGGGCTTGAGGTTGAACTGATGGTTGGACACTTCAGGATTTTCTGGTAGAGAGCAGAATTCATGGTTTCATCAATTACATCAAGTTGTCTTGGACATGAAGCAGCAAAATAGCCCCAGACCATCACAGTACCACCCCCATGTCTCACTGTTGGTATGATGTTCTTAATGAAATGCTGCTAGATTTAAGCCAGATGTAACCGGATGCACTCCTTCCAAGAAATTCAGCTTTTGTCTAATCAGTCCACAGAACATTTTACCAAAAGTTTTTGGGTTCATCAAGATGTTTTCTGGCAAATGTGAGCTGAGCCTTTTTGGTTTGTTTTTTTTTTTTTTTTTTGGTCAGCTGTGGTTTTTGCCTTGGGACTGTCCCATGGATGCCATTTTTGCCCAGTCTTTCTTTCATGGGCCAGTGTCCAAACTGAGGTAAGTGAGACCTACAGTTCTCAGAATCAGAATCAGAATCAGGTTTATTGCCATTGTTCATGTAGTACACAAACTAGGAATTTGTCTCGGTACAATGCTGCAACATTAAACATGATAAGATAAGAGAAATAAACTATACATGTAATAAAGTGTAGGATAAGATTAAGTGATACTGGTCAACAGTTAAAATATATATTAGCCAGCAGCAGATACTGTGGAGAACTATATAGTGCAGTCGGTAATGCAGGAAGAAAACAGTGATGATTGACATGAGTCTGGTTGAGCTGCTGTACATGGTGCACGAGAGTCACTTAGTGTTCAGCAGTCTAATGGCAGAGGGGAAGAAGCTGTTCATGTGACGGGAGGTTTTAGTCTGGATGGACCGAAGTCTTCTACCAGAGGGGAGGGGGGCAAACAGTACGTGACCAGGGTGTGAGGGATCGGCTATGATCCGGCCAGCACGCCTCCGGGTCCTGGAGATGTACAGATCCTGGAGAGATGGGAGCTTGCAGCCGATCACCTTCTCAGCAGTGCGCACGACGCGCTGCAGCCTTAGTCTGTCCCTGGCAGTGGCTCCTGCGTACCACACGGTTATGGAGGTGGTGAGGATGGACTCGATGATGGCTGTGTAGAACTGCACTAACATCTTGGTGGGTAGCTTGAGCTTCCTCAGCTGCCGCAGGAAGAACATCCTCTGCTGGGCTTTTTTGATGAGTGAGCTGATGGTCAGCTCCCATTTGAGGTCCCTGGTGATGGTAGTGCCTAGGAAGCGGAAGGAATCAGCAGTGGTGATGGGAGAGCCTGAGAGGGTGAGGGGGGGCAGAGGAGTAGTGACTTTCCTGAAGTCTACAATCATCTCCACTGTCTTCAGAGCGTTCAGCTGCAGGTTGTTATTGCTGCACCAGGACGCCAGCTGGGCCACCTCTCTCCTGTAGGCGGACTCGTCGCCGTTGGAGATGAGCCCGATGAGGGTGGTGTCGTCCGCAAACTTGATCAACTTGACAGACTGGTGGCTGGAGGTGCAGGAGTTGGTGTAAAGGGAGAAGAGTAGGGGGGAAAGTACACAGCCCTGGGGTGATCCGGTGCTGATGCTAGTATAGTCTGAGACAGTCTTTCCCAGCCGCACATGCTGCCTCCGGTCCGTCAGGAAGTCGATGATCCACCTGCAGAGGGAGTCAGGCACGTTGAGCAGGGACAGCTTGTCCCGGAGCAGAGCGGGGCGGATGGTGTTGAATGCGGAGCTGAAGTCCACAAACAGGATCCTGGCGTAGGTTCCCGGGGAGTCCAGGTGCTGCAGGATGGAGTGGAGGGCCAGGTTGACTGCATCGTCTACAGACCTGTTGGCTCGGTAGGCAAACTGCAGCGGGTCCAGGAGAGGGGTGGTGATGGACTTGAGGTGGGACAGGACCAGGCGCTCAAAGGACTTCATGACTACAGAGGTGAGCGCTACAGGTCTGTAGTCATTAAGTCCAGTGATCCGTGGCTTCTTGGGGACAGGGATGATGGTGGAGGATTTGAGGCAGGATGGCACGTGGCATAACTTAAGGGAGGTGTTAAAAATGTCTGTGAATACAGGAGCCAGCTGTTTCGCACAGAGTCTCAGGGTGGAGGGAGACACGCCGTCTGGGCCGGGGGCCTTGCGCGGGTTCAGTCTGGAGAACTGTTTGAGCACATCCTGCTCACTGATGATAAGGGGAGGGGGGGAGGAGGGGGGGGTGCCTTAAATGAAGTAGGGAATGTGGAGGCTGTGGAGCTGGAGGGAGGGGGGGAGTTGGACACAGATGACGAGGTGTCAAAACGGGCATAGTGTTGGGACAGTCTCTGACAAAGGGCTTTGTCATCCTGACCTTTAGGAGCCTGAGGTCGATAGTTGGTGATTTGCCTCAGTCCTCTCCACACGGAAGCCGAATCATTAGCAGTGAACTGCTGCTGGAGTCTCTCTGAGTACACAGATTTAGCCCTCTTCAGCTCTCTGTTAAACCGGTATTTAACCTCCCTGTAGCAGTCCCTGTCAGACTTTTTGTTTCTCATCTGTTCTTGAATTTCTTTAGATCGTGGCATAATGTGTTGCTTTTTGAAATCTTTTCGCCTACTTCACTTTGTTCGACAGGTTCTGTTTAAGTGATTTCTTGTTTCAACAGGTCTGGCAGTAATCAGGCTATTGAACTCAGCTTTCCAAAAATGTGGTAAATCATAGTTAATTTATGATGTAATGGGAGAAATTAGTTTTTCACATAGGTTCAGGAAGGTTTTGCTAGCTTTTTTCCCCCTGAATAAATTAATATTTTAAAAAGTGCATTTTGTATTTACTTATCTTTGTTGAATATTAAAATTTGTGTAATCTGAATCAGTGTGACAAATATGCAAAATATAAGAAATTAGGAAGGGGGCAAATACTTTCTCACAGCACTGTACTTAATTATACAGGTGGTATGATGTTCACCATTTATTTTAAACTGAAACATGGATAGAAATGGAAAAGCTGTAAAAATTTTAGTGGTGATACAAAACATAATATATCAGAATATTTAAGAGGACTTGATCAAGAAGAAATAATGGTAGCTTCAATCCTAAGCTGTAAATATATAAAAACATGGCAGAAACATACTAACATATTTCTTGGATATCCTCCACGTGAGGGATCAATCTGGACATCATGATGTAAACAAATGCTTTCCAAAAATGAATGCAGATGGTTTCATATCTAATAATCACATGCCCCATCGTGTTTGTGCATGCATTAACATGAACTCATTTGATAATGCATTAAGGCAGATTCATTTAGATTTTTTTTTTCCCTCTTACAGAGGGACCTCACCAAGGCTTCTAAATCGAATGTGAAGTCAGGACTGCTGAACTCTACCGTCAGTCATCAGTGAGGGTTTAAAGGAGTTGCTCCAAGCTCAGTCCTCCAGCTCAAATGTGGTTTGGTGTGAATTTCACATGGTGGACATGAGGAACTTCACTAAGAAATACTTCCAAAAAATGTAAATATTTCATGCTTTGTAAAAATTTCTTTATTCTGTTTCAGAATGACGTTGTCAGGGTGACTGCTGCAGCAGTTTTCTCTGCTGTTTATTGAAACTTGTGCCACAGCTGTTGACTTTTTAAGCCTTTGTTTTTTCTTTTAAGAGTTTGATCTTTTGCAGTTGCACTCTTCTTGTCTCTGTGCTGTGGCTATTACCTAATGCACCAATTGCATTTTTGCATTTCTTTTTAATATATCAAGTATTGGTTAATTTTAATTTTTGTTTTATCTGTAAATAAACAATTCAAAATTATTATTTTTTTCTGTCTCATCAGTTGAATGTGTTTTGTCATTGTCCCATATTGTGCAGGGATTATATTTATGTTCTAACATCCCCTACAGACTTTAGCTAATTTCAGTCAAACTTTAGTATTTTTTTTTTTTGGTGAAATTGCACCAAATAAGCTGGACTTAGACCTGTAAAAACAGGTGATCATGATTCAAACCATCTGGTGTGGTCCTTCAAGTGAGACGGCATATGGACTGAAAATGGGACCTAGAGCAGGACTCTGTGACCTTTGCCAACCGAAGAGCCATTTTGCCAGTCTCTGACAAAAATAGAAGTGACTGAGGGCCGCAACGGCTGTTTGACCTTTAAAATACAGATTATGCTGCCTATAGTTTTTTTAAAATATATACACAGCTCTGAATATTATGTGGCATTAATGAATTCATACTATTATTACAGTTTTCAATTATCAGCACATTCATAAATCTGAAAAATGATCTCCTTTCAGCAGTGATCACACGGCTTTAGTTCCTGATATTTTAATAAATTGGAGTTGAAAGTTTTATTTAGAAGAAGCTACTTCTCATCCTTTTTTGTTTCCTCATAATGCTTATTCAAATGTGTTAATATAAATCTGTATCCTTCACCTGTTATCTGGACTCTTCTTCTTTTAGATGAGGATCTGTACTTGTATAGCGCTTTTTCTAGTCTCAAAAGACCACTCAAAGCGCTTCACTAGTACTAAACTTCTATTCTAAGGGCCTATAGGAGACGGATATCTAGGGACAATTTAGAACAACCAATTAACCCAACATGCATGTCTTTGGATTGTGGGAGGAAACCGGAGCCCCCAGAGTAAACCCACGCAGCACAGGGAGAACATGCAAACTCCACACAGAAAGGTTCCTACCCCTTACCAGCCTGAGGATTCGAACCTGGAACCTTCTAGCTGTTAGGCAACAGTCCTAACCACTGCACCACCATGCTGCCCAGAGTAGATTTGACTGGCGGTTGGCAACCAGCTTACAGGTGCATCACCAACTTGACCATCATCACTCCACATCTTAGTACACCATCATCTTCGAGTTCTTACAAGGAGTTCCGAACAACTCTTTACGTGTGGGAAAAAAATTATCCATCCTTGGACTATTCAGCAAGTCTGCTTCCTGTTTGACAACTAGTGGATTGGTATGTCTGATATTCTTTATTTTGAAATAAAACAAGAATTCTAAATAACTTCAAAAATAATTTGGTGCAAATTAAGCCAATTAGAAATAATTACAGCAGAGTGGAAAAAATGTTTAAAAAAAAAATACCTTCTGCTGAGCTAAATGTTTTGGGTTTTTTTTATTTTTTTTAATGTGTGGCATTGATCAATGCCATTGTAGGCACTAACAAGGTGGCTGTTTTTCTCCTTGCTTGTGTTCTTGTGGAGAAATTCTTTCCACATAACCATACATGAACACAAATAAATCTGTCCACACAGAATTATTGGGCTCCTCTCCTTTGGAACCAGCTGCCAATCTGGGAGTAAGGCTTGATCTCCGTTTTTAAGAAGAGGGTTAAAACCTTCCTTTTTGACATAGCATACAGTTGGGATGGGATCAGGTGACCCTGAACCCTCCCTTAGTTATGCTGCTAATAGGTTTAGACAGCTGGGGGACCTCCCATGATGCACTGGGCTTCACTCCTTTCTTCATTCTCAATGAAATATTTTTGCTGGTCATTAACATCTGTTTGTTCTCTCCCATAGATTGAAGCCTTTGTGCTGTTTGCTCTCTACATGTCTGTTCTTTTCTTCTTCTTCTCTATCCCCTCACCCCCCAGCCAGTCGCAGCAGATGACTGCCCCTCCCTAAGCCTGGTTCTGCTGGAGGTTTCTTCCTGCTTAAAGGGAGTTTTTCCTCTCCACCGTCACCAAGTGCTTGCTCACAAGGGATCGCCTGACTGCTGGGGTCTTTCTGCAATTGTGGGGTTTTCCCCTATAGTTTGACAGTGCTATGAGATGACTGTTGTTGTGAAATGGTGCTATATAAATAAAGTTGAATTTAATTAAACTCTGTATTTTCCTCTGTGATTTTACTTTTTCTGGATCTGTCAGTGTCTTACTGAGAGTGGGGAGGATAAGCAAGAAGCTGCTGCTCTCCACATGCACTGCATAGAAACTGAGCATGTGAGTAGCTGTCAGATGTGACGCATGATTGACAACATAATAAATAATTTAAAAATACATATATCTTGCGTTCATGAAAGTATGTGTTTCCAGTGAGAAATGGTATCCAGTAAACAATTTGAAAATTAAAATGAATTTCATTAATTTCCTTGTTTTGAGATACAACTGCAGGGAGCCACAGCATGGGGGCTGAAGGGCCGCATGCGGCTCCGGAGCCGCTGGTTGCTGACCCCTGACCTAGAGCTATGAATTGCACACTTCAGTGACTATCAGAAATATTTCTGCCTAACAAATATGTTGCAGTTCAGGACGATTAAAGCATACAGTGCATCTGGAAAGTATTCACAGCACTTAACTTTTTCCACATTTTATGTTACAGCCTTATTTCAAAATGGATGAAATTCATTTTTTTTCCTCAAAATTCTACACACAACACCCCATAATGAAATCATGAAAAAAAGTTTTGAGATTTTTGTAAATTTATAAAAAAAAATAAACTAAAATCACATGTACACAAGTATTCACAGCCTTTGCCATGAAGCTCAAAATTGAGCTCAGGTGCATCCTGGTTTTCACTGATCATCCTTGAGATGTTTCTACAGCTTAGTTGGAGTCCACCTGTGTAAATTTTGTTGACTGGACATGATTTGGAAAGGCACAGGTTTTTGTGATGGGGAAAAAAATGAGACCAAGATAAGTCATTTCAAAACTTTTTCCACCATTAATGTGACCTATAATCTGTACAACTCAATTGAAAAACAAACTGACATCTTTTAGGGAAAAATAAAAAACTTAAAATAACCTGTTTGCATAAATATGCACACCCTGTTATAACTGGGGATGTGGCTGTGTTCAGAATTAATCACATTAAAACTCATGTTAAATGGGAGTCAGCACACACCTGCCATCATTTAAAGTGCCTCTGATATACCCCAAATAAAGTTCAGCTGTTCAAGTAGGCTATTCCTGACATTTTTGTAGTCACATCTTACAGCACAAGCCATGGTCTGCAGAGAGCTTCCAAAGCATCAGAGGGATCTCGTTGTTCAAAGGAATCAGTCAGGAGAAGAGTACAAAAGAATTTCCAAGGCATTAAATATATCATGGAACACAGTGAAAACGGTCATCATCAAGTGAAGAAAATATGGCACAACAGTGACATTACCAAGAACTGGACCTCTCTCCAAAATTGATGAAAAGACGAGAAGAAAATTGGTCAGGGAGGCTACCAACAGGCCGACAGCAACATTGAAGGAGCTGCAGAAATTTCTGGCAAGTACTGGCTGTTTAGTACGTGACAGCAATCTCCCGTCTAGGGTGGCAAGATGAAAGCCTTGTCTTATGACGAAAAACATCCAAGCCTGGCTACATTTTGCAAAAACACATTTGAAATCTCCCAAACGCATGTGGGAAAATGTGTTGTGGTCCAAAGAAACCAAAGTTGAACTTTTTGACCAAAATTCCAAAAGGTATATTTGGCGCAAATACAACACTGCTCATCACCAAAAGAACACCATACCTACAGTGAAGCACGGTGGTGGCAGCATCATGCTTTGGGGCTGTTTTTCTTCAGCTGGAACTGGGGCCTTCATCAAGGTGGAGGGAATTATCAACAGTTTCAAATACCAGTCAGTGTTAGCACAAAACCTTCAAGCTTCTGCTAGAAAACTGAAGCTGAAGAGGAACTTCATCTTTCAGCATGACAATGACCCAAAGCACACATCCAAATCATCAAAAGAATGGCTTCACCAGAAGAAGATTAAGGTTTTGGAATGGCCCAGCCTGAGTCCAGACCTGAATCCGATCGAACATCTGTGGAGCAATCTGAAGAGGGCTGTGCACAGCAGATGCCCTCCCAATCTGACAGATTTGGAGCATTTTTGCAAAGAAGAGTGGGCAAATATTGCCACATCAAGATGTGCCACGCTGATTGGTATGGCTGTCCTTTGTTGCTGAAGATGACTGTCTTGTGTTTGAGTTCAATTTCAATTCAATTCAACTTTATTTATATAGCGCCATTTCACAACAACAGTCATCTCATAGCACTATCAACTGTCGGGGGGACCCCCACAGTTGCAGAAAGACCCCAGCAATCAGGGTCGAGTTGAGGTCTATGCGAGCTGCCTGTGTGCAGAGCTCCTGCTAGCAGCTCCCAGCTACTCAAACCTGCTGCTGACACATTCACTCCATCGCCACAGGGCTTCCCCAATCTCAAACCACGACGCCTTGCACAGTTCCAAAGCCAGTTGGTGTTGTGCCTCCACCAGACTGCCTCTCTGGGCCTCAATGCAATGTGCTGCACAAGTGTGCAACATATATTGTTGATGAGGAGGTCGCCCCGCAGTAGCAGCTCACTTAATAGTTGATGCCATCCGTTTGTCTCGGTTGAGGCTAATCCGGATGCCATCTGGTGTTCACGCCATTGGCTCTGCAACAAGCTCTTCTGCCGCTTGCACCACCAGACATCCTGCTGCCGATGTCAGGACCTGTACCCCTAGGTAGGGAGGTAAGAGGGTACTATCACTTGCCCAAGGTGAACCCTCAGACTAGTGGAGGGAAGGAGTCGTCTTACTTCTCCATTCTAGACTGGCTCCAGAGCCAAGGTCTAGCCACTGTCCTGCCCACACTGATAGGCTCCTACCCAAAAAGACTGTGTTGTAATAAAAGCCAAAGGCGCTGCAACAAAGTATTAGTTTAAGGGTGTGCATATTTATGCAAACAGGTTATTGTAAGTTTTTCATTTTTCCCCTTAAAAGATTTCAGTTTGTTTTTCAATTGGGTTGTACAGGATATAGGTCACATTAATGGTGGAAAAAGTTTTGAAATGATTTATCTTAGTCTCATTTTTTTACATCACAAAAACTTGGTATTTGAACAGGGGTGTATAGACTTCTGATATCCACTGTATATAAGGGCCTGTGGCGACCCCCACAGCCTACGGGACAAGCAGAGCGCTCAGCTGGAGCAATTAGCAGAACAGTGAGATGTATGGACTGATATCAATAGGCAGCCTCTCTTTGTCTAATCCCGGCGCCAGTAATCCTGCTATTGATATGTGTGACTCTAATGCAGATGTCCATGCTTTACTGCTGTGCATGTATTGTCTGTAGCTGGGTATATAAGTCAACTGCATATCGCTTGTTCTCTCTCTCTTTTTTTGATCACTCGCATTGCTTGTTGCTGACTAGAGATGTAGGGCTTGCTCCAGCGCACTGCCACCGCGCTGGGCGAGGCTCGTGATGGAGGATGAATAAAACACCCTTTTAAACTTCAGTTCGCCGTGTCCGCCTGCACTTATTTTGTGCCTCCACAGGCCCACAGTTGACAGTGCATGTCAGAGCACAAACCAAGCATTAAGTCAAAGAATTTTTTTTTTTTTTAGATTTTTGCAAATTTATTAAAAATAAAAAACACATGTACATAAGTATTCACAGCCTTTGCCATGAAGCTCAAAATTGAGTTCAAGTGCATCCTGTTTCCACTGATCATCCTTAAGATGTTTCTACAGCTTAATTGGAGGCCACCTATGGTAAATTCAGTTGATTGGACATGATTTGGAAAGGCACACACTGTGGGCCTCAGGCCTCAGGTTATTTCACACCTTAGACAGAGACAATGAATACACATGGGAGAACAGTGGGAGTGGGGGTTGAATGAAGTGTGGTGTAGGTGTCCTGCTGTTATTAGGAAGTGCCTTGAATCTTGTGAAGTGTAACTTGATGTAGAGAGAGAAGGATGTTTAATGTGACCAGTCAGTCTGTTCTGTGCTCGTGATGTGACGAGTCATTCTGTTCAGTGCTCGTGAGATGTGAGTGTGCAATAAATCATTTGAAATGAATCTGCCTGTGATTTCACACACTCCACACTGGTGACCCAAGACGTATTATGGAACACGAGGCAAGATCCCCAGAGCCGGCCCGGTCAGGAAGCTACAGCGAGGCGGCAGCCATCCCACAGACAGCCCGGACTGGAACCTCCAGCCACGCGTGTGCTGTTGCAGTCAAGCTACCGGATTTCTGGCAGCACAACCCGCGCTCTTGGTTCCACCTCACCGAGGCCCAGTTCGCCCTCCGGGGAGTAACGGCAGATGACACCAGATTCTACCATGTGGTCGCAGCACTCGACGCCCGCACAGCTCAACAGGTAGCGAGCCTGCTCAATCAGCCACCAGCCAGCAACAGATACGAGGCGCTCAAGGCTGCGCTCATCCAGCGCTACACGCTCTTGGACTGTGAGAGAGCGGAGAGGCTCCTGACGCGGACCGAGCAAGGAGATGGTTCGGCCGTAGACCTGATGGAGAAGATGCTGGCGTTAAGGGGCACAGACGACGGGCACTTTCTGTTTGCCCACCTCTTCCTCCGGAACCTTCCGACAGTAGCGAGAGCGGTTCTGGCCAATTCGCCGCGGCTGGCCGCACGAGACTACCGTGCGCTAGCCCAGGAGGCAGACCGGATCATCATCACCACCAAGACGATCACAGTCAACGCGGCAGCAATGGAGCCCAGCGAGACGACCAGAGGAGGCGAGGAGCCACCGACGGTAGCAGCAGCGGGGGCCAAGGAGCGCCAGAGAGACACGCTCTGTTCCTACCACCGCCGCTTCGGAGAGAACGCATGCAGATGTGCGCCACCGTGCCAATTCCAGCGCTCGGGAAAACGCCAAGGCCGGGGGTCGGTAGCAGCAGCGACCCTCGGTGAAGAGAACAAGCTGCTCTACCTAACGGACGCACGCTCGGGGAGGCGTTTCCTCGTGGACACCAGAGCCCAGAAGAGCTTCATCCGGCCGACCTTCGCTGACCGGCTGGCAGGATCTAGCGGCCCCGGGATGTTGGCAGCAAACGGCTCGGATATTAAGACCTTTGGTGAGAGGACTCTGCTCTTATCTCTACACGGCCGTACATATGAGTGGACTTTTGTCATAGCAGCACTGAATTACCATATACTGGGGGCTGATTTTCTGTGTGCACATGGTTTACTGGTTGATGTTGCTAACAGGCACCTGGTTAATGCACTGTCCTTTGACTCTCTCCCCTGTATAGCTCGAGTGACCCAGCCAACAGCACAAGCCAACGTCACAGCTACAGGCAGTAAGTTCCACACACTGCTCACTCAGTTCCCAGCACTCACGGTCCCGACGTTTTCCGCGGCCATCGCTAAACACGGGGTGGAGCACTTTATCACCACCACCGGGCCGCCCGTTTTTGCAAGACCTCGGCGCTTGGACGCAGCTAAACTGACCATAGCGCGCGAGGAGTTCGCCAACCTGGAAAGGTTGGGCATCATCAGGCGCTCGAACAGCCACTACACATGGTCCCTAAGGCTGAGGGATCGTGGCGACCGTGCGGTGATTTCCGCAGGTTGAACAACGCCACGGCGCACGACTGCTACCCGATTCCCCACATACAGGATTTTTCCGTTCACCTCGTCAGGGCACGCATTTTTTCCAAAATAGACCTGGTCCGCGGTTACCACCAAGTCCCAGTGCGCGCTGAGGACGTACCCAAAACAGCGGTAATAACTCCGTTCGGTCTATTCGAGTTCCTGCGCATGCCATTCGGGTTAAAAGGAGCAGCACAGATGTTCCAGCGCATGATGGATGCAGTGCTGCACGATCTCCCGTTTGTGTTTGTCTACCTGGACGATATCCTGGTAGCCAGCGCGTCCGAAGACGAACACGAAACCCACCTCACGACGGTTTTCCGGAGGTTGGAGGAGCACAGGTTAATAATCAACCCGGTGAAATGCCAGTTCGGCGTAATGGAGATTGATTTTTTGGGGCACCACGTCTCTCCAGAAGGAGCGATCCCGCTGCCTGACAAACTGCGCGCCGTGGCGGATTTTCCCCGGCCTCAGACGGTCAGGGCGCTGCAGGAATTTTTGGGAATGGTGAACTTTTATAATCGTTTCCTTCCCCGCGCGGGGCAGTTCATGCAACCATTGTGCTCAAGAAACAGAAACCCGCGGATAGGGTCGAATGGACCCCGGAGCGAGAGCGGGCGTTCTCGGAAGTTAAAGCAGCTCTGGCAAACGCCGCACTGCTGGCACATCCAAACCCGACGGCCCGCATAGCGCTCACCACCGACGCTTCAGACGTGGCCATAGGGGCTGTCGTGGAGCAGCGCGTCGCCGGGGCTTGGCAGCCACTCGCCTTTTTCAGCAGAACTTTGCGCGACAGCGAACGTAAATACAGCGCGTTCGACAGAGAGTTGCTGGCTCTCCACCTGGCCATTCGCCACTTCCAGTTCTGGCTGGAAGGGCGCAGCTTCACCGCATTCGTGGACCACAAGCCGCTAACATTCGCGATGGCCAAGGTTTCAGAACCGTGGTCGGGCCGGCAGCAGAGACAGCTGGCCG
Organism: Pholidichthys leucotaenia; assembly: GCA_020510985.1. NCBI lineage: Eukaryota > Metazoa > Chordata > Actinopteri > Cichliformes > Pholidichthyidae > Pholidichthys > Pholidichthys leucotaenia. The sequence continues at coordinate 83,818,858 of CM035840.1, read as the reverse complement.
CGATCTCAACCCAGTGGCCCAACCAGAGCTCAGACTTGAATCCAACTGAACATCTCTGGAGAGATCTGAAAATGGCTGTGTACCGACACATCCCATCCAACCTGATGGAGCCTGAGAGGTGCTGCAAAGAAGAATGGGCAAAACTGCCCAAAGATAGGGGTGCCAAGCTTGTGGCATCATATTCAAAAAGACTTGAGGCTGTAATTGCTGCCAAAGGTGAATCAACAAAGTATTGAGCAAAGGCTGTGAATACTTATGTACATGTGATTTCTTAGATTTTTATGTTTAGTAAATTTGCAACAATCTCAAAAAAAAAACTTTTTTTCACATTGTCATTATGGGGTATTGTATGTAGAGTTTTGAGGAAAAAATGAATTTAATCCCTTTTGGAATAAGGCTGTAACGTAAGAAAATGTGGAAAAAGTGAAGTGCTGTGAATACTTTCTGGATGCACTGTACCACCTTCTGTGTTGTCTCAATATGCATCATCAGTGACATCAATGCATCATTTTGAAGTTCCATCTTCTTCCGCTTAATCCTTTTCGGGTCGCGGGGGGGCTGGAGCCTATCCCAGCATCTTTGGGCGAGAGGCAGGGTACACCCTGGACAGATCGCCAGTCCATCACAGGGCCAACACAGAGAGACAGACAACCATTCACTCTCACAGTCATACCTAAGGACAATTTAGAATCCCCAGTTTGATGCCAATTAACCTAACTTGCATGTTTTTGGCATGTGGGAGGAAACCGGAGAAATCCCGAAGTAAACCCATGCAGACACGGGGAGAACATGCAAACTCCACACAGATCACTGTTGGTTGGGGCTGGGATCGAACCCAGGATCTCCCGGCCAAGGGTGAGTTGCTGTGCTGCTGCAGTGCTAACCACTCCGCCACCGCGCTGCCCAGACGCAGTCCGGCAGCTCTAAAACCACGTCAAAAACAAATATGTATTGCCCAAAATAGTATATTGTGGCGTTTTACCCACAAAAAACTTTCATTGCTTGAGAATTGCTTGTAAAGATCTTTCACCTACTTAAGTATGCACGGCTCTATGAATATTCTAATTAGTGGCCTGCAGGGTTTGCATGTCATTGGTCGCCGCGACTCCCCGACCTGCAAGTGACTCCTGGTGGGTGGGCTGCTAGTCTGTTCACAATGCTTCCGGATGTTAAAGTTTCCAATATATCTTCAAAAGTAAAAAACGAAACATTTTTCTGAAAACGGTCGAGGTGAGAAATGAATGTGTAGCTGCAAAATATGTGTTTACTTTTTACTAACAACCAGTCCCCCGTCCGCCGGTGACTGAGCAGGGAGAGAAGAGGGGGGTAGGGATGCCAACTGTCCTGTTTTAGCCAGGACGTCCCATACATTGAGCTAAATGTGTTTGTCCCAAGCGGGATATGCGTTGTCCTGTATTCAAGGCTGCCTTAATGAACAGGCTTGGCTGGGCTGAAGCCCAGGGGCCTATGAAGAGCAGGGCCTATCATGAGCCAATGAAAAAGATCACATTGTTGTTAACTGGTCGAATTCTATGTCCATCACTTGATATTTATGTGTGGCTGCTGAATGGTCTAATTTACAAGTGCCTCACGTGGGTACCACGTAACGATAGCCTATCAGAGGAATTGTTTTGACATGTGACTATGCAAGCAAGTACCAGTGAGAGGTAAGAAATAATTAGCTCAGTCAAAATGTCCGGAGAAAGGTTTGAAAGTGGCGCTCATAAAATTATTGGGAGGAAAAGAGCTTAGGGAAAACGAATTGCTCAAAAAATCCCAAAGCATAAAGGATTTTCTAAGCTGGAGCATCAAGTGGAGGCGGAGCTGCTGCACGGAGGAGACAGGTGGGCGGTTAAAGCTCTCATCTGGAGGAGAAGGGTGAAGGGAGAAGAAAGGCCATGATTGCTTAAATCAGGCAGCTGTACATGGGACAGTGGACGCCGAACTTGGTAAAAAGTAGACTGGATCAAGCATGCATCCATAGAGTATGATGATGTTCATGAGCTGGACTAAAAGGACATAACAAAAGATTTTTCTTTGAAGAAGGCCAGAAGAAAAAACTTCTAAAAAGGTAAGACATGCTATTTGCTGTGCTATCCAGCCACCTGTGCAGATTTTCCATTGCTGCTGCTGTTGTGCTTGTTTGAATCAGGAATACTTCACTAATGTAATTTTATGCCAAAGGCAGTATCTGTCACACTAAAAATGGAAATCTCAGAAAGATAAAATATCCTAAATGTAGGCTTTATGCTTGTTTTTCTCTCTCAAGATAATTTTGACAAGACAAGAATTTCTTTTTGTTGTGCAGTTTTCTGTAAGATTTTACTTGTTTTACAAAAGCTTTTACTTGTTTTATGCAATTTAATCTTACTTTGTTGGTAGATGTTTTTTCTAATTTTAACTAGAATTATCTATTGCCAGAATTTTTTGGGGGGGCAGCGCGGTGGCGGAGTGATTAGCACTGCAGCAGCACAGCAACTCACCGCCGGGGGATCCTGGGTTCAATCCCAGCCCCTGACCAACAGTGATCTGTGTGGAGTTTGCATGTTCTCCCCATGTCTGCGTGGGTTTACTCCAGGATTTCTCCGGTTTTCTCCCACATGCCAAAAAAAACATGCAAGTTAGGTTAATTGGCATCAAACTGGGGATTCTAAATTGCCCTTAGGTATGACTGTGAGAGTGAATGGTTGTCTGTCTCTCTGTGTTGGCCCTGCGATGGATTGGCGATCTGTCCAGGGTGTACCCTGCCTCTCACCCAAAGATGCTGGAATAGGCTCCAGCCTCTCCGCGACCCTAAAAAAAGGATTAAGCGGAAGAAGATGGATGGACAGAATTTTTTTTTGTTTATTTTAAGTATAATTATCTGCCAACAGAGCAAGAAAATTTGACTTATCAAATTGCGTAAAACAAGTTAAAACTTTTGGAAACCATGTAAAATTTTGTTACACATAAACTGCACAGCAAGAATAAATATCCTGTCAGACAAAAAAACAAGCATAAATAGCCTTAATTTATTTCATTTTACTTATATTTGACTTTTTGCAGTTTAGTTGTGTTTTCTAGCTCAAAGTTGCATCAGACATGACATTGAATATCAATATTTTTTTAAGGTATCCACCTTATTTCTGAGGGCGCTGCTGTAGAAACAATTATGGGGGCAACTTCCGGTTTCAAATGAAGCAGTGTTAAATCAGTTAGGAAGGGTGGAGTAGTGGGACATTTAAAATAGCGTTTTTAAAAGTTTTTCAAATTCTTTTTAATGTATAGTCCACATACGTGTTTTGCAGTCAAGTGGCAGCTAATTTCAGCACTTGTAGTTTTTGTATTTTTAAATGTTTTGATGTAGTTCTGGTACTTGTTGCTGGTGTTCATGGTTGTGCCATAGACTGGATAAATGGAGGCTTCTTACCAGCAATGCGTAGATAATGCACTGAAAACTGAAACGGACTGGGTGTGATCTGTGGTACAAATGCAAGAGTGCCAGGTATGTTTTCACTTGTATGAATGTCACAGATCTGACGTTTATGCGTCATATATGTCACCAGATGCAAGGCTGCATGAAGTAAAATAAATTTAAAAAATAGTAACGTTTGCTTCCTAAGGCTTAACAATTTAAGAAAGATATCAAACAGTTTTTTGGGGGGGTTTGCATTCGTTGCACTGCCTTGGAATGATATGGACTTGATATTAGCAGCTTCACCATGCATTAATTTTTAAATTATCACAAAATACAGATCAATAAAATTTTGAACAACTGTCAGAAAATGTCTGTATGTGTTAAGTTAAATAACAAGCATTCATAGCATGACAGCAGCATGAGCATTTTAATTTCGGGGTAAAACAAGCAGCTGTCTGTATTTACCCTGACATTACAACACCCAAGCATGATATTGTGGTTCACTGTGGCTCTGACTAGATTCTACGTCTGCTCTAAGGTAAATTTGATTATGTCCAACATCTTTTAACAAAATGCGTTCGACTTTATTGCGGTGGAGACATTGATCTATGTCAGAGCTTTTGTTTACAGTGTTGGCATCTTAGCAGCGGAGCTAACTAACAGAGCTACTGTCTGCCAGGCCACTTTTTAAGGTCATCTTCTCATTCCTCCATAGCCGTGGCAAATGATGTGATTATATTACTGTTTTTGAGGTGCAAAAGGCCGTGTTCCCGCATTTTTGATGCCAGTCATTGTTTTTTAACAAGGAAAAGTGTCCCGGTTCAGTGACAGCCACATGTTCTAAACTAGTGCCGGAAGTTGCGCCCATAATTCACACAAGGCATCGTGGGGGCTAGGAATAAGGTGGAATATCAAGGTAAAAAAAAAAAAAAATCCCAGTATTATGACAACGCTAATGTCCACAACATTGTGGCACTGATCAGTAGTTAAAACACTCTGTCCCTTATTTGGCTGAGAAAGTTGGCAACCCTGGGGGGAAAGGGGGGGCGATGAATGTGGTTGCTCTCAGCTCACAGTATGGCGCCCAGTCCGCCGAAGAAGTGAGCTGAGAGCAGCTCCATATGAATGCGGTCTGGCACAGCCACATTCAAATTGGGTCCCCCCCCCACCACCGCTCTGCCTCTCTCCGTTCTCTCTCTGCTGCTACCCCAACCCGCTCTGCCTCATTCCTGCTGCTCCTCGGCTCCTCCCTCTTCCCCCGAGTATAAGCAGAAATGCTTACATAGTGGTCTGTCCAAACTCGCCCGTTTCAGGGGGGCGTTGCCAAGCTGGAAATTCACAGCGGAAAAAAACATACTTCAGACTGGTGAGATTTTGAGCTGTCCTGTAAATCACAAAAACATGTTACAGACATGTTAACAACAGAAAAACTTGATTTTTGCCGGACTGTCACTTTAAGTGGTAAATGCATTTAATATATAACAAACGATCACCAGGGTGAAGACAAACTCGCATAAGCTACCCTCCATTATTTGTCCCTGTTAGAGAAATCTGTCAACACAGGATCCATTTCCTGTATTCATACTTCTCCATTTATACTTCTCCATCTGAAAAAGTGACATATTTTGATAGGCTGACTCCTAATCTGATTGGATACAAAAGTTGTTTGAGTGTGCCACTGACAAGTAACAATCTGGGTACAGTTTTGCCAACTTACATATGTTCACATGACACCCCACATGCACACGCACACACTTTTAAGCATAAATCTGATCTAAAATCTGATCATTCAGAATTGATCCGAGTCTCCTTCATACATGGCCTTAGGCTGGATTCGTATATTTGATCATGCAACTTGAATGGGACGTCTTACCTCTGTGCACACATAGGGCGCTGATGACTCTGACAGCATTACTTCAGCATCCATGTTAGCAGCTGTTGCTGAAACAGCTTCCAGCACTGCCGTCCTCCTTCCTCCTGGACCTCATCACGTATGACTGACTTATTGCTTCCAGTCCTCTGAAGCAAAAATCCCAAACAAATCTGTACTGAAAATGCATCTATTTGCTCAGTTTTATGCAAATGAGTGGTTGAACAGTTCCCTTCACATGTTATTTGTGTGTGTGTGTGTGTGTGTGTGTGTGTGTGTGCTGCTTTAGAAAAGGCATTTATATTAAATCACTTTTTATTATGAATATAAACTATCGTAGCAAAAAATGGAATTGAATAATGTGGCTTTTAATATGATTGTAGCCTTAGAGAACTAAAGGTGGGGCTTATTAATTTATAACATAAAACCCCAGAAGTGCAATCTGCTTGTTTATGAGCTTAACCAAGTAAAAGTAGTGTGTATTTATTTGTGAATTAAGCATTTTAATATTTTGACAGTATACATGTGATTCAGTCCTACATTTTATCATGTTAAAACCTTAAAACATTTTTTTGTGTAATATGGGCACTTTATAGAATTTAACAAATGGCCAAAGCCTCAGTGGCATTGTACTTTTAGCTGATGCAAAATCTACTTGGACAAGCATGACAGCCCTGAATTTGTTCATCATTGGAGTATTAAGTTCTAGGAGCCTTGCTCTTGTCACTGTTGCTTTAAGCCCTCGTCATCGTACACCAAAAATTTAAAAAGGCCTGTCTAAGCCATGCGAGACATGAGCTCCTCAAGAGCCCTCTCACGGTGATTTTCGTGTACGAGCAATACTTCTTTGATTGCACTCTGCTGGAAGCCCATCTCATTAAACTGAGTCAGCAGGCGCAGGAACTCGGCAGCCTGAAACACAAGTTCAAGTGTTAGCAGTTTATACAAAGTTCACATAATTACTGGGGGATGTGGTGGAGTTTGTAGAAATAACCAGAGTCACCTTGCTCTCGCAGTTCTGAAACATCTCCAAAGCCTCCTCCACTTGGGCTTCATCATATCCCAGCTGACACAGGTGCTCACTGGTTACCAGGTATTTTAGGATCTGGTGATTAGAATTATGAAAATGGCAAACTGAAAACACTTATTTGTAAGTGTATCAATATTTTAGTACCGTATATGTAAAATGACTATTGCTTTACAGATCACTATTTTGGGTTAAATAAAAACTGAAGGGTGACTCACGGTTGACCTCTCATTGTAAATCAGGGAGGACCCCATGATAATTTCAGGTTCTTTGACTAGAGAAGCTTTTTATCATGAAATTCAAAATAACTCTCAGGTCCTCTTGTGAGCTCATCGTTCATCAGTCTGCTATGGGAAGTGTCATACTGAGCAATTTTTGGCCAAAAAATCTTAAGTCTAAAAAAGAAGTATAAATTGTTCTCTAAAACACTAGTAAGATTTCTCTAAAGTGTTTTTTTTTTTTGCATAAATTTGATTTTATTATATGCTTGCAACTTTTTTCACTTGTAAATTTAGCTTTTTATTAGTAAATTTGGGACTTGTATGTTAATTTACATCTTTTTTTTACAATTTGAACCAAAGGTGGCGTTATTAGTTTGTGACATCATAAAACCCAGGAAGTGCAATCTCCATTTTGCAAATTTTGAGTTGTTTTTTTTTTTTTCTTCTTAACTTCGCCATTGCTGGTCCCAAGCCCAGATGAGAAAGTAAGGAGGGTTGGGGCAGGGTTAGCAGCTCTGTCCCGAAAAAACCCACCATTACGAACACCAATCATATTAAGGCCGGGCCCTCACGGGCTCAGCAACAACCTCATCTTGGATCTAAGATCACCAGCTCCTGCTCATCAGACTCAGAGATTACTCGCTGCCTGCAGCTGTCTCAGTGCTTTCGACTGCCTCCAGAGAGTCTGGCAGAGTGGGAAGGTCCGCACGTCCACAAAGTTGCAAATCTTCAACACCTGTGTGGTCCCCGTCCTCCTTTACGGATCTGAGACCTGGACCCTCTCCACCACAACCACCCGTCACCTGGATACATTCCACCAGACCTGCCTCCGTAACATTCTCGGCATCCGATGGTTCCACCACAACACAATGAGGTCTACAGGAGGGCTGGCTGCCCCATCCCCATCTCCACTGTCATCAGAAGAGAGGGGGGCCAGGTTTTCATGATGGGATTCCGGCCAAGTAGGCCCTCTCTGCCAGCACTTATCCCCCCCCCCCCCCCCCCCACCAGGGCTGGCATCGTCCCTGAGGTCGGCCCAGACTGTCCTGGACGGCCCAGGTTGCAACGATAAGACCTCTGGCTGACCTCACTGCCTAGCCCAAGACCGCCCTTCCTTCAGACGATTGGCTGCAACGGTCACTTAAGTGGCCAGGCAAGGATTAAGTTAAGTAAGTTTTCTTCTTAAAATTGAACATCTTTTCTTGTAAATTTAAGACTCTTTCCATAAAGTTTTGAGTTATTTCTTGTAATTTTATGAATATTTCTTTTAAAAGTACATGGTGTATAATTTTAGGTAACCTAAATTTTGAAATTTAATGCAGCATAACATCTTTATTTTGTTTTCATTGTTATATAAACACTCTTCAGTAAAAGCTGTTCTAAAGCCTTATTCATGCAGCATTTCCCCTCTAGTCCGCTTTGGACGAGCCCGGCACGCACACGGCACTGTACATGCTCACCTTTTTCATCTACCTAGGCCAAGCAGTTGACGCATGCGCACAACCATCATTTGTAGTTTCACTCCCGCCCGATAGGTAGCGCCAATGCGCTGATGCACCAGGATTTTCACCAACGAAGAAATGCTGCTTGCTTTCTGCTGCTTGACTTCCCGGTTTTCATTCCTTTTCCACGAAGATGCTGCTGCTGCTGAAATATTTATGTATGATTCATGTATGTTTATTCACGTCTTCCACTTCCTCGTTGTCTTCTTCGTCTACTTTGTCTTAGTATGCTGTGCCAATATCACCACCTTGTGAATGGGACGTTCAGTCTTGCGCATGCGCTTTTTGATGCGTTTAGGTTGTGGGCAGGCGGCGCAGTCACAAAATTTGGGCTGCAAGTGGTCGTCTGCAGTCGAGCACTGTGGACACTAGCAGAGTGGAGACGATGACGTAAATTTTGTCACACGAGGTTTCCGGTTACACGTATGCGGACAGCAGAGGTGCAGCATGAATCCAGCTTTAGATTGAAGCTGAAGTCTGCTGCTTCTTCTTCTTCTTCTTCTTCTGGCTGCTCCCTTTAGGGGTCACCACAGCAGATCATCTGCCTCCCATCTCACCCTATCCCTTGCATCTTCCTCTGTAACATCAACCCTCTCCATGTCCTCCTTCACTACATCCATGAATCTTCTCTGTGGTCTTCCTCTTTTCCTCCTGCCTGGCAGCTCCATCTTCAACATCCTTTGTCCAGCATATCCACTATCCCTCCTCTGCACATGTCCAAACCATCTCAGCCTTGCCTCTCTTACTTTGTCTCCAAACTGCTCAACCTGAGCCGTCCCTCTGATATACTCATTTCTAATCTTGTCCCTCCTCATCACTCCCAATGAAAATCTTAGCATCTTCAACTCTGCCGCCTCCAGCTCCACCTTCTGTCTTTTTGTCAGTGCCACTGTCTCCAAACCATACATCATAGCAGGTCTCACTACTATCTTGTAAATCTTCCATTTCACTTTTGCTGCTACGTTTCTGTAACAAATCACCCCTGACACTTGTCTCCTGTTTCTTCTGAATAGTGTGATATACTGTATAATATATACCTCTTTGATCACTGGGAATATTTCCAGTGACCTCATTTTGCCAGAGCACCCACCATTGTTAACAACATATACATGATGGAAATAAAGCAAAATGAGCTGTCATCTATTATATCGATTAAAATGCTGATACTTCTTATGGAATATTATTACTCCAGAGGACTGCATACCTTCTCTGGACTCCTGTAGCCTGTCTTTTGCAGAGCCAGGATAGCGGTGCATAAAGGGTAGCCCTTCTCCGTGATGGTTTCAAGCAGCTCCCTCTCTTCCTGACTGAGTGCTGACAGGAGCTCTGCTGCAGAGTCAATAAAAACCCCATGAGAGCTGCCTGTTTTCAGGACCTGTTATAAAGGAAAAACAAATAAATGTGTGGGAGAATAGCTTCGATAGCCATCAGTATTTGGGTATGTAACAACAGAGATCCTGACCTTCCTGTGATTTTTGACAATAGGCCCTGCAGAGGAAGGTCTTTGCTGCTGTAGCCTGGGTGAGGGCACCCCAGCAGGTAGAGTGTTTTGGGAGTACTTTCTGCCCAAAGACCCCAGAGAGCAACGCCTCTTCTTGCTGCTCTTCTGGCCGTGAGGGAGGGGGCTGGCCTGGTCTGACCTGTGCTGCTCCACTGCCCGCAGAGGCTGTCTGCAGTCTGGGAGAGAAAAGGTGCTTCTGTGGCCCCTAGGGCTCTGAGGTGAATCAGGCTTGCAGTGGTGAGCTGAAGGAGCAAGGTGCATGTCTTTGACTCGAGAAACTGGGTCTCTGGCCACTGCGCTTCGAGGCCTTTCCCTGCTCTTGATGGGGTGAGGTGCATATTCAGTGGAAGACCCTTCGTTATTCTCATGATAACCATCCTCATCATCAGAGTCGGGTATGAGAAACGTGACTGTGCGACGGTGCAGCCAGTGGATGTCTGCAGAGCTCAGGCTGTGGCTGCGGGGCCGGGGGCTGAGGGCCCACAGATCGCTGCTCCTCAGACTGCCCCTGCGACCCTCCTGAGGGCTGCTGAACATCAGCCAGAAAGGTGGACAGGACGGAGCCTGACAGGTGGTCTGCTGCCCAGTTAAAATCCATCCCTCCAGGTTGAAGCCATACTGAAAATAATAGAATCATTTAAGTAATACAGCAAATGTTTAAAAACAGAAAAAAGCACAATGTTTAATGATGAAACTTTTATGGGAATTGGTTTCTTTTCTCTTTGTAACATTGTGAGTCTAAAATCAAATTGAAATTTGATCTCATAATCTGTCACCACAGATTTAAAAATAAAACCCAGAGACAATCAGCCAAATGTGATTTGAGGGATTTTCTGATTTAGCAAACATGCACATTATCCAGAAGCTGCTCGGTGCATTTCATTCATCAATTATTTTACCGTTTAACAATATGCTTTTAACACCAGAACAAGATGAAAAGATTACTATAGTGAAACTTTCCTTTAAAAAATGATACATGACTATTAGATTGATAATTTCTCATCAAAGTGTCCAAATATTAAGTATGGATATTATATGCTTATTGTATTTATATAGAGAAAATATTTTTTAACTCAAAGAATTGATGTGGTTGATTCCAGCAATACTCAAAACCCCACATTTTGCTGTGAAATTAAGTTCTATCAAAAACTGAGGTAAAAAAATAAATACTTAAGCTCTACATTCAAGAGTTGCATTGTAAAGTGTGTGAAGGTCAATAGATGGAAGACCTCAGTTTCCTTCATTATCTGATGGCAGTCTGGTACAGGTATGTCCGGCACTGTTGAAAGCTGCATTTCCTCCTCTAGCGGACCCAGTGGGGTCTGAAATGGGACATCCTCCAGAAAGTTCATCATTAAAATCCACCAACCAAAAAAACAAAGCAAAAAACCTGCATCAGGAGAAATAAAGAACTCCTGAATTTGCAGCTATATGCCAGGATATTCTTGTCGATATTTTTAATAAACTCCTACTTGTGTCAGGTGTTCTATTCCAGGATGACAATCCTCTAGAAGCTGGGCAGGTGTAAATGACCGACACAAACATCAGCGTACGTGATAAACCTCTTCACCGCTAAGCCTCTGACATCATCATCAGCGTTTGTTTACCAATAATATCTCAGGAGCCTCTTATTATCCAGTTTACATGATCCCACTAGAAATAAAATGGGTTTTCTATCACACACACACACAAACACTCACAGAAAAGTACATTTAGAAAAAAAAACTATTCATCTTTTACTGCTTGTCTGGGGGTCCAGCTCAGACTGCTGCCCAGTTCATATGATCCCTCCTGCAGGTGGCGAGTCCACTGGAGGGTGGACCCATGACGCAGGTTTTTTTTTCATAGACATCTCCTGGACCACTCTTGGTCTGACCTGTCACCTTCTTAAAAAAAATTCTGAGTAATTTATATGTTCTTATGGACATTTTATTAGTATGGCTAGCTGTTCCCATCATTGAAAGGCCACATTTACAGGGTACTATGGCTGCATTTTCCATGATAACTGGAAGAGGGATTTAGTAAATGCTGAGGTATCAGGAAACAAAGCACAGCACAACACCGAGTAGAGATTAGCGGATTACATAAAGGAGACATCCTACTGGTGCAGTACAACACTGGGATGTCCGTCAGTCATCATGGGTGCACGCAAGTTCAGAAAAGATTTAACATTCCCTAAAGAGATATACATTTTTATTTGTACATTTTTAAACAACCACAATAAATTTAAGTTTCACAAACTTTGGGAGGGAGGTTACAGGTTCTGTAACAGACCTCTGCAAACAGAAGAGCAATTATGATACTTTACTAAAGAGAAATTAAACTTTTAGCAGAGAGAGAACAGATCTAATTCAATCTAATTTTGTAGCACAAACAGCACTTTTTTTCTTCTTTTTTTTTAACAAGTGTAGCAGCATAGTTCAGTCAGAACATTTAGGAGGCTATGCTACAGATGTGTGTCGAGGCTTCATTTAGTAACAGGACATTACATCACTCGAGGTGTGGCGAGTTGACAAAGGGGAAAGCACAAAGGAAGTAAAACTATCTGAAGTTGGCTGGACAAATGTGGTTTCTGAGAAGGGGGTCGACTAATTGTGGAAGACATTAACTGACTGATATTTTCAATCTGGATAATGTTATAGATCTTGGTGAAGGAATATGAAACTTGAGGGCATTCTTACTCACACTTCAACTAATTCTTCTTTGTGACATTGAGGTGTGCAAGTAAACACATATACATTCCCTAAAGTGTGGGAGGAAGAAAAACACTGAAAACCAACCACTCAGGCTGTTGAAAAGGTCAGCATTGTTTCTCACCTGATGTGTGTTTTTGTGTGCTGGTGTGTTTAGCCTCACAATGTGTTCTCCTTTCTGGAGGTCAAACGGCTTACAAATGCTACCCAAGCAGCATAGCTAAACATTTACAGCTGATTTCACTCCAAGTACCATTATTACAATGGTTGTAAAGCAGGAAAAAAAAGCCATCAAAAACACTGATGTGTTCATGGAATAACATGCCCTTATAAGGGATTAGGTGACATGGTAACGATACATCCGTAAGTGTGTACAGTATGATCCCAGAATTTCCATTTGCTTCCTTTGCCATGACAGCCTCTCACCACATACACACAAAAAAAAAAACTATGCATACTCCCATGAATAAAATTTCATTATCTTTATATAGATAAAATGTTAACAATCCCCAGAGATTGAAATATTTAATAAAGGTCCACCCTGTGCACCACGAGAGAATTTACATCTGATGCACGGTCTAAAGGTTATTACACTTGTTCTTCATGAAAACCCCCTCTACGGTGTCCACAGCTTATTCGTCAGGGGTTAAAAAGAGTTGCTACTCCATATCCAAAGGGTTCATAGTGATCTAACGATTTGAGACAGCACAGCCTGGAGGTGAAATGAGTGGTGGAGGTTCAGTTGTTGGCTGCGTCTGCCTGCCGAGGCCAGTTGTCCTCCTCGATGCCGGAGTCGTACTCCTCCTCTGCCTCCTTGGCTGGAGCTCTGAAATTTAAATAGAAGCCTGAGGTCAAGTTTCAAACTGCACGGCTGCAAGGACTCAATGTGCTCAGGTTAGGGAATCTGATCTCTAACATGACACACATATGGCAATGTGGTGAGAAAGAGAGAAAGACGCTGACCTGATATATCTGGGCTCCGATTTTCCAAGAACAACATTTTTGTCCAGTTCAACGGCGATTATGTCAGAGTGTGGCACCTCAAACATGGGCTCAAGAAGCAGTTTTTCCTGTGTGGGGGAAAGTCTCAGTTTACAGTAGCACACAAAGAAAAAAAAAATAACATTAAATGCACTGTTAAAAAATATACCATGATGGATCTGAGCCCACGAGCTCCAGTTTTTCTCTCCAAAGCCATTCTGGCTATGGTCCTCAGGGCATCTTGAGCCACGTTGAGTTCACACTAAAACAGAAGACATCATATACTGAATTTTAACTCTAGAGATTCAAACACCTCAGTCAAAACAGAAGATAATGTTTCAAATTTCTTTGCTAGAATAATTCTGATATATGAAGCTAGGTCTGTAGCAAGATCTAGCCTGAGGTGAGGAAAAAAGGCATAAATATACTTGAGTAGTACACACATCAGATTTAAGACTTATTCAGTGGGAGAATTCTCCCACAAATCATTCTGCTGACTTGTTAGTTCATTCTTATAACAAGTCAGCAGAATGAGCTCCAGACAATAGCTAATATTTAGAATTTATTGGTATTGCCAGTAGATATTCAAGTCAAAAGTTCAATTCCCTGGTTCAAATCCCAGTTGATGTGGTCATTTAATGGATGTCATTCTCCACCAACTTCCCTGTCTCTACTATTATACCCAGCAATAAAATAAAAATTCCCAAGAAACTACAAGATCATAAAAAAACCAACCTAGAATGCACTCATCTAAAATGCAGACCCATGCCTTTTGGAGCCCTAGTTCCCCACCACACATATAATAAACAGCAAGCATGTTTCTGAAAACAACTGAGGCAGGGGGGAAATTATTTAAGTTACTATGGACCAAAATGGATTTTGACCTTGCATGACCATGTGTTCTTGATGTCTGACCTTTTTACACTATAAGTGCACCAAGCTTGATGGCCGTAGCCTCATTCAATGTTGATTAAGAGCACGGACATAGCAAGATAGCCGACACCAACCATCGGAATGGAGCAGACTTTAATGGACATGTGGGTGAAGGGAATAGAAGTGATGAGGAGGTGCTGGGTAGGTATGGTTTTAAGGAGAGAAATGTGGAAGGACAGATGGTTGTGGATTTTGCTAAAAGGATGGAAATGGCTGCTGTGAACACATACTTCAAGAAGAGAGAGGAACATAGGGTGACTTACAAGAGTGGAGGAAGGTGCACACAGGTGGACTACATCTTATGCAGAAGGAGAACTCTTAAGCCTTATTCATGCTGCATTTCCCCTCTAGTCTGCGTGTGCTTAGGAAGAGCCCGGCGTGCACGCAGCGTTGTACATGCTCACTTTTTTTGTCTACCAGGCCAAACAGCAGACACATGCGCACAACTGTCATTTGTAGTTTCGCCCCAGCTCTATGGGGTGCACAAATGCGCCAACACACCAGTTTGTTCACCAGCTATAAAACACGAGTGACACACATTTTTTTGTAGCAACAACAATGGCGCCGTTTCAAGGAAAAGGAGGAATTACAGTTTTCCAGTGCTCTTCTCTGCTCAAGCTGCTGCTGCAAAAGGATTCGTGTATGTTTATTCTCATCTTCCACCTCCTCATTGTCTTCTTCGTCTACTTTGTATGCTGTGTTGGTAGCGCCATCTTGTGAATGGGACGTTCAGTCTCTCGCATGCTCTGTCAACACATTCCGATCATGGGCAGGCCACGCGGTCACAAAATTTGGGCTGCACGCAGTCGTCCACAGTATAGCCCTGCGTACGCTAGCGGAGTGGAAATGATGACGTAAATTTCGTCACACAAGGTTTCCGGTTGCATGTGCGCAGACAGCGGAGGTGCAGCATGAATCCAGCTTTAAAGAGATAGGAGACTGCAAGGTGGTGGCAGGGGAGAATGTAGCTAGACAGCATCAGATGGTAGTCTGTAGGATGACTTTGGAAAGCAAGAAGAGGAAGAGAGTGAAGGCAGAGTCAAAGATTAACTGGGGGAAGTTACAGAAGGAAGAAGGTCACACAGAGCTCAGGAAGGAGTTGACACAGGCTCTGGGTGGTAGGGTTAGAATTACCAGATGACTGGGAAAGTCCAGAAAAAGTATTGAGGAAAATGGGTAGAAAGGTACAGTATGTGGTGTATCCTCTGGACAGAGAAAGGAAGACGAGGAGACTTGGTAGTGGAATGAGGGGGTACAGCAAAGTAGTTAAAGGAAGAGGATGACAACGCAAAAAGTGGGATAGTCAGGGAGCTGAAGAAAGCAGACAGGAGTATTTGGAATCTAGGTGCATGGCAAAGAGAGAGGTGGCAAAGGCAAAGGAAAAGGCATATAGTGACTTGTATGGGAGGCTAAACACTAACGAAGGAGAAAGACAGCTCGGTGGCCCAGTGGTTAGCACTATGGCAGCACAGTAAGAAGGTCACAGAATCGATTCCACCCCTGACCAACGTGGGATTGATCCCACCCACTAACCATCAGTGACCCTTCTGTGTGGAGTTTGCATGTTCTCCCTGCGTGGGTTTACTCCGGGTACTCCGGTTTCCTCCCACAGGCCAAAAGCATGCAAGTTAGGTTATTGGAGATTCTAAAGTGGCCCTAGGTGTGAATGTGTAAATGGTGAAGGGATTGGTGTTGCACCGCGATTGCCTCGTCCATCCAGGTGGATGCCCTGTAATTTCCCTATTGTGGGACTAATAAAGGATTACAATAAAATAAAATAAAACAAAAAAAAGGACTTGTATCAATTGGCTAGACAGAGATCGAGCTAGAAAGGATGTGCAGCAGGTTAGCTTAATTAGGGACAGTAATGTACCAACAAGTGATGAGTGTGTTGAGAGGGTAGGAGTA